>CAXAJV010000008.1:7545551-8864998 GCA_963969225.1 Xylocopa violacea
TAGGTTGCCTTAGGCTAGGATATATAGCGTTATAGACGTATATAAGTTTCCCACCGAGATGTAGGGGCCGACGTGCCAGGAATGTAGTAAAATATTGCAACCGAGATGTTAGGTTGCCTTAGGTTAGGACATATAACGTTATTGACCTATATAATGTTCCCACCGAGAAGTAGGGGCCGACGCACCAGGAATGTTGTAAAATATTACATTCGACATGTTAGGATTGCCTTAGGCTAGGATATATAGCGTTATAGACGTATATAAGTTTCCCACCGAGAAGTAGGGGCCGACGTGCCAGGAATGTAGTAAAATATTGCATCCGAGATGTTAGGTTGCCTTAGGTTAGGATATATAACGTTTAAGACGAATATGTTGTTCCCTCCGAGAAGTAGGGGCCGATGAGCCAGGAATGTCGTAAAATATTACATTCGACATGTTAGGTTGCCTTAGGTTAGGACATATAACGTTATAGACGTATATACTGTTCCCACTGAGAAGTAGGTGCCGTCGCGCCGGGAGTGTTGTAACATATTACATTCTACACGGTAGGTTGCCTTAGGCTAAGATATATAGCGTTATAGACGTATACAATGTTCCCGCCGTGAAGTAGGGGCCGACGCGCCGGGAATGTTGTAAAATATTACATTCGCCATGTTAGGTTGCCTTAGGCTAGGATATATAGCGTTATAGACGTATATAATATTCCCGCCGTGAAGTAGGGGCCGACGCGCCGGGAATGTTGTAAAATATTACATTCGACATGTTAGGCTGCCTTAGGCTAGGATATATAGCGTTAAAGACGTATATAATGTTCCCACCGAGAAGTAGGGGCCGACGTGCCAGGAATGTAGTAAAATATTGCATCCGAGATGTTAGGTTGCCTTAGGTTAGGATATATAACGTTTAAGACGAATATGTTGTTCCCTCCGAGAAGTAGGGGCCGATGAGCCAGGAATGTCGTAAAATATTACATTCGACATGTTAGGTTGCCTTAGGTTAGGACATATAACGTTATAGACGTATATACTGTTCCCACTGAGAAGTAGGTGCCGTCGCGCCGGGAGTGTTGTAACATATTACATTCTACACGGTAGGTTGCCTTAGGCTAGGATATATAGCGTTAAAGACGTATATAATGTTCCCACCGAGAAGTAGGGGCCGACGCGCCAGGAATGTTGTAAAATATTACATCCGCGATGTTAGGTTGCCTTAGGTTAGGATATATAACGCTATTGACGTATATAATGTAAGCACCGCGAAGTACGGGCCGACCTGCGAGGAATGTAGTAAAATATTACACCCGAGATGCTAGGTTGCCTTAGGTTAGGATATATGACTTTGTAGACGTATATAATGTTCCCACCGAGAACTAAGGGCCGACGTGCCAGGAATGTAGTAAAATATTGCATCCGAGATGTTAGGTTGCCTTAGGTTAGGATATATAACGTTTAAGACGAATATGTTGTTCCCTCCGAGAAGTAGGGGCCGATGAGCCAGGAATGTCGTAAAATATTACATTCGACATGTTAGGTTGCCTTAGGTTAGGACATATAACGTTATAGACGTATATACTGTTCCCACTGAGAAGTAGGTGCCGTCGCGCCGGGAGTGTTGTAACATATTACATTCTACACGGTAGGTTGCCTTAGGCTAGGATATATAGCGTTATAGACGTATACAATGTTCCCGCCGTGAAGTAGGGGCCGACGCGCCGGGAATGTTGTAAAATATTACATTCGCCATGTTAGGTTGCCTTAGGCTAGGATATATAGCGTTATAGACGTATATAATATTCCCGCCGTGAAGTAGGGGCCGACGCGCCGGGAATGTTGTAAAATATTACATTCGACATGTTAGGATTGCCTTAGGCTCGGACATATAGCGTTATAGACGTATATAAGTTTCCCACCGAGAACTAAGGGCCGACGTGCCAGGAATGTCGTAAAATATTACATTCGACATGTTAGGTTGCCTTAGGTTAGGACATATAAAGTTATAGACGTATATACTGTTCCCACTGAGAAGTAGGTGCCGTCGCGCCGGGAGTGTTGTAACATATTACATTCTACACGTTAGGTTGCCTTAGGCTATGATATATAGCGTTATAGACGTATACAATGTTGCCGCCGTGAAGTAGGGGCCGACGCACCAGGAATGTTGTAAAATATTACATTCGACATGTTAGGATTGCGTTAGGCTAGGACATATAGCGTTATAGACGTATATAAGTTTCCCACCGAGAAGTAGGGGCCGACGTGCCAGGAATGTCGTAAAATATTGCATCCGAGATGTTAGGTTGCCTTAGGTTAGGATATATAACGTTTAAGACGAATATGTTGTTCCCGCCGTGAAGTAGGGGCCGACGCGCCGGGAATGTTGTAAAATATTACATTCGCCATGTTAGGTTGCCTTAGGCTAGGATATATAGCGTTACAGACGTATATAATGTTCCCGCCGTGAAGTAGGGGCCGACGCGCCGGGAATGTTGTAAAATATTACATTCGACATGTTAGGTTGCCTTAGGCTAGGATATATAGCGTTAAAGACGTATATAATGTTCCCACCGTGAAGTAGGGGCCGACGCGCCAGGAATGTTGTAAAATATTACATCCGCGATGTTAGGTTGCCTTAGGTTAGGATATATAACTTTATGGACTTATATTATGTTAGCACCGAGAAGTACGGGCCGACGTGCGAGGAATGTAGTAAAATATTACACCCGAGATGCTAGGTTGCCTTAGGTTAGGATATATGACTTTGTAGACGTATATAATGTTCCCACCGAGAACTAAGGGCCGACGTGCCAGGAATGTAGTAAAATATTACATCCGAGATGTTAGGTTGCCCTAGGTTAGTATATATAACGTTATAGACGTATATAATGTTCCCGCCGTGAAGTAGGGGCGGACGCGCCGGGAATGTTGTAAAATATTACATTCGACATATTAGGTTGCCTTAGGCTAGGATATGTAGCGTTAAAGACGTATATAATGTTCCCAGCGAGAACTAAGTGCCGACGTGCCAGGAATGTAGTAAAATATTACTCCCGACATGTTAGGCTGCCTTAGGTTAGTATATATAACGTTACAGACGTATATAATGTTCCCGCCGTGAAGTAGAGGCGGACGCGCCGGGAATGTTGTAAAATATTACATTCGACATGTTAGGTTGCCTTAGGCTAGGATATATAGCGTTATAGACGTATATAAGTTTCCCACCGAGAAGTAGGGGCCGACGTGCCAGGAATGTAGTAAAATATTGCATCCGAGATGTTAGGTTGCCTTACTTTAGGACATATAACGTTATTGACCTATATAATGTTCCCACCGAGAAGTAGGGGCCGACGCGCCAGGAATGTTGTAAAATATTACATTCGACATGTTAGGATTGCCTTAGGCTCGGACATATAGCGTTATAGACGTATATAAGTTTCCCACCGAGAAGTAGGGGCCGACGTGCCAGGAATGTTGTAAAATATTGCATCCGAGATGTTAGGTTGCCTTAGGTTAGGATATATAACGTTTAAGACGAATATGTTGTTCCCTCCGAGAAGTAGGGGCCGATGAGCCAGGAATGTCGTAAAATATTACATTCGACATGTTAGGTTGCCTTAGGTTAGGACATATAAAGTTATAGACGTATATACTGTTCCCACTGAGAAGTAGGTGCCGTCGCGCCGGGAGTGTTGTAACATATTACATTCTACACGTTAGGTTGCCTTAGGCTATGATATATAGCGTTATAGACGTATACAATGTTGCCGCCGTGAAGTAGGGGCCGACGCGCCAGGAATGTTGTAAAATATTACATTTGCCATGTTAGGTTGCCTTAGGCTAGGATATATAGCGTTATAGACGTATATAATGTTCCCGCCGTGAAGTAGGGGCCGACGCGACGGGAATGTTGTAAAATATTACATTCGACATGTTAGGTTGCCTTAGGCTAGGATATATAGCGTTATAGACGTATATAAGTTTCCCACCGAGAAGTAGGGGCCGACGTGCCAGGAATGTAGTAAAGTATTACATCCGAGATGTTAGGTTGCCTTAGGCTAGGATATATAGCGTTATAGACGTATATAATGTTAGCACCGAGAAGTACGGGCCGACGTGCCAGGAATGTAGTAAAATATTACACCCGAGATGCTAGGTTGCCTTAGGTTAGGATATATGACTTTGTAGACGTATATAATGTTCCCACCGAGAACTAAGGGCCGACGTGACAGGAATGTAGTAAAATATTACTCCCGGCATGTTAGACTGCCTTAGGTTAGTATATATAACGTTATAGACGTATATACTGTTCCCACTGAGAAGTAGGTGCCGTCGCGCCGGGAGTGTTGTAACATATTACATTCTACACGGTAGGTTGCCTTAGGCTAAGATATATAGCGTTATAGACGTATACAATGTTCCCGCCGTGAAGTAGGGGCCGACGCGCCGTGAATGTTGTAAAATATTACATTCGCCATGTTAGGTTGCCTTAGGCTAGGATATATAGCGTTATAGACGTATATAATATTCCCGCCGTGAAGTAGGGGCCGACGCGCCGGGAATGTTGTAAAATATTACATTCGACATGTTAGGTTGCCTTAGGCTAGGATATATAGCGTTAAAGACGTATATAATGTTCCCACCGAGAAGTAGGGGCCGACGCGCCAGGAATGTTGTAAAATATTACATCCGCGATGTTAGGTTGCCTTAGGTTAGGATATATAACGCTATTGACTTATATAATGTAAGCACCGCGAAGTACGGGTCGACCTGCGAGGAATGTAGTAAAATATTACACCCGAGATGCTAGGTTGCCTTAGGTTAGGATATATGACTTTGTAGACGTATATAATGTTCCCACCGAGAACTAAGGGCCGACGTGCCAGGAATGTAGTAAAATATTGCTTCCGAGATGTTAGGTTGCCTTAGGTTAGGACATATAACGTTATTGACCTATATAATGTTCCCACCGAGAAGTAGGGGCCGACGCACCAGGAATGTTGTAAAATATTACGTCCGAGATGTAAGGTTGCCTTAGGCTAGGATATATAGCGTTATAGACGTATATAAGTTTCCCACCGAGAAGTAGGGGCCGACGTGCCAGGAATGTAGTAAAGTATTACATCCGAGATGTTAGGTTGCCTTAGGCTAGGATATATAGCGTTATAGACGTATATAATGTTAGCACCGAGAAGTACGGGCCGACGTGCCAGGAATGTAGTAAAATATTACACCCGAGATGCTAGGTTGCCTTAGGTTAGGATATATGACTTTGTAGACGTATATAATGTTCCCACCGAGAACTAAGGGCCGCCGTGACAGGAATGTAGTAAAATATTACTCCCGGCATGTTAGACTGCCTTAGGTTAGTATATATAACGTTATAGACGTATATAATGTTCCCGCCGTGAAGTAGGGGCGGACGCGCCGGGAATGTTGTAAAATATTACATTCGACATGTTAGGTTGCCTTAGGCTAGGATATATAGCGTTATAGACGTATATACTGTTCCCACTGAGAAGTAGGTGCCGACGCGCCGGGAGTGTTGTAACATATTACATTCTACACGTTAGGTTGCCTTAGGCTAGGATATATAGCGTTATAGACGTATATAAGTTTCCCACCGAGATGTAGGGGCCGACGTGCCAGGAATGTAGTAAAATATTGCAACCGAGATGTTAGGTTGCCTTAGGTTAGGACATATAACGTTATTGACCTATATAATGTTCCCACCGAGAAGTAGGGGCCGACGCACCAGGAATGTTGTAAAATATTACATTCGACATGTTAGGATTGCCTTAGGCTAGGATATATAGCGTTATAGACGTATATAAGTTTCCCACCGAGAAGTAGGGGCCGACGTGCCAGGAATGTAGTAAAATATTGCATCCGAGATGTTAGGTTGCCTTAGGTTAGGATATATAACGTTTAAGACGAATATGTTGTTCCCTCCGAGAAGTAGGGGCCGATGAGCCAGGAATGTCGTAAAATATTACATTCGACATGTTAGGTTGCCTTAGGTTAGGACATATAACGTTATAGACGTATATACTGTTCCCACTGAGAAGTAGGTGCCGTCGCGCCGGGAGTGTTGTAACATATTACATTCTACACGGTAGGTTGCCTTAGGCTAAGATATATAGCGTTATAGACGTATACAATGTTCCCGCCGTGAAGTAGGGGCCGACGCGCCGGGAATGTTGTAAAATATTACATTCGCCATGTTAGGTTGCCTTAGGCTAGGATATATAGCGTTATAGACGTATATAATATTCCCGCCGTGAAGTAGGGGCCGACGCGCCGGGAATGTTGTAAAATATTACATTCGACATGTTAGGCTGCCTTAGGCTAGGATATATAGCGTTAAAGACGTATATAATGTTCCCACCGAGAAGTAGGGGCCGACGTGCCAGGAATGTAGTAAAATATTGCATCCGAGATGTTAGGTTGCCTTAGGTTAGGATATATAACGTTTAAGACGAATATGTTGTTCCCTCCGAGAAGTAGGGGCCGATGAGCCAGGAATGTCGTAAAATATTACATTCGACATGTTAGGTTGCCTTAGGTTAGGACATATAACGTTATAGACGTATATACTGTTCCCACTGAGAAGTAGGTGCCGTCGCGCCGGGAGTGTTGTAACATATTACATTCTACACGGTAGGTTGCCTTAGGCTAGGATATATAGCGTTAAAGACGTATATAATGTTCCCACCGAGAAGTAGGGGCCGACGCGCCAGGAATGTTGTAAAATATTACATCCGCGATGTTAGGTTGCCTTAGGTTAGGATATATAACGCTATTGACGTATATAATGTAAGCACCGCGAAGTACGGGCCGACCTGCGAGGAATGTAGTAAAATATTACACCCGAGATGCTAGGTTGCCTTAGGTTAGGATATATGACTTTGTAGACGTATATAATGTTCCCACCGAGAACTAAGGGCCGACGTGCCAGGAATGTAGTAAAATATTGCATCCGAGATGTTAGGTTGCCTTAGGTTAGGATATATAACGTTTAAGACGAATATGTTGTTCCCTCCGAGAAGTAGGGGCCGATGAGCCAGGAATGTCGTAAAATATTACATTCGACATGTTGGGTTGCCTTAGGTTAGGACATATAACGTTATAGACGTATATACTGTTCCCACTGAGAAGTAGGTGCCGTCGCGCCGGGAGTGTTGTAACATATTACATTCTACACGGTAGGTTGCCTTAGGCTAGGATATATAGCGTTATAGACGTATACAATGTTCCCGCCGTGAAGTAGGGGCCGACGCGCCGGGAATGTTGTAAAATATTACATTCGCCATGTTATGTTGCCTTAGGCTAGGATATATAGCGTTATAGACGTATATAATATTCCCGCCGTGAAGTAGGGGCCGACGCGCCGGGAATGTTGTAAAATATTACATTCGACATGTTAGGATTGCCTTAGGCTCGGACATATAGCGTTATAGACGTATATAAGTTTCCCACCGAGAACTAAGGGCCGACGTGCCAGGAATGTCGTAAAATATTACATTCGACATGTTAGGTTGCCTTAGGTTAGGACATATAAAGTTATAGACGTATATACTGTTCCCACTGAGAAGTAGGTGCCGTCGCGCCGGGAGTGTTGTAACATATTACATTCTACACGTTAGGTTGCCTTAGGCTATGATATATAGCGTTATAGACGTATACAATGTTGCCGCCGTGAAGTAGGGGCCGACGCACCAGGAATGTTGTAAAATATTACATTCGACATGTTAGGATTGCCTTAGGCTAGGACATATAGCGTTATAGACGTATATAAGTTTCCCACCGAGAAGTAGGGGCCGACGTGCCAGGAATGTCGTAAAATATTGCATCCGAGATGTTAGGTTGCCTTAGGTTAGGATATATAACGTTTAAGACGAATATGTTGTTCCCGCCGTGAAGTAGGGGCCGACGCGCCGGGAATGTTGTAAAATATTACATTCGCCATGTTAGGTTGCCTTAGGCTAGGATATATAGCGTTACAGACGTATATAATGTTCCCGCCGTGAAGTAGGGGCCGACGCGCCGGGAATGTTGTAAAATATTACATTCGACATGTTAGGTTGCCTTAGGCTAGGATATATAGCGTTAAAGACGTATATAATGTTCCCACCGTGAAGTAGGGGCCGACGCGCCAGGAATGTTGTAAAATATTACATCCGCGATGTTAGGTTGCCTTAGGTTAGGATATATAACTTTATGGACTTATATTATGTTAGCACCGAGAAGTACGGGCCGACGTGCGAGGAATGTAGTAAAATATTACACCCGAGATGCTAGGTTGCCTTAGGTTAGGATATATGACTTTGTAGACGTATATAATGTTCCCACCGAGAACTAAGGGCCGACGTGCCAGGAATGTAGTAAAATATTACATCCGAGATGTTAGGTTGCCCTAGGTTAGTATATATAACGTTATAGACGTATATAATGTTCCCGCCGTGAAGTAGGGGCGGACGCGCCGGGAATGTTGTAAAATATTACATTCGACATATTAGGTTGCCTTAGGCTAGGATATGTAGCGTTAAAGACGTATATAATGTTCCCAGCGAGAACTAAGTGCCGACGTGCCAGGAATGTAGTAAAATATTACTCCCGACATGTTAGGCTGCCTTAGGTTAGTATATATAACGTTACAGACGTATATAATGTTCCCGCCGTGAAGTAGAGGCGGACGCGCCGGGAATGTTGTAAAATATTACATTCGACATGTTAGGTTGCCTTAGGCTAGGATATATAGCGTTATAGACGTATATAAGTTTCCCACCGAGAAGTAGGGGCCGACGTGCCAGGAATGTAGTAAAGTATTACATCCGAGATGTTAGGTTGCCTTAGGCTAGGATATATAGCGTTATAGACGTATATAATGTTAGCACCGAGAAGTACGGGCCGACGTGCCAGGAATGTAGTAAAATATTACACCCGAGATGCTAGGTTGCCTTAGGTTAGGATATATGACTTTGTAGACGTATATAATGTTCCCACCGAGAACTAAGGGCCGACGTGACAGGAATGTAGTAAAATATTACTCCCGGCATGTTAGACTGCCTTAGGTTAGTATATATAACGTTATAGACGTATATACTGTTCCCACTGAGAAGTAGGTGCCGTCGCGCCGGGAGTGTTGTAACATATTACATTCTACACGGTAGGTTGCCTTAGGCTAAGATATATAGCGTTATAGACGTATACAATGTTCCCGCCGTGAAGTAGGGGCCGACGCGCCGGGAATGTTGTAAAATATTACATTCGCCATGTTAGGTTGCCTTAGGCTAGGATATATAGCGTTAAAGACGTATATAATGTTCCCACCGAGAAGTAGGGGCCGACGCGCCAGGAATGTTGTAAAATATTACATCCGCGATGTTAGGTTGCCTTAGGTTAGGATATATAACGCTATTGACTTATATAATGTAAGCACCGCGAAGTACGGGTCGACCTGCGAGGAATGTAGTAAAATATTACACCCGAGATGCTAGGTTGCCTTAGGTTAGGATATATGACTTTGTAGACGTATATAATGTTCCCACCGAGAACTAAGGGCCGACGTGCCAGGAATGTAGTAAAATATTGCTTCCGAGATGTTAGGTTGCCTTAGGTTAGGACATATAACGTTATTGACCTATATAATGTTCCCACCGAGAAGTAGGGGCCGACGCACCAGGAATGTTGTAAAATATTACGTCCGAGATGTAAGGTTGCCTTAGGCTAGGATATATAGCGTTATAGACGTATATAAGTTTCCCACCGAGAAGTAGGGGCCGACGTGCCAGGAATGTAGTAAAGTATTACATCCGAGATGTTAGGTTGCCTTAGGCTAGGATATATAGCGTTATAGACGTATATAATGTTAGCACCGAGAAGTACGGGCCGACGTGCCAGGAATGTAGTAAAATATTACACCCGAGATGCTAGGTTGCCTTAGGTTAGGATATATGACTTTGTAGACGTATATAATGTTCCCACCGAGAACTAAGGGCCGCCGTGACAGGAATGTAGTAAAATATTACTCCCGGCATGTTAGACTGCCTTAGGTTAGTATATATAACGTTATAGACGTATATAATGTTTCCGCCGTGAAGTAGGGGCGGACGCGCCGGGAATGTTGTAAAATATTACATTCGACATGTTAGGTTGCCTTAGGCTAGGATATATAGCGTTATAGACGTATATACTGTTCCCACTGAGAAGTAGGTGCCGACGCGCCGGGAGTGTTGTAACATATTACATTCTACACGTTAGGTTGCCTTAGGCTAGGATATATAGCGTTATAGACGTATATAAGTTTCCCACCGAGATGTAGGGGCCGACGTGCCAGGAATGTAGTAAAATATTGCAACCGAGATGTTAGGTTGCCTTAGGTTAGGACATATAACGTTATTGACCTATATAATGTTCCCACCGAGAAGTAGGGGCCGACGCACCAGGAATGTTGTAAAATATTACATTCGACATGTTAGGATTGCCTTAGGCTAGGATATATAGCGTTATAGACGTATATAAGTTTCCCACCGAGAAGTAGGGGCCGACGTGCCAGGAATGTAGTAAAATATTGCATCCGAGATGTTAGGTTGCCTTAGGTTAGGATATATAACGTTTAAGACGAATATGTTGTTCCCTCCGAGAAGTAGGGGCCGATGAGCCAGGAATGTCGTAAAATATTACATTCGACATGTTAGGTTGCCTTAGGTTAGGACATATAACGTTATAGACGTATATACTGTTCCCACTGAGAAGTAGGTGCCGTCGCGCCGGGAGTGTTGTAACATATTACATTCTACACGGTAGGTTGCCTTAGGCTAAGATATATAGCGTTATAGACGTATACAATGTTCCCGCCGTGAAGTAGGGGCCGACGCGCCGGGAATGTTGTAAAATATTACATTCGCCATGTTAGGTTGCCTTAGGCTAGGATATATAGCGTTATAGACGTATATAATATTCCCGCCGTGAAGTAGGGGCCGACGCGCCGGGAATGTTGTAAAATATTACATTCGACATGTTAGGCTGCCTTAGGCTAGGATATATAGCGTTAAAGACGTATATAATGTTCCCACCGAGAAGTAGGGGCCGACGTGCCAGGAATGTAGTAAAATATTGCATCCGAGATGTTAGGTTGCCTTAGGTTAGGATATATAACGTTTAAGACGAATATGTTGTTCCCTCCGAGAAGTAGGGGCCGATGAGCCAGGAATGTCGTAAAATATTACATTCGACATGTTAGGTTGCCTTAGGTTAGGACATATAACGTTATAGACGTATATACTGTTCCCACTGAGAAGTAGGTGCCGTCGCGCCGGGAGTGTTGTAACATATTACATTCTACACGGTAGGTTGCCTTAGGCTAGGATATATAGCGTTAAAGACGTATATAATGTTCCCACCGAGAAGTAGGGGCCGACGCGCCAGGAATGTTGTAAAATATTACATCCGCGATGTTAGGTTGCCTTAGGTTAGGATATATAACGCTATTGACGTATATAATGTAAGCACCGCGAAGTACGGGCCGACCTGCGAGGAATGTAGTAAAATATTACACCCGAGATGCTAGGTTGCCTTAGGTTAGGATATATGACTTTGTAGACGTATATAATGTTCCCACCGAGAACTAAGGGCCGACGTGCCAGGAATGTAGTAAAATATTGCATCCGAGATGTTAGGTTGCCTTAGGTTAGGATATATAACGTTTAAGACGAATATGTTGTTCCCTCCGAGAAGTAGGGGCCGATGAGCCAGGAATGTCGTAAAATATTACATTCGACATGTTAGGTTGCCTTAGGTTAGGACATATAACGTTATAGACGTATATACTGTTCCCACTGAGAAGTAGGTGCCGTCGCGCCGGGAGTGTTGTAACATATTACATTCTACACGGTAGGTTGCCTTAGGCTAGGATATATAGCGTTATAGACGTATACAATGTTCCCGCCGTGAAGTAGGGGCCGACGCGCCGGGAATGTTGTAAAATATTACATTCGCCATGTTAGGTTGCCTTAGGCTAGGATATATAGCGTTATAGACGTATATAATATTCCCGCCGTGAAGTAGGGGCCGACGCGCCGGGAATGTTGTAAAATATTACATTCGACATGTTAGGATTGCCTTAGGCTCGGACATATAGCGTTATAGACGTATATAAGTTTCCCACCGAGAACTAAGGGCCGACGTGCCAGGAATGTCGTAAAATATTACATTCGACATGTTAGGTTGCCTTAGGTTAGGACATATAAAGTTATAGACGTATATACTGTTCCCACTGAGAAGTAGGTGCCGTCGCGCCGGGAGTGTTGTAACATATTACATTCTACACGTTAGGTTGCCTTAGGCTATGATATATAGCGTTATAGACGTATACAATGTTGCCGCCGTGAAGTAGGGGCCGACGCACCAGGAATGTTGTAAAATATTACATTCGACATGTTAGGATTGCCTTAGGCTAGGACATATAGCGTTATAGACGTATATAAGTTTCCCACCGAGAAGTAGGGGCCGACGTGCCAGGAATGTCGTAAAATATTGCATCCGAGATGTTAGGTTGCCTTAGGTTAGGATATATAACGTTTAAGACGAATATGTTGTTCCCGCCGTGAAGTAGGGGCCGACGCGCCGGGAATGTTGTAAAATATTACATTCGCCATGTTAGGTTGCCTTAGGCTAGGATATATAGCGTTACAGACGTATATAATGTTCCCGCCGTGAAGTAGGGGCCGACGCGCCGGGAATGTTGTAAAATATTACATTCGACATGTTAGGTTGCCTTAGGCTAGGATATATAGCGTTAAAGACGTATATAATGTTCCCACCGTGAAGTAGGGGCCGACGCGCCAGGAATGTTGTAAAATATTACATCCGCGATGTTAGGTTGCCTTAGGTTAGGATATATAACTTTATGGACTTATATTATGTTAGCACCGAGAAGTACGGGCCGACGTGCGAGGAATGTAGTAAAATATTACACCCGAGATGCTAGGTTGCCTTAGGTTAGGATATATGACTTTGTAGACGTATATAATGTTCCCACCGAGAACTAAGGGCCGACGTGCCAGGAATGTAGTAAAATATTACATCCGAGATGTTAGGTTGCCCTAGGTTAGTATATATAACGTTATAGACGTATATAATGTTCCCGCCGTGAAGTAGGGGCGGACGCGCCGGGAATGTTGTAAAATATTACATTCGACATATTAGGTTGCCTTAGGCTAGGATATGTAGCGTTAAAGACGTATATAATGTTCCCAGCGAGAACTAAGTGCCGACGTGCCAGGAATGTAGTAAAATATTACTCCCGACATGTTAGGCTGCCTTAGGTTAGTATATATAACGTTACAGACGTATATAATGTTCCCGCCGTGAAGTAGAGGCGGACGCGCCGGGAATGTTGTAAAATATTACATTCGACATGTTAGGTTGCCTTAGGCTAGGATATATAGCGTTATAGACGTATATAAGTTTCCCACCGAGAAGTAGGGGCCGACGTGCCAGGAATGTAGTAAAATATTGCATCCGAGATGTTAGGTTGCCTTACTTTAGGACATATAACGTTATTGACCTATATAATGTTCCCACCGAGAAGTAGGGGCCGACGCGCCAGGAATGTTGTAAAATATTACATTCGACATGTTAGGATTGCCTTAGGCTCGGACATATAGCGTTATAGACGTATATAAGTTTCCCACCGAGAAGTAGGGGCCGACGTGCCAGGAATGTTGTAAAATATTGCATCCGAGATGTTAGGTTGCCTTAGGTTAGGATATATAACGTTTAAGACGAATATGTTGTTCCCTCCGAGAAGTAGGGGCCGATGAGCCAGGAATGTCGTAAAATATTACATTCGACATGTTAGGTTGCCTTAGGTTAGGACATATAAAGTTATAGACGTATATACTGTTCCCACTGAGAAGTAGGTGCCGTCGCGCCGGGAGTGTTGTAACATATTACATTCTACACGTTAGGTTGCCTTAGGCTATGATATATAGCGTTATAGACGTATACAATGTTGCCGCCGTGAAGTAGGGGCCGACGCGCCAGGAATGTTGTAAAATATTACATTTGCCATGTTAGGTTGCCTTAGGCTAGGATATATAGCGTTATAGACGTATATAATGTTCCCGCCGTGAAGTAGGGGCCGACGCGACGGGAATGTTGTAAAATATTACATTCGACATGTTAGGTTGCCTTAGGCTAGGATATATAGCGTTATAGACGTATATAAGTTTCCCACAGAGAAGTAGGGGCCGACCTGCGAGGAATGTAGTAAAGTATTGCATCAGAGATGTTAGGTTGCCTTAGGCTAGGATATATAGCGTTATAGACGTATATACTTTTCCCACTGAGAAGTAGGTGCCGACGCGCCGGGAGTGTTGTAACATATTACATTCTACACGTTAGGTTGCCTTAGGCTAGGATATATAGCGTTATAGACGTATACAATGTTGCCGCCGTGAAGTAGGGGCCGACGCGCCAGGAATGTTGTAAAATATTACATTTGCCATGTTAGGTTGCCTTAGGCTAGGATATATAGCGTTATAGACGTATATAATGTTCCCGCCGTGAAGTAGGGGCCGACGCGACGGGAATGTTGTAAAATATTACATTCGACATGTTAGGTTGCCTTAGGCTAGGATATATAGCGTTATAGACGTATATAAGTTTCCCACAGAGATGTAGGGGCCGACCTGCGAGGAATGTAGTAAAGTATTGCATCAGAGATGTTAGGTTGCCTTAGGCTAGGATATATAGCGTTATAGACGTATATACTTTTCCCACTGAGAAGTAGGTGCCGACGCGCCGGGAGTGTTGTAACATATTACATTCTACACGTTAGGTTGCCTTAGGCTAGGATATATAGCGTTATAGGCGTATACAACGTTCACACCGCGAAGTAGGGGCCGACGTGCCAGGAATGTAGTGAAATATTGCATCCGAGATGTTAGGTTGCCTTAGGTTAGGACATATAACGTTATTGACTTATATAATGTTAGCACCGAGAAGTACGGGCCGACGTGCCAGGAATGTAGTAAAATATTGCATCCGAGATGTTAGGTTGCCTTAGGCTAGGATATATAGCGTTATAGACGTATATAATGTTCCCACCGAGAAGTAGGGGCCGACGCGCCAGGAATGTTGTAAAATATTACATCCGAGATGTTAGGTTGCCTTAGGGTATGATATATAGCGTTAAAGACGTATATAATGTTCCCACCGAGAAGTGTGGGCCGACGCGCCAGGAATGTCGTAGAATATTAGATTCGACATGCTAGGTTGCCTTAGGTTAGGATATATAACGTTATAGACGTATATACTGTTGCCACTGAGAAGTAGGTGCCGACGCGCCGGGAGTGTTGTAACATATTACATTCTACACGTTAGGTTGCCTTAGGCTAGGATATAGAGCATTATAGACGTATATAAGTTTCCCACCGCGAAGTAGGGGCCGACGTGCCAGGAATGTAGTAAAATATTACATCCGAGATGTTAGGTGGCCTTAGGTTAGGATATATAACGTTATACACGTATATACTGTTCCCACTGAGAAGTAGGTGCCGACGCGCCGGGAGTGTTGTAACATATTACATTCTACACGTTAGGTTGCCTTAGGCTAGGATATATAGCATTATAGACGTATATAAGTTTCCCACCGCGAAGTAGGGGCCGACGTGCCAGGAATGTAGTAAAATATTGCATCCGAGATGTTAGGTGGCCTTAGGCTAAGATATATAGCGCTATAGACGTATATAAGTTTACCACCGAGAAGTAGGGGCCGACGTGCCAGGAATGTAGTAAAATATTACATCCGAGATGTTAGGTTGCCTTAGGCTAGGATATATAGGGTTATAGACGTATACAATGTTCCCACCGCGAAGTAGGGGCCGACGTGCCAGGAATGTAGTAAAATATTGCATCCGAGATGTTAGGTTGCCTTAGGTTAGGATATATAACGTTTAAGACGAATATGTTGTTCCCTCCGAGAAGTAGGGGCCGATGAGCGAGGAATGTCGTAAAATATTACATTCGACATGTTAGGTTGCCTTAGGTTAGGATATATAACGTTATAGACGTATATACTGTTCCTACTGAGAAGTAGGTGCCGTCGCGCCGGGAGTGTTGTAACATATTACATTCTACACGTTAGGTTGCCTTAGGCTAGGATATATAGCGTTAATGACGTATATAATGTTCCCACCGAGAGGTAGGGGCCGACGCGCCAGGAATGTTGTAAAATATAACATTCGACATGTTAGGTTGCCTTAGGCTAGGATATATAGCGTTATAGACGTATAAAGGTTCCCACCGAGAAGTAGGGGCCGACGTGCCAGGAATGTAGTAAAGTATTACATTCGAGATGTTAGGTTACCTTAGGCTAGGATATATAGGGTTATAGACGTATACAATGTTCCCCCCGCGAATTAGGGGCCGACGTGCCAGGAATGTAGTAGAATATTGCATCCGAGATGTTAGGTTGCCTTAGGTTAGGATATATAGCGTTATAGACGTATATAATATTCCCGCCGTGAAGTAGGGGCCGACGCGCCGGGAATGTTGTAAAATATTACATTCGACATTTTAGGTTGCCTTAGGCTAGGATATATAGCGTTATAGACGTATACAATGTTCCCACCGCGAAGTAGGGGCCGACGTGCCAGGAATGTAGTAAAATATTGCATCCGAGATGTTAGGTTGCTTTAGGTTGGGATATATAACGTTAAAGACGAATATGTTGTTCCCTCCGAGAAGTAGGAGCCGATGAGCCAGGAATGTCGTGGAATATTACATCCGAGATGTTAGGTTGCCTTAGGCTAGGATATATAGGGTTATAGACGTATACAATGTTCCCACCGCGAAGTAGGGGCCGACGTGCCAGGAATGTAGTAGAATATTGCATCCGAGATGTTAGGTTGCCTTAGGTTAGGATATATAATGTTATAGACGTATATACTGTTCCCACTGAGAAGTAGGTGCCGACGCGCCGGGCGTGTTGTAACATATTACATTCTACACGTTAGGTTGCCTTAGGCTAGGATATATAGCGTTATAGACGTATATAAGTTTCCCACCGAGAAGTTGGGGCCGACGCACCAGGAATGTTGTAAAATATTACATTCGACATGTTAGGTGGCCATAGGCTAAGATATATAGCGTTATAGACGTATATAAGTTTCCCACCGAGAAGTAGGGGCCTACGTGCCAGGAATGTAGTAGAATATTGCATCCGAAATGTTAGCTTGCCTTAGGTTAGGATATATAGCGTTATAGACGTATATAATATTCCCGCCGTGAAGTAGGGGCCGACGCGCCGGGAATGTTGTAAAATATTACATTCGACATTTTAGGTTGCCTTAGGCTAGGATATATAGCGTTATAGACGTATACAATGTTCCCACCGCGAAGTAAGGCCCGACGTGCCAGGAATGTAGTAAAATATTGCATCCGAGATGTTAGGTTGCTTTAGGTTGGGATATATAACGTTAAAGACGAATATGTTGTTCCCTCCGAGAAGTAGGAGCCGATGAGCCAGGAATGTCGTGGAATATTAGATTCGACATGTTAGGTTGCCTTAGGTTAGGATATATAATGTTATAGACGTATATACTGTTCCCACTGAGAAGTAGGTGCCGACGCGCCGGGAGTGTTGTAACATATTACATTCTACACGTTAGGTTGCCTTAGGCTAGGATATATAGCGTTATAGACGTATATAAGTTTCCCACCGAGAAGTTGGGGCCGACGCACCAGGAATGTTGTAAAATATTACATTCGACATGTTAGGTGGCCATAGGCTAAGATATATAGCGTTATAGACGTATATAAGTTTCCCACCGAGAAGTAGGGGCCGACGTGCCAGGAATGTAGTAAAATATTACATCCGAGATGTTAGGTTGCCTTAGGCTAGGATATATAGGGTTATAGACGTATACAATGTTCCCACCGCGAAGTAGGGGCCGCCGTGCCAGGAATGTAGTAGAATATTGCATCCGAGATGTTAGGTTGCCTTAGGTTAGGATATATAATGTTATAGACGTATATACTGTTCCCACTGAGAAGTAGGTGCCGACGCGCCGGGCGTGTTGTAACATATTACATTCTACACGTTAGGTTGCCTTAGGCTAGGATATATAGCGTTATAGACGTATATAAGTTTCCCACCGAGAAGTTGGGGCCGACGCACCAGGAATGTTGTAAAATATTACATTCGACATGTTAGGTGGCCATAGGCTAAGATATATAGCGTTATAGACGTATATAAGTTTCCCACCGAGAAGTAGGGGCCTACGTGCCAGGAATGTAGTAGAATATTGCATCCGAAATGTTAGCTTGCCTTAGGTTAGGATATATAGCGTTATAGACGTATATAATATTCCCGCCGTGAAGTAGGGGCCGACGCGCCGGGAATGTTGTAAAATATTACATTCGACATTTTAGGTTGCCTTAGGCTAGGATATATAGCGTTATAGACGTATACAATGTTCCCACCGCGAAGTAAGGCCCGACGTGCCAGGAATGTAGTAAAATATTGCATCCGAGATGTTAGGTTGCTTTAGGTTGGGATATATAACGTTAAAGACGAATATGTTGTTCCCTCCGAGAAGTAGGAGCCGATGAGCCAGGAATGTCGTGGAATATTAGATTCGACATGTTAGGTTGCCTTAGGTTAGGATATATAATGTTATAGACGTATATACTGTTCCCACTGAGAAGTAGGTGCCGACGCGCCGGGAGTGTTGTAACATATTACATTCTACACGTTAGGTTGCCTTAGGCTAGGATATATAGCGTTATAGACGTATATAAGTTTCCCACCGAGAAGTTGGGGCCGACGCACCAGGAATGTTGTAAAATATTACATTCGACATGTTAGGTGGCCATAGGCTAAGATATATAGCGTTATAGACGTATATAAGTTTCCCACCGAGAAGTAGGGGCCGACGTGCCAGGAATGTAGTAAAATATTACATCCGAGATGTTAGGTTGCCTTAGGCTAGGATATATAGGGTTATAGACGTATACAATGTTCCCACCGCGAAGTAGGGGCCGCCGTGCCAGGAATGTAGTAGAATATTGCATCCGAGATGTTAGGTTGCCTTAGGTTAGGATATATAGCGTTATAGACGTATATAATATTCCCGCCGTGAAGTAGGGGCCGACGCGCCGGGAATGTTGTAAAATATTACATTCGACATTTTAGGTTGCCTTAGCCTAGGATATATAGCGTTATAGACGTATACAATGTTCCCACCGCGAAGTAGGGGCCGACGTGCCAGGAATGTAGTAAAATATTGCATCCGAGATGTTAGGTTGCCTTAGTTTGGGATATATAACGTTAAAGACGAATAGGTTGTTCCCTCCGAGAAGTAGGAGCCGATGAGCCAGGAATGTCGTGGAATATTAGATTCGACATGTTAGGTTGCCTTAGGTTAGGATATATAACGTTATAGACGTATATACTGTTCCCACTGAGAAGTAGGTGCCGACGAGCGGGGAGTGTTGTGACATATTACATTCTACACGTTAGGTTGCCTTAGGCTAGGATATATAGCGTTATAGACGTATATAAGTTTCCCACCGAGAAGTTGGGGCCGACGCACCAGGAATGTTGTAAAATATTACATTCGATATGTTAGGTGGCCTTAGGCTAAGATATATAGCGTTATAGACGTATATAAGTTTCCCACCGAGACGTAGGGGCCGACGTGCCAGGAATGTAGTAAAATATTGCATCCGAGATGTTAGGTGGCCTTAGGCTAAGATATATAGCGCTATAGACGTATATAAGTTTACCACCGAGAAGTAGGGGCCGACGTGCCAGGAATGTAGTAAAATATTACATCCGAGATGTTAGGTTGCCTTAGGCTAGGATATATAGGGTTATAGACGTATACAATGTTCCCACCGCGAAGTAGGGGCCGACGTGCCAGGAATGTAGTAAAATATTGCATCCGAGATGTTAGGTTGCCTTAGGTTAGGATATATAGCGTTAAAGACGTATATAATGTTCCCACCGAGAAGTGTGGGCCGACGCGCCAGGAATGTCGTAGAATATTAGATTCGACATGCTAGGTTGCCTTAGGTTAGGATATATAACGTTATAGACGTATATACTGTTGCCACTGAGAAGTAGGTGCCGACGCGCCGGGAGTGTTGTAACATATTACATTCTACACGTTAGGTTGCCTTAGGCTAGGATATAGAGCATTATAGACGTATATAAGTTTCCCACCGCGAAGTAGGGGCCGACGTGCCAGGAATGTAGTAAAATATTACATCCGAGATGTTAGGTGGCCTTAGGTTAGGATATATAACGTTATACACGTATATACTGTTCCCACTGAGAAGTAGGTGCCGACGCGCCGGGAGTGTTGTAACATATTACATTCTACACGTTAGGTTGCCTTAGGCTAGGATATATAGCATTATAGACGTATATAAGTTTCCCACCGCGAAGTAGGGGCCGACGTGCCAGGAATGTAGTAAAATATTGCATCCGAGATGTTAGGTGGCCTTAGGCTAAGATATATAGCGCTATAGACGTATATAAGTTTACCACCGAGAAGTAGGGGCCGACGTGCCAGGAATGTAGTAAAATATTACATCCGAGATGTTAGGTTGCCTTAGGCTAGGATATATAGGGTTATAGACGTATACAATGTTCCCACCGCGAAGTAGGGGCCGACGTGCCAGGAATGTAGTAAAATATTGCATCCGAGATGTTAGGTTGCCTTAGGTTAGGATATATAACGTTTAAGACGAATATGTTGTTCCCTCCGAGAAGTAGGGGCCGATGAGCGAGGAATGTCGTAAAATATTACATTCGACATGTTAGGTTGCCTTAGGTTAGGATATATAACGTTATAGACGTATATACTGTTCCTACTGAGAAGTAGGTGCCGTCGCGCCGGGAGTGTTGTAACATATTACATTCTACACGTTAGGTTGCCTTAGGCTAGGATATATAGCGTTAATGACGTATATAATGTTCCCACCGAGAGGTAGGGGCCGACGCGCCAGGAATGTTGTAAAATATAACATTCGACATGTTAGGTTGCCTTAGGCTAGGATATATAGCGTTATAGACGTATAAAGGTTCCCACCGAGAAGTAGGGGCCGACGTGCCAGGAATGTAGTAAAGTATTACATTCGAGATGTTAGGTTACCTTAGGCTAGGATATATAGGGTTATAGACGTATACAATGTTCCCCCCGCGAATTAGGGGCCGACGTGCCAGGAATGTAGTAGAATATTGCATCCGAGATGTTAGGTTGCCTTAGGTTAGGATATATAGCGTTATAGACGTATATAATATTCCCGCCGTGAAGTAGGGGCCGACGCGCCGGGAATGTTGTAAAATATTACATTCGACATTTTAGGTTGCCTTAGGCTAGGATATATAGCGTTATAGACGTATACAATGTTCCCACCGCGAAGTAGGGGCCGACGTGCCAGGAATGTAGTAAAATATTGCATCCGAGATGTTAGGTTGCTTTAGGTTGGGATATATAACGTTAAAGACGAATATGTTGTTCCCTCCGAGAAGTAGGAGCCGATGAGCCAGGAATGTCGTGGAATATTACATCCGAGATGTTAGGTTGCCTTAGGCTAGGATATATAGGGTTATAGACGTATACAATGTTCCCACCGCGAAGTAGGGGCCGACGTGCCAGGAATGTAGTAGAATATTGCATCCGAGATGTTAGGTTGCCTTAGGTTAGGATATATAATGTTATAGACGTATATACTGTTCCCACTGAGAAGTAGGTGCCGACGCGCCGGGCGTGTTGTAACATATTACATTCTACACGTTAGGTTGCCTTAGGCTAGGATATATAGCGTTATAGACGTATATAAGTTTCCCACCGAGAAGTTGGGGCCGACGCACCAGGAATGTTGTAAAATATTACATTCGACATGTTAGGTGGCCATAGGCTAAGATATATAGCGTTATAGACGTATATAAGTTTCCCACCGAGAAGTAGGGGCCTACGTGCCAGGAATGTAGTAGAATATTGCATCCGAAATGTTAGCTTGCCTTAGGTTAGGATATATAGCGTTATAGACGTATATAATATTCCCGCCGTGAAGTAGGGGCCGACGCGCCGGGAATGTTGTAAAATATTACATTCGACATTTTAGGTTGCCTTAGGCTAGGATATATAGCGTTATAGACGTATACAATGTTCCCACCGCGAAGTAAGGCCCGACGTGCCAGGAATGTAGTAAAATATTGCATCCGAGATGTTAGGTTGCTTTAGGTTGGGATATATAACGTTAAAGACGAATATGTTGTTCCCTCCGAGAAGTAGGAGCCGATGAGCCAGGAATGTCGTGGAATATTAGATTCGACATGTTAGGTTGCCTTAGGTTAGGATATATAATGTTATAGACGTATATACTGTTCCCACTGAGAAGTAGGTGCCGACGCGCCGGGAGTGTTGTAACATATTACATTCTACACGTTAGGTTGCCTTAGGCTAGGATATATAGCGTTATAGACGTATATAAGTTTCCCACCGAGAAGTTGGGGCCGACGCACCAGGAATGTTGTAAAATATTACATTCGACATGTTAGGTGGCCATAGGCTAAGATATATAGCGTTATAGACGTATATAAGTTTCCCACCGAGAAGTAGGGGCCGACGTGCCAGGAATGTAGTAAAATATTACATCCGAGATGTTAGGTTGCCTTAGGCTAGGATATATAGGGTTATAGACGTATACAATGTTCCCACCGCGAAGTAGGGGCCGCCGTGCCAGGAATGTAGTAGAATATTGCATCCGAGATGTTAGGTTGCCTTAGGTTAGGATATATAGCGTTATAGACGTATATAATATTCCCGCCGTGAAGTAGGGGCCGACGCGCCGGGAATGTTGTAAAATATTACATTCGACATTTTAGGTTGCCTTAGCCTAGGATATATAGCGTTATAGACGTATACAATGTTCCCACCGCGAAGTAGGGGCCGACGTGCCAGGAATGTAGTAAAATATTGCATCCGAGATGTTAGGTTGCCTTAGTTTGGGATATATAACGTTAAAGACGAATAGGTTGTTCCCTCCGAGAAGTAGGAGCCGATGAGCCAGGAATGTCGTGGAATATTAGATTCGACATGTTAGGTTGCCTTAGGTTAGGATATATAACGTTATAGACGTATATACTGTTCCCACTGAGAAGTAGGTGCCGACGAGCGGGGAGTGTTGTGACATATTACATTCTACACGTTAGGTTGCCTTAGGCTAGGATATATAGCGTTATAGACGTATATAAGTTTCCCACCGAGAAGTTGGGGCCGACGCACCAGGAATGTTGTAAAATATTACATTCGATATGTTAGGTGGCCTTAGGCTAAGATATATAGCGTTATAGACGTATATAAGTTTCCCACCGAGACGTAGGGGCCGACGTGCCAGGAATGTAGTAAAATATTGCATCCGAGATGTTAGGTTGCCTTAGGTTAGGATATATAACGTTTAAGACGAATATGTTGTTCCCTCCGAGAAGTAGGGTCCGATGAGCCAGGAATGTCGTAAAATATTACATTCGACATGTTAGGTTGCCTTAGGTTAGGACATATAACGTTATAGACGTATATACTGTTCCCACTGAGAAGTAGGTGCCGTCGCGCCGGGAGTGTTGTAACATATTACATTCTACACGGTAGGTTGCCTTAGGCTAGGATATATAGCGTTAAAGACGTATATAATGTTCCCACCGAGAAGTAGGGGCCGACGCGCCAGGAATGTTGTAAAATATTACATCCGCGATGTTAGGTTGCCTTAGGTTAGGATATATAACGCTATTGACGTATATAATGTAAGCACCGCGAAGTACGGGCCGACCTGCGAGGAATGTAGTAAAATATTACACCCGAGATGCTAGGTTGCCTTAGGTTAGGATATATGACTTTGTAGACGTATATAATGCTCCCACCGAGAACTAAGGGCCGACGTGCCAGGAATGTAGTAAAATATTGCATCCGAGATGTTAGGTTGCCTTAGGTTAGGATATATAACGTTTAAGACGAATATGTTGTTCCCTCCGAGAAGTAGGGGCCGATGAGCCAGGAATGTCGTAAAATATTACATTCGACATGTTAGGTTGCCTTAGGTTAGGACATATAACGTTATAGACGTGTATACTGTTCCCACTGAGAAGTAGGTGCCGTCGCGCCGGGAGTGTTGTAACATACTACATTCTACACGGTAGGTTGCCTTAGGCTAGGATATATAGCGTTATAGACGTATATAAGTTTCCCACCGAGATGTAGGGGCCGACGTGCCAGGAATGTAGTAAAATATTGCATCCGAGATGTTAGGTTGCCTTAGGTTAGGACATATAACGTTATTGACCTATATAATGTTCCCACCGAGAAGTAGGGGCCGACGCACCAGGAATGTTGTAAAATATTACATTCGACATGTTAGGATTGCCTTAGGCTAGGATATATAGCGTTATAGACGTATATAAGTTTCCCACCGAGAAGTAGGGGCCGACGTGCCAGGAATGTCGTAAAATATTGCATCCGAGATGTTAGGTTGCCTTAGGTTAGGATATATAACGTTTAAGACGAATATGTTGTTCCCGCCGTGAAGTAGGGGCCGACGCGCCGGGAATGTTGTAAAATATTACATTTGCCATGTTAGGTTGCCTTAGGCTAGGATATATAGCGTTATAGACGTATATAATGTTCCCGCCGTGAAGTAGGGGCCGACGCGACGGGAATGTTGTAAAATATTACATTCGACATGTTAGGTTGCCTTAGGCTAGGATATATAGCGTTATAGACGTATATAAGTTTCCCACAGAGAAGTAGGGGCCGACCTGCGAGGAATGTAGTAAAGTATTGCATCAGAGATGTTAGGTTGCCTTAGGCTAGGATATATAGCGTTATAGACGTATATACTTTTCCCACTGAGAAGTAGGTGCCGACGCGCCGGGAGTGTTGTAACATATTACATTCTACACGTTAGGTTGCCTTAGGCTAGGATATATAGCGTTATAGGCGTATACAACGTTCACACCGCGAAGTAGGGGCCGACGTGCCAGGAATGTAGTGAAATATTGCATCCGAGATGTTAGGTTGCCTTAGGTTAGGACATATAACGTTATTGACTTATATAATGTTAGCACCGAGAAGTACGGGCCGACGTGCCAGGAATGTAGTAAAATATTGCATCCGAGATGTTAGGTTGCCTTAGGCTAGGATATATAGCGTTATAGACGTATATAATGTTCCCACCGAGAAGTAGGGGCCGACGCGCCAGGAATGTTGTAAAATATTACATCCGAGATGTTAGGTTGCCTTAGGGTATGATATATAGCGTTAAAGACGTATATAATGTTCCCACCGAGAAGTGTGGGCCGACGCGCCAGGAATGTCGTAGAATATTAGATTCGACATGCTAGGTTGCCTTAGGTTAGGATATATAACGTTATAGACGTATATACTGTTGCCACTGAGAAGTAGGTGCCGACGCGCCGGGAGTGTTGTAACATATTACATTCTACACGTTAGGTTGCCTTAGGCTAGGATATAGAGCATTATAGACGTATATAAGTTTCCCACCGCGAAGTAGGGGCCGACGTGCCAGGAATGTAGTAAAATATTACATCCGAGATGTTAGGTGGCCTTAGGTTAGGATATATAACGTTATACACGTATATACTGTTCCCACTGAGAAGTAGGTGCCGACGCGCCGGGAGTGTTGTAACATATTACATTCTACACGTTAGGTTGCCTTAGGCTAGGATATATAGCATTATAGACGTATATAAGTTTCCCACCGCGAAGTAGGGGCCGACGTGCCAGGAATGTAGTAAAATATTGCATCCGAGATGTTAGGTGGCCTTAGGCTAAGATATATAGCGCTATAGACGTATATAAGTTTACCACCGAGAAGTAGGGGCCGACGTGCCAGGAATGTAGTAAAATATTACATCCGAGATGTTAGGTTGCCTTAGGCTAGGATATATAGGGTTATAGACGTATACAATGTTCCCACCGCGAAGTAGGGGCCGACGTGCCAGGAATGTAGTAAAATATTGCATCCGAGATGTTAGGTTGCCTTAGGTTAGGATATATAACGTTTAAGACGAATATGTTGTTCCCTCCGAGAAGTAGGGGCCGATGAGCGAGGAATGTCGTAAAATATTACATTCGACATGTTAGGTTGCCTTAGGTTAGGATATATAACGTTATAGACGTATATACTGTTCCTACTGAGAAGTAGGTGCCGACGCGCCGGGCGTGTTGTAACATATTACATTCTACACGTTAGGTTGCCTTAGGCTAGGATATATAGCGTTATAGACGTATATAAGTTTCCCACCGAGAAGTTGGGGCCGACGCACCAGGAATGTTGTAAAATATTACATTCGACATGTTAGGTGGCCATAGGCTAAGATATATAGCGTTATAGACGTATATAAGTTTCCCACCGAGAAGTAGGGGCCTACGTGCCAGGAATGTAGTAGAATATTGCATCCGAAATGTTAGCTTGCCTTAGGTTAGGATATATAGCGTTATAGACGTATATAATATTCCCGCCGTGAAGTAGGGGCCGACGCGCCGGGAATGTTGTAAAATATTACATTCGACATTTTAGGTTGCCTTAGGCTAGGATATATAGCGTTATAGACGTATACAATGTTCCCACCGCGAAGTAAGGCCCGACGTGCCAGGAATGTAGTAAAATATTGCATCCGAGATGTTAGGTTGCTTTAGGTTGGGATATATAACGTTAAAGACGAATATGTTGTTCCCTCCGAGAAGTAGGAGCCGATGAGCCAGGAATGTCGTGGAATATTAGATTCGACATGTTAGGTTGCCTTAGGTTAGGATATATAATGTTATAGACGTATATACTGTTCCCACTGAGAAGTAGGTGCCGACGCGCCGGGAGTGTTGTAACATATTACATTCTACACGTTAGGTTGCCTTAGGCTAGGATATATAGCGTTATAGACGTATATAAGTTTCCCACCGAGAAGTTGGGGCCGACGCACCAGGAATGTTGTAAAATATTACATTCGACATGTTAGGTGGCCATAGGCTAAGATATATAGCGTTATAGACGTATATAAGTTTCCCACCGAGAAGTAGGGGCCGACGTGCCAGGAATGTAGTAAAATATTACATCCGAGATGTTAGGTTGCCTTAGGCTAGGATATATAGGGTTATAGACGTATACAATGTTCCCACCGCGAAGTAGGGGCCGCCGTGCCAGGAATGTAGTAGAATATTGCATCCGAGATGTTAGGTTGCCTTAGGTTAGGATATATAGCGTTATAGACGTATATAATATTCCCGCCGTGAAGTAGGGGCCGACGCGCCGGGAATGTTGTAAAATATTACATTCGACATTTTAGGTTGCCTTAGCCTAGGATATATAGCGTTATAGACGTATACAATGTTCCCACCGCGAAGTAGGGGCCGACGTGCCAGGAATGTAGTAAAATATTGCATCCGAGATGTTAGGTTGCCTTAGTTTGGGATATATAACGTTAAAGACGAATAGGTTGTTCCCTCCGAGAAGTAGGAGCCGATGAGCCAGGAATGTCGTGGAATATTAGATTCGACATGTTAGGTTGCCTTAGGTTAGGATATATAACGTTATAGACGTATATACTGTTCCCACTGAGAAGTAGGTGCCGACGAGCGGGGAGTGTTGTGACATATTACATTCTACACGTTAGGTTGCCTTAGGCTAGGATATATAGCGTTATAGACGTATATAAGTTTCCCACCGAGAAGTTGGGGCCGACGCACCAGGAATGTTGTAAAATATTACATTCGATATGTTAGGTGGCCTTAGGCTAAGATATATAGCGTTATAGACGTATATAAGTTTCCCACCGAGACGTAGGGGCCGACGTGCCAGGAATGTAGTAAAACATTGCATCCGAGATGTTAGGTTGCCTTAGGTTAGGATATATAACGTTTAAGACGAATATGTTGTTCCCTCCGAGAAGTAGGGTCCGATGAGCCAGGAATGTCGTAAAATATTACATTCGACATGTTAGGTTGCCTTAGGTTAGGACATATAACGTTATAGACGTATATACTGTTCCCACTGAGAAGTAGGTGCCGTCGCGCCGGGAGTGTTGTAACATATTACATTCTACACGGTAGGTTGCCTTAGGCTAGGATATATAGCGTTAAAGACGTATATAATGTTCCCACCGAGAAGTAGGGGCCGACGCGCCAGGAATGTTGTAAAATATTACATCCGCGATGTTAGGTTGCCTTAGGTTAGGATATATAACGCTATTGACGTATATAATGTAAGCACCGCGAAGTACGGGCCGACCTGCGAGGAATGTAGTAAAATATTACACCCGAGATGCTAGGTTGCCTTAGGTTAGGATATATGACTTTGTAGACGTATATAATGCTCCCACCGAGAACTAAGGGCCGACGTGCCAGGAATGTAGTAAAATATTGCATCCGAGATGTTAGGTTGCCTTAGGTTAGGATATATAACGTTTAAGACGAATATGTTGTTCCCTCCGAGAAGTAGGGGCCGATGAGCCAGGAATGTCGTAAAATATTACATTCGACATGTTAGGTTGCCTTAGGTTAGGACATATAACGTTATAGACGTGTATACTGTTCCCACTGAGAAGTAGGTGCCGTCGCGCCGGGAGTGTTGTAACATATTACATTCTACACGGTAGGTTGCCTTAGGCTAGGATATATAGCGTTATAGACGTATATAAGTTTCCCACCGAGATGTAGGGGCCGACGTGCCAGGAATGTAGTAAAATATTGCATCCGAGATGTTAGGTTGCCTTAGGTTAGGACATATAACGTTATTGACCTATATAATGTTCCCACCGAGAAGTAGGGGCCGACGCACCAGGAATGTTGTAAAATATTACATTCGACATGTTAGGATTGCCTTAGGCTAGGATATATAGCGTTATAGACGTATATAAGTTTCCCACCGAGAAGTAGGGGCCGACGTGCCAGGAATGTCGTAAAATATTGCATCCGAGATGTTAGGTTGCCTTAGGTTAGGATATATAACGTTTAAGACGAATATGTTGTTCCCGCCGTGAAGTAGGGGCCGACGCGCCGGGAATGTTGTAAAATATTACATTCGCCATGTTAGGTTGCATTAGGCTAGGATATATAGCGTTATAGACGTATATAATGTTCCCGCCGTGAAGTAGGGGCCGACGCGCCGGGAATGTTGTAAAATATTACATTCGACATGTTAGGTTGCCTTAGGCTAGGATATATAGCGTTAAAGACGTATATAATGTTCCCACCGAGAAGTAGGGGCCGACGTGCCAGGAATGTCGTAAAATATTGCATCCGAGATGTTAGGTTGCCTTAGGTTAGGATATATAACGTTTAAGACGAATATGTTGTTCCCGCCGTGAAGTAGGGGCCGACGCGCCGGGAATGTTGTAGAATATTACATTCGCCATGTTAGGTTGCATTAGGCTAGGATATATAGCGTTATAGACGTATATAATGTTCCCGCCGTGAAGTAGGGGCCGACGCGCCGGGAATGTTGTAAAATATTACATTCGACATGTTAGGTTGCCTTAGGCTAGGATATATAGCGTTAAAGACGTATATAATGTTCCCACCGAGAAGTAGGGGCCGACGCGCCAGGAATGTTGTAAAATATTACAACCGCGATGTTAGGTTGCCTTAGGTTAGGATATATAACGCTATTGACGTATATAATGTAAGCACCGCGAAGTACGGGCCGACCTGCGAGGAATGTAGTAAAATATTACACCCGAGATGCTAGGTTGCCTTAGGTTAGGATATATGACTTTGTAGACGTATATAATGTTCCCACCGAGAAGTAAGGGCCGACGTGCCAGGAATGTAGTAAAATATTGCTTCCGAGATGTTAGGTTGCCTTAGGTTAGGACATATAACGTTATTGACCTATATAATGTTCCCACCGAGAAGTAGGGGACGACGCACCAGGAATGTTGTAAAATATTACATCCGAGATGTAAGGTTGCCTTAGGCTAGGATATATAGCGTTATAGACGTATATAAGTTTCCCACCGAGATGTAGGGGCCGCCGTGCCAGGAATGTAGTAAAGTATTACATCCGAGATGTTAGGTTGCCTTAGGCTAGGATATATAGCGTTATAGACGTATATAATGTTAGCACCGAGAAGTACGGGCCGACGTGCCAGGAATGTAGTAAAATATTACACCCGAGATGCTAGGTTGCCTTAGGTTAGGATATATGACTTTGTAGACGTATATAATGTTCCCACCGAGAACTAAGGGCCGACGTGACAGGAATGTAGTAAAATATTACACCCGAGATGTTAGGTTGCCTTAGGATAGGATATATAGGGTTATAGACGTATACAATGTTCCCACCGCGAAGTATGGGCCGACGTGCCAGGAATGTGGTAAAATATTGCATACGAGATGTTAGGTTGCCTTAGGTTAGGATATATAGCGTTATAGACGTATATAAGTTTCCCACCGAGAAGTAGGGGCCGACGTGCCAGGAATGTAGTAAAGTATTACATCCGAGATGTTAGGTTGCCTTAGGCTAGGATATATAGCGATAAAGACGTATATAATGTTCCCACCGAGAAGTAGGGGCCGACGCGCCAGGAATGTTGTAAAATATTACATCCGAGATGTTAGGTTGCCTTAGGTTAGGATATATAACGCTATTGACTTATATAATGTAAGCACCGCTAAGTACGGGCCGACCTGCGAGGAATGTTGTAACATATTACATTCTACACGATAGGTTGCCTTAGGCTAGGATATATAGCGTTATAGACGTATATTATGTTCCCGCCGTGAAGTAGGGGCCGACGTGCGAGGAATGTAGTAAAATATTACACCCGAGATGCTAGATTGCCTTAGGTTAGGATATATGACTTTGTAGACGTATATAATGTTCCCACCGAGAACTAAGGGCCGACGTGCCAGGAATGTAGTAAAATATTACTCCCGACATGTTAGGCTGCCTTAGGTTAGTATATATAACGTTACAGAAGTATATAATGTTCCCGCCGTGAAGTAGGCGCGGACGCGCCGGGAATGTTGTAGAATATTACATTCGACATGTTAGGTTGCCTTAGGCTAGGATATATAGGGTTATAGACGTATACAATGTTCCCACCGCGAAGTATGGGCCGACGTGCCAGGAATGTAGTAAAATATTGCATCCGAGATGTTAGGTTGCCTTAGGCTAGGATATATAGCGTTAAAGGCGCATACAATTTTCCCACCACGAAGTAGGGGCCGACGTGCCAGGAATGTAGTAAAATATTACTCCCGACATGTTAGGATTGCCTTAGGCTAGGATATATAGCGTTATAGACGTATATAAGTTTCCCACCGAGAAGTAGGGGCCGACGTGCCAGGAATGTAGTAAAGTATTACATCCGAGATGTTAGGTTGCCTTAGGCTAGGATATATAGCGTTAAAGACGTATATAATGTTCCCGCCGAGAAGTAGGGGCCGACGTGCCAGGAATGTAGTAAAATATTGCATCCGAGAAGTTAAGTTGCCTTAGGTTAGGATATATAACTTTATTGACTTATATAACGTTAACACCGAGAAGTACGGGCCGACGTGCGAGGAATGTAGTAAAATATTACACCCGAGATGCTAGGTTGCCTTAGGTTAGGATATATGACTTTGTAGACGTATATAATGTTCCCACCGAGAACTAAGGGCCGACGTGCCAGGAATGTAGTAAAATATTACATCCGAGATGTTAGGTTGCCCTAGGTTAGTATATATAACGTGATAGACGTATATAATGTTCCCGCCGTGAAGTAGGGGCGGACGCGCCGGGAATGTTGTAAAATATTACATTCGACATATTAGGTTGCCTTAGGCTAGGATATGTAGCGTTAAAGACGTATATAATGTTCCCAGCGAGAACTAAGTGCCGACGTGCCAGGAATGTAGTAAAATATTACTCCCGACATGTTAGGCTGCCTTAGGTTAGTATATATAACGTTACAGACGTATATAATGTTCCCGCCGTGAAGTAGAGGCGGACGCGCCGGGAATGTTGTAAAATATAACATTCGACATGTTAGGTTACCTTAGGCTAGGATATATAGGGTTATAGACGTATACAATGTTCCCACCGCGAAGTAGGGGCCTACGTGCCAGGAATGTAGTAGAATATTGCATCCGAGATGTTAGCTTGCCTTAGGTTAGGATATATAGCGTTATAGACGTATATAATATTCCCGCCGTGAAGTAGGGGCCGACGCGCCGGGAATGTTGTAAAATATTACATTCGACATTTTAGGTTGCCTTAGGCTAGGATATATAGCGTTATAGACGTATACAATGTTCCCACCGCGAAGTAGGGCCCGACGTGCCAGGAATGTAGTAAAATATTGCATCCGAGATGTTAGGTTGCTTTAGGTTGGGATATATAACGTTAAAGACGAATATGTTGTTCCCTCCGAGAAGTAGGAGCCGATGAGCCAGGAATGTCGTGGAATATTAGATTCGACATGTTAGGTTGCCTTAGGTTAGGATATATAATGTTATAGACGTATATACTGTTCCCACTGAGAAGTAGGTGCCGATGCGCCGGGAGTGTTGTAACATATTACATTCTACACGTTAGGTTGCATTAGGCTAGGATATATAGCGTTATAGACGTATATAAGTTTCCCACCGAGAAGTTGGGGCCGACGCACCAGGAATGTTGTAAAATATAACATTCGACATGTTAGGTGGCCATAGGCTAAGATATATAGCGTTATAGACGTATATAAGTTTCCCACCGAGAAGTAGGGGCCGACTTGCCAGGAATGTAGTAAAATATTACATCCGAGATGTTAGGTTGCCTTAGGCTAGGATATATAGGGTTATAGACGTATACAATGTTCCCACCGCGAAGTAGGGGCCGCCGTGCCAGGAATGTAGTAGAATATTGCATCCGAGATGTTAGGTTGCCTTAGGTTAGGATATATAGCGTTATAGACGTATATAATATTCCCGCCGTGAAGTAGGGGCCGACGCGCCGGGAATGTTGTAAAATATTACATTCGACATTTTAGGTTGCCTTAGGCTAGGATATATAGCGTTATAGACGTATACAATGTTCCCACCGCGAAGTAGGGGCCGACGTGCCAGGAATGTAGTAAAATATTGCGTCCGAGATGTTAGGTTGCCTTAGGTTGGGATATATAACGTTAAAGACGAATAGGTTGTTCCCTCCGAGAAGTAGGAGCCGATGAGCCAGGAATGTCGTGGAATATTAGATTCGACATGTTAGGTTGCCTTAGGTTAGGATATATAACGTTATAGACGTATATACTGTTCCCACTGAGAAGTAGGTGCCGACGAGCGGGGAGTGTTGTGACATATTACATTCTACACGTTAGGTTGCCTTAGGCTAGGATATATAGCGTTATAGACGTATATAAGTTTCCCACCGAGAAGTTGGGGCCGACGCACCAGGAATGTTGTAAAATATTACATTCGACATGTTAGGTGGCCTTAGCCACGGATATATAGCGTTAAAGACGTATATAATGTTCCCACCGAGAAGTTGGGGCCGACGCACCAGGAATGTTGTAAAATATTACATTCGACATGTTAGGTGGCCTTAGGCTAAGATATATAGCGTTATAGACGTATATAAGTTTCCCACCTCGAAGTAGGGGCCGACGTGCCAGGAATGTAGTAAAATATTGCATCCGAGATGTTAGGTTGCCTTAGGTTGGGATATATAACGTTAAAGACGAATATGTTGTTCCCTCCGAGAAGTAGGAGCCGATGAGCCAGGAATGTCGTAGAATATTAGATTCGACATGTTAGGTTGCCTTAGGTTAGGATATATGACGTTATAGACGTATATACTGTTCCCACTGAGAAGTAGGTGCCGACGCGCCGGGAGTGTTGTAACATATTACATTCTACACGTTAGGTTGCCTTAGGCTAGGATATATAGCGTTATAGACGTATATAAGTTTCCCACCGAGAAGTTGGGGCCGACGCACCAGGAATGTTGTAAAATATTACATTCGACATGTTAGGTGGCCTTAGGCTAAGATATATAGCGTTATAGACATATATAAGTTTACCACCGAGAAGTAGGGGCCGACGTGCCAGGAATGTAGTAAAATATTACATCCGAGATCTTAGGTTGCCTTAGGCTAGGATATATAGGGTTATAGACGTATATAATGTTCCCACCGAGAAGTTGGGGCCGACGTGCCAGGAATGTAGTAAAATATTGCATCCGAGATGTTAGGTTGCCTTAGGTTAGGACATATAACGTTATTGACCTATATAATGTTCCCATCGAGAAGTAGGGGCGGACGCGCCAGGAATGTTGTAAAATATTACATTCGACATGTTAGGATTGCCTTAGGCTCGGATATATAGCGTTATAGACGTATATAAGTTTCCCACCGAGAAGTAGGGGCCGACGTGCCAGGAATGTAGTAAAATATTGCATGCGAGATGATAAGTTGCCTTAGGTTAGGACATATATCAATAACGTTATTGACCTATATATTGTTCCCACCGAGAAGTAGGGGCCGACGCACCAGGAATGTTGTAAAATATTACATTCGACAAGTTAGGATTGTCTTAGGCTAGGATATATAGCGTTATAGACGTATATAAGTTTCCCACCGAGAAGTAGGGGCCGACGTGCCAGGAATGTAGTAAAGTATTACATCCGAGATGTTAGGTTGCCTTAGGCTAGGATATATAGCGTTAAAGACGTATATAATGTTCCCGCCAAGAAGTAGGGGCCGACGTGCCAGGAATGTAGTAAAATATTGCATCCGAGATGTTAGGTTACCTTAGGTTAGTACATATAACGTTATTGACCTATATAATGCTCCCACCGAGAAGTAGGAGCCGATGAGCCAGGAATGTCGTGGAATATTAGATTCGACATGTTTGGTTGCCTTAGGTTAGGATATATAATGTTATAGACGTATATACTGTTCCCACTGAGAAGTAGGTGCCGACGCGCCGGGAGTGTTGTAACATATTACATTCTACACGTTAGGTTGCCTTAGGCTAGGATATATAGCGTTATAGACGTATATAAGTTTCCCACCGAGAAGTTGGGGCCGACGCACCAGGAATGTTGTAAAATATTACATTCGACATGTTAGGTGGCCATAGGCTAAGATATATAGCGTTATAGACGTATATAAGTTTCCCACCGAGAAGTAGGGGCCGACGCGCCGGGAATGTTGTAAAATATTACATTCGCCATGTTAGATTGCCTTAGGTTACCACATATAACGTTATTGACCTATATAATGTTCCCACCGAGAAGTAGGGGCCGACGCGCCAGGAATGTAGTAAAATATTGCATCCGAGATGTTAGGTTGCCTTAGGTTAGGATATATAACGTTAAAGACGAATATGTTGTTCCCTCCGAGAAGTAGGAGCCGATGAGCCAGGAATGTCGCAGAATATTAGATTCGACATGTCAGGTTGCCTTAGGTTAGGATATATAGCGTTATAGACGTATACATTGTTCCCACCGCGAAGTAGGGGCCGACGTGCCAGGAATGTAGTAAAATATTGCATCCGAGATGTTAGGTTGCCTTAGGTTGGGATATATAACGTTAAAGACGAATATGTTGTTCCCTCCGAGAAGTAGGGGCCGATGAGCCAGGAATGTCGTAAAATATTACATTCGACATGTTAGGTTGCCTTATGTTAGGATATATAACGTTATAGACGTATATACTGTTCCCACTGAGAAGTAGGTGCCGTCGCGCCGGGAGTGTTGTAACATATTACATTCTACACGATAGGTTGCCTTAGGCTAGGATATATGGCGTTAAAGACGTATATAATGTTCCCACCGAGAAGTAGGGGCCTACGCGCCAGTAATGTTGTAAAATATAACATTCGACATGTTAGGTTGCCTTAGGCTAGGATATATAGCGTTATAGACGTATATTAGTTTCCCATCGAGAAGTAGGGGCCGACGTGCCAGGAATGTAGTAAAGTATTACATTCGAGATGCTAGGTTGCCCTAGGCTAGGATATATAGCGTTAAAGACGTATATAATGTTCCCACCGAGAAGTAGGGGCCGACGTGCCAGGAATGTAGTAAAGCATTACATCCGAGTTGTGAGGTTGCCTTAGGTTAGGATATATAAAGCTATAGACGTATATAACGTTCCCACGGAGAGGTACGGGCCGACACGAACGGGATTCGTGTAAACATTACCAGCGAGGGACTAGATGGGTTAGGTTGGTTTATATTACGTTAAAGACGTATATAATGTTCCCACGGAGAGGTACGGTCCGACACGGCCGGAATTCTGTAAAACATTACCAGCCACAAGCTAGATGGGTTAGGTTAGGTTATATAACGTTATAGACGTATATAATGTTCCCACCGAGAAATAGGGGCCGACGCGCCAGGAATGTTGTAAAATATTACATTCGACATGTTAGGTTGCCTTAGGCTAGGATATATAGCGATATAGACGTATATAAGTTTCCCACCGAGAACTAAGGGCCGACGTGCCAGGAATGTAGTAAAATATTGCTCCCGACATGTTAGGCTGCCTAAGGTTAGTATATATAACGTTATAGACGTATATAATGTTCCCGCCGTGAAGTAGGGGCGGTCGCGCCGGGAATGTTGTAAAATATTACATTCGACATGTTAGGTAGCCTTAGGCTAGGATATATAGCGTTATAGACGTATATAAGTTTCCCACCGAGAGGTAGGTGCCGACGTGCCAGGAATGTAGTGAAATATTGCATCCGAGATGATAGGTTGCCTTAGGTTAGGACATATAACGTTATTGACCTATATAATGTTCCCACCGAGAAGTAGGGGCCGATGCACCAGGAATGTTGTAAAATATTACATTCGACATTTTAGGTTGCCTTATGCTAGGATATATAGGGTTATAGACGTATACAATATTCCCACCGAGAAGTAGGGGCCGACGTGCCAGGAATGTAGTAAAATATTGCATCCGAGATGATAGGTTGCCTTAGGTTAGGACATATAACGTTATTGACCTATATAATGTTCCCACCGAGAAGTAGGTGCCGACGCGCCGGGAGTGTTGTAACATATTACATTCTACACGTTAGGTTGCCTTAGGTTAGGATATATAATGTTATAGACGTATATACTGTTCCCACTGAGAAGTAGGTGCCGACGCGCCGGGAGTGTTGTAACATATTACATTCTACACGTTAGGTTGCCTTAGGCTAGGATATATAGCGCTATAGACGTATATAAGTTTCCCACCGAGAAGTTGGGGCCGACGCACCAGGAATGTTGTAAAATATTACATTCGACATGTTAGGTGGCCATAGGCTAAGATATATAGCGTTATAGACGTATATAAGTTTCCCACCGAGAAGTAGGGGCCGACGTGCCAGGAATGTAGTAAAATATTACATCCGAGATGTTAGGTTGCCTTAGGCTAGGATATATAGGGTTATAGACGTATACAATGTTCCCACCGCGAAGTAGGGGCCGACGTGCCAGGAGTGTAGTAGAATATTGCATCCGAGATGTTAGGTTGCCTTAGGTTAGGATATATAGCGTTATAGACGTATATGATATTCCCGCCGTGAAGTAGGGGCCGACGCGCCGGGAATGTTGTAAAATATTACATTCGACATTTTAGGTTGCCTTAGGCTAGGATATATAGCGTTATAGACGTATACAATGTTCCCACCGAGAAGTAGTTGCCGACGTGCCAGGAATGTAGTAAAATATTGCATCCGAGATGTTAGGTTACCTTAGGTTAGGACATATAACGTTATTGACCTATATAATGCTCCCACCGAGAAGTAGGGGCCGACGCGCCAGGAATGTTGTAAAATATTACATTCGACATGTTAGGTTGCCTTAGGCTAGGATGTATAGGGTTATAGACGTATACAATATTCCCACCGCGAAGTAGGGGCCGACGTGCCAGGAATGTAGTAAAATATTGCATCCGAGATGTTAGATTGCCTTAGGTTAGGACATATAACGTTATTGACCTATATAATGTTCCCACCGAGAAGTAGGGGCCGACGCGCCAGGAATGTTGTAACATATTACATTCTACACGATAGGTTGCCTTAGGCTAGGATATATAGCGTTATAGACGTATATTATGTTCCCGCCGTGAAGTAGGGGCCGACGCGCCGGGAATGTTGTAAAATATTACATTCGCCATGTTAGATTGCCTTAGGTTACCACATATAACGTTATTGACCTATATAATGTTCCCACCGAGAAGTAGCGGCCGACGCGCCAGGAATGTAGTAAAATATTGCATCCGAGATGTTAGGTTGCCTTAGGTTAGGATATATAACGTTAAAGACGAATATGTTGTTCCCTCCGAGAAGTAGGAGCCGATGAGCCAGGAATGTCGCAGAATATTAGATTCGACATGTCAGGTTGCCTTAGGTTAGGATATATAACGTTATAGACGTATATACTGTTCCCACTGAGAAGTAGGTGCCGACGCGCCGGGAGTGTTGTAATATATTACATTCTACCCGTTAGGTTGCCTTAGGCTAGGATATATAGCGTTATAGACGTACATAGTGTTCCCGCCGTGAAGTAGGGCCGACGCGCCGGGAATGTTGTAAAATATTACACTCGCCATGTTAGGTTGCCTTAGGCTAGGATATATAGGGTTATAGACGTATACAATGTTCCCACCGCGAAGTAGGGCCCGACGTGCCAGGAATGTTGTAAAATATTACATTCGACATGTTAGGTTGCCTTAGGCTAGGATATATAGGGTTATCGACGTATACAATATTCCCACCGCGAAGTAGGGGCCGACGTGCCAGGAATGTAGTAAAATATTGCTCCCGACATGTTAGGCTGCCTAAGGTTAGTTTATATTACGTTATAGACGTATATAATGTTCCCACGGAGAGGTACGGTCCGACACGGCCGGAATTCTGTAAAACATTACCAGCCACAAGCTAGATGGGTTAGGTTAGGTTATATAACGTTATAGACGTATATAATGTTCCCACCGAGAAATAGGGGCCGACGCGCCAGGAATGTTGTAAAATATTACATTCGACATGTTAGGTTGCCTTAGGCTAGGATATATAGCGATATAGACGTATATAAGTTTCCCACCGAGAACTAAGGGCCGACGTGCCAGGAATGTAGTAAAATATTGCTCCCGACATGTTAGGCTGCCTAAGGTTAGTATATATAACGTTATAGACGTATATAATGTTCCCGCCGTGAAGTAGGGGCGGACGCGCCGGGAATGTTGTAAAATATTACATTCGACATGTTAGGTTGCCTTAGGCTAGGATATATAGCGTTATAGACGTATATAAGTTTCCCACCGAGAGGTAGGTGCCGACGTGCCAGGAATGTAGTGAAATATTGCATCCGAGATGATATGTTGCCTTAGGTTAGGACATATAACGTTATTGACCTATATAATGTTCCCACCGAGAAGTAGGGGCCGATGCACCAGGAATGTTGTAAAATATTACATTCGACATGTTAGGATTGCCTTAGGCTAGGATATATAGCGTTATAGACGTATATAAGTTTCCCACCGAGAAGTAGGGGCCGACGTGCCAGGAATGTAGTAAAGTATTACATCCGAGATGTTAGGTTGCCTTAGGCTAGGATATATAGCGTTAAAGACGTATATAATGTTCCCGCCGAGAAGTAGGGACGGACGCGCCGGGAATGTTGTAAAATATTACATTCGACATGTTAGGTTGCCTTAGGCTAGGATATATAGGGTTATAGACGTATACAATATTCCCACCGAGAAGTAGGGGCCGACGTGCCAGGAATGTAGTAAAATATTGCATCCGAGATGATAGGTTGCCTTAGGTTAGGACATAAAACGTTATTGACCTATATAATGTTCCCACCGAGAAGTAGGGGCCGACGCACCAGGAATGTTGTAAAATATTACATCCGAGTTGTGAGGTTGCCTTAGGTTAGGATATATAACGCTATAGACGTATATAACGTTCCCACGGAGAGGTACGGGCCAACACGAACGGGATTCGTGTAAACATTACCAGCGAGGGACTAGATGGGTTAGGTTAGTTTATATTACGTTATAGACGTATATAATGTTCCCACGGAGAGGTACGGTCCGATAAGGCCGGGATTCTGTAAAACATTACCAGCCACAAGCTAGATGGGTTAGGTTAGGTTATATAACGTTATAGACGTATATAATGTTCCCACCGAGAAATAGGGGCCGACGCGCCAGGAATGTTGTAAAATATTACATTCGACATGTTAGGTTGCCTTAGGCTAGGATATATAGCGTTATAGACGTATACATTGTTCCCACCGCGAAGTAGGGGCCGACGTGCCAGGAATGTAGTAAAATATTGCATCCGAGATGTTAGGTTGCCTTAGGTTGGGATATATAACGTTAAAGACGAATATGTTGTTCCCTCCGAGAAGTAGGAGCCGATGAGCCAGGAATGTCGTAGAATATTAGATTCGACATGTTAGGTTGCCTTAGGCTAGGATATATAGCGTTATAGACGTATATAAGTTTCCCACCGAGAGGTAGGTGCCGACGTGCCAGGAATGTAGTGAAATATTACATTCGACATGTTAGGATTGCCTTAGGCTAGGATATATAGCGTTATAAACGTATATAAGTTTCCCACCGAGAAGTAGGGGCCCACGTCCCAGGAATGTATTAAAATATTACATCCGAGATGTTAGGTTGCCTTAGGGTAGGATATATAGCGTTAAAGACGTATATAATGTTCCCACCGAGAAGTTGGGGCCGACGCACCAGGAATGTTGTAAAATATTACATTCGACATGTTAGGTGTCCTTAGGCTAAGATATATAGCGTTATAGACGTATATAAGTTTCCCACCGAGAAGTAGGGGCCGACGTGCCAGGAATGTAGTAAAATATTACATCCGAAATGTTAGGTTGCCTTAGGATAGGATATATAGGGTTATAGACGTATACAATGTTCCCACCGCGAAGTAGGGGCCGACGTGCCAGGATTGTAGTAAAATATTGCATCCGAGATGTTAGGTAGCCTTAGGTTAGGATATATAACGTGTAAGACGAATATGTTGTTCCCTCCGAGAAGTAGGGGCCGATGAGCCAGGAATGTCGTAAAATATTACATTCGACATGTTAGGTTGCCTTATGTTAGGATATATAACGTTATAGACGTATATACTGTTTCCACTGAGAAGTAGGTGCCGTCGCGCCGGGAGTGTTGTAACATATTACATTCTACACGATAGGTTGCCTTAGGCTAGGATATATGGCGTTAAAGACGTATATAATGTTCCCACCGAGAAGTAGGGGCCTACGCGCCAGTAATGTTGTAAAATATAACATTCGACATGTTAGGTTGCCTTAGGCTAGGATATATAGCGTTATAGACGTATATTAGTTTCCCATCGAGAAGTAGGGGCCGACGTGCCAGGAATGTAGTAAAGTATTACATTCGAGATGCTAGGTTGCCCTAGGCTAGGATATATAGCGTTAAAGACGTATATAATGTTCCCACCGAGAAGTAGGGGCCGACGTGCCAGGAATGTAGTAAAGCATTACATCCGAGTTGTGAGGTTGCCTTAGGTTAGGATATATAAAGCTATAGACGTATATAACGTTCCCACGGAGAGGTACGCGCCGACACGAACGGGATTCGTGTAAACATTACCAGCGAGGGACTAGATGGGTTAGGTTGGTTTATATTACGTTAAAGACGTATATAATGTTCCCACGGAGAGGTACGGTCCGACACGGCCGGAATTCTGTAAAACATTACCAGCCACAAGCTAGATGGGTTAGGTTAGGTTATATAACGTTATAGACGTATATAATGTTCCCACCGAGAAATAGGGGCCGACGCGCCAGGAATGTTGTAAAATATTACATTCGACATGTTAGGTTGCCTTAGGCTAGGATATATAGCGATATAGACGTATATAAGTTTCCCACCGAGAACTAAGGGCCGACGTGCCAGGAATGTAGTAAAATATTGCTCCCGACATGTTAGGCTGCCTAAGGTTAGTATATATAACGTTATAGACGTATATAATGTTCCCGCCGTGAAGTAGGGGCGGTCGCGCCGGGAATGTTGTAAAATATTACATTCGACATGTTAGGTTGCCTTAGGCTAGGATATATAGCGTTATAGACGTATATAAGTTTCCCACCGAGAGGTAGGTGCCGACGTGCCAGGAATGTAGTGAAATATTGCATCCGAGATGATAGGTTGCCTTAGGTTAGGACATATAACGTTATTGACCTATATAATGTTCCCACCGAGAAGTAGGGGCCGATGCACCAGGAATGTTGTAAAATATTACATTCGACATTTTAGGTTGCCTTATGCTAGGATATATAGGGTTATAGACGTATACAATATTCCCACCGAGAAGTAGGGGCCGACGTGCCAGGAATGTAGTAAAATATTGCATCCGAGATGATAGGTTGCCTTAGGTTAGGACTTATAACGTTATTGACCTATATAATGTTCCCACCGAGAAGTAGGGGCCGACGCACCAGGAATGTTGTAAAATATTACATTCGAGATGTTAGGTTGCCCTAGGCTAGGATATATAGCGTTAAAGACGTATATAATGTTCCCACCGAGAAGTAGAGGCCGACGTGCCAGGAATGTAGTAAAGCATTACATCCGAGTTGTGAGGTTGCCTTAGGTTAGGATATATAACGCTATCGAACGTATATAACGTTCCCACGGAGAGGTACGGGCCAACACGAACGGGATTCGTGTAAACATTACCAGCGAGGGACTAGATGGGTTAGGTTAGTTTATATTACGTTATAGACGTATATAATGTTCCCACGGAGAGGTACGGTCCGATACGGCCGGGATTCTGTAAAACATTACCAGCCACAAGCTAGATGGGTTAGGTTAGGTTATATAACGTTATAGACGTATATAATGGTCCCACCGAGAAATAGGGGCCGACGCGCCAGGAATGTTGTAAAATATTACATTCGACATGTTAGGTTGCCTTAGGCTAGGATATATAGCGATATAGACGTATATAAGTTTCCCACCGAGAACTAAGGGCCGACGTGCCAGGAATGTAGTAAAATATTGCTCCCGACATGTTAGGCTGCCTAAGGTTAGTATATATAACGTTATAGATGTATATAATGTTCCCGCCGTGAAGTAGGGGCGGACGCGCCGGGAATGTAGTAAAATATTACATTCGACATGTTAGGTTGCCTTAGGCTAGGATATATAGCGTTATAGACGTATATAAGTTTCCCACCGAGAAGTAGGTGCCGACGCGCCGGGAGTGTTGTAACATATTACATTCTACACGTTAGGTTGCCTTAGGCTAGGATATATAGCGTTATAGACGTACATAGTGTTCCCGCCGTGAAGTAGGGCCGACGCGCCGGGAATGTTGTAAAATATTACACTCGCCATGTTAGGTTGCCTTAGGCTAGGATATATAGGGTTATAGACGTATACAATGTTCCCACCGCGAAGTAGGGGCCGACGTGCCAGGAATGTTGTAAAATATTACATTCGACATGTTAGGTTGCCTTAGGCTAGGATATATAGGGTTATAGACGTATACAATATTCCCACCGCGAAGTAGGGGCCGACGTGCCAGGAATGTAGTAAAATATTGCTCCCGACATGTTAGGCTGCCTAAGGTTAGTTTATATTACGTTATAGACGTATATAATCTTCCCACGGAGAGGTACGGTCCGATACGGCCGGGATTCTGTAAAACATTACCAGCCACAAGCTAGATGGGTTAGGTTAGGTTATATAACGTTATAGACGTATATAATGTTCCCACCGAGAAATAGGGGCCGACGCGCCGGGAATGTTGTAAAATATTACATTCGACATTTTAGGTTGCCTTAGGCTAGGATATATAGCGTTATAGACGTATACAATGTTCCCACCGCGAAGTAGGGGCCGACGTGCCAGGAATGTAGTAAAATATTGCATCCGAGATGTTAGGTTGCCTTAGGTTGGGATATATAACGTTAAAGACGAATATGTTGTTCCCTCCGAGAAGTAGGAGCCGATGAGCCAGGAATGTCGTAGAATATTAGATTCGACATGTTAGGTTGCCTTAGGTTAGGATATATAACGTTATAGACGTATATACTGTTCCCACTGAGAAGTAGGTGCCGACGCGCCGGGAGTGTTGTAACATATTACATTCTACACGTTAGGTTGCCTTAGGCTAGGATATATAGCGTTATAGACGTATATAAGTTTCCCACCGAGAAGTAGGTGCCGACGCGCCGGGAGTGTTGTAACATATTACATTCTACACGTTAGGTTGCCTTAGGCTAGGATATATAGCGTTATAGACGTACATAGTGTTCCCGCCGTGAAGTAGGGCCGACGCGCCGGGAATGTTGTAAAATATTACACTCGCCATGTTAGGTTGCCTTAGGCTAGGATATATAGGGTTATAGACGTATACAATGTTCCCACCGCGAAGTAGGGGCCGACGTGCCAGGAATGTTGTAAAATATTACATTCGACATGTTAGGTTGCCTTAGGCTAGGATATATAGGGTTATAGACGTATACAATATTCCCACCGCGAAGTAGGGGCCGACGTGCCAGGAATGTAGTAAAATATTGCTCCCGACATGTTAGGCTGCCTAAGGTTAGTTTATATTACGTTATAGACGTATATAATCTTCCCACGGAGAGGTACGGTCCGATACGGCCGGGATTCTGTAAAACATTACCAGCCACAAGCTAGATGGGTTAGGTTAGGTTATATAACGTTATAGACGTATATACTGTTCCCACCGAGAAATAGGGGCCGACGCGCCGGGAATGTTGTAAAATATTACATTCGACATTTTAGGTTGCCTTAGGCTAGGATATATAGCGTTATAGACGTATACAATGTTCCCACCGCGAAGTAGGGGCCGACGTGCCAGGAATGTAGTAAAATATTGCATCCGAGATGTTAGGTTGCCTTAGGTTGGGATATATAACGTTAAAGACGAATATGTTGTTCCCTCCGAGAAGTAGGAGCCGATGAGCCAGGAATGTCGTAGAATATTAGATTCGACATGTTAGGTTGCCTTAGGTTAGGATATATAACGTTATAGACGTATATACTGTTCCCACTGAGAAGTAGGTGCCGACGCGCCGGGAGTGTTGTAACATATTACATTCTACACGTTAGGTTGCCTTAGGCTAGGATATATAGCGTTATAGACGTATATAAGTTTCCCACCGAGAAGTAGGTGCCGACGCGCCAGGAATGTTGTAAAATATTACATTCGACATGTTAGGTGGCCTTAGGCTAAGATATATAGCGTTAAAGACGTATATAAGTTTCCCACCGAGAAGTAGGTGCCGACGCGCCAGGAATGTTGTAAAATATTACATTCGACATGTTAGGATTGCCTTAGGCTAGGATATATAGCGTTATAGACGTATATAAGTTTCCCACCGAGAAGTAGGGGCCCACGTCCCAGGAATGTATTAAAATATTACATCCGAGATGTTAGGTTGCCTTAGGGTAGGATATATAGCGTTAAAGACGTATATAATGTTCCCACCGAGAAGTTGGGGCCGACGCACCAGGAATGTTGTAAAATATTACATTCGACATGTTAGGTGTCCTTAGGCTAAGATATATAGCGTTATAGACGTATATAAGTTTCCCACCGAGAAGTAGGGGCCGACGTGCCAGGAATGTAGTAAAATATTGCTCCCGACATGTTAGGCTGCCTAAGGTTAGGACATATAACGTTATTGACCTATATAATGTTCCCACCGAGAAGTAGGGGCCGACGCACCAGGAATGTTGTAAAATATTACATTCGACATGTTAGGATTGCCTTAGGCTAGGATATATAGCGTTATAGACGTATATAAGTTTCCCACCGAGAAGTAGGGGCCGACGTGCCAGGAATGTAGCAAAGTATTACATCCGAGATGTTAGGTTGCCTTCGGCTAGGATATATAGCGTTAAAGACGTATATAATGTTCCCGCCGAGAAGTAGGGGCCGACGTGCCAGGAATGTAGTAAAATATTGCATCCGAGATGTTAGGTTGCCTTAGGTAAGGATATATAACGTTAAAGACGAATATGTTGTTCCCTCCGAGAAGTAGGAGCCGATGAGCCAGGAATGTAGTAAAATATTATATTCGACATGTTAGGTTGCCTTAGGTTAGGATATATAACGTTATAGACGTATATACTGTTCCCACTGAGAAGTAGGTGCCGACGCGCCGGGAGTGTTGTAACATATTACATTCTACACGTTAGGTTGCCTTAGGCTAGGATATATAGCGTTATAGGCGTATACAACGTTCACACCGCGAAGTAGGGGCCGACGTGCCAGGAATGTAGTAAAATATTGCTCCCGACATGTTAGGCTGCCTAAGGTTAGTATATATAACGTTATAGACGTATATAATGTTCCCGCCGTGAAGTAGGGGCGGACGCGCCGGGAATGTAGTAAAATATTACATTCGACATGTTAGGTTGCCTTAGGCTAGGATATATAGCGTTATAGACGTATATAAGTTTCCCACCCTGAAGTAGGGGCCGACGTGCCAGGAATGTAGTAGAATATTGCATCCGAGATGTTATTTTGCCTTAGGTTAGGATATATAGCGTTGTGGACGTATATAATATTCCCGCCGTGAAGTAGGGGCCGACGCGCCGGGAATGTTGTAAAATATTACATTCGACATTTTAGGTTGCCTTAGGCTAGGATATATAGCGTTATAGACGTATACAATGTTCCCACCGCGAAGTAGGGGCCGACGTGCCAGGAATGTTGTGAAATACTACATATGAGATGTTAGGTTGCCTTAGGTTAGGATATATAACGTCATAGACGTATATAATGTCTGCACCGAGTCGTACGGGGCTACACGAACGGGATTCCGTAAAACATTACCAGCGAGGGACTAGATGGGTTAGCTTAGGATATATAACGTTGTATACGTATATAATGTCCCCGCCGAGAAATACGGGACGACGCGACCGGGATTCTGTAAAACATTACCAGCTAGGGGATAGATTGGTTAGGTTAGGTTATATTACGTTATAGACGTATATAATGTCCCCACCGCGAAGTAGGGGCCGACCCGCCTGGAATGTTGTAAAATAGTACATTCGAGATGTTAGGTTGCCTTAGGTTAGGCTATATAGCGTTATAGACGTATATAATATTCCCGCCGTGAAGTAGGGGCCGACGCGCCGGGAATGTTGTAAAATATTACATTCGACATTTTAGGTTGCCTTAGGCTAGGATATATAGCGTTATAGACGTATACAATGTTCCCACCGAGAAATAGGGGCCGACGCGCCAGGAATGTTGTAAAATATTACATTCGACATGTTAGGTTGCCTTAGGCTAGGATATATAGCGATATAGACGTATATAAGTTTTCCACCGAGAACTAAGGGCCGACGTGCCAGGAATGTAGTAAAATATTGCTCCCGACATGTTAGGCTGCCTAAGGTTAGTATATATAACGTTATAGACGTATATAATGTTCCCGCCGTGAAGTAGGGGCGGACGCGCCGGGAATGTTGTAAAATATTACACTCGCCATGTTAGGTTGCCTTAGGCTAGGATATCTAGGGTTATAGACGTATACAATGTTCCCACCGCGAAGTAGGGGCCGACGTGCCAGGAATGTTGTAAAATATTACATTCGACATGTTAGGTTGCCTTAGGCTAGGATATATAGGGTTATAGACGTATACAATATTCCCACCGCGAAGTAGGGGCCGACGTGCCAGGAATGTAGTAAAATATTGCTCCCGACATGTTATGCTGCCTAAGGTTAGTTTATATTACGTTATAGACGTATATAATGTTCCCACGGAGAGGTACGGTCCGACACGGCCGGAATTCTGTAAAACATTACCAGCCACAAGCTAGATGGGTTAGGTTAGGTTATATAACGTTATAGACGTATATAATGTTCCCGCCGTGAAGTAGGGGCGGACGCGCCGGGAATGTAGTAAAATATTACATTCGACATGTTAGGTTGCCTTAGGCTAGGATATATAGCGTTATAGACGTATATAAGTTTCCCACCCTGAAGTAGGGGCCGACGTGCCAGGAATGTAGTAGAATATTGCATCCGAGATGTTAGGTTGCCTTAGGTTAGGATATATAGCGTTGTGGACGTATATAATATTCCCGCCGTGAAGTAGGGGCCGACGCGCCGGGAATGTAGTAAAATATTACATTCGACATTTTAGGTTGCCTTAGGCTAGGATATATAGCGTTATAGACGTATACAATGTTCCCACCGCGAAGTAGGGGCCGACGTGCCAGGAATGTTGTGAAATACTACATATGAGATGTTAGGTTGCCTTAGGTTAGGATATATAACGTTAAAGACGAATATGTTGTTCCCTCCGAGAAGTAGGAGCCGATGAGCCAGGAATGTCGTGGAATATTAGATTCGACATGTTAGGTTGCCTTAGGTTAGGATATATAACGTTATAGACGTATATACTGTTCCCACTGAGAAGTAGGTGCCGACGCGCCGGGAGTGTTGTAACATATTACATTCTACACGTTAGGTTGCCCTAGGCTAGGATATATAGCGTTACAGACGTATATAAGTTTCCCACCGAGAAGTAGGGGCCGACGTGCCAGGAATGTAGTAAAATATTACATCCGAGATGTTAGGTTGTCTTAGGCTAGGATATATAGGGTTATAGACGTATACAATGTTCCCACCGCGAAGTAGGGGCCGACGTGCCAGGAATGTAGTAGAATATTGCATCCGAGATGTTAGGTTGCCTTATGTTAGGATATATAGCGTTATAGACGTATATAATATTCCCGCCGTGAAGTAGGGGCCGACGCGCCGGGAATGTTGTAAAATATTACATTCGACATTTTAGGTTGCCTTAGGCTAGGATATATAGCGTTATAGACGTATACAATGTTCCCACCGCGAAGTAGGGGCCGACGCGCCGGGAGTGTTGTAACATATTACATTCTACACGTTAGGTTGCCTTAGGCTAGGATATATAGCGTTATAGACGTACATAGTGTTCCCGCCGTGAAGTAGGGCCGACGCGCCGGGAATGTTGTAAAATATTACACTCGCCATGTTAGGTTGCCTTAGGCTAGGATATATAGGGTTATAGACGTATACAATGTTCCCACCGCGAAGTAGGGGCCGACGTGCCAGGAATGTTGTAAAATATTACATTCGACATGTTAGGTTGCCTTAGGCTAGGATATATAGGGTTATAGACGTATACAATATTCCCACCGCGAAGTAGGGGCCGACGTGCCAGGAATGTAGTAAAATATTGCTCCCGACATGTTAGGCTGCCTAAGGTTAGTTTATATTACGTTATAGACGTATATAATGTTCCCACGGAGATTTACGGTCCGACACGGCCGGAATTCTGTAAAACATTACCAGCCACAAGCTAGATGGGTTAGGTTAGGTTATATAACGTTATAGACGTATATAATGTTCCCACCGAGAAATAGGGGCCGACGCGCCAGGAATGTTGTAAAATATTACATTCGACATGTTAGGTAGCCTTAGGCTAGGATATATAGCGATATAGACGTATATAAGTTTCCCACCGAGAACTAAGGGCCGACGTGCCAGGGATGTAGTAAAATATTGCTCCCGACATGTTAGGCTGCCTAAGGTTAGTATATATAACGTTATAGACGTATATAATGTTCCCGCCGTGAAGTAGGGGCGGACGCGCCGGGAATGTTGTAAAATATTACATTCGACATGTTAGGTTGCCTTAGGCTAGGATATATAGCGTTATAGACGTATATAAGTTTCCCACCGAGAGGTAGGTGCCGACGTGCCAGGAATGTAGTGAAATATTGCATCCGAGATGATAGGTTGCCTTAGGTTAGGACATATAACGTTATTGACCTATATAATGTTCCCACCGAGAAGTAGGGGCCGATGCAACAGGAATGTTGTAAAATATTACATTCGACATGTTAGGATTGCCTTAGGTTAGGATATATAGCGTTATAGACGTATATAAGTTTCCCACCGAGAAGTAGGGGCCGACGTGCCAGGAATGTAGTAAAGTATTACATTCGACATTTTAGGTTGCCTTAGGCTAGGATATATAGCGTTATAGACGTATACAATGTTCCCACCGCGAAGTAGGGGCCGACGCGCCGGGAGTGTTGTAACATATTACATTCTACACGTTAGGTTGCCTTAGGCTAGGATATATTACGTTATAGACGTACATAGTGTTCCCGCCGTGAAGTAGGGCCGACGCGCCGGGAATGTTGTAAAATATTACACTCGCCATGTTTGGTTGCCTTAGGCTAGGATATATAGGGTTATAGACGTATACAATGTTCCCACCGCGAAGTAGGGGCCGACGTGCCAGGAATGTTGTAAAATATTACATTCGACATGTTAGGTTGCCTTAGGCTAGGATATATAGGGTTATAGACGTATACAATATTCCCACCGCGAAGTAGGGGCCGACGTGCCAGGAATGTAGTAAAATATTGCTCCCGACATGTTATGCTGCCTAAGGTTAGTTTATATTACGTTATAGACGTATATAATGTTCCCACGGAGAGGTACGGTCCGACACGGCCGGAATTCTGTAAAACATTACCAGCCACAAGCTAGATGGGTTAGGTTAGGTTATATAACGTTATAGACGTATATAATGTTCCCGCCGTGAAGTAGGGGCGGACGCGCCGGGAATGTAGTAAAATATTACATTCGACATGTTAGGTTGCCTTAGGCTAGGATATATAGCGTTATAGACGTATATAAGTTTCCCACCCTGAAGTAGGGGCCGACGTGCCAGGAATGTAGTAGAATGTTGCATCCGAGATGTTAGGTTGCCTTAGGTTAGGATATATAGCGTTGTGGACGTATATAATATTCCCGCCGTGAAGTAGGGCACGACGCGCCGGGAATGTAGTAAAATATTACATTCGACATTTTAGGTTGCCTTAGGCTAGGATATATAGCGTTATAGACGTATACAATGTTCCCACCGCGAAGTAGGGGCCGACGTGCCAGGAATGTTGTGAAATACTACATATGAGATGTTAGGTTGCCTTAGGTTAGGATATATAACGTTAAAGACGAATATGTTGTTCCCTCCGAGAAGTAGGAGCCGATGAGCCAGGAATGTCGTGGAATATTAGATTCGACATGTTAGGTTGCCTTAGGTTAGGATATATAACGTTATAGACGTATATACTGTTCCCACTGAGAAGTAGGTGCCGACGCGCCGGGAGTGTTGTAACATATTACATTCTACACGTTAGGTTGCCTTAGGCTAGGATATATAGCGTTACAGACGTATATAAGTTTCCCACCGAGAAGTTGGGGCCGACGCACCAGGAATGTTGTAAAATATTACATTCGACATGTTAGGTGGCCTTAGGCTAAGATATATAGCGTTATAGACGTATATAAGTTTCCCACCGAGAAGTAGGGGCCGACGTGCCAGGAATGTAGTAAAATATTACATCCGAGATGTTAGGTTGTCTTAGGCTAGGATATATAGGGTTATAGACGTATACAATGTTCCCACCGCGAAGTAGGGGCCGACGTGCCAGGAATGTAGTAGAATATTGCATCCGAGATGTTAGGTTGCCTTAGGTTAGGATATATAGCGTTATAGACGTATATAATATTCCCGCCGTGAAGTAGGGGCCGACGCGCCGGGAATGTTGTAAAATATTACATTCGACATTTTAGGTTGCCTTAGGCTAGGATATATAGCGTTATAGACGTATACAATGTTCCCACCGCGAAGTAGGGGCCGACGCGCCGGGAGTGTTGTAACATATTACATTCTACACGTTAGGTTGCCTTAGGCTAGGATATATAGCGTTATAGACGTACATAGTGTTCCCGCCGTGAAGTAGGGCCGACGCGCCGGGAATGTTGTAAAATATTACACTCGCCATGTTAGGTTGCCTTAGGCTAGGATATATAGGGTTATAGACGTATACAATGTTCCCACCGCGAAGTAGGGGCCGACGTGCCAGGAATGTTGTAAAATATTACATTCGACATGTTAGGTTGCCTTAGGCTAGGATATATAGGGTTATAGACGTATACAATATTCCCACCGCGAAGTAGGGGCCGACGTGCCAGGAATGTAGTAAAATATTGCTCCCGACATGTTATGCTGCCTAAGGTTAGTTTATATTACGTTATAGACGTATATAATGTTCCCACGGAGAGGTACGGTCCGACACGGCCGGAATTCTGTAAAACATTACCAGCCACAAGCTAGATGGGTTAGGTTAGGTTATATAACGTTATAGACGTATATAATGTTCCCGCCGTGAAGTAGGGGCGGACGCGCCGGGAATGTAGTAAAATATTACATTCGACATGTTAGGTTGCCTTAGGCTAGGATATATAGCGTTATAGACGTATATAAGTTTCCCACCCTGAAGTAGGGGCCGACGTGCCAGGAATGTAGTAGAATGTTGCATCCGAGATGTTAGGTTGCCTTAGGTTAGGATATATAGCGTTGTGGACGTATATAATATTCCCGCCGTGAAGTAGGGGCCGACGCGCCGGGAATGTAGTAAAATATTACATTCGACATTTTAGGTTGCCTTAGGCTAGGATATATAGCGTTATAGACGTATACAATGTTCCCACCGCGAAGTAGGGGCCGACGTGCCAGGAATGTTGTGAAATACTACATATGAGATGTTAGGTTGCCTTAGGTTAGGATATATAACGTTAAAGACGAATATGTTGTTCCCTCCGTGAAGTAGGAGCCGATGAGCCAGGAATGTCGTGGAATATTAGATTCGACATGTTAGGTTGCCTTAGGTTAGGATATATAACGTTATAGACGTATATACTGTTCCCACTGAGAAGTAGGTGCCGACGCGCCGGGAGTGTTGTAACATATTACATTCTACACGTTAGGTTGCCTTAGGCTAGGATATATAGCGTTACAGACGTATATAAGTTTCCCACCGAGAAGTTGGGGCCGACGCACCAGGAATGTTGTAAAATATTACATTCGACATGTTAGGTGGCCTTAGGCTAAGATATATAGCGTTATAGACGTATATAAGTTTCCCACCGAGAAGTAGGGGCCGACGTGCCAGGAATGTAGTAAAATATTACATCCGAGATGTTAGGTTGTCTTAGGCTAGGATATATAGGGTTATAGACGTATACAATGTTCCCACCGCGAAGTAGGGGCCGACGTGCCAGGAATGTAGTAGAATATTGCATCCGAGATGTTAGGTTGCCTTAGGTTAGGATATATAGCGTTATAGACGTATATAATATTCCCGCCGTGAAGTAGGGGCCGACGCGCCGGGAATGTTGTAAAATATTACATTCGACATTTTAGGTTGCCTTAGGCTAGGATATATAGCGTTATAGACGTATACAATGTTCCCACCGCGAAGTAGGGGCCGACGCGCCGGGAGTGTTGTAACATATTACATTCTACACGTTAGGTTGCCTTAGGCTAGGATATATAGCGTTATAGACGTACATAGTGTTCCCGCCGTGAAGTAGGGCCGACGCGCCGGGAATGTTGTAAAATATTACACTCGCCATGTTAGGTTGCCTTAGGCTAGGATATATAGGGTTATAGACGTATACAATGTTCCCACCGCGAAGTAGGGGCCGACGTGCCAGGAATGTTGTAAAATATTACATTCGACATGTTAGGTTGCCTTAGGCTAGGATATATAGGGTTATAGACGTATACAATATTCCCACCGCGAAGTAGGGGCCGACGTGCCAGGAATGTAGTAAAATATTGCTCCCGACATGTTATGCTGCCTAAGGTTAGTTTATATTACGTTATAGACGTATATAATGTTCCCACGGAGAGGTACGGTCCGACACGGCCGGAATTCTGTAAAACATTACCAGCCACAAGCTAGATGGGTTAGGTTAGGTTATATAACGTTATAGACGTATATAATGTTCCCGCCGTGAAGTAGGGGCGGACGCGCCGGGAATGTAGTAAAATATTACATTCGACATGTTAGGTTGCCTTAGGCTAGGATATATAGCGTTATAGACGTATATAAGTTTCCCACCCTGAAGTAGGGGCCGACGTGCCAGGAATGTAGTAGAATGTTGCATCCGAGATGTTAGGTTGCCTTAGGTTAGGATATATAGCGTTATAGACGTATATAATGTTCCCGCCGTGAAGTAGGGGCGGACGCGCCGGGAATGTTGTAAAATATTACATTCGACATGTTAGGTTGCCTTAGGCTAGGATATATAGCGTTATAGACGTATATAAGTTTCCCACCGAGAGGTAGGTGCCGACGTGCCAGGAATGTAGTGAAATATTGCATCCGAGATGATAGGTTGCCTTAGGTTAGGACATATAACGTTATTGACCTATATAATGTTCCCACCGAGAAGTAGGGGCCGATGCACCAGGAATGTTGTAAAATATTACATTCGACATGTTAGGATTGCCTTAGGTTAGGATATATAGCGTTATAGACGTATATAAGTTTCCCACCGAGAAGTAGGGGCCGACGTGCCAGGAATGTAGTAAAGTATTACATTCGACATTTTAGGTTGCCTTAGGCTAGGATATATAGCGTTATAGACGTATACAATGTTCCCACCGCGAAGTAGGGGCCGACGCGCCGGGAGTGTTGTAACATATTACATTCTACACGTTAGGTTGCCTTAGGCTAGGATATATAGCGTTATAGACGTACATAGTGTTCCCGCCGTGAAGTAGGGCCGACGCGCCGGGAATGTTGTAAAATATTACACTCGCCATGTTTGGTTGCCTTAGGCTAGGATATATAGGGTTATAGACGTATACAATGTTCCCACCGCGAAGTAGGGGCCGACGTGCCAGGAATGTAGTAGAATATTGCATCCGAGATGTTAGGTTGCCTTAGGTTAGGATATATAGCGTTATAGACGTATATAATATTCCCGCCGTGAAGTAGGGGCCGACGCGCCGGGAATGTTGTAAAATATTACATTCGACATTTTAGGTTGCCTTAGGCTAGGATATATAGCGTTATAGACGTATACAATGTTCCCACCGCGAAGTAGGGGCCGACGCGCCGGGAGTGTTGTAACATATTACATTCTACACGTTAGGTTGCCTTAGGCTAGGATATATAGCGTTATAGACGTATACAATGTTCCCACCGCGAAGTAGGGGCCGACGCGCCGGGAGTGTTGTAACATATTACATTCTACACGTTAGGTTGCCTTAGGCTAGGATATATAGGGTTATAGACGTATACAATATTCCCACCGCGAAGTAGGGGCCGATGCACCAGGAATGTTGTAAAATATTACATTCGACATGTTAGGATTGCCTTAGGTTAGGATATATAGCGTTATAGACGTATATAAGTTTCCCACCGAGAAGTAGGGGCCGACGTGCCAGGAATGTAGTAAAGTATTACATTCGACATTTTAGGTTGCCTTAGGCTAGGATATATAGCGTTATAGACGTATACAATGTTCCCACCGCGAAGTAGGGGCCGACGCGCCGGGAGTGTTGTAACATATTACATTCTACACGTTAGGTTGCCTTAGGCTAGGATATATAGGGTTATAGACGTATACAATATTCCCACCGCGAAGTAGGGGCCGACGTGCCAGGAATGTAGTAGAATATTGCATCCGAGATGTTAGGTTGCCTTAGGTTAGGATATATAGCGTTGTGGACGTATATAATATTCCCGCCGTGAAGTAGGGGCCGACGCGCCGGGAATGTAGTAAAATATTACATTCGACATTTTAGGTTGCCTTAGGCTAGGATATATAGCGTTATAGACGTATACAATGTTCCCACCGCGAAGTAGGGGCCGACGTGCCAGGAATGTTGCGAAATACTACATATGAGATGTTAGGTTGCCTTAGGTTAGTATATATAACGTTAAAGACGAATATGTTGTTCCCTCCGAGAAGTAGGAGCCGATGAGCCAGGAATGTCGTGGAATATTAGATTCGACATGTTAGGTTGCCTTAGGTTAGGATATATAACGTTATAGACGTATATACTGTTCCCACTGAGAAGTAGGTGCCGACGCGCCGGGAGTGTTGTAACATATTACATTCTACACGTTAGGTTGCCTTAGGCTAGGATATATAGCGTTACAGACGTATATAAGTTTCCCACCGAGAAGTTGGGGCCGACGCACCAGGAATGTTGTAAAATATTACATTCGACATGTTAGGTGGCCTTAGGCTAAGATATATAGCGTTATAGACGTATATAAGTTTCCCACCGAGAAGTAGGGGCCGACGTGCCAGGAATGTAGTAAAATATTACATCCGAGATGTTAGGTTGTCTTAGGCTAGGATATATAGGGTTATAGACGTATACAATGTTCCCACCGCGAAGTAGGGGCCGACGTGCCAGGAATGTAGTAGAATATTGCATCCGAGATGTTAGGTTGCCTTAGGTTAGGATATATAGCGTTATAGACGTATATAATATTCCCGCCGTGAAGTAGGGGCCGACGCGCCGGGAATGTTGTAAAATATTACATTCGACATTTTAGGTTGCCTTAGGCTAGGATATATAGCGTTATAGACGTATACAATGTTCCCACCGCGAAGTAGGGGCCGACGCGCCGGGAGTGTTGTAACATATTACATTCTACACGTTAGGTTGCCTTAGGCTAGGATATATAGCGTTATAGACGTACATAGTGTTCCCGCCGTGAAGTAGGGCCGACGCGCCGGGAATGTTGTAAAATATTACACTCGCCATGTTAGGTTGCCTTAGGCTAGGATATATAGGGTTATAGACGTATACAATGTTCCCACCGCGAAGTAGGGGCCGACGTGCCAGGAATGTTGTAAAATATTACATTCGACATGTTAGGTTGCCTTAGGCTAGGATATATAGGGTTATAGACGTATACAATATTCCCACCGCGAAGTAGGGGCCGACGTGCCAGGAATGTAGTAAAATATTGCTCCCGACATGTTAGGCTGCCTAAGGTTAGTTTATATTACGTTATAGACGTATATAATGTTCCCACGGAGAGGTACGGTCCGACACGGCCGGAATTCTGTAAAACATTACCAGCCACAAGCTAGATGGGTTAGGTTAGGTTATATAATGTTATAGACGTATATAATGTTCCCACCGAGAAATAGGGGCCGACGCGCCAGGAATGTTGTAAAATATTACATTCGACATGTTAGGTTGCCTTAGGCTAGGATATATAGCGATATAGACGTATATAAGTTTCCCACCGAGAACTAAGGGCCGACGTGCCAGGGATGTAGTAAAATATTGCTCCCGACATGTTAGGCTGCCTAAGGTTAGTATATATAACGTTATAGACGTATATAATGTTCCCGCCGTGAAGTAGGGGCGGACGCGCCGGGAATGTTGTAAAATATTACATTCGACATGTTAGGTTGCCTTAGGCTAGGATATATAGCGTTATAGACGTATATAAGTTTCCCACCGAGAGGTAGGTGCCGACGTGCCAGGAATGTAGTGAAATATTGCATCCGAGATGATAGGTTGCCTTAGGTTAGGACATATAACGTTATTGACCTATATAATGTTCCCACCGAGAAGTAGGGGCCGATGCACCAGGAATGTTGTAAAATATTACATTCGACATGTTAGGATTGCCTTAGGTTAGGATATATAGCGTTATAGACGTATATAAGTTTCCCACCGAGAAGTAGGGGCCGACGTGCCAGGAATGTAGTAAAGTATTACATTCGACATTTTAGGTTGCCTTAGGCTAGGATATATAGCGTTATAGACGTATACAATGTTCCCACCGCGAAGTAGGGGCCGACGCGCCGGGAGTGTTGTAACATATTACATTCTACACGTTAGGTTGCCTTAGGCTAGGATATATAGCGTTATAGACGTACATAGTGTTCCCGCCGTGAAGTAGGGCCGACGCGCCGGGAATGTTGTAAAATATTACACTCGCCATGTTTGGTTGCCTTAGGCTAGGATATATAGGGTTATAGACGTATACAATGTTCCCACCGCGAAGTAGGGGCCGACGTGCCAGGAATGTAGTAGAATATTGCATCCGAGATGTTAGGTTGCCTTAGGTTAGGATATATAGCGTTATAGACGTATATAATATTCCCGCCGTGAAGTAGGGGCCGACGCGCCGGGAATGTTGTAAAATATTACATTCGACATTTTAGGTTGCCTTAGGCTAGGATATATAGCGTTATAGACGTATACAATGTTCCCACCGCGAAGTAGGGGCCGACGCGCCGGGAGTGTTGTAACATATTACATTCTACAAGTTAGGTTGCCTTAGGCTAGGATATATAGCGTTATAGACGTACATAGTGTTCCCGCCGTGAAGTAGGGCCGACGCGCCGGGAATGTTGTAAAATATTACACTCGCCATGTTAGGTTGCCTTAGGCTAGGATATATAGGGTTATAGACGTATACAATGTTCCCACCGCGAAGTAGGGGCCGACGTGCCAGGAATGTTGTAAAATATTACATTCGACATGTTAGGTTGCCTTAGGCTAGGATATATAGGGTTATAGACGTATACAATATTCCCACCGCGAAGTAGGGGCCGACGTGCCAGGAATGTAGTAAAATATTGCTCCCGACATGTTAGGCTGCCTAAGGTTAGTTTATATTACGTTATAGACGTATATAATGTTCCCACGGAGAGGTACGGTCCGACACGGCCGGAATTCTGTAAAACATTACCAGCCACAAGCTAGATGGGTTAGGTTAGGTTATATAACGTTATAGACGTATATAATGTTCCCACCGAGAAATAGGGGCCGACGCGCCAGGAATGTTGTAAAATATTACATTCGACATGTTAGGTTGCCTTAGGCTAGGATATATAGCGATATAGACGTATATAAGTTTCCCACCGAGAACTAAGGGCCGACGTGCCAGGGATGTAGTAAAATATTTCTCCCGACATGTTAGGCTGCCTAAGGTTAGTATATATAACGTTATAGACGTATATAATGTTCCCGCCGTGAAGTAGGGGCGGACGCGCCGGGAATGTTGTAAAATATTACATTCGACATGTTAGGTTGCCTTAGGCTAGGATATATAGCGTTATAGACGTATATAAGTTTCCCACCGAGAGGTAGGTGCCGACGTGCCAGGAATGTAGTGAAATATTGCATCCGAGATGATAGGTTGCCTTAGGTTAGGACATATAACGTTATTGACCTATATAATGTTCCCACCGAGAAGTAGGGGCCGATGCACCAGGAATGTTGTAAAATATTACATTCGACATGTTAGGATTGCCTTAGGTTAGGATATATAGCGTTATAGACGTATATAAGTTTCCCACCGAGAAGTAGGGGCCGACGTGCCAGGAATGTAGTAAAGTATTACATTCGACATTTTAGGTTGCCTTAGGCTAGGATATATAGCGTTATAGACGTATACAATGTCCCCACCGCGAAGTAGGGGCCGACGCGCCGGGAGTGTTGTAACATATTACATTCTACACGTTAGGTTGCCTTAGGCTAGGATATATAGGGTTATAGACGTATACAATATTCCCACCGCGAAGTAGGGGCCGACGTGCCAGGAATGTAGTAAAATATTGCTCCCGACATGTTATGCTGCCTAAGGTTAGTTTATATTACGTTATAGACGTATATAATGTTCCCACGGAGAGGTACGGTCCGACACGGCCGGAATTCTGTAAAACATTACCAGCCACAAGCTAGATGGGTTAGGTTAGGTTATATAACGTTATAGACGTATATAATGTTCCCGCCGTGAAGTAGGGGCGGACGCGCCGGGAATGTAGTAAAATATTACATTCGACATGTTAGGTTGCCTTAGGCTAGGATATATAGCGTTATAGACGTATATAAGTTTCCCACCCTGAAGTAGGGGCCGACGTGCCAGGAATGTTGTGAAATACTACATATGAGATGTTAGGTTGCCTTAGGTTAGGATATATAACGTTAAAGACGAATATGTTGTTCCCTCCGAGAAGTAGGAGCCGATGAGCCAGGAATGTCGTGGAATATTAGATTCGACATGTTAGGTTGCCTTAGGTTAGGATATATAACGTTATAGACGTATATACTGTTCCCACTGAGAAGTAGGTGCCGACGCGCCGGGAGTGTTGTAACATATTACATTCTACACGTTAGGTTGCCTTAGGCTAGGATATATAGCGTTATAGACGTATATAAGTTTCCCACCGAGAAGTTGGGGCCGACGCACCAGGAATGTTGTAAAATATTACATTCGACATGTTAGGTGGCCTTAGGCTAAGATATATAGCGTTATAGACGTATATAAGTTTCCCACCGGGAAGTAGGGGCCGACGTGCCAGGAATGTAGTAAAATATTACATCCGAGATGTTAGGTTGCCTTAGCCTAGGATATATAGGGTTATAGACGTATACAATGTTCCCACCGCGAAGTAGGGGCCGACGTGCCAGGAATGTAGTAGAATATTGCATCCGAGATGTTAGGTTGCCTTAGGTTAGGATATATAGCGTTATAGACGTATATAATATTCCCGCCGTGAAGTAGGGGCCGACGCGCCGGGAATGTTGTAAAATATTACATTCGACATTTTAGGTTGCCTTAGGCTAGGATATATAGCGTTATAGACGTATACAATGTTCCCACCGCGAAGTAGGGGCCGACGTGCCAGGAATGTAGTAAAATATTGCATCGGAGATGTTAGGTTGCCTTAGGTTGGGATATATAACGTTAAAGACGAATAGGTTGTTCCCTCCGAGAAGTAGGAGCCGATGAGCCAGGAATGTCGTGGAATATTAGATTCGACATGCTAGGTGGCCTTAGGCTAAGATATATAGCGTTATAGACGTATATAAGTTTCCCACCGAGAAGTAGGGGCCGACGTGCCAGGAATGTAGTAAAATATTGCATCCGAGATGTTAGGATTGCCTTAGGCTCGGATATATAGCGTTATAGACGTATATAAGTTTCCCACCGAGAAGTAGGGTCCCACGTGCCAGGAATGTAGTAAAATATTGCATCCGAGATGTTAGGTTGCCTTAGGTTAGGATATATAACGTTTAAGACGAATATGCTGTTCCCTCCGAGAAGTAGGGGCCGATGAGCCAGGAATGTCGTAAAATATTACATTCGACATGTTAGGTTGCCTTATGTTAGGATATATAACGTTATAGACGTATATACTGTTCCCACTGAGAAGTAGGTGCCGTCGCGCCGGGAGTGTTGTAACATATTACATTTTACACGGTAGGTTGCCTTAGGCTAGGATATATAGCGTTAAAGACGTATATAATGTTCCCACCGCGAAGTAGGGGCCGACGTGCCAGGAATGTAGTAAAATATTGCATCCGAGATGTTAGGTTGCCTTAGGTTAGGATATATAGCGTTATAGACGTATATAATATTCCCGCCGTGAAGTAGGGGCCGACGCGCCGGGAATGTTGTAAAATATTACATTCGACATTTTAGGTTGCCTTAGGCTAGGATATATAGCGTTATAGACGTATACAATGTTCCCACCGAGAAGTAGGGGCCGACGTGCCAGGAATGTAGTAAAGCATTACATCCGAGTTGTGGGGTTGCCTTAGGTTAGGATATATAAAGCTATAGACGTATATAACGTTCCCACGGAGAGGTACGGGCCGACACGAACGGGATTCGTGTAAACATTACCAGCGAGGGACTAGATGGGTTAGGTTAGTTTACATTACGTTATAGACGTATATAATGTTCCCACCGAGAAATAGGGGCCGACGCGCCAGGAATGTTGTAAAATATTACATTCGACATGTTAGGTTGCCTTAGGCTAGGACATATAGCGATATAGACGTATATAAGTTTCCCACCGAGAACTAAGGGCCGACGTGCCAGGAATGTAGTAAAATATTGCTCCCGACATGTTAGGCTGCCTAAGGTTAATATATATAACGTTATAGACGTATATAATGTTCCCGCCGTGAAGTAGGGGCGGACGCGCCGGGAATGTTGTAAAATATTACATTCGACATGTTAGGTTGCCTTAGGCTAGGATATATAGCGTTATAGACGTATATAAGTTTCCCACCGAGAAGTAGGGGCCGACGTGCCAGGAATGTAGTAAAATATTGCATCCGAGATGATAGGTTGCCTTAGGCTAGGACATATAACGTTATTGACCTATATAATGTTCCCACCGAGAAGTAGGGGCCGACGCACCAGGAATGTTGTAAAATATTACATTCGACATGTTAGGATTGCCTTAGGCTAGGATATATAGCGTTATAGACGTATATAAGTTTCCCACCGAGAAGTAGGGGCCGACGTGCCAGGAATGTAGTAAAGTATTACATCCGAGATGTTAGGTTGCCTTAGGCTAGGATATATAGCGTTAAAGACGTATATAATGTTCCCGCCGAGAAGTAGGGGCCGACGTGCCAGGAAAGTAGTAAAATATTGCATCCGAGATGTTAGGTTGCCTTAGGTAAGGATATATAACGTTAAAGACGAATATGTTGTTCCCTCCGAGAAGTAGGAGCCGATGAGCCAGGAATGTAGTAAAATATTACATTCGACATGTTAGGTTGCCTTAGGGTAGGATATATAACGTTATAGACGTATATACTGATCCCACTGAGAAGTAGGTGCCGACGCGCCGGGAGTGTTGTAACATATTACATTCTACACGTTAGGTTGCCTTAGGCTAGGATATGTAGCGTTATAGACGTATACAATGTTCCCACCGCGAAGTAGGGGCCGACGTGCCAGGAATGTAGTAGAATATTGCATCCGAGATGTTAGGTTGCCTTAGGTTAGGATATATAGCGTAGTGGACGTACATAATATTCCCGCCGTGAAGTAGGGGCCGACGCGCCGGGAATGTTGTAAAATATTACATTCGACATCTTAGGTTGCCTTAGGCTAGGATATATAGCGTTATAGACGTATACAATGTTCCCACCGCGAAGTAGGGCCCGACGTGCCAGGAATGTTGTGAAATACTACATATGAGATGTTAGGTTGCCTTAGGTTAGGATATATAACGTCATAGACGTATATAATATCTGCACGGAGACGTACGGGGCTACACGAACGGGATTCTGTAAAACATTACCAGCGAGGGACTAGATGGGTTAGCTTAGGATATATAACGTTGTATACGTATATAATGTCCCCGCCGAGAAATACGGGACGACGCGACCGGGATTCTGTAAAACATTACCAGATAGGGGATAGATAGGTTAGGTTAGGTTATATTACGTTATAGACGTATATAATGTCCCCACCGAGAAGTAGGGGCCGACCCGCCTGGAATGTTGTAAAATAGTACATTCGAGATGTTAGGTTGCCGCAGGTTAGGATATATAGCGTTATAGACGTATATAATGTCCGCACCGAGACGTACGGGACGACACGAACGGGATTCTGTAAAACATTACCAGCCAGGTTCTAGATGGGGTAGGTTAGGTTATATTACGATATAGACGTATATAATGTGCCCACGGAGAAGCAGGGACGACCCGCCAGGAATGTTGTGAAACACTACCTTCGAGATAGGTTTGCCTTATGGCAATATATACAAAGTTATAAACGTATAGAATGCCCCCACCGAGAAGTACGCGCCGACAAGACCAGGATTCTGTAAAACATTATCACCGAGGGGCAAGATGGGTGAGTTTAGGTTATATTACGATATAGACGTATATTATGTCCCCACCGGGAAGTGGGGCCGACCCGCCAGAAATGTTGTGAAATACTACATTCGAGATGTTAGGTTGCCCTGTGGTAATATATACAACGTTATAGACGCATATAATGTCCCCACAGAGAAGTACGGGCCGACACGAAGGGGATTCTGTAAAACAATACCAGCGAGGGCCTAGATTGGTTAGCTTAGGTTATATTACGATATAGACGTATATAATGTCCCCAACGAGAAGTGGGGCCGACCTGCCAGGAATTTTGTGAAATACTACATTCGAGATGTTAGGTTGCCTTATGGTAATATATACAAAGTTATAAACGTATAGAATGCCCCCACCGAGAAGTACGCGCCGACAAGACCGGGATTCTGTAAAACATTATCACCGATGGGCAAGATGGGTTAGCTTAGGTTATATTACGATATAGACGTATATTATGTCCCCACCGGGAAGTGGGGCCGACCCGCCAGGAATGTTGTGAAATACTACATCCGAGATGTTAAGTTGCGTTAGGTTATGATATATAACGTTATAGACGTATATAATGTCCCCACCGTGAAGTACGGGACGACACGACCAGAATTCCGTAAAACATTACCAGCGAGGTGCTAGACTGGTTAGGTTAGGTTATATTACGTTATAGACGTAAATAATGTTCCCACCGTGAAGTGGGGCCGAACCGCCAGGAATGATGTGAAACACTACATTCGAGATGTTAGGTTCCCTTAAGTTAGGATATATAACGTTATAGACGTATATAATGTCCCCACCGAGAAGTAGGGGACGACACGACCAGGATTCCGTAAAACATTATCCGCGAGGAGCTAGATGGGTAAGGTTAGGTTATATTACGTTATGGACGTTAATAATGTTCCCACCGAGAAGTGGGGCCGACCCGCCTGAAATGTTGTGAAATACTACAGTCGAGATGTTAGGTTGCCTTAGGTTAGGATATATAACGTTATAGACGTATATAATATACGCACCGAGACGTACGGAACGACACGAACGGGATTCTGTAAAACATTACCAGCGAGGGTTAGATGGGTTAGGTTAAGTTATATTACGTTACAGACGTGTATAATGTTCCCACCGAGAAGTACGGGACGACACGAACGGGATTCTGTAAAACGTTACCAGCGAGGTGCTAGATGGCTTAGGTTAGGTTGTATTACGTTATGGACGTATATAATGTGCCCATCGAGAAGTAGTGCCCGACCCGCCAGGAATGTTTGGAAATACTACATCCGAGATGTTAGGTTCCCTTAGGTTAGATATATGACATTATAGACGTATATAATAACCCACCGAGAAGTACGGGACGACACGAACGGGATTCTGTAAAACATTACCAGCGAGGTGCTAGATGGGTTAGGTTAGGTTATATTACGATATAGACGTATATAATGTACCCACCGAGAGGTAGGGTCCGACCCGCCAGGAATGTTGGAAAATACTACATCCGAGATGTTAAGTTGCCTTAAGTTAGGATATATAATGTTATAGACGTACATAATGTCCCCACCGAGAAGTACGGGACGACACGACCATGATTCCGTAAAACATTACCAACGGGGGGCTAGATTGGTTAGGTTAGGTTATATTACGATATAGACGTATATAGTGTGCCCACCGAGAAGTAGTGGCCGACCCGCCAGGATTGTTGTGAAACACTACATTCGAGATGTTAGGTTGCCTTAGGTTAGGATATATAACGTTATAGACGTATATAATGTCCCCACCGAGAAGTACGGGACGACGCGACCAGGATTCCGTAAAACATTACCAGCGAGGAGCTAGATGGGTTAGGTTAGGTAATATTACGTTATAGACGTAGATAATGTTCCCACCGAGAAGTGGGGCCGACCCGCCAGGAATGTTGGAAAATACAACATCCGAGATGTTAAGTTGCGTTAGGTTAGGATATATAACGTTATAGACGTATATAATGTCCACACCGAGAAGTACGGGACGACACGCCCAGGATTCCGTAAAACATTATCAGCGAGGGGCTAGATTGGTTAGGTTAGGTTTTATTACGATATAGACGTATATAATGTCCCCACCGAGAAGTGGGGACGACCCGCCAGGAATGTTGTGAAACACTACAGTCGAGATGTTAAGTTGCCTTAGGTTAGGATATATACTGTTATAGACGTATATAATGTCCGCACTGAGACGTACGGGACGACAAGAGACGGGATTCTGTAAAACATTACCAGCGAGGTGCGAGATGGGTTAGGTTAGGTTATATTACGATATAGACGTATATAATGTGCCCACCGAGAAGTATGGGCCGACCCGCCAGGAATGTTGGAAAATACTACATCCGAGATGTTAAGTTGCCTTAGGTTAGTATATATAACGTTATAGACGTATATAATGTCCCCACCGAGAAGTACGGGACGACACGACCAGGATTCCGTAAAACATTTCCAGCGAGGGGCTAGATTGGTTAAGTTAGGTTACATTACGTTATAGACTTAAATAATGTTCCCACAGAGAAGTGGGGCCGAACCGCCAGGAATGTTGTGAAATACTACAGTCGAGATGTTAGGTTGCCTTAGGTTAGGATATGTAACGTTATAGACGTATATAATGTCCGCACCGAGACGTACGGGACGACACGAACGGGATTCTGTAAAACATTACCAGCGGGGGTCTAGATGGGATAGGTTAGGTTATATTACGATATAGACGTATATAATGTGCCCACCGAGAGGTAGGGGCCGACCCGCCAGGAATGTTGGAAAATACTACATCCGAGATGTTAAGTTGCCTTAAGTTAGGATATATAACGTTATAGACGTATATAATGTCACCAACGACAATTACGGGACGACACGACCAGGATTCCGTAGAACATTACCAGCGGGGGGCTAGATTGGTTAGGTTAGGTTATATTACGTTATAGACGCAAATAATGTTCCCACCGAGAAGTGGGGCCGAACCGCCAGGAATGTTGTGAAACACTACATTCGAGATGTTAGGTTGCATTAGGTTAGGATATATAACGTTATAGACGCATATAATGTCCCCACCGAGAAGTACGGGACGACACGAACGGGATTCTGTAAAACGTTACCAGCGAGGTGCTAGATGGGTTAGGTTAGGTTATATTACCATATAGACGTATATAATGTGCCCACCGAGAAGTAGGGGCCGACAGGCCAGGAATGTTGGAAAATACTACATCCGAGATGTTAAGTTGCCTTAGGTTAGGATATATAACGTTATTGACGTATATAATGTCCGCACAGAGACGTACGGGACGACACGACCAGGATTCCGTAGAACATTACCAGCGGGGGGCTAGATTGGTTAGGTTAGGTTATATTACGTTATAGACGTAAATAATGTTCCCACCGAGAAGTGGGGCCGAACCGCCAGGAATGTTGTGAAACACCACATTCGAGATGTTAGGTTGCCTTAGGTTAGGATATATAACGTTATAGACGCATATAATGTCCCCTCCGAGAAGTACGGGACGACACGAACGGGATTCTGTAAAACGTTACCAGCGAGGGTCTAGATGGGATAGGTTAGGTTATATTACGATATAGACGTATATAATGTGCCCACCGAGAGGTAGGGGCCGACCCGCCAGGAATGTTGGAAAATACTACATCCGAGATGTTAAGTTGCCTTAAGTTAGGATATATAACGTTATAGACGTATATAATGTAACCAACGAGAATTACGGGACGACACGACCAGGATTCCGTAGAACATTACCAGCGGGGGGCTAGATTGGTTAGGTTAGGTTATATTACGTTATAGACGCAAATAATGTTCCCACCGAGAAGTGGGGCCGAACCGCCAGGAATGTTGTGAAACACTACATTCGAGATGTTAGGTTGCCTTAGGTTAAGATATATAATGTTATAGACGCATATAATGTCCCCACCGAGAAGTACGGGACGACACGAACGGGATTCTGTAAAACATTACCAGCGAGGTGCTAGATGGGTTAGGTTAGGTTATATTACGATATAGACGTAAATAATGTGCCCACCGAGAAGTAGGGGCCGACCCGCCACGAATGTTGGAAAATACTGCATCCAGGATGTTAAGTTGCCTTAGGTTAGGATATATAACGTCATAGACGTATATAATGTCCCCACCGAGAAGTACGGGACGACACGACCAGGATTCCGTAAAACATTACCAGCGAGGGGCCAAATTGGTTAGTATAGGTTATATTACGTTATAGGCGTAAATAATGTTCCCACCGAGAAATGGGGCCGAACCGCCAGGAATGTTGTGAAACACTACATTCGAGATGTTAGGTTGCCTTAGGTTAGGATATATAACGTTATAGACGCATATAATGTCCCCACCGAGACGTACGGGACGACACGAACGGGATTCTGTAAAACGTTACCAGCGAGGTGCTAGATGGGTTAGGTTAGGTTACATTACGATATAGACGTATATAATGTGCCCACCGAGAAGTAGGGGCCGACCCGCCAGGAATGTTGTGAAATACTACATTCGAGATGTTAGGTAGCCTTAGGTTAGGATAAATAACGTTATAGACGCATATAATGGCCCCACCGAGACGTACGGGAAGACACGAACGAGATTCTGTAAAACATTACCAGCGAAGGTCTAGATGGGATAGGTTAGGTTATATTACGATATAGACGTATATAATGTGCGCACCGAGAGGTAGGGGCCGACCCGCCAGGAATGTTGTGAAATACTACATTCGAGATGTTCGGTAGCCTTAGGTTAGGATAAATAACGTTATAGACGCATATAATGGCCCCACCGAGACGTACTGGAAGACACGAACGAGATTCTGTAAAACATTACCAGCGAGGGTCTAGATGGGATAGGTTAGGTTATATTACGATATAGACGTATATAATGTGCCCACCGAGAGGTAGGGGCCGACCCGCCAGGAATGTTGGAAAATACTACATCCGAGATGTTAAGTTGCCTTAAGTTAGGATATATAACGTCATAGACGTATATAATGTCACCAACGAGAATTACGGGACGACACGACCAGGATTCCGTAGAACATTACCAGCGGGGGGCTAGATTGGTTAGGTTAGGTTATATTACGTTATAGACGCAAATAATGTTCCCACCGAGAAGTGGGGCCGAACCGCCAGGAATGTTGTGAAACACTACATTCGAGATGTTAGGTTGCCTTAGGTTAAGATGTATAATGTTATAGACGCATATAATGTCCCCATCGAGAAGTACGGGACGACACGAACGGGATTCTGTAAAACATTACCAGCGAGGTGCTAGATGGGTTAGGTTAGGTTATATTACGATATAGACGTAAATAATGTGCCCACCGAGAAGTAGGGGCCGACCCGCCACGAATGTTGGAAAATACTGCATCCAGGATGTTAAGTTGCCGTAGGTTAGGATATATAACGTCATAGACGTATATAATGTCTCCACCGAGAAGTACGGGAAGACACGACCAGGATTCCGTAAAACATTACCAGCGAGGGGCTAGATTGGTTAGTATAGGTTATATTACGTTATAGGCGTAAATAATGTTCCCACCGAGAAATGGGGCCGAACCGCCAGGAATGTTGTGAAACACTACATTCGAGATGTTAGGTTGCCTTAGGTTAAGATGTATAATGTTATAGACGCATATAATGTCCCCATCGAGAAGTACGGGACGACACGAACGGGATTCTGTAAAACATTACCAGCGAGGTGCTAGATGGGTTAGGTTAGGTTATATTACGATATAGACGTAAATAATGTGCCCACCGAGAAGTAGGGGCCGACCCGCCAGGAATGTTGTGAAATACTACATTCGAGATGTTAGGTAGCCTTAGGTTAGGATAAATAACGTTATAGACGCATATAATGGCCCCACCGAGACGTACGGGAAGACACGAACGAGATTCTGTAAAACATTACCAGCGAGGGTCTAGATGGGATAGGTTAGGTTATATTACGATATAGACGTATATAATGTGCGCACCGAGAGGTAGGGTCCGACCGGCCAGGAATGTTGTGAAATACTACATTCGAGATGTTCGGTAGCCTTAGGTTAGGATAAATAACGTTATAGACGCATATAATGGCCCCACCGAGACGTACTGGAAGACACGAACGAGATTCTGTAAAACATTACCAGCGAGGGTCTAGATGGGATAGGTTAGGTTATATTACGATATAGACGTATATAATGTGCCCACCGAGATGTAGGGGCCGACCCGCCAGGAATGTTGGAAAATACTACATCCGAGATGTTAAGTTGCCTTAAGTTAGGATATATAACGTTATAGACGTATATAATGTCACCAACGAGAATTACGGGACGACACGACCAGGATTCCGTAGAACATTACCAGCGGGGGGCTAGATTGGTTAGGTTAGGTTATATTACGTTATAGACGCAAATAATGTTCCCACCGAGAAGTGGGGCCGAACCGCCAGGAATGTTGTGAAACACTACATTCGAGATGTTAGGTTGCCTTAGGTTAAGATATATAATGTTATAGACGCATATAATGTCCCCATCGAGAAGTACGGGACGACACGAACGGGATTCTGTAAAACATTACCAGCGAGGTGCTAGATGGGTTAGGTTAGGTTATATTACGATATAGACGTAAATAATGTGCCCACCGAGAAGTAGGGGCCGACCCGCCACGAATGTTGGAAAATACTGCATCCAGGATGTTAAGTTGCCTTAGGTTAGGATATATAACGTCATAGACGTATATAATGTCTCCACCGAGAAGTACGGGAAGACACGACCAGGATTCCGTAAAACATTACCAGCGAGGGGCTAGATTGGTTAGGTTAGGTTATATTATGTTATAGGCGTAAATAATGTTCCCACCGAGAAATGGGGCCGAACCGCCAGGAATGTTGTGACATACTACGTTCGAGACATTAGGTTGCCTTGGGTTAGGATATATAACGTTATAGACGCATATAATGTCCCCACCGAGAAGTACGAGCCGACACGACAGGGATTCTGTAAAACATTACCAGCGAGGGGCTATATGGGTTTGGTTAGGTTATATTACGATATAGACGTAAATAATGTTCCCACCGAGAAGTGGGGCCGACCCGCCAGGAATGTTGTGTAATACTACATTCGAGATGTTAGGTTGCCTTATGGTAATATATACAACGTTATAGACGTGTAGAATGTCCCCACCGAGAAGTACGGCCCGACACGACCGGGATTCTGCAAAACATTATCACCGAGGAGCAAGATGGGTTATGTTATGTTATATTACGATATAGACGAATATAATGTGCCCACCGAGATGTAGGGGCCGACCGGGCAGGAATGTTGGAAAATACTACATCCGAGATGATAAGTTGCCTTAGGTTAGGATATATAACGTTATTGACGTATATAATGTCCGCACAGAGACGTACGGGACGACACGACCAGGATTCCGTAGAACATTACCAGCGGGGGGCTAGATTGGTTAGGTTAGGTTATATTACGTTATAGACATAAATAATGTTCCCACCGAGAAGTGGGGCCGAACCGCCGGGAATGTTGTGAAACACTACATTCGAGATGTAAGGTTGCCTTAGGTTAGGATATATAACGTTATAGACGCATATAATGTCCGCACCGAGAAGTACGGGACGACACGAACGGGATTCTGTAAAACGTTACCAGCGAGGTGCTAGATGGGTTAGGTTAGGTTACATTACGATATAGACGTATATAATGTGCCCACCGAGAAGTAGGGGCCGGCCCGCCAGGAATGTTGGAAAATACTACATCCGAGATGTTAAGTTGCCTTAACTTAAGATATATAACGTTATAGACGTATATAATGTCCCCACCGAGAAGTATGGGACGACATGACCAGGATTCCGTAAAACATTACCAGCGAGGGGCTAGATTGGTTAGGTTAGGTTATATTACGTTATAGGCGAAAATAATGTTCCCACCGAGAAATGGGGCCGGACCGCCAGGAATGTTGTGAAACACTACATTCGAGATGTTAGGTTGCCTTAGGTTAGGATATGTACCGTTATAGACGCATATAATGTCCCCACCGAGAAGTACGGGACGACACGAACGGGATTCTGTAAAACGTTACCAGCGAGGTGCTAGATGGGTTAGGTTAGGTTATATTACCTTATAGACGTATATAATGTGCCCACCGAGAGGTAGGGGCCGACCCGCCAGGAATGTTGGAAAATACTACATCCGAGATCTTAAGTTGCCTTAAGTTAGGATATCTAACGTTATAGACGTATATAATGTTCCCCAACGAGAATTACGGGACGACACGACCAGGACTCCGTAGAACATTACCAGCGGGGGGCTAGATTGGTTAGGTTAGGTTATATTACGTTATAGACCTATATAACGTTCCCACCGAGAAGTGGGGCCGACCCGAGAGGAATGTTGTGACATACTACATTCGAGACGTTAGGTTGCCTTGGGTTAGGATATATAACGTTATAGACGCATATAATGTCCCCACCGAGAAGTACGAGCCGACACGACAGGGATTCTGTAAAACATTACCAGCGAGGGGCTATATGGTTTTGGTTAGGTTATATTACGTTATAAACGTAAATAATGTTCCCACGGAGAAGTGGGGCCGACCCGCCAGGAATGTTGTGAAATACTACATTCGAGATGTTAGGTTGCCTTATGGTAATATATACAACGTTATAGACGTATAAAATGTCCCCAACGAGAAGTACGGCCCGACACGACCGGGATTCAGCAAAACATTATCACCGAGGAGCAAGATGGGTTATGTTATGTTATATTACGATATAGACGAATATAATGTGCCCACCGAGATGTAGGGGCCGACCCGGCAGGAATGTTGGAAAATACTACATCCGAGATGTTAAGTTGCCTTAGGTTAGGATATATAACGTTATAGACGTATATAATGTCCCCACCCAGAAGTACGGGACGACACGAACGGGATTCTGTAAAACGTTACCAGCGAGGTGCTAGATGGGTTAGGTTAGGTTATATTACGATATAGATATATATAATGTGCCCACCGAGAACTAGGGGCCGACCCGCCAGGAATGCTGGAAAATACTACATCCGAGACGTTAGGTTGCCTTGGGTTATTATATATAACGTTATAGACGCATATAATGTCCCCACCGAGAAGTACGAGCCGACACGACAGGGATTCTGTAAAACATTACCAGCGAGGGGCTATATGGGTTTGGTTAGGTTATATTACGTTATAGACGTAAATAATGTTCCCACCGAGAAGTAGGGGCCGACCCGCCAGGAATGTTGGAAAATACTACATCCGAGATGTTAAGTTGCCTTAAGTTAGGATATATAACGTTATAGACGTATATAATGTCCCCACCGAGAAGTACGGGACGACATGACCAGGATTCCGTAAAACATTACCAGCGAGGGGCTAGATTGGTTAGGTTAGGTTATATTACGTTATAGGCGTAAATAATGTTCCCACCGAGAAATGGGGCCGAACCGCCAGGAATGTTGTGAAACACTACATTGGAGATGTTAGGTTGCCTTAGGTTAGGATATATAACGTTATAGACGCATATAATGTCCCCACCGAGAAGTACGGGACGACACGAACGGGATTCTGTAAAACATTACCAGCGAAATGCTAGATGGGTTAGGTTAGGTTATATTACCATATAGACGTATATAATGTGCCCACCGAGAGGTAGGGGCCGACCCGCCAGGAATGTTGGAAAATACTACATCCGAGATGTTAAGTTGCCTTAAGTTAGGATATCTAACGTTATAGACGTATATAATGTTCCCCAACGAGAATTACGGGACGACACGAACAGGATTCCGTAGAACATTACCAGCGGGGGGCTAGATTGGTTAGGTTAGGTTATATTACGTTATAGACGTATATAATGTTCCCACCGAGAAGTGGGGCCGACCCGAGAGGAATGTTGTGACATACTACATTCGAGACGTTAGGTTGCCTTGGGTTAGGATATATAACGTTATAGACGCATATAATGTCCCCACCGAGAAGTACGAGCCGACACGACAGGGATTCTGTAAAACATTACCAGCGAGGGGCTATATGGGTTTGGTTAGGTTATATTACGTTATAGACGTTAATAATGTTCCCACCGAGAAGTGGGGCCGACCCGCCAGGAATGTTGTGAAATACTACATTCGAGATGTTAGGTTGCCTTATGGTAATATATACAACGTTATAGATGTATAGAATGTCTCCACCGAGAAGTACGGACCGACACGACCGGGATTCTGCAAAACATTATCACCGAGGAGCAAGATGGGTTATGTTATGTTATATTACGATATAGACGAATATAATGTGCCCACCGAGATGTAGGGGCCGACCCGGCAGGAATGTTGGAAAATACTACATCCGAGATGTCAAGTTGCCTTAGGTTAGGATATATAACGTTATAGACGTATATAATGTCCCCACCGAGAAGTACGGGACGACACGAACGGGATTCTGTAAAACGTTACCAGCGAGGTGCTATATGGGTTAGGTTAGGTTATATTACGATATAGACGTATATAATGTGCCCACCGAGAAGTAGGGGCCGACCCGCCAGGAATGTTGGAAAATACTACATCCGAGATGTTAAGTTGCCTTAAGTTAGGATATATAACGTTATAGACGTATATAATGTCCTCACCGAGAAGTACGGGACGACATGACCAGGATTCCGTAAAACATTACCAGCGAGGGGCTAGATTGGTTAGGTTAGGTTATATTACGTTATAGGCGTAAATAATGTTCCCACCGTGAAATGGGGCCGAACCGCCAGGAATGTTGTGAAACACTACATTCGAGATGTTAGGTTGCCTTAGGTTAGGATATACAACGTTATAGACGCATATAATGTCCCCACCGAGAAGTACGGGACGACACGAACGGGATTCTGTAAAACGTTACCAGCGAGGTGCTAGATGGGTTAGGTTAGGTTATATTACGATATAGACGTATATAATGTGCCCACCGAGAAGTAGGGGCCGACCCGCCAGGAATGTTGGAAAATACTACATCCGAGATGTTAAGTTGCCTTAAGTTAGGATATATAACGTTATAGACGTATATAATGTCCTCACCGAGAAGAACGGGACGACATGACCAGGATTCCGTAAAACATTACCAGCGAGGGGCTAGATTGGTTAGGTTAGGTTATATTACGTTGTAGGCGTAAATAATGTTCCCACCGAGAAATGGGGCCGAACCGCCAGGAATGTTGTGAAACACTACATTCGAGATGTTAGGTTGCCTTAGGTTAGGATATACAACGTTATAGACGTACATAATGTCCCCACCGAGAAGTACGGGACTACACGACCAGGATTCTGTAAAACATTACCAGCGAGGGACTAGATGGGTTAGGTTAGGTTATATTACGTTATAGACGTAAATAATGTTCCCACCGAGAAGTGGGGCCGACCCGACAGGAATGTTGGAAAATTCTACATCCGAGATGTTAAGTTGCCTTAGGTTAGGATATATAACGTTATTGACGTATATAATGTCCGCACCGAGACGTACGGGACGACACGACCGGGATTCTGTAAAACATTACCAGCGAGGGGCAAGATGGGTTAGGTTAGGTTATATTACGTTATAGGCGTAAATAATTTTCCCACCGAGAAATGGGGCCGAACCGCCAGTAATGTTGTGAAACTCTACATTCGAGATGTTAGGTTGCCTTAGGTTAGGATATATAACGTTATAGACGCATATAATGTCCCCACCGAGAAGTACGGGACAACACGAAAGGGATTCTGTAAAACGTTACCAGCGAGGTGCTAGATGGGTTAGGTTCGGTTATATTACGATATAGACGTATATAATGTTCCCACCGAGAAGTGGGGCCGACCCGCCAGGAATGTTGTGAAATACTACATTCGAGATGTTAGGTAGCCTTAGGTTAGGATATATAACGTCATAGACGTATATAATGTCCCCACCGAGAAGTACGGGACGACATGACCAGGATTCCGTAAAACATTACCAGCGAGGGGCTAGATTGGTTAGGTTAGGTTATATTACGTTATAGGCGAAAATAATGTTCCCACCGAGAAATGGGGCCGAACCGCCAGGAATGTTGTGAAACACTACATTCGAGATGTTAGGTTGCCTTAGGTTAGGATATATAACGTTATAGACGCATATAATGTCCCCACCGAGAAGTACGGGACGACACGAACGGGATTCTGTAAAACGTTACCAGCGAGGTGCTAGATGGGTTAGGTTAAGTTATATTACCATATAGACGTATATAATGTGCCCACCGAGAAGTAGGGGCCGACAGGCCAGGAATGTTGGAAAATACTACATCCGAGATGTTAAGTTGCCTTAGGTTAGGATATATAACGTTATTGACGTATATAATGTCCGCACAGAGACGTACAGGACGACACGAACGGGATTCTGTAAAACATTACCATCGAGGGTCTAGATGGGTTAGGTTAGGTTATATTACGATATAGACGTATATAATGTTCCCACCGAGAAGTGGGGCCGACCCGCCAGGAATGTTGTGAAATACTACATTCGAGATGTTCGGTAGCCTTAGGTTAGGATAAATAACGTTATAGACGCATATAATGGCCCCACCGAGACGTACTGGAAGACACGAACGAGATTCTGTAAAACATTACCAGCGAGGGTCTAGATGGGATAGGTTAGGTTATATTACGATATAGACGTATATAATGTGCACACCGAGAGGTAGGGGCCGACCCGCCAGGAATGTTGGAAAATACTACATCCGAGATGTTAAGTTGCCTTAAGTTAGGATATATAACGTTATAGACGTATATAATGTCCCCAACGAGAATTACGGGACGACACGACCAGGATTACGTAGAACATTACCAGCGGGGGGCTAGATTGGTTAGGTTAGGTTATATTACGTTATAGGCGTATATAATGTGCCCACCGAGAGGTAGGGGCCGACACGCCAGGAATGTTGGAAAATACTACATCCGAGATGTTAAGTTGCCTTAAGTTAGGATATCTAACGTTATAGACGTATATAATGTTCCCCAACGAGAATTACGGGACGACACGACCAGGATTCCGTAGAACATTACCAGCGGGGGGCTAGATTGGTTAGGTTATGTTATATTACGTTATAGACGCATATAATGTCCCCACCGAGAAGTACGAGCCGACACGACAGGGATTCTGTAAAACATTACCAACGAGGGGATATATGGTTTTGGTTAGGTTATATTACGTTATAGACGTACATAATGTCCCCACCGAGAAGTACGGGACTACACGACCAGGATTCTGTAAAACATTACCAGCGAGGGACTAGATGGGTTAGGTTAGGTTATATTACGTTATAGACGTAAATAATGTTCCCACCGAGAAATGGGGCCGACCCGACAGGAATGTTGGAAAATACTACATCCGAGATGTTAAGTTGCCTTAGGTTAGGATATATAACGTTATTGACGTATATAATGTCCGCACCGAGACGTACGGGACGACACGACCGGGATTCTGTAAAATATTACCAGCGAGGGGCAAGATGGGATAGGTAAGGTTATATTACGTTATAGGCGTAAATAATTTTCCCACCGAGAAATGGGTCCGAACCGCCAGGAATGTTGTGAAACACTACATTCGAGATGTTAGGTTGCCTTAGGTTAGGATATATAACGTTATAGACGCATATAATGTCCCCACTGAGAAGTACGGGACGACACGAACGGGATTCTGTAAAACGTTACCAGCGAGGTGCTAGATGGGTTAGGTTCGGTTATATTACGATATAGACGTATATAATGTTCCCACCGAGAAGTGGGGCCGACCCGCCAGGAATGTTGTGAAATACTCCATTCGAGATGTTAGGTTGCCTTATGGTAATATATACAACGTTATAGACGTATAGAATGTCTCCACCGAGAAGTACGGACCGACACGACCGGGATTCTGCAAAACATTATCACCGAGGAGCAAGATGGGTTATGTTATGTTATATTACGATATAGACGAATATAATGTGCCCACCGAGATGTAGGGTCCGACCCGGCAGGAATGTTGGAAAATACTACATCGGAGATGTTAAGTTGCCTTAAGTTAGGATATATAACGTTATAGACGTATATAATGTCCTCACCGAGAAGTACGGGACGACATGACCAGGATTCCGTAAAACATTACCAGCGAGGGGCTAGATTGGTTAGGTTAGGTTATATTACGTTATAGGCGTATATAATGTGCCCACCGAGAGGTAGGGGCCGACCCGCCAGGAATGTTGGAAAATACTACATCCGAGATGTTAAGTTGCCTTAAGTTAGGATATCTAACGTTATAGACGTATATGATGTTCCCCAACGAGAATTACGGGACGACACGACCAGGATTCCGTAGAACATTACCAGCGGGGGGCTAGATTGGTTAGGTTATGTTATATTACGTTATAGACGCATATAATGTCCCCACCGAGAAGTACGAGCCGACACGACAGGGATTCTGTAAAACATTACCAACGAGGGGCTATATGATTTTGGTTAGGTCATATTACGTTATAGACGTAAATAATGTTCCCACCGAGAAGTGGGGCCGACCCGCCAGGAATGTTGTGAAATACTACATTCGAGATGTTAGGTTGCCTTATGGTAATATATACAACGTTATAGACGTATAAAATGTCCCCACCGAGAAGTACGGCCCGACACGACCGGGATTCTGCAAAACATTATCACCGAGGAGCAAGATGGGTTATGTTATGTTATATTACGATATAGACGAATATAATGTGCCCACCGAAATGTAGGGGCCGATCCGGCAGGAATGTTGGAAAATACTACATCCGAGACGTTAGGTTGCCTTGGGTTATTATATATAACGTTATAGACGCATATAATGTCCCCACCGAGAAGTACGAGCCGACACGACAGGGATTCTGTAAAACATTACCAGCGAGGGGCTATAGGGTTTGGTTAGGTTATATTACGTTATAGACGTAAATAATGTTCCCACAGAGAAATGGGGCCGACCCGCCAGGAATGTTGTGAAATACTACATTCGAGATGTTAGGTAGCCTTAGGTTAGGATAAATAACGTTATAGACGCATATAATGGCCCCACCGAGACGTATGGGACGACACGAACGAGATTCTGTAAAACATTACCAGCGATGGTCTAGATGGGATAGGTTAGGTTATATTACGATATAGACGTATATAATGTGCCCACCGAAAGGTAGGAGCCGACCCGCCAGGAATGTTGGAAAATACTACATCCGAGATGTTAAGTTGCCTCAAGTTAGGATATATAACGTTATAGACGTATATAATGTCCCCAACGATAATTACAGGACGACACGACCAGTATTCCGTAGAACATTACCAGCGCGGGGCTAGATTGGTTAGGTTAGGTTATATTACGTTATAGACGTAAATAATGTTCCCACCGAGAAGTGGGGCCGAACCGCCAGGAATGTTGTGAAACAGTACATTCGAGATGTTAGGTTGCCTTAGGTTAGGATATATAACGTTATAGACGCATATAATGTCCCCACCGAGAAGTACGGGACGACACGAACGGGATTCTGTAAAACATTACCAGCGAGGTGCTAGATGGGTTAGGGTAGGTTATATTACCATATAGACGTATATGACGTGCCCACCGAGAAGTAGTGGCCGACCCGCCAGGAATGTTGGAAAATACTACATCCGAGATGTTAAGTTGCCTTAAGTTAGGATATATAACGTCATAGACGTATATAATGTCCCCACCGAGAAGTACGGGACGACAGGACCAGGATTCCGTAAAACATTACCAGCGAGGGGCTAGATTGGTTAGGTTAGGTTATATTACGTTATAGGCGTAAATAATGTTCCCACCGAGAAATGGGGCCGAACCGCCAGGAATGTTGTGAAACACTACATTCGAGATGTTAGGTTGCCTTAGGTTAGGATATACAACGTTATAGACGTACATAATGTCCCCGTCGAGAAGTACGGGACTACACGACCAGGATTCTATAAAACATTACCAGCGAGGGACTAGATGGGTTAGGTTAGGTTATATTACGTTATAGACGTAAATAATGTTCCCACCGAGAAGTGGGGCCGACCCGACAGGAATGTTGGAAAATACTACATCCGAGATGTTAAGTTGCCTTAGGTTAGGATATATAACGTTATTGACGTATATAATGTCCGCACCGAGACGTACGGGACGACACGACCGGGATTCTGTAAAACATTACCAGCGAGGGGCAAGATGGGTTAGGTTAGGTTATATTACGTTATAGGCGTAAATAATTTTCCCACCGAGAAATGGGGCCGAACCGCCAGTAATGTTGTGAAACTCTACATTCGAGATGTTAGGTTGCCTTAGGTTAGGATATATAACGTTATAGACGCATATAATGTCCCCACCGAGAAGTACGGGACGACACGAAAGGGATTCTGTAAAACGTTACCAGCGAGGTGCTAGATGGGTTAGGTTCGGTTATATTACGATATAGACGTATATAATGTTCCCACCGAGAAGTGGGGCCGACCCGCCAGGAATGTTGTGAAATACTACATTCGAGATGTTAGGTTGCCTTATGGTAATATATACAACGTTATAGACGTATAAAATGTCCCCACCGAGAAGTACGGCCCGACACGACCGGGATTCTGCAAAACATTATCACCGAGGAGCAAGATGGGTTATGTTACGTTATATTACGATATAGACGAATATAATGTGCCCACCGAGATGTAGGGGCCGACCCGGCAGGAATGTTGGAAAATACTACATCCGAGATGTTAAGTTGCCTTAGGTTAGGATATATAACGTTATAGACGTATATAATGTCCCCACCGAGAAGTACGGGACGACATGACCAGGATTCCGTAAAACATTACCAGCGAGGGGCTAGATTGGTTAGGTTAGGTTATATTACGTTATAGGCGTAAATAATGTTCCCCTTCGAGAAATGGGGCCGAACCGCCAGGAATGTTGTGAAACACTACATTCGAGATGTTAGGTTGCCTTAGGTTAGGATATATAACGTTATAGACGCATATAATGTCCCCACCGAGAAGTACGGGGCGACACGAACGGGATTCTGTAAAACATTACCAGCGAGGTGCTAGATGGGTTAGGTTAGGTTATATTACCATATAGACGTATATAATGTGCCCACCGAGAAGTAGGGGCCGACCCGCCAGGAATGTTGGAAAATTCTACATCCGAGATGTTAAGTTGCCTTAGGTTAGGATATATAACGTTATAGACGTATATAATGTCCCCACCGAGAAGTACGGGACGACACGACCAGGATTCCGTAAAACATTACCAGCGAGGGGCTAGATTGGTTAGGTTAGGTTATATTACGTTATAGGCGTGAATAATGTTCCCACCGAGAAATGGGGCCGAACCGCCAGGAATGTTGTGAAACACTACATTCGAGATGTTAGGTTGCCTTAGGTTAGGATATACAACGTTATAGACGTACATAATGTCCCCGCCGAGAAGTACGGGACTACACGACCAGGATTCTGTAAAACATTACCAGCGAGGGACTAGATGGGTTAGGTTAGGTTATATTACGTTATAGACGTAAATAATGTTCCCACCGAGAAGTGGGGCCGACCCGACAGGAATGTTGGAAAATACTACATCCGAGATGTTAAGTTGCCTTAGGTTAGGATATATAACGTTATTGACGTATATAATGTCCGCACCGAGACGTACGGGACGACACGACCGGGATTCTGTAAAACATTACCAGCGAGGGGCAAGATGGGATAGGTTAGGTTATATTACGTTATAGGCGTAAATAATTTTCCCACCGAGAAATGGGTCCGAACCGCCTGGAATGTTGTGAAATACTACATTCGAGATGTTAGGTTGCCTTAGGTTAGGATATACAACGTTATAGACGTACATAATGTCCCCGCCGAGAAGTACGGGACTACACGACCAGGATTCTGTAAAACATTACCAGCGAGGGACTAGATGGGTTAGGTTAGGTTATATTACGTTATAGACGTAAATAATGTTCCCACCGAGAAGTGGGGCCGACCCGACAGGAATGTTGGAAAATACTACATCCGAGATGTTAAGTTGCCTTAGGTTAGGATATATAACGTTATTGACGTATATAATGTCCGCACCGAGACGTACGGGACGACACGACCGGGATTCTGTAAAACATTACCAGCGAGGGGCAAGATGGGTTAGGTTCGGTTATATTACGATATAGACGTATATAATGTTCCCACCGAGAAGTGGGGCCGACCCGCCAGGAATGTTGTGAAATACTACATTCGAGATGTTAGGTTGCCTTATGGTAATATATACAACGTTATAGACGTATAGAATGTCTCCACCGAGAAGTACGGACCGACACGACCGGGATTCTGCAAAACATTATCACCGAGGAGCAAGATGGGTTATGTTACGTTATATTACGATATAGACGAATATAATGTGCCCACCGAGATGTAGGGGCCGACCCGGCAGGAATGTTGGAAAATACTACATCCGAGATGTTAAGTTGCCTTAGGTTAGGATATATAACGTTATAGACGTATATAATGTCCCCACCGAGAAGTACGGGACGACACGAACGTGATTCTGTAAAACGTTACCAGCGAGGTGCTAGATGGGTTAGGTTAGGTTATATTACGATATAGACGTATATAATGTGCCCACCGACAAGTAGGGGCCGACCCGCCAGGAATGTTGGAAAATACTACATCCGAGATGTTAAGTTGCCTTAAGTTAGGATATATAACGTTATAGACGTATATAATGTCCCCACCGAGAAGTACGGGACGACATGACCAGGATTCCGTAAAACATTACCAGCGAGGGGCTAGATTGGTTAGGTTAGGTTATATTACGTTATAGGCGTAAATAATGTTCCCCTTCGAGAAATGGGGCCGAACCGCCAGGAATGTTGTGAAACACTACATTCGAGATGTTAGGTTGCCTTAGGTTAGGATATATAACGTTATAGACGCATATAATGTCCCCACCGAGAAGTACGGGGCGACACGAACAGGATTCTGTAAAACATTACCAGCGAGGTGCTAGATGGGTTAGGTTAGGTTATATTACCATATAGACGTATATAATGTGCCCACCGAGAAGTAGGGGCCGACCCGCCAGGAATGTTGGAAAATACTACATCCGAGATGTTAAGTTGCCTTAGGTTAGGATATATAACGTTATAGACGTATATAATGTCCCCACCGAGAAGTACGGGACGACACGACCAGGATTCCGTAAAACATTACCAGCGAGGGGCTAGATTGGTTAGGTTAGGTTATATTACGTTATAGGCGTAAATAATGTTCCCACCGAGAAATGGGGCCGAACCGCCAGGAATGTTGTGAAACACTACATTCGAGATGTTAGGTTGCCTTAGGTTAGGATATACAACGTTATAGACGTACATAATGTCCCCGCCGAGAAGTACGGGACTACACGACCAGGATTCTGTAAAACATTACCAGCGAGGGACTAGATGGGTTAGGTTAGGTTATATTACGATATAGACGTACATAATGTTCCCACCGAGAAGTGGGGCCGACCCGCCAGGAATGTTGTGAAATACTACATTCGAGATGTTAGGTTGCCTTATGGTAATATATACAACGTTATAGACGTATAAAATGTCCCCACCGAGAAGTACGGCCCGACACGACCGGGATTCTGCAAAACATTATCACCGAGGAGCAAGATGGGTTATGTTATGTTATATTACGATATAGACGAATATAATGTGCCCACCGAAATGTAGGGGCCGATCCGGCAGGAATGTTGGAAAATACTACATCCGAGAAGTTAGGTTGCCTTGGGTTATTATATATAACGTTATAGACGCATATAATGTCCCCACCGAGAAGTACGAGCCGACACGACAGGTATTCTGTAAAACATTACCAGCGAGGGGATATATGGGTTTGGTTAGGTTATATTACGTTATAGACGTAAATAATGTTCCCACCGAGAAATGGGGCCGACCCGCCAGGAATGTGGTGAAATACTACATTCGAGATGTTAGGTAGCCTTAGGTTAGGATAAATAACGTTATAGACGCATATAATGGCCCCACCGAGACGTACGGGACGACACGAACGAGATTCTGTAAAACATTACCAGCGAGGGTCTAGATGGGATAGGTTAGGTTATATTACGATATAGACGTATATAATGTGCCCACCGAGAGGTAGGAGCCGACCCGCCAGGAATGTTGGAAAATACTACATCCGAGATGTTAAGTTGCCTCAAGATAGGATATATAACGTTATAGACGTATATAATGTCCCCAACGATAATTACAGGACGACACGACCAGGATTCCGTAGAACATTACCAGCGCGGGGCTAGATTGGTTAGGTTAGGTTATATTACGTTATAGACGTAAATAATGTTCCCACCGAGAAGTGGGGCCGAACCGCCAGGAATGTTGTGAAACAGTACATTCGAGATGTTAGGTTGCCTTAGATTAGGATATATAACGTTATAGACGCATATAATGCCCCCACCGAGAAGTACGGGACGACACGAACGGGATTCTGTAAAACATTACCAGCGAGGTGCTAGATTGGTTAGGTTAGGTTATATTACCATATAGACGTATATAATGTGCCCACCGAGAAGTAGGGGCCGACCCGCCAGGAATGTTGGAAAATACTACATCCGAGATGTTAAGTTGCCTTAGGTTAGGATATATAACGTTATAGACGTATATAATGTCCACACCGAGAAGTACGGGACGACACGACCAGGATTCCGTAAAACATTACCAGCGAGGGGCTAGATTGGTTAGGTTAGGTTATATTACGTTATAGGCGTAAATAATGTTCCCACCGAGAAATGGGGCCGAACCGCCAGGAATGTTGTGAAACACTACATTCGAGATGTTAGGTTGCCTTATGGTAATATATACAACGTTATAGACGTATAGAATGTCTCCACCGAGAAGTACGGACCGACACGACCGGGATTCTGCAAAACATTATCACCGAGGAGCAAGATGGGTTATGTTACGTTATATTACGATATAGACGAATATAATGTGCCCACCGAGATGTAGGGGCCGACCCGGCAGGAATGTTGGAAAATACTACATCCGAGATGTTAAGTTGCCTTAGGTTAGGATATATAACGTTATAGACGTATATAATGTCCCCACCGAGAAGTACGGGACGACACGAACGTGATTCTGTAAAACGTTACCAGCGAGGTGCTAGATGGGTTAGGTTAGGTTATATTACGATATAGACGTATATAATGTGCCCACCGAGAAGTAGGGGCCGACCCGCCAGGAATGTTGGAAAATACTACATCCGAGATGTTAAGTTGCCTTAAGTTAGGATATATAACGTTATAGACGTATATAATGTCCTCACCGAGAAGTACGGGACGACATGACCAGGATTCCGTAAAACATTACCAGCGAGGGGCTAGATTGGTTAGGTTAGGTTATATTACGTTATAGGCGTATATAATGTGCCCACCGAGAGGTAGGGGCCGACCCGCGAGGAATGTTGGAAAATACTACATCCGAGATGTTAGGTTGCCTTAAGTTAGGATATCTAACGTTATAGACGTATATAATGTTCCCCAACGAGAATTACGGGACGACACGACCAGGATTCCGTAGAACATTACCAGCGGGGGGCTAGATTGGTTAGGTTATGTTATATTACGTTATAGACGCATATAATGTCCCCACCGAGAAGTACGAGCCGACACGACAGGGATTCTGTAAAACATTACCAGCGAGGGGCTATATGGGTTTGGTTAGGTTATATTACGTTATAGACGTAAATAATGTTCCCACCGAGAAGTGGGGCCGACCCGCCAGGAATGTTGTGAAATACTACATTCGAGATGTTAGGTTGCCTTATGGTAATATATACAACGTTATAGACGTATAAAATGTCCCCACCGAGAAGTACGGCCCGACACGACCGGGATTCTGCAAAACATTATCACCGAGGAGCAAGATGGGTTATGTTATGTTATATTACGATATAGACGAATATAATGTGCCCACCGAAATGTAGGGGCCGATCCGGCAGGAATGTTGGAAAATACTACATCCGAGACGTTAGGTTGCCTTGGGTTATTATATATAACGTTATAGACGCATATAATGTCCCCGCCGAGAAGTACGAGCCGACACGACAGGGATTCTGTAAAACATTACCAGCGAGGGGCTATAGGGTTTGGTTAGGTTATATTACGTTATAGACGTAAATAATGTTCCCACCGAGAAGTGGGGCCGACCCGCCAGGAATGTTGTGAAATACTACATTCGAGATGTTAGGTTGCCTTATGGTAATATATACAACGTTATAGACGTATAAAATGTCCCCACCGAGAAGTACGGCCCGACACGACCGGGATTCTGCAAAACATTATCACCGAGGAGCAAGATGGGTTATGTTATGTTATATTACGATATAGACGAATATAATGTGCCCACCGAAATGTAGGGGCCGATCCGGCAGGAATGTTGGAAAATACTACATCCGAGAAGTTAGGTTGCCTTGGGTTATTATATATAACGTTATAGACGCATATAATGTCCCCACCGAGAAGTACGAGCCGACACGACAGGTATTCTGTAAAACATTACCAGCGAGGGGATATATGGGTTTGGTTAGGTTATATTACGTTATAGACGTAAATAATGTTCCCACCGAGAAATGGGGCCGACCCGCCAGGAATGTGGTGAAATACTACATTCGAGATGTTAGGTAGCCTTAGGTTAGTATAAATAACGTTATAGACGCATATAATGGCCCCACCGAGACGTACGGGACGACACGAACGAGATTCTGTAAAACATTACCAGCGAGGGTCTAGATGGGATAGGTTAGGTTATATTACGATATAGACGTATATAATGTGCCCACCGAGAGGTAGGAGCCGACCCGCCAGGAATGTTGGAAAATACTACATCCGAGATGTTAAGTTGCCTCAAGTTAGGATATATAACGTTATAGACGTATATAATGTCCCCAACGATAATTACAGGACGACACGACCAGGATTCCGTAGAACATTACCAGCGCGGGGCTAGATTGGTTAGGTTAGGTTATATTACGTTATAGACGTAAATAATGTTCCCACCGAGAAGTGGGGCCGAACCGCCAGGAATGTTGTGAAACAGTACATTCGAGATGTTAGGTTGCCTTAGGTTAGGATATATAACGTTATAGACGCATATAATGTCCCCACCGAGAAGTACGGGACGACACGAACGGGATTCTGTAAAACATTACCAGCGAGGTGCTAGATGGGTTAGGTTAGGTTATATTACCATATAGACGTATATAATGTGCCCACCGAGAAGTAGGGGCCGACCCGCCAGGAATGTTGGAAAATACTACATCCGAGATGTTAAGTTGCCTTAGGTTAGGATATATAACGTTATAGACGTATATAATGTCCCCAACGATAATTACAGGACGACACGACCAGGATTCCGTAGAACATTACCAGCGCGGGGCTAGATTGGTTAGGTTAGGTTATATTACGTTATAGACGTAAATAATGTTCCCACCGAGAAGTGGGGCCGAACCGCCAGGAATGTTGTGAAACAGTACATTCGAGATGTTAGGTTGCCTTAGGTTAGGATATATAACGTTATAGACGCATATAATGTCCCCACCGAGAAGTACGGGACGACACGAACGGGATTCTGTAAAACATTACCAGCGAGGTGCTAGATGGGTTAGGGTAGGTTATATTACCATATAGACGTATATGACGTGCCCACCGAGAAGTAGTGGCCGACCCGCCAGGAATGTTGGAAAATACTACATCCGAGATGTTAAGTTGCCTTAGGTTAGGATATATAACGTTATTGACGTAAATAATGTCCGCACCGAGACGTACGGGCCGACACGACCGGGATTCTGCAAAACATTATCACCGAGGAGCAAGATGGGTTATGTTACGTTATATTACGATATAGACGAATATAATGTGCCCACCGAGATGTAGGGGCCGACCCGCCAGGAATGTTGGAAAATACTACATCCGAGATGTTAAGTTGCCTTAGGTTAGGATATATAACGTTATAGACGTATATAATGTCCCCACCGAGAAGTACGGGACGACACGAACGTGATTCTGTAAAACGTTACCAGCGAGGTGCTAGATGGGTTAGGTTAGGTTATATTACGATATAGACGTATATAATGTGCCCACCGAGAAGTAGGGGCCGACCCGCCAGGAATGTTGGAAAATACTACATCCGAGATGTTAAGTTGCCTTAAGTTAGGATATATAACGTTATAGACGTATATAATGTCCCCACCGAGAAGTACGGGACGACATGACCAGGATTCCGTAAAACATTACCAGCGAAGGGCTAGATTGGTTAGGTTAGGTTATATTACGTTATAGGCGTATATAATGTGCCCACCGAGAGGTAGGGGCCGACCCGCCAGGAATGTTGGAAAATACTACATCCGAGATGTTAAGTTGCCTTAAGTTAGGATATCTAACGTTATAGACGTATATAATGTTCCCCAACGAGAATTACGGGACGACACGACCAGGATTCCGTAAAACATTACCAGCGGGGGGCTAGATTGGTTAGGTTAGGTTATATTACGTTATAGACGCATATAATGTCCCCACCGAGAAGTACGAGCCGACACGACAGGGATTCTGTAAAACATTACCAACGAGGGGCTATATGGTTTTGGTTAGGTCATATTACGTTATAGACGTAAATAATGTTCCCACCGAGAAGTGGGGCCGACCCGCCAGGAATGTTGTGAAATACTACATTCGAGATGTTAGGTTGCCTTATGGTAATATATACAACGTTATAGACGTATAAAATGTCCCCACCGAGAAGTACGGCCCGACACGACCGGGATTCTGCAAAACATTATCACCGAGGAGCAAGATGGGTTATGTTATGTTATATTACGATATAGACGAATATAATGTGCCCACCGAAATGTAGGGGCCGATCCGGCAGGAATGTTGGAAAATACTACATCCGAGAAGTTAGGTTGCCTTGGGTTATTATATATAACGTTATAGACGCATATAATGTCCCCACCGAGAAGTACGAGCCGATACGACAGGTATTCTGTAAAACATTACCAGCGAGGGGATATATGGGTTTGGTTAGGTTATATTACGTTATAGACGTAAATAATGTTCCCACCGAGAAATGGGGCCGACCCGCCAGGAATGTGGTGAAATACTACATTCGAGATGTTAGGTAGCCTTAGGTTAGGATAAATAACGTTATAGACGCATATAATGGCCCCACCGAGACGTACGGGACGACACGAACGAGATTCTGTAAAACATTACCAGCGAGGGTCTAGATGGGATAGGTTAGGTTATATTACGATATAGACGTATATAATGTGCCCACCGAGAGGTAGGAGCCGACCCGCCAGGAATGTTGGAAAATACTACATCCGAGATGTTAAGTTGCCTCAAGTTAGGATATATAACGTTATAGACGTATATAATGTCCCCAACGATAATTACAGGACGACACGACCAGGATTCCGTAGAACATTACCAGCGCGGGGCTAGATTGGTTAGGTTAGGTTATATTACGTTATAGACGTAAATAATGTTCCCACCGAGAAGTGGGGCCGAACCGCCAGGAATGTTGTGAAACAGTACATTCGAGATGTTAGGTTGCCTTAGGTTAGGATATATAACGTTATAGACGCATATAATGTCCCCACCGAGAAGTACGGGACGACACGAACGGGATTCTGTAAAACATTACCAGCGAGGTGCTAGATGGGTTAGGGTAGGTTATATTACCATATAGACGTATATGACGTGCCCACCGAGAAGTAGTGGCCGACCCGCCAGGAATGTTGGAAAATACTACATCCGAGATGTTAAGTTGCCTTAAGTTAGGATATATAACGTCATAGACGTATATAATGTCCCCACCGAGAAGTACGGGACGACATGACCAGGATTCCGTAAAACATTACCAGCGAGGGGCTAGATTGGTTAGGTTAGGTTATATTACGTATTGGCGTAAATAATATTCCCACCGAGAAATGGGGCCGAACCGCCAGGAATGTTGTGAAACACTACATTCGAGATGTTAGGTTGCCTTAGGTTAGGATATACAACGTTATAGACGTACATAATGTCCCCGCCGAGAAGTACGGGACTACACGACCAGGATTCTGTAAAACATTACCAGCGAGGGACTAGATGGGTTAGGTTAGGTTATATTACGTTATAGACGTAAATAATGTTCCCACCGAGAAGTGGGGCCGACCCGACAGGAATGTTGTGAAACAGTACATTCGAGATGTTAGGTTGCCTTAGGTTAGGATATATAACGTTATAGACGCATATAATGTCCCCACCGAGAAGTACGGGACGACACGAACGGGATTCTGTAAAACATTACCAGCGAGGTGCTAGATGGGTTAGGGTAGGTTATATTACCATATAGACGTATATGACGTGCCCACCGAGAAGTAGTGGCCGACCCGCCAGGAATGTTGGAAAATACTACATCCGAGATGTTAAGTTGCCTTAGGTTAGGATATATAACGTTATTGACGTAAATAATGTCCGCACCGAGACGTACGGGCCGACACGACCGGGATTCTGCAAAACATTATCACCGAGGAGCAAGATGGGTTATGTTACGTTATATTACGATATAGACGAATATAATGTGCCCACCGAGATGTAGGGGCCGACCCGCCAGGAATGTTGGAAAATACTACATCCGAGATGTTAAGTTGCCTTAGGTTAGGATATATAACGTTATAGACGTATATAATGTCCCCACCGAGAAGTACGGGACGACACGAACGTGATTCTGTAAAACGTTACCAGCGAGGTGCTAGATGGGTTAGGTTAGGTTATATTACGATATAGACGTATATAATGTGCCCACCGAGAAGTAGGGGCCGACCCGCCAGGAATGTTGGAAAATACTACATCCGAGATGTTAAGTTGCCTTAAGTTAGGATATATAACGTTATAGACGTATATAATGTCCCCACCGAGAAGTACGGGACGACATGACCAGGATTCCGTAAAACATTACCAGCGAAGGGCTAGATTGGTTAGGTTAGGTTATATTACGTTATAGGCGTATATAATGTGCCCACCGAGAGGTAGGGGCCGACCCGCCAGGAATGTTGGAAAATACTACATCCGAGATGTTAAGTTGCCTTAAGTTAGGATATCTAACGTTATAGACGTATATAATGTTCCCCAACGAGAATTACGGGACGACACGACCAGGATTCCGTAAAACATTACCAGCGGGGGGCTATATTGGTTAGGTTAGGTTATATGACGTCATAGGCGTATATAATGTGCCCACCGAGAGGTAGGGGCCGACCCGCCAGGAATGTTGGAAAATACTACATCCGAGATGTTAAGTTGCCTTAAGTTAGGATATCTAACGTTATAGACGTATATAATGTTCCCCAACGAGAATTACGGGACGACACGACCAGGATTCCGTAAAACATTACCAGCGGGGGGCTAGATTGGTTAGGTTAGGTTATATTACGTTATAGACGCATATAATGTCCCCACCGAGAAGTACGAGCCGACACGACAGGGATTCTGTAAAACATTACCAACGAGGGGCTATATGGTTTTGGTTAGGTTATATTACGTTATAGACGTAAATAATGTTCCCACCGAGAAGTGGGGCGACCCGCCAGGAATGTTGTGAAATACTACATTCGAGATGTTAGGTTGCCTTATGGTAATATATACAACGTTATAGACGTATAAAATGTCCCCACCGAGAAGTACGGCCCGACACGACCGGGATTCTGCAAAACATTATCACCGAGGAGCAAGATGGGTTATGTTATGTTATATTACGATATAGACGAATATAATGTGCCCACCGAAATGTAGGGGCCGATCCGGCAGGAATGTTGGAAAATACTACATCCGAGAAGTTAGGTTGCCTTGGGTTATTATATATAACGTTATAGACGCATATTATGTCCCCACCGAGAAGTACGAGCCGACACGACAGGTATTCTGTAAAACATTACCAGCGAGGGGATATATGGGTTTGGTTAGGTTATATTACGTTATAGACGTAAATAATGTTCCCACCGGGAAATGGGGCCGACCCGCCAGGAATGTGGTGAAATACTACATTCGAGATGTTAGGTAGCCTTAGGTTAGGATAAATAACGTTATAGACGCATATAATGGCCCCACCGAGACGTACGGGACGACACGAACGAGATTCTGTAAAACATTACCAGCGAGGGTCTAGATGGGATAGGTTAGGTTATATTACGATATAGACGTATATAATGTGCCCACCGAGAGGTAGGAGCCGACCCGCCAGGAATGTTGGAAAATACTACATCCGAGATGTTAAGTTGCCTTAGGTTAGGATATATAACGTTATTGACGTAAATAATGTCCGCACCGAGACGTACGGGCCGACACGACCGGGATTCTGCAAAACATTATCACCGAGGAGCAAGATGGGTTATGTTACGTTATATTACGATATAGACGAATATAATGTGCCCACCGAGATGTAGGGGCCGACCCGCCAGGAATGTTGGAAAATACTACATCCGAGATGTTAAGTTGCCTTAGGTTAGGATATATAACGTTATAGACGTATATAATGTCCCCACCGAGAAGTACGGGACGACACGAACGTGATTCTGTAAAACGTTACCAGCGAGGTGCTAGATGGGTTAGGTTAGGTTATATTACGATATAGACGTATATAATGTGCCCACCGAGAAGTAGGGGCCGACCCGCCAGGAATGTTGGAAAATACTACATCCGAGATGTTAAGTTGCCTTAAGTTAGGATATATAACGTTATAGACGTATATAATGTCCCCACCGAGAAGTACGGGACGACATGACCAGGATTCCGTAAAACATTACCAGCGAAGGGCTAGATTGGTTAGGTTAGGTTATATTACGTTATAGGCGTATATAATGTGCCCACCGAGAGGTAGGGGCCGACCCGCCAGGAATGTTGGAAAATACTACATCCGAGATGTTAAGTTGCCTTAAGTTAGGATATCTAACGTTATAGACGTATATAATGTTCCCCAACGAGAATTACGGGACGACACGACCAGGATTCCGTAAAACATTACCAGCGGGGGGCTAGATTGGTTAGGTTAGGTTATATTACGTTATAGACGCATATAATGTCCCCACCGAGAAGTACGAGCCGACACGACAGGGATTCTGTAAAACATTACCAACGAGGGGCTATATGGTTTTGGTTAGGTCATATTACGTTATAGACGTAAATAATGTTCCCACCGAGAAGTGGGGCCGACCCGCCAGGAATGTTGTGAAATACTACATTCGAGATGTTAGGTTGCCTTATGGTAATATATACAACGTTATAGACGTATAAAATGTCCCCACCGAGAAGTACGGCCCGACACGACCGGGATTCTGCAAAACATTATCACCGAGGAGCAAGATGGGTTATGTTATGTTATATTACGATATAGACGAATATAATGTGCCCACCGAAATGTAGGGGCCGATCCGGCAGGAATGTTGGAAAATACTACATCCGAGAAGTTAGGTTGCCTTGGGTTATTATATATAACGTTATAGACGCATATAATGTCCCCACCGAGAAGTACGAGCCGATACGACTGGTATTCTGTAAAACATTACCAGCGAGGGGATATATGGGTTTGGTTAGGTTATATTACGTTATAGACGTAAATAATGTTCCCACCGAGAAATGGGGCCGACCCGCCAGGAATGTGGTGAAATACTACATTCGAGATGTTAGGTAGCCTTAGGTTAGGATAAATAACGTTATAGACGCATATAATGGCCCCACCGAGACGTACGGGACGACACGAACGAGATTCTGTAAAACATTACCAGCGAGGGTCTAGATGGGATAGGTTAGGTTATATTACGATATAGACGTATATAATGTGCCCACCGAGAGGTAGGAGCCGACCCGCCAGGAATGTTGGAAAATACTACATCCGAGATGTTAAGTTGCCTCAAGTTAGGATATATAACGTTATAGACGTATATAATGTCCCCAACGATAATTACAGGACGACACGACCAGGATTCCGTAGAACATTACCAGCGCGGGGCTAGATTGGTTAGGTTAGGTTATATTACGTTATAGACGTAAATAATGTTCCCACCGAGAAGTGGGGCCGAACCGCCAGGAATGTTGTGAAACAGTACATTCGAGATGTTAGGTTGCCTTAGGTTAGGATATATAACGTTATAGACGCATATAATGTCCCCACCGAGAAGTACGGGACGACACGAACGGGATTCTGTAAAACATTACCAGCGAGGTGCTAGATGGGTTAGGGTAGGTTATATTACCATATAGACGTATATGACGTGCCCACCGAGAAGTAGTGGCCGACCCGCCAGGAATGTTGGAAAATACTACATCCGAGATGTTAAGTTGCCTTAAGTTAGGATATATAACGTCATAGACGTATATAATGTCCCCACCGAGAAGTACGGGACGACATGACCAGGATTCCGTAAAACATTACCAGCGAGGGGCTAGATTGGTTAGGTTAGGTTATATTACGTTATAGGCGTAAATAATATTCCCACCGAGAAATGGGGCCGAACCGCCAGGAATGTTGTGAAACACTACATTCGAGATGTTAGGTTGCCTTAGGTTAGGATATACAACGTTATAGACGTACATAATGTCCCCGCCGAGAAGTACGGGACTACACGACCAGGATTCTGTAAAACATTACCAGCGAGGGACTAGATGGGTTAGGTTAGGTTATATTACGTTATAGACGTAAATAATGTTCCCACCGAGAAGTGGGGCCGACCCGACAGGAATGTTGTGAAACAGTACATTCGAGATGTTAGGTTGCCTTAGGTTAGGATATATAACGTTATAGACGCATATAATGTCCCCACCGAGAAGTACGGGACGACACGAACGGGATTCTGTAAAACATTACCAGCGAGGTGCTAGATGGGTTAGGGTAGGTTATATTACCATATAGACGTATATGACGTGCCCACCGAGAAGTAGTGGCCGACCCGCCAGGAATGTTGGAAAATACTACATCCGAGATGTTAAGTTGCCTTAGGTTAGGATATATAACGTTATTGACGTAAATAATGTCCGCACCGAGACGTACGGGCCGACACGACCGGGATTCTGCAAAACATTATCACCGAGGAGCAAGATGGGTTATGTTACGTTATATTACGATATAGACGAATATAATGTGCCCACCGAGATGTAGGGGCCGACCCGCCAGGAATGTTGGAAAATACTACATCCGAGATGTTAAGTTGCCTTAGGTTAGGATATATAACGTTATAGACGTATATAATGTCCCCACCGAGAAGTACGGGACGACACGAACGTGATTCTGTAAAACGTTACCAGCGAGGTGCTAGATGGGTTAGGTTAGGTTATATTACGATATAGACGTATATAATGTGCCCACCGAGAAGTAGGGGCCGACCCGCCAGGAATGTTGGAAAATACTACATCCGAGATGTTAAGTTGCCTTAAGTTAGGATATATAACGTTATAGACGTATATAATGTCCCCACCGAGAAGTACGGGACGACATGACCAGGATTCCGTAAAACATTACCAGCGAAGGGCTAGATTGGTTAGGTTAGGTTATATTACGTTATAGGCGTATATAATGTGCCCACCGAGAGGTAGGGGCCGACCCGCCAGGAATGTTGGAAAATACTACATCCGAGATGTTAAGTTGCCTTAAGTTAGGATATCTAACGTTATAGACGTATATAATGTTCCCCAACGAGAATTACGGGACGACACGACCAGGATTCCGTAAAACATTACCAGCGGGGGGCTATATTGGTTAGGTTAGGTTATATTACGTCATAGGCGTATATAATGTGCCCACCGAGAGGTAGGGGCCGACCCGCCAGGAATGTTGGAAAATACTACATCCGAGATGTTAAGTTGCCTTAAGTTAGGATATCTAACGTTATAGACGTATATAATGTTCCCCAACGAGAATTACGGGACGACACGACCAGGATTCCGTAAAACATTACCAGCGGGGGGCTAGATTGGTTAGGTTAGGTTATATTACGTTATAGACGCATATAATGTCCCCACCGAGAAGTACGAGCCGACACGACAGGGATTCTGTAAAACATTACCAACGAGGGGCTATATGGTTTTGGTTAGGTTATATTACGTTATAGACGTAAATAATGTTCCCACCGAGAAGTGGGGCGACCCGCCAGGAATGTTGTGAAATACTACATTCGAGATGTTAGGTTGCCTTATGGTAATATATACAACGTTATAGACGTATAAAATGTCCCCACCGAGAAGTACGGCCCGACACGACCGGGATTCTGCAAAACATTATCACCGAGGAGCAAGATGGGTTATGTTATGTTATATTACGATATAGACGAATATAATGTGCCCACCGAAATGTAGGGGCCGATCCGGCAGGAATGTTGGAAAATACTACATCCGAGAAGTTAGGTTGCCTTGGGTTATTATATATAACGTTATAGACGCATATTATGTCCCCACCGAGAAGTACGAGCCGACACGACAGGTATTCTGTAAAACATTACCAGCGAGGGGATATATGGGTTTGGTTAGGTTATATTACGTTATAGACGTAAATAATGTTCCCACCGGGAAATGGGGCCGACCCGCCAGGAATGTGGTGAAATACTACATTCGAGATGTTAGGTAGCCTTAGGTTAGGATAAATAACGTTATAGACGCATATAATGGCCCCACCGAGACGTACGGGACGACACGAACGAGATTCTGTAAAACATTACCAGCGAGGGTCTAGATGGGATAGGTTAGGTTATATTACGATATAGACGTATATAATGTGCCCACCGAGAGGTAGGAGCCGACCCGCCAGGAATGTTGGAAAATACTACATCCGAGATGTTAAGTTGCCTCAAGTTAGGATATATAACGTTATAGACGTATATAATGTCCCCAACGATAATTACAGGACGACACGACCAGGATTCCGTAGAACATTACCAGCGCGGGGCTAGATTGGTTAGGTTAGGTTATATTACGTTATAGACGTAAATAATGTTCCCACCGAGAAGTGGGGCCGAACCGCCAGGAATGTTGTGAAACATTACATTCGAGATGTTAGGTTGCCTTAGGTTAGGATATATAACGTTATAGACGCATATAATGTCCCCACCGAGAAGTACGGGACGACACGGACGGGATTCTGTAAAACATTACCAGCGAGGTGCTATATGGGTTAGGGTAAGTTATATTACCATATAGACGTATATGACGTGCCCACCGAGAAGTAGTGGCCGACCCGCCAGGAATGTTGGAAAATACTACATCCGAGATGTTAAGTTGCCTTAAGTTAGGATATATAACGTCATAGACGTATATAATGTCCCCACCGAGAAGTACGGGACGACATGACCAGGATTCCGTAAAACATTACCAGCGAGGGGCTAGATTGGTTAGGTTAGGTTATATTAGGATATAGACGTATATAATGCGCCCACCGAGAGGTAGGGGCCGACCCGCCCTGAATGTTGGAAGATACTACATTCGAGATGTTAGGTTGCCTTATGGTAATATATACAACGTTATAGACGTATAAAATGTCCCCACCGAGAAGTACGGCCCGACACGACCGGGATTCTGCAAAACATTATCACCGAGGAGCAAGATGGGTTATGTTATGTTATATTACGATATAGACGAATATAATGTGCCCACCGAAATGTAGGGGCCGATCCGGCAGGAATGTTGGAAAATACTACATCCGAGACGTTAGGTTGCCTTGGGTTATTATATATAACGTTATAGACGCATATAATGTCCCCACCGAGAAGTACGGGACGACACGAACGGGATTCTGTAAAACATTACCAGCGAGGTGCTAGATGGGTTAGGGTAGGTTATATTACCATATAGACGTATATGACGTGCCCACCGAGAAGTAGTGGCCGACCCGCCAGGAATGTTGGAAAATACTACATCCGAGATGTTAAGTTGCCTTAAGTTAGGATATATAACGTCATAGACGTATATAATGTCCCCACCGAGAAGTACGGGACGACATGACCAGGATTCCGTAAAACATTACCAGCGAGGGGCTAGATTGGTTAGGTTAGGTTATATTAGGATATAGACGTATATAATGCGCCCACCGAGAGGTGGGCGCCGACCCGCCCTGAATGTTGGAAGATACTACATTCGAGATGTTAGGTTGCCTTATGGTAATATATACAACGTAATAGACGTACATAATGTCCCCACCGAGAAGTACGGGACTACACGACCAGGATTCTGTAAAACATTACCAGCGAGGAGCAAGATGGGTTATGTTACGTTATATTACGATATAGACGAATATAATGTGCCCACCGAGATGTAGGGGCCGACCCGGCAGGAATGTTGGAAAATACTACATCCGAGATGTTAAGTTGCCTTAGGTTAGGATATATAACGTTATTGACGTATATAATGTCCGCACCGAGACGTACGGGACGACACGACCGGGATTCTGTAAAACATTACCAGCGAGGGGCAAGATGGGTTAGGTTAGGTTATATTAGGATATAGACGTATATAATGCGCCCACCGAGAGGTAGGGGCCGACCCGCCCTGAATGTTGGAAGATACTACATTCGAGATGTTAGGTTGCCTTGGGTTAGGATATATATCGTTATAGACGAATATAATGTCCCATCCGAGAAGAACGAGCCGACACGACAGGGATTCTGTAAAACATTACCAGCGAGGGGCTATATGGGTTTGGTTAGGTTATATTACGTTATAGACGTAAATAATGTTCCCACCGAGAAGTGGGGCCGACCCGCCAGGAATGTTGTGAAATATTACATTCCAGATGTTAGGCTGCCTTATGGTAATATATACAACGTTATAGACGTATAGAATGTCCAAACCGAGAAGTACGGGCCGACACGACCGGGATTCTGTAAAATATTATCACCGAGGAGCAAGATGGGTTATGTTATGTTATATTACGATATAGACGTTTATAATGTGCCCACCGAGAAGTAGGGGCCGACCCGCGAAGAATGTTGGAAAATACTACATCCGAGATGTTAAGTTGCCTTAGGTTAGGATATATAACGTTATAGACGTATATAATGTCCCCACCGAGAAGTACGGGACGACACGACCGGGATTCTGTAAAACATTACCAGCGAGGGGCAAGATGGGTTAGGTTAGGTTATATTAGGATATAGACGTATATAATGCGCCCACCGAGAGGTAGGGGCCGACCCGCCCTGAATGTTGGAAGATACTACATTCGAGATGTTAGGTTGCCTTAGGTTAGGATATATAACGTTATAGACGCATATAATGTCCCCACCGATAAGTACGGGACGACACGAACGGGATTCTGTAAAACATTACCAGCGAGGTGCTAGATGGGTTAGGTTAGGTTATATTACCATATAGACGTATATAATGTGCCCACCGAGAAGTAGGGGCCGACCCGCCAGGAATGTTGGAAAATACTACATCCGAGATGTTAAGTTGCCTTAGGTTAGGATATATAACGTTATAGACGCATATAATGTCCCCACCGAGAAGTACGGGACGACACGAACGGGATTCTGTAAAACATTACCAGCGAGGTGCTAGATGGGTTAGGTTAGGTTATATTACCATATAGACGTATATAATGTGCCCACCGAGAAGTAGGGGCCGACCCGCCAGGAATGTTGGAAAATACTACATCCGAGATGTTAAGTTGCCTTAGGTTAGGATATATAACGTTATAGGCGTATATAAAGTCCCCACCGAGAAGTACGGGACGACACGACCAGGATTCTGTAAAACATTACCAGCGAGGGGCTAGATGGGTTAGGTTAGGTTATATTACATTGTAGACGTATATAATGTTCCCACCGAGAAGTGGGGCCGACCCGCGAGGAATGTTGTGACATACTACATTCCAGACGTTAGGTTGCCTTGGGTTAGGATATATATCGTTATAGACGAATATAATGTCCCCACCGAGAAGAACGAGCCGACACGACAGGGATTCTGTAAAACATTACCAGCGAGGGGCTATATGGGTTTGGTTAGGTTATATTACGTTATAGACGTAAATAATGTTCCCACCGAGAAGTGGGGCCGACCCGCCAGGAATGTTGTGAAATATTACATTCCAGATGTTAGGCTGCCTTATGGTAATATATACAACGTTATAGACGTATAGAATGTCTCCACCGAGAAGTACGGGCCGACACGACCGGGATTCTGTAAAATATTATCACCGAGGGGCAAGATGGGTTATGTTATGTTATATTACGATATAGACGTTTATAATGTGCCCACCGAGAAGTAGGGGCCGACCCGCGAAGAATGTTGGAAAATACTACATCCGAGATGTTAAGTTGCCTTAGGTTAGGATATATAACGTTATAGACGTATATAATGTCCCCACCGAGAAGTACGGGACGACACGACCATGATTCTGTAAAACATTACCAGCGAGGGGCTAGATGGGTTTGGTTAGGTTATATTATGTTATAGAAGTAAATAATGTTCCCACCGAGAAGTGGGGCCGACCTGCCAGGAATGTTGTGAAATACTACATTCGAGATGTTATGCTGCCTTTTGGTAATATATACAACGTTATAGACGTATAGAATGTCTCCGCCGAGAAGTACGGGCCGACACGACCGGGATTCTGTAAAATATTATCACCGAGGGGCAAGATGGGTTTTGTTATGTTATATTACGATATAGACGTGTATAATCTGCCCACCGAGAAGTAGTGGCAGACCCGCAAGGAATGTTGGAAAATACTACATCCGAGATGTTAAGTTGCCTTAAGTTAGGATATATAACGTTATAGACGTATATAATGTCCCCACCGAGAAGTACGGGACGACACGACCAGGATTCTGTAAAACATTACCAGCGAGGGACTAGATGGGTTAGGTTAGGTTATATTACGTTATAGACGTAAATAATGTTCCCACCAAGAAGTGGGGCCGACCCGACAGGAATGTTGGAAAATACTACATCCGAGATGTTAAGTTGCCTTAGGTTAGGATATATAACGTTATTGACGTATATAATGTCCACACCGAGACGTACGGGACGACACGAACGGGATTCTGTAAAACATTACCAGCGAGGGGCAAGATGGGTTAGGTTAGGTTATATTAGGATATAGACGTATATAATGCGCCCACCGAGAGGTAGGGGCCGACCCGCCCTGAATGTTGGAAGATACTACATTCGAGATGTTAGGTTGCCTTAGGTTAGGATATATAACGTTATAGACGCATATAATGTCCCCACCGAGAAGTACGGGACGACACGAACGGGATTCTGTAAAACATTACCAGCGAGGTGCTAGATGGGTTAGGTTAGGTTATATTACCATATAGACGTATATAATGTGCCCACCGAGAAGTAGGGGCCGACCCGCCAGGAATGTTGGAAAATACTACATCCGAGATGTTAAGTTGCCTTAGGTTAGGATATATAACGTTATAGGCGTATATAAAGTCCCCACCGAGAAGTACGGGACGACACGACCAGGATTCTGTAAAACATTACCAGCGAGGGGCTAGATGGGTTAGGTTAGGTTATATTACGTTGTAGACGTATATAATGTTCCCACCGAGAAGTGGGGCCGACCCGCGAGGAATGTTGTGACATACTACATTCGAGACGTTAGGTTGCCTTGGGTTAGGATATATATCGTTATAGACGAATATAATGTCCCCACCGAGAAGAACGAGCCGACACGACAGGGATTCTGTAAAACATTACCAGCGAGGGGCTATATGGGTTTGGTTAGGTTATATTACGTTATAGGCGTAAATAATTTTCCCACCGAGAAATGGGGCCGAACCGCCAGGAATGTTGTGAAACACTACATTCGAGATGTTAGGTTGCCTTAGGTTAGGATATATAACGTTATAGACGCATATAATGTCCCCACCGAGAAGTACGGGACGACACGAACGGGATTCTGTAAAACGTTACCAGCGAGGTGCTAGATGGGTTAGGTTAGGTTATATTACGATATAGACGTATAAAATGTTCCCACCGAGAAGTGGGGCCGACCCGCCAGGAATGTTGTGAAATACTACATTCGAGATGTTAGGTTGCCTTATGGTAATATATACAACGTTATAGACGTACATAATGTCCCCACCGAGAAGTACGGGACTACACGACCAGGATTCTGTAAAACATTACCAGCGAGGGACTAGATGGGTTAGGTTAGGTTATATTAGGATATAGACGTATATAATGCGCCCACCGAGAGGTAGGGGCCGACCCGCCCTGAATGTTGGAAGATACTACATTCGAGATGTTAGGTTGCCTTAGGTTAGGATATATAACGTTATAGACGCATATAATGTCCCCACCGAGAAGTACGGGACGACACGAACGGGATTCTGTAAAACATTACCAGCGAGGTGCTAGATGGGTTAGGTTAGGTTATATTACCATATAGACGTATATAATGTGCCCACCGAGAAGTAGGGGCCGACCCGCCAGGAATGTTGGAAAATACTACATCCGAGATGTTAAGTTGCCTTAGGTTAGGATATATAACGTTATAGGCGTATATAAAGTCCCCACCGAGAAGTACGGGACGACACGACCAGGATTCTGTAAAACATTACCAGCGAGGGGCTAGATGGGTTAGGTTAGGTTATATTACGTTGTAGACGTATATAATGTTCCCACCGAGAAGTGGGGCCGACCCGCGAGGAATGTTGTGACATACTACATTCGAGACGTTAGGTTGCCTTGGGTTAGGATATATATCGTTATAGACGAATATAATGTCCCCACCGAGAAGAACGAGCCGACACGACAGGGATTCTGTAAAACATTACCAGCGAGGGGCTATATGGGTTTGGTTAGGTTATATTACGTTATAGACGTAAATAATGTTCCCACCGAGAAGTGGGGCCGACCCGCCAGGAATGTTGTGAAATATTACATTCCAGATGTTAGGCTGCCTTATGGTAATATATACAACGTTATAGACGTATAGAATGTCCCCACCGAGAAGTACGGGCCGACACGACCGGGATTCTGTAAAATATTATCACCGAGGGGCAAGATGGGTTATGTTATGTTATATTACGATATAGACGTTTATAATGTGCCCACCGAGAAGTAGGGGCCGACCCGCGAAGAATGTTGGAAAATACTACATCCGAGATGTTAAGTTGCCTTAGGTTAGGATATACAACGTTATAGACGTACATAATGTCCCCACCGAGAAGTACGGGACTACACGACCAGGATTCTGTAAAACATTACCAGCGAGGGACTGGATGGGTTAGGTTAGGTTATATTACGTTATAGACGTAAATAATGTTCCCACCGAGAAGTGGTGCCGACCCGACAGGAATGTTGGAAAATACTACATCCGAGATGTTAAGTTGCCTTAGGTTAGGATATATAACGTTATTGACGTATATAATGTCCGCACCGAGACGTACGGGACGACACGACCGGGATTCTGTAAAACATTACCAGCGAGGGGCAAGATGGGTTAGGTTAGGTTATATTATGTTATAGAAGTAAATAATGTTCCCACCGAGAAGCGGGGTCGACCTGCCAGGAATGTAGTGAAATACTACATTCGAGATGTTATGCTGCATTTTGGTAATATATACAACGTTATAGACGTATAGCATGTCCCCGCCGAGAAGTACGGGCCGACACGACCGAGATTCTGTAAAATATTATCACCGAGGCGCAAGATGGGTTATGTTATGTTATATTACGATATAGACGTGTATAATCTGCCCACCGAGAAGTAGTGGCCGACCCGCAAGGAATGTTGGAAAATACTACATCCGAGATGTTAAGTTGCCTTAAGTTAGGATATATAACGTTATAGACGTATATAATGTCCCCACCGAGAAGTACGGGACGACACGACCAGCATTCCGTAAAACATTACCATCGAGGGTCTAGATGGGTTAGGTTAGGCTATATTACGATATAGACGTAAATAATGTTCCCAGCGAGAAGTGGGGCCGACCCGACAGGAATGTTGGAAAATACTACATCCGAGATGTTAAGTTGCCTTAGGTTAGGATATATAACGTTATTGACGTATATAATGTCCGCACCGAGACGTACGGGACGACACGACCGGGATTCTGTAAAACATTACCAGCGAGGGGCAAGATGGGTTAGGTTAGGTTATATTATGTTATAGAAGTAAATAATGTTCCCACCGAGAAGCGGGGCCGACCTGCCAGGAATGTAGTGAAATACTACATTCGAGATGTTATGCTGCATTTTGGTAATATATACAACGTTATAGACGTATAGCATGTCCCCGCCGAGAAGTACGGGCCGACACGACCGAGATTCTGTAAAATATTATCACCGAGGCGCAAGATGGGTTATGTTATGTTATATTACGATATAGACGTGTATAATCTGCCCACCGAGAAGTAGTGGCCGACCCGCAAGGAATGTTGGAAAATACTACATCCGAGATGTTAAGTTGCCTTAAGTTAGGATATATAACATTATAGACGTATATAATGTCCCCACCGAGAAGTACGGGACGACACGACCAGCATTCCGTAAAACATTACCATCGAGGGTCTAGATGGGTTAGGTTAGGCTATATTACGATATAGACGTAAATAATGTTCCCAGCGAGAAGTGGGGCCGACCCGACAGGAATGTTGGAAAATACTACATCCGAGATGTTAAGTTGCCTTAGGTTAGGATATATAACGTTATTGACGTATATAATGTCCGCACCGAGACGTACGGGACGACACGACCGGGATTCTGTAAAACATTACCAGCGAGGGGCAAGATGGGTTAGGTTAGGTTATATTAGGATATAGACGTATATAATGCGCCCACCGAGAGGTAGGGGCCGACCCGCCCTGAATGTTGGAAGATACTACATTCGAGATGTTAGGTTGCCTTAGGTTAGGATATATAACGTTATAGACGCATATAATGTCCCCACCGAGAAGTACGGGACGACACGAACGGGATTCTGTAAAACATTACCAGCGAGGTGCTAGATGGGTTAGGTTAGGTTATATTACCATATAGACGTATATAATGTGCCCACCGAGAAGTAGGGGCCGACCCGCCAGGAATGTTGGAAAATACTACATCCGAGATGTTAAGTTGCCTTAGGTTAGGATATATAACGTTATAGGCGTATATAAAGTCCCCACCGAGAAGTACGGGACGACACGACGAGGATTCTGTAAAACATTACCAGCGAGGGGCTAGATGGGTTAGGTTAGGTTATATTACGTTGTAGACGTATATAATGTTCCCACCGAGAAGTGGGGCCGACCCGCGAGGAATGTTGTGACATACTACATTTGAGACGTTAGGTTGCCTTGGGTTTAGGATATATATCGTTATAGACGAATATAATGTCCCCACCGAGAAGAACGAGCCGACACGACAGGGATTCTGTAAAACATTACCAGCGAGGGGCTATATGGGTTTGGTTAGGTTATATTACGTTATAGGCGTAAATAATTTTCCCACCGAGAAATGGGGCCGAACCGCCAGGAATGTTGTGAAACACTACATTCGAGATGTTAGGTTGCCTTAGGTTAGGATATATAACGTTATAGACGCATATAATGTCCCCACCGAGAAGTACGGGACGACACGAACGGGATTCTGTAAAACGTTACCAGCGAGGTGCTAGATGGGTTAGGTTAGGTTATATTACGATATAGACGTATATAATGTTCCCACCGAGAAGTGGGGCCGACCCGCCAGGAATGTTGTGAAATACTACATTCGAGATGTTAGGTTGCCTTATGGTAATATATACAACGTTATAGACGTACATAATGTCCCCACCGAGAAGTACGGGACTACACGACCAGGATTCTGTAAAACATTACCAGCGAGGGACTAGATGGGTTAGGTTAGGTTATATTAGGATATAGACGTATATAATGCGCCCACCGAGAGGTAGGGGCCGACCCGCCCTGAATGTTGGAAGATACTACATTCGAGATGTTAGGTTGCCTTAGGTTAGGATATATAACGTTATAGACGCATATAATGTCCCCACCGAGAAGTACGGGACGACACGAACGGGATTCTGTAAAACATTACCAGCGAGGTGCTAGATGGGTTAGGTTAGGTTATATTACCATATAGACGTATATAATGTGCCCACCGAGAAGTAGGGGCCGACCCGCCAGGAATGTTGGAAAATACTACATCCGAGATGTTAAGTTGCCTTAGGTTAGGATATATAACGTTATAGGCGTATATAAAGTCCCCACCGAGAAGTACGGGACGACACGACCAGGATTCTGTAAAACATTACCAGCGAGGGGCTAGATGGGTTAGGTTAGGTTATATTACGTTGTAGACGTATATAATGTTCCCACCGAGAAGTGGGGCCGACCCGAGAGGAATGTTGTGACATACTACATTCGAGACGTTAGGTTGCCTTGGGTTAGGATATATATCGTTATAGACGAATATAATGTCCCCACCGAGAAGAACGAGCCGACACGACAGGGATTCTGTAAAACATTACCAGCGAGGGGCTATATGGGTTTGGTTAGGTTATATTACGTTATAGACGTAAATAATGTTCCCACCGAGAAGTGGGGCCGACCCGCCAGGAATGTTGTGAAATATTACATTCCAGATGTTAGGCTGCCTTATGGTAATATATACAACGTTATAGACGTATAGAATGTCCCCACCGAGAAGTACGGGCCGACACGACCGGGATTCTGTAAAATATTATCACCGAGGGGCAAGATGGGTTATGTTATGTTATATTACGATATAGACGTTTATAATGTGCCCACCGAGAAGTAGGGGCCGACCCGCGAAGAATGTTGGAAAATACTACATCCGAGATGTTAAGTTGCCTTAGGTTAGGATATACAACGTTATAGACGTACATAATGTCCCCACCGAGAAGTACGGGCCGACACGACCGGGATTCTGTAAAATATTATCACCGAGGGGCAAGATGGGTTATGTTATGTTATATTACGATATAGACGTGTATAATCTGCCCACCGAGAAGTAGTGGCCGACCCGCGAAGAATGTTGGAAAATACTACATCCGAGATGTTAAGTTGCCTTAGGTTAGGATATACAACGTTATAGACGTACATAATGTCCCCACCGAGAAGTACGGGACTACACGACCAGGATTCTGTAAAACATTACCAGCGAGGGACTAGATGGGTTAGGTTAGGTTATATTACGTTATAGACGTAAATAATGTTCCCACCGAGAAGTGGGTCCGACCCGACAGGAATGTTGGAAAATACTACATCCGAGATGTTAAGTTGCCTTAGGTTAGGATATATAACGTTATTGACGTATATAATGTCCGCACCGAGACGTACGGGACGACACGAACGGGATTCTGTAAAACGTTACCAGCGAGGTGCTAGATGGGTTAGGTTAGGTTGTATTACGATATAGACGTTTATAATGTGCCCACCGAGAAGTAGGGGCCCACCCGCGAAGAATGTTGGGAAATACTACATCCGAGATGTTAAGTTGCCTTAGGTTAGGATATATAACGTTATAGACGTATATAATGTCCCCACCGAGAAGTACGGGACGACACGACCAGCATTCCGTAAAACATTACCATCGAGGGTCTAGATGGGTTAGGTTAGGCTATATTACGATATAGACGTAAATAATGTTCCCAGCGAGAAGTGGGGCCGACCCGACAGGAATGTTGGAAAATACTACATCCGAGATGTTAAGTTGCCTTAGGTTAGGATATATAACGTTATTGACGTATATAATGTCCGCACCGAGACGTACGGGACGACACGACCGGGATTCTGTAAAACATTACCAGCGAGGGGCAAGATGGGTTAGGTTAGGTTATATTATGTTATAGAAGTAAATAATGTTCCCACCGAGAAGCGGGGCCGACCTGCCAGGAATGTAGTGAAATACTACATTCGAGATGTTATGCTGCATTTTGGTAATATATACAACGTTATAGACGTATAGCATGTCCCCGCCGAGAAGTACGGGCCGACACGACCGAGATTCTGTAAAATATTATCACCGAGGCGCAAGATGGGTTATGTTATGTTATATTACGATATAGACGTGTATAATCTGCCCACCGAGAAGTAGTGGCCGACCCGCAAGGAATGTTGGAAAATACTACATCCGAGATGTTAAGTTGCCTTAGGTTAGGATATACAACGTTATAGACGTACATAATGTCCCCACCGAGAAGTACGGGACTACACGACCAGGATTCTGTAAAACATTACCAGCGAGGGACTAGATGGGTTAGGTTAGGTTATATTACGTTATAGACGTAAATAATGTTCCCACCGAGAAGTGGGGCCGACCCGACAGGAATGTTGGAAAATACTACATTCGAGATGTTAGGTTGCCTTAGGTTAGGATATATAACGTTATAGACGCATATAATGTCCCCACCGAGTAGTACGGGACGACACGAACGGGATTCTGTAAAACGTTACCAGCGAGGTGCTAGATGGGTTAGGTTAGGTTATATTACGATATAGACGTATATAATGTTCCCACCGAGAAGTGGGGCCGACCCGCCCTGAATGCTGGAAAATACTACATTCGAGATGTTAGGTTGCCTTAGGTTAGGATATATAACGTTATAGACGCATATAATGTCCCCACCGAGAAGTACGGGACGACACGAACGGGATTCTGTAAAACATTACCAGCGAGGTGCTAGATGGTTTAGGTTAGGTTATATTACCATATAGACGTATATAATGTGCCCACCGAGAAGTAGGGGCCGACCCGCCAGGAATGTTGGAAAATACTACATCCGAGATGTTAAGTTGCCTTAGGTTAGGATATATAACGTTATGGACGTATATAATGTCCCCACCGAGAATAGCGGGACGACACGACCAGGATTCTGTAAAACATTACCAGCGAGGGGCTAGATGGGTTAGGTTAGGTTATATTACGTTGCAGACGTATATAATGTTCCCACCGAGAAGTGGGGCCGACCCGCGAGGAATGTTGTGACATACTACATTCGAGACGTTAGGTTGCCTTGGGTTAGGATATATATCGTTATAGACGAATATAATGTCCCCACCGAGCAGAACGAGCCGACACGACAGGGATTCTGTAAAACATTACCAGCGAGGGGCTATATGGGTTTGGTTAGGTTATATTATGTTATAGAAGTAAATAATGTTCCCACCGAGAAGTGGGGCCGACCTGCCAGGAATGTTGTGAAATACTACATTCGAGATGTTATGCTGCCTTTTGGTAATATATACAATGTTATAGACGTATAGAATGTCCCCGCCGAGAAGTACGGGCCGACACGACCGGGATTCTGTAAAATATTATCACCGAGGGGCAAGATGGGTTATGTTATGTTATATTACGATATAGACGTGTATAATCTGCCCACCGAGAAGTAGTGGCCGACGCGCAAGGAATGTTGGAAAATACTACATCCGAGATGTTAAGTTGCCTTATGTTAGGATATAATATTATAGACGTATATAATATCCCCACCGAGAAGTACGGGACGACACGACCAGGATTCCGTAAAACATTACCAGCGAGGGACTAGATGGGTTAGGTTAGGTTATATTACGTTATAGACGTAAATAATGTTCCCACCGAGAAGTGGGTCCGACCCGACAGGAATGTTGGAAAATACTACATCCGAGATGTTAAGTTGCCTTAGGTTAGGATATATAACGTTATTGACGTATATAATGTCCGCACCGAGACGTACGGGACGACACGAACGGGATTCTGTAAAACGTTACCAGCGAGGTGCTAGATGGGTTAGGTTAGGTTATATTACGATATAGACGTTTATAATGTGCCCACCGAGAAGTAGGGGCCGACCCGCGAAGAATGTTGGAAAATACTACAACCGAGATTTAAGTTGCCTTAGGTTAGGATATATAATGTTATTGACGTATATAATGTCCGCACCGAGACGTACGGGACGACACGAACGTGATTCTGTAAAACATTACCAGCGAGGGGCAAAATGGGTTAGGTTAGGTTACATTAGGATATAGACGTATATAATGTTCCCCGCGAGAGGTAGGGGCCGACCCGCCCTGAATGTTGGAAAATACTACATCCGAGATGTTAATTTGCCTTATGTTAGGATATATAATATTATAGACGTATATGATATCCCCACCGAGAAGTACGGGACGACACGACCAGGATTCCGTAAAACATTACCAGCGGGGGTCTAGATTGGTTAGGTTAGGATATATTACGTTATAGACGTAAATAATGTTCCCACCGAGAAGTGGGGCCGACCCGCGAGGAATGTTGTGACATACTACATTCGAGAAGTTAGGTTGCCTTGGGTTAGGATATATATCGTTATAAGCGCATATAATGTCCCCACCGAGAAGTACGAGCCGACACGGCCGGGATTCTGCAAAACATTATCACCGAGGAGCAAGATGGGTTATGTTATGTTCTATTGCGATATAGACGTATATGATGTGCCCACCGAGAAGTAGTGGCCGACCCGCCAGGAATGTTGGAAAATACTACATCCGAGATGTTAAGTTGCATTAAGTTAGGATATATAACGTCAGAGACTTATATAATGTCCCCACCGAGAAGTACGGGACGACATGACCAGGATTCCGTAAAACATTACCAGCGAGGGGGTAGATTGGTTAGGTTAGGTTATATTACGTTATAGGCGTAAATAATGTTCCCACCGAGAAATGGGGCCGAACCACCAGGAATGTTGTGAAACACTACATTCGAGATGTTAGGTTGCCTTAGGTTAGGATATATAACGTTATAGACGCATATAATGTCCCCACCGAGACGTACGGCACGACACGACCGGGATTCTGTAAAACATTACCTGCGAGGGGCAAGATGGATTAGGTTAGGTTATATTAGGATATAGACGTATATAATGTGCCCACCGAGAGGTAGGGGCCGACCCGCCCTGAATGTTGAAAAATACTACATTCGAGATGTTAGGTTGCCTTAGGTTAGGATATATAACGTTATAGACGTATATAATGTCCCCACCGAGAAGTACGGGAAAGCTCGACCAGGATTCTGTAAAACATTACCAGCGAGGGGCTAGATGGGTTTGGTTAGGTTATATTATGTTATAGAAGTAAATAATGTTCCCACCGTGAAGTGGGGCCGACCTGCCAGGAATGTTGTGAAATACTACATTCGAGATGTTATGCTGCCTTTTGGTAATATATACAATGTTATAGACGTATAGAATGTCCCCGCCGAGAAGTACGGGCCGACACGACCGGGATTCTGTAAAATATTATCACCGAGGGGCAAGATGGGTTATGTTATGTTATATTACGATATAGACGTGTATAATCTGCCCACCGAGAAGTAGTGGCCGACCCGCGAAGAATGTTGGAAAATACTACATCCGAGATGTTAAGTTGCCTTAGGTTAGGATATACAACGTTATAGACGTACATAATGTCCCCACCGAGAAGTACGGGACTACACGACCAGGATTCTGTAAAACATTACCAGCGAGGGACTAGATGGGTTAGGTTAGGTTATATTACGTTATAGACGTAAATAATGTTCCCACCGAGAAGTGGGTCCGACCCGACAGGAATGTTGGAAAATACTACATCCGAGATGTTAAGTTGCCTTAGGTTAGGATATATAACGTTATTGACGTATATAATGTCCGCACCGAGACGTACGGGACGACACGAACGGGATTCTGTAAAACGTTACCAGCGAGGTGCTAGATGGGTTAGGTTAGGTTGTATTACGATATAGACGTTTATAATGTGCCCACCGAGAAGTAGGGGCCGACCCGCGAAGAATGTTGGGAAATACTACATCCGAGATGTTAAGTTGCCTTAGGTTAGGATATATAACGTTATAGACGTATATAATGTCCCCACCGAGAAGTACGAGACGACTCGACCAGGATTCTGTAAAACATTACCAGCGAGGTGCTAGATGGGTTTGGTTAGGTTATATTATGTTATAGAAGTAAATAATGTTCCCACCGAGAAGTGGGGCCGACCTGCCAGGAATGTTGTGAAATACTACATTCGAGATGTTATGCTGCCTTTTGGTAATATATACAATGTTATAGACGTATAGAATGTCCCCGCCGAGAAGTACGGGCCGACACGACCGGGATTCTGTAAAATATTATCACCGAGGGGCAAGATGGGTTATGTTATGTTATATTACGATATAGACGTGTATAATCTGCCCACCGAGAAGTAGGGGCCGACCCGACAGGAATGTTGGAAAATACTACATCCGAGATGTTAAGTTGCCTTAGGTTAGGATATATAACGTTATTGACGTATATAATGTCCGCACCGAGACGTACGGGACGACACGAACGGGATTCTGTAAAACGTTACCAGCGAGGTGCTAGATGGGTTAGGTTAGGTTATATTACGATATAGACGTTTATAATGTGCCCACCGAGAAGTAGGGGCCGACCCGCGAAGAATGTTGGAAAATACTACATCCGAGATGTTAAGTTGCCTTAGGTTAGGATATACAACGTTATAGACGTACATAATGTCCCCACCGAGAAGTACGGGACTACACGACCAGGATTCTGTAAAACATTACCAGCGAGGGACTAGATGGGTTAGGTTAGGTTATATTACGTTATAGACGTAAATAATGTCCGCACCGAGACGTACGGCACGACACGACCGGGATTCTGTAAAACATTACCAGCGAGGGGCAAGATGGGTTAGGTTAGGTTATATTATGTTATAGAAGTAAATAATGTTCCCACCGAGAAGTGGGGCCGACCTGCCAGGAATGTTGTGAAATACTACATTCGAGATGTTATGCTGCCTTTTGGTAATATATACAACGTTATAGACGTATATAATGTCCCCACCGAGATGTACGGGACGACACGACCAGGATTCCGTAAAACATTACCAGTGAGTGGCGAGATTGGTTAGGTTAGGTTATATTACGTTATAGACGTAAATAATGTTCCCAGCGAGAAGCGGGGCCGACCCGACAGGAATGTTGGAAAATACTACATCCGAGATGTTAAGTTGCCTTAGGTTAGGATATATAACGTTATTGACGTATATAATGTCCGCACCGAGACGTACGGGACGACACGAACGGGATTCTGTAAAACGTTACCAGCGAGGTGCTAGATGGGTTAGGTTAGGTTATATTACGATATAGACGTTTATAATGTGCCCACCGAGAAGTAGGGGCCGACCCGCGAAGAATGTTGGAAAATACTACAACCGAGATTTAAGTTGCCTTAGGTTAGGATATATAACGTTATTGACGTATATAATGTCCGCACCGAGACGTACGGGACGACACGAACGTGATTCTGTAAAACATTACCAGCGAGGGGCAAAATGGGTTAGGTTAGGTTACATTAGGATATAGACGTATATAATGTGCCCCGCGAGAGGTAGGGGCCGACCCGCCCTGAATGTTGGAAAATACTACATCCGAGATGTTAATTTGCCTTATGTTAGGATATATAACATTATAGACGTATATGATATCCCCACCGAGAAGTACGGGACGACACGACCAGGATTCCGTAAAACATTACCAGCGGGGGTCTAGATTGGTTAGGTTAGGATATATTACGTTATAGACGTAAATAATGTTCCCACCGAGAAGTGGGGCCGACCCGCGAGGAATGTTGTGACATACTACATTCGAGAAGTTAGGTTGCCTTGGGTTAGGATATATATCGTTATAGACGCATATAATGTCCCCACCGAGAAGTACGAGCCGACACGGCCGGGATTCTGCAAAACATTATCACCGAGGAGCAAGATGGGTTACGTTATGTTCTATTGCGATATAGACGTATATGACGTGCCCACCGAGAAGTAGTGGCCGACCCGCCAGGAATGTTGTGAAATACTACATTCGAGACGTTAGGTTGCCTTAGGTTAGGATATATAACGTTATAGACGTATATAATGTCCCCACCGAGAAGTACGGGACAACATGACCAGGATTCCGTAAAACATTACCAGCGAGGGGCTAGATGGGTTAGGTCAGGTTATATTACGTTATAGACGTAAGTAATGTTCCCACCAAGAAGTGGGGCCGACCCGCCAGGAATATTGTGAAATACTACATTCGAGATGTTAGGTTGCCTTATGGTAATATATACAACGTTATAGACGTATAGAATGTCCCCACCGAGAAGTACGGCCCGACAAGGCCGTAATTCTGCAAAACATTATCACCGAGGAGCAAGATGGGTTATGTTATGTTCTATTACGATATAGACGTATATGACGTGCCCACCGAGAAGTAGTGGCCAACCCGCCAGGAATGTTGGAAAATACTACATCCGAGTTGTTAAGTTGCCTTAAGTTAGGGACGTATATAATGTCCCCACCGAGAAGTACGGGACGACATGACCAGGATTCCGTAAAACATTACCAGCGAGGGGCTATATTGGTTAGGTTAGGTTATATTACGTTATAGACGTAAATAATGTTCCCACCGAGAAATGGGGCCGAACCGCCAGGAATGTTGTGAAACACTACATTCGAGATGTTAGGTTGCCTTAGGTTAGGATATATAACGTTATTGACGCATATAATGTCCCCACCGAGAAGTACGGGACGACACGAACGGGATTCTGTAAAACGTAACCAGCGAGGTGCTAGATGGGTTAGGTTAGGATATATTACGTTGTAGACGTATATAATGTTCCCACCGAGAAGTGGGGCCGACCCGCGAGGAATGTTGTGACATACTACATTCGAGACGTTAGGTTGCCTTGGGTTAGGATATATATCGTTATAGACGCATATAATGTCCCCACCGAGAAGTACGAGCCGACGCGACAGGGATTCTGTAAAACATTACCAGCGAGGGGCTAGATGGGTTGGGTTAGGTTATATTATGTTATAGAAGTAAATAATGTTCCCACCGAGAAGTGGGGGCGACCCGCCAGGAATGTTGTGAAATACTACATTCGAGATGTTAGGTTGCCTTTTGGTGATATATACAACGTTATAGACGTTTGGAATGTCCCCACCGAGAAGTACGGGACGACACGACCAGGATTCTGTAAAACATTACCAGCGAGGGGCTAGATGGGTTAGGCTAGGTTATATTACGTTATAGACGTATATAACTTTCCCACCGAGAAGTGGGGACGACCCGCCAGGAATGTTGTGAAATACTACATTCGGGATGCTAGGTTGCCTTAGGTTAGTATATAGAACGTTATAGACGCATATAATGTCCCCACCGAAAAGTACGAGCCGACACTACAGGGATTCTGTAGAACATTACAAGCGACGGGCTAGATGAGTTAGGTTAGGTTATATTTTGTTATAGACGTAAGTAATGTTCCCACGAAGAAGTCGGGCCGACCCTCCAGGATTGTAGTGAAATACTATCTTCGACATGTTAGGTTGCCTTATTGTAATATATACAACGTTATAGACGTATAGAATGTCCCCATCGAGAAGTACGGGACGACACGACAGGGATTCTGTAAAAGATTACCAGCGAGGGTATAGATGGGTTAGGTTAGGTTATATTACGTTATAGACGTATATAATGTTCCCACCGAGAAGTGGGGCCGACCCGCCAGGAATGTTGTGAAATACAACATTCGAGATGTTAGGTTGCCTTTTGGTAATATATACACCGTTATAGACGTTTGGAATGTCCCCACCGAGAAGTACGGGACGACACGACCAGGATTCTGCAAAACATTACCAGCGAGGAGCTAGATGGGTTAGGTTAGGTTATATTACGTTATAGACGTATATAATGTTCCAACCGAGAAGTGGGGCCTACCCGCCAGGAATGTTGTGAAATACTACAATCGAGATTTTAGGTTGCATTAGGTTAGGATATATTACGTTATAGACGGATATAATGTGCCCACCGAAAAGTAGGGGCCGACCCGCCAGGAATGTTGGAAAATACTACATCCGAGATGTTAAGTTGCCTTAGGTTAGGATATATAACGTTATAGACGTATTTGATGTCCCCACCGAGAAGTACGGGACGACACGACCAGGATTCTGTAAAACATTACCAGCGAGGAGCTAGATGGGTTAGGTTAGGATATATTACGTTATAGACGTATATTATGTTCCCACCGAGAAGTGGGGCCTACCCGCCAGGAATGTTGTGAAATACTGCAATCGAGATTTTAGGTTGCATTAGGTTAGGATATATTACGTTATAGACGGATATAATGTGACCACCGACAAGTAGGGGCCGACCCGCCAGGAATGTTGGAAAATACTACATCCGAGATGTTAAGCTGCCTTAGGTTAGGATATATTACGTTATAGACGTATATAATGTTCCCACCGAGAAGTGGGGCCGACCCGCCAGGAATGTTGTGAAATACTACATTCGAGACGTTAGGTTGCCTTATGGTAATATATACAACGTTATAGACGTATAGAATGTCCCCACCGAGAAGTACGGTCCGACACGACCGGGATTCTGTAAAACATTATCACCGACGAGCAAGATGGGTTATGTTATGTTATATTACGATATAGACGAATATAAAGTGCCCACCGAGATGTAGGGGCCGACACGGCAGGAATGTTGGAAAATACTACATTCGAGATATTCGGTTGCCTTAGGTTAGGATATATAACGTTATAGACGCATATATTGTCCCCACGGTGACGTACGGGACGACACGAACGGGATTCTGTAAAACACTACCAGCAAGGAGCTAGATGGGTTAGCTTAGGTTATATTACGATATAGACGTATATAATGTGCCCACCGAGAAGTAGGGGCCGACCAGCCAGGAATGTTGTGAAATACTACAGTCGAGATGTTAGGTTGCCTTAGGTTAGGATATATAACGTTATTGACGTGTATAATACCCCACCGAGAAGTACGGGCCGACACGAACGGGATTCTGTAAAACATTGCCATCGAGGGTCTAGATGGGTTAGGTTAGGTTATATTACGATGTAGACGTATATAATTTTCCCACCGAGAAGTGGGGCCGACCCGCCAGGAATGTTGTGAAATACTACATTCGAGATGTTAGGTTGCCTTAGGTTAGAAGAAATAACGTTATGGGAGCATATAATGTCCCCACCGAGACTTACGGGACGACACGAACGAGATTTTGTAAAACATTACCAGCGAGGGTGTAGATGGGTTAGGTTAGGTTATATTACGATATAGACGTATATAATGTGCCCATCGAGGAGTAGTGGCCCTCCCGCCAGGAATGTTGGAAAATACTACATCCGAGATGTTAGGTTCCCTTAGGTTAGGATATATAACGTTCTAGACGTATATAATACCCCACCGAGAAGTACGGGACGACACGAACGGAATTCTGTAATACATTACCAGCGAGGTGCTAGATGGGTTAGGTTAGGTTATATTACGTTATAGACGTATATAATGTCCCCACCGAGAAGTACGGGACGACACGACCAGGATTCCGTAAAACATTACCAGCAAGGAGCTAGGATGGGTTAGGTTAGGTTATATTACGATATAGACGTATATAATGTGCCCATCGATAAGTAGTGCCCGACCTGCCATGAATGTTGGAAAATACTACATCCGAGATGTTAAGTTGCCTTAAGTTAGGATATATAACGTTATAGACGTATATAATGTCCCCACCGAGAAGTACGGGACGACACGACCAGGATTCCGTAAAACATTACCAACGGGGGGCTAGATTGGTTAGGTTAGGTTATATTACGTTATAGACGTAAATAATGTTCCCACCTAGAAGTGGGGCCGAACCGCCAGGAATGTTGTGAAACACTACATTCGAGATGTTAGGGTGCCTTAGGTTAGGATATATAACGTTATAGACGTATATAATGTCCCCACCGAGAAGTACGGGACGACACGTACAGGATTCCGTAAAACATTACCAGCGAGGAGCTAGATGGGTTAGGTTAGGTTATATTACGATATAGACGTATATAATGTGCCCATCGAGAAGTAGTGGCCGGCCCGCCAGGAATGTTGGAAAATACTACATCCGAGATGTTAGGTTCCCTTAGGTTAGGATATATAACATTCTAGACGTATATAATACCCCACCGAGAAGTACGGGACGACATGAACGGAATTCTGTAAAACATTACCAGCGAGGGGCAAGATGGGTTAGGTTAGGTTATATTACGTTATAGACGTATATAATGTACCCACCGAGAAGTGGGGCCGACACGAACGGGATTCTGTAAAACATTGCCATCGAGGGTCTAGATGGGTTAGGTTAGGTTATATTACGATGTAGACGTATATAATTTTCCCACCGAGAAGTGGGGCCGACCCGCCAGGAATGTTGTGAAATACTACATTCGAGATGTTAGGTTGCCTTAGGTTAGAAGAAATAACGTTATGGGAGCATATAATGTCCCCACCGAGACTTACGGGACGACACGAACCAGATTTTGTAAAACATTACCAGCGAGGGTGTAGATGGGTTAGGTTAGGTTATATTACGATATAGACGTATATAATGTGCCCATCGAGGAGTAGTGGCCCTCCCGCCAGGAATGTTGGAAAATACTACATCCGAGATGTTAGGTTCCCTTAGGTTAGGATATATAACGTTCTAGACGTATATAATACCCCACCGAGAAGTACGGGACGACACGAACGGAATTCTGTAATACATTACCAGCGAGGTGCTAGATGGGTTAGGTTAGGTTATATTACGTTATAGACGTATATAATGTCCGCACCGAGAAGTACGGGACGACACGACCAGGATTCCGTAAAACATTACCAGCAAGGAGCTAGGATGGGTTAGGTTAGGTTATATTACGATATAGACGTATATAATGTGCCCATCGATAAGTAGTGCCCGACCCCCCAGGAATGTTGGAAAATACTACATCCGAGATGTTAGGTTCCCATAGGATAGGATATATATCGTTATAGACATATATAATGTCCGCACCGAGACGTACGGGTCGATACGAACGGGACTCTGTAAAACATTACCAGCGAGGTTCTAGATGGGTTAGGTTAGGTTATATTACGATATAGACGTATATAATGTGCCCATCGAGGAGTAGTGGCCCTCCCGCCAGGAATGTTGGAAAATACTACATCCGAGATGTTAGGTTCCCTTAGGTTAGGATATATAACGTTCTAGACGTATATAATACCCCACCGAGAAGTACGGGACGACATGAACGGAATTCTGCCAAACATTACCAGCGAGGTGCTAGATGGGTTAGGTTAGGTTATATTACGCTATAGACGTAAGTAATGTTCCCACCAAGAAGTGGGGCCGACCTGCCAGGAATGTTGTGAAACACTACATTCGAGATCTTAGGTTGCCTTAGGTTAGGATATATAACGTTATAGACGCATATATTGTCCCCACGGGGACGTACGGGACGACACGAACGGGATTCTGTAAAACACTACCAGCAAGGAGCTAGATGGGTTAGCTTAGGTTATATTACGATATAGACGTATATAATGTCCACACCGAGAAGTGGGGCCGACCCGCCAGGAATGTTGTGAAATACTACATTTGAGATGTTAGGTTGCCTTACTGTAATATACACAACGATATAGACGTATAGAATGTCCCCACCGAGAAGTACGGGCCGACACGACCGGGATTCTGTAAAACATTATCACCGAGGAGCAAGATGGGTTATGTTATGTTATATTACGATATAGACGAATATAATGTGCCCACCGAGATGTAGGGGCTGACCTGCCAGGAATGTTGTGAAACACTACAATCGAGATGTTAGGTTGCCTTACGTTAGGATATATAACGTTATAGACGGATATAATGTGCCCACCGAGAAGTACGGGACGACACGACCAGGATTCTGTAAAACATTACCAGCGAGGGGCAAGATGGGTTAGGTTAGGTTATATTACGTTATAGACGTATATAATGTTCCCACTGAGAAGTAGGGGCCGACCCGCCAGGAATGTTGGAAAATAATACATCCGAGATGTTAAGTTGCCTTAGGTTAGGATATACAACGTTATAGACGTATATAATGTCCCCACCGAGAAGTACGGGACGACACGACCAGGATTCCGTAAAACATTACCAACGGGGGGCTAGATTGGTTAGGTTAGGTTATATTACGTTATAGACGTAAATAATGTTCCCACCGAGAAGTGGGGCCGAACCGCCAGGAATGTTGTGAAACACTACATTCGAGATGTTAGGTTGCCTTAGGTTAGGATATATAACGTTATAGACGCATATAATGTCCCCACCGAGAAGTACGAGCCGACACGACAGGGATTCTGTAAAACATTACCAGCGAGGGGCTAGATGGGTTTGGTTAGGTTATATTACGTTATAGAAGTAAATAATGTTCCCACCGAGAAGTGGGGCCGACCCGCCAGGAATGTTGTGAAATACTACAGTCGAGATGTTAGGTTGCCTTTGGTTAGGATATATAACGTTATTGACGTATATAATGTCCGCACCGAGACGTACGGGTCGATACGAACGGGACACTGTAAAACATTACCAGCGAGGTTCTAGATGGGTTAGGTTAGGTTATATTACGATATGGACGTATATAATGTGCCCATCGAGACGTAGTGGCCGACCCGCAAGGAATGTTGGAAAATACTACATCCGAGATGTTAGGTTCCCTTAGGTTAGGATATATAACATTCTAGACGTATATAATACCCCACCGAGAAGTACGGGAAGACATGAACGGAATTCTGTAAAACATTACCAGCGAGGTGCTAGATGGGTTAGGTTAGGTTATATTACGTTATAGACGTATATAATGTTCCCACCGAGAAGTGGGGCCGACCCGCCAGGAATGTTGTGAAATACTACATTCGAGATGTCAGGTTGCACTTAGGTTAGGATATATAACGCTATAGACGTATATAATGTACGCACCGAGACGTACGGAACGACACGAACTGGTTTCTGTAAAACATAACAAGCGAGGGTCTAGATGGGTTAGGTTAGGTTATATTACGATGTAGACGTATATAATGTGCCCACCGAGAAGTAGGGGCCGGCCCGCCAGGAATGTTGGAAAATACTACATCCGAGATGATAAGTTGCCTTAGGTTAGGATATATAACGTTATAGACGTATATAATGTCCCCACCGAGAAGTACGGGACGACACGACCAGGATTCCGTAAAACATTACCAGCGGGGGGCTAGATTGGTTAAATTAGGTTATATTACGTTATAGACGTAAATAATGTTCCCAGCGAGATGTGGGGCCGAACCGCCAGGAATGTTGTGAAACACTACATTCGAGATGTTAGGGTGCCTTAGGTTAGGATATATAACGTTATAGACGTATATAATGTCCCCACCGAGAAGTACGGAACGACACGAACGGGATTCTGTAAAACATTACCAGCGAGGTGCTAGATGGATTAGGTTAGGTTATATTACGATATAGACGTATATAATGTGCCCACCGAGAAGTAGGGGCCGACCCGCCAGGAATGTTGGAAAATAATTCATCCGAGATGTTAAGTTGCCTTAGGTTAGGATATATAACGTTATAGACGTATATAATGTCCCCACCGAGAAGTACGGGATGACACGACCAGGATTCCGTAAAACATTACCAGCGGGGGGCTAGATTGGTTAAATTAGGTTATATTACGTTATAGACGTAAATAATGTTCCCACCGAGAAGTGGGGCCGAACCGCCAGGAATGTTGTGAAACACTACATTCGAGATGTTAGGGTGCCTTAGGTTAGGATATATAACATTCTAGACGTATATAATACCCCACCGAGAAGTACGGGACGACATGAACGGAATTCTGTAAAACATTACCAGCGAGGTGCTAGATGGGTTAGGTTAGGTTATATTACGTTATAGACGTATATAATGTTCCCACCGAGAAGTGGGGCCGACCCGCCAGGAATGTTGTGAAATACTACATTCGAGATGTCAGGTTGCCTTAGGTTAGGATATATAACGCTATAGACGTATATAATGTCCGCACCGAGACGTACGGAACGACACGAAGTGGATTCTGTAAAACATAACAAGCGAGGGTCTAGATGGGTTAGGTTAGGTTATATTACGATGTAGACGTATATAATGTGCCCACCCAGAAGTAGGGGCCGACCCGCCAGGAATGTTGGAAAATACTACATCCGAGATGTCAAGTTGCCCTAGGATAGGATATATAACGTTATAGACGTATATAATGACCCCACCGAGACGTACGGAACGACACGAAATGGATTCTGTAAAACATAACAAGCGAGGGTCTAGATGGGTTAGGTTAGGTTATATTACGATGTAGACGTATATAATGTGCCCACCGAGAAGTAGGGGCCGGCCCGCCAGGAATGTTGGAAAATACTACATCCGAGATGTTAAGTTGCCTTAGGTTAGGATATATAACGTTATTGACGTATATAATGTCCGCACCGAGACGTACGGGACGACACGAACGTGATTCTGTAAAACATTACCAGCGAGGGGCAAAATGGGTTAGGTTAGGTTACATTAGGATATAGACGTGTATAATGTGCCCATCGAGAAGTAGTGGCCGATCCGCCAGGAATGTTGGAAAATACTACATCCGAGATGTTAGGTACCCTTAGGTTAGGATATATAACGTTCTAGACGTATATAATACCCCACCGAGAAGTACGGGACGACATGAACGGAATTCTGTAAAACATTACCAGCGAGGTGCTAGATGGGTTAGGTTAGGTTATATTACGTTATAGACGTATATAATGTTCCCACCGACAAGTGGGGCCGACCCGCGAGGAATGTTGTGAAATACTGCATTCGAGATGTCAGGTTGCCTTAGGTTAGGATAGATAACGCTATAGACGTATATAATTTCCGCACCGAGACGTACGGAACGACACGAACTGGATTCTGTAAAACATAACAAGCGAGGGTCTAGATGGGTTAGGTTAGGTTATATTACGATGTAGACGTATATAATGTGCCCACCGAGAAGTAGGGGCCGGCCCGCCAGGAATGTTGGAAAATACTACATCCGAGATGTTAAGTTGCCTCAGGTTAGGATATATAACGTTATAGACGTATATAATGTCCCCACCGAGAAGTACGGGACGACACGACCAGGATTCCGTAAAACATTACCAGCGGGGGGCTAGATTGGTTAAATTAGGTTATATCATGTTATAGAAGTAAATACTGTTCCCACCGAGAAGTGGGGCCGACCCGCCAGGAATGTTGTGAAATACTACATTCGAGATATTCGGTTGCCTTAGGTTAGGATATATAACGTTATAGATGCATATAATGTGCCCATCGAGAAGTAGTGGCCGACCCGCCAGGAATGGGGTGAAATACTACATTCGAGATGTCAGGTTGCCTTTTAGGATATATAAGGCTATAGACGTATATAATGTCCGCACCGAGACGTACGGAACGACACGAACTGGATTCTGTAAAACATAACAAGCGAGGGTCTAGATGGGTTAGGTTAGGTTATATTACGATGTAGACGTATATAATGTGCCCACCGAGAAGTAGGGGCCGACCCGCCAGGAATGTTGGAAAATACTACATCCGAGATGTCAAGTTGCCCTAGGATAGGATATATAACGTTATAGACGTATATAATGACCCCACCGAGAAGTACGGGACAACACGACCAGGATTCCGTAAAACATTACCAGCGGGGGGCTAGATTGGTTAAGTTAGGATATATTACGTTATAGGCGTAAATAATGTTCCCACCGAGAAATGGGGCCGAACCACCAGGAATGTTGTGAAACACTACATTCGAGATGTTAGGTTGCCTTAGGTTAGGATATATAACGTTATAGACGCATATAATGTCCCCACCGAGACGTACGGGACGACACGACCGGGATTCTGTAAAACATTACCAGCGAGGGGCAAGATGGGTTAGGTTAGGTTATATTAGGATATAGACGTATATAATACCCCACCGAGAAGTACGGGACGACATGAGCGGAATTCTGTAAAACATTACCAGCGAGGTGCTAGATGGGTTAGGTTAGGTTATATTACGTTATAGACGTATATAATGTTCCCACCGAGAAGTGGGGCCGACCCGCCAGGAATGTTGTGAAATACTACATTCGAGATGTCAGGTTGCCTTAGGTTAGGATATATAACGCTATAGACGTATATAATGTCCGCACCGAGACGTACGGAACGACACGAAGTGGATTCTGTAAAACATAACAAGCGAGGGTCTAGATGGGTTAGGTTAGGTTATATTACGATGTAGACGTATATAATGTGCCCACCCAGAAGTAGGGGCCGACCTGCCAGGAATGTTGGAAAATACTACATCCGAGATGTTCAGTTGCCCTAGGATAGGATATATAACGTTATAGACGTATATAATGACCCCAACGAGAAGTACGGGACAACACGACCAGGATTCCGTAAAACATTACCAGCGGGGGGCTAGATTGGTTAAGTTAGGTTATATTACGTTATAGACCTAAATAATGTTCCCACCGAGAAGTAGGGCCGACCCGCCAGGAATGTTGTGAAACTCTACATTCGAGATGTTAGGTTGCCTTAGGTTAGGGTATATAACGTTATAGACGCATATAATGTCCCCACCGAGAAGTACGGGACGACACGAACGGGATTCTGTAAAACGTTACCAGCGAGGTGCTAGATGGGTTAGGTTAGGTTATATTACGATATAGACGTATATAATGTGCCCACCGAGAGGTAGTGCCCGACCCCCCAGGCATGTTGGAAAATACTACATCCGAGATGTTAGGTTCCCATAGGATAGGATACATAACGTTATAGACGTATATAATGTCCGCACCGAGACGTACGGGACGATACGAACGGGACTCTGTAAAACATTACCAGCGAGGTTCAAGATGGGTTAGGTTAGGTTATATTACGATATAGACGTGTATAATGTGCCCATCGAGAAGTAGTGGCCGACCCGCCAGGAATGTTGGAAAATACTACATCCGAGATGTTAGGTTCCCTTAGGTTAGGATATATAACGTTCTAGACGTATATAATACCCCACCGAGAAGTACGGGACGACATGAACGGAATTCTGTAAAACATTACCAGCGAGGTGCTAGATGGGTTAGGTTAGGTTATATTACGTTATAGACGTATATAATGTTCCCACCGAGAAGTGGGGCCGACCCGCCAGGAATGTTGTGAAATACTACATTCGAGATGTCAGGTTGCCTTAGGTTAGGATATATAACGCTATAGACGTATATAATGTCCGCACCGAGACGTACGGAACGACACGAAGTGGATTCTGTAAAACATAACAAGCGAGGGTCTAGATGGGTTAGGTTAGGTTATATTACGATGTAGACGTATATAATGTGCCCACCCAGAAGTAGGGGCCGACCCGCCAGGAATGTTGGAAAATACTACATCCGAGATGTCAAGTTGCCCTAGGATAGGATATATAACGTTATAGACGTATATAATGACCCCACCGAGAAGTACGGGACAACACGACCAGGATTCCGTAAAACATTACCAGCGGGGGGCTAGATTGGTTAAGTTAGGTTATATTACGTTATAGACCTAAATAATGTTCCCACCGAGAAGTGGGGCCGAACCGCCAGGAATGTTGTGAAACACTACATTCGAGATGTTAGGGTGCCTTAGGTTAGGATATATAACGTTATAGACGTATATAATGTCCCCACCGAGAAGTACGGGACGACACGAACAGGATTCCGTAAAACATTACCAGCGAGGAGCTAGATGGGTTAGGTTAGGTTATATTACGATATAGACGTATATAATGTGCCCACCGAGAGGTAGTGCCCGACCCCCCAGGCATGTTGGAAAATACTACATCCGAGATGTTAGGTTCCCATAGGATAGGATACATAACGTTATAGACGTATATAATGTCCGCACCGAGACGTACGGGACGATACGAACGGGACTCTGTAAAACATTACCAGCGAGGTTCAAGATGGGTTAGGTTAGGTTATATTACGATATAGACGTGTATAATGTGCCCATCGAGAAGTAGTGGCCGACCCGCCAGGAATGTTGGAAAATACTACATCCGAGATGTTAGGTTCCCTTAGGTTAGGATATATAACGTTCTAGACGTATATAATACCCCACCGAGAAGTACGGGACGACATGAACGGAATTCTGTAAAACATTACCAGCGAGGTGCTAGATGGGTTAGGTTAGGTTATATTACGTTATAGACGTATATAATGTTCCCACCGACAAGTGGGGCCGACCCGCCAGGAATGTTGTGAAATACTGCATTCGAGATGTCAGGTTGCCTTAGGTTAGGATATATAACGCTATAGACGTATATAATGTCCGCACCGAGACGTACGGAACGACACGAAATGGATTCTGTAAAACATAACAAGCGAGGGTCTAGATGGGTTAGGTTAGGTTATATTACGATGTAGACGTATATAATGTGCCCACCGAGAAGTAGGGGCCGGCCCGCCAGGAATGTTGGAAAATACTACATCCGAGATGTTAAGTTGCCTTAGGTTAGGATATATAACGTGATTGACGTATATAATGTCCGCACCGAGACGTACGGGACGACACGAACGTGATTCTGTAAAACATTACCAGCGAGGGGCAAAATGGGTTAGGTTAGGTTACATTAGGATATAGACGTATATAATGTGCCCACCGAGAGGTAGTGCCCGACCCCCCAGGCATGTTGGAAAATACTACATCCGAGATGTTAGGTTCTCATAGGATAGGATACATAACGTTATAGACGTATATAATGTCCGCACCGAGACGTACGGGACGATACGAACGGGACTCTGTAAAACATTACCAGCGAGGTTCAAGATGGGTTAGGTTAGGTTATATTACGATATAGACGTGTATAATGTGCCCATCGAGAAGTAGTGGCCGATCCGCCAGGAATGTTGGAAAATACTACATCCGAGATGTTAGGTACCCTTAGGTTAGGATATATAACGTTCTAGACGTATATAATACCCCACCGAGAAGTACGGGACGACATGAACGGAATTCTGTAAAACATTACCAGCGAGGTGCTAGATGGGTTAGGTTAGGTTATATTACGTTATAGACGTATATAATGTTCCCACCGACAAGTGGGGCCGACCCGCCAGGAATGTTGTGAAATACTGCATTCGAGATGTCAGGTTGCCTTAGGTTAGGATAGATAACGCTATAGACGTATATAATTTCCGCACCGAGACGTACGGAACGACACGAACTGGATTCTGTAAAACATAACAAGCGAGGGTCTAGATGGGTTAGGTTAGGTTATATTACGATGTAGACGTATATAATGTGCCCACCGAGAAGTAGGGGCCGGCCCGCCAGGAATGTTGGAAAATACTACATCCGAGATGTTAAGTTGCCTCAGGTTAGGATATATAACGTTATAGACGTATATAATGTCCCCACCGAGAAGTACGGGACGACACGACCAGGATTCCGTAAAACATTACCAGCGGGGGGCTAGATTGGTTAAATTAGGTTATATCATGTTATAGAAGTAAATACTGTTCCCACCGAGAAGTGGGGCCGACCCGCCAGGAATGTTGTGAAATACTACATTCGAGATATTCGGTTGCCTTAGGTTAGGATATATAACGTTATAGATGCATATAATGTGCCCATCGAGAAGTAGTGGCCGACCCGCCAGGAATGGGGTGAAATACTACATTCGAGATGTCAGGTTGCCTTTTAGGATATATAAGGCTATAGACGTATATAATGTCCGCACCGAGACGTACGGAACGACACGAACTGGATTCTGTAAAACATAACAAGCGAGGGTCTAGATGGGTTAGGTTAGGTTATATTACGATGTAGACGTATATAATGTGCCCACCGAGAAGTAGGGGCCGACCCGCTAGGAATGTTGGAAAATACTACATCCGAGATGTCAAGTTGCCCTAGGATAGGATATATAACGTTATAGACGTATATAATGACCCCACCGAGAAGTACGGGACAACACGACCAGGATTCCGTAAAACATTACCAGCGGGGGGCTAGATTGGTTAAGTTAGGTTATATTACGTTATAGACCTAAATAATGTTCCCACCGAGAAGTGGGGCCGAACCGCCAGGAATGTTGTGAAACACTACATTCGAGATGTTAGGGTGCCTTAGGTTAGGATATATAACGTTATAGACGTATATAATGTCCCCACCGAGAAGTACGGGACGACACGAACAGGATTCCGTAAAACATTACCAGCTAGGAGCTAGATGGGTTAGGTTAGGTTATATTACGATATAGACGTATATAATGTGCCCACCGAGAGGTAGTGCCCGACCCCCAGGAATGTTGGAAAATACTACATCCGGGATGTTAGGTTCCCTTAGGATAGGATATATATCGTTATAGACGTATATAATGTTCCCACGGAGAGGTACGGGCCTACACGGCCGGGATTCTGTAAAACATTACCAGCGAGGGGCTAGATGGGTTAGGTTAGGTTATATTACGTTATTGCCGTATATAATGTTCCCACCGAGAAGTAGGGGCCGACCCGCCAGGAATGTTGTGTCATACTACATCCGAGATGTTAAGTTGCCTTAGGATAGGATATATAACGTTATAAACGTATATAAAGTTCTAACGGAGAGGTACGGTCCGACACGGCCGGGATTCTGTAAAACATTACCAGCGACAGGCTAGATGGGTTACGTTAGGTTATAATACGTTACAGACGTATATAATGTTCCCACCGAGAAATAGGGCCCGAGCCGCCAGGAATGTTGTAAACTACTACATCCGAGGTGTGAGGTTGCCTTAGGTTAGGATATATAACGTTATAGACCTATATAATGTTCCCACGGACAGGTACGGTCCGACACGGCCGGGATTCTGTAAAACATTACCAGCCACTGGCTAGGTGGGTTAGGTTATGTTATATTACGTTATTGACGTATATAATGTTCCCACCGAGAATTAGGGGCCGACTCGCCAGGAATGTTGTAAAATACTACATCCGAGATGCTAGGCTGCCTTATATTAGGATATATAACGTTATAGATGTATATAACGTTCCCACAAAGACGTACGGGGCAACACGAACGGGATTCTACAAAACATTCCCAGCGGTGGGCTAGATGGATTAGGTTAGGTTATATTACGTTAGAGACGTATATAATGTTCCCACCGAGAAATAGGGACCGACCCGCCAGGAATGTTGTAAAATACTACATCCGAGGTGTGAGGTTGCCTCAGGTTAGGATATATAACGTTATAGACGTACATAATGTCCCCACCGAGAAGTTCGGGCGGACACGAACGGGATTCTGTAAAACATTCCCAGCGAGGGGCTAGATGGGTTAGGTTAGGTTATATTACGTTATAGACGTATATAATGTTCCCACCGAGAAATAGGGACCGACCCGCCAGGAATGTTGTAAAATACTACATCCGAGGTGTGAGGTTGCCTTAGGTTAGGATATATAACGTTATTGACGTATATAATGTCCGCACCGAGACGTACGGGTCGATACGAACGGGACTCTGTAAAACGTTACCAGCGAGGTGCTAGATGGGTTAGGTTAGGTTATATTACGATATAGACGTTTATAATGTGCCCACCGAGAAGTAGGGGCCGACCCGCGAAGAATGTTGGAAAATACTACATCCGAGATGTTAATTTGCCTTATGTTAGGATATATAACATTATAGACGTATATGATATCCCCACCGAGAAGTACGGGACGACACGACCAGGATTCCGTAAAACATTACCAGCGGGGGTCTAGATTGGTTAGGTTAGGATATATTACGTTATAGGCGTAAATAATGTTCCCACCGAGAAATGGGGCCGAACCACCAGGAATGTTGTGAAACACTACATTCGAGATGTTAGGTTGCTTAGGTTAGGATATATAACGTTATAGACGCATATAATGTCCCCACCGAGACGTACGGGACGACACGACCGGGATTCTGTAAAACATTACCAGCGAGGGGCAAGATGGGTTAGGTTAGGTTATATTAGGATATAGACGTATATAATACCCCACCGAGAAGTACGGGACGACATGAGCGGAATTCTGTAAAACATTACCAGCGAGGTGCTAGATGGGTTAGGTTAGGTTATATTACGTTATAGACGTATATAATGTTCCCACCGAGAAGTGGGGCCGACCCGCCAGGAATGTTGTGAAATACTACATTCGAGATGTCAGGTTGCCTTAGGTTAGGATATATAACGCTATAGACGTATATAATGTCCGCACCGAGACGTACGGAACGACACGAAGTGGATTCTGTAAAACATAACAAGCGAGGGTCTAGATGGGTTAGGTTAGGTTTTATTACGATGTAGACGTATATAATGTGCCCACCCAGAAGTAGGGGCCGACCTGCCAGGAATGTTGGAAAATACTACATCCGAGATGTTCAGTTGCCCTAGGATAGGATATATAACGTTATAGACGTATATAATGACCCCAACGAGAAGTACGGGACAACACGACCAGGATTCCGTAAAACATTACCAGCGGGGGGCTAGATTGGTTAAGTTAGGTTATATTACGTTATAGACCTAAATAATGTTCCCACCGAGAAGTAGGGCCGACCCGCCAGGAATGTTGTGAAACTCTACATTCGAGATGTTAGGTTGCCTTAGGTTAGGGTATATAACGTTATAGACGCATATAGTGTCCCCACCGAGAAGTACGGGACGACACGAACGGGATTCTGTAAAACGTTACCAGCGAGGTGCTAGATGGGTTAGGTTAGGTTATATTACGATATAGACGTATATAATGTGCCCACCGAGAGGTAGTGCCCGACCCCCCAGGCATGTTGGAAAATACTACATCCGAGATGTTAGGTTCCCATAGGATAGGATACATAACGTTATAGACGTATATAATGTCCGCACCGAGACGTACGGGACGATACGAACGGGACTCTGTAAAACATTACCAGCGAGGTTCAAGATGGGTTAGGTTAGGTTATATTACGATATAGACGTGTATAATGTGCCCATCGAGAAGTAGTGGCCGACCCGCCAGGAATGTTGGAAAATACTACATCCGAGATGTTAGGTTCCCTTAGGTTAGGATATATAACGTTCTAGACGTATATAATACCCCACCGAGAAGTACGGGACGACATGAACGGAATTCTGTAAAACATTACCAGCGAGGTGCTAGATGGGTTAGGTTAGGTTATATTACGTTATAGACGTATATAATGTTCCCACCGACAAGTGGGGCTGACCCGCCAGGAATGTTGTGAAATACTGCATTCGAGATGTCAGGTTGCCTTAGGTTAGGATATATAACGCTATAGACGTATATAATGTCCGCACCGAGACGTAAGGAACGACACGAAGTGGATTCTGTAAAACATAACAAGCGAGGGTCTAGATGGGTTAGGTTAGGTTATATTACGATGTAGACGTATATAATGTGCCCACCCAGAAGTAGGGGCCGACCTGCCAGGAATGTTGGAAAATACTACATCCGAGATGTTAAGTTGCCCTAGGATAGGATATATAACGTTATTGACGTATATAATGTCCGCACCGAGACGTACGGGACGACACGAACGGGATTCTGTAAAACGTTACCAGCGAGGTGCTAGATGGGTTAGGTTAGGTTATATTACGATATAGACGTTTATAATGTGCCCACCGAGAAGTAGGGGCCGACCCGCGAAGAATGTTGGAAAATACTACATCCGAGATGTTAATTTGCCTTATGTTGGGATATATAACATTATAGACGTATATGATATCCCCACCGAGAAGTACGGGACGACACGACCAGGATTCCGTAAAACATTACCAGCGGGGGTCTAGATTGGTTAGGTTAGGATATATTACGTTATAGACGTAAATAATGTTCCCACCGAGAAGTGGGGCCGACCCGCGAGGAATGTTGTGACATACTACATTCGAGAAGTTAGGTTGCCTTGGGTTAGGATATATATCGTTATAGACGCATATAATGTCCCCACCGAGAAGTACGAGCCGACACGGCCGGGATTCTGCAAAACATTATCACCGAGGAGCAAGATGGGTTATGTTATGTTCTATTGCGATATAGACGTATATGACGTGCCCACCGAGAAGTAGTGGCCGACCCGCCAGGAATGTTGGAAAATACTACATCCGAGATGTTAAGTTGCCTTAAGTTAGGATATATAACGTCAGAGACTTATATAATGTCCCCACCGAGATGTACGGGACGACATGACCAGGATTCCGTAAAACATTACCAGCGAGGGGCAAGATGGGTTAGGTTAGGTTATATTAGGATATAGACGTATATAATACCCCACCGAGAAGTACGGGACGACATGAACGGAATTCTGTAAAACATTACCAGCGAGGTGCTAGATGGGTTAGGTTAGGTTATATTACGTTATAGACGTATATAATGTTCCCACCGAGAAGTGGGGCCGACCCGCCAGGAATGTTGTGAAATACTACATTCGAGATGTCAGGTTGCCTTAGGTTAGGATATATAACGCTATAGACGTATATAATGTCCGCACCGAGACGTACGGAACGACACGAAGTGGATTCTGTAAAACATAACAAGCGAGGGTCTAGATGGGTTAGGTTAGGTTATATTACGATGTAGACGTATATAATGTGCCCACCCAGAAGTAGGGGCCGACCCGCCAGGAATGTTGGAAAATACTACATCCGAGATGTTAAGTTGCCTTAGGTTAGGAAATATAACGTTATAGACGTATATAATGTCCCCACCGAGAAGTGCGGGACGACATGACCAGGATTCCGTAAAACATTACCAGCGAGGGGCTAGATTGGTTAGGTTAGGTTATATTACGTTATAGGCGTAAATAATGTTCCCACCGAGAAATGGGGCCGAACCACCAGGAATGTTGTGAAACACTACATTCGAGATGTTAGGTTGCCTTAGGTTAGGATATATAACGTTATAGACGCATATAATGTCCCCACCGAGACGTACGGGACGACACGACCGGGATTCTGTAAAACATTACCAGCGAGGGGCAAGATGGGTTAGGTTAGGTTATATTAGGATATAGACGTATATAATGTGCCCACCGAGAGGTAGGGGCCGACCCGCCCTGAATGTAGGAAAATACTACATTCGAGATGTTAGGTTGCCTTAGGTTAGGATATATAACGTTATAGACGTATATAATGTCCCCACCGAGAAGTACGGGACGACTGGACCAGGATTCTGTAAAACATTACCAGCGAGGGGCTAGATGGGTTTGGTTAGGTTATATTATGTTATAGAAGTAAATAATGTTCCCACCGAGAAGTGGGGCCGACCTGCCAGGAATGTTGTGAAATACTACATTCGAGATGTTATGCTGCCTTTTGGTAATATATACAATGTTATAGACGTATAGAATGTCCCCGCCGAGAAGTACGGGCCGACACGACCGGGATTCTGTAAAATATTATCACCGAGGGGCAAGATGGCTTATGTTATGTTATATTACGATATAGACGTGTATAATCTGCCCACCGAGAAGTAGTGGCCGACGCGCAAGGAATGTTGGAAAATACTACATCCGAGATGTTAAGTTGCCTTATGTTAGGATATATAACATTATAGACGTATATAATATCCCCACCGAGAAGTACGGGACGACACGACCAGGATTCCGTAAAACATTACCAGCGGGGGTCTAGATTGGTTAGGTTAGGATATATTACGTTATAGACGTAAATAATGTTCCCACCGAGAAGTGGGGCCGACCTGCCAGGAATGTTGTGAAATACTACATTCGAGATGTTAGGCTGCCTTATGGTAATATATACAACATTATAGACGTATAGAATGTCCCCAGCGAGAAGTACGGCCCGACACGCCCGGGATTCTGCAAAACATTATCACCGAGGAGCAAGATGCGTTATGTTATGTTCTATTACGATATAGACGTATATGACGTGCCCACCGAGAAGTAGGGGCCGACCCGCGAAGAATGTTGGGAAATACTACATCCGAGATGTTAAGTTGCCTTAGGTTAGGATATATAACGTTATAGACGTATATAATGTCCCCACCGAGAAGTACGGGACGACACGACCAGGATTCTGTAAAACATTACCAGCGAGGGGCTAGATGGGTTTGGTTAGGTTATATTATGTTATAGAAGTAAATAATGTTCCCACCGAGAAGTGGGGCCGACCTGCCAGGAATGTTGTGAAATACTACATTCGAGATGGTATGCTGCCTTTTGGTAATATATACAACGTTATAGAGGTATAGAATGTCCCCGCCGAGAAGTACGGGCCGACACGACCGGGATTCTGTAAAATATTATCACCGAGGGGCAAGATGGGTTATGTTATGTTATATTACGATATAGACGTGTATAATCTGCCCACCGAGAAGTAGTGGCCGACCCGCAAGGAATGTTGGAAAATACTACATCCGAGATGATAAGTTGCCTTAAGTTAGGATATATAACGTTATACACGTATATAATGTCCCCACCGAGAAGTACGGGACGACACGACCAGGATTCCGTAAAACATTACCAGTGCGTGGCTAGATTGGTTAGGTTAGGTTATATTACGTTATAGACGTAAATAATGTTCCCAGCGAGAAGTGGGGCCGACCCGACAGGAATGTTGGAAAATACTACATCCGAGATGTTAAGTTGCCTTAGGTTAGGATATATAACGTTATTGACGTATATAATGTCCGCACCGAGACGTACGGGACGACACGAACGGGATTCTGTAAAACGTTACCAGCGAGGTGCTAGATGGGTTAGGTTAGGTTATATTACGATATAGACGTTTATAATGTGCCCACCGAGAAGTAGGGGCCGACCCGCGAAGAATGTTGGAAAATAATACAACCGAGATTTAAGTTGCCTTAGGTTAGGGTATATAACGTTATAGACGCATATAATGTCCCCACCGAGAAGTACGGGACGACACGAACGGGATTCTGTAAAACGTTACCAGCGAGGTGCTAGATGGGTTAGGTTAGGTTATATTACGATATAGACGTATATAATGTGCCCACCGAGAAGTAGGGGCCGACCCGCCAGGAATGTTGGAAAATACTACATCCGAGATGTTAAGTTGCCTTAGGTTAGGATATATAGCGTTATTGACGTATATAATGTCCGCACAGGGACGTACGGGACGACACGAACGGGATTCTGTAAAACATTACCATCGAGGGTCTAGATGGGTTAGGTTAGGCTATATTACGATATAGACGTGAATAATGTTCCCAGCGAGAAGTGGGGCCGACCCGACAGGAATGTTGGAAAATACTACATCCGAGATGTTAAGTTGCCTTAGGTTAGGATGTATAACGTTATTGACGTATATAATGTCCGCACCGAGACGTACGGGACGACACGAACGGGATTCTGTAAAACGTTACCAGCGAGGTGCTAGATGGGTTAGGTTAGGTTATATTACGATATAGACGTTTATAATGTGCCCACCGAGAAGTAGGGGCCGACCCGCGAAGAATGTTGGAAAATACTACATCCGAGATGTTAAGTTGCCTTAGGTTAGGATATACAACGTTATAGACGTACATAATGTCCCCACCGAGAAGTACGGGACTACACGACCAGGATTCTGTAAAACATTACCAGCGAGGGACTAGATGGGTTAGGTTAGGTTATATTACGTTATAGACGTAAATAATGTTCCCACCGAGAAGTGGTGCCGACCCGACAGGAATGTTGGAAAATACTACATCCGAGATGTTAAGTTGCCTTAGGTTAGGAAATATAACGTTATAGACGTATATAATGTCCCCACCGAGACGTACGGGACGACACGACCGGGATTCTGTAAAACATTACCAGCGAGGGGCAAGATGGGTTAGGTTAGGTTATATTATGTTATAGAAGTAAATAATGTTCCCACCGAGAAGTGGGGCCGACCTGCCAGGAATGTTGTGAAATACTACATTCGAGATGTTATGCTGCCTTTTGGTAATATATACAACGTTATAGACGTATAGCATGTCCCCGCCGAGAAGTACGGGCCGACACGACCGAGATTCTGTAAAATATTATCACCGAGGGGCAAGATGGGTTATGTTATGTTATATTACGATATAGACGTGTATAATCTGCCCACCGAGAAGTAGTGGCCGACCCGCAAGGAATGTTGGAAAATACTACATCCGAGATGTTAAGTTGCCTTAAGTTAGGATATATAACGTTATAGACGTATATAATGTCCCCACCGAGAAGTACGGGACGACACGACCAGGATTCCGTAAAACATTACCAGTGAGTGGCTAGATTGGTTAGGTTAGGTTATATTACGTTATAGACGTAAATAATGTTCCCAGCGAGAAGTGGGGCCGACCCGACAGGAATGTTGGAAAATACTACATCCGAGATGTTAAGTTGCCTTAAGTTAGGATATATAACGTCAGAGACTTATATAATGTCCCCACCGAGAAGTGCGGGACGACATGACCAGGATTCCGTAAAACATTACCAGCGAGGGGCTAGATTGGTTAGGTTAGGTTATATTACGTTAAAGGCGTAAATAATGTTCCCACCGAGAAATGGGGCCGAACCACCAGGAATGTTGTGAAACACTACATTCGAGATGTTAGGTTGCCTTAGGTTAGGATATATAACGTTATAGACGCATATAATGTCCCCACCGAGACGTACGGGACGACACGACCGGGATTCTGTAAAACATTACCAGCGAGGGGCAAGATGGGTTAGGTTAGGTTATATTAGGATATAGACGTATATAATGTGCCCACCGAGAGGTAGGGGCCGACCCGCCCTGAATGTAGGAAAATACTACATTCGAGATGTGAGGTTGCCTTAGGTTAGGATATATAACGTTATAGACGTATATAATGTCCCCACCGAGAAGTACGGGACGACTCGACCAGGATTCCGTAAAACATTACCAGCGGGGGTCTAGATTGGTTAGGTTAGGATATATTACGTTATAGACGTAAATAATGTTCCCACCGAGAAGTGGGGCCGACCTGCCAGGAATGTTGTGAAATACTACATTCGAGATGTTAGGCTGCCTTATGGTAATATATACAACATTATAGACGTATAGAATGTCCCCAGCGAGAAGTACGGCCCGACACGCCCGGGATTCTGCAAAACATTATCACCGAGGAGTAAGATGCGTTATGTTATGTTCTATTACGATATAGACGTATATGACGTGCCCACCGAGAAGTAGGGGCCGACCCGCGAAGAATGTTGGAAAATACTACATCCGAGATGTTAAGTTGCCTTAGGTTAGGATATATAACGTTATAGACGTATATAATGTCCCCACCGAGAAGTACGGGACGACACGACCAGGATTCTGTAAAACATTACCAGCGAGGGGCTAGATGGGTTTGGTTAGGTTATATTATGTTATAGAAGTAAATAATGTTCCCACCGAGAAGTGGGGCCGACCTGCCAGGAATGTTGTGAAATACTACATTCGAGATGTTATGCTGCCTTTTGGTAATATATACAACGTTATAGAGGTATAGAATGTCCCCGCCGAGAAGTACGGGCCGACACGACCGGGATTCTGTAAAACGTTACCAGCGAGGTGCTAGATGGGTTAGGTTAGGTTATATTACGATATAGACGTGTATAATGTGCCCACCGAGAAGTAGGGGCCGACCCGCCAGGAATGTTGGAAAATACTACATCCGAGATGTTAAGTTGCCTTAGGTTAGGATATATAGCGTTATTGACGTATATAATGTCCGCACAGGGACGTACGGGACGACACGAACGGGATTCTGTAAAACATTACCATCGAGGGTCTAGATGGGTTAGGTTAGGCTATATTACGATATAGACGTGAATAATGTTCCCAGCGAGAAGTGGGGCCGACCCGACAGGAATGTTGGAAAATACTACATCCGAGATGTTAAGTTGCCTTAGGTTAGGATGTATAACGTTATTGACGTATATAATGTCCGCACCGAGACGTACGGGACGACACGAACGGGATTCTGTAAAACGTTACCAGCGAGGTGCTAGATGGGTTAGGTTAGGTTATATTACGATATAGACGTTTATAATGTGCCCACCGAGAAGTAGGGGCCGACCCGCGAAGAATGTTGGAAAATACTACATCCGAGATGTTAAGTTGCCTTAGGTTAGGATATACAACGTTATAGACGTACATAATGTCCCCACCGAGAAGTACGGGACTACACGACCAGGATTCTGTAAAACATTACCAGCGAGGGACTAGATGGGTTAGGTTAGGTTATATTACGTTATAGACGTAAATAATGTTCCCACCGAGAAGTGGTGCCGACCCGACAGGAATGTTGGAAAATACTACATCCGAGATGTTAAGTTGCCTTAGGTTAGGAAATATAACGTTATAGACGTATATAATGTCCCCACCGAGACGTACGGGACGACACGACCGGGATTCTGTAAAACATTACCAGCGAGGGGCAAGATGGGTTAGGTTAGGTTATATTATGTTATAGAAGTAAATAATGTTCCCACCGAGAAGTGGGGCCGACCTGCCAGGAATGTTGTGAAATACTACATTCGAGATGTTATGCTGCCTTTTGGTAATATATACAACGTTATAGACGTATAGCATGTCCCCGCCGAGAAGTACGGGCCGACACGACCGAGATTCTGTAAAATATTATCACCGAGGGGCAAGATGGGTTATGTTATGTTATATTACGATATAGACGTGTATAATCTGCCCACCGAGAAGTAGTGGCCGACCCGCAAGGAATGTTGGAAAATACTACATCCGAGATGTTAAGTTGCCTTAAGTTAGGATATATAACGTTATAGACGTATATAATGTCCCCACCGAGAAGTACGGGACGACACGACCAGGATTCCGTAAAACATTACCAGTGAGTGGCTAGATTGGTTAGGTTAGGTTATATTACGTTATAGACGTAAATAATGTTCCCAGCGAGAAGTGGGGCCGACCCGACAGGAATGTTGGAAAATACTACATCCGAGATGTTAAGTTGCCTTAAGTTAGGATATATAACGTCAGAGACTTATATAATGTCCCCACCGAGAAGTGCGGGACGACATGACCACGATTCCGTAAAACATTACCAGCGAGGGGCTAGATTGGTTAGGTTAGGTTATATTACGTTATAGGCGTAAATAATGTTCCCACCGAGGAATGGGGCCGAACCACCAGGAATGTTGTGAAACACTACATTCGAGATGTTAGGTTGCCTTAAGTTAGGATATATAACGTTATAGACGCATATAATGTCCCCACCGAGACGTACGGGACGACACGACCGGGATTCTGTAAAACATTACCAGCGAGGGGCAAGATGGGTTAGGTTAGGTTATATTAGGATATAGACGTATATAATGTGCCCACCGAGAGGTAGGAGCCGACCCGCCCTGAATGTAGGAAAATACTACATTCGAGATGTTAGGTTGCCTTAGGTTAGGATATATAACGTTATAGACGTATATAATGTCCCCACCGAGAAGTACGGGACGACTCGACCAGGATTCTGTAAAACATTACCAGCGAGGGGCTAGATGGGTTTGGTTAGGTTATATTATGTTATAGAAGTAAATAATGTTCCCACCGAGAAGTGGGGCCGACCTGCCAGGAATGTTGTGAAATACTACATTCGAGATGTTATGCTGCCTTTTGGTAATATATACAATGTTATAGACGTATAGAATGTCCCCGCCGAGAAGTACGGGCCGACACGACCGGGATTCTGTAAAATATTATCACCGAGGGGCAAGATGGCTTATGTTATGTTATATTACGATATAGACGTGTATAATCTGCCCACCGAGAAGTAGTGGCCGACGCGCAAGGAATGATGGAAAATACTACATCCGAGATGTTAAGTTGCCTTATGTTAGGATATATAAGATTATAGACGTATATAATATCCCCACCGAGAAGTACGGGACGACACGACCAGGATTCCGTAAAACATTACCAGCGGGGGTCTAGATTGGTTAGGTTAGGATATATTACGTTATAGACGTAAATAATGTTCCCACCGAGAAGTGGGGCCGACCTGCCAGGAATGTTGTGAAATACTACATTCGAGATGTTAGGCTGCCTTATGGTAATATATACAACATTATAGACGTATAGAATGTCCCCAGCGAGAAGTACGGCCCGACACGCCCGGGATTCTGCAAAACATTATCACCGAGGCGCAAGATGCGTTATGTTATGTTCTATTACGATATAGACGTATATGACGTGCCCACCGAGAAGTAGGGGCCGACCCGCGAAGAATGTTGGAAAATACTACATCCGAGATGTTAAGTTGCCTTAGGTTAGGAAATATAACGTTATAGACGTATATAATGTCCCCACCGAGACGTACGGGACGACACGACCGGGATTCTGTAAAACATTACCAGCGAGGGGCAAGATGGGTTAGGTTAGGTTATATTATGTTATAGAAGTAAATAATGTTCCCACCGAGAAGTGGGGCCGACCTGCCAGGAATGTTGTGAAATACTACATTCGAGATGTTATGCTGCCTTTTGGTAATATATACAACGTTATAGACGTATAGCATGTCCCCGCCGAGAAGTACGGGCCGACACGACCGAGATTCTGTAAAATATTATCACCGAGGGGCAAGATGGGTTATGTTATGTTATATTACGATATAGACGTGTATAATCTGCCCACCGAGAAGTAGTGGCCGACCCGCAAGGAATGTTGGAAAATACTACATCCGAGATGTTAAGTTGCCTTAAGTTAGGATATATAACGTTATAGACGTATATAATGTCCCCACCGTTAAGTACGGGACGACACGACCAGGATTCCGTAAAACATTACCAGTGAGTGGCTAGATTGGTTAGGTTAGGTTATATTACGTTATAGACGTAAATAATGTTCCCAGCGAGAAGTGGGGCCGACCCGACAGGAATGTTGGAAAATACTACATCCGAGATGTTAAGTTGCCTTAGGTTAGGATATATAACTTCAGAGACTTATATAATGTCCCCACCGAGAAGTGCGGGACGACACGACCAGGATTCTGTAAAACATTACCAGCGAGGAGCTAGATGGGTTAGGTTAGGTTATATTACGTTATAGACGTATATAATGTTCCCTCCGAGAAGTGGGGCCGACACGCCGGGGATGTTGTGAAGTACTACAATCGAGATGCTAGGTTGCCTTAGGTTAGGATATATACCGTTATAGACGGATATAATGTGCCCACCGAGAAGTAGGGGCCGACACGGCAGGAATGTTGGGAAATACTACATCCGAGATGTTAAGTTGCCTTAGGTTAGGATATATAACGTTATAGACGTATATAATGTCCCCACCGAGAAGTACGGGACGACACGACCAGGATTCTGTAAAACATTACAAGCGACGGGCTAGATGGGTTAGGTTAGGTTATATTATGTTATGGAAGTAAATAATGTTCCCACCGAGAAGTGGGGCCGACCCGCCAGGAATGTTGTGAAATACTACATTCGAGATGTTAGGTTGCCTTTTGGTAATATATACAACGTTATAGACGTATATAATGTCCCCACCGTTAAGTACGGGACGACACGACCAGGATTCCGTAAAACATTACCAGTGAGTGGCTAGATTGGTTAGGTTATGTTATATTACGATATAGACGAATATAAAGTGCCCACCGAGATGTAGGGGCCGACCCGGCAGGAATGATGGAAAATACTACATTCGAGATGTTAGGTTGCCTTAGGGTAGGATATATAACGTCATAGACGCATATAATGTCCCCACCGAGAAGTACGAGCGGACACTACAGGGATTCTGTAAAACATTACTAGCGAGGGGCTAGATGGATTAGGTTAGGTTATATTACGTTATATACGTATATAATGTTCCCACCGAGAAGTGGGGCCGACCCGCCAGGAATGTAGTGAAATACAACATTCGAGACGTTAGGTTGCCTTCGGTTAGGATATATAACGTTATAGACGCATATAATGTCCCCACCGATAAGTACGAGCCGCCGCGCCAGGGATTCTGTAAAACATTACCAGCGAGGGGCTAGATGGGATAGGTTAGGTTATATTACGTTATAGACGTATATAATGTTCCCACCGAGAAGTGGGGCCGACCCGCCAGGAATGTTGTGACATACTACAATCGAGATGTTAAGTTGCCTTAGGTTAGGATATATAACGTTATAGACGTATATGATGTCCCCACCGAGAAGTGCGGGACGACACGACCAGGATTCTGTAAAACATTACCAGCGAGGGGCTAGATGGGTTAGGTTAGGTTATATTACGTTATAGACGTATATAATGTTCCCGCCGAGAAGTTGGGTCGACCCGCCAGGAATGTTGTGAAATACTACATTCGAGACGTTAGGTTCCCTTAGGTTAGGATATATAACGTAATAGACGCATATAATGTCCCCACCGAGAAGTACGGGACGACACGACCAGGATTCTGTAAAACATTACCAGCAAGGGGCAAGATGGGTTAGGTTAGGTTATATTACGTTATAGACGTATATAATGTTCCCTCCGAGAAGTGGGGCCGACACGCCGGGGATGTTGTGAAGTACTACAATCGAGATGCTAGGTTGCCTTAGGTTAGGATATATACCGTTATAGACGGATATAATGTGCCCACCGAGAAGTAGGGGCCGACACGGCAGGAATGTTGGGAAATACTACATCCGAGATGTTAAGTTGCCTTAGGTTAGGATATATAACGTTATAGACGTATATAATGTCCCCACCGAGAAGTACTGGACGACACGACCAGGATTCTGTAAAACATTACAAGCGACGTGCTAGATGGGTTAGGTTAGGTTATATTACGTTATAGACGTATATAATTTACCCGCCGAGAAGTTGGGTCGACCCGCCAGGAATGTTGTGAAATACTACATTCGAGATGTTAGGTTCCCTTAGGTTAGGATATATAACGTTATAGACGCATATAATGTCCCCACCGAGAAGTACGGGACGACACGACCAGGATTCTGTAAAACATTACCAGCGAGGGGCAAAATGGGTTAGGTTAGGTTATATTACGTTATAGACGTACATAATGTTCCCACCGAGAAGTGGGGCTGACCTGCCAGGAATGTTGTGAAATACTACAATCGAGATGTTAGGTTGCCTTAGGTTAGGATATATAACGTTATAGACGGATATAATGTGCCCACCGAGAAGTAGGGGCCGACCCGTCAGGAATGTTGGAAAGTACTACATCCGAGAGGTTAAGTTGCCTTAGGTTAGGATATACAACGTTACAGACGTATATAATGTCCCCACCGAGAAGTACGGGACGACACGACCAGGATTCTGTAAAACATTACCAGCGAGGAGCTAGATGGGTTAGGTTAGGTTATATTACGTTATAGACGTATATAATGTTCCAACCGAGAAGTGGGGCCTACCCGCCAGGAATGTTGTGAAATACTACAATCGAGATTTTAGGTTGCATTAGGTTAGGATATATTACGTTATAGACGGATATAATGTGCCCACCGAAAAGTAGGGGCCGACCCGCCAGGAATGTTGGAAAATACTACATCCGAGATGTTAAGTTGCCTTAGGTTAGGATATATAACGTTATAGACGTATATGATGTCCCCGCCGAGAAGTACGGGACGACACGACCAGGATTCTGTAAAACAATACCAGCGAGGAGCTAGATGGGATAGGTTAGGATATATTACGTTATAGACGTATATTATGTTCCCACAGAGAAGTGGGGCCTACCCGCCAGGAATGTTGTGAAATACTGCAATCGAGATTTTAGGTGGCATTAGGTTAGGATATATTACGTTATAGACGGATATAATGTGACCACCGTCAAGTAGGGGCCGACCCGCCAGGAATGTTGGAAAATACTACATCCGAGATGTTAAGTTGCCTTAGGTTAGGATATATAACGTTATAGACGTATATGATGTCCCCTCCGAGAAATACGGGACGACACGACCAGGATTCTGTAAAACATTACCAGCGAGGAGCTAGATGGGTTAGGTTAGGATATATTACGTTATAGACGTATATAATGTTCCCACCGAGAAGTGGGGCCGACCCGCCAGGAATGTTGTGAAATACTACATTCGAGACGTTAGGTTGCCTTATGGTAATATATACAACGTTATAGACGTATAGAATGTCCCCACCGAGAAGTACGGTCCGACAAGACCGGGATTCTGTAAAACATTATCACCGACGAGCAAGATGGGTTATGTTATGTTATATTACGATATAGACGAATATAAAGTGCCCACCGAGATGTAGGGGCCGACCCGGCATGAATGTTGGAAAATACTACATTCGAGATGTTAGGTTGCCTTAGGGTAGGATATATAACGTTATAGACGCATATAATGTCCCCACCGAGAAGTACGAGCGGACACTAGAGGGATTCTGTAAAACATTACTAGCGAGGGGCTAGATGGATTAGGTTAGGTTACATTACGTTATATACGTATATAATGTTCCCACCGAGAAGTGGGGCCGACCCGCCAGGAATGTTGTGAAATACCACATTCGAGACGTTAGGTTGCCTTCGGTTAGGATACATAACGTTATAGACGCATATAATGTCCCCACCGAGAAGTACGAGCCGCCGCGCCAGGGATTCTGTAAAACATTACCAGCGAGGGGCTAGATGGGTTAGGTTAGGTTATATTACGTTATAGACGTATATAATGTTCCCGCCGAGAAGTTGGGTCGACCCGCCAGGAATGTTGTGAAATACCACATTCGAGACGTTAGGTTCCCTTAGGTTAGGATATATAACGTTATAGACGAATATAATGTCCCCACCGAGAAGTACGGGACGACACGACCAGGATTCTGTAAAACATTACCAGCGAGGGGCAAAATGGGTTAGGTTAGGTTATATTACGTTATAGACGTATATAATGTTCCCACCGAGAAGTGGGGCTGACCTGCCAGGAATGTTGTGAAATACTACAATCGAGATGTTAGGTTGCCTTAGGTTAGGATATATAACGTTATAGACGGATATAATGTGCCCACCGAGAAGTAGGGGCCGACCCGTCAGGAATGTTGGAAAATACTACATCCGAGATGTTATGTTGCCTTAGGTTAGGATATATAACGTTATAGACGTATATAATGTCCCCACCGAGAAGTACGGGACGACACGACCAGGATTCTGTAAAAGATTACCAGCGAGGGGCAAGATGGGTTAGGTTAGGTTATATTACGTTATAGACGTATATAATGTTCCCACCGAGAAGTAGGGGCCGACCCGCCAGGAATGTTGGAAAATAATTCATCCGAGATGTTAAGTTGCCTTAGGTTAGGATATATAACGTTATAGACGTATATAATGTCCCCACCGAGAAGTACGGGACGACACAACCAGGATTCCGTAAAACATTACCAGCTGGGGCATAGATTTGTTAGGTTAGGTTATATTACATTATAGGCGTAAAAAATATTCCCACCGAGAAGTGGGGCCGAACCGCCATGAATGTTGTGAAATACTACATATGGGATGTTAGGTTGCCTTAGGTTAGGATATATAACGTTATAGACACGTATAATTTCCCCACCGAGACGTACGGGACGACACGAACGAGATTCTGTAAAACATTACCAGCGAGGGTCTAGATGGGTTAGGTTAGGTTATATTACTATATAGACGTATATAATGTGCCCACCGAGAAGTAGGGGCCAACCAGCCAGGAATGTTGTGAAATACTACAGTCGAGATGTTAGGTTGCCTTAGGTTAGGATATATAACGTTATTGACGTGTATAATACCCCACCGAGAAGTACGGGCCGACACGAACGGGATTCTGTAAAACATTGCCATCGAGGGTCTAGATGGGTTAGGTTAGGTTATATTACGATGTAGACGTATATAATTTTCCCACCGAGAAGTGGGGCCGACCCGCCAGGAATGTTGTGAAATACTACATTCGAGATGTTAGGTTGCCTTACGTTAGAAGAAATAACGTTATGGGAGCATATAATGTCCCCACCGAGACTTACGGGACGACACGAACGAGATTTTGTAAAACATTACCAGCGAGGGTGTAGATGGGTTAGGTTAGGTTATATTACGATATAGACGTATATAATGTGCCCATCGAGAAGTAGTGGCCCTCCCGCCAGGAATGTTGGAAAATACTACATCCGAGATGTTAGGTTCCCTTAGGTTAGGATATATAACGTTCTAGACGTATATAATACCCCACCGAGAAGTACGGGACAACACGAACGGAATTCTGTAATACATTACCAGCGAGGTGCTAGATGGGTTAGGTTAGGTTATATTACGTTATAGACGCATATAATGTCCCCACCGAGAAGTACGGGACGACACGACCAGGATTCCGTAAAACATTACCAGCAAGGAGCTAGGATGGGTTAGGTTAGGTTATATTACGATATAGACGTATATAATGTGCCCATCGATAAGTAGTGCCCGACCCGCCATGAATGTTGGAAAATACTACATCCGAGATGTTAAGTTGCCTTAAGTTAGGATATATAACGTTATAGACGTATATAATGTCCCCACCGAGAAGTACGGGACGACACGACCAGGATTCCGCAAAACATAACCAACGGGGGGCTAGATTGGTTAGGTTAGGTTATATTACGTTATAGACGTAAATAATGTTCCCACCGAGAAGTGGGGCCGAACCGCCAGGAATGTTGTGAAACACTACATTCGAGATGTTAGGTTGCCTTAGGTTAGGATATATAACGTTATAGACGCATATAATGTCCCCACCGAGAAGTGCGAGCCGACACGACAGGGATTCTGTAAAACATTACCAGCGAGGGGCTAGATGGGTTTGGTTAGGTTATATTACGTTATAGAAGTAAATAATGTTCCCACCGAGAAGTGAGGCCGACCCGCCAGGAATGTTGTGAAATGCTACAGTCGAGATGTTAGGTTGCCTTTGGTTAGGATATATAACGTTATTGACGTGTATAATACCCCACCGAGAATTAGGGGCCGACCCGCCAGGAATGTTGTAAAATACTACATCCGAGATGCTAGGCTGCCTTATGTTAGGATATATAACGTTATAGATGTATATAACGTTCCCACAAAGACGTACGGGGCTACACGAACGGGATTCTACAAAACATTCCCAGCGGTGGGCTAGATGGATTAGGTTAGGTTATATTACGTTAGAGACGTATATAATGTTCCCACCGAGAAATAGGGACCGACCCGCCAGGAATGTTGTAAAATACTACATCCGAGGTGTGAGGTTGCCTCAGGTTAGGATATATAACGTTATAGACGTACATAATGTCCCCACCGAGAAGATCGGGCGGACATGAACGGGATTCTGTAAAACATTCCCAGCGAGGGGCTAGATGGGTTAGGTTAGGCTATATTACGTTATAGACGTATATAATGTTCCCACCGAGAAATAGGGACCGACCCGCCAGGAATGTTGTAAAATACTACATCCGAGATGCTAGGCTGCCTTATATTAGGATATATAACATTATAGATGTATATAACGTTCCCACAAAGACGTACGGGGCTACACGAACGGGATTCTACAAAACATTCCCAGCGGTGGGCTAGATGGATTAGGTTAGGTTATATTACGTTAGAGACGTATATAATGTTCCCACCGAGAAATAGGGACCGACCCGCCAGGAATGTTGTAAAATACTACATCCGAGGTGTGAGGTTGCCTCTGGTTAGGATATATAACGTTATAGACGTACATAATGTCCCCACCGAGAAGTTCAGGCGGACACGAACGGGATTCTGTAAAACATTCCCAGCGAGGGGCTAGATGGGTTAGGTTAGGTTATATTACGTTATAGACGTATATAATGTTCCCACCGAGAAATAGGGACCGACCCGCCAGGAATGTTGTAAAATACTACATCCGAGGTGTGAGGTTGCCTTAGGTTAGGATATATAACGTTATTGACGTATATAATGTCCGCACCGAGACGTACGGGTCGATACGAACGGGACTCTGTAAAACATTACCAGCGAGGTTCTAGATGGGTTAGGTTAGGTTATATTACGATATAGACGTATATAATGTGCCAATCGAGACGTAGTGGCCGACCCGCCAGGAATGTTGGAAAATACTACATCCGAGATGTTAGGTTCCCTTAGGTTAGGATATATAACATTCTAGACGTATATAATACCCCACCGAGAAGTACGGGACGGCATGAACGGAATTCTGTAAAACATTACCAGCGAGGTGCTAGATGGGTTAGGTTAGGTTATATTACGTTATAGACGTATATAATGTTCCCACCGAGAAGTGGGGCCGACCCGCCAGGAATGTTGTGAAATACTACATTCGAGATGTCAGGTTGCCTTAGGTTAGGATATATAACGCTATAGACGTATATAATGTACGCACCGAGACGTACGGAACGACACGAACTGGTTTCTGTAAAACATAACAAGCGAGGGTCTAGATGGGTTAGGTTAGGTTATATTACGATGTAGACGTATATAATGTGCCCACCGAGAAGTAGGGGCCGGCCCGCCAGGAATGTTGGAAAATACTACATCCGAGATGTTAAGTTGCCTTAGGTTAGGATATATAACGTTATAGACGTATATAATGTCCCCACCGAGAAGTACGGGACGACACGACCAGGATTCCGTAAAACATTACCAGCGGGGGGCTAGATTGGTTAAATTAGGTTATATTACGTTATAGACGTAAATAATGTTCCCACCGAGATGTGGGGCCGACCCGCCAGGAATGTTGTGAAACACTACATTCGAGATGTCAGGTTGCCTTAGGCTAGGATATATAACGCTATAGACGTATATAATGTACGCACCGAGACGTACGGAACGACACGAACTGGTTTCTGTAAAACATAACAAGCGAGGGTCTAGATGGGTTAGGTTAGGTTATATTACGATGTAGACGTATATAATGTGCCCACCGAGATGCAGGGGCCGACCCGCCAGGAATGTTGGAAAATACTACATCCGAGATGTTAAGTTGCCTTAGGTTAGGATATATAACGTTATAGACGTATATAATGTCCCCACCGAGAAGTACGGGACGACACGACCAGGATTCCGTAAAACATTTCCAGAGGGGGGCTAGATTGGTTAGGTTAGGTTATATTACGTTATTGCCGTATATAATGTTCCCACCGAGAAGTAGGGGCCGACCCGCCAGGAATGTTGTGTCATACTACATCCGAGATGTTAAGTTGCCTTAGGTTAGGATATATAACGTTATAAACGTATATAAAGTTCTAACGGAGAGGTACGGTCCGACACGGCCGGGATTCTGTAAAATATTACCAGCCACGCGCTAGATGGGTTAGGTTATGTTATATTACGTTATAGACGTATATAATGTTCCCCCCGAGAAATAGGGGCCGACCCGCGAGGAATGTTGCAACATACTACACCCGAGGTGTTAGGTTGCCTTAGGTTAGGATATATAACGTTATAGACGCATATAATGTTCCCACGGAGAGGTACGGGCCGACATGACCAGGATTCTGTAAAACATTACCAGCGAGGGGCTAGATGGGTTAGGTTAGGTAATATTACGTTATTGACGTATATAATGTTCCCACCGAGAATTAGGGGCCGACCCGCCAGGAATGTTGTAAAATACTACATCCGAGATGCTAGGCTACCTTATATTAGGATATATAACGTTATAGATGTATATAACGTTCCCACAAAGACGTACGGGGCTACACGAACGGGATTCTACAAAACATTCCCAGCGGTGGGCTAGATGGATTAGGTTAGGTTATATTACGTTAGAGACGTATATAAGGTTCCCACCGAGAAATAGGGACCGACCCGCCAGGAATGTTGTAAAATACTACATCCGAGGTGTGAGGTTGTCTCAGGTTAGGATATATAACGTTGTAGACGTACATAATGTCCCCACCGAGAAGTTCGGGCGGACACGAACGGGATTCTGTAAAACATTCCCAGCGAGGGGCTAGATGGGTTAGGTTAGGTTATATTACGTTATAGACGTATATAATGTTCCCACCGAGAAATAGGGACCGACCCGCCAGGAATGTTGTAAAATACTACATCCGAGGTGTGAGGTTGCCTTAGGTTAGGATATATAACGTTATAAACGTATATAATGTTCCCACGGAGAGGTACGGTCCGACACCCCCGGGATTCTGTAAAATATTACCAGCCACGCGCTAGATGGGTTAGGTTATGTTATATTACGTTATAGACGTATATAATGTTCCCACCGAGAAATAGGGGCCGACCCACCAGGAATGTTGTAAAATACTACATCCGAGGTGTGAGGTTGCCTTAGGTTAGGATATATAACGATATAAACGTATATAATGTTCCCACGGAGAGGTACGGTCCGACACCCCCGGGATTCTGTAAAACATTACCAGCCACTGGCTAGATGGGTTAGGTTTTGTTATATTACGTTATAGACGTATATAATGTTCCCACTGAGAAATAGGGGCCGACCCGCCAGGAATGTTGTAAAATACTACATTCGAGATGTTAGGTTGCCTTAGGTTGGGATATATAAAGTTGTAGACGTATATAATGTACCGAAAAAGACGTACGGGGCTACACGAACGGGATTCTACAAAACATTCCCAGCGGTGGGCTAGATGGATTAGGATAGGTTATACTACGTTAGAGACGTATATAATGTTCCCACCGAGAAATAGGGACCGACCCGCCAGGAATGTTGTAAAATACTACATCCGAGGTGTTAAGTTGCCTTAGGTTAGGATATATAACGTTATAAACGTACATAAATTTCTAACGGAGAGGTACGGTCCGACACGGCCGGGATTCTGTAAAACATTACCAGCGACTGGCTAGATGGGTTAGGTTATGTTATATTACGTTATAGACGTATATAATGTTCCCACCGAGAAATAGGGGCCGACCCGCCAGGAATGTTGTAAAATACTACATCCGAGGTGTGAGGTTGCCTTAAGTTAGGATATATAACGTTATAGACGTATATAATGTTCCCAAGGAAAGGTACGGTACGACACGGCCGGGATTCTGTTAAACATTACCAGCCACGGGCTAGATGGGTTAGGTTATGTTATATTTCGTTATAGACGTATGTAATGTTCCCACCGAGAAGTAGGGGCCAACCCGCCAGGAATGTTGTAAAATACTACATTCGAGATGTTAGGTTCCCTTAGGTTGGGATATATAAAGTTATAGACGTACATAATGTCCCACCGAGAAGTTCGGGCGGACACGAACGGGATTCTGTAAAACATTCCCAGCGAGGGGCTAGATGGGTTAGGTTAAGTTATATTACGTTATAGACGTATATAATGTTCCCACCGTGAAATAGGGACCGACCCGCCAGGAATGTTGTAAAATACTACATCCGAGGTGTGAGGTTGCCTTAGGTTAGGATATATAACGTTATAGACGTATATAATGTTCCCACGGACAGGTACGGTCCGACACAGCCGGGATTCTGTAAAACATTACCAGCGACAGGCTAGATGGGTTACGTTAGGTGTTAATACGTTACAGACGTATATAATGTTCCCACCGAGAAATAGGGCCCGACCCGCCAGGAATGTTGTAAAATACTACATCCGAGATGCTAGGCTGCCTTTTGTTAGGATATATAACGTTATAGATGTATATAACGTTCCCACAAAGACGTACGGGGCTACACGAACGGGATTCTACAAAACATTCCCAGCGGTGGGCTAGATGGATTAGGTTAGGTTATATTACGTTAGAGACGTATATAATGTTCCCACCGAGAAATAGGGACCGACCCGCCAGGAATGTTGTAAAATACTACATCCGAGGTGTGAGGTTGCCTCAGGTTAGGATATATAACGTTATAGACGTACATAATGTCCCCACCGAGAAGATCGGGCGGATACGAACGGGATTCTGTAAAACATTCCCAGCGAGGGGCTAGATGGGTTAGGTTAGGTTATATTACGTTATAGACGTATATAATGTTCCTACCGAGAAATAGGGACCGACCCGCCAGGAATGTTGTAAAATACTACATCCGAGGTGTGAGGTTGCCTTAGGTTAGGATATATAACGTTATAGACCTATATAATGTTCCCACGGACAGGTACGGTCCGATACGGCTGGGATTCTGTAAAACATTACCAGCCACTGGCTAGATGGGTTAGGTTATGTTATATTACGTTATAGACGTATATAATGTTCCCACCGAGAAATAGGGGCCGACCCGCCAGGAATGTTGTAAAATACTACATTCGAGATGTTAGGTTGCCTTAGGTTGGGATATATAAAGTTGTAGACGTATATAATGTACCGAAAAAGACGTACGGGGCTACACGAACGGGATTCTACAAAACATTCCCAGCGGTGGGCTAGATGGATTAGGATAGGTTATACTACGTTAGAGACGTATATAATGTTCCCACCGAGAAATAGGGACCGACCCGCCAGGAATGTTGTAAAATACTACATCCGAGGTGTGAGGTTGCCTCAGGTTAGGATATATAACGTTATAGACGTATATAATCTTCCCACGGAGTGGTACGGGCCGACACGGCCGGGATTCTGTAAAACATTCCCAGCGGGGGGCTAGATGTGTTAGGTTAGGTTATATTACGTTATAGACGCATATAATGTTCCCACCGAGAAATAGGGGCCGACCCGCCAGGAATGTTGTATCATACTACATCCGAGGTGTTAAGTTGCCTTAGGTTAGGATATATAACGTTATAAACGTATATAAATTTCTAACGGAGAGGTACGGTCCGACACGGCCGGGATTCTCTAAAACATTACCAGCGACAGGTTAGATGGGTTACGTTAGGTTATAATACGTTAAAGACGTATATAATGTTCCCACCGAGAAATAGGGCCCGACCCGCCAGGAATGTCGTACAATACTACATCCGAGGTGTGAGGTTGCCTTAGGTTAGGATATATAACGTTATAGACGTATATAATGTTCCCACGGACAGGTACGTTCCGACTCGGCCGGGATGCTGTAAAACATTACCAGCCACTGGCTAGATGGGTTAGGTTATGTTTCATTACGTTATAGACGTATATAATGTTCCCACCGAGAAATAGGGAACGACCCGCCAGGAATGTTGTAAAATACTACATCCGAGGTGTGAGGTTGCCATAGGTTAGTATATATAACGTTATAGACGTATATAATGTTCCCACGGAGAGGTACGGTCCGACACGGCCGGAATTCTGTAAAACATTACCAGCCACTGGCTAGATGGGTTAGGTTATGTTATATTACGTTATAGACGTATATAATGTTCCCACCGAGAAATAGGGGCCGACCCGCCAGGAATGTTGTAAAATACTACATTCGAGATGTTAGGTTGCCTTAGGTTGGGATATATAAAGTTGTAGACGTATATAATGTACCGAAAAAGACGTACGGGGCTACACGAACGGGATTCTACAAAACATTCCCAGCGGTGGGCTAGATGGATTAGGATAGGTTATACTACGTTAGAGACGTATATAATGTTCCCACCGAGAAATAGGGACCGACCCGCCAGGAATGTTGTAAAATACTACATCCGAGGTGTGAGGTTGCCATAGGTTAGTATATATAACGTTATAGACGTATATAATGTTCCCACGGAGAGGTACGGTCCGACACGGCCGGGATTCTGTAAAACATTACCAGCCACTGGCTAGATGGGTTAGGTTATGTTATATTACGTTATAGACGTATATAATGTTCCCACCGAGAAATAGGGGCCGTCCCGCCAGGAATGTAGTAAAATACTACATTCGAGATGTTAGGTTGCCTTAGGTTGGGATATATAAAGTTATAGACGTATGTAATGTACCCACAAAGACTTACGGGGCTCCACGAACGGGATTCTACAAAACCTTCCCAGCGGGGGGCTAGATGTGTTAGGTTAGGTTATATTACGTTAGACACGTATATAATGTTCCCACCGAGAAATAGGGGCCGACCCGCCAGGAATGTTGTACAATACTACATCCAAGGTGCGAGGTTGCCTTAGGTCAGGATATATAACGTTATAGACGTATATAATGTTCCCACGGACAGGTACGTTCCGACTCGGCCGGGATGCTGTAAAACATTACCAGCCACTGGCTAGATGGGTTAGGTTATGTTTCATTACGTTATAGACGTATATAATGTTCCCACCGAGAAATAGGGAACGACCCGCCAGGAATGTTGTAAAATACTACATCCGAGGTGTTAAGTTGCCTTAGGTTAGGATATATAACGTTATAAACGTATATAAATTTCTAACGGAGAGGTACGGTCCGACACGGCCGGGATTCTGTAAAACATTACCAGCGACAGGCTAGATGGGTTACGTTAGGATATAATACGTTAAAGACGTATATAATGTTCCCACCGAGAAATAGGGCCCGACCCGCCAGGAATGTCGTACAATACTACATCCGAGGTGTGAGGTTGCCTTAGGTTAGGATATATAACGTTATAGACGTATATAATGTTCCCACGGACAGGTACGTTCCGACTCGGCCGGGATTCTGTAAAACATTACCAGCCACTGGCTAGATGGGTTAGGTTATGTTACATTACGTTGTAGACGTATATAATGTTCCCACCGAGAAATAGGGACCGACCCGCCAGGAATGTTGTAAAATACTACATCCGAGGTGTGAGGTTGCCATAGGTTAGTATATATAACGTTATAGACGTATATAATGTTCCCACGGAGAGGTACGGTCCGACACGGCCGGGATTCTGTAAAACATTACCAGCCACTGGCTAGATGGGTTAGGTTATGTTATATTACGTTATAGACGTATATAATGTTCCCACCGAGAAATAGGGGCCGTCCCGCCAGGAATGTAGTAAAATACTACATTCGAGATGTTAGGTTGCCTTAGGTTGGGATATATAAAGTTATAGACGTATGTAATGTACCCACAAAGACTTACGGGGCTCCACGAACGGGATTCTACAAAACCTTCCCAGCGGGGGGCTAGATGTGTTAGGTTAGGTTATATTACGTTAGACACGTATATAATGTTCCCACCGAGAAATAGGGGCCGACCCGCCAGGAATGTTGTAAAATACTACATCCAAGGTGCGAGGTTGCCTTAGGTCAGGATATATAACGTTATAGACGTATATAATGTTCCCACGGACAGGTACGTTCCGACTCGGCCGGGATGCTGTAAAACATTACCAGCCACTGGCTAGATGGGTTAGGTTATGTTTCATTACGTTATAGACGTATATAATGTTCCCACCGAGAAATAGGGAACGACCCGCCAGGAATGTTGTAAAATACTACATCCGAGGTGTGAGGTTGCCATAGGTTAGTATATATAACGTTATAGACGTATATAATGTTCCCACGGAGAGGTACGGTCCGACACGGCCGGAATTCTGTAAAACATTCCCAGCGAGGGGCTAGATGGGTTAGGTTAGGTAATATTACGTTATTGACGTATATAATATTCCCAGCGAGAATTAGGGGCCGACCCGCCAGGAATGTTGTAAAATACTACATCCGAGATGCTAGGCTGCCTTAGGTTAGGATATATAACGTTATAGATGTATATAACGTCCCCACAAAGACGTACGGGGCTACACGAACGGGATTCTACAAAACATTCCCAGCGGAGGGCTAGATGGATTAGGTTAGGTTATATTACGTTAGAGACGTATATAATGTTCCCACCGAGAAATAGGGACCGACCCGCCAGGAGTGTTGTAAAATACTACATCCGAGGTGTGAGGTTGCCTCAGGTTAGGATATATAACGTTATAGACGTATATAATCTTCCCACGGAGTGGTACGGGCCGACACGGCCGGGATTCTGTAAAACATTCCCAGCGGGGGGCTAGATGTGTTAGGTTATGTTATATTTCGTTATAGACGTATATAATGTTCCCACCGAGAAGTAGGGGCCAACCCGCCAGGAATGTTGTAAAATACTACATTCGAGAAGTTAGGTTCCCTTAGGTTGGGATATATAAAGTTATAGACGTACATAATGTCCCCACCGAGAAGTTCGGGGGACACGAACGGGATTCTGTAAAACATTCCCAGCGAGGGGCTAGATGGGTTAGGTTAGGTTATATTACGTTATAGACGTATATAATGTTCCCACCGTGAAATAGGGACCGACCCGCCAGGAATGTTGTAAAATACTACATCCGAGGTGTGAGGTTGCCTTAGGTTAGGATATATAACGTTATAGACGTATATAATGTTCCCACGGACAGGTACGGTCCGACACGGCCGGGATTCTGTAAAACATTACCAGCCACTGGCTAGATGGGTTAGGTTATGTTATATTACGTTATAGACGTATATAATGTTCCCACCGAGAAATAGGGGCCGACCCGCCAGGAATGTTGTAAAATACTACATTCGAGATGTTAGGTTGCCTTAGGTTGGGATATATAAAGTTATAGACGTATGCAATGTACCCACAAAGACGTACGGGGCTACACGAACGGGATTCTACAAAACATTCCAAGCGGGGGGCTAGATGTGTTAGGTTAGGTTATATTACGTTATAGACGTATATAATGTTCCCCCCGAGAAATAGGGGCCGACCCGCGAGGAATGTTGCAACATACTACACCCGAGGTGTTAGGTTGCCTTAGGTTAGGATATATAACGTTATAGACGTATATAATGTTCCCACGGAGAGGTACGGGCCGACATGACCGGGATTCTGTAAAACATTACCAGCGAGGGGCTAGATGGGTTAGGTTAGGTAATATTACGTTATTGACGTATATAATGTTCCCACCGAGAATTAGGGGCCGACCCGCCAGGAATGTTGTAAAATACTACATCCGAGATGCTAGGCTGCCTTTTGTTAGGATATATAACGTTATAGATGTATATAACGTTCCCACAAAAACGTACGGGGCTACACGAACGGGATTCTACAAAACATTCCCAGCGGTGGGCTAGATGGATTAGGTTAGGTTATATTACGTTAGAGACGTATATAATGTTCCCACCGAGAAATAGGGACCGACCCGCCAGGAATGTTGTAAAATACTACATCCGAGGTGTGAGGTTGCCTCAGGTTAGGATATATAACGTTATAGACGTACATAATGTCCCCACCGAGAAGATCGGGCGGACACGAACGGGATTCTGTAAAACATTCCCAGCGAGGGGCTAGATGGGTTAGGTTAGGTTATATTACGTTATAGACGTATATAATGTTCCCACCGAGAAATAGGGACCGACCCGCCAGGAATGTTGTAAAATACTACATCCGAGGTGTGAGGTTGTCTTAGGTTAGGATATATAACGTTATAAACGTATATAATGTTCCCACGGAGAGGTAGGGTCCGACACCCCCGGGATTCTGTAAAATATTGCCAGCCACGCGCTAGATGGGTTAGGTTATGTTATATTACGTTATAGACGTATATAATCTTCCCACCGAGAAATAGGGGCCGACCCGCCAGGAATGTTGTAAAATACTACATCCGAGGTGTGAGGTTGCCTTAGGTTAGGATATATAACGTTATAGACCTATATAATGTTCCCACGGACAGGTACGGTCCGATACGGCCTGGATTCTGTAAAACATTACCAGCCACTGGCTAGATGGGTTAGTTTATGTTATATTACGTTATAGACGTATATAATGTTCCCACCGAGAAATAGGGGCCGACCCGCCAGGAATGTTGTAAAATACTACATTCGAGATGTTAGGTTGCCTTAGGTTGGGGTATATAAAGTTGTAGACATATATAATGTACCGAAAAAGACGTACGGGGCTACACCAACGGGATTCTACAAAACATTCCCAGCGGTGGGCTAGATGGATTAGGATAGGTTATACTACGTTAGAGACGTATATAATGTTCCCACCGAGAAATAGGGACCGACCCGCCAGGAATGTTGTAAAATACTACATCCGAGGTGTGAGCTTGCCTCAGGTTAGGATATATAACGTTATAGACGTATATAATCTTCCCACGGAGTGGTACGGGCCGACACGGCCGGGATTCTCTAAAACATTCCCAGCGGGGGCCTAGATGTGTTAGGTTAGGTTATATTACGTTATAGACGTATATAATGTTCCCACCGAGAAATAGGGGCCGACCCGCCAGGAATGTTGTATCATACTACATCCGAGGTGTTAAGTTGCCTTAGGTTAGGATATATAACGTTATAAACGTACATAAATTTCTAACGGAGAGGTACGGTCCGACACGGCCGGGATTCTGTAAAACATTACCAGCGACTGGCGAGATGGGTTAGGTTATGTTATATTACGTTATAGACGTATATAATGTTCCCACCGAGAAATAGGGGCCGACCCGCCAGGAATGTTGTAAAATACTACATCCGAGGTGTGAGGTTGCCTTAGGTTAGGATATATAACGTTATAGACCTATATAATGTTCCCACGGACAGGTACGGTACGACACGGCCGGGATTCTGTAAAACATTACCAGACACTGGCTAGATGGGTTAGGTTATGTTATATTACGTTATAGACGTATATAATGTTCCCACCGAGAAATAGGGGCCGACCCGCCAGGAATGTTGTAAAATACTACATTCGAGATGTTAGGTTGCCTTAGGTTGGGATATATAAAGTTGTAGACGTATATAATGTACCGAAAAAGACGTACGGGGCTACACGAACCGGATTCTACAAAACATTCCCAGCGGTGGGCTAGATGGATTAGGATAGGTTATACTACGTTAGAGACGTATATAATGTTCCCACCGAGAAATAGGGACCGACCCGCCAGGAATGTTGTAAAATACTACATCCGAGGTGTGAGCTTGCCTCAGGTTAGGATATATAACGTTATAGACGTATATAATCTTCCCACGGAGTGGTACGGGCCGACACGGCCGGGATTCTCTAAAACATTCCCAGCGGGGGCCTAGATGTGTTAGGTTAGGTTATATTACGTTATAGACGTATATAATGTTCCCACCGAGAAATAGGGGCCGACCCGCCAGGAATGTTGTATCATACTACATCCGAGGTGTTAAGTTGCCTTAGGTTAGGATATATAACGTTATAAACGTACATAAATTTCTAACGGAGAGGTACGGTCCGACACGGCCGGGATTCTGTAAAACATTACCAGCGACTGGCGAGATGGGTTAGGTTATGTTATATTACGTTGTAGACGTATATAATGTTCCCACCGAGAAATAGGGGCCGACCCGCCAGGAATGTTGTAAAATACTACATCCGAGGTGTGAGGTTGCCTTAGGTTAGGATATATAACGTTATAGACCTATATAATGTTCCCACGGACAGGTACGGTACGACACGGCCGGGATTCTGTAAAACATTACCAGACACTGGCTAGATGGGTTAGGTTATGTTATATTACGTTATAGACGTATGTAATGTTCCCACCGAGAAATAGGGGCCGACCCGCCAGGAATGTTGTAAAATACTACATTCGAGATGTTAGGTTGCCTTAGGTTGGGATATATAAAGTTGTAGACGTATATAATGTACCGAAAAAGACGTACGGGGCTACACGAACCGGATTCTACAAAACATTCCCAGCGGTGGGCTAGATGGATTAGGATAGGTTATACTACGTTAGAGACGTATATAATGTTCCCACCGAGAAATAGGGACCGACCCGCCAGGAATGTTGTAAAATACTACATCCGAGGTGTGAGCTTGCCTCAGGTTAGGATATATAACGTTATAGACGTATATAATCTTCCCACGGAGTGGTACGGGCCGACACGGCCGGGATTCTCTAAAACATTCCCAGCGGGGGGCTAGATGTGTTAGGTTAGGTTATATTACGTTATAGACGTATATAATGTTCCCACCGAGAAATAGGGGCCGACCCGCCAGGAATGTTGTATCATACTACATCCGAGGTGTTAAGTTGCCTTAGGTTAGGATATATAACGTTATAAACGTACATAAATTTCTAACGGAGAGGTACGGTCCGACACGGCCGGGATTCTGTAAAACATTACCAGCGACTGGCTAGATGGGTTAGGTTATGTTATATTACGTTATAGACGTATATAATGTTCCCACCGAGAAATAGGGGCCGACCCGCCAGGAGTGTTGTAAAATACTACATCCGAGGTGTGAGGTTGCCTCAGGTTAGGATATATAACGTTATAGACGTATATAATCTTCCCACGGAGTGGTACGGGCCGACACGGCCGAGATTCTGTAAAACATTCCCAGCGGGGGGCTAGATGTGTTAGGTTATGTTATATTTCGTTATAGACGTATATAATGTTCCCACCGAGAAGTAGGGGCCAACCCGCCAGGAATGTTGTAAAATACTACATTCGAGAAGTTAGGTTCCCTTAGGTTGGGATATATAAAGTTATAGACGTACATAATGTCCCCACCGAGAAGTTCGGGGGACACGAACGGGATTCTGTAAAACATTCCCAGCGAGGGGCTAGATGGGTTAGGTTAGGTTATATTACGTTATAGACGTATATAATGTTCCCACCGTGAAATAGGGACCGACCCGCCAGGAATGTTGTAAAATACTACATCCGAGGTGTGAGGTTGCCTTAGGTTAGGATATATAACGTTATAGACGTATATAATGTTCCCACGGACAGGTACGGTCCGACACGGCCGGGATTATGTAAAACATTACCAGCCACTGGCTAGATGGGTTAGGTTATGTTATATTACGTTATAGACGTATATAATGTTCCCACCGAGAAATAGGGGCCGACCCGCCAGGAATGTTGTAAAATACTACATTCGAGATGTTAGGTTGCCTTAGGTTGGGACATGAAAGTTATAGACGTATGCAATGTACCCACAAAGACGTACGGGGCTCCACGAACGGGATTCTACAAAACATTCCAAGCGGGGGGCTAGATGTGTTAGGTTAGGTTATATTACGTTATAGACGTATATAATGTTCCCCCCGAGAAATAGGGGCCGACCCGCGAGGAATGTTGCAACATACTACACCCGAGGTGTTAGGTTCCCTTAGGTTAGGATATATAACGTTATAGACGTATATAATGTTCCCACGGAGAGGTACGGTCCGACACGGCCGGGATTCTGTAAAACATTACCAGCCACTGGCTAGATGGGTTAGGTTATGTTATATTACGTTATAGACGTATATAATGTTCCCACCGAGAAATAGGGGCCGACCCGCCAGGAATGTTGTATCATACTACATCCGAGGTGTTAAGTTGCCTTAGGTTAGGATATATAACGTTATAAACGTACATAAATTTCTAACGGAGAGGTACGGTCCGACACGGCCGGGATTCTGTAAAACATTACCAGCGACTGGCTAGATGGGTTAGGTTATGTTATATTACGTTATAGACGTATATAATGTTCCCACCGAGAAATAGGGGCCGACCCGCCAGGAATGTTGTAAAATACTACATCCGAGGTGTGAGGTTGCCTTAGGTTAGGATATATAACGTTATAGACCTATATAATGTTCCCACGGACAGGTACGGTCCGACACGGCCGGGATTCTGTAAAACATTACCAGCCACTGGCTAGATGGGTTAGGTTATGTTATATTACGTTATAGACGTATATAATGTTCCCACCGAGAAATAGGGGCCGACCCGCCAGGAATGTTGTAAAATACTACATTCGAGATGTTAGGTTGCCTTAGGTTGGGATATATAAAGTTGTAGACGTATATAATGTACCGAAAAAGACGTACGGGGCTACACGAACGGGATTCTACAAAACATTCCCAGCGGTGGGCTTGATGGATTAGGTTAGGTTATATTACGTTATAGACGTATATAATGTTCCCACCGAGAAATAGGGGCCGACCCGCCAGGAATGTTGTAAAATACTACATTCGAGATGTTAGGTTGCCTTAGGTTGGGATATATAAAGTTGTAGACGTATATAATGTACCGAAAAAGACGTACGGGGCTACACGAACGGGATTCTACAAAACATTCCCAGCGGTGGGCTTGATGGATTAGGTTAGGTTATACTACGTTAGAGACGTATATAATGTTCCCACCGAGAAATAGGGACCGACCCGCCAGGAATGTTGTAAAATACTACATCCGAGGTGTGAGGTTGCCTCAGGTTAGGATATATAACGTTATAGACGTATATAATCTTCCCACGGAGTGGTACGGGCCGACACGGCCGGGATTCTCTAAAACATTCCCAGCGGGGGGCTAGATGTGTTAGGTTAGGTTATATTACGTTATAGACGTATATAATGTTCCCACCGAGAAATAGGGGCCGTCCCGCCAGGAATGTTGTAAAATACTACATTCGAGATGTTAGGTTCCCTTAGGTTGGGATATATAAAGTTATAGACGTACATAATGTCCCCACCGAGAAGTTCGGGCGGACACGAACGGGATTCTGTAAACCATTCCCAGCGAGGGGCTAGATGGGTTAGGTTAGGTAATATTACGTTATTGACGTATATAATATTCCCACCGAGAATTAGGAGCCGACCCGCCAGGAATGTTGTAAAATACTACATCCGAGATGCTAGGCTGCCTTAGGTTAGGATATATAACGTTATAGATGTATATAACGTCCCCACAAAGACGTACGGGGCTACACGAACGGGATTCTACAAAACATTCCCAGCGGAAGGCTAGATGGATTAGGTTAGGTTATATTACGTTAGAGACGTATATAATGTTCCCACCGTGAAATAGGGACCGACCCGCCAGGAATGTTGTAAAATACTACATCCGAGGTGTAAGGTTGCCTTAGGTTAGGATATATAACGTTATAGACGTATATAATGTTCCCACGGACAGGTACGGTCCGACACGGCCGGGATTCTGTAAAACATTACCAGCCACTGGCTAGATGGGTTAGGTTATGTTATATTACGTTATAGACGTATATAATGTTCCCACCGAGAAATAGGGGCCGACCCGCCAGGAATGTTGTAAAATACTACATTCGAGATGTTAGGTTGCCTTAGGTTGGGATATATAAAGTTATAGACGTATGCAATGTACCCACAAAGACGTACGGGGCTCCACGAACGGGATTCTACAAAACATTTCCAGCGGGGTGCTAGATGTGTTAGGTTAGGTTATATTACGTTATAGACGTACATAATGTTCCCCCCGAGAAATAGGGGCCGACCCGCGAGGAATGTTGCAACATACTACATCCGAGGTGTTAGGTTGCCTTAGGTTAGGATATATAACGTTATAGACGTATATAATGTTCCCACGGAGAGGTACGGGCCGACATGACCGGGATTCTGTAAAACATTACCAGCGAGGGGCTAGATGGGTTAGGTTAGGTAATATTACGTTATTGACGTATATAATGTTCCCACCGAGAATTAGGGGCCGACCCGCCAGGAATGTTGTAAAATACTACATCCGAGATGCTAGGCTGCCTTTTGTTAGGATATATAACGTTATAGATGTATATAACGTTCCCACAAAAACGTACGGGGCTACACGAACGGGATTCTACAAAACATTCCCAGCGGTGGGCTAGATGGATTAGATTAGGTTATATTACGTTAGAGACGTATATAATGTTCCCACCGAGAAATAGGGACCGACCCGCCAGGAATGTTGTAAAATACTACATCCGAGGTGTGAGGTTGCCTCAGGTTAGGATATATAACGTTATAGACGTACATAATGTCCCCACCGAGAAGATCGGGCGGACACGAACGGGATTCTGTAAAACATTCCCAGCGAGGGGCTAGATGGGTTAGGTTAGGTTATATTACGTTATAGACGTATATAATGTTCCCACCGAGAAATAGGGACCGACCCGCCAGGAATGTTGTAAAATACTACATCCGAGGTGTGAGGTTGTCTTAGGTTAGGATATATAACGTTATAAACGTATATAATGTTCCCACGGAGAGGTAGGGTCCGACACCCCCGGGATTCTGTAAAATATTGCCAGCCACGCGCTAGATGGGTTAGGTTATGTTATATTACGTTATAGACGTATATAATCTTCCCACCGAGAAATAGGGGCCGACCCGCCAGGAATGTTGTAAAATACTACATCCGAGGTGTGAGGTTGCCTTAGGTTAGGATATATAACGTTATAGACCTATATAATGTTCCCACGGACAGGTACGGTCCGATACGGCCTGGATTCTGTAAAACATTACCAGCCACTGGCTAGATGGGTTAGTTTATGTTATATTACGTTATAGACGTATATAATGTTCCCACCGAGAAATAGGGGCCGACCCGCCAGGAATGTTGTAAAATACTGCATTCGAGATGTTAGGTTGCCTTAGGTTGGGGTATATAAAGTTGTAGACATATATAATGTACCGAAAAAGACGTACGGGGCTACACCAACGGGATTCTACAAAACATTCCCAGCGGTGGGCTAGATGGATTAGGATAGGTTATACTACGTTAGAGACGTATATAATGTTCCCACCGAGAAATAGGGACCGACCCGCCAGGAATGTTGTAAAATACTACATCCGAGGTGTGAGCTTGCCTCAGGTTAGGATATATAACGTTATAGACGTATATAATCTTCCCACGGAGTGGTACGGGCCGACACGGCCGGGATTCTCTAAAACATTCCCAGCGGGGGCCTAGATGTGTTAGGTTAGGTTATATTACGTTATAGACGTATATAATGTTCCCACCGAGAAATAGGGGCCGACCCGCCAGGAATGTTGTATCATACTACATCCGAGGTGTTAAGTTGCCTTAGGTTAGGATATATAACGTTATAAACGTACATAAATTTCTAACGGAGAGGTACGGTCCGACACGGCCGGGATTCTGTAAAACATTACCAGCGACTGGCGAGATGGGTTAGGTTATGTTATATTACGTTATAGACGTATATAATGTTCCCACCGAGAAATAGGGGCCGACCCGCCAGGAATGTTGTAAAATACTACATCCGAGGTGTGAGGTTGCCTTAGGTTAGGATATATAACGTTATAGACCTATATAATGTTCCCACGGACAGGTACGGTACGACACGGCCGGGATTCTGTAAAACATTACCAGACACTGGCTAGATGGGTTAGGTTATGTTATATTACGTTATAGACGTATATAATGTTCCCACCGAGAAATAGGGGCCGACCCGCCAGGACTGTTGTAAAATACTACATTCGAGATGTTAGGTTGCCTTAGGTTGGGATATATAAAGTTGTAGACGTATATAATGTACCGAAAAAGACGTACGGGGCTACACGAACCGGATTCTACAAAACATTCCCAGCGGTGGGCTAGATGGATTAGGATAGGTTATACTACGTTAGAGACGTATATAATGTTCCCACCGAGAAATAGGGACCGACCCGCCAGGAATGTTGTAAAATACTACATCCGAGGTGTGAGCTTGCCTCAGGTTAGGATATATAACGTTATAGACGTATATAATCTTCCCACGGAGTGGTACGGGCCGACACGGCCGGGATTCTCTAAAACATTCCCAGCGGGGGCCTAGATGTGTTAGGTTAGGTTATATTACGTTATAGACGTATATAATGTTCCCACCGAGAAATAGGGGCCGACCCGCCAGGAATGTTGTATCATACTACATCCGAGGTGTTAAGTTGCCTTAGGTTAGGATATATAACGTTATAAACGTACATAAATTTCTAACGGAGAGGTACGGTCCGACACGGCCGGGATTCTGTAAAACATTACCAGCGACTGGCGAGATGGGTTAGGTTATGTTATATTACGTTGTAGACGTATATAATGTTCCCACCGAGAAATAGGGGCCGACCCGCCAGGAATGTTGTAAAATACTACATCCGAGGTGTGAGGTTGCCTTAGGTTAGGATATATAACGTTATAGACCTATATAATGTTCCCACGGACAGGTACGGTACGACACGGCCGGGATTCTGTAAAACATTACCAGACACTGGCTAGATGGGTTAGGTTATGTTATATTACGTTATAGACGTATGTAATGTTCCCACCGAGAAATAGGGGCCGACCCGCCAGGAATGTTGTAAAATACTACATTCGAGATGTTAGGTTGCCTTAGGTTGGGATATATAAAGTTGTAGACGTATATAATGTACCGAAAAAGACGTACGGGGCTACACGAACCGGATTCTACAAAACATTCCCAGCGGTGGGCTAGATGGATTAGGATAGGTTATACTACGTTAGAGACGTATATAATGTTCCCACCGAGAAATAGGGACCGACCCGCCAGGAATGTTGTAAAATACTACATCCGAGGTGTGAGCTTGCCTCAGGTTAGGATATATAACGTTATAGACGTATATAATCTTCCCACGGAGTGGTACGGGCCGACACGGCCGGGATTCTCTAAAACATTCCCAGCGGGGGGCTAGATGTGTTAGGTTAGGTTATATTACGTTATAGACGTATATAATGTTCCCACCGAGAAATAGGGGCCGACCCGCCAGGAATGTTGTATCATACTACATCCGAGGTGTTAAGTTGCCTTAGGTTAGGATATATAACGTTATAAACGTACATAAATTTCTAACGGAGAGGTACGGTCCGACACGGCCGGGATTCTGTAAAACATTACCAGCGACTGGCTAGATGGGTTAGGTTATGTTATATTACGTTATAGACGTATATAATGTTCCCACCGAGAAATAGGGGCCGACCCGCCAGGAATGTTGTAAAATACTACATTCGAGATGTTAGGTTGCCTTAGGTTGGGATATATAAAGTTGTAGACGTATATAATGTACCGAAAAAGACGTACGGGGCTACACGAACGGGATTCTACAAAACATTCCCAGCGGTGGGCTTGATGGATTAGGTTAGGTTATACTACGTTAGAGACGTATATAATGTTCCCACCGAGAAATAGGGACCGACCCGCCAGGAATGTTGTAAAATACTACATCCGAGGTGTGAGGTTGCCTCAGGTTAGGATATATAACGTTATAGACGTATATAATCTTCCCACGGAGTGGTACGGGCCGACACGGCCGGGATTCTCTAAAACATTCCCAGCGGGGGGCTAGATGTGTTAGGTTAGGTTATATTACGTTATAGACGTATATAATGTTCCCACCGAGAAATAGGGGCCGTCCCGCCAGGAATGTTGTAAAATACTACATTCGAGATGTTAGGTTCCCTTAGGTTGGGATATATAAAGTTATAGACGTACATAATGTCCCCACCGAGAAGTTCGGGCGGACACGAACGGGATTCTGTAAAACATTCCCAGCGAGGGGCTAGATGGGTTAGGTTAGGTAATATTACGTTATTGACGTATATAATATTCCCACCGAGAATTAGGGGCCGACCCGCCAGGAATGTTGTAAAATACTACATCCGAGATGCTAGGCTGCCTTAGGTTAGGATATATAACGTTATAGATGTATATAACGTCCCCACAAAGACGTACGGGGCTACACGAACGGGATTCTACAAAACATTCCCAGCGGAAGGCTAGATGGATTAGGTTAGGTTATATTACGTTAGAGACGTATATAATGTTCCCACCGTGAAATAGGGACCGACCCGCCAGGAATGTTGTAAAATACTACATCCGAGGTGTAAGGTTGCCTTAGGTTAGGATATATAACGTTATAGACGTATATAATGTTCCCACGGACAGGTACGGTCCGACACGGCCGGGATTCTGTAAAACATTACCAGCCACTGGCTAGATGGGTTAGGTTATGTTATATTACGTTATAGACGTATATAATGTTCCCACCGAGAAATAGGGGCCGACCCGCCAGGAATGTTGTAAAATACTACATTCGAGATGTTAGGTTGCCTTAGGTTGGGATATATAAAGTTATAGACGTATGCAATGTACCCACAAAGACGTACGGGGCTCCACGAACGGGATTCTACAAAACATTTCCAGCGGGGTGCTAGATGTGTTAGGTTAGGTTATATTACGTTATAGACGTACATAATGTTCCCCCCGAGAAATAGGGGCCGACCCGCGAGGAATGTTGCAACATACTACATCCGAGGTGTTAGGTTGCCTTAGGTTAGGATATATAACGTTATAGACGTATATAATGTTCCCACGGAGAGGTACGGGCCGACATGACCGGGATTCTGTAAAACATTACCAGCGAGGGGCTAGATGGGTTAGGTTAGGTAATATTACGTTATTGACGTATATAATGTTCCCACCGAGAATTAGGGGCCGACCCGCCAGGAATGTTGTAAAATACTACATCCGAGATGCTAGGCTGCCTTTTGTTAGGATATATAACGTTATAGATGTATATAACGTTCCCACAAAAACGTACGGGGCTACACGAACGGGATTCTACAAAACATTCCCAGCGGTGGGCTAGATGGATTAGATTAGGTTATATTACGTTAGAGACGTATATAATGTTCCCACCGAGAAATAGGGACCGACCCGCCAGGAATGTTGTAAAATACTACATCCGAGGTGTGAGGTTGCCTCAGGTTAGGATATATAACGTTATAGACGTACATAATGTCCCCACCGAGAAGATCGGGCGGACACGAACGGGATTCTGTAAAACATTCCCAGCGAGGGGCTAGATGGGTTAGGTTAGGTTATATTACGTTATAGACGTATATAATGTTCCCACCGAGAAATAGGGACCGACCCGCCAGGAATGTTGTAAAATACTACATCCGAGGTGTGAGGTTGCCTTAGGTTAGGATATATAACGTTATAGACCTATATAATGTTCCCACGGACAGGTACGGTCCGATACGGCCTGGATTCTGTAAAACATTACCAGCCACTGGCTAGATGGGTTAGTTTATGTTATATTACGTTATAGACGTATATAATGTTCCCACCGAGAAATAGGGGCCGACCCGCCAGGAATGTTGTAAAATACTACATTCGAGATGTTAGGTTGCCTTAGGTTGGGATATATAAAGTTGTAGACATATATAATGTACCGAAAAAGACGTACGGGGCTACACCAACGGGATTCTACAAAACATTCCCAGCGGTGGGCTAGATGGATTAGGATAGGTTATACTACGTTAGAGACGTATATAATGTTCCCACCGAGAAATAGGGGCCGACCCGCCAGGAATGTTGTATCATACTACATCCGAGGTGTTAAGTTGCCTTAGGTTAGGATATATAACGTTATAAACGTACATAAATTTCTAACGGAGAGGTACGGTCCGACACGGCCGGGATTCTGTAAAACATTACCAGCGACTGGCGAGATGGGTTAGGTTATGTTATATTACGTTATAGACGTATATAATGTTCCCACCGAGAAATAGGGGCCGACCCGCCAGGAATGTTGTAAAATACTACATCCGAGGTGTGAGGTTGCCTTAGGTTAGGATATATAACGTTATTGACATATATAATGTTCCCACGGACAGGTACGGTACGACACGGCCGGGATTCTGTAAAACATTACCAGACACTGGCTAGATGGGTTAGGTTATGTTATATTACGTTATAGACGTATATAATGTTCCCACCGAGAAATAGGGGCCGACCCGCCAGGAATGTTGTAAAATACTACATTCGAGATGTTAGGTTGCCTTAGGTTGGGATATATAAAGTTGTAGACGTATATAATGTACCGAAAAAGACGTACGGGGCTACACGAACGGGATTCTACAAAACATTCCCAGCGGTGGGCTAGATGGATTAGGTTAGGTTATACTACGTTAGAGACGTATATAATGTTCCCACCGAGAAATAGGGACCGACCCGCCAGGAATGTTGTAAAATACTACATCCGAGGTGTGAGGTTGCCTCAGGTTAGGATATATAACGTTATAGACGTATATAATCTTCCCACGGAGTGGTACGGGCCGACACGGCCGGGATACTCTAAAACATTCCCAGCGGGGGGCTAGATGTGTTAGGTTAGGTTATATTACGTTATAGACGTATATAATGTTCCCACCGAGAAATAGGGGCCGACCCGCCAGGAATGTTGTAAAATACTACATCCGAGGTGTGAGGTTGCCTTAAGTTAGGATATATAACGTTATAGACGTATATAATGTTCCCACTGAAAGGTACGGTACGACACGGCCGGGATTCCGTTAAACATTACCAGCCACGGGCTAGATGGGTTAGGTTATGTTATATTTCGTTATAGACGTATGTAATGTTCCCACCGAGAAGTAGGGGCCAACCCGCCAGGAATGTTGTAAAATACTACATCCGAGGTGTGAGCTTGCCTCAGGTTAGGATATATAACGTTATAGACGTATATAATCTTCCCACGGAGTGGTACGGGCCGACACGGCCGGGATTCTCTAAAACATTCCCAGCGGGGGGCTAGATGTGTTAGGTTAGGTTATATTACGTTATAGACGTATATAATGTTCCCACCGAGAAATAGGGGCCGACCCGCCAGGAATGTTGTATCATACTACATCCGAGGTGTTAAGTTGCCTTAGGTTGGGATATATAAAGTTGTAGACGTATATAATGTACCGAAAAAGACGTACGGGGCTACACGAACCGGATTCTACAAAACATTCCCAGCGGTGGGCTAGATGGATTAGGATAGGTTATACTACGTTAGAGACGTATATAATGTTCCCACCGAGAAATAGGGACCGACCCGCCAGGAATGTTGTAAAATACCACATCCGAGGTGTGAGCTTGCCTCAGGTTAGGATATATAACGTTATAGACGTATATAATCTTCCCACGGAGTGGTACGGGCCGACACGGCCGGGATTCTCTAAAACATTCCCAGCGGGGGGCTAGATGTGTTAGGTTAGGTTATATTACGTTATAGACGTATATAATGTTCCCACCGAGAAATAGGGGCCGACCCGCCAGGAATGTTGTATCATACTACATCCGAGGTGTTAAGTTGCCTTAGGTTAGGATATATAACGTTATAAACGTACATAAATTTCTAACGGAGAGGTACGGTCCGACACGGCCGGGATTCTGTAAAACATTACCAGCGACTGGCTAGATGGGTTAGGTTATGTTATATTACGTTATAGACGTATATAATGTTCCCACCGAGAAGTAGGGGCCAACCCGCCAGGAATGTTGTAAAATACTATATTCGAGAAGTTAGGTTCCCTTAGGTTGGGATATATAAAGTTATAGACGTACATAATGTCCCCACCGAGAAGTTCGGGGGACACGAACGGGATTCTGTAAAACATTCCCAGCGAGGGGCTAGATGGGTTAGGTTAGGTTATATTACGTTATAGACGTATATAATGTTCCCACCGTGAAATAGGGACCGACCCGCCAGGAATGTTGTAAAATACTACATCCGAGGTGTGAGGTTGCCTTAGGTTAGGATATATAACGTTATAGACGTATATAATGTTCCCACGGACAGGTACGGTCCGACACGGCCGGGATTCTGTAAAACATTACCAGCCACTGGCTAGATGGGTTAGGTTATGTTATATTACGTTATAGACGTATATAATGTTCCCACCGAGAAATAGGGGCCGACCCGCCAGGAATGTTGTAAAATACTACATTCGAGATGTTAGGTTGCCTTAGGTTGGGATATATAAAGTTGTAGACGTATATAATGTACCGAAAAAGACGTACGGGGCTACACGAACGGGATTCTACAAAACATTCCCAGCGGTGGGCTAGATGGATTAGGTTAGGTTATACTACGTTAGAGACGTATATAACGTTCCCACCGAGAAATAGGGACCGACCCGCCAGGAATGTTGTAAAATACTACATCCGAGGTGTGGGGTTGCCTCAGGTTAGGATATATAACGTTATAGACGTATATAATCTTCCCACGGAGTGGTACGGGCCGACACGGCCGGGATACTCTAAAACATTCCCAGCGGGGGGCTAGATGTGTTAGGTTAGGTTATATTACGTTATAGACGTATATAATGTTCCCACCGAGAAATAGGGGCCGACCCGCCAGGAATGTTGTAAAATACTACATCCGAGGTGTGAGGTTGCCTTAAGTTAGGATATATAACGTTATAGACGTATATAATGTTCCCACTGAAAGGTACGGTACGACACGGCCGGGATTCCGTTAAACATTACCAGCCACGGGCTAGATGGGTTAGGTTATGTTATATTTCGTTATAGACGTATGTAATGTTCCCACCGAGAAGTAGGGGCCAACCCGCCAGGAATGTTGTAAAATACTACATTCGAGATGTTAGGTTCCCTTAGGTTGGGATATATAAAGTTATAGACGTACATAATGTCCCCACCGAGAAGTTCGGGCGGACACGAACGGGATTCTGTAAAACATTCCCAGCGACGGGCTAGATGGGTTAGGTTAGGTAATATTACGTTATTGACGTATATAATATTCCCACCGAGAATTAGGGGCCGACCCGCCAGGAATGTTGTAAAATACTACATCCGAGATGCTAGGCTGCCTTAGGTTAGGATATATAACGTTATAGACGTATATAATGTTCCCACGGACAGGTACGGTCCGACACGGCCGGGATTCTGTAAAACATTACCAGCCACTGGCTAGATGGGTTAGGCTATGTTATATTACGTTATAGACGTATATAATGTTCCCACCGAGAAATAGGGGCCGACCCGCCAGGAATGTTGTAAAATACTACATCCGAGGTGTGAGGTTGCCTTAGGTTAGGATATATAACGTTATAGACATATATAATGTTCCCACGGACAGGTACGGTCCGACACGGCCGGGATTCTGTAAAACATTACCAGCCACTGGCTAGATGGGTTAGGTTATGTTATATTACGTTATAGACGTATATAATGTTCCCACCGAGAAATAGGGGCCGACCCGCCAGGAATGTTGTAAAATACTACATTCGAGATGTTGGGTTGCCCTAGGTTGGGATATATAAAGTTGTAGACGTATATAATGTACCCACAAAGATGTACGGGGCTACACGAACGGGATTCTACAAAACATTCCCAGCGGGGGACTAGATGTGTTAGGTTAGGTTATATTACGTTATAGACGTATATAATGTTCCCCCCGAGAAATAGGGGCCGACCCGCGAGGAATGTTGCAACATACTACACCCGAGGTGTTAGGTTGCCTTAGGTTAGGATATATAACGCTATAGACGTATATAATGTTCCCACGGAGAGGTACGGTCCGACACGGCCGGGATTCTGTAAAACATTACCAGCCACTGGCTAGATGGGTTAGGTTATGTTATATTACGTTATAGACGTATATAATGTTCCCACCGAGAAATAGGGGCCGACCCGCCAGGAATGTTGTAAAATACTACATTCGAGATGTTAGGTTGCCTTAGGTTGGGATATATAAAGTTATAGACGTATGTAATGTTCCCACAAAGACGTACGGGGCTCCACGAACGGGATTCTACAAAACATTCCCAGCGGGGGGCTAGATGTGTTAGGTTAGGTTATATTACGTTAGACACGTATATAATGTTCCCACCGAGAAATAGGGACCGACCCGCCAGGAATGTTGTAAAATACTACATCCGAGGTTTGAGGTTGCCATAGGTTAGGATATATAACGTTATAGACGTATATAATGTTCCCACGGAGAGGTACGGTCCGACACGGCCGGGATTCTGTAAAACATTACCAGCCACTGGCTAGATGGGTTAGGTTATGTTATATTACGTTATAGACGTATATAATGTTCCCACCGAGAAATAGGGGCCGACCCGCCAGGAATGTTGTAAAATACTACATTCGAGATGTTTGGTTGCCTTAGGTTGGGATATATAAAGTTATAGACGTATGTAATGTACCCACAAAGACGTACGGGGCTCCACGAACGGGATTCTACAAAACATTCCCAGCGGGGGGCTAGATGTGTTAGGTTAGGTTATATTACGTTAGACACGTATATAATGTTCCCACCGAGAAATAGGGACCGACCCGCCAGGAATGTTGTAAAATACTACATCCGAGGTGTGAGGTTGCCATAGGTTAGGATATATAACGTTATAGACGTATATAATGTTCCCACGGAGAGGTACGGTCCGACACGGCCGGGATTCTGTAAAACATTACCAGCCACTGGTTAGATGGGTTAGGTTATGTTATATTACGTTATAGACGTATATAATGTTCCCACCGAGAAATAGGGGCCGACCCGCCAGGAATGTTGTAAAATACTACATTCGAGATGTTAGGTTGCCTTAGGTTGGGATATATAAAGTTATAGACGTATGTAATGTACCCACAAAGACGTACGGGGCTCCACGAACGGGATTTTACAAAACATTCCCAGCGGGGGGCTAGATGTGTTAGGTTAGGTTATATTACGTTAGACACGTATATAATGTTCCCACCGAGAAATAGGGGCCGACCCGCCAGGAATGTTGTAAAATACTACATCCGAGGTGTGAGGTTGCCTTAAGTTAGGATATATAACGTTATAGACGTATATAATGTTCCCACGGAGAGGTACGGGCCGACACGGCCGGGATTCTGTAAAACATTACCAGCCACGGGATAGGTGGGTTAGGTTATACTATATTACGTTATAGACGTATATAATGTTCCCACCGAAAAATAGGGGCCGACCCGCCAGGAATGTTGTAAAATACTACATTCGAGAAGTTAGGTTGCCTTATTTTGGGATATATAAAGTTATAGACGTACATAATGTCCCCACGGAGAAGTTCGGGGGGACACGAACGGGATTCTGTAAAACATTCCCAGCGAGGGGCTAGATGGGTTAGGTTGGGTTATATTACGTTATAGACGTATATAATGTTCCAACGGAGAAGTAGGGGCCGACCCGCCAGGAATGTTGTAAAATACTACATCCGAGGTGTTAGGTTGCCTTAGGTTAGGATATATAACGTTATAGACGTATATAATGTACCCACGGATTGGAACGGGCCGACACGACCGGGATTCTGTAAAACATTACCAGCGAGGGGCTAGATGGGTTAGGTTAGGCTATATTACGTTATAGACGTATGTAATGTTCCCACCGAGAATTAGGGGCCGACCCGCCAGGAATGTTGTAAAATACTACAACCGAAGGGCTAGGCTGCCCTAGGTTAGGACATAGAACGTTATAGATGTATATAACGTTTCCACAAAGACGTACGGGGCTACACGAACGGGATTCTACAAACCATTCCCAGCGGGGTGCTAGATTGATTAGGTTAGGTTATATTAGGTTATAGACGAATGTAATGTTCCCACTGAGAAATAGGGGCAGACCCGCCAGGTTATGTTGTATCATACTACATCTGAGGTGTTAGGTTGCCTTCGGTTAGGATATATAACGTTCTAGACGTATATAATACCCCACCGAGTAGTACGGGACGACACGCCCAGGATTCCGTAAAACATTACCAGCAAGGAGCTAGGATGGGTTAGGTTAGGTTATATTACGATATAGACGTATATAATGTGCCCATCGATAAGTAGTGCCCGACCCGCCATGAATGTTGGAAAATACTACATCCGAGATGTTAGGTTGCCTTATTTTGGGATATATAAAGTTATAGACGTATATAATGCCCCCACCGAGAAGTACGGGACGACACTACCAGGATTCCGTAAAACATGACCAACGGGGGGCTAGATTGGTTAGGTTAGGTTATATTACGTTATAGACGTAAATAATGTTCCCACCGAGAAGTGGTCCCGAACCGCCAGGAATGTTGTGAAACACTACATTCGAGATGTTATGTTGCCTTAGGTTAGGATATATAACGTTATAGACGCATATAATGTCCCCACAGAGAAGTACGAGCCGACACGACAGGGATTCTGTAAAACATTACCGGCGAGGGGCTAGATGGGTTTGGTTAGGTTATATTACGTTATAGAAGTAAATAATGTTCCCACCGAGAAGTGGGGCCGACCCGCCAGGAATGTTGTGAAATACTACAGTCGAGATGTTAGGTTGCCTTTGGTTAGGATATATAACGTTATTGACGTGTATAATACCCCACCGAGAAGTACGGGCCGACACGAACGGGATTCCGTAAAACATTACCAGCGGGGGGCTAGATTGGTTAAGTTAGGTTATATTACGTTATAGACGTAAATAATGTTCCCACCGAGAAGTGGGGCCGAACCAGCAGGAATGTTGTGAAACACTACATTCGAGATGTTAGGGTGGCTTAGGTTAGGATATATAATGTTATAGACGTATATAATGTCCCCACCGAGAAGTACGGTACGACACGAACAGGATTCCGTAAAACATTACCAGCGAGGAGCTAGATGGGTTAGGTTAGGTTATATTACGATATAGACGTATATAATGTTACCACCGAGAAGTGGGGCCGACCCGCCAGGAATGTTGTGAAATACTACATCGAGATGTCAGGTTGCCTTAGGTTAGGATATATAACGCTATAGACGTATATAATGTACGCACCGAGACGTACGGAACGACACGAACTGGATTCTGTAAATCATAACAAGCGAGGGTCTAGATGGGTTAGGTTAGGTTATATTACGATGTAGACGTATATAATGTGCCCACCGAGAAGTAGGGGCCGACCCGCCAGGAATGTTGGAAAATACTACATCCGAGATGTTAAGTTACCTTAGGTTAGGATATATAACGTTATAGACGTATATAATGTCCCGACCGAGAAGTACGGGACGACACGACCAGGATTCTGTAAAACATTACCATCGAGGGACAAGATGGGTTTGGTTAGGTTATATTACGATATAGGCGTATATAATGTTCCCACCGAGAAGTGGGGCTGACCTGCCAGGAATGTTGTGAAATACTACAATCGAGATGTTAGGTTGCCTTAGGTTAGGATATATAACGTTATAGACGGATATAATGTGCCCACCGAGAAGTACGTGACGACACGACCAGGATTCTGTAAAACATTACCAGCGAGGGGCAAGATGGGTTAGGTTAGGTTATATTACGTTATAGACGTATATAATGTTCCCACCGAGAAGTAGGGGCCGACCAGCCAGGAATGTTGGAAAATAATACATCCGAGATGTTAAGTTGCCTTAGGTTAGGATATATAACGTTATAGACGTATATAATGTCCCCACCGAGAAGTACGGGACGACACAACCAGGATTCCGTAAAACATTACCAGCGGGGGCATAGATTTGTTAGGTTAGGTTATATTACATTATAGGCGTAAATAATATTCCCACCGAGAAGTGGGGCCGAACCGCCATGAATGTTGTGAAATACTACATTCGGGATGTTAGGTTGCCTTAGGTTAGGATATATAACGTTATAGACACGTATAATGTCCCCACCGAGACGTACGGGACGACACGAACGAGATTCTGTAAAACATTCCCAGCGAGGGTCTAGATGGGTTATGTTAGGTTATATTACGATATAGACGTATATAATGTGCCCACCGAGAAGTAGGGGCCGACCAGCCAGGAACGTTGTAAAATACTACATTCGAGATGTTAGGTTGCCTTAGGTTGGGATATATAAAGTTATAGACGTATGTAATGTTCCCACAAAGACGTACGGGGCTCCACGAACGGGATTCTACAAAACATTCCCAGCGGGGGGCTAGATGTGTTAGGTTAGGTTATATTACGTTAGACACGTATATAATGTTCCCACCGAGAAATAGGGGCCGACCCGCCAGGAATGTTGTAAAATACTACATCCGAGGTGTGAGGTTGCCTTAAGGTAGGATATATAACGTTATAGACGTATATAATGTTCCCACGGAGAGGTACGGTCCGACACGGCCGGGATTCTGTAAAACATTACCAGCCACTGGCTAGATGGGTTAGGTTATGTTATATTACGTTATAGACGTATATAATGTTCCCACCGAGAAATAGGGGCCGACCCGCCAGGAATGTTGTAAAATACTACATTCGAGATGTTAGGTTGCCTTAGGTTGGGATATATAAAGTTATAGACGTATGTAACGTACCCACAAAGACGTACGGGGCTCCACGAACGGGATTCTACAAAACATTCCCAGTGGGGGGCTAGATGTGTTAGGTTAGGTTATATTACGTTAGACACGTATATAATGTTCCCACCGAGAAATAGGGGCCGACCCGACAGGAATGTTGTAAAATACTACATCCGAGGTGTGAGGTTGCCTTAAGTTAGGATATATAACGTTATAGACGTATATAATGTTCCCACGGAAAGGTACGGTACGACACGGCCGGGATTCTGTTAAACATTACCAGCCACGGGCTAGATGGGTTAGGTTATGTTATATTTCGTTATAGACGTATGTAATGTTCCCACCGAGAAGTAGGGGCCAACCCGCCAGAAATGTTGTAAAATACTACATTCGAGATGTTAGGTTCCCTTAGGTTGGGATATATAAAGTTATAGACGTACATAATGTCCCCAAAGAGAAGTTCGGGCGGACACGAACGGGATTCTGTAAAACATTCCCAGCGTGGGGCTAGATGGGTTAGGTTAGGTTATATTACGTTATAGACGTATATAATGTTCCCACCGTGAAATAGGGACCGACCCGCCAGGAATGTTGTAAAATACTACATCCGAGGTGTGAGGTTGCCATAGGTTAGGATATATAACGTTATAGACGTATATAATGTTCCCACGGAGAGGTACGGTCCGACACGGCCGGGATTCTGTAAAACATTACCAGCCACTGGCTAGATGGGTTAGGTTATGTTATATTACGTTATAGACGTATATAATGTTCCCACCGAGAAATAGGGGCCGACCCGCCAGGAATGTTGTAAAATACTACATTCGAGATGTTAGGTTGCCTTAGGTTGGGATATATAAAGTTATAGACGTATGTAATGTTCCCACAAAGACGTACGGGGCTCCACGAACGGGATTCTACAAAACATTCCCAGCGGGGGGCTAGATGTGTTAGGTTAGGTTATATTACGTTAGACACGTATATAATGTTCCCACCGAGAAATAGGGGCCGACCCGCCAGGAATGTTGTAAAATACTACATCCGAGGTGTGAGGTTGCCTTAAGGTAGGATATATAACGTTATAGACGTATATAATGTTCCCACGGAGAGGTACGGTCCGACACGGCCGGGATTCTGTAAAACATTGCCAGCCACTGGCTAGATGGGTTAGGTTATGTTATATTACGTTATAGACGTATATAATGTTCCCACCGAGAAATAGGGGCCGACCCGCCAGGAATGTTGTAAAATACTACGTTCGAGATGTTAGGTTGCCTTAGGTTGGGATATATAAATTTATAGACGTATGTAACGTACCCACAAAGACGTACGGGGCTCCACGAACGGGATTCTACAAAACATTCCCAGTGGGGGGCTAGATGTGTTAGGTTAGGTTATATTACGTTAGACACGTATATAATGTTCCCACCGAGAAATAGGGGCCGACCCGACAGGAATGTTGTAAAATACTACATCCGAGGTGTGAGGTTGCCTTAAGTTAGGATATATAACGTTATAGACGTATATAATGTTCCCACGGAAAGGTACGGTACGACACGGCCGGGATTCTGTTAAACATTACCAGCCACGGGCTAGATGGGTTAGGTTATGTTATATTTCGTTATAGACGTATGTAATGTTCCCACCGAGAAGTAGGGGCCAACCCGCCAGAAATGTTGTAAAATACTACATTCGAGATGTTAGGTTCCCTTAGGTTGGGATATATAAAGTTATAGACGTACATAATGTCCCCAAAGAGAAGTTCGGGCGGACACGAACGGGATTCTGTAAAACATTCCCAGCGTGGGGCTAGATGGGTTAGGTTAGGTTATATTACGTTATAGACGTATATAATGTTCCCACCGTGAAATAGGGACCGACCCGCCAGGAATGTTGTAAAATACTACATCCGAGGTGTGAGGTTGCCATAGGTTAGGATATATAACGTTATAGACGTATATAATGTTCCCACGGAGAGGTACGGTCCGACACGGCCGGGATTCTGTAAAACATTACCAGCCACTGGCTAGATGGGTTAGGTTATGTTATATTACGTTATAGACGTATATAATGTTCCCACCGAGAAATAGGGGCCGACCCGCCAGGAATGTTGTAAAATACTACATTCGAGATGTTAGGTTGCCTTAGGTTGGGATATATAAAGTTATAGACGTATGTAATGTACCCACAAAGACGTACGGGGCTCCACGAACGGGATTCTACAAAACATTCCCAGCGGGGGGCTAGATGTGTTAGGTTAGGTTATATTACGTTAGACACGTATATAATGTTCCCACCGAGAAATAGGGACCGACCCGCCAGGAATGTTGTAAAATACTACATCCGAGGTGTGAGGTTGCCATAGGTTAGGATATATAACGTTATAGACGTATATAATGTTCCCACGGAGAGGTACGGTCCGACACGGCCGGGATTCTGTAAAACATTACCAGCCACTGGCTAGATGGGTTAGGTTATGTTATATTACGTTATAGACGTATATAATGTTCCCACCGAGAAATAGGGGCCGACCCGCCAGGAATGTTGTAAAATACTACATTCGAGATGTTAGGTTGCCTTAGGTTGGGATATATAAAGTTATAGACGTATGTAATGTACCCACAAAGACGTACGGGGCTCCACGAACGGGATTCTACAAAACATTCCCAGCGGGGGGCTAGATGTGTTAGGTTAGGTTATATTACGTTAGACACGTATATAATGTTCCCACCGAGAAATAGGGGCCGACCCGCCAGGAATGTTGTAAAATACTACATCCGAGGTGTGAGGTTGCCTTAAGTTAGGATATATAACGTTATGGACGTATATAATGTTCCCACGGAGAGGTACGGGCCGACACGGCCGGGATTCTGTAAAACATTACCAGCCCCGGGATAGGTGGGTTAGGTTATACTATATTACGTTATAGACGTATATAATGTTCCCACCGAAAAATAGGGGCCGACCCGCCAGGAATGTTGTAAAATACTACATTCGAGAAGTTAGGTTGCCTTATTTTGGGATATATAAAGTTATAGACGTACATAATGTCCCCACGGAGAAGTTCGGGGGGACACGAACGGGATTCTGTAAAACATTCCCAGCGAGGGGCTAGATGGGTTAGGTTAGGTTATATTACGATATAGACGTATATAATGTGCCCATCGATAAGTAGTGCCCGACCCGCCATGAATGTTGGAAAATACTACATCCGAGATGTTAAGTTGCCTTAAGTTAGGATATATAACGTTATAGACGTATATAATGCCCCCACCGAGAAGTACGGGACGACACTACCAGGATTCCGTAAAACATGACCAACGGGGGGCTAGATTGGTTAGGTTAGGTTATATTACGTTATAGACGTAAATAATGTTCCCACCGAGAAGTGGTCCCGAACCGCCAGGAATGTTGTGAAACACTACATTCGAGATGTTATGTTGCCTTAGGTTAGGATATATAACGTTATAGACGCATATAATGTCCCCACCGAGAAGTACGAGCCGACATGACAGGGATTCTGTAAAACATTACCAGCGAGGGGCTAGATGGGTTTGGTTAGGTTATATTACGTTATAGAAGTAAATAATGTTCCCACCGAGAAGTGGGGCCGACCCGCCAGGAATGTTGTGAAATACTACAGTCGAGATGTTAGGTTGCCTTTGGTTAGGATATATAACGTTATTGACGTGTATAATACCCCACCGAGAAGTACGGGCCGACACGAACGGGATTCCGTAAAACATTACCAGCGGGGGGCTAGATTGGTTAAGTTAGGTTATATTACGTTATAGACGTAAATAATGTTCCCACCGAGACGTGGGGCCGAACCAGCAGGAATGTTGTGAAACACTACATTCGAGATGTTAGGGTGGCTTAGGTTAGGATATATAACGTTATAGACGTATATAATGTCCCCACCGAGAAGTACGGTACGACACGAACAGGATTCCGTAAAACATTACCAGCGAGGAGCTAGATGGGTTAGGTTAGGTTATATTACGATATAGACGTATATAATGTTACCACCGAGAAGTGGGGCCGACCCGCCAGGAATGTTGTGAAATACTACATCGAGATGTCAGGTTGCCTTAGGTTAGGATATATAACGCTATAGACGTATATAATGTACGCACCGAGACGTACGGAACGACACGAACTGGATTCTGTAAATCATAACAAGCGAGGGTCTAGATGGGTTAGGTTAGGTTATATTACGATGTAGACGTATATAATGTGCCCACCGAGAAGTAGGGGCCGACCCGCCAGGAATGTTGGAAAATACTACATCCGAGATGTTAAGTTGCCTTAGGATAGGATATATAACGTTATAGACGTATATAATGACCCCACCGAGAAGTACGGGACGACACGACCAGGATTCCGTAAAACATTACCAGCGGGGGGCTAGATTGGTTAAGTTAGGTTATATTACGTTATAGACGTAAATAATGTTCCCACCGAGAAGTGGGGCCGAACCGCCAGGAATGTTGTGAAACACTACATTCGAGAAGTTAGGTTGCCTTAGGTTAGGATATATAACGTTATAGACGCATATATTGTCCCCACGGGAACGTACGGGACGACACGAACGGGATTTTGTAAAACACTAACAGCAAGGAGCTAGATGGGTTAGCTTAGGTTATATTACGATATAGACGTATATAATGTCCACACCGAGAAGTGGGGCCGACCCGCCAGGAATGTTGTGAAATACTACATTTGAGATGTTAGGTTGCCTTATGGTAATATATACAACGATATAGACGTATCGAATGTCCCCACCGAGAAGTACGGGCCGACACGACCGGGATTCTGTAAAACATTATCACCGAGGAGCAAGATGGGTTATGTTATGTTATATTACGATATAGACGAATATAATGTGCCCACCGAGATGTAGGGGCCGACCCGGCAGGAATGTTGGAAAATACTACATCCGAGATGTTAAGTTACCTTAGGTTAGGATATATAACGTTATAGACGTATATAATGTCCCCACCGAGAAGTACGGGACGACACGACCAGGATTCTGTAAAACATTACCATCGAGGGGCAAGATGGGTTTGGTTAGGTTATATTACGATATAGGCGTATATAATGTTCCCACCGAGAAGTGGGGCTGACCTGCCAGGAATGTTGTGAAATACTACAATCGAGATGTTAGGTTGCCTTAGGTTAGGATATATAACGTTATAGACGGATATAATGTGCCCACCGAGAAGTACGTGACGACACGACCAGGATTCTGTAAAACATTACCAGCGAGGGGCAAGATGGGTTAGGTTAGGTTATATTACGTTATAGACGTATATAATGTTCCCACCGAGAAGTAGGGGCCGACCAGCCAGGAATGTTGGAAAATAATACATCCGAGATGTTAAGTTGCCTTAGGTTAGGATATATAACGTTATAGACGTATATAATGTCCCCACCGAGAAGTACGGGACGACACAACCAGGATTCCGTAAAACATTACCAGCGGGGGCATAGATTTGTTAGGTTAGGTTATATTACATTATAGGCGTAAATAATATTCCCACCGAGAAGTGGGGCCGAACCGCCATGAATGTTGTGAAATACTACATTCGGGATGTTAGGTTGCCTTAGGTTAGGATATATAACGTTATAGACACGTATAATGTCCCCACCGAGACGTACGGGACGACACGAACGAGATTCTGTAAAACATTCCCAGCGAGGGTCTAGATGGGTTAGGTTAGGTTATATTACGATATAGACGTATATAATGTGCCCACCGAGAAGTAGGGGCCGACCAGCCAGGAACGTTGTGAGATACTACAGTCGAAATGTTAGGTTGCCTTAGGTTAGGATATATAACGTTATTGACGTGTATAATACCCCACCGAGAAGTACGGGCCGACACGAACGGGATTCCGTAAAACATTACCAGCGGGGGGCTAGATTGGTTAAGTTAGGTTATATTACGATATAGACGTATATAATGTGCCCACGGAGAAGTAGGGACGACCCGCCAGGAATGTTGTGAAACACTACATTCGAGATGTTAGGTTCCCTTAGGATAGGATATATAACGTTATAGACGTATATAATGTCCGCACCGAGACGTACGGGTCGATACGAACGGGACTCTGTAAAACATTACCAGCAAGGTTCTAGATGGGTTAGGTTAGGTTATATTACGATATAGACGTATATAATGTGCCCATCGAGACGTAGTGGCCGCCCCGCCAGGAATGTTGGAAAATACTACATCCGAGATGTTAGGTTCCCTTAGGTTAGGATATATAACATTCTAGACGTATATAATACCCCACCGAGAAGTACGGGACGACATGAACGGAATTCTGTAAAACATTACCAGCGAGGTGCTAGATGGGTTAGGTTAGGTTATATTACGTTATAGACGTATATAATGTTCCCACCGAGAAGTGGGGCCGACCCGCCAGGAATGTTGTGAAATTCTACATTCGAGATGTCAGGTTGCCTTAGGTTAGGATATATAACATTCTAGACGTATATAATACCCCACCGAGAAGTACGGGACGACATGAACGGAATTCTGTAAAACATTAACAGCGAGGTGCTAGATGGGTTAGGTTAGGTTATATTACGTTATAGACGTATATAATGTTCCCACCGAGAAGTGGGGCCGACCCGCCAGGAATGTTGTGAAATACTACATTCGAGATGTCAGGTTGCCTTAGGTTAGGATATATAACGCTATAGACGTATATAATGTCCGCACCGAGACGTACGGAACGACACGAAGTGGATTCTGTAAAACATAACAAGCGAGGGTCTAGATGGGTTAGGTTAGGTTATATTACGATGTAGACGTATATAATGTGCCCACCCAGAAGTAGGGGCCGACCCGCCAGGAATGTTGGAAAATACTACATCCGAGATGTTAAGTTGCCCTAGGATAGGATATATAACGCTATAGACGTATATAATGACCCCACCGAGAAGTACGGGACAACACGACCAGGATTCCGTAAAACATTACCAGCGGGGGGCTAGATTGGTTAAGTTAGGTTATATTACGTTATAGACCTAAATAATGTTCCCACCGAGAAGTGGGGCCGAACCGCCAGGAATGTTGTGAAACACTACATTCGAGATGTTAGGGTGCCTTAGGTTAGGATATATAACGTTATAGACGTATATAATGTCCCCACCGAGAAGTACGAGACGACACGAACAGGATTCCGTAAAACATTACCAGCGAGGAGCTAGATGGGTAAGGTTAGGTTATATTACGATATAGACGTATATAATGTGCCCACCGAGAGGTAGTGCCCGACCCCCCAGGAATGTTGGAAAATACGACATCCGAGATGTTAGGTTCCCTTATGATAGGATATATAACGTTATAGACGTATATAATGTCCGCACCGAGACGTACGGGACGATACGAAGGGGACTCTGTAAAACATTACCAGCGAGGTTCAAGATGGGTTAGGTTATGTTATATTACGATATAGACGTATATAATGTGCCCATCGAGAAGTAGTTGCCGACCCGCCAGGAATGTTGGAAAATACTACATCCGAGATGTTAAGTTGCCCTAGGATAGGATATATAACGTTATAGACGTATATAATGACCCCACCGAGAAGTACTGGACAACACGACCAGGATTCCGTAAAACATTACCAGCGGGGGGCTAGATTGGTTAAGTTAGGTTATATTACGTTATAGACGTAAATAATGTTCCCACCGAGAAGTGGGGCCGACCCGCCAGGAATGTTGTGAAATACTACATTCGAGATGTCAGGTTGCCTTAGGTTAGGATATATAACGCTATAGACGTATATAATGTCCGCACCGAGACGTACGGAACGACACGAACTGGATTCTGTAAAACATAACAAGCGAGGGTCTGTATGGGTTAGGTTAGGTTATATTACGATGTAGACGTATATAATGTGCCCACCCAGAAGTAGGGGCCGACCCGCCAGGAATGTTGGAAAATACTACATCCGAGATGTTAAGTTGCCCTAGGATAGGATATATAACGTTATAGACGTATATAATGACCCCACCGAGAAGTACTGGACAACACGACCAGGATTCCGTAAAACATTACCAGCGGGGGGCTAGATTGGTTAAGTTAGGTTATATTACGTTATAGACGTAAATAATGTTCCCGCCGAGAAGTGGGGCCGAACCGGCAGGAATGTTGTGAAACACTACATTCGAGATGTTAGGGTGCCTTAGGTTAGGATATATAACGTTATAGACGTATATAATGTCCCCACCGAGAAGTACGGTACGACACGAACAGGATTCCGTAAAACATTACCAGCGAGGAGCTAGATGGGTTAGGTTAGGTTATATTACGATATAGACGTATATAATGTTCCCACCGAGAAGTGGGGCCGACCCGCCAGGAATGTTGTGAAATACTACATTCGAGATGTCAGGTTGCCTTAGGTTAGGATATATAACGCTATAGACGTATATAATGTCCGCACCGAGACGTACGGAACGACACGAAGTGGATTCTGTAAAACATAACAAGCGAGGGTCTAGATGGGTTAGGTTAGGTTATATTACGATGTAGACGTATATAATGTGCCCACCCAGAAGTAGGGGCCGACCCGCCAGGAATGTTGGAAAATACTACATCCGAGATGTTAAGTTGCCCTAGGATAGGATATATAACGCTATAGACGTATATAATGACCCCACCGAGAAGTACGGGACAACACGACCAGGATTCCGTAAAACATTACCAGCGGGGGGCTAGATTGGTTAAGTTAGGTTATATTACGTTATAGACCTAAATAATGTTCCCACCGAGAAGTGGGGCCGAACCGCCAGGAATGTTGTGAAACACTACATTCGAGATGTTAGGGTGCCTTAGGTTAGGATATATAACGTTATAGACGTATATAATGTCCCCACCGAGAAGTACGAGACGACACGAACAGGATTCCGTAAAACATTACCAGCGAGGAGCTAGATGGGTAAGGTTAGGTTATATTACGATATAGACGTATATAATGTGCCCACCGAGAGGTAGTGCCCGACCCCCCAGGAATGTTGGAAAATACGACATCCGAGATGTTAGGTTCCCTTATGATAGGATATATAACGTTATAGACGTATATAATGTCCGCACCGAGACGTACGGGACGATACGAAGGGGACTCTGTAAAACATTACCAGCGAGGTTCAAGATGGGTTAGGTTATGTTATATTACGATATAGACGTATATAATGTGCCCATCGAGAAGTAGTTGCCGACCCGCAAGGAATGTTGGAAAATACTACATCCGAGATGTTAAGTTGCCCTAGGATAGGATATATAACGTTATAGACGTATATAATGACCCCACCGAGAAGTACTGGACAACACGACCAGGATTCCGTAAAACATTACCAGCGGGGGGCTAGATTGGTTAAGTTAGGTTATATTACGATATAGACGTATATAATGTTCCCACCGAGAAGTGGGGCCGACCCGCCAGGAATGTTGTGAAATACTACATTCGAGATGTCAGGTTGCCTTAGGTTAGGATATATAACGCTATAGACGTATATAGTGTACGCACCGAGACGTACGGAACGACACGAACTGGATTCTGTAAATCATAACAAGCGAGGGTCTAGATGGGTTTGGTTAGGTTATATTACGATGTAGACGTATATAATGTGCCCACCCAGAAGTAGGGGCCGACCCGCCAGGAATGTTGGAAAATACTACATCCGAGATGTTAAGTTGCCCTAGGATAGGATATATAACGCTATAGACGTATATAATGACCCCACCGAGAAGTACGGGACAACACGACCAGGATTCCGTAAAACATTACCAGCGGGGGGCTAGATTGGTTAAGTTAGGTTATATTACGTTATAGACCTAAATAATGTTCCCACCGAGAAGTGGGGCCGAACCGCCAGGAATGTTGTGAAACACTACATTCGAGATGTTAGGGTGCCTTAGGTTAGGATATATAACGTTATAGACGTATATAATGTCCCCACCGAGAAGTACGAGACGACACGAACAGGATTCCGTAAAACATTACCAGCGAGGAGCTAGATGGGTAAGGTTAGGTTATATTACGATATAGACGTATATAATGTGCCCACCGAGAGGTAGTGCCCGACCCCCCAGGAATGTTGGAAAATACGACATCCGAGATGTTAGGTTCCCTTATGATAGGATATATAACGTTATAGACGTATATAATGTCCGCACCGAGACGTACGGGACGATACGAAGGGGACTCTGTAAAACATTACCAGCGAGGTTCAAGATGGGTTAGGTTATGTTATATTACGATATAGACGTATATAATGTGCCCATCGAGAAGTGGGGCCGAACCGGCAGGAATGTTGTGAAACACTACATTCGAGATGATAGGGTGCCTTAGGTTAGGATATATAACGTTATAGACGTATATAATGTCCCCACCGAGAAGTACGGTACGACACGAACAGGATTCCGTAAAACATTACCAGCGAGGAGCTAGATGGGTTAGGTTAGGTTATATTACGATATAGACGTATATAATGTTCCCACCGAGAAGTGGGGCCGACCCGCCAGGAATGTTGTGAAATACTACATTCGAGATGTCAGGTTGCCTTAGGTTAGGATATATAACGCTATAGACGTATATAGTGTACGCACCGAGACGTACGGAACGACACGAACTGGATTCTGTAAATCATAACAAGCGAGGGTCTAGATGGGTTAGGTTAGGTTATATTACGATGTAGACGTATATAATGTTCCCACCCAGAAGTAGGGGCCGACCCGCCAGGAATGTTGGAAAATACTACATCCGAGATGTTAAGTTGCCTTAGGATAGGATATATAACGTTATAGACGTATATAATGACCCCACCGAGAAGTACGGGACGACACGACCAGGATTCCGTAAAACATTACCAGCGGGGGGCTAGATTGGTTAAGTTAGGTTATATTACGTTATAGACGTAAATAATGTTCCCACCGAGAAGTGGGGCCGAACCGCCAGGAATGTTGTGAAACACTACATTCGAGATGTTAGGGTGCCTTAGGTTAGGATATATAACGTTATAGACGTATATAATGTCCCCACCGAGAAGTACGGGACGACACGAACAGGATTCCGTAAAACATTACCAGCGAGGAGCTAGATGGGCTAGGTTAGGTTATATTACGATATAGACGTATATAATGTGCCCACCGAGAGGTAGTGCCCGACCCCCCAGGAATGTTGGAAAATACGACATCCGAGATGTTAGGTTCCCTTATGATAGGATATATAACGTTATAGACGTATATAATGTCCGCACCGAGACGTACGGGACGATACGAAGGGGACTCTGTAAAACATTACCAGCGAGGTTCAAGATGGGTTAGGTTATGTTATATTACGATATAGACGTATATAATGTGCCCATCGAGAAGTAGTTGCCGACCCGCCAGGAATGTTGGAAAATACTACATCCGAGATGTTAAGTTGCCCTAGGATAGGATATATAACGTTATAGACGTATATAATGACCCCACCGAGAAGTACTGGACAACACGACCAGGATTCCGTAAAACATTACCAGCGGGGGGCTAGATTGGTTAAGTTAGGTTATATTACGTTATAGACGTAAATAATGTTCCCACCGAGAAGTGGGGCCGACCCGCCAGGAATGTTGTGAAATACTACATTCGAGATGTCAGGTTGCCTTAGGTTAGGATATATAACGCTATAGACGTATATAATGTCCGCACCGAGACGTACGGAACGACACGAACTGGATTCTGTAAAACATAACAAGCGAGGGTCTGTATGGGTTAGGTTAGGTTATATTACGATGTAGACGTATATAATGTGCCCACCCAGAAGTAGGGGCCGACCCGCCAGGAATGTTGGAAAATACTACATCCGAGATGTTAAGTTGCCCTAGGATAGGATATATAACGTTATAGACGTATATAATGACCCCACCGAGAAGTACTGGACAACACGACCAGGATTCCGTAAAACATTACCAGCGGGGGGCTAGATTGGTTAAGTTAGGTTATATTACGTTATAGACGTAAATAATGTTCCCACCGAGAAGTGGGGCCGAACCGGCAGGAATGTTGTGAAACACTACATTCGAGATGTTAGGGTGCCTTAGGTTAGGATATATAACGTTATAGACGTATATAATGTCCCCACCGAGAAGTACGGTACGACACGAACAGGATTCCGTAAAACATTACCAGCGAGGAGCTAGATGGGTTAGGTTAGGTTATATTACGATATAGACGTATATAATGTTCCCACCGAGAAGTGGGGCCGACCCGCCAGGAATGTTGTGAAATACTACATTCGAGATGTCAGGTTGCCTTAGGTTAGGATATATAACGCTATAGACGTATATAATGTCCGCACCGAGACGTACGGAACGACACGAAGTGGATTCTGTAAAACATAACAAGCGAGGGTCTAGATGGGTTAGGTTAGGTTATATTACGATGTAGACGTATATAATGTGCCCACCCAGAAGTAGGGGCCGACCCGCCAGGAATGTTGGAAAATACTACATCCGAGATGTTAAGTTGCCCTAGGATAGGATATATAACGCTATAGACGTATATAATGACCCCACCGAGAAGTACGGGACAACACGACCAGGATTCCGTAAAACATTACCAGCGGGGGGCTAGATTGGTTAAGTTAGGTTATATTACGTTATAGACCTAAATAATGTTCCCACCGAGAAGTGGGGCCGAACCGCCAGGAATGTTGTGAAACACTACATTCGAGATGTTAGGGTGCCTTAGGTTAGGATATATAACGTTATAGACGTATATAATGTCCCCACCGAGAAGTACGAGACGACACGAACAGGATTCCGTAAAACATTACCGGCGAGGAGCTAGATGGGTAAGGTTAGGTTATATTACGATATAGACGTATATAATGTGCCCACCGAGAGGTAGTGCCCGACCCCCCAGGAATGTTGGAAAATACGACATCCGAGATGTTAGGTTCCCTTATGATAGGATATATAACGTTATAGACGTATATAATGTCCGCACCGAGACGTACGGGACGATACGAAGGGGACTCTGTAAAACATTACCAGCGAGGTTCAAGATGGGTTAGGTTATGTTATATTACGATATAGACGTATATAATGTGCCCATCGAGAAGTAGTTGCCGACCCGCCAGGAATGTTGGAAAATACTACATCCGAGATGTTAAGTTGCCCTAGGATAGGATATATAACGTTATAGACGTATATAATGACCCCACCGAGAAGTACTGGACAACACGACCAGGATTCCGTAAAACATTACCAGCGGGGGGCTAGATTGGTTAAGTTAGGTTATATTACGTTATAGACGTAAATAATGTTCCCACCGAGAAGTGGGGCCGACCCGCCAGGAATGTTGTGAAATACTACATTCGAGATGTCAGGTTGCCTTAGGTTAGGATATATAACGCTATAGACGTATATAATGTCCGCACCGAGACGTACGGAACGACACGAACTGGATTCTGTAAAACATAACAAGCGAGGGTCTGTATGGGTTAGGTTAGGTTATATTACGATGTAGACGTATATAATGTGCCCACCCAGAAGTAGGGGCCGACCCGCCAGGAATGTTGGAAAATACTACATCCGAGATGTTAAGTTGCCCTAGGATAGGATATATAACGTTATAGACGTATATAATGACCCCACCGAGAAGTACTGGACAACACGACCAGGATTCCGTAAAACATTACCAGCGGGGGGCTAGATTGGTTAAGTTAGGTTATATTACGTTATAGACGTAAATAATGTTCCCGCCGAGAAGTGGGGCCGAACCGGCAGGAATGTTGTGAAACACTACATTCGAGATGTTAGGGTGCCTTAGGTTAGGATATATAACGTTATAGACGTATATAATGTCCCCACCGAGAAGTACGGTACGACACGAACAGGATTCCGTAAAACATTACCAGCGAGGAGCTAGATGGGTTAGGTTAGGTTATATTACGATATAGACGTATATAATGTTCCCACCGAGAAGTGGGGCCGACCCGCCAGGAATGTTGTGAAATACTACATTCGAGATGTCAGGTTGCCTTAGGTTAGGATATATAACGCTATAGACGTATATAGTGTACGCACCGAGACGTACGGAACGACACGAACTGGATTCTGTAAATCATAACAAGCGAGGGTCTAGATGGGTTTGGTTAGGTTATATTACGATGTAGACGTATATAATGTGCCCACCCAGAAGTAGGGGCCGACCCGCCAGGAATGTTGGAAAATACTACATCCGAGATGTTAAGTTGCCCTAGGATAGGATATATAACGCTATAGACGTATATAATGACCCCACCGAGAAGTACGGGACAACACGACCAGGATTCCGTAAAACATTACCAGCGGGGGGCTAGATTGGTTAAGTTAGGTTATATTACGTTATAGACCTAAATAATGTTCCCACCGAGAAGTGGGGCCGAACCGCCAGGAATGTTGTGAAACACTACATTCGAGATGTTAGGGTGCCTTAGGTTAGGATATATAACGTTATAGACGTATATAATGTCCCCACCGAGAAGTACGAGACGACACGAACAGGATTCCGTAAAACATTACCAGCGAGGAGCTAGATGGGTAAGGTTAGGTTATATTACGATATAGACGTATATAATGTGCCCACCGAGAGGTAGTGCCCGACCCCCCAGGAATGTTGGAAAATACGACATCCGAGATGTTAGGTTCCCTTATGATAGGATATATAACGTTATAGACGTATATAATGTCCGCACCGAGACGTACGGGACGATACGAAGGGGACTCTGTAAAACATTACCAGCGAGGTTCAAGATGGGTTAGGTTATGTTATATTACGATATAGACGTATATAATGTGCCCATCGAGAAGTGGGGCCGAACCGGCAGGAATGTTGTGAAACACTACATTCGAGATGTTAGGGTGCCTTAGGTTAGGATATATAACGTTATAGACGTATATAATGTCCCCACCGAGAAGTACGGTACGACACGAACAGGATTCCGTAAAACATTACCAGCGAGGAGATAGATGGGTTAGGTTAGGTTATATTACGATATAGACGTATATAATGATCCCACCGAGAAGTGGGGCCGACCCGCCAGGAATGTTGTGAAATACTACATTCGAGATGTCAGGTTGCCTTAGGTTAGGATATATAACGCTATAGACGTATATAGTGTACGCACCGAGACGTACGGAACGACACGAACTGGATTCTGTAAATCATAACAAGCGAGGGTCTAGATGGGTTAGGTTAGGTTATATTACGATGTAGACGTATATAATGTTCCCACCCAGAAGTAGGGGCCGACCCGCCAGGAATGTTGGAAAATACTACATCCGAGATGTTAAGTTGCCTTAGGATAGGATATATAACGTTATAGACGTATATAATGACCCCACCGAGAAGTACGGGACGACACGACCAGGATTCCGTAAAACATTACCAGGGGGGGCTAGATTGGTTAAGTTAGGTTATATTACGTTATAGACGTAAATAATGTTCCCACCGAGAAGTGGGGCCGAACCGCCAGGAATGTTGTGAAACACTACATTCGAGATGTTAGGGTGCCTTAGGTTAGGATATATAACGTTATAGACGTATATAATGTCCCCACCGAGAAGTACGGGACGACACGAACAGGATTCCGTAAAACATTACCAGCGAGGAGCTAGATGGGCTAGGTTAGGTTATATTACGATATAGACGTATATAATGTGCCCACCGAGAGGTAGTGCCCGACCCCCCAGGAATGTTGGAAAATACGACATCCGAGATGTTAGGTTCCCTTATGATAGGATATATAACGTTATAGACGTATATAATGTCCGCACCGAGACATACGGGACGATACGAACGGGACTCTGTAAAACATTACCAGCGAGGTTCAAGATGGGTTAGGTTAGGTTATATTACGATATAGACGTATATAATGTGCCCATCGAGAAGTAGTTGCCGACCCGCCAGGAATGTTGGAAAATACTACATCCGAGATGTTAAGTTGCCCTAGGATAGGATATATAACGTTATAGACGTATATAATGACCCCACCGAGAAGTACTGGACAACACGACCAGGATTCCGTAAAACATTACCAGCGGGGGGCTAGATTGGTTAAGTTAGGTTATATTACGTTATAGACGTAAATAATGTTCCCACCGAGAAGTGGGGCCGACCCGCCAGGAATGTTGTGAAATACTACATTCGAGATGTCAGGTTGCCTTAGGTTAGGATATATAACGCTATAGACGTATATAATGTCCGCACCGAGACGTACGGAACGACACGAACTGGATTCTGTAAAACATAACAAGCGAGGGTCTGTATGGGTTAGGTTAGGTTATATTACGATGTAGACGTATATAATGTGCCCACCCAGAAGTAGGGGCCGACCCGCCAGGAATGTTGGAAAATACTACATCCGAGATGTTAAGTTGCCCTAGGATAGGATATATAACGTTATAGACGTATATAATGACCCCACCGAGAAGTACTGGACAACACGACCAGGATTCCGTAAAACATTACCAGCGGGGGGCTAGATTGGTTAAGTTAGGTTATATTACGTTATAGACGTAAATAATGTTCCCGCCGAGAAGTGGGGCCGAACCGGCAGGAATGTTGTGAAACACTACATTCGAGATGTTAGGGTGCCTTAGGTTAGGATATATAACGTTATAGACGTATATAATGTCCCCACCGAGAAGTACGGTACGACACGAACAGGATTCCGTAAAACATTACCAGCGAGGAGCTAGATGGGTTAGGTTAGGTTATATTACGATATAGACGTATATAATGTTCCCACCGAGAAGTGGGGCCGACCCGCCAGGAATGTTGTGAAATACTACATTCGAGATGTCAGGTTGCCTTAGGTTAGGATATATAACGCTATAGACGTATATAGTGTACGCACCGAGACGTACGGAACGACACGAACTGGATTCTGTAAATCATAACAAGCGAGGGTCTAGATGGGTTTGGTTAGGTTATATTACGATGTAGACGTATATAATGTGCCCACCCAGAAGTAGGGGCCGACCCGCCAGGAATGTTGGAAAATACTACATCCGAGATGTTAAGTTGCCCTAGGATAGGATATATAACGCTATAGACGTATATAATGACCCCACCGAGAAGTACGGGACAACACGACCAGGATTCCGTAAAACATTACCAGCGGGGGGCTAGATTGGTTAAGTTAGGTTATATTACGTTATAGACCTAAATAATGTTCCCACCGAGAAGTGGGGCCGAACCGCCAGGAATGTTGTGAAACACTACATTCGAGATGTTAGGGTGCCTTAGGTTAGGATATATAACGTTATAGACGTATATAATGTCCCCACCGAGAAGTACGAGACGACACGAACAGGATTCCGTAAAACATTACCAGCGAGGAGCTAGATGGGTAAGGTTAGGTTATATTACGATATAGACGTATATAATGTGCCCACCGAGAGGTAGTGCCCGACCCCCCAGGAATGTTGGAAAATACGACATCCGAGATGTTAGGTTCCCTTATGATAGGATATATAACGTTATAGACGTATATAATGTCCGCACCGAGACGTACGGGACGATACGAAGGGGACTCTGTAAAACATTACCAGCGAGGTTCAAGATGGGTTAGGTTATGTTATATTACGATATAGACGTATATAATGTGCCCATCGAGAAGTGGGGCCGAACCGGCAGGAATGTTGTGAAACACTACATTCGAGATGTTAGGGTGCCTTAGGTTAGGATATATAACGTTATAGACGTATATAATGTCCCCACCGAGAAGTACGGTACGACACGAACAGGATTCCGTAAAACATTACCAGCGAGGAGATAGATGGGTTAGGTTAGGTTATATTACGATATAGACGTATATAATGATCCCACCGAGAAGTGGGGCCGACCCGCCAGGAATGTTGTGAAATACTACATTCGAGATGTCAGGTTGCCTTAGGTTAGGATATATAACGCTATAGACGTATATAGTGTACGCACCGAGACGTACGGAACGACACGAACTGGATTCTGTAAATCATAACAAGCGAGGGTCTAGATGGGTTAGGTTAGGTTATATTACGATGTAGACGTATATAATGTTCCCACCCAGAAGTAGGGGCCGACCCGCCAGGAATGTTGGAAAATACTACATCCGAGATGTTAAGTTGCCTTAGGATAGGATATATAACGTTATAGACGTATATAATGACCCCACCGAGAAGTACGGGACGACACGACCAGGATTCCGTAAAACATTACCAGGGGGGGCTAGATTGGTTAAGTTAGGTTATATTACGTTATAGACGTAAATAATGTTCCCACCGAGAAGTGGGGCCGAACCGCCAGGAATGTTGTGAAACACTACATTCGAGATGTTAGGGTGCCTTAGGTTAGGATATATAACGTTATAGACGTATATAATGTCCCCACCGAGAAGTACGGGACGACACGAACAGGATTCCGTAAAACATTACCAGCGAGGAGCTAGATGGGCTAGGTTAGGTTATATTACGATATAGACGTATATAATGTGCCCACCGAGAGGTAGTGCCCGACCCCCCAGGAATGTTGGAAAATACGACATCCGAGATGTTAGGTTCCCTTATGATAGGATATATAACGTTATAGACGTATATAATGTCCGCACCGAGACATACGGGACGATACGAACGGGACTCTGTAAAACATTACCAGCGAGGTTCAAGATGGGTTAGGTTAGGTTATATTACGATATAGACGTATATAATGTGCCCATCGAGAAGTAGTTGCCGACCCGCCAGGAATGTTGGAAAATACTACATCCGAGATGTTAGGTTCCCTTAGGTTAGGATATATAACATTCTAGACGTGTATAATACCCCACCGAGAAGTACGGTACGACATGAACGGAATTCTGTAAAACATTACCAGCGAGGTGCTAGATGGGTTAGGTTAGGTTATATTACGTTATAGACGTATATAATGTTCCCACCGAGAAGTGGGGCCGACCCGCCAGGAATGTTGTGAAATACTACATTCGAGATGTCAGGTTGCCTTAGGTTAGGATATATAACGCTATAGACGTATATAATGTCCGCACCGAGACGTACGGAACGACACGAACTGGATTCTGTAAAACATAACAAGCGAGGGTCTATATGGGTTAGGTTAGGTTATATTACGATGTAGACGTATATAATGTGCCCACCCAGAAGTAGGGGCCGACCCGCCAGGAATGTTGGAAAATACTACATCCGAGATGTTAAGTTGCCCTAGGATAGGATATATAACGTTATAGACGTATATAATGACCCCACCGAGAAGTACTGGACAACACGACCAGGATTCCGTAAAACATTACCAGCGGGGGGCTAGATTGGTTAAGTTAGGTTATATTACGTTATAGACGTAAATAATGTTCCCACCGAGAAGTGGGGCCGAACCGGCAGGAATGTTGTGAAACACTACATTCGAGATGTTAGGGTGCCTTAGGTTAGGATATATAACGTTATAGACGTATATAATGTCCCCACCGAGAAGTACGGTACGACACGAACAGGATTCCGTAAAACATTACCAGCGAGGAGCTAGATGGGTTAGGTTAGGTTATATTACGATATAGACGTATATAATGTTCCCACCGAGAAGTGGGGCCGACCCGCCAGGAATGTTGTGAAATACTACATTCGAGATGTCAGGTTGCCTTAGGTTAGGATATATAACGCTATAGACGTATATAATGTACGCACCGAGACGTACGGAACGACACGAACTGGATTCTGTAAATCATAACAAGCGAGGGTCTAGATGGGTTAGGTTAGGTTATATTACGATGTAGACGTATATAATGTGCCCACCGAGAAGTAGGGGCCGACCCGCCAGGAATGTTGGAAAATACTACATCCGAGATGTTAAGTTGCCTTAGGTTAGGATATATAACGTTATAGACGTATATAATGTCCCCACCGAGAAGTACGGGACGACACGACCAGGATTCCGTAAAACATTACCAGCGGGGGGCTAGATTGGTTAAGTTAGGTTATATTACGTTATAGACGTAAATAATGTTCCCACCGAGAAGTGGGGCCGAACCGCCAGGAATGTTGTGAAACACTACATTCGAGATGTTAGGGTGCCTTAGGTTAGGATATGTAACATTCTAGACGTATATAATACCCCACCGAGAAGTACGGGACGACATGAACGGAATTCTGTAAAACATTACCAGCGAGGTGCTAGATGGGTTAGGTTAGGTTATATTACGTTATAGACGTATATAATGTTCCCACCGAGAAGTGGGGCCGACCCGCCAGGAATGTTGTGAAATACTACATTCGAGATGTCAGGTTGCCTTAGGTTAGGATATATAACGCTATAGACGTATATAATGTCCGCACCGAGACGTACGGGACGATACGAACGGGACTCTGTAAAACATTACCAGCGAGGTTCAAGATGGGTTAGGTTATGTTATATTACGATATAGACGTATATAATGTGCCCATCGAGAAGTAGTTGCCGACCCGCCAGGAATGTTGGAAAATACTACATCCGAGATGTTAGGTTCCCTTAGGTTAGGATATATAACATTCTAGACGTATATAATACCCCACCGAGAAGTACGGTACGACATGAACGGAATTCTGTAAAACATTACCAGCGAGGTGCTGGATGGGTTAGGTTAGGTTATATTACGTTATAGACGTATATAATGTTCCCACCGAGAAGTGGGGCCGACCCGCCAGGAATGTTGTGAAATACTACATTCGAGATGTCAGGTTGCCTTAGGTTAGGATATATAACGCTATAGACGTATATAATGTCCGCACCGAGACGTACGGAACGACACGAACTGGATTCTGTAAAACATAACAAGCGAGGGTCTGTATGGGTTAGGTTAGGTTATATTACGATGTAGACGTATATAATGTGCCCACCCAGAAGTAGGGGCCGACCCGCCAGGAATGTTGGAAAATACTACATCCGAGATGTTAAGTTGCCCTAGGATAGGATATATAACGTTATAGACGTATATAATGACCCCACCGAGAAGTACTGGACAACACGACCAGGATTCCGTAAAACATTACCAGCGGGGGGCTAGATTGGTTAAGTTAGGTTATATTACGTTATAGACGTAAATAATGTTCCCACCGAGAAGTGGGGCCGAACCGGCAGGAATGTTGTGAAACACTACATTCGAGATGTTAGGGTGCCTTAGGTTAGGATATATAACGTTATAGACGTATATAATGTCCCCACCGAGAAGTACGGTACGACACGAACAGGATTCCGTAAAACATTACCAGCGAGGAGCTAGATGGGTTAGGTTAGGTTATATTACGATATAGACGTATATAATGTTCCCACCGAGAAGTGGGGCCGACCCGCCAGGAATGTTGTGAAATACTACATTCGAGATGTCAGGTTGCCTTAGGTTAGGATATATAACGCTATAGACGTATATAATGTACGCACCGAGACGTACGGAACGACACGAACTGGATTCTGTAAATCATAACAAGCGAGGGTCTAGATGGGTTAGGTTAGGTTATATTACGATGTAGACGTATATAATGTGCCCACCCAGAAGTAGGGGCCGACCCGCCAGGAATGTTGGAAAATACTACATCCGAGATGTTAAGTTGCCTTAGGATAGGATATATAACGTTATAGACGTATATAATGACCCCACCGAGAAGTACGGGACGACACGACCAGGATTCCGTAAAACATTACCAGCGGGGGGCTAGATTGGTTAAGTTAGGTTATATTACGTTATAGACGTAAATAATGTTCCCACCGAGAAGTGGGGCCGAACCGCCAGGAATGTTGTGAAACACTACATTCGAGATGTTAGGGTGCCTTAGGTTAGGATATATAACGTTATAGACGTATATAATGTCCCCACCGAGAAGTACGGGACGACACGAACAGGATTCCGTAAAACATTACCAGCGAGGAGCTAGATGGGCTAGGTTAGGTTATATTACGATATAGACGTATATAATGTGCCCACCGAGAGGTAGTGCCCGACCCCCCAGGAATGTTGGAAAATAAGACATCCGAGATGTTAGGTTCCCTTATGATAGGATATATAACGTTATAGACGTATATAATGTCCGCACCGAGACATACGGGACGATACGAATGGGACTCTGTAAAACATTACCAGCGAGGTTCAAGATGGGTTAGGTTAGGTTATATTACGATATAGACGTATATAATGTGCCCATCGAGAAGTAGTTGCCGACCCGCCAGGAATGTTGGAAAATACTACATCCGAGATGTTAGGTTCCCTTAGGTTAGGATATATAACATTCTAGACGTGTATAATACCCCACCGAGAAGTACGGTACGACATGAACGGAATTCTGTAAAACATTACCAGCGATGTGCTAGATGGGTTAGGTTAGGTTATATTATGTTATGGAAGTAAATAATGTTCCCACCGAGAAGTGGGGCCGACCCGCCAGGAATGTTGTGAAATACTACATTCGAGATGTCAGGTTGCCTTAGGTTAGGATATATAACGCTATAGACGTATATAATGTCCGCACCGAGACGTACGGAACGACACGAACTGGATTCTGTAAAACATAACAAGCGAGGGTCTATATGGGTTAGGTTAGGTTATATTACGATGTAGACGTATATAATGTGCCCACCCAGAAGTAGGGGCCGACCCGCCAGGAATGTTGGAAAATACTACATCCGAGATGTTCGCTTGCCTTAGGTTAGGATATATAACGTTATAGACGCATATAATGTGCCCACCGAGAAGTAGGGGCGACCCGCCAGGAATGTTGGAAAATACTACATCCGAGATGTTAAGTTGCCTTAGGTTAGGATATATAACGTTATAGACGTATATAATGTCCCCACCGAAAAGTACGGGACGACACGACCAGGATTCTGTAAAACATTACAAGCGACGGGCTAGATGGGTTAGGTTAGGTTATATTATGTTATGGAAGTAAATAATGTTCCCACCGAGAAGTGGGGCCGACCCGCCAGGAATGTTGTGAAACACTACATTCGAGATGTTAGGTTGCCTTAGGTTAGGATATATAACGTTATAGACGCATATATTGTCCCCACGGGAACGTACGGGACGACACGAACGGGATTTTGTAAAACACTAACAGCAAGGAGCTAGATGGGTTAGCTTAGGTTATATTACGATATAGACGTATATAATGTCCACACCGAGAAGTGGGGCCGACCCGCCAGGAATGTTGTGAAATACTACATTTGAGATGTTAGGTTGCCTTATGGTAATATATACAACGATATAGACGTATCGAATATCCCCACCGAGAAGTACGGGCCGACACGACCGGGATTCTGTAAAACATTATCACCGAGGAGCAAGATGGGTTATGTTATGTTATATTACGATATAGACGAATATAATGTGCCCACCGAGATGTAGGGGCCGACCCGGCAGGAATGTTGGAAAATACTACATCCGAGATGCTAGGCTGCCCTAGGTTAGGATATAGAAGGTTATAGATGTATATAACGTTCCCACAAAGACGTACGGGCCTACACGAACGGGATTCTACAAAACATTCCCAGCGGGGTGCTAGATGGATTAGGTTAGGTTATATTAGGTTATAGACGAATGTAATGTTCCCACCGAGAAGTGGGGCTGACCTGCCAGGAATGTTGTGAAATACTACAATCGAGATGTTAGGTTGCCTTAGGTTAGGATATATAACGTTATAGACGGATATAATGTGCCCACCGAGAAGTACGGGACGACACGACCAGGATTCTGTAAAACATTACCAGCGAGGGGCCAGATGGGTTAGGTTAGGTTATATTACGTTATAGACGTATATAATGTTCCCACCGAGAAGTAGGGGCCGACCCGCCAGGAATGTTGGAAAATAATACATCCGAGATGTTAAGTTGCCTTAGGTTAGGATATATAACCTTATAGACGTATATAATGTCCCCACCGAAAAGTACGGGACGACACGGCCAGGATTCTGTAAAACATTACAAGCGACGGGCTAGATGGGTTAGGTTAGGTTATATTATGTTATGGAAGTAAATAATGTTCCCACCGAGAAGTGGGGCCGACCCGCCAGGAATGTTGTGAAACACTACATTCGAGATGTTAGGTTGCCTTAGGTTAGGATATATAACGTTATAGACGCATATATTGTCCCCACGGGAACGTACCGGACGACACGAACGGGATTTTGTAAAACACTAACAGCAAGGAGCTAGATGGGTTAGCTTAGGTTATATTACGATATAGACGTATATAATGTCCACACCGAGAAGTGGGGCTGACCTGCCAGGAATGTTGTGAAATACTACAATCGAGATGTTAGGTTGCCTTAGGTTAGGATATATAACGTTATAGACGGATATAATGTGCCCACCGAGAAGTACGGGACGACACGACCAGGATTCTGTAAAACATTACCAGCGAGGGGCCAGATGGGTTAGGTTAGGTTATATTACGTTATAGACGTATATAATGTTCCCACCGAGAATTAGGGGCCGACCCGCCAGGAATGTTGGAAAATAATACATCCGAGATGTTAGGTTGCCTTAGGTTAGGATATATAACGTTATAGACACGTATAATGTCCCCACCGAGACGTACGGGACGACACGAACGAGATTCTGTAAAACATTCCCAGCGAGGGTCTAGATGGGTTAGGTTAGGTTATATTACGATATAGACGTATATAATGTGCCCACCGAGAAGTAGGGGCCGACCAGCCAGGAACGTTGTGAAATACTACAGTCGAAATGTTAGGTTGCCTTAGGTTAGGATATATAACGTTATTGACGTGTATAATACCCCACCGAGAAGTACGGGCCGACACGAACGGGATTCCGTAAAACATTACCAGCGGGGTTCTAGATGGGTTAGGTTAGGTTATATTACGATATAGACGTATATAATGTGCCCATCGAGAAGTAGTTGCCGACCCGCCAGGAATGTTGGAAAATACTACATCCGAGATGTTAGGTTCCCTTAGGTTAGGATATATAACATTCTAGACGTATATAATACCCCACCGAGAAGTACGGTACGACATGAACGGAATTCTGTAAAACATTACCAGCGAGGGGCTAGATGGGTTAGGTTAGGCTATATTACGTTATAGACGTATGTAATGTTCCCACCGAGAATTAGGGGCCGACCCGCCAGGAATGTTGTAAAATACTACATCCGAGATGCTAGGCTGCCCTAGGTTAGGATATAGAACGTTATAGATGTATATAACGTTTCCACAAAGACGTACGGGGCTACACGAACGGGATTCTACAAAACATTCCCAGCGGGGTGCTAGATGGATTAGGTTAGGTTATATTAGGTTATAGACGAATGTAATGTTCCCACTGAGAAATAGGGGCAGACCCGCCAGGTTATGTTGTATCATACTACATCCGAGGTGTTAGGTTGCCTTCGGTTAGGATATATAACGTTATAGACGTATATAATGTTCCCACGGAGAGGTACGGTCCGACACGACCGGGATTCTGTAAAACATTACCAGCGCGGGGCTAGATGGGTTAGGTTAGGTAATATTACGTTATTGACGTATATAATATTTCCACCGAGAATTAGGGGCCGACCCGCCAGGAATGTTGTAAAATACTACATCCGAGGTGTTAGGTTGCCTTAGGTTAGGATATATAACGTTATAGACGTATATAATGTTCCCACGGAGTGGAACGGGCCGACACGACCGGGATTCGTCTAAACATTACCAGCGAGGGACTAGATGGATTAGGTTAGTTTATATTACGTTATAGACGTGTATAATGTTCCCACCGAGAAGTAGGGGCCGACGGGCCAGGAATGTTGTGAAATACTACATTCGAGATGTCAGGTTGCCTTAGGTTAGGATATATAACGCTATAGACGTATATAATGTCCGCACCGAGAAGTACTGGATAACACGACCAGGATTCCGTAAAACATTACCAGCGGGGGGCTAGATTGGTTAAGTTAGGTTATATTACGTTATAGACGTAAATAATGTTCCCGCCGAGAAGTGGGGCCGAACCGGCAGGAATGTTGTGAAACACTACATTCGAGATGTTAGGGTGCCTTAGGTTAGGATATATAACGTTATAGACGTATATAATGTCCCCACCGAGAAGTACGGTACGACACGAACAGGATTCCGTAAAACATTACCAGCGAGGAGCTAGATGGGTTAGGTTAGGTTATATTACGATATAGACGTATATAATGTTCCCACCGAGAAGTGGGGCCGACCCGCCAGGAATGTTGTGAAATACTACATTCGAGATGTCAGGTTGCCTTAGGTTAGGATATATAACGCTATAGACGTATATAATGTCCGCACCGAGACGTACGGAACGACACGAAGTGGATTCTGTAAAACATAACAAGCGAGGGTCTAGATGGGTTAGGTTAGGTTATATTACGATGTAGACGTATATAATGTGCCCACCCAGAAGTAGGGGCCGACCCGCCAGGAATGTTGGAAAATACTACATCCGAGATGTTAAGTTGCCCTAGGATAGGATATATAACGCTATAGACGTATATAATGACCCCACCGAGAAGTACGGGACAACACGACCACGATTCCGTAAAACATTACCAGCGGGGGGCTAGATTGGTTAAGTTAGGTTATATTACGTTATAGACGTAAATAATGTTCCCACCGAGAAGTGGGGCCGAACCGCCAGGAATGTTGTGAAACACTACATTCGAGATGTTAGGGTGCCTTAGGTTAGGATATGTAACATTCTAGACGTATATAATACCCCACCGAGAAGTACGGGACGACATGAACGGAATTCTGTAAAACATTACCAGCGAGGTGCTAGATGGGTTAGGTTAGGTTATATTACGTTATAGACGTATATAATGTTCCCACCGAGAAGTGGGGCCGACCCGCCAGGAATGTTGTGAAATACTACATTCGAGATGTCAGGTTGCCTTAGGTTAGGATATATAACGCTATAGACGTATATAATGTCCGCACCGAGACGTACGGGACGATACGAACGGGACTCTGTAAAACATTACCAGCGAGGTTCAAGATGGGTTAGGTTATGTTATATTACGATATAGACGTATATAATGTGCCCATCGAGAAGTAGTTGCCGACCCGCCAGGAATGTTGGAAAATACTACATCCGAGATGTTAGGTTCCCTTAGGTTAGGATATATAACATTCTAGACGTATATAATACCCCACCGAGAAGTACGGTACGCCATGAACGGAATTCTGTAAAACATTACCAGCGAGGTGCTGGATGGGTTAGGTTAGGTTATATTACGTTATAGACGTATATAATGTTCCCACCGAGAAGTGGGGCCGACCCGCCAGGAATGTTGTGAAATACTACATTCGAGATGTCAGGTTGCCTTAGGTTAGGATATATAACGCTATAGACGTATATAATGTCCGCACCGAGACGTACGGAACGACACGAACTGGATTCTGTAAAACATAACAAGCGAGGGTCTGTATGGGTTAGGTTAGGTTATATTACGATGTAGACGTATATAATGTGCCCACCCAGAAGTAGGGGCCGACCCGCCAGGAATGTTGGAAAATACTACATCCGAGATGTTAAGTTGCCCTAGGATAGGATATATAACGTTATAGACGTATATAATGACCCCACCGAGAAGTACTGGACAACACGACCAGGATTCCGTAAAACATTACCAGCGGGGGGCTAGATTGGTTAAGTTAGGTTATATTACGTTATAGACGTAAATAATGTTCCCACCGAGAAGTGGGGCCGAACCGGCAGGAATGTTGTGAAACACTACATTCGAGATGTTAGGGTGCCTTAGGTTAGGATATATAACGTTATAGACGTATATAATGTCCCCACCGAGAAGTACGGTACGACACGAACAGGATTCCGTAAAACATTACCAGCGAGGAGCTAGATGGGTTAGGTTAGGTTATATTACGATATAGACGTATATAATGTTCCCACCGAGAAGTGGGGCCGACCCGCCAGGAATGTTGTGAAATACTACATTCGAGATGTCAGGTTGCCTTAGGTTAGGATATATAACGCTATAGACGTATATAATGTACGCACCGAGACGTACGGAACGACACGAACTGGATTCTGTAAATCATAACAAGCGAGGGTCTAGATGGGTTAGGTTAGGTTATATTACGATGTAGACGTATATAATGTGCCCACCCAGAAGTAGGGGCCGACCCGCCAGGAATGTTGGAAAATACTACATCCGAGATGTTAAGTTGCCTTAGGATAGGATATATAACGTTATAGACGTATATAATGACCCCACCGAGAAGTACGGGACGACACGACCAGGATTCCGTAAAACATTACCAGCGGGGGGCTAGATTGGTTAAGTTAGGTTATATTACGTTATAGACGTAAATAATGTTCCCACCGAGAAGTGGGGCCGAACCGCCAGGAATGTTGTGAAACACTACATTCGAGATGTTAGGGTGCCTTAGGTTAGGATATATAACGTTATAGACGTATATAATGTCCCCACCGAGAAGTACGGGACGACACGAACAGGATTCCGTAAAACATTACCAGCGAGGAGCTAGATGGGCTAGGTTAGGTTATATTACGATATAGACGTATATAATGTGCCCACCGAGAGGTAGTGCCCGACCCCCCAGGAATGTTGGAAAATAAGACATCCGAGATGTTAGGTTCCCTTATGATAGGATATATAACGTTATAGACGTATATAATGTCCGCACCGAGACATACGGGACGATACGAATGGGACTCTGTAAAACATTACCAGCGAGGTTCAAGATGGGTTAGGTTAGGTTATATTACGATATAGACGTATATAATGTGCCCATCGAGAAGTAGTTGCCGACCCGCCAGGAATGTTGGAAAATACTACATCCGAGATGTTAGGTTCCCTTAGGTTAGGATATATAACATTCTAGACGTGTATAATACCCCACCGAGAAGTACGGTACGACATGAACGGAATTCTGTAAAACATTACCAGCGAGGTGCTAGATGGGTTAGGTTAGGTTATATTACGTTATAGACGTATATAATGTTCCCACCGAGAAGTGGGGCCGACCCGCCAGGAATGTTGTGAAATACTACATTCGAGATGTCAGGTTGCCTTAGGTTAGGATATATAACGCTATAGACGTATATAATGTCCGCACCGAGACGTACGGAACGACACGAACTGGATTCTGTAAAACATAACAAGCGAGGGTCTATATGGGTTAGGTTAGGTTATATTACGATGTAGACGTATATAATGTGCCCACCCAGAAGTAGGGGCCGACCCGCCAGGAATGTTGGAAAATACTACATCCGAGATGTTCGCTTGCCTTAGGTTAGGATATATAACGTTATAGACGCATATAATGTGCCCACCGAGAAGTAGGGGCGACCCGCCAGGAATGTTGGAAAATACTACATCCGAGATGTTAAGTTGCCTTAGGTTAGGATATATAACGTTATAGACGTATATAATGTCCCCACCGAAAAGTACGGGACGACACGACCAGGATTCTGTAAAACATTACAAGCGACGGGCTAGATGGGTTAGGTTAGGTTATATTATGTTATGGAAGTAAATAATGTTCCCACCGAGAAGTGGGGCCGACCCGCCAGGAATGTTGTGAAACACTACATTCGAGATGTTAGGTTGCCTTAGGTTAGGATATATAACGTTATAGACGCATATATTGTCCCCACGGGAACGTACGGGACGACACGAACGGGATTTTGTAAAACACTAACAGCAAGGAGCTAGATGGGTTAGCTTAGGTTATATTACGATATAGACGTATATAATGTCCACACCGAGAAGTGGGGCCGACCCGCCAGGAATGTTGTGAAATACTACATTTGAGATGTTAGGTTGCCTTATGGTAATATATACAACGATATAGACGTATCGAATGTCCCCACCGAGAAGTACGGGCCGACACGACCGGGATTCTGTAAAACATTACCATCGAGGGGCAAGATGGGTTAGGTTAGGTTATATTACGATATAGGCGTATATAATGTTCCCACCGAGAAGTGGGGCTGACCTGCCAGGAATGTTGTGAAATACTACAATCGAGATGTTAGGTTGCCTTAGGTTAGGATATATAACGTTATAGACGGATATAATGTGCCCACCGAGAAGTACGGGACGACACGACCAGGATTCTGTAAAACATTACCAGCGAGGGGCCAGATGGGTTAGGTTAGGTTATATTACGTTATAGACGTATATAATGTTCCCACCGAGAATTAGGGGCCGACCCGCCAGGAATGTTGGAAAATAATACATCCGAGATGTTAGGTTGCCTTAGGTTAGGATATATAACGTTATAGACACGTATAATGTCCCCACCGAGACGTACGGGACGACACGAACGAGATTCTGTAAAACATTCCCAGCGAGGGTCTAGATGGGTTAGGTTAGGTTATATTACGATATAGACGTATATAATGTGCCCACCGAGAAGTAGGGGCCGACCAGCCAGGAACGTTGTGAAATACTACAGTCGAAATGTTAGGTTGCCTTAGGTTAGGATATATAACGTTATTGACGTGTATAATACCCCACCGAGAAGTACGGGCCGACACGAACGGGATTCCGTAAAACATTACCAGCGGGGTTCTAGATGGGTTAGGTTAGGTTATATTACGATATAGACGTATATAATGTGCCCATCGAGAAGTAGTGGCCGACCCGCCAGGAATGTTGGAAAATACTACATCCGAGATGTTAGGTTCCCTTAGTTTAGGATATATAACATTCTAGACGTATATAATACCGCACCGAGAAGTACGGGACGACACGACCAGGATTCTGTAAAACATTACCAGCAAGGGGCTAGATGGGTTAGGTTATGTAATATTACGTTATTGACGTATATAATGTTCCCACCGAGAATTAGGGGCCGACCGGCCTGGAATGTTGTAAAATACTACATCCGAGATGCTAGGCTGCCCTAGGTTAGGATATAGAAGGTTATAGATGTATATAACGTTCCCACAAAGACGTACGGGCCTACACGAACGGGATTCTACAAAACATTCCCAGCGGGGTGCTAGATGGATTAGGTTAGGTTATATTAGGTTATAGACGAATGTAATGTTCCCACTGAGAAATAGGGGCAGACCCGCCAGGTTATGTTGTATCATACTACACCCGAGGTGTGAGGTTGCCTTAGGTTAGGATATATAACGTTATCGACGTATATAATGTTCCCACGGAGAGGTACGGGCCGACACGGCCGGGATTCTGTAAAACATTACCAGCCGCGGGATAGGTGGGTTAGGTTATATTATATTACGTTATAGAGGTATATAATGTTCCCACCGAAAAATAGGGGCCGACCCGCCAGGAATGTTGTAAAATACTACATTCGAGAGGTTAGGTTGCCTTATTTTGGGATATATAAAGTTATAGACGTACATAATGTCCCCACGGAGAAGTTCGGGGGGACACGAACGGGATTCTGTAAAACATTCCCAGCGAGGGGCTAGATGGGTTAGGTTGGGTTATATTACGTTATAGACGTATATAATGTTCCAACGGAGAAGTAGGGGCCGACCCGCCAGGAATGTTGTAAAATACTACATCCGAGGTGTTAGGTTGCCTTAGGTTAGGATATATAACGTTATAGACGTATATAATGTACCCACGGAGTGGAACGGGCCGACACGACCGGGATTCTGTAAAACATTACCAGCGAGGGGCTAGATGGGTTAGGTTAGGCTATATTACGTTATAGACGTATGTAATGTTCCCACCGAGAATTAGGGGCCGACCCGCCAGGAATGTTGTAAAATACTACATCCGAGATGCTAGGCTGCCCTAGGTTAGGATATAGAACGTTATAGATGTATATAACGTTTCCACAAAGACGTACGGGGCTACACGAACGGGATTCTACAAAACATTCCCAGCGGGGTGCTAGATGGATTAGGTTAGGTTATATTAGGTTATAGACGAATGTAATGTTCCCACTGAGAAATAGGGGCAGACCCGCCAGGTTATGTTGTATCATACTACATCCGAGGTGTTAGGTTGCCTTCGGTTAGGATATATAACGTTATAGACGTATATAATGTTCCCACGGAGAGGTACGGTCCGACACGACCGGGATTCTGTAAAACATTACCAGCGCGGGGCTAGATGGGTTAGGTTAGGTAATATTACGTTATTGACGTATATAATATTTCCACCGAGAATTAGGGGCCGACCCGCCAGGAATGTTGTAAAATACTACATCCGAGGTGTTAGGTTGCCTTAGGTTAGGATATATAACGTTATAGACGTATATAATGTTCCCACGGAGTGGAACGGGCCGACACGACCGGGATTCGTCTAAACATTACCAGCGAGGGACTAGATGGATTAGGTTAGTTTATATTACGTTATAGACGTGTATAATGTTCCCACCGAGAAGTAGGGGCCGACGGGCCAGGAATGTTGTAAAATATTACATTCGACATGTTAGGCTGCCTTAGGTTAGTATATATAAGGTTATAGACGTACATAATGTTCCCACCGAGAAGTAGGGGCCGACGTGCCAGGAATGTAGTAAAATATTACATCCGAGATGTTAGGTTGCCTTAGGCTAGGATATATAGCATTATAGACGTATATAAGTTTCCCACCGAGAAGTAGGGGCCCACGTCCCAGGAATGTATTAAAATATTACATCCGAGATGTTAGGTTGCCTTAGGCTAGGATATATAGCGTTGAATACCTGGCGCAGGAAGATCTGATAGTGTACGAAACCCTTCGTACAATGCGCCAGGTACAAGAAGAAGGTGCACCCGCTCCGACGAAGGACGAGATTAGAAGAGAAGCGAGACGCTTCACTTTCTCTAAATGGAAGGAGAAACTCGCACCTGCGACCAATCACAGGATCGTCGGAGCGATTCTACCCATCTTGGAAAAATGGGTAGAAAACAGGAGAGGGCAGCTCAACTTCAGAGTGACGCAGATGCTGACTGGACACGGTTGCTTCGGTCAGTACCTGTGCAAGATCGGAAAAGAAGCCACGGCTGAATGTCACCATTGCGGAGACGGAGACGACTCTGCGCAGCACACGCTGGAACACTGTCCGGCATGGCAAACGCTGCGCCACGCTCTCGTGGCAGAGATCGGAACGGATCTCTCGCCGACCAGCATCCTGCCGAAGATGCTGGAAGGGGAGAGATATTGGCGAGCCGTTACATTGTTTTGCGACAAAGTGATGGTTGCGAAGGAAGCCGCCGAGCGCGAAAGGGAGCGCACGCTCTCTGCTCGACGAGTCTTATGTGGTCGGCGTCGTAGACGTTTGCCACGTTCCACTCCAAGGTAGGGGACTCTCGTCCATCACGGCTCGAGAGTCGCTTCAAAGTACCCACCGGGGAGTGGAGCTTCGCCGCTGCCGTCCATCTCGAAATGCCGCAAGCAGGAGAAGAGGAAGACGACGTAGAAGGAAGGAGGCAGAAAAATTAAATTAGAAAAAGAGAAAGAGCCGCCGAGCGCCGGATAGACAGGATTTGGGTCACGTCTCTCCGGCACGCGCTCGACCGAGGAGAGGGCAGCGACCTCGGTGGTTGCGGTCGCTGCCTGTTTAAATAATGAACTCGCGAACGAGCTGTGTGCAGAGAGTTCAACGAACTCAGACACGAGGCCGGATGCTGGATGCGTTCGAAAGAGTTCCCGGCTACCCGCTACAAGTGTAGGAAGACCACCGCAGGGTTTTAGTCGGTAAGAGTCCGACATAACCGCGGATTTCCCAAAAATCCACGGTATCCATGAGGATTTCCCTGCGACAAAAAAAAAAAAAAAAAAAAAAAAAAGGATATATAGCGTTAAAGACGTATATAATGTTCCCACCGAGAAGTAGGGGCCGACGCACCAGGAATGTTGTAAAATATTACATTCGACATGTTGGGTGGCCTTAGGCTAAGATATATAGCGTTATAGATGTATACAATGTTCCCACCGCGAAGTAGGGGCCGACGTGCCAGGAATGTAGTAAAATATTGCATCCGAGATGTTAGATTGCCTTAGGTTAGGACATATAACGTTATTGACCTATATAATGTTCCCACCGAGATGTAGGGGCCGACGCGCCAGGAATGTCGTAAAATATTACATTCGACATGTTAGGTTGCCTTAGGTTAGGATATATAACGCTATAGACGTATATAAGTTTCCCACCGAGAAGTAGGTGCCGAAGCGCCGGGGGTGTTGTAACATATTACATTCTACGCGTTAGGTTGCCTTAGGCTAGGATATATAGCGTTATAGACGTATATAATGTTCCCGCCGTGAAGTAGGGGCGGACGCGCCGGGAATGTTTGAAAATATTACATTCGACATGTTATGTTGCCTTAGGCTAGGATATATAGCGTCTTAGACGTATATAAGTTTCCCACCGAGAACTAGGGGCCAACGTGCCAGGAATGTAGTAAAGTATTACATCCGACATGTTAGGTTGCCTTAGGCTAGGATATATAGCGTTAAAGACGTATATAATGTTCCCACCGAGAAGTAGGGGCCGACGCGCCGGGAGTGTTGTAACATATTACATTCTACACGTTAGGTTGCCTTAGGCTAGGATATATAGCGTTATAGACGTATATAATGTTCCCGCCGTGAAGTAGGGGCCGACGCGCCGGGAATGTTGTAAAATATTACATTCGCCATGTTAGGTTGCCTTAGGCTAGGACATATAGCGTTATAGATGTATATAATGTTCCCACCGTGATGTAGGGGCCGACGCACCAGGAATGTTGTAAAATATTACATTCGACATGTTAGGTGGCCTTAGGCTAAGATATATAGCGTTATAGACGTATATAAGTTTGCCACCGAGAAGTAGGGGCCGACGTGCCAGGAATGTAGTAAAATATTGCATCCGAGATGTTAAGTTGCCTTAGGTTAGGATATATGACTTTGTAGACGTATATAATGTTCCCACCGAGAAATATTGGCCGACGTGCCAGGAGTGTAGTAAAATATTGCATCCGAGTTGTGAGGTTGCCTTAGGTTAGGATATATAACGCTATAGACGTATATAACGTTCCCACGGAGAGGTACGGGCCGACACGACCGGGATTCGTGTAAACATTACCAGCGAGGGACTAGATGGGTTAGGTTAGGTTATATTACGTTATAGACGTAGATAATGTTCCCACCGAGAAGTGGGTCCGACCCGCCAGGAATGTTGGAAAATACTACATCCGAGATGTTAAGTTGCGTTAGGTTAGGATATATAACGTTATAGACGTATATAATGTCCCCACCGAGAAGTACGGGACGACACGACCAGGATTCCGTAAAACATTACCAGCGAGGAGCTAGATGGGTTAGGTTGGGTTATATTACGTTATAGACGTAAATAATGTTCCCACCGAGAAGTGGGGCCGACGCGCCTGGAATGTTGTGAAATAATACAGTCGAGATGTTAGGTTGCCTTAGGTTAGGATATATAACGTTATTGACGTATATAATGTCCGCACCGGGACGTACGGGACGACACGAGACGGGATTCTGTAAAATATTACCAGCGAGGTTCTAGATGGGTTAGGTTAGGTTATATTACGTTATAGACGTAAATAATGTTCCCACCGAGAAGTGGGGCCGACCCGTCTGGAATGTTGTGAAATACTACAGTCGAGATGTTAGGTTGCCTTAGGTTAGGATATATAACGTTATAGACGTATACAATGTCCGCACCGAGACGTACGGGACGACACGAACGGGATTCTGTAAAACATTACCAGCGAGAGTCTAGATGGGTTAGGTTAGGTTATATTACGTTATAGACGTAAATAATGTTCCCACCGAGAAGTGGGGCCGACCCGCCTGGAATGTTGTGAAATACTACAGTCGAGATGTTAGGTTGCCTTTGGTTAGGATATATAACGTTATAGACGTATATAATGTCCGCACCGAGACGTACGGGACGACACGAACGGGATTCTGTAAAACATTACCAGCGAGGGTCTAGATGGGTTGGGTTAGGTTATATTACGATATAGACGTATATAATGTGCCCACGGAGAAGTAGGGACGACCCGCCAGGAATGTTGTGAAACACTACATCCGAGATAGTTTGCCTTATGGTAATATATACAAAGTTATAGACGTATAGAATACCCACACCCAGAAGTACGCGACGACAAGACCGGGATTCTGTAAAACATTATCACCGAGGGGCAAGATGGGTTAGCTTAGGTTATATTACGATATAGACGTATATAATGTCCCCAACGAAAAGTGGGGCTGACCCGCCAGGAAAGGTGTGAAATACTACATTCGAGATGTTAGGTTGGCTTATGGTAATATATACAACGATATAGACGTATATAATGTGCCCACCGAGAAGTAGGGGCCGACCCGCCAGGAATGTTGGAAAATACTACATCCGAGATGTTAAGTTGCGTTAGGTTAGGATATATAACGTTATAGACGTATATAATGTCCCCACCGAGAAGTAGGGGCCGACGCGCCAGGAATGTTGTAAAATATTACATTCGACATGTTAGGATTGCCTTAGGCCCGGATATATAGCGTTATAGACGTATATAAGTTTCCTACCGAGAAGTAGGGGCCGACGTGCCAGGAATGTAGTAAAATATTACATCCGAGATGTTAGGTTGCCTTAGGCTAGGATATATAACGCTATAGACGTATATAACGTTCCCACGGAGAGGTACGGGCCGACACGACCGGGATTCGTCTAAACATTACCAGCGAGGGACTAGATGGGTTAGGTTAGTTTATATTACGTTATAGACGTATATAATGTTCCCACCGAGAAGTAGGGGCCGACGGGCCAGGAATGTTGTAAAATATTACATTCGACATGTTAGGTTGCCTTAGGCTAGGATATATAGCGATATAGACGTGTATAAGTTTCCCACTGAGAAGTAGGGGCCGACGTGCCAGGAAAGTAGTAAAATAGTACATCCGAGATGTTAGGTTGCCTTAGGCTAGGATATATAGCGTTAAAGACGTATATAATGTTCCCACCGATAAGTAGGGGCCGACGTGCCAGGAATGTAGTAAAATATTGCATTCGAGATGTTAGGTTGCCTTAGGTTAGGATATATAACGTTTCAGACGAATATGTTGTTCCCTCCGAAAAGTAGGACCCGATGAGTCAGGAATGTCGTAAAATATTAGATTAGACATGTTAGGTTGCCTTAGGTTAGGATATATAACGCTATAGACGTATATACTGTTCCCACTGAGAAGTAGGTGCCGTCGAGCCGGGAGTGTTGTAACATATTACATTGTACACGTTAGGTTGCCTTAGGCTAGGATATATAGCGTTATAGACGTATATAATGTTCCCGCCGTGAAGTAGGGGCCGACGCGCCGGGAATGTTGTAAAATATTACATTCGCCATGTAAGGGTGCCTTAGGCTAGGATATATAGCGTTATAGACGTATATAATGTTCCCGCCGTGAAGTAGGGGCCGACGCGCCGGGAATGTTGTAAAATATTACATTCGACATGTTAGGCTGCCTTAGGCTAGGATATATAGCGTTATAGACGTATGTAAGTTTCCCACCGAGAAGTAGGGGCCAACGTGCCAGGAATGTAGTAAAGTATTACATCCGAGATGTTAGGTTGCCTTAGGCTAGGATATATAGCGTTAAAGACGTATATAATGTGCCCACCCAAAAGTAGGGGCCGACCCGCCAGGAATGTTGGAAAATACTACATCCGAGATGTTAAGTTGCCTTAGGATAGGATATATAACGTTATAGACGTATATAATGACCCCACCGAGAAGTACGGGACGACACGACCAGGATTCCGTAAAACATTACCAGCGGGGGGCTAGATTGGTTAAGTTAGGTTATATTACGTTATAGACGTAAATAATGTTCCCACCGAGAAGTGGGGCCGAACCGCCAGGAATGTTGTGAAACACTACATTCGAGATGGTAGGGTGCCTTAGTTTAGGATATATAACGTTATAGACGTATATAATGTCCCCACCGAGAAGTACGGGACGACACGAACAGGATTCCAGTAAAACATGACCAGCGAGGAGCTAGATGGGTTAGGTTAGGTTATATTACGATATAGACGTATATAATGTGCCCACCGAGAGGTAGTGCCCGACCCCCCAGGAATGTTGGAAAATACTACATCCGAGATGTTACGTTCCCTTAGGATAGGATATATAACGTTATAGACGTATATAATGTCCGCACCGAGACGTACGGGACGATACGAACGGGACTCTGTAAAACATTACCAGCGAGGTTCAAGATGGGTTAGGTTAGGTTATATTACGATATAGACGTATATAATACCCCACCGAGAAGTACGGGACGACACGACCAGGATTCCGTAAAACATTACCAGCGAGGTGCTAGATGGGTTAGGTTAGGTTATATTACGTTATAGACGTAAGTAATGTTCCCACCAAGAAGTGGGGCCGACCTGCCAGGAATGTTGTGAAATACTACATTCGAGATATTAGGTTGCCTGATGGTAATATGTACAACGTTATAGACGTATAGAATGTCCCCACCGAGAAGTACGGGCCGACACGACCGGGATTCTGTAAAACATTATCACCGAGGAGCAAGATGGGTTATGTTATGTTATATTACGATATAGACGAATATAATGTGCCCACCGAGATGTAGGGGCCGACCCGGCAGGAATGTTGGAAAATACTACATTCGAGATGTTAAGTTACCTTAGGTTAGGATATATAACGTTATAGACGTATATAATGTCCCCACCGAGGAGTACGGGACGACACGACCAGGATTCTGTAAAACATTACCATCCAGGGGCAAGATGGGTTAGGTTAGGTTATATTACGATATAGGCGTATATAATGTTCCCACCGAGAAGTGGGGCTGACCTGCCAGGAATGTTGTGAAATACTACAATCGAGATGTTAGGTTGCCTTAGGTTAGGATATATAAAGTTATAGACGGATATAATGTGCCCACCGAGAAGTACGGGACGACACGACCAGGATTCTGTAAAACATTACCAGCGAGGGGCCAGATGGGTTAGGTTAGGTTATATTACGTTATAGACGTATATAATGTTCCCACCGAGAAGTAGGGGCCGACCCGCCAGGAATGTTGGAAAATAATACATCCGAGATGTTAAGTTGCCTTAGGTTAGGATATATAACGTTATAGACGTATATAATGTCCCCACCGAGAAGTACGGGACGACACAATCAGGATTCCGTAAAACATTACCAGCGGGGGCATAGATTTGTTAGGTTAGGTTATATTACATTATAGGCGTAAATAATATTCCCACCGAGAAGTGGGGACGAACCGCCATGAATGTTGTGAAATACTACATTCGGGATGTTAGGTTGCCTTAGGTTAGGATATATAACGTTATAGACGTATATAATGTTCCCACGGAGAGGTACGGGCCGACACGACCGGGATTCTGTAAAACATTACCAGCGAGGGGCTAGATGGGTTAGGTTAGGTAATATTACGTTATTGACGTATATAATGTTCCCACCGAGAATTAGGGGCCGACCCGCCTGGAATGTTGTAAAATACTACATCCGAGATGCTAGGCTGCCCTAGGTTAGGATATAGAAGGTTATAGATGTATATAACGTTCCCACAAAGACGTACGGGCCTACACGAACGGGATTCTACAAAACATTCCCAGCGGGGTGCTAGATGGATTAGGTTAGGTTATATTAGGTTATAGACGAATGTAATGTTCCCACTGAGAAATAGGGGCAGACCCGCCAGGTTATGTTGTATCATACTACACCCGAGGTGTGAGGTTGCCTTAGGTTAGGATATATAACGTTATCGACGTATATAATGTTCCCACGGAGAGGTACGGGCCGACACGGCCGGGATTCTGTAAAACATTACCAGCCGCGGGATAGGTGGGTTAGGTTATATTATATTACGTTATAGAGGTATATAATGTTCCCACCGAAAAATAGGGGCCGACCCGCCAGGAATGTTGTAAAATACTACATTCGAGAGGTTAGGTTGCCTTATTTTGGGATATATAAAGTTATAGACGTACATAATGTCCCCACGGAGAAGTTCGGGGGGATACGAACGGGATTCTGTAAAACATTCCCAGCGAGGGGCTAGATGGGTTAGGTTGGGTTATATTACGTTATAGACGTATATAATGTTCCAACGGAGAAGTAGGGGCCGACCCGCCAGGAATGTTGTAAAATACTACATCCGAGGTGTTAGGTTGCCTTAGGTTAGGATATATAACGTTATAGACGTATATAATGTACCCACGGAGTGGAACGGGCCGACACGACCGGGATTCTGTAAAACATTACCAGCGAGGGGCTAGATGGGTTAGGTTAGGCTATATTACGTTATAGACGTATGTAATGTTCCCACCGAGAATTAGGGGCCGACCCGCCAGGAATGTTGTAAAATACTACATCCGAGATGCTAGGCTGCCCTAGGTTAGGATATAGAACGTTATAGATGTATATAACGTTTCCACAAAGACGTACGGGGCTACACGAACGGGATTCTACAAAACATTCCCAGCGGGGTGCTAGATGGATTAGGTTAGGTTATATTAGGTTATAGACGAATGTAATGTTCCCACTGAGAAATAGGGGCAGACCCGCCAGGTTATGTTGTATCATACTACATCCGAGGTGTTAGGTTGCCTTCGGTTAGGATATATAACGTTATAGACGTATATAATGTTCCCACGGAGAGGTACGGTCCGACACGACCGGGATTCTGTAAAACATTACCAGCGCGGGGCTAGATGGGTTAGGTTAGGTAATATTACGTTATTGACGTATATAATATTTCCACCGAGAATTAGGGGCCGACCCGCCAGGAATGGTGTAAAATACTACATCCGAGATGCTAGGCTGCCTTAGGTTAGGATATATAACGTTATAGATGTATATAACGTCCCCACAAAGACGTACGGGGCTACACGAACGGGATTCTACAAAACATTCCCAGCGGAGGGCTAGATGGATTAGGTTAGGTTATATTACGTTAGAGACGTATATTATGTTCCCACCGAGAAATAGGGACCGACCCGCCAGGAGTGTTGTAAAATACTACATCCGAGGTGTTAGGTTGCCTTAGGTTAGGATATATAACGTTATAGACGTATATAATGTACCCACGGAGTGGAACGGGCCGACACGACCGGGATTCGTCTAAACATTACCAGCGAGGGACTAGATGGGTTAGGTTAGTTTATATTACGTTATAGACGTGTATAATGTTCCCACCGAGAAGTAGGGGCCGACGGGCCAGGAATGTTGTAAAATATTACATTCGACATGTTAGGTTGCCTTAGGCTAGGATATATAGCGTTATAGACGTATATAATGTTCCCGCCGTGAAGTAGGGGCCGACGCGCCGGGAATGTTGTAAAATATTACATTCGACATGTTAGGCTGCCTTAGGCTAGGATATATAGCGTTATAGACGTATATAAGTTTCCCACCGAGAAGTAGGGGCCGACGTGCCAGGAATGTAGTAAAATATTAAATTCGACATGTTGGGTGGCCTTAGGCTAAGATATATAGCGTTATATACGTATACAATGTTCACTCCGCGAAGTGGGGGCCGACATGCGAGGAATGTAATAAAATATTACACCCGAGATGCTAGGTTGCCTTAGGTTAGGATATATGACTTTGTAGACGTATATAATGTTCCCACCCAGAACTAAGAGCCGACGGGCGAGGAATGTAGTAAAATATTACTCTCGACATGTTAGGCTGCCATAGGTTAGTATATATAAGGTTATAGACGTACATAATGTTCCCACCGAGAAGTAGGGGCCGACGTGCCAGGAATGTAGTAAAATATTACATCCGAGATGTTAGGTTGCCTTAGGCTAGGATATATAGCAATATAGACGTATATAAGTTTCCCACCGAGAAGTAGGGGCCCACGTCCCAGGAATGTATTAAAATATTACATCCGAGATGTTAGGTTGCCTTAGGCTAGGATATATAGCGTTAAAGACGTATATAATGTTCCCACCGAGAAGTAGGGGCCGACGCACCAGGAATGTTGTAAAATATTACATTCGACATGTTGGGTGGCCTTAGGCTAAGATATATAGCGTTATAGATGTATACAATGTTCCCACCGCGAAGTAGGGGCCGACGCGCCGGGAATGTCGTAAAATATTACATTCGACATGTTAGGTTGCCTTAGGTTAGGATATATAACGCTATAGACGTATACAAGTTTCCCACCGAGAAGTAGGTGCCGAAGCGCCGGGGGTGTTGTAACATATTACATTCTACACGTTAGGTTGCCTTAGGCTAGGATATATAGCGTTATGGACGTATATAATGTTCCCGCCGAGAAGTAGGGGCGGACGCGCCGGGAATGTTTGAAAATATTACATTCGACATGTTATGTTGCCTTAGGCTAGGATATATAGCGTCTTAGACGTATATAAGTTTCCCACCGAGAACTAGGGGCCAACGTGCCAGGAATGTAGTAAAGTATTACATCCGAGATGTTAGGTTGCCTTAGGCTAGGATATATAGCGTTAAAGACGTATATAATGTTCCCACCGAGAAGTAGGGGCCGACGCGCCGGGAGTGTTGTAACATATTACATTCTACACGTTAGGTTGCCTTAGGCTAGGATATACAGCGTTATAGACGTATATAATGTTCCCGCCGTGAAGTAGGGGCCGACGCGCCGGGAATGTTGTAAAATATTACATTCGCCATGTTAGGTTGCCTTAGGCTAAGATATATAGCGTTATAGACGTATATAAGTTTCCCACCGAGAAGTAGGGGCCGACGCGCCAGGAATGTTGTAAAATATTACATTCGACATGTTAGGTTGCCTTAGGCTAGGATATATAGCGATATAGACGTGTATAAGTTTCCCACTGAGAAGTAGGGGCCGACGTGCCAGGAATGTAGTAAAATAGTACATCCGAGATGTTAGGTTGCCTTAGGCTAGGATATATAGCGTGAAAGACGTATATAATGTTCCCACCGAGAATTAGGGGCCGACGTGCCAGGAATGTAGTAAAATATTACTCTCGACATGTTAGGCCGCCTTAGGTTAATATATATAAGGTTATAGACGTACATAATGTTCCCACCGAGAAGTAGGGGCCGACGCGCCAGGAATGTTGTAAAATATTACATTCGACATGTTAGGATTGCCTTAGGCTAGGATATATAGCGGTATAGACGTATATAAGTTTCCCACCGAGAAGTAGGGGCCCACGTCCGAGGAATGTATTAAAATATTACATCCGAGATGTTAGGTTGCCTTAGGCTAGGATATATAGCGTTAGAGACGTATATAATGTTCCCACCGAGAAGTAGGGGCCGACGCACCAGGAATGTTGTAAAATATTACATTCGACATGTTGGGTGGCCTTAGGCTAAGATATATAGCGTTATAGACGTATATAAGTTTCCCACCGAGAAGTAGGGGCCGACGCGCCAGGAATGTTGTAAAATATTACATTCGACATGTTAGGTTGCCTTAGGCTAGGATATATAGCGATATAGACGTGTATAAGTTTCCCACTGAGAAGTAGGGGCCGACGTGCCAGGAATGTAGTAAAATAGTACATCCGAGATGTTAGGTTGCCTTAGGCTAGGATATATAGCGTTAAAGACGTATATAATGTTCCCACCGAGAAGTAGGGGCCGACGTGCCAGGAATGTAGTAAAATATTGCATTCGAGATGTTAGGTTGCCTTAGGTTAGGATATATAACGTTTAAGACGAATATGTTGTTCCCTCCGAAAAGTAGGACCCGATGAGTCAGGAATGTCGTAAAATATTAGATTAGACATGTTAGGTTGCCTTAGGTTAGGATATATAACGCTATAGACGTATATACTGTTCCCACTGAGAAGTAGGTGCCGTCGAGCCGGGAGTGTTGTAACATATTACATTGTACACGTTAGGTTGCCTTAGGCTAGGATATATAGCGTTATAGACGTATATAATGTTCCCGCCGTGAAGTAGGGGCCGACGCGCCGGGAATGTTGTAAAATATTACATTCGCCATGTTAGGGTGCCTTAGGCTAGGATATATAGCGTTATAGACGTATATAATGTTCCCGCCGTGAAGTAGGGGCCGACGCGCCGGGAATGTTGTAAAGTATTACATCCGAGATGTTAGGTTGCCTTAGGCTAGGATATATAGCGTTAAAGACGTATATAATGTTCCCACCGAGAAGAAGGCCGACGCGCCAGGAATGTTGTAAGATATTACATTCGACATGTTAGGTTGCCTTAGGTTAGGATATATAGCGTTATAGACGTATATAAGTTTCCCACCGAGAAGTAGGGGCCGACGTGCCAGGAATGTAGTAAAGTATTACATCCGAGATGTTAGGTTGTCTTAGGCTAGGATATATAGCGTTAAAGACGTATATAATGTTCCCACCGAGAAGTAGGGGCCGAAGCGCCAGGAATGTTGTAAAATATTACATTCGACATGTTAAGATTGCCTTAGGCTAGGATATATAGCGGTATAGACGTATATAAGTTTCCCACCGAGAAGTAGGGGCCGACGTGCCAGGAATGTAGTAAAATATTACATCCGAGATGTTAGGTTGCCTTAGGCTAAGATATATGGCGTTATAGACGTATATAAGTTTCCCACCGAGAAGTAGGGGCCGACGTGCCAGGAATGTAATAAAATATTACATCCGAGATGTTAGGTTGCCTTAGGCTAGGATATATAGGGTTATAGACGTATACAATGTCCCCACCGCGAAGTAGGGGCCGACGTGCCAGGAATGTTGTAAAATATTACATTCGCCATGTTAGGTTGCCTTAGGTTAGGATATATAACGTTATTGGCGTATATAATGTCCGCACCGAGACGTACGGGACGACACGAACGGGATTCTGTAAAACATTACCATCGAGGGTCTAGGTGGGTTAGATTAGGTTATATTACGTTATGGACGTAGATAATGTTCCCACCGAGAAGTGGGGCCGACCCGCCAGGAATGTTGTGAAATACTACATTCGAGATGTTAGGTTGCCTTAGGTTAGGATATATAACGTTGTAGACGCATATAATATCCCCACCGAGACGAACGGGACGACACGAACGGGATTCTGTAAAACATTACCAGCGAGGTGCTAGATGGGATAGGTTAGGCTATATTACGATATATACGTATATAATGTGCCCACCGAGAAGTAGGGGCCGACCCGCCAGGAATGTTGGAAAATACTACATCCGAGATGTTAAGTTGCGTTAGGTTAGGATATATAACGTTATAGACGTATATAATGTCCCCACCGTGAAGTACGGGACGACACAACCAGGATTCCGTAAAACATTACCAGCGAGGAGCTAGATGGATTAGGTTAGGTTATATTACGTTATAGACGTAGATAATGTTCCCACCGAGAAGTGGGGCCGAACCGCCAGGAATGTTGTGAAACACTACATTCGAGATGTTAGGTTCCCTTAGGTTAGGATATATAACCTTATAGACGTATATAATGTCCCCACCGAGAAGTAGGGTACGACACGACCAGGATTCCGTAAAACATTACCAGCGAGGAGCTAGATGGGTTAGGTTAGGTAATATTACGTTATAGACGTATATAATGTTCCCACCGAGAAGTGGGGACGACCCGCCAGGAATGTTGTAAAATACTACATTCGAGAGGTTAGGTTGCCTTATTTTGGGATATATAAAGTTATAGACGTACATAATGTCCCCACGGAGAAGTTCGGGGGGACACGAACGGGATTCTGTAAAACATTCCCAGCGAGGGGCTAGATGGGTTAGGTTGGGTTATATTACGTTATAGACGTATATAATGTTCCAACGGAGAAGTAGGGGCCGACCCGCCAGGAATGTTGTAAAATACTACATCCGAGGTGTTAGGTTGCCTTAGGTTAGGATATATAACGTTATAGACGTATATAATGTACCCACGGAGTGGAACGGGCCGACACGACCGGGATTCTGTAAAACATTACCAGCGAGGGGCTAGATGGGTTAGGTTAGGCTATATTACGTTATAGACGTATGTAATGTTCCCACCGAGAATTAGGGGCCGACCCGCCAGGAATGTTGTAAAATACTACATCCGAGATGCTAGGCTGCCCTAGGTTAGGATATAGAACGTTATAGATGTATATAACGTTTCCACAAAGACGTACGGGGCAACACGAACGGGATTCTACAAAACATTCCCAGCGGGGTGCTAGATGGATTAGGTTAGGTTATATTAGGTTATAGACGAATGTAATGTTCCCACTGAGAAATAGGGGCAGACCCGCCAGGTTATGTTGTATCATACTACATCCGAGGTGTTAGGTTGCCTTCGGTTAGGATATATAACGTTATAGACGTATATAATGTTCCCACGGAGAGGTACGGTCCGACACGACCGGGATTCTGTAAAACATTACCAGCGCGGGGCTAGATGGGTTAGGTTAGGTAATATTACGTTATTGACGTATATAATATTTCCACCGAGAATTAGGGGCCGACCCGCCAGGAATGGTGTAAAATACTACATCCGAGATGCTAGGCTGCCTTAGGTTAGGATATATAACGTTATAGATGTATATAACGTCCCCACAAAGACGTACGGGGCTACACGAACGGGATTCTACAAAACATTCCCAGCGGAGGGCTAGATGGATTAGGTTAGGTTATATTACGTTAGAGACGTATATTATGTTCCCACCGAGAAATAGGGACCGACCCGCCAGGAATGTTGTATAATACTACATCCGAGGTGTTAGGTTGCCTTAGGTTAGGATATATAACGTTATAGACGTATATAATGTACCCACGGAGTGGAACGGGCCGACACGACCGGGATTCGTCTAAACATTACCAGCGAGGGACTAGATGGGTTAGGTTAGTTTATATTACGTTATAGACGTGTATAATGTTCCCACCGAGAAGTAGGGGCCGACGGGCCAGGAATGTTGTAAAATATTACATTCGACATGTTAGGTTGCCTTAGGCTAGGATATATAGCGTTATAGACGTATATAATGTTCCCGCCGTGAAGTAGGGGCCGACGCGCCGGGAATGTTGTAAAATATTACATTCGACATGTTAGGCTGCCTTAGGCTAGGATATATAGCGTTATAGACGTATATAAGTTTCCCACCGAGAAGTAGGGGCCGACGTGCCTGGAATGTTGTGAAATAATACAGTCGAGATGTTAGGTTGCCTTAGGTTAGGATATATAACGTTATTGACGTATATAATGTCCGCACCGAGACGTACGGGACGACACGAGACGGGATTCTGTAAAATATTACCAGCGATGTTCTAGATGGGTTAGGTTAGGTTATATTACGTTATAGACGTAAATAATGTTCCCACCGAGAAGTGGGGCCGACCCGTCTGGAATGTTGTGAAATACTACAGTCGAGATGTTAGGTTGCCTTAGGTTAGGATATATAACGTTATAGACGTATATAATGTCCGCACCGAGACGTACGGGACGACACGAACGGGATTCTGTAAAACATTACCAGCGAGAGTCTAGATGGGTTAGGTTAGGTTATATTACGTTATAGACGTAAATAATGTTCCCACCGAGAAGTGGGGCCGACCCGCCTGGAATGTTGTGAAATACTACAGTCGAGATGTTGGGTTGCCTTTGGTTAGGATATATAACGTTATAGACGTATATAATGTCCGCACCGAGACGTACGGGACGACACGAACGGGATTCTGTAAAACATTACCAGCGAGGGTCTAGATGGGTTGGGTTAGGTTATATTACGATATAGACGTATATAATGTGCCCACGGAGAAGTAGGGACGACCCGCCAGGAATGTTGTGAAACACTACATCCGAGATAGTTTGCCTTATGGTAATATATACAAAGTTATAAACGTATAGAATGCCCACACCCAGAAGTACGCGACGACAAGACCGGGATTCTGTAAAACATTATCACCGAGGGGCAAGATGGGTTTGCTTAGGTTACATTACGATATAGACGTATATAATGTCCCCAACGAAAAGTGGGCCTGACCCGCCAGGAAAGGTGTGAAATACTACATTCGAGATGTTAGGTTGGCTTATGGTAATATATACAACGATATAGACGTATATAATGTGCCCACCGAGAAGTAGGGGCCGACCCGCCAGGAATGTTGGAAAATACTACATCCGAGATGTTAAGTTGCGTTAGGTTAGGATATATAACGTTATAGAAGTATATAATGTCCCCACCGAGAAGTAGGGGCCGACGCGCCAGGAATGTTGTAAAATATTACATTCGACATGTTAGGATTGCCTTAGGCCCGGATATATAGCGTTATAGACGTATATAAGTTTCCTACCGAGAAGTAGGGGCCGACGTGCCAGGAATGTAGTAAAATATTACATTCGACATGTTGGGTGGCCTTAGGCTAAGATATATAGCGTTATAGACGTATATAAGTTTCCCACCGAGAAGTAGGGGCCGACGCGCCAGGAATGTTGTAAAATATTACATTCGACATGTTAGGTTGCCTTAGGCTAGGATATATAGCGATATAGACGTGTATAAGTTTCCCACTGAGAAGTAGGTGCCGACGTGCCAGGAATGTAGTAAAATAGTACATCCGAGATGTTAGGTTGCCTTAGGCTAGGATATATAGCGTGAAAGACGTATATAATGTTCCCACCGAGAATTAGGGGCCGACGTGCCAGGAATGTAGTAAAATATTACTCTCGACATGTTAGGCCGCCTTAGGTTAATATATATAAGGTTATAGACGTACATAATGTTCCCACCGAGAAGTAGGGGCCGACGCGCCAGGAATGTTGTAAAATATTACATTCGACATGTTAGGATTGCCTTAGGCTAGGATATATAGCGGTATAGACGTATATAAGTTTCCCACCGAGAAGTAGGGGCCCACGTCCGAGGAATGTATTAAAATATTACATCCGAGATGTTAGGTTGCCTTAGGCTAGGATATATAGCGTTAGAGACGTATATAATGTTCCCACCGAGAAGTAGGGGCCGACGCACCAGGAATGTTGTAAAATATTACATTCGACATGTTGGGTGGCCTTAGGCTAAGATATATAGCGTTATAGACGTATATAAGTTTCCCACCGAGAAGTAGGGGCCGACGCGCCAGGAATGTTGTAAAATATTACATTCGACATGTTAGGTTGCCTTAGGCTAGGATATATAGCGATATAGACGTGTATAAGTTTCCCACTGAGAAGTAGGGGCCGACGTGCCAGGAATGTAGTAAAATAGTACATCCGAGATGTTAGGTTGCCTTAGGCTAGGATATATAGCGTTAAAGACGTATATAATGTTCCCACCGAGAAGTAGGGGCCGACGTGCCAGGAATGTAGTAAAATATTGCATTCGAGATGTTAGGTTGCCTTAGGTTAGGATATATAACGTTTAAGACGAATATGTTGTTCCCTCCGAAAAGTAGGACCCGATGAGTCAGGAATGTCGTAAAATATTAGATTAGACATGTTAGGTTGCCTTAGGTTAGGATATATAACGCTATAGACGTATATACTGTTCCCACTGAGAAGTAGGTGCCGTCGAGCCGGGAGTGTTGTAACATATTACATTGTACACGTTAGGTTGCCTTAGGCTAGGATATATAGCGTTATAGACGTATATAATGTTCCCGCCGTGAAGTAGGGGCCGACGCGCCGGGAATGTTGTAAAATATTACATTCGCCATGTTAGGGTGCCTTAGGCTAGGATATATAGCGTTATAGACGTATATAATGTTCCCGCCGTGAAGTAGGGGCCGACGCGCCGGGAATGTTGTAAAGTATTACATCCGAGATGTTAGGTTGCCTTAGGCTAGGATATATAGCGTTAAAGACGCATATAATGTTCCCACCGAGAAGAAGGCCGACGCGCCAGGAATGTTGTAAGATATTACATTCGACATGTTAGGTTGCCTTAGGTTAGGATATATAGCGTTATAGACGTATATAAGTTTCCCACCGAGAAGTAGGGGCCGACGTGCCAGGAATGTAGTAAAATATTAAATTCGACATGTTGGGTGGCCTTAGGCTAAGATATATAGCGTTATATACGTATACAATGTTCACTCCGCGAAGTAGGGGCCGACATGCGAGGAATGTAATAAAATATTACACCCGAGATGCTAGGTTGCCTTAGGTTAGGATATATGACTTTGTAGACGTATATAATGTTCCCACCCAGAACTAAGAGCCGACGGGCCAGGAATGTAGTAAAATATTACTCTCGACATGTTAGGCTGCCTTAGGTTAGTATATATAAGGTTATAGACGTACATAATGTTCCCACCGAGAAGTAGGGGCCGACGTGCCAGGAATGTAGTAAAATATTACATCCGAGATGTTAGGTTGCCTTAGGCTAGGATATATAGCGTTAAAGACGTATATAATGTTCCCACCGAGAAGTAGGGGCCGACGCACCAGGAATGTTGTAAAATATTACATTCGACATGTTGGGTGGCCTTAGGCTAAGATATATAGCGTTATAGATGTATACAATGTTCCCACCGCGAAGTAGGGGCCGACGCGCCGGGAATGTCGTAAAATATTACATTCGACATGTTAGGTTGCCTTAGGTTAGGATATATAACGCTATAGACGTATATAAGTTTCCCACCGAGAAGTAGGTGCCGAAGCGCCGGGGGTGTTGTAACATATTACATTCTACACGTTAGGTTGCCTTAGGCTAGGATATATAGCGTTATGGACGTATATAATGTTCCCGCCGTGAAGTAGGGGCGGACGCGCCGGGAATGTTTGAAAATATTACATTCGACATGTTATGTTGCCTTAGGCTAGGATATATAGCGTCTTAGACGTATATAAGTTTCCCACCGAGAACTAGGGGCCAACGTGCCAGGAATGTAGTAAAGTATTACATCCGAGATGTTAGGTTGCCTTAGGCTAGGATATATAGCGTTAAAGACGTATATAATGTTCCCACCGAGAAGTAGGGGCCGACGCGCCGGGAGTGTTGTAACATATTACATTCTACACGTTAGGTTGCCTTAGGCTAGGATATACAGCGTTATAGACGTATATAATGTTCCCGCCGTGAAGTAGGGGCCGACGCGCCGGGAATGTTGTAAAATATTACATTCGCCATGTTAGGTTGCCTTAGGCTAGGATATATAGCGTTATAGACGTATATAATGTTCCCACCGTGATGTAGGGGCCGACGCACCAGGAATGTTGTAAAATATTACATTCGACATGTTAGGTGGCCTTAGGCTAAGATATATAGCGTTATAGACGTATATAAGTTTGCCACCGAGAAGTAGGGGCCGACGTGCCTGGAATGTTGTGAAATAATACAGTCGAGATGTTAGGTTGCCTTAGGTTAGGATATATAACGTTATTGACGTATATAATGTCCGCACCGAGACGTACGGGACGACACGAGACGGGATTCTGTAAAATATTACCAGCGATGTTCTAGATGGGTTAGGTTAGGTTATATTACGTTATAGACGTAAATAATGTTCCCACCGAGAAGTGGGGCCGACCCGTCTGGAATGTTGTGAAATACTACAGTCGAGATGTTAGGTTGCCTTAGGTTAGGATATATAACGTTATAGACGTATATAATGTCCGCACCGAGACGTACGGGACGACACGAACGGGATTCTGTAAAACATTACCAGCGAGAGTCTAGATGGGTTAGGTTAGGTTATATTACGTTATAGACGTAAATAATGTTCCCACCGAGAAGTGGGGCCGACCCGCCTGGAATGTTGTGAAATACTACAGTCGAGATGTTGGGTTGCCTTTGGTTAGGATATATAACGTTATAGACGTATATAATGTCCGCACCGAGACGTACGGGACGACACGAACGGGATTCTGTAAAACATTACCAGCGAGGGTCTAGATGGGTTGGGTTAGGTTATATTACGATATAGACGTATATAATGTGCCCACGGAGAAGTAGGGACGACCCGCCAGGAATGTTGTGAAACACTACATCCGAGATAGTTTGCCTTATGGTAATATATACAAAGTTATAAACGTATAGAATGCCCACACCCAGAAGTACGCGACGACAAGACCGGGATTCTGTAAAACATTATCACCGAGGGGCAAGATGGGTTTGCTTAGGTTACATTACGATATAGACGTATATAATGTCCCCAACGAAAAGTGGGCCTGACCCGCCAGGAAAGGTGTGAAATACTACATTCGAGATGTTAGGTTGGCTTATGGTAATATATACAACGATATAGACGTATATAATGTGCCCACCGAGAAGTAGGGGCCGACCCGCCAGGAATGTTGGAAAATACTACATCCGAGATGTTAAGTTGCGTTAGGTTAGGATATATAACGTTATAGACGTATATAATGTCCCCACCGAGAAGTAGGGGCCGACGCGCCAGGAATGTTGTAAAATATTACATTCGACATGTTAGGATTGCCTTAGGCCCGGATATATAGCGTTATAGACGTATATAAGTTTCCTACCGAGAAGTAGGGGCCGACGTGCCAGGAATGTAGTAAAATATTACATTCGACATGTTGGGTGGCCTTAGGCTAAGATATATAGCGTTATAGACGTATATAAGTTTCCCACCGAGAAGTAGGGGCCGACGCGCCAGGAATGTTGTAAAATATTACATTCGACATGTTAGGTTGCCTTAGGCTAGGATATATAGCGATATAGACGTGTATAAGTTTCCCACTGAGAAGTAGGTGCCGACGTGCCAGGAATGTAGTAAAATAGTACATCCGAGATGTTAGGTTGCCTTAGGCTAGGATATATAGCGTGAAAGACGTATATAATGTTCCCACCGAGAATTAGGGGCCGACGTGCCAGGAATGTAGTAAAATATTACTCTCGACATGTTAGGCCGCCTTAGGTTAATATATATAAGGTTATAGACGTACATAATGTTCCCACCGAGAAGTAGGGGCCGACGCGCCAGGAATGTTGTAAAATATTACATTCGACATGTTAGGATTGCCTTAGGCTAGGATATATAGCGGTATAGACGTATATAAGTTTCCCACCGAGAAGTAGGGGCCCACGTCCGAGGAATGTATTAAAATATTACATCCGAGATGTTAGGTTGCCTTAGGCTAGGATATATAGCGTTAGAGACGTATATAATGTTCCCACCGAGAAGTAGGGGCCGACGCACCAGGAATGTTGTAAAATATTACATTCGACATGTTGGGTGGCCTTAGGCTAAGATATATAGCGTTATAGACGTATATAAGTTTCCCACCGAGAAGTAGGGGCCGACGCGCCAGGAATGTTGTAAAATATTACATTCGACATGTTAGGTTGCCTTAGGCTAGGATATATAGCGATATAGACGTGTATAAGTTTCCCACTGAGAAGTAGGGGCCGACGTGCCAGGAATGTAGTAAAATAGTACATCCGAGATGTTAGGTTGCCTTAGGCTAGGATATATAGCGTTAAAGACGTATATAATGTTCCCACCGAGAAGTAGGGGCCGACGTGCCAGGAATGTAGTAAAATATTGCATTCGAGATGTTAGGTTGCCTTAGGTTAGGATATATAACGTTTAAGACGAATATGTTGTTCCCTCCGAAAAGTAGGACCCGATGAGTCAGGAATGTCGTAAAATATTAGATTAGACATGTTAGGTTGCCTTAGGTTAGGATATATAACGCTATAGACGTATATACTGTTCCCACTGAGAAGTAGGTGCCGTCGAGCCGGGAGTGTTGTAACATATTACATTGTACACGTTAGGTTGCCTTAGGTTAGGACATATAACGTTATTTACCTATATAATGTTCCCACCGAGAAGTAGGGGCCGACGCGCCAGGAATGTTGTAAAATATTACATTCGCCATGTTAGGTTGCCTTAGGTTAGGATATATAACGTTATTGGCGTATATAATGTCCGCACCGAGACGTACGGGACGACACGAACGGGATTCTGTAAAACATTACCATCGAGGGTCTAGGTGGGTTAGATTAGGTTATATTACGTTATGGACGTAGATAATGTTCCCACCGAGAAGTGGGGCCGACCCGCCAGGAATGTTGTGAAATACTACATTCGAGATGTTAGGTTGCCTTAGGTTAGGATATATAACGTTGTAGACGCATATAATATCCCCACCGAGACGAACGGGACGACACGAACGGGATTCTGTAAAACATTACCAGCGAGGTGCTAGATGGGATAGGTTAGGCTATATTACGATATATACGTATATAATGTGCCCACCGAGAAGTAGGGGCCGACCAGCCAGGAATGTTGGAAAATACTACATCCGAGATGTTAAGTTGCGTTAGGTTAGGATATATAACGTTATAGACGTATATAATGTCCCCACCGTGAAGTACGGGACGACACAACCAGGATTCCGTAAAACATTACCAGCGAGGAGCTAGATGGATTAGGTTAGGTTATATTACGTTATAGACGTAGATAATGTTCCCACCGAGAAGTGGGGCCGACCCGCCAGGAATGTTGGAAAATACAACATCCGAGATGTTAAGTTGCGTTAGGTTAGGATATATATCGTTATAGACGTATATAATGTCCCCACCGAGAAGTACGGGACGACACGACCAGGATTCCGTAAAACATTAACAGCGAGGAGCTAGATTTGTTAGGTTGGGTTATATTACGTTATAGACGTAAATAATGTTCCCACCGAGATGTGGGGCCGACGCGCCTGGAATGTTGTGAAATACTACATCCGAAATGTTAGGTTCCCTTAGGTTAGGATATATAACGTTATAGACGTATATAATACCCCACCGAGAAGTACGGGCCGACACGATTAGGATTCCGTAAAACATTACCAGCGAGGGGCTAGATTGGTTAGGTTAGGTTATATTACGTTATAGACGCAAATAATGTTCCCACCGAGAAGTGGGGCCGAACCGCCAGGAATGTTGTGAAACACTACATTCGAGATGTTAGGTTCCCTTAGGTTAGGATATATAACCTTATAGACGTATATAATGTCCCCACCGAGAAGTAGGGTACGACACGACCAGGATTCCGTAAAACATTACCAGCGAGGAGCTAGATGGGTTAGGTTAGGTAATATTACGTTATAGACGTATATAATGTTCCCACCGAGAAGTGGGGACGACCCGCCAGGAATGTTGTGAAACACTATATTCGAGATGTTAGGTTGCCTTAGGTTAGGATATATAACGTTGTAGACGCATATAATGTCCCCACCGAGACGAACGGGACGACACGAAAGGGATTCTGTAAAACATTACCAGCGAGGAGCTAGATGGGTTAGGTTAGGTTATATTACGTTATAGACGTAGATCATGTTCCCACCGAGAAGTGGGGCCGACCCGCCAGGAATGTTGGAAAATACTACATCCGAGATGTTAATTTGCGTTAGGTTAGGATATATAACGTTATAGACGTATATAATGTCCCCACCGAGAAGTACGGGACGACACGACCAGGATTCCGTAAAACATTACCAGCGAGGAGCTAGATGGGTTAGGTTAGGTTATATTACGTTATAGACGTAAGTAATGTTCCCACCGAGAAGTGGGGCCGACCCGCCAGGAATGTTGTGAAATACTACATTCGAGATGTTAGGTTGCCTTAGGTTAGGATATATAACGTTGTAGACGCATATAATGTCCCCACCGAGAGGAACGGGACGACACGAACGGGATTCTGTAAAACATTACCAGCGAGGTGCTAGATGGGATAGGTTAGGCTATATTACGATATATACGTATATAATGTGCCCACCGAGAAGTAGGGGCCGACCCGCCAGGAATGTTGGAAAATACTACATCCGAGATGTTAAGTTGCGTTAGGTTAGGATATATAACGTTATAGACGCATATAATGTCCCCACCGTGAAGTACGGGACGACACGACCAGGATTCCGTAAAACATTACCAGCGAGGAGCTAGATGGATTAGGTTAGGTTATATTACGTTATAGACGTAGATAATGTTCCCACCGAGAAGTGGGGCCGACCCGCCAGGAATGTTGGAAAATACTACATCCGAGATGTTAAGTTGCGTTAGGTTAGGATATATATCGTTATAGACGTATATAATGTCCCCACCGAGAAGTACGGGACGACACGACCAGGATTCCGTAAAACATTAACAGCGAGGAGCTAGATTTGTTAGGTTGGGTTATATTACGTTATAGACGTAAATAATGTTCCCACCGAGATGTGGGGCCGACGCGCCTGGAATGTTGTGAAATACTACATCCGAAATGTTAGGTTCCCTTAGGTTAGGATATATAACGTTATAGACGTATATAATACCCCACCGAGAAGTACGGGCCGACACGACCAGGATTCCGTAAAACATTACCAGCGAGGGGCTAGATTGGTTAGGTTAGGTTATATTACGTTATAGACGTAAATAATGTTCCCACCGAGAAGTGGGGCCGAACCGCCAGGAATGTTGTGAAACACTACATTCGAGATGTTAGGTTCCCTTAGGTTAGGATATATAACGTTATAGACGTATATAATGTCCCCACCGAGAAGTAGGGTACGACACGACCAGGATTCCGTAAAACATTACCAGCGAGGAGCTAGATGGGTTAGGTTAGGTTATATTACGTTATAGACGTATATAATGTTCCCACCGAGAAGTGGGGACGACCCGCCAGGAATGTTGTGAAACACTATATTCGAGATGTTAGGGTGCCTTAGGTTAGGATATATAACGTTGTAGACGCATATAATGTCCCCACCGAGACGAACGGGACGACACGAACGGGATTCTGTAAAACATTACCAGCGAGGTGCTAGATGGGATAGGTTAGGCTATATTACGATATATACGTATATAATGTGCCCACCGAGAAGTAGGGCCGAACCGCCAGGAATGTTGTGAAACACTACATTGGAGATGTTAGCTTCCCTTAGGTTAGGATATATAACGTTATAGACGTATATAATGTCCCCACGGAGACGTACGGGACGACACAAACGGGATACTGTAAAACATTACAAGCCAGGGTCTAGATGGGTTAGATTAGGTTATATTACGATATAGACGTGTATAATGTGCCCACCGAGAAGCAGGGGCCGACCCGCCAGGAATATTGGAAAATACTACATCCGAGATGATAAGTTGCGTTAGGTTAGGATATATAACGTTATAGACGTATATAATGACCCCACCGAGAAGTACGGGACGACACGGCCAGGATTCAGTAAAACATTACCAGCGAGGAGCTAGATGGGTTAGGTTAGGTTATATTACGTTATAGACGTAGATAATGTTCCCACCGAGAAGTGGGGCCGAACCGCCTGGAATGTTGTGAAATACTACAGTCGAGATGTTAGGTTGCCTTAGGTTAGGATATATAACGTTATAGACGTATATAATGTCCGCACCAAGACGTACGGGACGACACGAACGGGATTCTGTAAAACATTACCAGCGAGGGTCTAGATGGGTTAGGTTAGGTTATATTACGATACAGACGTATATAATGTGCCCACCGAGAAGTAGTGGCCGTCCCGCCAGGAATGTTGGAAAATACAACATCCGAAATGTTAGGTTCCCTTAGGTTAGGATATATAACGTTATTGACGTATATAATGTCCGCACCGAGACGTACGGGACGACACGAACGGGATTCTGTAAAACATTAACAGCGAGGGTCTAGATGGGTTAGGTTAGGTTATATTACGTTATAGACGTATATAATGTTCCCACCGAGAAGTGGGGACGACACGCCAGGAATGTTGTGAAACACTATATTCGAGATGTTAGGTTGACTTAGGTTAGGATATATAACGTTGTAGACGCATATAATGTCCCCACCGAGACGAATGGGACGACACGAAAGGGATTCTGTAAAACATTACCAGCGAGGAGCTAGATGGGTTAGGTTAGGTTATATTACGTTATAGACGTAGATCATGTTCCCACCGAGAAGTGGGGCCGACCCGCCAGGAATGTTGGAAAATACTACATCCGAGATGTTAAGTTGCGTTAGGTTAGGATATATAACGTTATAGACGTATATAATGTCCCCACCGAGAAGTACGGGACGACACGACCAGGATTCCGTAAAACATTAACACCGAGGAGCTAGATTTGTTAGGTTGGGTTATATTACGTTATAGACGTAAATAATGTTCCCACCGAGATGTGGGGCCGACGCGCCTGGAATGTTGTGAAATACTACATCCGAAATGTTAGGTTCCCTTAGGTTAGGATATATAACGTTATAGACGTATATAATACCCCACCGAGAAGTACGGGCCGACACGATCAGGATTCCGTAAAACATTACCAGCGAGGGGCTAGATGGGTTAGGTTAGGTTATATTACGTTATAGACGTATATAATGTGCCCACGGAGAAGTAGGGACGACCCGCCAGGAATGTTGTGAAACACTATATCCGAGATGTTAGGTTGCCTTAGGTTAGGATATATAACGTTGTAGACGCATATAATGTCCCCACCGAGACGAACGGGACGACACGAAAGGGATTCTGTAAAACATTACCAGCGAGGAGCTAGATGGGTTAGGTTAGGTTATATTACGTTATAGACGTATATAATGTGCCCACGGAGAAGTAGGGACGACCCGCCAGGAATGTTGTGAAACACTACATTCGAGATAGGTTGCCTTATGGTAATATATACAACATTATAAACGTATAGAATGTCCCCACCGAGAAGTACGGGCCGACACGCCCGGGATTCTGTAAAACATTATCACCGAGGGGCAAGGTGGGTTAGCTTAGGTTATATTACGATATAGACGTATATAATGTCCCCAACGAAAAGTGGGGCCGACCCGCCAGGAATGTTGTGAAATACTACATTCGAGATGTTAGGTTGGCTTATGGTAATATATACAACGATATAGACGTAGATAATGTTCCCACCGAGAAGTGGGGCCGACCCGCCAGGAATGTTGGAAAATACTACATCCGAGATGTTAAGTTGCGTTAGGTTAGGATATATAACGTTATAGACGTATATAATACCCCACTGAGAAGTACGGGCCGACACGACCAGGATTCCGTAAAACATTACCAGCGAGGGGCTAGATTGGTTAGGTTAGGTTATATTACGTTATAGACGTAAATAATGTTCCCACCGAGAAGTGGGGCCGAACCGCCAGGAATTTTGTGAAACACTACATTCGAGATGTTAGGTTCCCTTAGGTTAGGATATATAGCGTTATAGACGTATATAATGTCCCCACCGAGAAGTAGGGTACGACACGACCAGGATTCCATAAAACATTACCAGCGAGGAGCTAGATGGGTTAGGTTAGGTTATATTACGTTATAGACGTAAATAATGTTCCCACCGAGAAGTGGGGCCGACCCGCCAGGAATGTTGTGAAATACTACATTCGAGATGTTAGGTTCCCTTAGGTTAGGATATATAACGTTATAGACGTATATAATGTCCCCACCGAGAAGTACGGGACGACACGACCAGGATTCCGTAAAACATTACCAGCGAGGAGCTAGATGGGTTAGGTTAGGTTATATTACGTTATAGACGTAGATAATGTTCCCACCGAGAAGTGGCGCCGACGTGCCAGGAATGTTGGAAAATACTACATCCGAGATGTTAGGTTGCCTTAGGTTAGAATATATAACGTTATTGACGTATATAATGTCCGCACCAAGACGTACGGGACGACACGAACGGGATTCTGTAAAACATTACCAGCGAGAGTCTAGATGGGTTAGGTTAGGTTATATTACGTTATAGACGTAAATAATGTTCCCACCGAGAAGTGGAGCCGAACCGCCTGGAATGTTGTGAAGTACTACAGTCGAGATGTTAGGTTGCCTTAGGTTACGATATATAACGTTATAGACGTATATAATGTCCGCACCAAGACGTACGGGACGACACGAACGGGATTCTGTAAAACATTACCAGCGAGAGTCTAGATGGGTCAGGTTAGGTTATATTACGTTATAGACGTAAATAATGTTCCCACCGAGAAGTGGGGCCGACCCGCCTGGAATGTTGTGAAATACTACAGTCGAGATGTTAGGTTGCCTTAGGTTAGGATATATAACGTTATAGACTTATATAATGTCCGCACCGAGACGTACGGGACGACACGAACGGGATTCTGTAAAATATTACCAGCGAGGGTCTGGATGGGTTAGGTTAGGTTATATTACGATATAGACGTATATAATGTGCCCACGGAGAAGTAGGGACGACCCGCCAGGAATGTTGTGAAACACTACATTCGAGATAGGTTGCCTTATGGTAATATATACAACGTTATAAACGTATAGAATGTCCCCACCGAGAAGTACGGGCCGACACGCCCGGGATTCTGTAAAACATTATCATCGAGGGGCAAGGTGGGTTAGCTTAGGTTATATTACGATATAGACGTATATAATGTCCCCAACGAAAAGTGGGGCCGACCCGCCAGGAATGTTGTGAAATACTACATTCGAGATGTTAGGTTGGCTTATGGTAATATATACAACGATATAGACGTATATAATGTGCCCACCGAGAAGTAGGGGCCGACCCGCCAGGAATGTTGGAAAATACTACATCCGAGATGTTAAGTTGCGTTAGGTTAGGATATTTAACGTTATAGACGTATATAATGTCCCCACCGAGAAGTAGGGTACGACACGACCAGAATTCCGTATTACATTACCAGCGAGGAGCTAGATGGGTTAGGTGAGGTTATATTACGTTATAGACGTAAATAATGTTCCCACCGAGAAGTGGGGCCGACCCGCCTGGAATGTTGAGAAATACTACAGTCGAGATGTTAGGTTGCCTTAGGTTAGGATATATAACGTTATAGACGTATATAATGTCCGCACCGACACGTACGGGACGACACGAACGGGATTCTGTAAAATATTACCAGCGAGGGTCTGGATGGGTTAGGTTAGGTTATATTACGATATAGACGTATATAATGTGCCCACGGAGAAGTAGGGACGACCCGCCAGGAATGTTGTGAAACACTACATTCGAGATAGGTTGCCTTATGGTAATATATACAACGTTATAAACGTATAGAATGTCCCCACCGAGAAGTACGGGCCGACACGCCCGGGATTCTGTAAAACATTATCATCGAGGGGCAAGGTGGGGTAGCTTAGGTTATATTACGATATAGACGTATATAATGTCCCCAACGAAAAGTGGGGCCGACCCGCCAGGAATGTTGTGCAATACTACATTCGAGATGTTAGGTTGGCTTATGGTAATATATACAACGATATAGACGTATATAATGTGCCCACCGAGAAGTAGGGGCCGACCCGCCAGGAATGTTGGAAAATACTACATCCGAGATGTTAAGTTGCGTTAGGTTAGGATATATAACGTTATAGACGTATATAATGTCCCCACCGTGAAGTACGGGACGACACGACCAGGATTCCGTAAAACATTACCAGCGAGGGGCTAGATTGGTTAGGTTAGGTTATATTACGTTATAGAGGTAAATAATGTTCCCGCCGAGAAGTGGGGCCGACCCGCCTGGAATGTTGTGTAATACTACAGTCGAGATGTTAAGTTGCCTTAGGTTAGGATATATAACGTTATAGACGTATATAATGTCCGCACCGAGACGTACGGGACGACACGAACGGGATTCTGTAAAACATTACCAGCCAGGGTCTAGATGGGTTAGTTTAGGTTATATTACGATACAGACGTATATAATGTGCCCACCGAGAAGTAGTGGCCGTCCCGCCAGGAATGTTGGAAAATACTACATCCGAAATGTTAGGTTCCCTTAGGTTAGGATATATAACGTTATAGACGTATATAATACCCCACCGAGAAGTACGGGCCGACACGAACGGGATTCTGTAAAACATTACCATCGAGGGTCTAGGTGGGTTAGATTATTTTATATTACGTTATGGACGTAGATAATGTTCCCACCGAGAAGTGGGGCCGACCCGCCAGGAATGTTGTGAAATACTACAGTCGAGATGTTAGGTTGCCTTAGGTTAGGATATATAACGTTATAGACGTATATAATGTCCCCACGGAGACGTACGGGACGACACAAACGGGATACTGTAAAACATTACAAGCCAGGGTCTAGATGGGTTAGGTTAGGTTATATTACGATATAGACGTGTATAATGTGCCCACCGAGAAGCAGGGGCCGACCCGCCAGGAATATTGGAAAATACTACATCAGAGATGATAAGTTGCGTTAGGTTAGGATATATAACGTTATAGACGTATATAATGACCCCACCGAGAAGTACGGGACGACACGGCCAGGATTCAGTAAAACATTACCAGCGAGGAGCTAGATGGGTTAGGTTAGGTTATATTACGTTATAGACGTAGATAATGTTCCCACCGAGAAGTGGGGCCGAACCGCCTGGAATGTTGTGAAATACTACAGTCGAGATGTTAGGATGCCTTAGGTTAGGATATATAACGTTATAGACTTATATAATGTCCGCACCGAGACGTACGGGACGACACGAACGGGATTCTGTAAAATATTACCAGCGAGGGTCTAGGTGGGTTAGATTAGGTTATATTACGTTATGGACGTAGATAATGTTCCCACCGAGAAGTGGGGCCGACCCGCCAGGAATGTTGTGAAATACTACAGTCGAGATGTTAGGTTGCCTTAGGTTAGGATATATAACGTTATAGACGTATATAATGTCCCCACCGAGACGTACGGGACGACGCAAACGGGATACTGTAAAACATTACAAGCCAGGGTCTAGATGGGTTAGGTACGTTTATATTACGATATAGACGTGTATAATGTGCCCACCGAGAAGCAGGGGCCGACCCGCCAGGAATATTGGAAAATACTACATCCGAGATGTTAAGTTGCGTTAGGTTAGGATATATAACGTTATAGACGTATATAATGTCCCCACCGAGAAGTACGGGACGACACGACCAGGATTCCGTAAAACATTACCAGCGAGGGGCTAGATTGGTTAGGTTAGGTTATATTACGTTATAGACGTAGATAATGTTCCCACCGAGAAGTGGGGCCGACCCGCCAGGAATGTTGGAAAATACTACATCCGAGATGTTAAGTTGCGTTAGGGTAGGATATATAACGTTATTGACGTATATAATGTCCGCACCAAGACGTACGGGAGGGCACGAACGTGATTCTGTAAAACATTACCAGCGATGGTCTAGATGGGTTAGGTTAGGTTATATTACGATACAGACGTATATAATGTGCCCACCGAGAAGTAGTGGCCGTCCCGCCAGGAATGTTCGAATATACAACATCCGAAATGTTAGGTTCCCTTAGGTTAGGATATATAACGTTATTGACGTATATAATGTCCGCACCGAGACGTACGGGACGACACGAACAGGATTCCGTAAAACATTACCAGCGATGGTCTAGATGGGTTAGGTTAGGTTATATTACGTTATAGACGTATATAATGTTCCCACCGAGAAGTGGGGACGACCCGCCAGGAATGTTGTGAAACACTATATTCGAGATGTTAGGTTGCCTTAGGTTAGGATATATAACGTTGTAGACGCATATAATGTCCCCACCGAGACGAACGGGAGGATACGAAAGGGATTCTGTAAAACATTACCAGCGAGGTGCTAGATGGGATAGGTTAGGCTATATTACGATATAGACGTATATAATGTGCCCACCGAGAAGTAGGGGCCGACCCGCCAGGAATGTTGGAAAATACTACATCCGAGATGTTAAGTTGCGTTAGGTTCGGATATATAACGTTATAGACGTATATAATACCCCACCGAGAAGTACGGGCCGACACGAACGGGATTCTGTAAAACATTACCATCGAGGGTCTAGGTGGGTTAGATTAGGATATATTACGTTATAGACGTAAATAATGTTCCCACCGAGAAGTGGGGCCGACCCGCCAGGAATGTTGTGAAATACTACATTCGAGATGTTAGGTTCCCTTAGGTTAGGATATATAACGTTATAGACGTATATAATGTCCCCACCGAGAAGTACGGGACGACACGACCAGGATTCCGTAAAACATTACCACCGAGGAGCTAGATGGGTTAGGTTAGGTTATATTACGTTATAGACGTAGATAATGTTCCCACCGAGAAGTGGCGCCGACCCGCCAGGAATATTGGAAAATACTACATCCGAGATGTTAGGTTGCCTTAGGTTAGAATATATAACGTTATTGACGTATATAATGTCCGCACCGAGACGTACGGGACGGCACGAACGGGATTCTGTAAAACATTACCAGCCAGGGTCTAGATGGGTTAGTTTAGGTTATATTACGATACAGACGTATATAATGTGCCGACCGAGAAGTAGTGGCCGTCCCGCCAGGAATGTTGGAAAATACTACATCCGAAATGTTAGGTTCCCTTAGGTTAGGATATATAACGTTATAGACGTATATAATACCCCACCCAGAAGTACGGGCCGACACGAACGGGATTCTGTAAAACATTACCATCGAGGGTCTAGGTGGGTTAGATTAGGTTATATTACGTTATGGACGTAGATAATGTTCCCACCGAGACGTAGGGGCCGACCCGCCAGGAATGTTGGAAAGTACTACATCCGAGATGTTAAGTTGCGTTAGGTTAGGATATATAACGTTATAGACGTATATAATGTCCCCACCGAGAAGTACGGGACGACACGACCAGGATTCCGTAAAACATTACCAGCGAGGAGCTAGATGGGTTAGGTTAGGTTATATTACGTTATAGACGTAAATAATGTTCCCACCGAGATGTCGGGCCGACGCGCCTGGAATGTTGGAAAATACTACATCCGAGATGTTAGGTTGCGTTAGGTTAGGATATATAACGTTATAGACGTATATAATGTCCCCACCGAGAAGTACGGGACGACACGACCAGGATTCCGTAAAACATTACCAGCGGGGAGCTAGATGGGTTAGGTTAGGTTATATTACGTTATGGACGTAAATAATGTTCCCACCGAGAAGTGGGGCCGAACCGCCAGGAATGTTGTGAAACACTACATTCGAGATGTTAGGTTCCCTTAGGTTAGGATATATAACGTTATAGACGTATGTAATGTCCCCACCGAGAAGTAGGGTAAGACACGACCAGGATTCCGTAAAACATTACCAGCGAGGGTCTAGATTGGTTAGGTTAGGTTATATTACGTTATAGACGTAAATAATGTTCCCACCGAGAAGTGGGGCCGAACCGCCAGGAATGTTGTGAAACACTACATTCGAGATGTTAGGTTCCCTTAGGTTAGGATATATACGTCTATAACGTTATATATCCTAACCTAACGCAACTTAACATCTCGGATGTAGTATTTTCCAACATTCCTGGCGGGTCGGCCCCACTTCTCGGTGGGAACATTATCTACGTCTATATCGTTGTATATATTACCATAAGCCAACCTAACATCTCGAATGTAGTATTTCACAACATTCCTGGTGGGTCGGCCCCACTTTTCGTTGGGGACATTATATACGTCTATATCGTAATATAACCTAAGCTAACCCACCTTGCCCCTCGGTGATAATGTTTTACAGAATCCCGGGCGTGTCGGCCCGTACTTCTCGGTGGGGACATTCTATACGTTTATAATGTTGTATATATTACCATAAGGCAACCTATCTCGAATGTAGTGTTTCACAACATTCCTGGCGGGTCGTCCCTACTTCTCCATGGGCACATTATATACGTCTATATCGTAATATAACCTAACCTAACCCATCTAGCTCCTCGCTGGTAATGTTTTACAGAATCCCTTTCGTGTCGTCCCGTTCGTCTCGGTGGGGACATTATATGCGTCTACAACGTTATATATCCTAACCTAAGTCAACCTAACATCTCGAATATAGTGTTTCACAACATTCCTGGCGTGTCGTCCCCACTTCTCGGTGGGAACATTATATACGTCTATAACGTAATATAACCTAACCTAACCCATCTAGACCCTCGCTGTTAATGTTTTACAGAATCCCGTTCGTGTCGTCCCGTACGTCTCGGTGCGGACATTATATACGTCAATAACGTTATATATCCTAACCTAAGGGAACCTAACATTTCGGATGTTGTATTTTCCAACATTCCTGGCGGGACGGCAACTACTTCTCGGTGGGCACATTATATACGTCTGTATCGTAATATAACCTAACCTAACCCATCTAGACCCTCGCTGGTAATGTTTTACAGAATCCCGTTCGTGTCGTCCCGTACGTCTTGGTGCGGACATTATATACGTCAATAACGTTATATATCCTACCCTAACGCAACTTAACATCTCGGATGTAGTATTTTCCAACATTCCTGGCGGGTCGGCCCCACTTCTCGGTGGGAACATTATCTACGTCTATAACGTAATATAACCTAACCTAACCAATCTAGCCCCTCGCTGGTAATGTTTTACGGAATCCTGGTCGTGTCGTCCCGTACTTCTCGGTGGGGACATTATATACGTCTATAACGTTATATATCCTAACCTAACGCAACTTAACATCTCGGATGTAGTATTTTCCAATATTCCTGGCGGGTCGGCCCCTGCTTCTCGGTGGGCACATTATACACGTCTATATCGTAATATAAACGTACCTAACCCATCTAGACCCTGGCTTGTAATGTTTTACAGTATCCCGTTTGTGTCGTCCCGTACGTCTCGGTGGGGACATTATATACGCCTTAGGTTAGGATATATAACGTTATAGACTTATATAATGTCCGCACCGAGACGTACGGGACGACACGAACGGGATTCTGTAAAATATTACCAGCGAGGGTATGGATGGGTTAGGTTAAGTTATATTACGATATAGACGTATATAATGTGCCCACGGAGAAGTAGGGACGACCCGACAGGAATGTTGTGAAACACTACATTCGAGATAGGTTGCCTTATGGTAATATATACAACGATATAGACGTATATAATGTGCCCACCGAGAAGTAGGGGCCGACCTGCCAGGAATGTTGTGAAACACTACATTCGAGATGTTAGGTTCCCTTAGGTTAGGATATATAACGTTATAGACGTATATAATATCCCCACCGAGAAGTAGGGTACGACACGACCAGGATTCCGTAAAACATTACCAGCGAGGAGCTAGATGGGTTAGGTTTGGTTATATTACGTTATAGAGGTAAATAATGTTCCCGCCGAGAAGTGGGGCCGACCCGCCTGGAATGTTGTGTAATACTACAGTCGAGATGTTAAGTTGCCTTAGGTTAGGATATATAACGTTATAGACGTATATAATGTCCGCACCGAGACGTACGGGACGGCACGAACGGGATTCTGTAAAACATTACCAGCCAGGGTCTAGATGAGTTAGTTTAGGTTATATTACGATACAGACGTATATAATGTGCCGACCGAGAAGTAGTGGCCGTCCCGCCAGGAATGTTGGAAAATACTACATCCGAAATGTTAGGTTCCCTTAGGTTAGGATATATAACGTTATAGACGTATATAATACCCCACCGAGAAGTACGGGCCGACACGAACGGGATTCTGTAAAACATTACCATCGAGGGTCTAGGTGGGTTAGATTAGGTTATATTACGTTATGGACGTAGATAATGTTCCCACCGAGACGTAGGGGCCGACCCGCCAGGAATGTTGGAAAGTACTACATCCGAGATGTTAAGTTGCTTTAGGTTAGGATATATAACGTTATAGACGTATATAATGTCCCCACCGAGAAGTACGGGACGACACGACCAGGATTCCGTAAAACATTACCAGCGAGGAGCTAGATGGGTTAGGTTAGGTTATATTACGTTATAGACGTAAATAATGTTCCCACCGAGATGTGGGGCCGACGCGCCTGGAATGTTGGAAAATACTACATCCGAGATGTTAGGTTGCGTTAGGTTAGGATATATAACGTTATAGACGTATATAATGTCCCCACCGAGAAGTACGGGACGACACGACCAGGATTCCGTAAAACATTACCAGCGGGGAGCTAGATGTGTTAGGTTAGGTTATATTACGTTATGGACGTAAATAATGTTCCCACCGAGATGTGGGGCCGACGCGCCTGGAATGTTGTGAAACACTACATCCGAAATGTTAGGTTCCCTTAGGTTAGGATATATAACGTTATAGACGTATATAATACCCCACCGAGAAGTACGGGCCGACACGACCAGGATTCCGTAAAACATTACCAGCGAGGGGCTAGATTGTTTAGGTTAGGTTATATTACGTTATAGACGTAAATAATGTTCCCACCGAGAAGTGGGGCCGAACCGCCAGGAATGTTGTGAAACACTACATTCGAGATGTTAGGTTGCCTTAGGTTAGAATATATAACGTTATTGACGTATATAATGTCCGCACCAAGACGTACGGGACGACACGAACGGGATTCTGTAAAACATTACCAGCGAGAGTCTAGATGGGTTAGGTTAGGTTATATTACGTTATAGACGTAAATAATGTTCCCACCGAGAAGTGGGGCCGACCCGCCTGGAATGTTGTGAAATACTACAGTCGAGATGTTAGGTTGCCTTAGGTTAGGATATATAACGTTATAGACTTATATAATGTCCGCACCGAGACGTACGGGACGACACGAACGGGATTCTGTAAAATATTACCAGCGAGGGTATGGATGGGTTAGGTTAAGTTATATTACGATATAAACGTATATAATGTGCCCACGGAGAAGTAGGGACGACCCGACAGGAATGTTGTGAAACACTACATTCGAGATAGGTTGCCTTATGGTAATATATACAACGTTATAAACGTATAGAATGTCCCAACCGAGAAGTACGGGCCGACACGCCCGGGATTCTGTAAAACATTATCACCGAGGGGCAAGGTGGGTTAGCTTAGGTTATATTACGATATAGACGTATATAATGTCCCCAGCGAAAAGTGGGGCCGACCCGCCAGGAATGTTGTGAAATACTACATTCGAGATGTTAGGTTGGCTTATGGTAATATATACAACGATATAGACGTATATAATGTGCCCACCGAGAAGTAGGGGCCGATCCGCCAGGAATGTTGGAAAATACTACATCCGAGATGTTAAGTTGTGTTAGGTTAGGATATATAACGTTATAGACGTATATAATGTCCCCACCGAGAAGTACGGGACGACACGACCAGGATTCCGTAAAACATTACCAGCGAGGGGCTAGATTGGTTAGGTTAGGTTATATTACGTTATAGACGTAAATAATGTTCCCACCGAGAAGTGGAGCCGAACCGCCAGGAATGTTGTGAAACACTACATTCGAGATGTTAGGTTCCCTTAGGTTAGGATATATAACGTTATAGACATATATAATGTCCCCACCGAGAAGTAGGGTACGACACGACCAGGATTCCGTAAAACATTACCAGCGAGGAGCTAGATGGGTTAGGTTAGGTTATATTACGATACAGACGTATATAATGTGCCCACCGAGAAGTAGTGGCCGTCCCGCCAGGAATGTTGGAAAATACTACATCCGAAATGTTAGGTTCCCTTAGGTTAGGATATATAACGTTATTGACGTATATAATGTCCGCACCGAGACGTACGGGACGACACGAACGGGATTCTTTAAAACATTACCAGCGGGGGTCTAGATGGGTTAGGTTAGGTTATATTACGTTATAGACGTATATAATGTTCCCACCGAGAAGTGGGGACGACCCGCCAGGAATGTTGTGAAACACTATATTCGAGATGTTAGGTTGCCTTAGGTTAGGATATATAACGTTGTAGACGCATATAATGTCCCCACCGAGACGAACGGGACGACACGAAAGGGATTCTGTAAAACATTACCAGCGAGGGTCTAGGTGGGTTAGATCAGGTTATATTACGTTATAGACGTAAATAATGTTCCCACCGAGAAGTGGGGCCGAACCGCCAGGAATGTTGTGAAACACTACATTCGAGATGTTAGGTTCCCTTAGGTTAGGATATATAACGTTATAGACGTATATGATGTCCCCACCGAGAAGTAGGGTACGACACGACCAGGATTCCGTAAAACATTACCAGCGAGGAGCTACATGGGTTAGGTTAGGTTATATTACGTTATAGACGTAGATCATGTTCCCACCGAGATGTGGGGAAGACCCGCCAGGAATGTTGGAAAATACTACATCCGGGATGTTAAGTTGCGTTAGGTTAGGATATATAACGTTATAGACGTATATAATGTCCCCACCGAGGAGTACGGGACGACACGACCAGGATTCCGTAAAACATTACCAGCGAGGGGCTAGATTGGTTAGGTTAGGTTATATTACGTTATAGACGTAGATAATGTTCCCACCGAGAAGTGGGGCCGACCCGCCAGGAATGTTGGAAAATACTACATCCGAGATGTTAAGTTGCGTTAGGGTAGGATATATAACGTTATTGACGTATATAATGTCCGCACCAAGACGTACGGGACGACACGAACGGGATTCGTAAAACATTACCAGCGAGGGTCTAGATGGGTTAGGTTAGGTTATATTACGATACAGACGTATATATTGTGCCCACCGAGAAGTAGTGGCCGTCCCGCCAGGAATGTTCGAATATACAACATCCGAAATGTTAGGTTCCCTTAGGTTGGGATATATAGCGTTATTGACGTATATAATGTCCGCACCGAGACGTACGGGACGACACGAACAGGATTCTGTAAAACATTACCAGCGAGGGTCTATATGGGTTAGGTTAGGTTATATTACGTTATAGACGTATATAATGTTCCCACCGAGAAGTGGGGACGACCCGCCAGGAATGTTGTGAAACACTATATTCGAGATGTTAGGTTGCCTTAGGTTAGGATATATAACGTTGTAGACGCATATAATGTCCCCACCGAGACGAACGGGAGGACACGAAAGGGATTCTGTAAAACATTACCAGCGAGGTGCTAGATGGGATAGGTTAGGCTATATTACGATATAGACGTATATAATGCGCCCACCGAGATGTAGGGGCCGACCCGCCAGGAATGTTGGAAAATACTACATCCGAGATGTCAAGTTGCGTTAGGTTCGGATATATAACGTTATAGAAGTATATAATACCCCACCGAGAAGTACGGGCCGACACGAACGGGATTCTGTAAAACATTACCATCGAGGGTCTAGGTGGGTTAGATTAGGATATATTACGTTATAGACGTAAATAATGTTCCCACCGAGAAGTGGGGCCGACCCGCCAGGAATGTTGTGAAATACTACATTCGAGATGTTAGGTTCCCTTAGGTTAGGATATATAACGTTATAGACGTATATAATGTCCCCACCGAGAAGTACGGGACGACACGACCAGGATTCCGTAAAACATTACCAGCGAGGAGCTAGATGGGTTAGGTTAGGTTATATTACGTTATAGACGTAGATAATGTTCCCACCGAGAAGTTGCGCCGACCCGCCAGGAATGTTGGAAAATACTACATCCGAGATCTTAGGTTGCCTTAGGTTAGAATAGATAACGTTATTGACGTATATAATGTCCGCACCAAGACGTACGGGACGACACGAACGGGATTCTGTAAAACATTACCAGCGAGAGTCTAGATGGGTTAGGTTAGGTTATATTACGTTATAGACGTAAATAATGTTCCCACCGAGAAGTGGGGCCGACCCGCCTGGAATGTTGTGAAATACTACAGTCGAGATGTTAGGTTGCCTTAGGTTAGGATATATAACGTTATAGACTTATATAATGTCCGCACCGAGACGTACGGGACGACACGAACGGGATTCTGTAAAATATTACCAGCGAGGGTATGGATGGGTTAGGTTAAGTTATATTACGATATAAACGTATATAATGTGCCCACGGAGAAGTAGGGACGACCCGACAGGAATGTTGTGAAACACTACATTCGAGATAGGTTGCCTTATGGTAATATATACAACGTTATAAACGTATAGAATGTCCCAACCGAGAAGTACGGGCCGACACACCCGGGATTCTGTAAAACATTATCACCGAGGGGCAAGGTGGGTTAGCTTAGGTTATATTACGATATAGACGTATATAATGTCCCCAACGAAAAGTGGGGCCGACCCGCCAGGAATGTTGTGAAATACTACATTCGAGATGTTAGGTTGGCTTATGGTAATATATACAACGATATAGACGTATATAATGTGCCCACCGAGAAGTAGGGGCCGACCCGCCAGGAATGTTGGAAAATACTACATCCGAGATGTTAAGTTGTGTTAGGTTAGGATATATAACGTTATGGACGTATATAATGTCCCCACCGAGAAGTACGGGACGACACGTCCAGGATTCCGTAAAACATTACCAGAGAGGGGCTAGATTGGTTAGGTTAGGTTATATTACGTTATAGACGTAAATAATGTTCCCACCGAGAAGTGGGGCCGAACCGCCAGGAATGTTGTGAAACACTACATTCGAGATGTTAGGTTCCCTTAGGTTAGGATATATAACGTTATAGACGTATATAATGTCCCCACCGAGAAGTAGGGTACGACACGACCAGGATTCCGTAAAACATTACCAGCGAGGGGCTATATTGGTTAGGTTAGGTTATATTACGTTATAGACGTAGATAATGTTCCCACCGAGAAGTGGGGCCGACCCGCCAGGAATGTTGGAAAATACTACATCCGAGATGTTAAGTTGCGTTAGGGTAGGATATATAACGTTATTGACGTATATAATGTCCGCACCAAGACGTACGGGACGACACGAACGGGATTATGTAAAACATTACCAGCGAGGGTCTAGATGGGTTAGGTTAGGTTATATTACGATACAGACGTATATAATGTGCCCACCGAGAAGTAGTGGCCGTCCCGCCAGGAATGTTCGAATATACAACATCCGAAATGTTAGGTTCCCTTAGGTTGGGATATATAACGTTATTGACGTATATAATGTCCGCACCGAGACGTACGGGACGACACGAACAGGATTCTGTAAAACATTACCAGCGAGGGTCTATATGGGTTAGGTTAGGTTATATTACGTTATAGACGTATATAATGTTCCCACCGAGAAGTGGGGACGACCCGCCAGGAATGTTGTGAAACACTATATTCGAGATGTTAGGTTGCCTTAGGTTAGGATATATAATGTTGTAGACGCATATAATGTCCCCACCGAGACGAACGGGAGGACACGAAAGGGATTCTGTAAAACATTACCAGCGAGGTGCTAGATGGGATAGGTTAGGCTATATTACGATATAGACGTATATAATGCGCCCACCGAGAGGTAGGGGCCGACCCGCCAGGAATGTTGGAAAATACTACATCCGAGATGTTAAGTTGCGTTAGGTTCGGATATATAACGTTATAGAAGTATATAATACCCCACCGAGAAGTACGGGCCGACACGAACGGGATTCTGTAAAACATTACCATCGAGGGTCTAGGTGGGTTAGATTAGGATATATTACGTTATAGACGTAAATAATGTTCCCACCGAGAAGTGGGGCCGACCCGCCAGGAATGTTGTGAAATACTACATTCGAGATGTTAGGTTCCCTTAGGTTAGGATATATAACGTTATAGACGTATATAATGTCCCCACCGAGAAGTACGGGACGACACGACCAGGATTCCGTAAAACATTACCAGCGAGGAGCTAGATGGGTTAGGGTAGGTTATATTACGTTATAGACGTAGATAATGTTCCCACCGAGAAGTGGCGCCAACCCGCCAGGAATGTTGGAAAATACTACATCCGAGATCTTAGGTTGCCTTAGGTTAGAATAGATAACGTTATTGACGTATATAATGTCCGCACCAAGACGTACGGGACGACACGAACGGGATTCTGTAAAACATTACCAGCGAGAGTCTAGATGGGTTAGGTTAGGTTATATTACGTTATAGACGTAAATAATGTTCCCACCGAGAAGTGGGGCCGACCCGCCTGGAATGTTGTGAAATACTACAGTCGAGATGTTAGGTTGCCTTAGGTTAGGATATATAACGTTATAGACTTATATAATGTCCGCACCGAGACGTACGGGACGACACGAACGGGATTCTGTAAAATATTACCAGAGAGGGGCTAGATTGGTTAGGTTAGGTTATATTACGTTATAGACGTAAATAATGTTCCCACCGAGAAGTGGGGCCGAACCGCCAGGAATGTTGTGAAACACTACATTCGAGATGTTAGGTTCCCTTAGGTTAGGATATATAACGTTATAGACGTATATAATGTCCCCACCGAGAAGTAGGGTACGACACGACCAGGATTCCGTAAAACATTACCAGCGAGGGGCTATATTGGTTAGGTTAGGTTATATTACGTTATAGACGTAGATAATGTTCCCACCGAGAAGTGGGGCCGACCCGCCAGGAATGTTGGAAAATACTACATCCGAGATGTTAAGTTGCGTTAGGGTAGGATATATAACGTTATTGACGTATATAATGTCCGCACCAAGACGTACGGGACGACACGAACGGGATTATGTAAAACATTACCAGCGAGGGTCTAGATGGGTTAGGTTAGGTTATATTACGATACAGACGTATATAATGTGCCCACCGAGAAGTAGTGGCCGTCCCGCCAGGAATGTTCGAATATACAACATCCGAAATGTTAGGTTCCCTTAGGTTGGGATATATAACGTTATTGACGTATATAATGTCCGCACCGAGACGTACGGGACGACACGAACAGGATTCTGTAAAACATTACCAGCGAGGGTCTATATGGGTTAGGTTAGGTTATATTACGTTATAGACGTATATAATGTTCCCACCGAGAAGTGGGGACGACCCGCCAGGAATGTTGTGAAACACTATATTCGAGATGTTAGGTTGCCTTAGGTTAGGATATATAATGTTGTAGACGCATATAATGTCCCCACCGAGACGAACGGGAGGACACGAAAGGGATTCTGTAAAACATTACCAGCGAGGTGCTAGATGGGATAGGTTAGGCTATATTACGATATAGACGTATATAATGCGCCCACCGAGAGGTAGGGGCCGACCCGCCAGGAATGTTGGAAAATACTACATCCGAGATGTTAAGTTGCGTTAGGTTCGGATATATAACGTTATAGAAGTATATAATACCCCACCGAGAAGTACGGGCCGACACGAACGGGATTCTGTAAAACATTACCATCGAGGGTCTAGGTGGGTTAGATTAGGATATATTACGTTATAGACGTAAATAATGTTCCCACCGAGAAGTGGGGCCGACCCGCCAGGAATGTTGTGAAATACTACATTCGAGATGTTAGGTTCCCTTAGGTTAGGATATATAACGTTATAGACGTATATAATGTCCCCACCGAGAAGTACGGGACGACACGACCAGGATTCCGTAAAACATTACCAGCGAGGAGCTAGATGGGTTAGGGTAGGTTATATTACGTTATAGACGTAGATAATGTTCCCACCGAGAAGTGGCGCCAACCCGCCAGGAATGTTGGAAAATACTACATCCGAGATCTTAGGTTGCCTTAGGTAAGAATAGATAACGTTATTGACGTATATAATGTCCGCACCAAGACGTACGGGACGACACGAACGGGATTCTGTAAAACATTACCAGCGAGAGTCTAGATGGGTTAGGTTAGGTTATATTACGTTATAGACGTAAATAATGTTCCCACCGAGAAGTGGGGCCGACCCGCCTGGAATGTTGTGAAATACTACAGTCGAGATGTTAGGTTGCCTTAGGTTAGGATATATAACGTTATAGACTTATATAATGTCCGCACCGAGACGTACGGGACGACACGAACGGGATTCTGTAAAATATTACCAGCGAGGGTATGGATGGGTTAGGTTAAGTTATATTACGTTATAAACGTATATAATGTGCCCACGGAGAAGTAGGGACGACCCGACAGGAATGTTGTGAAACACTACATTCGAGATAGGTTGCCTTATGGTAATATATACAACGTTATAAACGTATAGAATGTCCCAACCGAGAAGTACGGGCCGACACGCCCGGGATTCTGTAAAACATTATCACCGAGGGGCAAGGTGGGTTAGCTTAGGTTATATTACGATATAGACGTATATAATGTCCCCAACGAAAAGTGGGGCCGACCCGCCAGGAATGTTGTGAAATACTACATTCGAGATGTTAGGTTGGCTTATGGTAATATATACAACGATATAGACGTATATAATGTGCCCACCGAGAAGTAGGGGCCGATCCGCCAGGAATGTTGGAAAATACTACATCCGAGATGTTAAGTTGTGTTAGGTTAGGATATATAACGTTATAGACGTATATAATGTCCCCACCGAGAAGTACGGGACGACACGACCAGGATTCCGTAAAACATTACCAGCGAGGGGCTAGATAGGTTAGGTTAGGTTATATTACGTTATAGACGTAAATAATGTTCCCACCGAGAAGTGGGGCCGAACCGCCAGGAATGTTGTGAAACACTACATTCGAGATGTTAGGTTCCCTTAGGTTAGGATATATAACGTTATAGACATATATAATGTCCCCACCGAGAAGTAGGGTACGACACGACCAGGATTCCGTAAAACATTACCAGCGAGGAGCTAGATGGGTTAGGTTAGGTTATATTACGATACAGACGTATATAATGTGCCCACCGAGAAGTAGTGGCCGTCCCGCCAGGAATGTTGGAAAATACTACATCCGAAATGTTAGGTTCCCTTAGGTTAGGATATATAACGTTATTGACGTATATAATGTCCGCACCGAGACGTACGGGACGACACGAACGGGATTCTGTAAAACATTACCAGCGGGGGTCTAGATGGGTTAGGTTAGGTTATGTTACGTTATAGACGTATATAATGTTCCCACCGAGAAGTGGGGACGACCCGCCAGGAATGTTGTGAAACACTATATTCGAGATGTTAGGTTGCCTTAGGTTAGGATATATAACGTTGTAGACGCATATAATGTCCCCACCGAGACGAACGGGACGACACGAAAGGGATTCTGTAAAACATTACCAGCGAGGGTCTAGGTGGGTTAGATCAGGTTATATTACGTTATAGACGTAAATAATGTTCCCACCGAGAAGTGGGGCCGAACCGCCAGGAATGTTGTGAAACACTACATTCGAGATGTTAGGTTCCCTTAGGTTAGGATATATAACGTTATAGACGTATATGATGTCCCCACCGAGAAGTAGGGTACGACACGACCAGGATTCCGTAAAACATTACCAGCGAGGAGCTACATGGGTTAGGTTAGGTTATATTACGTTATAGACGTAGATCATGTTCCCACCGAGATGTGGGGAAGACCCGCCAGGAATGTTGGAAAATACTACATCCGGGATGTTAAGTTGCGTTAGGTTAGGATATATAACGTTATAGACGTATATAATGTCCCCACCGAGGAGTACGGGACGACGCGACCAGGATTCCGTAAAACATTACCAGCGAGGGGCTAGATTGGTTAGGTTAGGTTATATTACGTTATAGACGTAGATAATGTTCCCACCGAGAAGTGGGGCCGACCCGCCAGGAATGTTGGAAAATACTACATCCGAGATGTTAAGTTGCGTTAGGTTCGGATATATAACGTTATAGAAGTATATAATACCCCACCGAGAAGTACGGGCCGACACGAACGGGATTCTGTAAAACATTACCATCGAGGGTCTAGGTGGGTTAGATTAGGATATATTACGTTATAGACGTAAATAATGTTCCCACCGAGAAGTGGGGCCGACCCGCCAGGAATGTTGTGAAATACTACATTCGAGATGTTAGGTTCCCTTAGGTTAGGATATATAACGTTATAGACGTATATAATGTCCCCACCGAGAAGTACGGGACGACACGACCAGGATTCCGTAAAACATTACCAGCGAGGAGCTAGATGGGTTAGGTTAGGTTATATTACGTTATAGACGTAGATAATGTTCCCACCGAGAAGTTGCGCCGACCCGCCAGGAATGTTGGAAAATACTACATCCGAGATCTTAGGTTGCCTTAGGTTAGAATAGATAACGTTATTGACGTATATAATGTCCGCACCAAGACGTACGGGACGACACGAACGGGATTCTGTAAAACATTACCAGCGAGAGTCTAGATGGGTTAGGTTAGGTTATATTACGTTATAGACGTAAATAATGTTCCCACCGAGAAGTGGGGCCGACCCGCCTGGAATGTTGTGAAATACTACAGTCGAGATGTTAGGTTGCCTTAGGTTAGGATATATAACGTTATAGACTTATATAATGTCCGCACCGAGACGTACGGGACGACACGAACGGGATTCTGTAAAATATTACCAGCGGGGGTATGGATGGGTTAGGTTAAGTTATATTACGATATAAACGTATATAATGTGCCCACGGAGAAGTAGGGACGACCCGACAGGAATGTTGTGAAACACTACATTCGAGATAGGTTGCCTTATGGTAATATATACAACGTTATAAACGTATAGAATGTCCCAACCGAGAAGTACGGGCCGACACACCCGGGATTCTGTAAAACATTATCACCGAGGGGCAAGGTGGGTTAGCTTAGGTTATATTACGATATAGACGTATATAATGTCCCCAACGAAAAGTGGGGCCGACCCGCCAGGAATGTTGTCAAATACTACATTCGAGATGTTAGGTGGGCTTATGGTAATATATACAACGATATAGACGTATATAATGTGCCCACCGAGAAGTAGGGGCCGACCCGCCAGGAATGTTGGAAAATACTACATCCGAGATGTTAAGTTGTGTTAGGTTAGGATATATAACGTTATGGACGTATATAATGTCCCCACCGAGAAGTACGGGACGACACGTCCAGGATTCCGTAAAACATTACCAGCGAGGGGCTAGATTGGTTAGGTTAGGTTATATTACGTTATAGACGTAAATAATGTTCCCACCGAGAAGTGGGGCCGAACCGCCAGGAATGTTGTGAAACACTACATTCGAGATGTTAGGTTCCCTTAGGTTAGGATATATAACGTTATAGACGTATATAATGTCCCCACCGAGAAGTAGGGTACGACACGACCAGGATTCCGTAAAACATTACCAGCGAGGAGCTAGATGGGTTAGGTTAGGTTATATTACGATACAGACGTATATAATGTGCCCACCGAGAAGTAGTGGCCGTCCCGCCAGGAATGTTGGAAAATACTACATCCGAAATGTTAGGTTCCCTTAGGTTAGGATATATAACGTTATTGACGTATATAATGTCCGCACCGAGACGTACGGGACGACACGAACGGGATTCTGTAAAACATTACCAGCGGGGGTCTAGATGGGTTAGGTTAGGTTATATTACGTTATAGACGTATATAATGTTCCCACCGAGAAGTGGGGACGACCCGCCAGGAATGTTGTGAAACACTATATTCGAGATGTTAGGTTGCCTTAGGTTAGGATATATAACGTTGTAGACGCATATAATGTCCCCACCGAGACGAACGGGACGACACGAAAGGGATTCTGTAAAACATTACCAGCGAGGGTCTAGATGGGTTAGGTTAGGTTATATTACGATACAGACGTATATAATGTGCCCACCGAGAAGTAGTGGCCGTCCTGCCAGGAATGTTCGAATATACAACATCCGAAATGTTAGGTTCCCTTAGGTTGGGATATATAACGTTATTGACGTATATAATGTCCGCACCGAGACGTACGGGACGACACGAACAGGATTCTGTAAAACATTACCAGCGAGGGTCTAGATGGGTTAGGTTAGGTTATATTACGATATAGACGTATATAATGCGCCCACCGAGAAGTAGGGGCCGACCCGCCAGGAATGTTGGAAAATACTACATCCGAGATGTTAAGTTGCGTTAGGTTCGGATATATAACGTTATAGACGTATATAATACCCCACCGAGAAGTACGGGCCGACACGAACGGGATTCTGTAAAACATTACCATCGAGGGTCTAGGTGGGTTAGATTAGGATATATTACGTTATAGACGTAAATAATGTTCCCACCGAGAAGTGGGGCCGACCCGCCAGGAATGTTGTGAAATACTACATTCGAGATGTTAGGTTCCCTTAGGTTAGGATATATAACGTTATAGACGTATATGATGTCCCCACCGAGAAGTAGGGTACGACACGACCAGGATTCCGTAAAACATTACCAGCGAGGAGCTACATGGGTTAGGTTAGGTTATATTACGTTATAGACGTAGATCATGTTCCCACCGAGATGTGGGGAAGACCCGCCAGGAATGTTGGAAAATACTACATCCGACATGTTAAATTGCGTTAGGTTAGGATATATAACGTTATAGACGTATATAATGTCCCCACCGAGAAGTACGGGGCGACACGACCAGGATTCCGTAAAACATTACCAGCGAGGGGCTAGATTGGTTAGGTTAGGTTATATTACGTTATAGACGTAGATAATGTTCCCACCGAGAAGTGGGGCCGACCCGCCAGGAATGTTGGAAAATACTACATCCGAGATGTTAAGTTGCGTTAGGGTAGGATATATAACGTTATTGAAGTATATAATGTCCGCACCAAGACGTACGGGACGACACGAACGGGATTCTGTAAAACATTACCAGCGAGGGTCTAGATGGGTTAGGTTAGGTTATATTACGATACAGACGTATATAATGTGCCCACCGAGAAGTAGTGGCCGTCCCGCCAGGAATGTTCGAATATACAACATCCGAAATGTTAGGTTCCCTTAGGTTGGGATATATAACGTTATTGACGTATATAATGTCCGCACCGAGACGTACGGGACGACACGAACAGGATTCTGTAAAACATTACCAGCGAGGGTCTAGATGGGTTAGGTTAGGTTATATTACGATATAGACGTATATAATGCGCCCACCGAGAAGTGGGGCCGAACCGCCAGGAATGTTGTGAAACACTACATTCGAGATGTTAGGTTCCCTTAGGTTAGGATATATAACGTTATAGACGTATATAATGTCCCCACCGAGAAGTAGGGTACGACACGACCAGGATTCCGTAAAACATTACCGGCGAGGAGCTAGATGGGTTAGGTTAGGTTATATTACGTTATAGGGGTAAATAATTTTCCCGCCGAGAAGTGGGGCCGACCCGCCTGGAATGTTGTGTAATACTACAGTCGAGATGTTAAGTTGCCTTAGGTTAGGATATATAACGTTATAGACGTATATAATGTCCGCACCGAGACGTACGGGACGACACGAACGGGATTCTGTAAAACATTACCAGCGAGGGTCTAGATGGGTTAGGTTAGGTTATATTACGATACAGACGTATATAATGTGCCCACCGAGAAGTAGTGGCCGTCCCGCCAGGAATGTTCGAATATACAACATCCGAAATGTTAGGTTCCCTTAGGTTGGGATATATAACGTTATTGACGTATATAATGTCCGCACCGAGACGTACGGGACGACACGAACAGGATTCTGTAAAACATTACCAGCGAGGGTCTAGATGGGTTAGGTTAGGTTATATTACGATACAGACGTATATAATGTGCCCACCGAGAAGTGGGGACGACCCGCCAGGAATGTTGTGAAACACTATATTCGAGATGTTAGGTTGCCTTAGGTTAGGATATATAACGTTGTAGACGCATATAATGTCCCCACCGAGACGAACGGGAGGACACGAAAGGGATTCTGTAAAACATTACCAGCGAGGTGCTAGATGGGATAGTTTAGGCTATATTACGATATAGACGTATATAATGCGCCCACCGAGAAGTAGGGGCCGACCCGCCAGGAATGTTGGAAAATACTACATCCGAGATGTTAAGTTGCGTTTGGTTCGGATATATAACGTTATAGACGTATATAATACCCCACCGAGAAGTACGGGCCGACACGAACGGGATTCTGTAAAACATTACCATCGAGGGTCTAGGTGGGTTAGATTAGGATATATTACGTTATAGACGTAAATAATGTTCCCACCGAGAAGTGGGGCCGACCCGCCAGGAATGTTGTGAAATACTACATTCGAGATGTTAGGTTCCCTTAGGTTAGGATATATAACGTTATAGACGTATATAATGTCCCCACCGAGAAGTACGGGACGACACGACCAGGATTCCGTAAAACATTACCAGCGAGGAGCTAGATGGGTTAGGTTAGGTTATATTACGTTATAGACGTAGATAATGTTCCCACCGAGAAGTGGCGCCGACCCGCCAGGAATGTTGGAAAATACTACATCCGAGATGTTAGGTTGCCTTAGGTTAGAATATATAACGTTATTGACGTATATAATGGCCGCACCAAGACGTACGGGACGACACGAACGGGATTCTGTAAAACATTACCAGCGAGAGTCTAGATGGGTTAGGTTAGGTTATATTACGTTATAGACGTAAATAATGTTCCCACCGAGAAGTGGGGCCGACCCGCCTGGAATGTTGTGAAATACTACAGTCGAGATGTTAGGTTGCCTTAGGTTAGGATATATAACGATATAGACTTATATAATGTCCGCACCGAGACGTACGGGACGACACGAACGGGATTCTGTAAAATATTACCAGCGAGGGTATGGATGGGTTAGGTTAAGTTATATTACAATATAGACGTATATAATGTGCCCACGGAGAAGTAGGGACGACCCGACAGGAATGTTGTGAAACACTACATTCGAGATAGGTTGCCTTATGGTAATATATACAACGTTATAAACGTATAGAATGTCCCCACCGAGAAGTACGGGCCGACACGCCCGGGATTCTGTAAAACATTATCACCGAGGGGCAAGGTGGGTTAGCTTAGGTTATATTACGATATAGACGTATATAATGTCCCCAACAAAAAGTGGGGCCGACCCGCCAGGAATGTTGTGAAATACTACATTCGAGATGTTAGGTTGGCTTATGGTAATATATACAACGATATAGACGTATATAATGTGCCCACCGAGAAGTAGGGGCCGACCCGCCAGGAATGTTGGAAAATACTACATCCGAGATGTTAAGTTGTGTTAGGTTAGGATATATAACGTTATAGACGTATATAATGTCCCCACCGAGAAGTACGGGACGACACGACCAGGATTCCGTAAAACATTACCAGCGAGGGGCTAGATTGGTTAGGTTAGGTTATATTACGTTATAGACGTAAATAATGTTCCCACAGAGAAGTGGGGCCGAACCGCCAGGAATGTTGTGAAACACTACATTCGAGATGTTAGGTTCCCTTAGGTTAGGATATATAACGTTATAGACGTATATAATGTCCCCACCGAGAAGTAGGGTACGACACGACCAGGATTCCGTAAAACATTACCAGCGAGAGTCTAGGTGGGTTAGGTTAGGTTATATTACGTTATAGACGTAAATAATGTTCCCACCGAGAAGTGGGGCCGACCCGCCTGGAATGTTGTGAAATACTACAGTCGAGATGTTAGGTTGCCTTAGGTTAGGATATATAACGTTATAGACTTATATAATGTCCACACCGAGACGTACGGGACGACACGAACGGGATTCTGTAAAATATTACCAGCGAGGGTATGGATGGGTTAGGTTAAGTTATATTACGATATAGACGTATATAATGTGCCCACGGAGAAGTAGGGACGACCCGACAGGAATGTTGTGAAACACTACATTCGAGATAGGTTGCCTTATGGTAATATATACAACGTTATAAACGTATAGAATGTCCCCACCGAGAAGTACGGGCCGACACGCCCGGGATTCTGTAAAACATTATCACCGAGGGGCAAGGTGGGTTAGCTTAGGTTATATTACGATATAGACGTATATAATGTCCCCAACGAAAAGTGGGGCCGACCCGCCAGGAATGTTGTGAAATACTACATTCGAGATGTTAGGTTGGCTTATGGTAATATATACAACGATATAGACGTATATAATGTGCCCACCGAGAAGTAGGGGCCGACCCGCCAGGAATGTTGGAAAATACTACATCCGAGATGTTAAGTTGTGTTAGGTTAGGATATATAACGTTATAGACGTATATAATGTCCCCACCGAGAAGTACGGGACGACACGACCAGGATTCCGTAAAACATTACCAGCGAGGGGCTAGATTGGTTAGGTTAGGTTATATTACGTTATAGACGTAAATAATGTTCCCACCGAGAAGTGGGGCCGAACCGCCAGGAATGTTGTGAAACACTACATTCGAGATGTTAGGTTCCCTTAGGTTAGGATATATAACGTTATAGACGTATATAATGTCCCCACCGAGAAGTAGGGTACGACATGACCAGGATTCCGTAAAACATTACCAGCGAGGAGCTACATGGGTTAGGTTAGGTTATATTACGTTATAGACGTAGATCATGTTCCCACCGAGAAGTGGGGCTGACCCGCCAGGAATGTTGGAAAATACTACATCCGAGATGTTAAGTTGCGTTAGGTTAGGATATATAACGTTATAGACGTATATAATGTCCCCACCGAGAAGTACGGGACGACACGTCCAGGATTCCGTAAAACATTACCAGCGAGGAGCTAGATGGGTTAGGTTTGGGTTATATTACGTTATAGACGTAAATAATGTTTCCACCGAGAAGTGGGGCCGACGGGCCTGGAATGTTGTGAAATACTACAGTCGAGATGTTAGGTTCCCTTAGGTTAGAATATATAACGTTATTGACGTATATAATGTCCGAACCTAGACGTACGGGACGACACGAGACGGGATTCTGTAAAATATTACCAGCGAGGTTCTAGATGGGTTAGGTTAGGTTATATTACGTTATAGACGTAAATAATGTTCCCACCGAGAAGTGGAGCCGAACCGCCTGGAATGTTGTGAAGTACTACAGTCGAGATGTTAGGTTGCCTTAGGTTAGGATATATAACGTTATAGACATATATAATGTCCGCACCAAGACGTACGGGACGACACGAACGGGATTCTGTAAAACATTACCAGCGAGAGTCTAGATGGGTTAGGTTAGGTTATATTACGTTATAGACGTAAATAATGTTCCCACCGAGAAGTGGGGCCGACCCGCCTGGAATGTTGTGAAATACTACAGTCGAGATGTTAGGTTGCCTTAGGTTAGGATATATAACGTTATAGACGTATATAATGTCCGCACCGAGACGTACGGGACGACACGAACGGGATTCTGTAAAATATTACCAGCGAGGGTCTAGATGGGTTAGGTTAGGTTATATTACGATATAGACGTATATAATGTGCCCACGGAGAAGTAGGGACGACCCGCCAGGAATGTTGTGAAACACTACATTCGAGATAGGTTGCCTTATGGTAATATATACAACGTTATAAACGTATAGAATGTCCCCACCGAGAAGTACGGGCCGACACGCCCGGGATTCTGTAAAACATTACCACCGAGGGGCAAGGTGGGTTAGCTTAGGTTATATTACGATATAGACGTATATAATGTCCCCAACGAAAAGTGGGGCCGACCCGCCAGGAATGTTGTGAAATACTACATTCGAGATGTTAGGTTGGCTTATGGTAATATATACAACGATATAGACGTATATAATGTGCCCACCGAGAAGTAGGGGCCGACCCGCCAGGAATGTTGGAAAATACTACATCCGAGATATTAAGTTGCGTTAGGTTAGGATATATAACGTTATAGACGTATATAATGTCCCCACCGAGAAGTACGGGACGACACGACCAGGATTCCGTAAAACATTACCAGCGAGGGGCTAGATTGGTTAGGTTAGGTTATATTACGTTATAGACGTAAATAATGTTCCCACCGAGAAGTGGGGCCGAACCGCCAGGAATGTTGTGAAACACTACATTCGAGATGATAGGTTCCCTTAGGTTAGGATATATAACGTTATAGACGTATATAATGTCCCCACCGAGAAGTAGGGTACGACACGACCAGGATTCCGTAAAACATTACCAGCGAGGAGCTAGATGGGTTAGGTTAGGTTATATTACGTTATAGACGTAAATAATGTTCCCACCGAGATGTGGGGCCGACGCGCCTGGAATGTTGTGAAATACTACAGTCGAGATGTTAGGTTGCCTTAGGTTAGGATATATAACGTTATAGACGTATATAATGTCCGCACCGAGACGTACGGTACGACACGACCAGGATTCCGTAAAACATTACCAGCGAGGAGCTAGATGGGTTAGGTTGGGTTATATTACGTTATAGACGTAAATAATGCTCCCACCGAGATGTGGGGCCGACGCGCCTGGAATGTTGTGAAATACTACAGTCGAGATGTTAGGTTGCCTTAGGTTCGGATATATAACGTTATTGACGTATATAATGTCCGCACCGAGACGTACGGTACGACACGAACGGGATTCTGTAAAACATTACCAGCCAGGGTCTAGATGGGTTAGGTTAGGTTATACTACGATATAGACGTATATAATGTGCCCACCGAGAAGTAGGGGCCGACCCGCCAGGAATGTTGGAAAATACTACATCCGAGATGTTAAGTTGCGTTATGTTAGGATATATAACGTTATAGACGTATATAATGTCCGCACCGAGACGTACGGGACGACACGAACGGGATTCTGTAAAACATTACCAGCGGGGGTCTAGATGGGTTAGGTTAGGTTATATTACGTTATAGACGTATATAATGTTCCCACCGAGAAGTGGGGACGACCCGCCAGGAATGTTGTGAAACACTATATTCGAGATGTTAGGTTGCCTTAGGCTAGGATATATAACGTTGTAGACGCATATAATGTCCCCACCGAGACGAACGGGACGACTCGAAAGGGATTCTGTAAAACATGACCAGCGAGGGTCTAGGTGGGTTAGATTAGGTTATATTACGTTATAGACGTAAATAATGTTCCCACCGAGAAGTGGGGCCGAACCGCCAGGAATGTTGTGAAACACTACATTCGAGATGTTAGGTTCCCTTAGGTTAGGATATATAACGTTATAGACGTATATAATGTCCCCACCGAGAAGTAGGGTACGACACGACCAGGATTCCGTAAAACATTACCAGCGAGGAGCTACATGGGTTAGGTTAGGTTATATTACGTTATAGACGTAGATCATGTTCCCACCGAGAAGTGGGGCCGACCCGCCAGGAATGTTGGAAAATACTACATCCGAGATGTTAAGTTGCGTTAGGTTAGGATATATAACGTTATAGACGTATATAATGTCCGCACCTAGACGTACGGGACGACACGAGACGGGATTCTGTAAAACATTACCAGCGAGAGTCTAGATGGGTTAGGTTAGGTTATATTACGTTATAGACGTAAATAATGTTCCCACCGAGAAGTGGGGCCGACCCGCCTGGAATGTTGTGAAATACTACAGTCGAGATGTTAGGTTGCCTTAGGTTAGGATATATAACGTTATAGACGTATATAATGTCCGCACCGAGACGTACGGGACGACACGAACGGGATTCTGTAAAATATTACCAGCGAGGGTCTAGATGGGTTAGGTTAGGTTATATTACGATATAGACGTATATAATGTGCCCACGGAGAAGTAGGGACGACCCGCCAGGAATGTTGTGAAACACTACATTCGAGATAGGTTGCCTTATGGTAATATATACAACGTTATAAACGTATAGAATGTCCCCACCGAGAAGTACGGGCCGACACGCCCGGGATTCTGTAAAACATTATCACCGAGTGGCAAGTTGGGTTAGCTTAGGTTATATTACGATATAGACGTATATAATGTCCCCAACGAAAAGTGGGGCCGACCCGCCAGGAATGTTGTGAAATACTACATTCGAGATGTTAGGTTGGCTTATGGTAATATATACAACTATATAGACGTATATAATGTGCCCACCGAGAAGTAGGGGCCGACCCGCCAGGAATGTTGGAAAATACTACATCCGAGATGTTAAGTTGCGTTAGGTTAGGATATATAACGTTATAGACGTATATAATGTCCCCACCGAGAAGTACGGGACGACACGACCAGGATTCCGTAAAACATTACCAGCGAGGGGCTAGATTGGTTAGGTTAGGTTATATTACGTTATAGACGTAAATAATGTTCCCACCGAGAAGTGGGGCCGAACCGCCAGGAATGTTGTGAAACACTACATTCGAGATGTTAGGTTCCCTTAGGTTAGGATATATAACGTTATAGACGTATATAGTGTCCCCACCGAGAAGTAGGGTACGACACGACCAGGATTCCGTAAAACATTACCAGCGAGGAGCTAGATGGGTTAGGTTAGGTTATATTACGTTATAGAGGTAAATAATGTTCCCGCCGAGAAGTGGGGCCGACCCGCCTGGAAGGTTGTGTAATACTACAGTCGAGATGTTAAGTTGCCTTAGGTTAGGATATATAACGTTATAGACGTATATAATGTCCGCACCGAGACGTACGGGACGACACGAACGGGATTCTGTAAAACATTACCAGCCAGGGTCTAGATGGGTTAGTTTAGGTTATATTACGACACAGACGTATATAATGTGCCCACCGAGAAGTAGTGGCCGTCCCGCCAGGAATGTTGGAAAATACTACATCCGAGATGTTAAGTTGCGTTATGTTAGGATATATAACGTTATAGACGTATATAATGTCCCCACCGAGAAGTACGGGACGACACGACCAGGATTCCGTAAAATATTACCAGCGAGGGGCTAGATTGGTTAGGTTAGGTTATAATACGTTATAGATGTAAATAATGTTCCCACCGAGAAGTGGGGCCGAACCGCCAGGAATGTTGTGAAACACTACATTCGAGATGTTAGGTTCCCTTAGGTTAGGATATATAACGTTATAGACGTATATAATGTCCCCACCGAGAAGTAGGGCACGACACGACCAGGATTCCGTAAAACATTACCAGCGAGGAGCTAGATGGGTTAGGTTAGGTTATATTACGTTATAGACGTAGATCATGTTCCCACCGAGAAGTGGGGCCGACCCGCCAGGAATGTTGGAAAATACTACATCCGAGATGTTAAGTTGCGTTAGGTTAGGATATATAACGTTATAGACGTATATAATGTCCCCACCGAGAAGTACGGGACGACACGACCAGGATTCCGTAAAACATTACCAGCGAGGAGCTAGATGGGTTAGGTTTGGGTTATATTACGTTATAGACGTAAATAATGTTTCCACCGAGAAGTGGGGCCGACGGGCCTGGAATGTTGTGAAATACTACAGTCGAGATGTTAGGTTGCCTTAGGTTAGAATATATAACGTTATTGACGTATATAATGTCCGCACCTAGACGTACGGGACGACACGAGACGGGATTCTGTAAAATATTACTAGCGAGGTTCTAGATGGGTTAGGTTAGGTTATATTACGTTATAGACGTAAATAATGTTCCCACCGAGAAGTGGGGCCGACCCGCCTGGAATGTTGTGAAATACTACAGTCGAGATGTTAGGTTGCCTTAGGTTAGGATATATAACGTTATAGACGTATATAATGTCCGCACCGAGACGTACGGGACGACACGAACGGGATTCTGTAAAATATTACCAGCGAGGTTCTAGATGGGTTAGGTTAGGTTATATTACGATATAGACGTATATAATGTGCCCACGGAGAAGTAGGGACGACCCGCCAGGAATGTTGTGAAACACTACATTCGAGATAGGTTGCCTTATGGTAATATATACAACGTTATAAACGTATAGAATGTCCCCACCGAGAAGTACGGGCCGACACGCCCGGGATTCTGTAAAACATTATCACCGAGGGGCAAGGTGGGTTAGCTTAGGTTATATTACGATATAGACGTATATAATGTCCCCAACGAAAAGTGGGGCCGACCCGCCAGGAATGTTGTGAAATACTACATTCGAGATGTTAGGTTGGCTTATGGTAATATATACAACGATATAGACGTATATAATGTGCCCACCGAGAAGTAGGGGCCGACCCGCCAGGAATGTTGGAAAATACTACATCCGAGATGTTAAGTTGTGTTAGGTTAGGATATATAACGTTATAGACGTATATAATGTCCCCACCGAGAAGTACGGGACGACACGACCAGGATTCCGTAAAACATTACCAGCGAGGGGCTAGATTGGTTAGGTTAGGTTATATTACGTTATAGACGTAAATAATGTTCCCACCGAGAAGTGGGGCGGAACCGCCAGGAATGTTGTGAAACACTACATTCGAGATGTTAGGTTCCCTTAGGTTAGGATATATAACGTTATAGACGTATATAATGTCCCCACCGAGAAGTAGGGTACGACACGACCAGGATTCCGTAAAACATTACCAGCGAGGAGCTAGATGGGTTAGGTTGGGTTATATTACGTTATAGACGTAAATAATGCTCCCACCGAGATGTGGGGCCGACGCGCCTGGAATGTTGTGAAATACTACAGTCGAGATGTTAGGTTGCCTTAGGTTCGGATATATAACGTTATTGACGTATATAATGTCCGCACCGAGACGTACGGTACGACACGAACGGGATTCTGTAAAACATTACCAGCGAGGGTCTAGATGGGTTAGGTTAGGTTATACTACGATATAGACGTATATAATGTGCACACCGAGAAGTAGGGGCCGACCCGCCAGGAATGTTGGAAAATACTACATCCGAGATGTTAAGTTGCGTTATGTTAGGATATATAACGTTATAGACGTATATAATGTCCCCACCGAGAAGTACGGGACGACACGACCAGGATTCCGTAAAATATTACCAGCGAGGGGCTAGATTGGTTAGGATAGGTTATATTACGTTATAGACGTAAATAATGTTCCCACCGAGAAGTGGGGCCGAACCGCCAGGAATGTTGTGAAACACTACATTCGAGATTTAAGGTTGCCTTAGGTTAGGATATATAACGTTATAGACGTATATAATGTCCCCACCGAGAAGTAGGGTACGACACGACCAGGATTCCGTAAAACATTACCAGCGAGGAGCTAGGTGGGTTAGGTTAGCTTATATTACGTTATAGACGTAAATAATGTTCCCACCGAGAAGTGGCGCCGACCCGCCAGGAATGTTGGAAAATACTACATCCGAGATGTTAGGTTGCCTTAGGTTAGAATATATAACGTTATTGACGTATATAATGTCCGCACCAAGACGTACGGGACGACACGAACGGGATTCTGTAAAACATTACCAGCGAGAGTCTAGATGGGTTAGGTTAGGTTGTATTACGTTATAGACGTAAATAATGTTCCCACCGAGAAGTGGAGCCGAACCGCCTGAAATGTTGTGAAGTACTACAGTCGAGATGTTAGGTTGCCTTAGGTTAGGATATATAACGTTATAGACGTATATAATGTCCGCACCAAGACGTACGGGACGACACGAACGGGATTCTGTAAAACATTACCAGCGAGAGTCTAGATGGTTTACGTTAGGTTATATTACGTTATAGACGTAAATAATGTTCCCACCGAGAAGTGGAGCCGAACCGCCTGGAATGTTGTGAAGTACTACAGTCGAGATGTTAGGTTGCCTTAGGTTAGGATATATAACGTTATAGACGTATATAATGTCCGCACCAAGACGTACGGGACGACACGCCCGGGATTCCGTAAAGCATTACCAGCGAGGGGCTAGATTGGTTAGGTTAGGTTATATTACGTTATAGACTTAAATAATGTTCCCACCGAGAAGTGGGGCCGACCCGCCTGGAATGTTGTGAAGCACTACATTCGAGATGTTAGGTTCCCTTAGGTTAGGATATATAACGTTATAGACGTATATAATGTCCCCACCGAGAAGTAGGGTACGACACGACCAGGATTCCGTAAAACATTACCAGCGAGGAGCTAGTTGGGTTAGGTTAGGTTATATTACGTTATAGACGTAAATAATGTTCCCGCCGAGAAGTGGGGCCGACCCGCCTGGAATGATGTGTAATACTACAGTCGAGATGTTAAGTTGCCTTAGGTTAGGATATATAACGTTATAGACGTATATAATGTCCGCACCGAGACGTACGGGACGACACGAACGGGATTCTGTAAAACATTACCAGCGAGGGTCTAGATGGGTTAGGTTAGGTTATATTACGTTATAGACGTAAATAATGTTCCCACCGAGATGTGGGGCCGACGCGCCTGGAATGTTGTGAAATACTACAGTCGAGATGTTAGGTTGCCTTAGGTTAGGATATATAACGTTATAGACGTACATAATGTCCGCACCTAGACGTACGGGACGACACGAGACGGGATTCTGTAAAATATTACCAGCGAGGTTCTAGATGGGTTAGGTTAGGTTATATTACGTTATAGACGTAAATAATGTTCCCACCGAGAAGTGGGGCCGACGCGCCTGGAATATTGTGAAATACTACAGTCGAGATGTTAGGTTGCCTTAGGTTCGGATATATAACGTTATAGACGTATATAATGTCCGCACCGAGACGTACGGGACGACACGAACGGGATTCTGTAAAATATTACCAGCGAGGGTCTAGATGGGTTAGGTTAGGTTATATTACGATATAGACGTATATAATGTGCCCACGGAGAAGTAGGGCCGACGCGCCTGGAATGTTGTGAAATACTACAGTCGAGATGTTAGGTTGCCTTAGGTTCGGATATATAACGTTATTGACGTATATAATGTCCGCACCGAGACGTACGGTACGACACGAACGGAATTCTGTAAAACATTACCAGCGAGGGTCTAGATGGGTTAGGTTAGGTTATACTACGATATAGACGTATATAATGTGCCCACCGAGAAGTAGGGGCCGACCCGCCAGGAATGTTGGAAAATACTACATCCGAGATGTTAAGTTGCGTTATGTTAGGATATATAACGTTATAGACGTATATAATGTCCCCACCGAGAAGTACGGGACGACACGACCAGGATTCCGTAAAATATTACCAGCGAGGGGCTAGATTGGTTAGGTTAGGTTATATTACGTTATAGACGTAAATAATGTTCCCACCGAGAAGTGGGGCCGAACCGCCAGGAATGTTGTGAAACACTACATTCGAGATTTAAGGTTGCCTTAGGTTAGGATATATAACGTTATAGACGTATATAATGTCCCCACCGAGAAGTAGGGTACGACACGTCCAGGATTCCGTAAAACATTACCAGCGAGGAGCTAGGTGGGTTAGGTTAGGTTATATTACGTTATAGACGTAAATAATGTTCCCACCGAGAAGTGGGACCGAACCGCCAGGAATGTTGTGAAACACTACATTCGAGATGTTAGGTTCCCTTAGGTTAGGATATATAACGTTATAGACGTATATAATGTCCCCACCGAGAAGTAGGGTACGACACGACCAGGATTCCGTAAAACATTACCAGCGAGGAGCTAGTTGGGTTAGGTTAGGTTATATTACGTTATAGACGTAAATAATGTTCCCGCCGAGAAGTGGGGCCGACCCGCCTGGAATGATGTGTAATACTACAGTCGAGATGTTAAGTTGCCTTAGGTTAGGATATATAACGTTATAGACGTATATAATGTCCGCACCGAGACGTACGGGACGACACGAACGGGATTCTGTAAAACATTACCAGCGAGGGTCTAGATGGGCTAGGTTAGGTTATATTACGTTATAGACGTAAATAATGTTCCCACCGAGATGTGGGGCCGACGCGCCTGGAATGTTGTGAAATACTACAGTCGAGATGTTAGGTTGCCTTAGGTTAGGATATATAACGTTATAGACGTATATAATGTCCGCACCGAGACGTACGGTACGACACGACCAGGATTCCGTAAAACATTACCAGCGAGGAGCTAGATGGGTTAGGTTGGGTTATATTACGTTATAGACGTAAATAATGTTCCCACCGAGATGTGGGGCCGACGCGCCTGGAATGTTGTGAAATACTACAGTCGAGATGTTAGGTTGCCTTAGGTTCGGATATATAACGTTATTGACGTATATAATGTCCGCACCGAGACGTTCGGTACGACACGAACGGGATTCTGTAAAACATTACCAGCGAGGGTCTAGATGGGTTAGGTTAGGTTATACTACGATATAGACGTATATAATGTGCCCACCGAGAAGTAGGAGCCGACCCGCCAGGAATGTTGGAAAATACTACATCCGAGATGTTAATTTGCGTTATGTTAGGATATATAACGTTATAGACGTATATAATGTCCCCACCGAGAAGTAGGGTACGACACGACCAGGATTCCGTAAAACATTACCAGCGAGGAGCTAGATGGGTTAGGTTTGGGTTATATTACGTTATAGAAGTAAATAATGTTTCCACCGAGAATTGGGGCCGACGGGCCTGGAATGTTGTGAAATACTACAGTCGAGATGTTAGGTTGCCTTAGGTTAGAATATATAACGTTATTGACGTATATAATGTCCGCACCTAGACGTACGGGACGACACGAGACGGGATTCTGTAAAATGTCACCAGCGAGGTTCTAGATGGGTTAGGTTAGGTTATATTACGTTATAGACGTAAATAATGTTCCCACCGAGAAGTGGAGCCGAACCGCCTGGAATGTTGTGAAGTACTACAGTCGAGATGTTAGGTTGCCTTAGGTTAGGATATATAACGTTATAGACGTATATAATGTCCGCACCAAGACGTACGGGACGACACGAACAGGATTCTGTAAAACATTACCAGCGAGGGTCTATATGGGTTAGGTTAGGTTATATTACGTTATAGACGTATATAATTTTCCCACCGAGAAGTGGGGACGACCCGCCAGGAATGTTGTGAAACACTATATTCGAGATGTTAGGTTGCCTTAGGTTAGGATATATAACGTTGTAGACGCATATAATGTCCCCACCGAGACGAACGGGAGGACACGAAAGGGATTCTGTAAAACATTACCAGCGAGGTGCTAGATGGGATAGGTTAGGCTATATTACGATATAGACGTATATAATGCGCCCACCGAGATGTAGGGGCCGACCCGCCAGGAATGTTGGAAAATACTACATCCGAGATGTTAAGTTGCGTTAGGTTCGGATATATAACGTTATAGAAGTATATAATACCCCACCGAGAAGTACGGGCCGACACGAACGGGATTCTGTAAAACATTACCATCGAGGGTCTAGGTGGGTTAGATTAGGATATATTACGTTATAGACGTAAATAATGTTCCCACCGAGAAGTGGGGCCGACCCGCCAGGAATGTTGTGAAATACTACATTCGAGATGTTAGGTTCCCTTAGGTTAGGATATATAACGTTATAGACGTATATAATGTCCCCACCGAGAAGTACGGGACGACACGACCAGGATTCCGTAAAACATTACCAGCGAGGAGCTAGATGGGTTAGGTTAGGTTATATTACGTTATAGACGTAGATAATGTTCCCACCGAGAAGTTGCGCCGACCCGCCAGGAATGTTGGAAAATACTACATCCGAGATCTTAGGTTGCCTTAGGTTAGAATAGATAACGTTATTGACGTATATAATGTCCGCACCAAGACGTACGGGACGACACGAACGGGATTCTGTAAAACATTACCAGCGAGAGTCTAGATGGGTTAGGTTAGGTTATATTACGTTATAGACGTAAATAATGTTCCCACCGAGAAGTGGGGCCGACCCGCCTGGAATGTTGTGAAATACTACAGTCGAGATGTTAGGTTGCCTTAGGTTAGGATATATAACGGTATAGACTTATATAATGTCCGCACCGAGACGTACGGGACGACACGAACGGGATTCTGTAAAATATTACCAGCGAGGGTATGGATGGGTTAGGTTAAGTTATATTACGATATAAACGTATATAATGTGCCCACGGAGAAGTAGGGACGACCCGACAGGAATGTTGTGAAACACTACATTCGAGATAGGTTGCCTTATGGTAATATATACAACGTTATAAACGTATAGAATGTCCCAACCGAGAAGTACGGGCCGACACACCCGGGATTCTGTAAAACATTATCACCGAGGGGCAAGGTGGGTTAGCTTAGGTTATATTACGATATAGACGTATATAATGTCCCCAACGAAAAGTGGGGCCGACCCGCCAGGAATGTTGTCAAATACTACATTCGAGATGTTAGGTGGGCTTATGGTAATATATACAACGATATAGACGTATATAATGTGCCCACCGAGAAGTAGGGGCCGACCCGCCAGGAATGTTGGAAAATACTACATCCGAGATGTTAAGTTGTGTTAGGTTAGGATATATAACGTTATGGACGTATATAATGTCCCCACCGAGAAGTACGGGACGACACGTCCAGGATTCCGTAAAACATTACCAGCGAGGGGCTAGATTGGTTAGGTTAGGTTATATTACGTTATAGACGTAAATAATGTTCCCACCGAGAAGTGGGGCCGAACCGCCAGGAATGTTGTGAAACACTACATTCGAGATGTTAGGTTCCCTTAGGTTAGGATATATAACGTTATAGACGTATATAATGTCCCCACCGAGAAGTAGGGTACGACACGACCAGGATTCCGTAAAACATTACCAGCGAGGAGCTAGATGGGTTAGGTTAGGTTATATTACGATACAGACGTATATAATGTGCCCACCGAGAAGTAGTGGCCGTCCCGCCAGGAATGTTGGAAAATACTACATCCGAAATGTTAGGTTCCCTTAGGTTAGGATATATAACGTTATTGACGTATATAATGTCCGCACCGAGACGTACGGGACGACACGAACGGGATTCTGTAAAACATTACCAGCGGGGGTCTAGATGGGTTAGGTTAGGTTATATTACGTTATAGACGTATATAATGTTCCCACCGAGAAGTGGGGACGACCCGCCAGGAATGTTGTGAAACACTATATTCGAGATGTTAGGTTGCCTTAGGTTAGGATATATAACGTTGTAGACGCATATAATGTCCCCACCGAGACGAACGGGACGACACGAAAGGGATTCTGTAAAACATTACCAGCGAGGGTCTAGATGGGTTAGGTTAGGTTATATTACGATACAGACGTATATAATGTGCCCACCGAGAAGTAGTGGCCGTCCTGCCAGGAATGTTCGAATATACAACATCCGAAATGTTAGGTTCCCTTAGGTTGGGATATATAACGTTATTGACGTATATAATGTCCGCACCGAGACGTACGGGACGACACGAACAGGATTCTGTAAAACATTACCAGCGAGGGTCTAGATGGGTTAGGTTAGGTTATATTACGATATAGACGTATATAATGCGCCCACCGAGAAGTAGGGGCCGACCCGCCAGGAATGTTGGAAAATACTACATCCGAGATGTTAAGTTGCGTTAGGTTCGGATATATAACGTTATAGACGTATATAATACCCCACCGAGAAGTACGGGCCGACACGAACGGGATTCTGTAAAACATTACCATCGAGGGTCTAGGTGGGTTAGATTAGGATATATTACGTTATAGACGTAAATAATGTTCCCACCGAGAAGTGGGGCCGACCCGCCAGGAATGTTGTGAAATACTACATTCGAGATGTTAGGTTCCCTTAGGTTAGGATATATAACGTTATAGACGTATATGATGTCCCCACCGAGAAGTAGGGTACGACACGACCAGGATTCCGTAAAACATTACCAGCGAGGAGCTACATGGGTTAGGTTAGGTTATATTACGTTATAGACGTAGATCATGTTCCCACCGAGATGTGGGGAAGACCCGCCAGGAATGTTGGAAAATACTACATCCGACATGTTAAATTGCGTTAGGTTAGGATATATAACGTTATAGACGTATATAATGTCCCCACCGAGAAGTACGGGGCGACACGACCAGGATTCCGTAAAACATTACCAGCGAGGGGCTAGATTGGTTAGGTTAGGTTATATTACGTTATAGACGTAGATAATGTTCCCACCGAGAAGTGGGGCCGACCCGCCAGGAATGTTGGAAAATACTACATCCGAGATGTTAAGTTGCGTTAGGGTAGGATATATAACGTTATTGAAGTATATAATGTCCGCACCAAGACGTACGGGACGACACGAACGGGATTCTGTAAAACATTACCAGCGAGGGTCTAGATGGGTTAGGTTAGGTTATATTACGATACAGACGTATATAATGTGCCCACCGAGAAGTAGTGGCCGTCCCGCCAGGAATGTTCGAATATACAACATCCGAAATGTTAGGTTCCCTTAGGTTGGGATATATAACGTTATTGACGTATATAATGTCCGCACCGAGACGTACGGGACGACACGAACAGGATTCTGTAAAACATTACCAGCGAGGGTCTAGATGGGTTAGGTTAGGTTATATTACGATATAGACGTATATAATGCGCCCACCGAGAAGTGGGGCCGAACCGCCAGGAATGTTGTGAAACACTACATTCGAGATGTTAGGTTCCCTTAGGTTAGGATATATAACGTTATAGACGTATATAATGTCCCCACCGAGAAGTAGGGTACGACACGACCAGGATTCCGTAAAACATTACCGGCGAGGAGCTAGATGGGTTAGGTTAGGTTATATTACGTTATAGGGGTAAATAATTTTCCCGCCGAGAAGTGGGGCCGACCCGCCTGGAATGTTGTGTAATACTACAGTCGAGATGTTAAGTTGCCTTAGGTTAGGATATATAACGTTATAGACGTATATAATGTCCGCACCGAGACGTACGGGACGACACGAACGGGATTCTGTAAAACATTACCAGCGAGGGTCTAGATGGGTTAGGTTAGGTTATATTACGATACAGACGTATATAATGTGCCCACCGAGAAGTAGTGGCCGTCCCGCCAGGAATGTTCGAATATACAACATCCGAAATGTTAGGTTCCCTTAGGTTGGGATATATAACGTTATTGACGTATATAATGTCCGCACCGAGACGTACGGGACGACACGAACAGGATTCTGTAAAACATTACCAGCGAGGGTCTAGATGGGTTAGGTTAGGTTATATTACGATACAGACGTATATAATGTGCCCACCGAGAAGTGGGGACGACCCGCCAGGAATGTTGTGAAACACTATATTCGAGATGTTAGGTTGCCTTAGGTTAGGATATATAACGTTGTAGACGCATATAATGTCCCCACCGAGACGAACGGGAGGACACGAAAGGGATTCTGTAAAACATTACCAGCGAGGTGCTAGATGGGATAGTTTAGGCTATATTACGATATAGACGTATATAATGCGCCCACCGAGAAGTAGGGGCCGACCCGCCAGGAATGTTGGAAAATACTACATCCGAGATGTTAAGTTGCGTTTGGTTCGGATATATAACGTTATAGACGTATATAATACCCCACCGAGAAGTACGGGCCGACACGAACGGGATTCTGTAAAACATTACCATCGAGGGTCTAGGTGGGTTAGATTAGGATATATTACGTTATAGACGTAAATAATGTTCCCACCGAGAAGTGGGGCCGACCCGCCAGGAATGTTGTGAAATACTACATTCGAGATGTTAGGTTCCCTTAGGTTTGGATATATAACGTTATAGACGTATATAATGTCCCCACCGAGAAGTACGGGACGACACGACCAGGATTCCGTAAAACATTACCAGCGAGGAGCTAGATGGGTTAGGTTAGGTTATATTACGCTATAGACGTAAATAATGTTCCCACCGAGAAGTGGGGCCGACCCGCCTGGAATGTTGTGAAATACTACAGTCGAGATGTTAGGTTGCCTTAGGTTAGGATATATAACGTTATAGACGTATATAATGTCCGCACCGAGACGTACGGGACGACACGAACGGGATTCTGTAAAATATTACCAGCGAGGGTCTAGATGGGTTAGGTTAGGTTATATTACGATATAGACGTATATAATGTGCCCACGGAGAAGTAGGGACGACCCGCCAGGAATGTTGTGAAACACTACATTCGAGATAGGTTGCCTTATGGTAATATATACAACGTTATAAACGTATAGAATGTCCCCACCGAGAAGTACGGGCCGACACGCCCGGGATTCTGTAAAACATTATCACCGAGGGGCAAGGTGGGTTAGCTTAGGTTATATTACGATATAGACGTATATAATGTCCCCAACGAAAAGTGGGGCCGACCCGCCAGGAATGTTGTGAAATACTACATTCGAGATGTTAGGTTGGCTTATGGTAATATATACAACGATATAGACGTATATAATGTGCCCACCGAGAAGTAGGGGCCGACCCGCCAGGAATGTTGGAAAATACTACATCCGAGATGTTAAGTTGTGTTAGGTTAGGATATATAACGTTATAGACGTATATAATGTCCCCACCGAGAAGTACGGGACGACACGACCAGGATTCCGTAAAACATTACCAGCGAGGGGCTAGATTGGTTAGGTTAGGTTATATTTCGTTATAGACGTAAATAATGTTCCCACCGAGAAGTGGGGCCGAACCGCCAGGAATGTTGTGAAACACTACATTCGAGATGTTAGGTTCCCTTAGGTTAGGATATATAACGTTATAGACGTATATAATGTCCCCACCGAGAAGTAGGGTACGACACGACCAGGATTCCGTAAAACATTACCAGCGAGGAGCTACATGGGTTAGGTTAGGTTATATTACGTTATAGACGTAGATCATGTTCCCACCGAGAAGTGGGGCCGACCCGCCAGGAATGTTGGAAAATACTACATCCGAGATGTTAAGTTGCGTTAGGTTAGGATATATAACGTTATAGACGTATATAATGTCCCCACCGAGAAGTACGGGACGACACGTCCAGGATTCCGTAAAACATTACCAGCGAGGAGCTAGATGGGTTAGGTTTGGGTTATATTACGTTATGGACGTAAATAATGTTTCCACCGAGAAGTGGGGCCGACGGGCCTGGAATGTTGTGAAATACTACAGTCGAGATGTTAGGTTCCCTTAGGTTAGAATATATAACGTTATTGACGTTTATAATGTCCGAACCTAGACGTACGGGACGACACGAGACGGGATTCTGTAAAATATTACCAGCGAGGTTCTAGATGGGTTAGGTTAGGTTATATTACGTTATAGACGTAAATAATGTTCCCACCGAGAAGTGGAGCCGAACCGCCTGGAATGTTGTGAAGTACTACAGTCGAGATGTTAGGTTGCCTTAGGTTAGGATATATAACGTTATAGACATATATAATGTCCGCACCAAGACGTACGGGACGACACGAACGGGATTCTGTAAAACATTACCAGCGAGAGTCTAGATGGGTTAGGTTAGGTTATATTACGTTATAGACGTAAATAATGTTCCCACCGAGAAGTGGGGCCGACCCGCCTGGAATGTTGTGAAATACTACAGTCGAGATGTTAGGTTGCCTTAGGTTAGGATATATAACGTTATAGACGTATATAATGTCCGCACCGAGACGTACGGGACGACACGAACGGGATTCTGTAAAATATTACCAGCGAGGGTCTAGATGGGTTAGGTTAGGTTATATTACGATATAGACGTATATAATGTGCCCACGGAGAAGTAGGGACGACCCGCCAGGAATGTTGTGAAACACTACATTCGAGATAGGTTGCCTTATGGTAATATATACAACGTTATAAACGTATAGAATGTCCCCACCGAGAAGTACGGGCCGACACGCCCGGGATTCTGTAAAACATTATCACCGAGGGGCAAGGTGGGTTAGCTTAGGTTATATTACGATATAGACGTATATAATGTCCCCAACGAAAAGTGGGGCCGACCCGCCAGGAATGTTGTGAAATACTACATTCGAGATGTTAGGTTGGCTTATGGTAATATATACAACTATATAGACGTATATAATGTGCCCACCGAGAAGTAGGGGCCGACCCGCCAGGAATGTTGGAAAATACTACATCCGAGATGTTAAGTTGCGTTAGGTTAGGATATATAACGTTATAGACGTATATAATGTCCCCACCGAGAAGTACGGGACGACACGACCAGGATTCCGTAAAACATTACCAGCGAGGGGCTAGATTGGTTAGGTTAGGTTATATTACGTTATAGACGTAAATAATGTTCCCACCGAGAAGTGGGGCCGAACCGCCAGGAATGTTGTGAAACACTACATTCGAGATGATAGGTTCCCTTAGGTTAGGATATATAACGTTATAGACGTATATAATGTCCCCACCGAGAAGTAGGGTACGACACGACCAGGATTCCGTAAAACATTACCAGCGAGGAGCTAGATGGGTTAGGTTAGGTTATATTACGTTATAGACGTAAATAATGTTCCCACCGAGATGTGGGGCCGACGCGCCTGGAATGTTGTGAAATACTACAGTCGAGATGTTAGGTTGCCTTAGGTTAGGATATATAACGTTATAGACGTATATAATGTCCGCACCGAGACGTACGGTACGACACGACCAGGATTCCGTAAAACATTACCAGCGAGGAGCTAGATGGGTTAGGTTGGGTTATATTACGTTATAGACGTAAATAATGCTCCCACCGAGATGTGGGGCCGACGCGCCTGGAATGTTGTGAAATACTACAGTCGAGATGTTAGGTTGCCTTAGGTTCGGATATATAACGTTATTGACGTATATAATGTCCGCACCGAGACGTACGGTACGACACGAACGGGATTCTGTAAAACATTACCAGCCAGGGTCTAGATGGGTTAGGTTAGGTTATACTACGATATAGACGTATATAATGTGCCCACCGAGAAGTAGGGGCCGACCCGCCAGGAATGTTGGAAAATACTACATCCGAGATGTTAAGTTGCGTTATGTTAGGATATATAACGTTATAGACGTATATAATGTCCGCACCGAGACGTACGGGACGACACGAACGGGATTCTGTAAAACATTACCAGCGGGGGTCTAGATGGGTTAGGTTAGGTTATATTACGTTATAGACGTATATAATGTTCCCACCGAGAAGTGGGGACGACCCGCCAGGAATGTTGTGAAACACTATATTCGAGATGTTAGGTTGCCTTAGGCTAGGATATATAACGTTATAGACGTATATAATGTCCCCACCGAGAAGTAGGGTACGACACGACCAGGATTCCGTAAAATATTACCAGCGAGGGGCTAGATTGGTTAGGTTAGGTTATATTACGTTATAGATGTAAATAATGTTCCCACCGAGAAGTGGGGCCGAACCGCCAGGAATGTTGTGAAACACTACATTCGAGATGTTAGGTTCCCTTAGGTTAGGATATATAACGTTATAGACGTATATAATGTCCCCACCGAGAAGTAGGGCACGACACGACCAGGATTCCGTAAAACATTACCAGCGAGGAGCTAGATGGGTTAGGTTAGGTTATATTACGTTATAGACGTAGATCATGTTCCCACCGAGAAGTGGGGCCGACCCGCCAGGAATGTTGGAAAATACTACATCCGAGATGTTAAGTTGCGTTAGGTTAGGATATATAACGTTATAGACGTATATAATGTCCCCACCGAGAAGTACGGGACGACACGACCAGGATTCCGTAAAACATTACCAGCGAGGAGCTAGATGGGTTAGGTTTGGGTTATATTACGTTATAGACGTAAATAATGTTTCCACCGAGAAGTGGGGCCGACGGGCCTGGAATGTTGTGAAATACTACAGTCGAGATGTTAGGTTGCCTTAGGTTAGAATATATAACGTTATTGACGTATATAATGTCCGCACCTAGACGTACGGGACGACACGAGACGGGATTCTGTAAAATATTACTAGCGAGGTTCTAGATGGGTTAGGTTAGGTTATATTACGTTATAGACGTAAATAATGTTCCCACCGAGAAGTGGGGCCGACCCGCCTGGAATGTTGTGAAATACTACAGTCGAGATGTTAGGTTGCCTTAGGTTAGGATATATAACGTTATAGACGTATATAATGTCCGCACCGAGACGTACGGGACGACACGAACGGGATTCTGTAAAATATTACCAGCGAGGGTCTAGATGGGTTAGGTTAGGTTATATTACGATATAGACGTATATAATGTGCCCACGGAGAAGTAGGGACGACCCGCCAGGAATGTTGTGAAACACTACATTCGAGATGTTAGGTTGGCTTATGGTAATATATACAACGATATAGACGTATATAATGTGCCCACCGAGAAGTAGGGGCCGACCCGCCAGGAATGTTGGAAAATACTACATCCGAGATGTTAAGTTGTGTTAGGTTAGGATATATAACGTTATAGACGTATATAATGTCCCCACCGAGAAGTACGGGACGACACGACCAGGATTCCGTAAAACATTACCAGCGAGGGGCTAGATTGGTTAGGTTAGGTTATATTACGTTATAGACGTAAATAATGTTCCCACCGAGAAGTGGGGCGGAACCGCCAGGAATGTTGTGAAACACTACATTCGAGATGTTAGGTTCCCTTAGGTTAGGATATATAACGTTATAGACGTATATAATGTCCCCACCGAGAAGTAGGGTACGACACGACCAGGATTCCGTAAAACATTACCAGCGAGGAGCTAGATGGGTTAGGTTGGGTTATATTACGTTATAGACGTAAATAATGCTCCCACCGAGATGTGGGGCCGACGCGCCTGGAATGTTGTGAAATACTACAGTCGAGATGTTAGGTTGCCTTAGGTTCGGATATATAACGTTATTGACGTATATAATGTCCGCACCGAGACGTACGGTACGACACGAACGGGATTCTGTAAAACATTACCAGCGAGGGTCTAGATGGGTTAGGTTAGGTTATACTACGATATAGACGTATATAATGTGCCCACCGAGAAGTAGGGGCCGACCCGCCAGGAATGTTGGAAAATACTACATCCGAGATGTTAAGTTGCGTTATGTTAGGATATATAACGTTATAGACGTATATAATGTCCCCACCGAGAAGTACGGGACGACACGACCAGGATTCCGTAAAATATTACCAGCGAGGGGCTAGATTGGTTAGGTTAGGTTATATTACGTTATAGACGTAAATAATGTTCCCACCGAGAAGTGGGGCCGAACCGCCAGGAATGTTGTGAAACACTACATTCGAGATTTAAGGTTGCCTTAGGTTAGGATATATAACGTTATAGACGTATATAATGTCCCCACCGAGAAGTAGGGTACGACACGACCAGGATTCCGTAAAACATTACCAGCGAGGAGCTAGGTGGGTTAGGTTAGCTTATATTACGTTATAGACGTAAATAATGTTCCCACCGAGAAGTGGCGCCGACCCGCCAGGAATGTTGGAAAATACTACATCCGAGATGTTAGGTTGCCTTAGGTTAGAATATATAACGTTATTGACGTATATAATGTCCGCACCAAGACGTACGGGACGACACGAACGGGATTCTGTAAAACATTACCAGCGAGAGTCTAGATGGGTTAGGTTAGGTTGTATTACGTTATAGACGTAAATAATGTTCCCACCGAGAAGTGGAGCCGAACCGCCTGAAATGTTGTGAAGTACTACAGTCGAGATGTTAGGTTGCCTTAGGTTAGGATATATAACGTTATAGACGTATATAATGTCCGCACCAAGACGTACGGGACGACACGAACGGGATTCTGTAAAACATTACCAGCGAGAGTCTAGATGGTTTACGTTAGGTTATATTACGTTATAGACGTAAATAATGTTCCCACCGAGAAGTGGAGCCGAACCGCCTGGAATGTTGTGAAGTACTACAGTCGAGATGTTAGGTTGCCTTAGGTTAGGATATATAACGTTATAGACGTATATAATGTCCGCACCAAGACGTACGGGACGACACGCCCGGGATTCCGTAAAACATTACCAGCGAGAGGCTAGATTGGTTAGGTTAGGTTATATTACGTTATAGACTTAAATAATGTTCCCACCGAGAAGTGGGGCCGACCCGCCTGGAATGTTGTGAAGCACTACATTCGAGATGTTAGGTTCCCTTAGGTTAGGATATATAACGTTATAGACGTATATAATGTCCCCACCGAGAAGTAGGGTACGACACGACCAGGATTCCGTAAAACATTACCAGCGAGGAGCTAGTTGGGTTAGGTTAGGTTATATTACGTTATAGACGTAAATAATGTTCCCGCCGAGAAGTGGGGCCGACCCGCCTGGAATGATGTGTAATACTACAGTCGAGATGTTAAGTTGCCTTAGGTTAGGATATATAACGTTATAGACGTATATAATGTCCGCACCGAGACGTACGGGACGACACGAACGGGATTCTGTAAAACATTACCAGCGAGGGTCTAGATGGGTTAGGTTAGGTTATATTACGTTATAGACGTAAATAATGTTCCCACCGAGATGTGGGGCCGACGCGCCTGGAATGTTGTGAAATACTACAGTCGAGATGTTAGGTTGCCTTAGGTTAGGATATATAACGTTATAGACGTACATAATGTCCGCACCGAGACGTACGGTACGACACGACCAGGATTCCGTAAAACATTACCAGCGAGGAGCTAGATGGGTTAGGTTGGGTTATATTACGTTATAGACGTAAATAATGTTCCCACCGAGATGTGGGGCCGACGCGCCTGGAATATTGTGAAATACTACAGTCGAGATGTTAGGTTGCCTTAGGTTCGGATATATAACGTTATTGACGTATATAATGTCCGCACCGAGACGTACGGTACGACACGAACGGGATTCTGTAAAACATTACCAGCGAGGGTCTAGATGGGTTAGGTTAGGTTATACTACGATATAGACGTATATAATGTGCCCACCGAGAAGTAGGGGCCGACCCGCCAGGAATGTTGGAAAATACTACATCCGAGATGTTAAGTTGCGTTATGTTAGGATATATAACGTTATAGACGTATATAATGTCCCCACCGAGAAGTACGGGACGACACGACCAGGATTCCGTAAAATATTACCAGCGAGGGGCTAGATTGGTTAGGTTAGGTTATATTACGTTATAGACGTAAATAATGTTCCCACCGAGAAGTGGGGCCGAACCGCCAGGAATGTTGTGAAACACTACATTCGAGATTTAAGGTTGCCTTAGGTTAGGATATATAACGTTATAGACGTATATAATGTCCCCACCGAGAAGTAGGGTACGACACGACCAGGATTCCGTAAAACATTACCAGCGAGGAGCTAGGTGGGTTAGGTTAGGTTATGTTACGTTATAGACGTAGATCATGTTCCCACCGAGAAGTGGGGCCGACCCGCCAGGAATGTTGGAAAATACTACATCCGAGATGTTAAGTTGCGTTAGGTTAGGATATATAACGTTATAGACGTATATAATGTCCCCACCGAGAAGTACGGGACGACACGACCAGGATTCCGTAAAACATTACCAGCGAGGAGCTAGATGGGTTAGGTTTGGGTTATATTACGTTATAGACGTAAATAATGTTTCCACCGAGAAGTGGGGCCGACGGGCCTGGAATGTTGTGAAATACTACAGTCGAGATGTTAGGTTGCCTTAGGTTAGAATATATAACGTTATTGACGTATATAATGTCCGCACCTAGACGTACGGGACGACACGAGACGGGATTCTGTAAAATATTACTAGCGAGGTTCTAGATGGGTTAGGTTAGGTTATATTACGTTATAGACGTAAATAATGTTCCCACCGAGAAGTGGGGCCGACCCGCCTGGAATGTTGTGAAATACTACAGTCGAGATGTTAGGTTGCCTTAGGTTAGGATATATAACGTTATAGACGTATATAATGTCCGCACCGAGACGTACGGGACGACACGAACGGGATTCTGTAAAATATTACCAGCGAGGGTCTAGATGGGTTAGGTTAGGTTATATTACGATATAGACGTATATAATGTGCCCACGGAGAAGTAGGGCCGACGCGCCTGGAATGTTGTGAAATACTACAGTCGAGATGTTAGGTTGCCTTAGGTTCGGATATATAACGTTATTGACGTATATAATGTCCGCACCGAGACGTACGGTACGACACGAACGGAATTCTGTAAAACATTACCAGCGAGGGTCTAGATGGGTTAGGTTAGGTTATACTACGATATAGACGTATATAATGTGCCCACCGAGAAGTAGGGGCCGACCCGCCAGGAATGTTGGAAAATACTACATCCGAGATGTTAAGTTGCGTTATGTTAGGATATATAACGTTATAGACGTATATAATGTCCCCACCGAGAAGTACGGGACGACACGACCAGGATTCCGTAAAATATTACCAGCGAGGGGCTAGATTGGTTAGGTTAGGTTATATTACGTTATAGACGTAAATAATGTTCCCACCGAGAAGTGGGGCCGAACCGCCAGGAATGTTGTGAAACACTACATTCGAGATTTAAGGTTGCCTTAGGTTAGGATATATAACGTTATAGACGTATATAATGTCCCCACCGAGAAGTAGGGTACGACACGTCCAGGATTCCGTAAAACATTACCAGCGAGGAGCTAGGTGGGTTAGGTTAGGTTATATTACGTTATAGACGTAAATAATGTTCCCACCGAGAAGTGGGACCGAACCGCCAGGAATGTTGTGAAACACTACATTCGAGATGTTAGGTTCCCTTAGGTTAGGATATATAACGTTATAGACGTATATAATGTCCCCACCGAGAAGTAGGGTACGACACGACCAGGATTCCGTAAAACATTACCAGCGAGGGTCTAGATGGGTTAGGTTAGGTTATACTACGATATAGACGTATATAATGTGCCCACCGAGAAGTAGGGGCCGACCCGCCAGGAATGTTGGAAAATACTACATCCGAGATGTTAAGTTGCGTTAGGTTAGGATATATAACGTTATAGACGTATATAATGTCCCCACCGAGAAGTACGGGACGACACGACCAGGATTCCGTAAAACATTACCAGCGAGGAGCTAGATGGGTTAGGTTTGGGTTATATTACGTTATAGAAGTAAATAATGTTTCCACCGAGAAGTGGGGCCGACGAGCCTGGAATGTTGTGAAATACTACAGTCGAGATGTTAGGTTGCCTCAGGTTAGAATATATAACGTTATTGACGTATATAATGTCCGCACCTAGACGTACGGGACGACACGAGACGGGATTCTGTAAAATGTCACCAGCGAGGTTCTAGATGGGTTAGGTTAGGTTATATTACGTTATAGACGTAAATAATGTTCCCACCGAGAAGTGGAGCCGAACCGCCTGGAATGTTGTGAAGTACTACAGTCGAGATGTTAGGTTGCCTTAGGTTAGGGTATATAACGTTATAGACGTATATAATCTCCGCACCAAGACGTACGGGACGACACGAACGGGATTCTGTAAAACATTACCAGCGAGAGTCTAGATGGGTTAGGTTAGGTTATATTACGTTATAGACGTAAATAATGTTCCCACCGAGAAGTGGGGCCGACCCGCCTGGAATGTTGTGAAATACTACAGTCGAGATGTTAGGTTGCCTTAGGTTAGGACATATAACGTTATAGACGTATATAATGTCCGCACCGAGACGTACGGGACGACACGAACGGGATTCCGTAAAACATTACCAGCGAGGAGCTAGATGGGTTAGGTTAGGTTATATTACGTTATAGACGTAGATAATGTTCCCACCGAGAAGTGGCGCCGACCCGCCAGGAATGTTGGAAAATACTACATCCGAGATGTTATGTTGCCTTAGGTTAGAATATATAACGTTATTGACGTATATAATGTCCGCACCAAGACGTACGGGACGACACGAACGGGATTCTGTAAAACATTACCAGCGAGAGTCTAGATGGGTTAGGTTAGGTTGTATTACGTTATAGACGTAAATAATGTTCCCACCGAGAAGTGGAGCCGAACCGCCAGGAATGTTGTGAAGTACTACAGTCGAGATGTTAGGTTGCCTTAGGTTAGGATATATAACGTTATAGACGTATATACTGTCCCCACCGAGAAGTAGGGTACGACACGACCAGGATTCCGTAAAACATTACCAGCGAGGAGCTAGTTGGGTTAGGTTAGGTTATATTACGTTATAGACGTAAATAATGTTCCCGCCGAGAAGTGGGGCCGACCCGCCTGGAATGATGTGTAATACTACAGTCGAGATGTTAAGTTGCCTTAGGTTAGGATATATAACGTTATAGACGTATATAATGTCCGCACCGAGACGTACGGGACGACACGAACGGGATTCTGTAAAACATTACCAGCGAGGGTCTAGATAGGTTAGGTTAGGTTATATTACGATACAGACGTATATAATGTGCCCACCGAGAAGTAGTGGCCGTCCCGCCAGGAATGTTTGAAAATACTACATCCGAAATGTTAGTTTCCCTTAGGTTAGGATATATAACGTTATAGACGTATATAATACCCCACCGACAAGTACGGGCCGACACAAACGGGATTCTGTAAAACATTACCATCGAGGGTCTAGGTGGGTTAGATTAGGTTATATTACGTTATAGACGTAGATAATGTTCCCACCGAGAAGTGGGGCCGACCCTCCAGGAATGTTGTGAAATACTACAGTCGAGATGTTAGGTTGCCTTAGGTTAGGTTATATAACGTTATAGACGTATATAATGTCCCCACCGAGACGTACGGGACGACACAAACGGGATACTGTAAAACATTACAAGCCAGGGTCTAGATGGGTTAGGTTAGGTTATATTACGATACAGACGTATGTAATGTGCCCACCGAGCAGTAGTGGCCGACCCGCCAGGAATGTTGGAAAATACTACATCCGAGATGTTAGGTACCCTTAGGTTAGGATATATAACGTTATAGACGTGTATAATAACCCACCGAGAGGTACGGACCGACACGAACGGGAATCTGTAAAACATTACCATCGAGGGTCTAGATGGGTTAGGTTAGGTAATATTACGATATAGACGTATATAATGTTCCCACCGAGAAGTGGGGCCGACCCGCCAGGAATGTTGTGAAATAGTACAGTCGAGATGTTAAGATGCCTTAGGTTAGGATATATAACGTTATAGATGTATATAATGTCCGCACCGAGAAGTACGGGTCGACACGACCATGGTCCGTAAAATATTACCAGCGAGGAGCTAGATGGGGTAGGTTAGGTTATATTACGTTATAGACGTAAATAATGTTCCCACCGAGAAGTGGGGCCGACCCGCCAGGAATGTTGTGAAGTACTACAGTCGAGATGTTAGGTTGCCTTAGGTTAGGATATATAACGTTATAGACGTATATACTGTCCGCACCAAGACGTACGGGACGACACGCCCGGGATTCCGTAAAACATTACCAGCGAGGGGCTAGATTGGTTAGGTTAGGTTATATTACGTTATAGACTTAAATAATGTTCCCACCGAGAAGTGGGGCCGACCCGCCTGGAATGTTGTGAAGCACTACATTCGAGATGTTAGGTTCCCTTAGGTTAGGATATATAACGTTATAGACGTATATAATGTCCCCACCGAGAAGTAGGGTACGACACGACCAGGATTCCGTAAAACATTACCAGCGAGGAGCTAGTTGGGTTAGGTTAGGTTATATTACGTTATAGACGTAAATAATGTTCCCGCCGAGAAGTGGGGCCGACCCGCCTGGAATGATGTGTAATACTACAGTCGAGATGTTAAGTTGCCTTAGGTTAGGATATATAACGTTATAGACGTATATAATGTCCGCACCGAGACGTACGGGACGACACGAACGGGATTCTGTAAAACATTACCAGCGAGGGTCTAGATGGGCTAGGTTAGGTTATATTACGTTATAGACGTAAATAATGTTCCCACCGAGATGTGGGGCCGACGCGCCTGGAATGTTGTGAAATACTACAGTCGAGATGTTAGGTTGCCTTAGGTTAGGATATATAACGTTATAGACGTATATAATGTCCGCACCGAGACGTACGGTACGACACGACCAGGATTCCGTAAAACATTACCAGCGAGGAGCTAGATGGGTTAGGTTGGGTTATATTACGTTATAGACGTAAATAATGTTCCCACCGAGATGTGGGGCCGACGCGCCTGGAATGTTGTGAAATACTACAGTCGAGATGTTAGGTTGCCTTAGGTTCGGATATATAACGTTATTGACGTATATAATGTCCGCACCGAGACGTACGGTACGACACGAACGGGATTCTGTAAAACATTACCAGCGAGGGTCTAGATGGGTTAGGTTAGGTTATACTACGATATAGACGTATATAATGTGCCCACCGAGAAGTAGGAGCCGACCCGCCAGGAATGTTGGAAAATACTACATCCGAGATGTTAAGTTGCGTTATGTTAGGATATATAACGTTATAGACGTATATAATGTCCCCACCGAGAAGTAGGGTACGACACGACCAGGATTCCGTAAAACATTACCAGCGAGGAGCTAGATGGGTTAGGTTTGGGTTATATTACGTTATAGAAGTAAATAATGTTTCCACCGAGAATTGGGGCCGACGGGCCTGGAATGTTGTGAAATACTACAGTCGAGATGTTAGGTTGCCTTAGGTTAGAATATATAACGTTATTGACGTATATAATGTCCGCACCTAGACGTACGGGACGACACGAGACGGGATTCTGTAAAATGTCACCAGCGAGGTTCTAGATGGGTTAGGTTAGGTTATATTACGTTATAGACGTAAATAATGTTCCCACCGAGAAGTGGAGCCGAACCGCCTGGAATGTTGTGAAGTACTACAGTCGAGATGTTAGGTTGCCTTAGGTTAGGATATATAACGTTATAGACGTATATAATGTCCGCACCAAGACGTACGGGACGACACGAACGGGATTCTGTAAAACATTACCAGCGAGAGTCTAGATGGGTTAGGTTAGGTTATATTACGTTATAGACGTAAATAATGTTCCCACCGAGAAGTGGGGCCGACCCGCCTGGAATGTTGTGAAATACTACAGTCGAGATGTTAGGTTGCCTTAGGTTAGGACATATAACGTTATAGACGTATATAATGTCCGCACCGAGACGTACGGGACGACACGAACGGGATTCCGTAAAACATTACCAGCGAGGGTCTAGATGGGTTAGGTTAGGGTATATTACGATACAGACGTATATAATGTGCCCACCGAGAAGTAGTGGCCGTCCCGCCAGGAATGTTTGAAAATACTACATCCGAAATGTTAGGTTCCCTTAGGTTAGGATATATAACGTTATAGACGTATATAATACCCCACCGAGAAGTACGGGCCGACACGAACGGGATTCTGTAAAACATTACCATCGAGGGTCCAGGTGGGTTAGATTAGGTTATATTACGTTATAGACGTAGATAATGTTCCCACCGAGAAGTGGGGCCGACCCGCCAGGAATGTTGTGAAATACTACATTCGAGATGTTAGGTTCCCTTAGGTTAGGATATATAACGTTATAGACGTATATAATGTCCCCACCGAGAAGTACGGGACGACACGACCAGGATTCCGTAAAACATTACCAGCGAGGAGCTAGATGGGTTAGGTTAGGTTATATTACGATACAGACGTATGTAATGTGCCCACCGAGCAGTAGTGGCCGACCCGCCAGGAATGTTGGAAAATACTACATCCGAGATGTTAGGTACCCTTAGGTTAGGATATATAACGTTATAGACGTGTATAATAACCCACCGAGAGGTACGGACCGACACGAACGGGAATCTGTAAAACATTACCATCGAGGGTCTAGATGGGTTAGGTTAGGTAATATTACGATATAGACGTATATAATGTTCCCACCGAGAAGTGGGGCCGACCCGCCAGGAATGTTGTGAAATAGTACAGTCGAGATGTTAAGATGCCTTAGGTTAGGATATATAACGTTATAGATGTATATAATGTCCGCACCGAGAAGTACGGGTCGACACGACCATGGTCCGTAAAATATTACCAGCGAGGAGCTAGATGGGGTAGGTTAGGTTATATTACGTTATAGACGTAAATAATGTTCCCACCGAGAAGTGGGGCCGACCCGCCAGGAATGTTGTGAAGTACTACAGTCGAGATGTTAGGTTGCCTTAGGTTAGGATATATAACGTTATAGACGTATATACTGTCCGCACCAAGACGTACGGGACGACACGCCCGGGATTCCGTAAAACATTACCAGCGAGGGGCTAGATTGGTTAGGTTAGGTTATATTACGTTATAGACTTAAATAATGTTCCCACCGAGAAGTGGGGCCGACCCGCCTGGAATGTTGTGAAGCACTACATTCGAGATGTTAGGTTCCCTTAGGTTAGGATATATAACGTTATAGACGTATATAATGTCCCCACCGAGAAGTAGGGTACGACACGACCAGGATTCCGTAAAACATTACCAGCGAGGAGCTAGTTGGGTTAGGTTAGGTTATATTACGTTATAGACGTAAATAATGTTCCCGCCGAGAAGTGGGGCCGACCCGCCTGGAATGATGTGTAATACTACAGTCGAGATGTTAAGTTGCCTTAGGTTAGGATATATAACGTTATAGACGTATATAATGTCCGCACCGAGACGTACGGGACGACACGAACGGGATTCTGTAAAACATTACCAGCGAGGGTCTAGATGGGCTAGGTTAGGTTATATTACGTTATAGACGTAAATAATGTTCCCACCGAGATGTGGGGCCGACGCGCCTGGAATGTTGTGAAATACTACAGTCGAGATGTTAGGTTGCCTTAGGTTAGGATATATAACGTTATAGACGTATATAATGTCCGCACCGAGACGTACGGTACGACACGACCAGGATTCCGTAAAACATTACCAGCGAGGAGCTAGATGGGTTAGGTTGGGTTATATTACGTTATAGACGTAAATAATGTTCCCACCGAGATGTGGGGCCGACGCGCCTGGAATGTTGTGAAATACTACAGTCGAGATGTTAGGTTGCCTTAGGTTCGGATATATAACGTTATTGACGTATATAATGTCCGCACCGAGACGTACGGTACGACACGAACGGGATTCTGTAAAACATTACCAGCGAGGGTCTAGATGGGTTAGGTTAGGTTATACTACGATATAGACGTATATAATGTGCCCACCGAGAAGTAGGAGCCGACCCGCCAGGAATGTTGGAAAATACTACATCCGAGATGTTAAGTTGCGTTATGTTAGGATATATAACGTTATAGACGTATATAATGTCCCCACCGAGAAGTAGGGTACGACACGACCAGGATTCCGTAAAACATTACCAGCGAGGAGCTAGATGGGTTAGGTTTGGGTTATATTACGTTATAGAAGTAAATAATGTTTCCACCGAGAATTGGGGCCGACGGGCCTGGAATGTTGTGAAATACTACAGTCGAGATGTTAGGTTGCCTTAGGTTAGAATATATAACGTTATTGACGTATATAATGTCCGCACCTAGACGTACGGGACGACACGAGACGGGATTCTGTAAAATGTCACCAGCGAGGTTCTAGATGGGTTAGGTTAGGTTATATTACGTTATAGACGTAAATAATGTTCCCACCGAGAAGTGGAGCCGAACCGCCTGGAATGTTGTGAAGTACTACAGTCGAGATGTTAGGTTGCCTTAGGTTAGGATATATAACGTTATAGACGTATATAATGTCCGCACCAAGACGTACGGGACGACACGAACGGGATTCTGTAAAACATTACCAGCGAGAGTCTAGATGGGTTAGGTTAGGTTATATTACGTTATAGACGTAAATAATGTTCCCACCGAGAAGTGGGGCCGACCCGCCTGGAATGTTGTGAAATACTACAGTCGAGATGTTAGGTTGCCTTAGGTTAGGACATATAACGTTATAGACGTATATAATGTCCGCACCGAGACGTACGGGACGACACGAACGGGATTCCGTAAAACATTACCAGCGAGGGTCTAGATGGGTTAGGTTAGGGTATATTACGATACAGACGTATATAATGTGCCCACCGAGAAGTAGTGGCCGTCCCGCCAGGAATGTTTGAAAATACTACATCCGAAATGTTAGGTTCCCTTAGGTTAGGATATATAACGTTATAGACGTATATAATACCCCACCGAGAAGTACGGGCCGACACGAACGGGATTCTGTAAAACATTACCATCGAGGGTCCAGGTGGGTTAGATTAGGTTATATTACGTTATAGACGTAGATAATGTTCCCACCGAGAAGTGGGGCCGACCCGCCAGGAATGTTGTGAAATACTACATTCGAGATGTTAGGTTCCCTTAGGTTAGGATATATAACGTTATAGACGTATATAATGTCCCCACCGAGAAGTACGGGACGACACGACCAGGATTCCGTAAAACATTACCAGCGAGGAGCTAGATGGGTTAGGTTAGGTTATATTACGTTATAGACGTAGATAATGTTCCCACCGAGAAGTGGCGCCGACCCGCCAGGAATGTTGGAAAATACTACATCCGAGATGTTATGTTGCCTTAGGTTAGAATATATAACGTTATTGACGTATATAATGTCCGCACCAAGACGTACGGGACGACACGAACGGGATTCTGTAAAACATTACCAGCGAGAGTCTAGATGGGTTAGGTTAGGTTGTATTACGTTATAGACGTAAATAATGTTCCCACCGAGAAGTGGAGCCGAACCGCCTGAAATGTTGTGAAGTACTACAGTCGAGATGTTAGGTTGCCTTAGGTTAGGATATATAACGTTATAGACGTATATAATGTCCGCACCAAGACGTACGGGACGACACGAACGGGATTCTGTAAAACATTACCAGCGAGAGTCTAGATGGTTTAGGTTAGGTTATATTACGTTATAGACGTAAATAATGTTCCCACCGAGAAGTGGAGCGGAACCGCCTGGAATGTTGTGAAGTACTACAGTCGAGATGTTAGGTTGCCTTAGGTTAGGATATATAACGTTATAAACGTATATAATGTCCGCACCAAGACGTACGGGACGACACGCCCGGGATTCCGTAAAACATTACCAGCGAGGGGCTAGATTGGTTAGGTTAGGTTATATTACGTTATAGACTTAAATAATGTTCCCACCGAGAAGTGGGGCCGACCCGCCTGGAATGTTGTGAAGCACTACATTCGAGATGTTAGGTTCCCTTAGGTTAGGATATATAACGTTATAGACGTATATAATGTCCCCACCGAGAAGTAGGGTACGACACGACCAGGATTCCGTAAAACATTACCAGCGAGGAGCTAGTTGGGTTAGGTTAGGTTATATTACGTTATAGACGTAAATAATGTTCCCGCCGAGAAGTGGGGCCGACCCGCCTGGAATGATGTGTAATACTACAGTCGAGATGTTAAGTTGCCTTAGGTTAGGATATATAACGTTATAGACGTATATAATGTCCGCACCGAGACGTACGGGACGACACGACCGGGATTCTGTAAAACATTACCAGCGAGGGTCTAGATGGGTTAGGTTAGGTTATATTACGATACAGACGTATATAATGTGCCCACCGAGCAGTAGTGGCCGACCCGCCAGGAATGTTGGAAAATACTACATCCGAGATGTTAGGTACCCTTAGGTTAGGATATATAACGTTATAGACGTGTATAATAACCCACCGAGAGGTACGGACCGACACGAACGGGAATCTGTAAAACATTACCATCGAGGGTCTAGATGGGTTAGGTTAGGTTATATTACGATATAGACGTATATAATGTTCCCACCGAGAAGTGGGGCCGACCCGCCAGGAATGTTGTGAAATACTACAGTCGAGATGTTAAGATGCCTTAGGTTAGGATATATAACGTTATAGACGTATATAATGTCCGCACCGAGAAGTACGGGTCGACACGACCATGGTCCGTAAAATATTACCAGCGAGGAGCTAGATGGGGTAGATTAGGTTATATTACGTTATAGACGTAAATAATGTTCCCACCGAGAAGTGGGGCCGACCCGCCAGGAATGCTGTGAAATACTACATTCGAGATGTTAGGTTGGCTTATGGTAATATATACAACGATATAGACGTATATAATGTGCCCACCGAGAAGTAGGGGCCGACCCGCCAGGAATGTTGGAAAATACTACATCCGAGATGTTAAGTTGCGTTAGGTTAGGATATATAACGTTATTGACGTATATAATGTCCGCACCGAGACGTACGGGACGACACGAACGGGATTCTGTAAAACAGTACTAGCGAGGGTCTAGATGGGTTAGGTTAGGTTATATTACGATATAGACGGATATAATGTGCACACGGAGAAGTAGGGACGAGCCGCCAGGAATGTTGTGAAACACTACATTCGAGATAGGTTGCCTTATGGTAATATATACAACGTTATAAACGTATAGAATGTCCCCACCGAGAAGTACGGGCCGACACGCCCGGGATTCTGTAAAACATTATCACCGAGGGGCAAGGTGGGTTAGCTTAGGTTATATTACGATATAGACGTATATAATGTCCCCAACGAAAAGTGGGGCCGACCCGCCAGGAATGTTGTGAAATACTACATTCGAGATGTTAGGTTGGCTTATGGTAATATATACAACGATATAGACGTATATAATGTGCCCACCGAGAAGTAGGGGCCGACCCGCCAGGAATGTTGGAAAATACTACATCCGAGATGTTAAGTTGCGTTAGGTTAGGATATATAACGTTATTGACGTATATAATGTCCGCACCAAGACGTACGGGACGACACGAACGGGATTCTGTAAAACATTACCAGCGAGAGTCTAGATGGGTTAGGTTAGGTTATATTTCGTTATAGACTTAAATAATGTTCCCACCGAGAAGTGGGGCCGACCCGCCTGGAATGTTGTGAAATACTACAGTCGAGATAGGTTGCCTTATGGTAATATATACAAAGTTATAAACGTATAGAATGCCCACACCGAGAAGTACGCGCCGACAAGCCCCGGATTCTGTAAAACATTACCAGCGAGAGTCTAGATGAGTTAGGTTAGGTTATATTACGTTATAGACGTAAATAATGTTCCCACCGAGAAGTGGGGCCGACCCGCCAGGAATGTTGGAAAATACTACATCCGAGATGTTAAGTTGCGTTAGGTTAGGATATATAACGTTATAGACGTATATAATGTCCGCACCGAGACGTACGGGACGACACGAACGGGATTCTGTAAAACATTACCAGCGAGGGGCTAGATGGGTTAGGTTAGGTTATATTACGATACAGACGTATATAATGTGCCCACCGAGAAGTAGTGTCCGACCCGCCAGGAATGTTGGAAAATACTACATCCGAGATGTTAAGTTGCGTTAGGTTAGGATATATAACGTTATAGACGTATATAATGTCCCCACCGAGAAGTACGGGCCGACACGAACGGGATTCTGTAAAACATTACCATCGAGGGTCTAGGTGGGTTAGATTAGGTTATATTACGTTATAGACGTAGATAATGTTCCCACCGAGAAGTGGGGCCGACCCTCCAGGAATGTTGTGAAATAATACAGTCGAGATGTTAGGTTGCCTTAGGTTAGGATATATAACGTTATAGACGTATATAATGTCCCCACCGAGACGTACGGGACGACACAAACGGGATACCGTAAAACATTACAAGCCAGGGTCTAGATGGGTTAGGTTAGGTTATATTACGATATAGACGTGTATAATGTGCCCACCGAGAAGCAGGGGCCAACCCGCCAGGAATGTTGGAAAATACTACATCCGAGATGTTAAGTTGCGTTAGGTTAGGATATATAACGTTATAGACGTATATAATGTCCCCACCGAGAAGTACGGGACGACACGACCAGGATTCCGTAAAACATTACCAGCGAGGAGCTAGATGGGTTAGGTTAGGTTATATTACGTTATAGACGTAGATAATGTTCCCACCGACAAGTGGGGCCGACCCGCCAGGAATGTTGGAAAATACTACATCCGAGATGTTAGGTTCCCTTAGGTTAGGATATATAACGTTATAGACGTATATAATCACCCACCGAGAAGTACGGACCGACACGAACGGGAATCTGTAAAACATTACCATCGAGGGTCAAGATGGGTTAGGTTAGGTTATATTACGTTATAGACGTATATAATGTTCCCACCGAGAAGTGGGGCCGACCCGCCAGGAATGTTGTGAAATACTACATTCGAGATAGGTTGCATTATGGTAATATATACAACGTTATAAACGTATAGAATGTCCCAACCGAGAAGTACGGGCCGACACGCCCGGGATTCCGCAAAACATTACCAGCGAGGTGCTAGATTGGTTAGGTTAGGTTATATTACGTTATAGACGTAAATAATGTTCCCACCGAGAAGTGGGGCCGAACCGCCAGGAATGTTGTGAAGCACTACATTCGAGATGTTAGGTTCCCTTAGGTTAGGATATATAACGTTATAGACGTATATAATGTCCCCACCGAGAAGTAGGGTACGACACGACCAGGATTCCGTAAAACATTACCAGCGAGGAGCTAGTTGGGTTAGGTTAGGTTATATTACGTTATAGACGTAAATAATGTTCCCGCCGAGAAGTGGGGCCGACCCGCCTGGAATGTTGTGTAATACTACAGTCGAGATGTTAAGTTGCCTTAGGTTAAGATATATAACGTTTTAGACGTATATAATGTCCGCACCGAGACGTACGGGACGACACGAACGGGATTCTGTAAAACAGTACCAGCGAGGGTCTAGATGGGTTAGGTTAGGTTATATTACGATACAGACGTATATAATGTGCCCACCGAGAAGTAGTGGCCGTCCCGCCAGGAATGTTTGAAAATACTACATCCGAAATGTTTGGTTCCCTTATGTTAGGATATATAACGTTATAGACGTATATAATACCCCACCGAGAAGTACGGGCCGACACGAACGGGATTCTGTAAAACATTACCATCGAGGGTCTAGGTGGGTTAGATTAGGTTATATTACGTTATAGACGTAGATAATGTTCCCACCGAGAAGTGGGGCCGACCCTCCAGGAATGTTGTGAAATAATACAGTCGAGATGTTAGGTTGCCTTAGGTTAGGATATATAACGTTATAGACGTATATAATGTCCCCACCGAGACGTACGGGACGACACAAACGGGATACCGTAAAACATTACAAGCCAGGGTCTAGATGGGTTAGGTTAGGTTATATTACGATATAGACGTGTATAATGTGCCCACCGAGAAGCAGGGGCCAACCCGCCAGGAATATTGGAAAATACTACATCCGAGATGCTAAGTTGCGTTAGGTTAGGATATATAACGTTATAGAAGTATATAATGTCCTCACCGAGAAGTACGGGACGACACGACCAGGATTCCGTAAAACATTACCAGCGAGGAGCTAGATGGGTTAGGTTAGGTTATATTACGTTATAGACGTAGATAATGTTCCCACCGAGAAGTGGGGCCGACACGCCAGGAATGTTGTGAAATACTACATTCGAGATAGGTTGCCTTATGGTAATATATACAACGTTATAAACGTATAGAATGTCCCCACCGAGAAGTACGGGCCGACACGCCCGGGATTCTGTAAAATATTATCACCGAGGGGCAAGATGGGTTAGCTTAGGTTATATTACGATATAGACGTATATAATGTCCCCAACGAAAAGTGGGGTCGACCCGCCAAGAATGTTGTGAAACACTACATTCGAGATGTTAGGTTGCCTTAGGTTAGGATATATAACGTTGTAGATGCATATAATGTCCCCACCGAGACGTACGGGACGACACGAATGGGATTCTGTAAAACATTACCAGCGAGGTGCTAGATGGGATAGGTTAGGCTATATTACGATATAGACGTATATAAAGTGCCCACCGAAAAGTAGGTGCCGACCCGCCAGGAATGTTGGAAAATACTACTTCCGAGATGTTAAGTTGCGTTAGCTTAGGATATATAACGTTATAGACATATATAATGTCCCCACCGAGAAGTACGGGACGACATGACCAGGATTCCGTAAAACATTTCCAGCGAGGAGCTAGATGGGTTAGGTTAGGTTATATTACGTTATAGACGTAAATAATGTTCCCACCGAGAAGTGGGGCCGAACCGCCAGGAATGTTGTGAAGCACTACATTCGAGATGTTAGGTTCCCTTAGGTGAGGATATATAACGTTATAGACGTATATAATGTCCGCACCGAAATGAACGAGACGACACGAACGGGATTCTGTAAAACGTTACCAGCGCGGGTCTAGATGGGTTAGGTTAAATTATATTACGATACAGACGTATGTAATGTGCCCACCGAGCAGTAGTGGCCGACCCGCCAGGAATGTTGGAAAATACTACATCCGAGATGTTAGGTTCCCTTAGGTTAGGGTATATAACGTTATAGACGTATATAATTACCCACCGAGAAGTACGGACCGACACGAACGGGAATCTGTAAAACATTACCATCGGGGGTCAAGATGGGTTAGGTTAGGTTATATTACGTTATAGACGTAGATAATGTTCCCACCTAGAAGTGGAGACGACCCGCCAGGAATGTTGTGAAACACTACATTCGAGATGTTTGGTTGCCTTAGGTTAGGATATATAACGTTATAGACGCATATAATGTCCCCACCGTGACGTACGGGACGACACGAACGGGATTCTGTAAAACATTACCAGCGTGGGGCTAGATTGGTTAGGTTAGGTTATATAACGTTATAGACGTATATAATGTCCCCACCGAGAAGTAGGGTACGACACGACCAGGATTCCGTAAAACATTACCAGCGAGGAGCTAGTTGGGTTAGGTTAGGTTATATTACGTTATAGACGTAAATAATGTTCCCGCCGAGAAGTGGGGCCGACCCGCCTGGAATGTTGTGTAATACTACAGTCGAGATGTTAAGTTGCCTTAGGTTAGGATATATAACGTTATAGACGTATATAATGTCCGCACCGAGACGTACGGGACGACACGAACGGGAATCTGTAAAACATTACCATCGAGGGTCTAGATGGGTTAGGTTAGGTTATATTACGATATAGACGTATATAATGTTCCCACCGAGAAGTGGGGCCGACCCGCCAGGAATGTTGTGAAATACTACAGTCGAGATGTTAAGATGCCTTAGGTTAGGATATATAACGTTATAGACGTATATAATGTCCGCACCGAGAAGTACGGGTCGACACGACCATGGTCCGTAAAATATTACCAGCGAGGAGCTAGATGGGGTAGGTTAGGTTATATTACGTTATAGACGTAAATAATGTTCCCACCGAGAAGTGGGGCCGACCCGCCAGGAATGCTGTGAAATACTACATTCGAGATGTTAGGTTGGCTTATGGTAATATATACAACGATATAGACGTATATAATGTGCCCACCGAGAAGTAGGGGCCGACCCGCCAGGAATGTTGGAAAATACTACATCCGAGATGTTAAGTTGCGTTAGGTTAGGATATATAACGTTATTGACGTATATAATGTCCGCACCGAGACGTACGGGACGACACGAACGGGATTCTGTAAAACAGTACTAGCGAGGGTCTAGATGGGTTAGGTTAGGTTATATTACGATATAGACGTATATAATGTGCACACGGAGAAGTAGGGACGACCCGCCAGGAATGTTGTGAAACACTACATTCGAGATAGGTTGCCTTATGGTAATATATACAACGTTATAAACGTATAGAATGTCCCCACCGAGAAGTACGGGCCGACACGCCCGGGATTCTGTAAAACATTATCACCGAGGGGCAAGGTGGGTTAGCTTAGGTTATATTACGATATAGACGTATATAATGTCCCCAACGAAAAGTGGGGCCGACCCGCCAGGAATGTTGTGAAATACTACATTCGAGATGTTAGGTTGGCTTATGGTAATATATACAACGATATAGACGTATATAATGTGCCCACCGAGAAGTAGGGGCCGCCCCGCCAGGAATGTTGGAAAATACTACATCCGAGATGTTAAGTTGCGTTAGGTTAGGATATATAACGTTATTGACGTATATAATGTCCGCACCAAGACGTACGGGACGACACGAACGGGATTCTGTAAAACATTACCAGCGAGAGTCTAGATGGGTTAGGTTAGGTTATATTTCGTTATAGACGTAAATAATGTTCCCACCGAGAAGTGGGGCCGACCCGCCTGGAATGTTGTGAAATACTACATTCGAGATAGGTTGCCTTATGGTAATATATACAAAGTTATAAACGTATAGAATGCCCACACCGAGAAGTACGCGCCGACAAGCCCCGGATTCTGTAAAACATTACCAGCGAGAGTCTAGATGAGTTAGGTTAGGTTATATTACGTTATAGACGTAAATAATGTTCCCACCGAGAAGTGGGGCCGACCCGCCAGGAATGTTGGAAAATACTACATCCGAGATGTTAAGTTGCGTTAGGTTAGGATATATAACGTTATAGACGTATATAATGTCCCCACCGAGAAGTACGGGACGACACGACCAGGATTCCGTAAAACATTACCAGCGAGGAGCTAGATGGGTTAGGTTAGGTTATATTACGTTATAGACGTAGATAATGTTCCCACCGACAAGTGGGGCCGACCCGCCAGGAATGTTGGAAAATACTACATCCGAGATGTTAGGTTCCCTTAGGTTAGGATATATAACGTTATAGACGTATATAATTACCCACCGAGAAGTACGGACCGACACGAACGGGAATCTGTAAAACATTACCATCGAGGGTCAAGATGGGTTAGGTTAGGTTATATTACGTTATAGACGTATATAATGTTCCCACCGAGAAGTGGGGCCGACCCGCCAGGAATGTTGTGAAATACTACATTCGAGATAGGTTGCCTTATGGTAATATATACAACGTTATAAACGTATAGAATGTCCCAACCGAGAAGTACGGGCCGACACGCCCGGGATTCCGCAAAACATTACCAGCGAGGTGCTAGATTGGTTAGGTTAGGTTATATTACGTTATAGACGTAAATAATGTTCCCACCGAGAAGTGGGGCCGAACCGCCAGGAATGTTGTGAAGCACTACATTCGAGATGTTAGGTTCCCTTAGGTTAGGATATATAACGTTATAGACGTATATAATGTCCCCACCGAGAAGTAGGGTACGACACGACCAGGATTCCGTAAAACATTACCAGCGAGGAGCTAGTTGGGTTAGGTTAGGTTATATTACGTTATAGACGTAAATAATGTTCCCGCCGAGAAGTGGGGCCGACCCGCCTGGAATGTTGTGTAATACTACAGTCGAGATGTTAAGTTGCCTTAGGTTAAGATATATAACGTTTTAGACGTATATAATGTCCGCACCGAGACGTACGGGACGACACGAACGGGATTCTGTAAAACAGTACCAGCGAGGGTCTAGATGGGTTAGGTTAGGTTATATTACGATACAGACGTATATAATGTGCCCACCGAGAAGTAGTGGCCGTCCCGCCAGGAATGTTTGAAAATACTACATCCGAAATGTTTGGTTCCCTTATGTTATGATATATAACGTTATAGACGTATATAATACCCCACCGAGAAGTACGGGCCGACACGAACGGGATTCTGTAAAACATTACCATCGAGGGTCTAGGTGGGTTAGATTAGGTTATATTACGTTATAGACGTAGATAATGTTCCCACCGAGAAGTGGGGCCGACCCTCCAGGAATGTTGTGAAATACTACAGTCGAGATTTTAGGTTGCCTTAGGTTAGGATATATAACGTTATAGACGTATATAATGTCCCCACCGAGACGTACGGGACGACACAAACGGGATACTGTAAAACATTACAAGCCAGGGTCTAGATGGGTTAGGTTAGGTTATATTACGATATAGACGTGTATAATGTGCCCACCGAGAAGCAGGGGCCGACACGCCAGGAATATTGGAAAATACTACATCCGAGATGTTAAGTTGCGTTAGGTTAGGATATATAACGTTATAGACGTATATAATGTCCCCACCGAGAAGTACGGGCCGACACGCCCGGGATTCTGTAAAATATTATCACCGAGGGGCAAGATGGGTTAGCTTAGGTTATATTACGATATAGACGTATATAATGTCCCCAACGAAAAGTGGGGTCGACCCGCCAAGAATGTTGTGAAACACTACATTCGAGATGTTAGGTTGCCTTAGGTTAGGATATATAACGTTGTAGATGCATATAATGTCCCCACCGAGACGTACGGGACGACACGAACGGGATTCTGTAAAACATTACCAGCGAGGTGCTAGATGGGATAGGTTAGGCTATATTACGATATAGACGTATATAAAGTGCCCACCGAAAAGTAGGGGCCGACCCGCCAGGAATGTTGGAAAATACTACTTCCGAGATGTTAAGTTGCGTTAGCTTAGGATATATAACGTTATAGACATATATAATGTCCCCACCGAGAAGTACGGGACGACACGAACGGGATTCTGTAAAACATTACCAGCGAGGGGCTAGATGGGTTAGGTTAGGTTATATTACGATACAGACGTATATAATGTGCCCACCGAGAAGTAGTGTCCGACCCGCCAGGAATGTTGGAAAATACTACATCCGAGATGTTAAGTTGTGTTAGGTTAGGATATATAACGTTATAGACGTATATAATGTCCCCACCGAGAAGTACGGGACGACACGACCAGGATTCCGTAAAACATTACCAGCGAGGAGCTATATGGGTTAGGTTAGGTTATATTACGTTATAGACGTAGATAATGTTCCCACCGACAAGTGGGGCCGACCCGCCAGGAATGTTGGAAAATACTACATCCGAGATGTTAGGTTCCCTTAGGTTAGGATATATAACGTTATAGACGTATATAATTACCCACCGAGAAGTACGGACCGACACGAACGGGAATCTGTAAAACATTACCATCGAGGGTCAAGATGGGTTAGGTTAGGTTATATTACGTTATAGACGTAAATAATGTTCCCACCGAGAAGTGGGGCCGAACCGCCAGGAATGTTGTGAAGCACTACATTCGAGATGTTAGGTTCCCTTAGGTGAGGATATATAACGTTATAGACGTATATAATGTCCGCACCGAAATGAACGAGACGACACGAACGGGATTCTGTAAAACGTTACCAGCGCGGGTCTAGATGGGTTAGGTTAAATTATATTACGATACAGACGTATGTAATGTGCCCACCGAGCAGTAGTGGCCGACCCGCCAGGAATGTTGGAAAATACTACATCCGAGATGTTAGGTTCCCTTAGGTTAGGGTATATAACGTTATAGACGTATATAATTACCCACCGAGAAGTACGGACCGACACGAACGGGAATCTGTAAAACATTACCATCGGGGGTCAAGATGGGTTAGGTTAGGTTATATTACGTTATAGACGTAGATAATGTTCCCACCTAGAAGTGGGGACGACCCGCCAGGAATGTTGTGAAACACTACATTCGAGATGTTTGGTTGCCTTAGGTTAGGATATATAACGTTGTAGACGCATATAATGTCCCCACCGTGACGTACGGGACGACACGAACGGGATTCTGTAAAACATTACCAGCGTGGGGCTAGATTGGTTAGGTTAGGTTATATAACGTTATAGACGTATATAATGTCCCCACCGAGAAGTAGGGTACGACACGACCAGGATTCCGTAAAACATTACCAGCGAGGAGCTAGTTGGGTTAGGTTAGGTTATATTACGTTATAGACGTAAATAATGTTCCCGCCGAGAAGTGGGGCCGACCCGCCTGGAATGTTGTGTAATACTACAGTCGAGATGTTAAGTTGCCTTAGGTTAGGATATATAACGTTATAGACGTATATAATGTCCGCACCGAGACGTACGGGACGACACGAACGGGATTCTGCAAAACATTACCAGCGAGGGTCTAGATGGGTTAGGTTAGGTTATATTACGATACAGACGTATATAATGTGCCCACCGAGAAGTAGTGTCCGACCCGCCAGGAATGTTGGAAAATACTACATCCGAAATGTTAGGTTCCCTTAGGTTAGGATATATAACGTTATAGACGTATATAATACCCCACCGAGAAGTACGGGCCGACACGAACGGGATTCTGTAAAGCATTACCATCGAGGGTCTAGGTGGGTTAGATTAGGTTATATTACGTTATAGACGTAGATAATGTTCCCACCGAGAAGTGGGGCCGACCCTCCAGGAATGTTGTGAAATACTACAGTCGAGATTTTAGGTTGCCTTAGGTTAGGATATATAACGTTATAGACGTATATAATGTCCCCACCGAGACGTACGGGACGACACAAACGGGATACTGTAAAACATTACAAGCCAGGGTCTAGATGGGTTAGGTTAGGTTATATTACGATATAGACGTGTATAATGTGCCCACCGAGAAGCAGGGGCCGACACGCCAGGAATATTGGAAAATACTACATCCGAGATGTTAAGTTGCGTTAGGTTAGGATATATAACGTTATAGACGTATATAATGTCCCCACCGAGAAGTACGGGACAACACGACCAGGATTCCGTAAAACATTACCAGCGAGGAGCTAGATGGGTTAGGTTAGGTTATATTACGTTATAGACGTAGGTAATGTTCCCACCGACAAGTGGGGCCGACCCGCCAGGAATGTTGGAAAATACTACATCCGAGATGTTAGGTTCCCTTAGGTTAGGATATATAACGTTATAGACGTATATAATTACCCACCGAGAAGTACGGACCGACACGAACGGGAATCTGTAAAACATTACCATCGAGGGTCAAGATGGGTTAGGTTAGGTTATATTACGTTATAGACGTAGATAATGTTCCCACCGAGAAGTGGGGACGACCCGCCAGGAATGTTGTGAAACACTACATTCGAGATGTTTGGTTGCCTTAGGTTAGGATATATAACGTTGTAGACACATATAATGTCCCCACCGAGACGTACGGGACGAGAGGAACAGGATTCTGTAAAACATTACCAGCGAGGTGCTAGATGGGATAGGTTAGGCTATATTACGATATAGACGTATATAAAGTGCCCACCGAAAAGTAGGGGCCGACCCGCCAGGAATGTTGTGTAATACTACAGTCGAGATGTTAAGTTGCCTTAGGTTAGGATATATAACGTTATAGACGTATATAATGTCCGCACCGAGACGTACGGGACGACACGAACGGGATTCTGTAAAACATTACCAGCGAGGGTCTAGATGGGTTAGGTTAAGTTATATTACGATACAGACGTATATAATGTGCCCACCGAGAAGTAGTGTCCGACCCGCCAGGAATGTTGGAAAATACTATATCCGAAATGTTAGGTTCCCTTAGGTTGGGATATATAACGTTATAGTCGTATATAATACCCCACCGAGAAGTAGGGTACGACACGACCAGGATTCCGTAAAACATTACCAGCGAGGAGCTAGATGGGTTAGGTTAGGTTATATTACGTTATAGACGTAAATAATGTTCCCGCCGAGAAGTGGGGCCGACCCGCTTGGAATGTTGTGTAATACTACAGTCGAGATGTTAAGTTGCCTTAGGTTAGGATATATAACGTTATAGACGTATATAATGTCCGCACCGAAATGAACGGGACGACACGAACGGGATTCTGTAAAACGTTACCAGCGAGGGTGTAGATGGGTTAGGTTAAGTTATATTACGATACAGTCGTATGTAATGTGCCCACCGATCAGTAGTGGCCGACCCGCCAGGAATGTTGGAAAATACTACATCCGAGATGTTAGGTACCCTTAGGTTAGGATATATAACGTTATAGACGTGTATAATAACCCACCGAGAAGTACGGACCGACACGAACGGGAATCTGTAAAACATTACCATCGAGGGTCTAGATGGGTTAGGTTAGGTTATATTACGATATAGACGCATATATTGTTCCCACCGAGAAGTGGGGCCGAACCGCCAGGAATGTTGTGAAACACTACATTCGAGGTGTTACGTTGCGTTAGGTTAGGATATATAACGTTATATACGTATATAATGTCCCCACCGTGAAGTACGGGACGACACGACCAGGATTCTGTAAAACATTACCACCGAGGGTCAAGATGGGTTAGGTTAGGTTATATTACGTTATAGACGTATATAATGTTCCCACCGAGAAGTGGGGACGACCCGCCAGGAATGTTGTGAAACACTACATTCGAGATGTTAGGTTGCCTTAGGTTAGGATATATAACGTTGTAGACGCATATAATGTCCCCACCGAGACGTACGGGACGACACGAACGGGATTCTGTAAAACATTACCAGCGAGGTGCTAGATGGGATAGGTTAGGCTATATTACGATATAGACGTATATAAAGTGCCCACCGAAAAGTAGGGGCCGACCCGCCAGGCATGTTGGAAAATACTACATCCGAGATGTTAAGTTGCGTTAGGTTAGGATATATAACGTTATAGACGTATATAATGTCCCCACCGAGAAGTACGGGACGACATGACCAGGATTCCTTAAAACATTTCCAGCGAGGAGCTAGATGGGTTAGGTTAGGTTATATTACGTTATAGACGTAGATAATGTTCCCACCGAGAAGTGGGGCCGACCCGCCAGGAATGTTGTGAAATACTACATTCGAGATAGGTTGCCTTATGGTAATATATACAACGTTATAAACGTATAGAATGTCCCAACCGAGAAGTACGGGCCGACACGTCCGGGATTCCGTAAAACATTACCAGCGATGTGCTAGATTGGTTAGGTTAGGTTATATTACGTTATAGACGTAAATAATGTTCCCACCGAGAAGTGGGGCCGAACCGCCAGGAATGTTGTGAAGCACTACATTCGAGATGTTAGGTTCCCTTAGGTTAGGATATTTAACGTTATAGACGTATATAATGTCCCCACCGAGAAGTAGGGTACGACACGACCAGGATTCCGTAAAACATTACCAGCGAGGAGCTAGTTGGGTTAGGTTAGGTTATATTACGTTATAGACGTAAATAATGTTCCCGCCGAGAAGTGGGGCCGACCCGCCTGGAATGTTGTGTAATACTACAGTCGAGATGTTAAGTTGCCTTAGGTTAAGATATATAACGCTTTAGACGTATATAATGTCCGCACCGAGACGTACGGGACGACACGAACGGGATTCTGTAAAACAGTACCAGCGAGGGTCTAGATGGGTTAGGTTAGGTTATATTACGATACAGACGTATATAATGTGCCCACCGAGAAGTAGTGGCCGTCCCGCCAGGAATGTTTGAAAATACTACATCCGAAATGTTAGGTTCCCTTAGGTTAGGATATATAACGTTATAGACGTATATAATACCCCACCGAGAAGTACGGGCCGACACGAACGGGATTCTGTAAAACATTACCATCGAGGGTCTAGGTGGGTTAGATTAGGTTATATTACGTTATAGACGTAGATAATGTTCCCACCGAGAAGTGGGGCCGACCCTCCAGGAATGTTGTGAAATACTACAGTCGAGATGTTAGGTTGCCTTAGGTTAGGATATATAACGTTATAGACGTATATAATGTCCCCACCGAGACGTACGGGACGACACAAACGGGATACTGTAAAACATTACAAGCCAGGGTCTAGATGGGTTAGGTTAGGTTATATTACGATATAGACGTGTATCATGTGCCCACCGAGAAGCAGGGGCCGACCCGCCAGGAATATTGGAAAATACTACATCCGAGATGCTAAGTTGCGTTAGGTTAGGATATATAACGTTATAGACGTATATAATGTCCTCACCGAGAAGTGCGGGACGACACGACCAGGATTCCGTAAAACATTACCAGCGAGGAGCTAGATGGGTTAGGTTAGGTTATATTACGTTATAGACGTAGATAATGTTCCCACCGAGAAGTGGGGCCGACCCGCCAGGAATGTTGTGAAATACTACATTCGAAATAGGTTGCCTTATGGTAATATATACAACGTTATAAACGTATAGAATGTCCCCACCGAGAAGTACGGGCCGACACGCCCGGGATTCTGTAAAATATTATCACCGAGGGGCAAGATGGGTTAGCTTAGGTTATATTACGATATAGACGTATATAATGTCCCCAACGAAAAGTGGGGTCGACCCGCCAAGAATGTTGTGAAACACTACATTCGAGATGTTAGGTTGCCTTAGGTTAGGATATATAACGTTATAGACGTATATAATACCCCACCGAGAAGTACGGGCCGACACGAACGGGATTCTGTAAAACATTACCATCGAGGGTCTAGGTGGGTTAGATTAGGTTATATTACGTTATAGACGTAGATAATGTTCCCACCGAGAAGTGGGGCCGACCCTCCAGGAATGTTGTGAAATACTACAGTCGAGATGTTAGGTTGCCTTAGGTTAGGATATATAACGTTATAGACGTATATAATGTCCCCACCGAGACGTACGGGACGACACAAACGGGATACTGTAAAACATTACAAGCCAGGGTCTAGATGGGTTAGGTTAGGTTATATTACGATATAGACGTGTATCATGTGCCCACCGAGAAGCAGGGGCCGACCCGCCAGGAATATTGGAAAATACTACATCCGAGATGCTAAGTTGCGTTAGGTTAGGATATATAACGTTATAGACGTATATAATGTCCTCACCGAGAAGTACGGGACGACACGACCAGGATTCCGTAAAACATTACCAGCGAGGAGCTAGATGGGTTAGGTTAGGTTATATTACGTTATAGACGTAGATAATGTTCCCACCGAGAAGTGGGGCCGACCCGCCAGGAATGTTGTGAAATACTACATTCGAGATAGGTTGCCTTATGGTAATATATACAACGTTATAAACGTATAGAATGTCCCCACCGAGAAGTACGGGCCGACACGCCCGGGATTCTGTAAAATATTATCACCGAGGGGCAAGATGGGTTAGCTTAGGTTATATTACGATATAGACGTATATAATGTCCCCAACGAAAAGTGGGGTCGACCCGCCAAGAATGTTGTGAAACACTACATTCGAGATGTTAGGTTGCCTTAGGTTAGGATATATAACGTTATAGACGTATATAATACCCCACCGAGAAGTACGGGCCGACACGAACGGGATTCTGTAAAACATTACCATCGAGGGTCTAGGTGGGTTAGATTAGGTTATATTACGTTATAGACGTAGATAATGTTCCCACCGAGAAGTGGGGCCGACCCTCCAGGAATGTTGTGAAATACTACAGTCGAGATGTTAGGTTGCCTTAGGTTAGGATATATAACGTTATAGACGTATATAATGTCCCCACCGAGACGTACGGGACGACACAAACGGGATACTGTAAAACATTACAAGCCAGGGTCTAGATGGGTTAGGTTAGGTTATATTACGATATAGACGTGTATCATGTGCCCACCGAGAAGCAGGGGCCGACCCGCCAGGAATATTGGAAAATACTACATCCGAGATGCTAAGTTGCGTTAGGTTAGGATATATAACGTTATAGACGTATATAATGTCCTCACCGAGAAGTACGGGACGACACGACCAGGATTCCGTAAAACATTACCAGCGAGGAGCTAGATGGGTTAGGTTAGGTTATATTACGTTATAGACGTAGATAATGTTCCCACCGAGAAGTGGGGCCGACCCGCCAGGAATGTTGTGAAATACTACATTCGAGATAGGTTGCCTTATGGTAATATATACAACGTTATAAACGTATAGAATGTCCCCACCGAGAAGTACGGGCCGACACGCCCGGGATTCTGTAAAATATTATCACCGAGGGGCAAGATGGGTTAGCTTAGGTTATATTACGATATAGACGTATATAATGTCCCCAACGAAAAGTGGGGTCGACCCGCCAAGAATGTTGTGAAACACTACATTCGAGATGTTAGGTTGCCTTAGGTTAGGATATATAACGTTGTAGATGCATATAATGTCCCCACCGAGACGTACGGGACGACACGAACGGGATTCTGTAAAACATTACCAGCGAGGTGCTAGATGGGATAGGTTAGGCTATATTACGATATAGACGTATATAAAGTGCCCACCGAAAAGTAGGAGCCGACCCGCCAGGAATGTTGGAAAATACTACTTCCGAGATGTTAAGTTGCGTTAGCTTAGGATATATAACGTTATAGACATATATAATGTCCCCACCGAGAAGTACGGGACGACATGACCAGGATTCCGTAAAACATTTCCAGCGAGGAGCTAGATGGGTTAGGTTAGGTTATATTACGTTATAGACGTAAATAATGTTCCCACCGAGAAGTGGGGCCGAACCGCCAGGAATGTTGTGAAGCACTACATTCGAGATGTTATGTTCCCTTAGGTGAGGATATATAACGTTATAGACGTATATAATGTCCGCACCGAAATGAACGAGACGACACGAACGGGATTCTGTAAAACGTTACCAGCGCGGGTCTAGATGGGTTAGGTTAAGTTATATTACGATACAGACGTATGTAATGTGCCCACCGAGCAGTAGTGGCCGACCCGCCAGGAATGTTGGAAAATACTACATCCGAGATGTTAGGTTCCCTTAGGTTAGGGTATATAACGTTATAGACGTATATAATTACCCACCGAGAAGTACGGACCGACACGAACGGGAATCTGTAAAACATTACCATCGAGGGTCAAGATGGGTTAGGTTAGGTTATATTACGTTATAGACGTAGATAATGTTCCCACCGAGTAGTGGGGACGACCCGCCAGGAATGTTGTGAAACACTACATTCGAGATGTTTGGTTGCCATAGGTTAGGATATATAACGTTGTAGACGCATATAATGTCCCCACCGAGACGTACGGGACGACACGAACGGGATTCTGTAAAACATTACCAGCGAGGGGCTAGATTGGTTAGGTTAGGTTATATAACGATATAGACGTATATAACGTGCCCACCGAAAAGTAGGGGCCGACCCGCTTGGAATGTTGTGTAATACTACAGTCGAGATGTTAAGTTGCCTTAGGTTAGGATATATAACGTTATAGACGTATATAATGTCCGCACCGAGACGTACGGGACGACACGAACGGGATTCTGTAAAACATTACCAGCGAGGGTCTAGATGGCTTAGGTTAGGTTATATTACGATATAGACGTATATAATGTGCCCACCGAGAAGTGGGGACAACCCACCAGGAATGTTGTGAATCACTACATTCGAGATGTTAGGTTGCCCTAGGTTAGGATATATAACGTTATGGACGTATATAATGTCCGCACCTAGACGTACGGGACGACACGAGACGGGATTCTGTAAAATATTACCAGCGAGAGTCTAGATGGGTTAGGTTAGGTTATATTACGATATAGACGTATATAATGTGCCCACGGAGAAGTAGGGACGACCCGCCAGGAATGTTGTGAAACACTACATTCGAGATGTTAGGTTGCCCTAGGTTAGGATATATAACGTTATGGACGTATATAATGTCCGCACCTAGACGTACGGGACGACACGAGACGGGATTCTGTAAAATATTACCAGCGAGATTCTAGATGGGTTAGGTTAGGTTATATTACGTTATAGACGTAAATAATGTTTCCACCGAGAAGTGGAGCCGAACCGCATGGAATGTTGTGAAATACTACAGTCGAGATGTTAGGTTGCCTTAGGTTAGGATATATAACGTTATAGACGTATATAATGTCCGCACCAAGACGTACGGGACGACACGAACGGGATTCTGTAAAACATTACCAGCGAGGTGCTAGATGGGATAGGTTAGGCTATATTACGATATAGACATATATAATGTGCCCACCGAGAAGTAGGGGCCGACCCGCCAGGAATGTTGGAAAATACTACATCCGAGATGTTAAGTTGCCTTAGGTTAGGATATATAACGTTATAGACGTATATAATACCCCACCGAGAAGTACGGGACGACACGACCAGGATTCCGTAAAACATTACCAGCGAGGAGCTAGATGGGTTAGGTTGGGTTATATGACGTTATATACGTTAATAATGTTTCCACCGAGAAGTGGGCCCGACGCGCCTGGAATGTTGTGAAATACTACAGTCGAGATGTTAGGTTGCCTTAGGTTAGGATATATAACGTTATAGACGTATATAATACCTCACCGAGAAGTACGGCACGACACGACCAAGATTCCGTAAAACATTACCAGCGAGGAGCTAGATGGGTTAGGTTGGGTTATATGACGTTATAGACGTAAATAATGTTTCCACCGAGAAGTGGGCCCGACGCGCCTTGAATGTTGTGAAATACTACAGTCGAGATGTTAGGTTGCCTTAGGTTAGGATATATAACGTTATAGACGTATATAATGTCCCCACCGACACGTACGGGACGACACAAACGGGATACTGTAAAACATTACAAGCCAGGGTCTAGATGGGTTAGGTTAGGTTATATTACGATATAGACGTGTATAATGTGCCCACCGAGAAGCAGGGGCCGACACGCCAGGAATATTGGAAAATACTACATCCGAGATGTTAAGTTGCGTTAGGTTAGGATATATAACGTTATAGACGTATATAATGTCCCCACCGAGAAGTACGGGATGACACGACCAGGATTCCGTAAAACATTACCAGCGAGGAGCTAGATGGGTTAGGTTAGGTTATATTACGTTATAGACGTAGATAATGTTCCCACCGAGAAGTGGGGCCGACGCTCCTGGAATGTTGTGAAATACTATAGTCGAGATGTTAGGTTGCCTTAGGTTAGGATATATAACGTTATTGACGTATATAATGTCCGCACCGAGACGTACGGGTCGACACGAGACGGGATTCTGTAAAATATTACCAGGGAGGTTCTAGATGGGTTAGGTTAGGTTATATTACGTTATAGACGTAAATAATGTTCCCACCGAGAAGTGGAGCCGAACCGCCAGGAATGTTGTGAAATACTACATTCGAGATCTTAGGTTGCCTTAGGTTAGGATATATAACGTTATAGACGTATATAATGTGAGCACCAAGACGTACGGGACGACACGAACGGGATTCTGTAAAACATTACCAGCGAGAGTCTAGATGGGTTAGGTTAGGTTATATTACGTTATAGACGTAAATAATGTTCCCACCGAGAAGTGGGGCCGACCCGCCAGGAATGTTGGAAAATACTACATCCGAGATGTTAAGTTGCGTTAGGTTAGGATATATAACGTTATAGACGTATATAATGTCCCCACCGAGAAGTACGGGACGACACGACCAGGATTCCGTAAAACATTACCAGCGAGAAGCTAGATGGGTTAGGTTTGGTTATATTACGTTATAGACGTAAATAATGTTCCCACCGAGATGTGGGGCCGACGCGCCTGGAATGTTGTGAAATACTACAGTCGAGATGTTAGGTTGCCTTAGGTTAGGATATATAACGTTATAGATGTATATAATGTCCGCACCGAGACGTACGGGACGACACGACCAGGATTCCGTAAAACATTACCAGCGAGGAGCTAGATGGGTTAGGTTGGGTTATATTACGTTATAGACGTAAATAATGTTCCCACCGAGATGTGGGGCCGACGCGCCTGGAATGTTGTGAAATACTACAGTCGAGATGTTAGGTTGCCTTAGGTTAGGATATATAACGTTATAGACGTATATAATGTCCGCACCGAGACGTACGGGACGACACGAACGGGATTCTGTAAAACATTACCAGCGAGGGTCTAGATGGGTTAGGTTAGGTTATATTACGATATAGACGTATATAATGTGGCCACGGAGAAGTAGGGACGACCCGCCAGGAATGTTGTGAAACACTACATTCGAGATAGGTTGCCTTATGGTAATATATACAAAGTTATAAACGTATAGAATGCCCACACCGAGAAGTACGAGCCGACAAGACCGGGATTCTGTAAAACATTATCACCGAGGGGCAAGATGGGTTAGCTTAGGTTATATTACGATATAGACGTATATTATATCCCCCCGGGCTTTGGGGCCGACCCACAAGGAATGTTGTGAAATACTACATTTGAGATGTTAGGTTGCCTTGTGGTAATATATACAACGTTATAGACGTATATAATGTCCCCACCGAGAAGTACGGGCCGACACGAAGGGGATTCTGTAAAACATTTCCAGCGAGGGCCTAGATTGGTTAGCTTAGGTTATATTACGATACAGACGTATATAATGTCCCCAACGAGAAGTGTGTCCTGCCTGCAAGGAATGTTGTCAAATACTACATTCGAGATGTTAGGTTGCCTTATGGTAATATATACAACGATATAGACGTATACAATGTGCCCACCGAGAAGCAGGGGCCGACCCGCCAGGAATATTGGAAAATACTACATCCGAGATGTTAAGTTGCGTTAGGTTAGGATATATAACGTTATAGACGTATATAATGTCCCCACCGAGAAGTATGGGACGAAACGACCAGGATTCCGTAAAACATTACCAGCGAGGAGCTAGATGGGTTAGCTTAGGTTATATTACGATATAGACGTATATTATGTCTCCCCGGGAAGTGGGGCCGACACGCAAGGAATGTTGTGAAATACTACATTCGAGATGTTAGGTTGCCTTGTGGTAATATATACAACGTTATAGACGTATATAATGTCCCCACCGAGAAGTACGGGCCGACACGAACGGAATTCTGTAAAACATTACCAGCGAGGGTCTAGATGGGTTAGGTTAGGTTATATTACGATATAGACGTATATAATGTGCCCACGGAGAAGTAGGGACGACCCGCTAGGAATGTTGGGAAACACTACATTCGAGATAGGTTGCCTTATGGTAATATATACAACGTTATAAACGTATAGAATGTCCCCACCGAGAAGTAGGGTACGACACGACCAGGATTCCGTAAAACATTACCAGCGAGGAGCTAGTTGGGTTAGGTTAGGTTATATTACGTTATAGACGTAAATAATGTTCCCGCCGAGAAGTGGGGCCGACCCGCCTGGAATGTTGTGTAATACTACAGTCGAGATGTTAAGTTGCCTTAGGTTAAGATATATAACGTTTTAGACGTATATAATGTCCGCACCGAGACGTACGGGACGACACGAACGGGATTCTGTAAAACAGTACCAGCGAGGGTCTAGATGGGTTAGGTTAGGTTATATTACGATACAGACGTATATAATGTGCCCACCGAGAAGTAGTGGCCGTCCCGCCAGGAATGTTTGAAAATACTACATCCGAAATGTTAGGTACCCTTAGGTTAGGATATATAACGTTATAGACGTGTATAATAACCCACCGAGAAGTACGGACCGACACGAACGGGAATCTGTAAAACATTACCACCGAGGGTCTAGATGGGTTAGGTTAGGTTATATTACGATATAGACGTATATAATGTTCCCACCGAGAAGTGGAGCCGACCCGCCAGGAATGTTGTGAAATACTACAGTCGAGATGTTGAGATGCCTTAGGTTAGGATATATAACGTTACAGACGTATATAATGGCCGCACCGAGACGTACGGGACGACACGAACGGGATTCTGTAAAACATTACCAGCGATGGTCTAGATGGGTTAGGTTAGGTTAGGAATGTTGGAAAATACTACATCCGAGATGTTAGGTTCCCTTAGGATAGGATATATAACGTTATAGACGTATATAATACCCCACCGAGAAGTACGGGCCGACACGAACGTGATTGTGTAAAACATTACCATCGAGGGTCTAGATGGGTTAGGTTAGGTTATATTACGATATAGACGTATATATTGTTCCCACCGAGAAGTCGGGCCGACCCGCCAGGAATGTTGTGAAATACTACAGTCGAGATATTAAGTTGCCTTAGGTTAGGATATATAACGTTATTGACGTATATAATGTCCGCACCGAGACGTACGGGACGACACGAACGGGATTCTGTAAAACATTACCAGCGAGGGTCTAGATGGGTTAGGTTAGGTTATATTACGTTATAGACGTAAATAATGTTTCCACCGAGAAGTGGAGCCGAACCGCCTGGAATGTTGTGAAATACTACAGTCGAGATGTTAGGTTGCCTTAGGTTAGGATATATAACGTTATAGACGTATATAATATCCGCACCAAGACGTACGGGACGACACGAACGGGATTCTGTAAAACATTACCAGCGAGAGTCTAGATGGGTTAGGTTAGGTTATATTACGATATAGACGTATATAATGTGCCCACGGAGAAGTAGGGACGACCCGCCAGGAATGTTGTGAAACACTACATTCGAGATAGGTTGCCTTATGGTAATATATACAACGTTATAAACGTATAGAATGTCCCCACCGAGAAGTACGGGCCGACACGCCCGGGATTCTGTAAAACATTATCACCGAGGGGCAAGGTGGGTTAGCTTAGGTTATATTACGATATAGACGTATATAATGTCCCCAACGAAAAGTGGTGCCGACCCGCCAGGAATGTTGTGAAATACTACATTCGAGATGTTAAGTTGCCTTAGGTTAGGATATATAACGTTATAGACGTATATAATGTCCGCACCGAGACGTACGGGACGACACGAACGGGATTCTGTAAAACATTACCATCGAGGGTCAAGATGTGTTAGGTTAGGTTATATTACGTTATAGACGTAGATAATGTTCCCACCGAGAAGTGGGGCCGACCCGCCAGGAATGTTGGAAAATACTACATCCGAGATGTTAAGTTGCGTTAGGTTAGGTTATATTACGTTATAGACGTAAATAATGTTCCCACCGAGAAGTGGGTCCGAACCGCCAGGAATGTTGTGAAGCACTACATTCGAGATGTTAGGTTCCCTTAGGTTAGGATATATAACGTTATAGACGTATATAATGTCCCCACCGAGAAGTAGGATACGACACGACCAGGATTCCGTAAAACATTACCATCGAGGGTCTAGGTGGGTTAGATTAGGTTATATTACGTTGTAGACGTAGATAATGTTCCCACCGAGAAGTGGGGCCGACGCTCCAGGAATGTTGTGAAATACTACAGTCGAGATTTTAGGTTGCCTTAGGTTAGGATATATAACGTTATAGACGTATATAATGTCCCCACCGAGACGTGCGGGACGACACAAACGGGATACTGTAAAACATTACAAGCCAGGGTCTAGATGGGTTAGGTTAGGTTATATTACGATATAGACGTGTATAATGTGCCCACCGAGAAGCAGGGGCCGACACGCCAGGAATATTGGAAAATACTACATCCGAGATGTTAAGTTGCGTTAGGTTAGGATATATAACGTTATAGACGTATATAATGTCCCCACCGAGAAGTACGGGACGACACGACCAGGATTCCGTAAAACATTACCAGCGAGGAGCTAAATGGGTTAGGTTGGGTTATATTACGTTATAGACTAAATAATGTTCCCACCGAGAAGTGGGGCCGAACCGCCTGGAATGTTGTGAAATACTACATTCGAGATGTTAGGTTGCCTTGTGGTAATATATACAACGTTATAGACGTATATAATGTCCCCACCGAGAAGTACGGGCCGACACGAAGGGGATTCTGTAAAACAGTACCAGCGAGGGCCTAGATTGGTTAGCTTAGGTTATATTACGATATAGACGTATATTATGTCCCCACCGGGAAGTGGGGCCGACCCGCCTGGAATGTTGTGAAATACAACATTCGAGATGTTAGGTTGCCTTGTGGTAATATATACAACGTTATAGACGTATATAATGTCCCCACCGAGAATTACGGGCCGACACGAAGGGGATTCTGTAAAACATTACCAGCGAGGGCCTAGATTGGTTAGCTTAGGTTATATTACGATACAGACGTATATAATGTCCGCAACGAGAAGTGGGGCCGACCTGCCAGGAATGTTGTGAAATACTACATTCGAGATGTTAGGTTGCCTTATGGTAATATATACAACGATATAGACGTATATAATGTGCCCACCGAGAAGTAGGGGCCGACCCGCCAGGAATGTTGGAAAATACTACATCCGAGATGTTAAGTTGCGCTAGGTTAGGATATATAACGTTTTAGACGTATATAATGTCCCCACCGTGAAGTATGGCACGACACGACCAGGATTCTGTAAAACATTACCAGCGAGGGTCAAGATGGGTTAGGTTAGGTTATATTACGTTATAGACGTATATAATGTTCCCACCGAGAAGTGGGGACGACCCGCCAGGAATGTTGTGAAACACTACATTCGAGATGTTAGGTTGCCTTAGGTTAGCATATATAACGTTGTAGACGCATATAATGTCCCCACCGAGACGTACGGGACGACACGAACGGGATTCTGTAAAACATTACCAGCGAGGTGCTAGATGGGTTAGGTTAGGTTATATTACGATACAGACGTATGTAATGTGCCCATCGAGAAGTAGTGCCCGACCCGCCAGGAATGTTGGAAAATACTACATCCGAGATGTTAGGTTCCCTTAGGTTAGGATATATAACGTTATAGACGTATATAATACCCCACCTAGAAGTACGGGCCGACACGAACGTGATTCTGTAAAACGTTACCAGCGAGGGTCTAGATGGGTTAGGTTAGGTTATATTACGATACAGACGTATGTAATGTGCCCATCGAGAAGTAGTGCCCGACCCGCCAGGAATGTTGGAAAATACTACATCCGAGATGTTAAGTTGCCTTAGGTTAGGATATATAACGTTATAGACGTATATAATGTCCGCACCGAAACGAACGGGACGACACGAACGGCATTCTGTAAAACGTTACCAGCGAGGGTCTAGATGGGTTAGGTTAGGTTATATTACGATACAGACGTATGTAATGTGCCCACCGAGCAGTAGTGGCCGACCCGCCAGGAATGTTGGAAAATACTACATCCGAGATGTTAGGTACCCTTAGGTTAGGATATATAACGTTATAGACGTATATAATAACCCACCGAGAAGTACGGACCGACACGAGCGGGAATCTGTAAAACATTACCATCGAGGGTCAAGATGGGTTAGGTTAGGTTATATTACGTTATAGACGTAGATAATGTTCCCACCGAGAAGTGGGGCCGACCCGCCAGGAATGTTGTGAAATACTACAGTCGAGATATTAAGTTGCCTTAGGTTAGGATATATAACGTTATAGACGTATATAATGTCCGCACCGAGACGTACGTGACGACACAAACGGGATACTGTAAAACATTACAAGCGAGGGTCTAGATGGCTTAGGTTAGGTTATATTACGATACAGACGTATGTAATGTGCCCATCGAGAAGTAGTGCCCGACCCGCCAGGAATGTTGGAAAATACTACATCCGAGATGTTAGGTTCCCTTAGGTTAGGATATATAACGTTATAGACGTATATAATACCCCACCTAGAAGTACGGGCCGACACGAACGTGATTCTGTAAAACATTACCATCGAGGGTCTAGATGGGTTAGGTTAGGTTATTTAACGATATAGACGTATATATTGTTCCCACCGAGAAGTGGGGCCGAACCGCCAGGAATGTTGTGAAACACTACATTCGAGATGTTAAGTTGCCTTAGGTTAGGATATATAACGTTATAGACGTATATAATGTCCGCACCGAAACGAACGGGACGACACGAACGGCATTCTGTAAAACGTTACCAGCGAGGGTCTAGATATGTTAGGTTAGGTTATATTACGATACAGACGTATGTAATGTGCCCACCGAGCAGTAGTGGCCGACCCGCCAGGAATGTTGGAAAATACTACATCCGAGATGTTAGGTACCCTTAGGTTAGGATATATAACGTTATAGACGTGTATAATACCCCACCGAGAAGTACGGACCGACACGAACGGGAATCTGTAAAACATTACCACCGAGGGTCTAGATGGGTTAGGTTAGGTTATATTACGATATAGACGTATATAATGTTCCCACCGAGAAGTGGGGCCGACCCGCCAGGAATGTTGTGAAATACTACAGTCGAGATGTTAAGATGCCTTAGGTTAGGATATATAACGTTACAGACGTATATAATGTCCGCACCGAGACGTACGGGACGACACGAACGGGATTCTGTAAAACATTACCAGCGATGGTCTAGATGGGTTAGGTTAGGTTATATTACGATACAGACGTATATAATGTGCCCACCTAGAAGTAGTGGCCGACCCGCCAAGAATGTTGGAAAATACTACATCCGAGATGTTAGGTTCCCTTAGGTTAGGATATATAACGTTATAGACGTATATAATAACCCACCGAGAAGTACGGACCGACACGAACGGGATTCTGTAAAACATTACCAGCGAGGGTCAAGATGGGTTAGGTTAGGTTATATTACGTTATAGACGTAGATAATGTTCCCACCGAGAAGTGGGGCCGACCCGCCAGGAATGTTGGAAAATACTACATCCGAGATGTTAAGTTGCGTTAGGTTAGGATATATAACGTTATAGACGTATATAATGTCCCCACCGAGAAGTACGGGACGACACGACCAGGATTCCGTAAAACATTACCAGCGAGGAGCTAGATGGGTTAGGTTGGGCTATATTACGTTATAGACGGAAATAATGTTCCCACCGAGATGTGGGGCCGACGCGCCTGGAATGTTGTGAAATACTACATCCGAAATGTTAGGTTCCCTTAGCTTAGGATATATAACGTTATAGACGTATATAATACCCCACCGAGAAGTACGGGCCGACACGAACGGGAATCTGTAAAACATTACCATCGAGGGTCTAGGTGGGTTAGATTAGGTTATATTACGTTATAGACGTAAATAATGTTCCCACCGAGAAGTGGGGCCGACCCGCTTGGAATGTTGTGAAATACTACAGTCGAGATGTTAGGTTGCCTTAGGTTAGGATATATAACGTTATAGACGTATATAATGTCCGCACCGAGACGTACGGGACGACACGAACGGGATTCTGTAAAATATTACCAGCGAGGGTCTAGATGGGTTAGGTTAGGTTATATTACGATATAGACGTATATAATGTGCCCACGGAGAAGTAGGGACGACCCGTCAGGAATGTTGTGAAACACTACATTCGAGATAGGTTGCCTTATGGTAATATATACAACGTTATAAACGTATAGAATGTCCCCACCGAGAAGTACGGGCCGACACGCCCGGGATTCTGTAAAACATTATCACCGAGGGGCAAGGTGGGTTAGCTTAGGTTATATTACGATATAGACGTATATAATGTCCCCAACGAAAAGTGGGGCCGACCCGCCAGGAATGTTGTGAAATACTACATTCGAGATGTTAGGTTGGCTTATGGTAATATATACAACGATATAGACGTATATAATGTGCCCACCGGGAAGTAGGGGCCGACCCGCCAGGAATGTTGGAAAATACTACATCCGAGATGTTAAGTTGCGTTAGGTTAGGATATATAACGTTATAGACGTATATAATGTCCCCACCGAGACGTACGGGACGACACAAACGGGATACTGTAAAACATTACAAGCCAGGGTCTAGATGGGTTAGGTTAGGTTATATTACGATATAGACGTGTATAATGTGCCCACCGAGAAGCAGGGGCCGACCCGCCAGGAATATTGGAAAATACTACATCCGAGATGTTAAGTTGCGTTAGGTTAGGATATATAACGTTATAGACGTATATAATGTCCCCACCGAGACGTACGGGACGACACAAACGGGATACTGTAAAACATTACAAGCCAGGGTCTAGATGGGTTAGGTTAGGTTATATTACGATATAGACGTGTATCATGTCCCCACCGAGAAGTACGGGACGTCACGACCAGGATTCCGTAAAACATTACCAGCGAGGAGCTAGATGGGTTAGGTTAGGTTATATCACGTTATAGACGTAGATAATGTTCCCACCGAGAAGTGGGGCCGACGCGCCTGGAATGTTGTGAAATACTACATCCGAGATGTTAAGTTGCGTTAGGTTAGGTTATATTACGTTATAGACGTAAATAATGTTCCCACCGAGAAGTGGGTCCGAACCGCCAGGAATGTTGTGAAGCACTACATTCGAGATGTTAGGTTCCCTTAGGTTAGGATATATAACGTTATATACGTGTATAATAACCCACCGAGAAGTACGGACCGACACGAACGGGAATCTGTAAAACATTACCATCGAGGGTCTAGATGGGTTAGGTTAGGTTATATTACGATATAGACGTATATAATGTTCCCACCGAGAAGTGGGGCCGACCCGCCAGGAATGTTGTGAAATACTACAGTCGAGATGTTAAGATGCCTTAGGTTAGGATATATTACGTTACAAACGTATATAACGTCCGCACCGAGACGTACGGGACGACACGAACGGGATTCTGTAAAACATTACCAGCGAGGGTCTAGATGGGTTAGGTTAGGTTATATTACGATACAGACGTATATAATGTGCCCACCGAGAAGTGGGGCCGAACCGCCAGGAATGTTGTGAAACACTACATTCGAGATGTTAAGTTGCCTTAGGTTAGGATATATAACGTTATAGACGTATATAATGTCCGCACCGAGACGAACGGGACGACACGAACGGGATTCTGTAAAACGTTACCAGCGAGGGTCTAGATGGGTTAGGTTAGGTTATATTACGATACAGACGTATGTAATGTGCCCATCGAGAAGTAGTGCCCGACCCGCCAGGAATGTTGGAAAATACTACATCCGAGATGTTAGGTTCCCTTAGGTTAGGATATATAACGTTATAGACGTATATAATACCCCACCTAGAAGTACGGGCCGACACGAACGTGATTCTGTAAAACATTACCAGCGAGGGTCTAGATGGGTTAGGTTAGGTTATATTACGATATAGACGTATATAATGTGCCCACCGAGAAGTGGGGACAACCCACCAGGAATGTTGTGAAACACTACATTCGAAATGTTAGGTTGCCCTAGGTTAGGATATATAACGTTATAGACGTATATAATAACCCACCGAGAAGTACGGACCGACACGAACGGGATTCTGTAAAACATTACCAGCGAGGGTCAAGATGGGTTAGGTTAGGTTATATTACGTTATAGACGTAGATAATTTTCCCACCGAGAAGTGGGGCCGACCCGCCAGGAATGTTGGAAAATACTACATCCGAGATGTTAAGTTGCGTTAGGTTAGGATATATAACGTTATAGACGTATATAATGTCCCCACAGAGAAGTACGGGACGACACGACCAGGATTCCGTAAAACATTACCAGCGAGGAGCTAGATGGGTTAGGTTGGGCTATATTACGTTATAGACGGAAATAATGTTCCCACCGAGATGTGGGGCCGACGCGCCTGGAATGTTGTGAAATACTACATCCGAAATGTTAGGTTCCCTTAGGTTAGGATATATAACGTTATAGACGTATATAATACCCCACCGAGAAGTACGGGCCGACACGAACGGGAATCTGTAAAACATTACCATCGAGGGTGTAGGTGGGTTAGATTAGGTTATATTACGTTATAGACGTAAATAATGTTCCCACCGAGAAGTGGGGCCGACCCGCTTGGAATGTTGTGAAATACTACAGTCGAGATGTTAGGTTGCCTTAGGTTAGGATATATAACGTTATAGACGTATATAATGTCCGCACCGAGACGTACGGGACGACACGAACGGGATTCTGTAAAATATTACCAGCGAGGGTCCAGATGGGTTAGGTTAGGTTATATTACGATATAGACGTATATAATGTGCCCACGTAGAAGTAGGGACGACCCGTCAGGAATGTTGTGAAACACTACATTCGAGATAGGTTGCCTTATGGTAATATATACAACGTTATAAACGTATAGAATGTCCCCACCGAGAAGTACGGGCCGACACGCCCGGGATTCTGTAAAACATTATCACCGAGGGGCAAGGTGGGTTAGCTTAGGTTATATTACGATATAGACGTATATAATGTCCCCAACGAAAAGTGGGGCCGACCCGCCAGGAATGTTGTGAAATACTACATTCGAGATGTTAGGTTGGCTTATGGTAATATATACAACGATATAGACGTATATAATGTGCCCACCGGGAAGTAGGGGCCGACCCGCCAGGAATGTTGGAAAATACTACATCCGAGATGTTAAGTTGCGTTAGGTTAGGATATATAACGTTATAGACGTATATAATGTCCCCACCGAGACGTACGGGACGACACAAACGGGATACTGTAAAACATTACAAGCCAGGGTCTAGATGGGTTAGGTTAGGTTATATTACGATATAGACGTGTATAATGTGCCCACCGAGAAGCAGGGGCCGACCCGCCAGGAATATTGGAAAATACTACATCCGAGATGTTAAGTTGCGTTAGGTTAGGATATATAACGTTATAGACGTATATAATGTCCCCACCGAGAAGTACGGGACGACACGACCAGGATTCCGTAAAACATTACCAGCGAGGAGCTAGATGGGTTAGGTTAGGTCATATCACGTTATAGACGTAGATAATGTTCCCACCGAGAAGTGGGGCCGACGCGCCTGGAATGTTGTGAAATACTACATCCGAGATGTTACGTTGCCTTAGGTTAGGATATATAACGTTATATACGTGTATAATAACCCACCGAGAAGTACGGACCGACACGAACGGGAATCTGTAAAACATTACCATCGAGGGTCTAGATGGGTTAGGTTAGGTTATATTACGATATAGACGTATATAATGTTCCCACCGAGAAGTGGGGCCGACCCGCCAGGAATGTTGTGAAATACTACAGTCGAGATGTTAAGATGCCTTAGGTTAGGATATATTACGTTACAAACGTATATAACGTCCGCACCGAGACGTACGGGACGACACGAACGGGATTCTGTAAAACATTACCAGCGAGGGTCTAGATGGGTTAGGTTAGGTTATATTACGATACAGACGTATATAATGTGCCCACCGAGAAGTGGGGCCGAACCGCCAGGAATGTTGTGAAACACTACATTCGAGATGTTAAGTTGCCTTAGGTTAGGATATATAACGTTATAGACGTATATAATGTCCGCACCGAGACGAACGGGACGACACGAACGGGATTCTGTAAAACGTTACCAGCGAGGGTCTAGATGGGTTAGGTTAGGTTATATTACGATACAGACGTATGTAATGTGCCCATCGAGAAGTAGTGCCCGACCCGCCAGGAATGTTGGAAAATACTACATCCGAGATGTTAGGTTCCCTTAGGTTAGGATATATAACGTTATAGACGTATATAATACCCCACCTAGAAGTACGGGCCGACACGAACGTAATTCTGTAAAACATTACCAGCGAGGGTCTAGATGGGTTAGGTTAGGTTATATTACGATATAGACGTATATAATGTGCCCACCGAGAAGTGGGGACAACCCACCAGGAATGTTGTGAAACTTACATTCGAGATGTTAGGTTGCCCTAGGTTAGGATATATAACGTTATAGACGTATATAATGTCCGCACCGAGACGTACGGGACGACACAAACGGGATACTGTAAAACATTACAAGCGAGGGTCTAGATGGGTTAGGTTAGGTTATATTACGATACAGACGTATGTAATGTGCCCATCGAGAAGTAGTGCCCGACCCGCCAGGAATGTTGGAAAATACTACATCCGAGATGTTAGATTCCCTTAGGTTAGGATATATAACGTTATAGACGTATATAATACCCCACCTAGAAGTACGGGCCGACACGAACGTGATTCTGTAAAACATTACCAGCGAGGGGCTAGATGGGTTAGGTTAGGTTATATTACGATATAGACGTATATAATGTGCCCACCGAGAAGTGGGGACAACCCACCAGGAATGTTGTGAAACACTACATTCGAAATGTTTGGTTGCCCTAGGTTAGGATATATAACGTTATAGACGTATATAATGTCCGCACCGAGACGTACGGGACGACACAAACGGGATACTGTAAAACATTACAAGCGAGGGTCTAGATGGGTTAGGTTAGGTTATATTACGATACAGACGTATGTAATGTGCCCATCGAGAAGTAGTGCCCGACCCGCCAGGAATGTTGGAAAATACTACATCCGAGATGTTAGGTTCCCTTAGGTTAGGATATATAACGTTATAGACGTATATAATACCCCACCTAGAAGTACGGGCCGACACGAACGTGATTCTGTAAAACATTACCATCGAGGGTCTAGATGGGTTAGGTTAGGTTATATTACGATATAGACGTACATATTGTTCCCACCGAGAAGTGGGGCCGAACCGCCAGGAATGTTGTGAAACACTACATTCGAGATGTTAAGTTGCCTTAGGTTAGGATATATAACGTTATAGACGTATATAATGTCCGCACCGAGACGAACGGGACGACACGAACGGGATTCTGTAAAACGTTACCAGCGAGGGTCTAGATGGGTTAGGTTAGGTTATATTACGATACAGACGTATGTAATGTGCCCACCGAGCAGTAGTGGCCGACCCGCCAGGAATGTTGGAAAATACTACATCCGAGATGTTAGGTACCCTTAGGTTAGGATATATAACGTTATAGACGTGTATAATACCCCACCGAGAAGTACGGACCGACACGAACGGGAATCTGTAAAACATTACCACCGAGGGTCTAGATGGGTTAGGTTAGGTTATATTACGATATAGACGTATATAATGTTCCCACCGAGAAGTGGGGCCGACCCGCCAGGAATGTAGTGAAATACTACAGTCGAGATGTTAAGATGCCTTAGGTTAGGATATATAACGTTACAGACGTATATAATGTCCGCACCGAGACGTACGGGACGACACGAACGGGATTCTGTAAAACATTACCAGCGATGGTCTAGATGGGTTAGGTTAGGTTATATTACGATACAGACGTATATAATGTGCCCACCTAGAAGTAGTGGCCGACCCGCCAAGAATGTTGGAAAATACTACATCCGAGATGTTAGGTTCCCTTAGGTTAGGATATATAACGTTATAGACGTATATAATAACCCACCGAGAAGTACGGACCGACACGAACGGGATTCTGTAAAACATTACCAGCGAGGGTCAAGATGGGTTAGGTTAGGTTATATTACGTTATAGACGTAGATAATGTTCCCACCGAGAAGTGGGGCCGACCCGCCAGGAATGTTGGAAAATACTACATCCGAGATGTTAAGTTGCGTTAGGTTAGGATATATAACGTTATAGACGTATATAATGTCCCCACCGAGAAGTACGGGACGACACGACCAGGATTCCGTAAAACATTACCAGCGAGGAGCTAGATGGGTTAGGTTGGGCTATATTACGTTATAGACGGAAATAATGTTCCCACCGAGATGTGGGGCCGACGCGCCTGGAATGTTGTGAAATACTACATCCGAAATGTTAGGTTCCCTTAGCTTAGGATATATAACGTTATAGACGTATATAATACCCCACCGAGAAGTACGGGCCGACACGAACGGGAATCTGTAAAACATTACCATCGAGGGTCTAGGTGGGTTAGATTAGGTTATATTACGTTATAGACGTAAATAATGTTCCCACCGAGAAGTGGGGCCGACCCGCTTGGAATGTTGTGAAATACTACAGTCGAGATGTTAGGTTGCCTTAGGTTAGGATATATAACGTTATAGACGTATATAATGTCCGCACCGAGACGTACGGGACGACACGAACGGGATTCTGTAAAATATTACCAGCGAGGGTCTAGATGGGTTAGGTTAGGTTATATTACGATATAGACGTATATAATGTGCCCACGGAGAAGTAGGGACGACCCGTCAGGAATGTTGTGAAACACTACATTCGAGATAGGTTGCCTTATGGTAATATATACAACGTTATAAACGTATAGAATGTCCCCACCGAGAAGTACGGGCCGACACGACCGGGATTCTGTAAAACATTATCACCGAGGGGCAAGGTGGGTTAGCTTAGGTTATATTACGATATAGACGTATATAATGTCCCCAACGAAAAGTGGGGCCGACCCGCCAGGAATGTTGTGAAATACTACATTCGAGATGTTAGGTTGGCTTATGGTAATATATACAACGATATAGACGTATATAATGTGCCCACCGGGAAGTAGGGGCCGACCCGCCAGGAATGTTGGAAAATACTACATCCGAGATGTTAAGTTGCGTTAGGTTAGGATATATAACGTTATAGACGTATATAATGTCCCCACCGAGACGTACGGGACGACACAAACGGGATACTGTAAAACATTACAAGCCAGGGTCTAGATGGGTTAGGTTAGGTTATATTACGATATAGACGTGTATAATGTGCCCACCGAGAAGCAGGGGCCGACCCGCCAGGAATATTGGAAAATACTACATCCGAGATGTTAAGTTGCGTTAGGTTAGGATATATAACGTTATAGACGTATATAATGTCCCCACCGAGACGTACGGGACGACACAAACGGGATACTGTAAAACATTACAAGCCAGGGTCTAGATGGGTTAGGTTAGGTTATATTACGATATAGACGTGTATCATGTCCCCACCGAGAAGTACGGGACGTCACGACCAGGATTCCGTAAAACATTACCAGCGAGGAGCTAGATGGGTTAGGTTAGGTTATATCACGTTATAGACGTAGATAATGTTCCCACCGAGAAGTGGGGCCGACGCGCCTGGAATGTTGTGAAATACTACATCCGAGATGTTAAGTTGCGTTAGGTTAGGTTATATTACGTTATAGACGTAAATAATGTTCCCACCGAGAAGTGGGTCCGAACCGCCAGGAATGTTGTGAAGCACTACATTCGAGATGTTAGGTTCCCTTAGGTTAGGATATATAACGTTGTAGACGCATATAATGTCCCCACCGAGAAGTACGGGACGACATGACCAGGATTCCTTAAAACATTTCCAGCGAGGAGCTAGATGGGTTAGGTTAGGTTATATTACGTTATAGACGTAGATAATGTCCCCACCGGGAAGTGGGGCCGACCCGCCTGGAATGTTGTGAAATACTACATTCGAGATGTTAAGTTGCCTTAGGTTAGGATATATAACGTTATATACGTGTATAATAACCCACCGAGAAGTACGGACCGACACGAACGGGAATCTGTAAAACATTACCATCGAGGGTCTAGATGGGTTAGGTTAGGTTATATTACGATATAGACGTATATAATGTTCCCACCGAGAAGTGGGGCCGACCCGCCAGGAATGTTGTGAAATACTACAGTCGAGATGTTAAGATGCCTTAGGTTAGGATATATTACGTTACAAACGTATATAACGTCCGCACCGAGACGTACGGGACGACACGAACGTAATTCTGTAAAACATTACCAGCGAGGGTCTAGATGGGTTAGGTTAGGTTATATTACGATATAGACGTATATAATGTGCCCACCGAGAAGTGGGGACAACCCACCAGGAATGTTGTGAAACTTACATTCGAGATGTTAGGTTGCCCTAGGTTAGGATATATAACGTTATAGACGTATATAATGTCCGCACCGAGACGTACGGGACGACACAAACGGGATACTGTAAAACATTACAAGCGAGGGTCTAGATGGGTTAGGTTAGGTTATATTACGATACAGACGTATGTAATGTGCCCATCGAGAAGTAGTGCCCGACCCGCCAGGAATGTTGGAAAATACTACATCCGAGATGTTAGATTCCCTTAGGTTAGGATATATAACGTTATAGACGTATATAATACCCCACCTAGAAGTACGGGCCGACACGAACGTGATTCTGTAAAACATTACCAGCGAGGGGCTAGATGGGTTAGGTTAGGTTATATTACGATATAGACGTATATAATGTGCCCACCGAGAAGTGGGGACAACCCACCAGGAATGTTGTGAAACACTACATTCGAAATGTTTGGTTGCCCTAGGTTAGGATATATAACGTTATAGACGTATATAATGTCCGCACCGAGACGTACGGGACGACACAAACGGGATACTGTAAAACATTACAAGCGAGGGTCTAGATGGGTTAGGTTAGGTTATATTACGATACAGACGTATGTAATGTGCCCATCGAGAAGTAGTGCCCGACCCGCCAGGAATGTTGGAAAATACTACATCCGAGATGTTAGGTTCCCTTAGGTTAGGATATATAACGTTATAGACGTATATAATACCCCACCTAGAAGTACGGGCCGACACGAACGTGATTCTGTAAAACATTACCATCGAGGGTCTAGATGGGTTAGGTTAGGTTATATTACGATATAGACGTACATATTGTTCCCACCGAGAAGTGGGGCCGAACCGCCAGGAATGTTGTGAAACACTACATTCGAGATGTTAAGTTGCCTTAGGTTAGGATATATAACGTTATAGACGTATATAATGTCCGCACCGAGACGAACGGGACGACACGAACGGGATTCTGTAAAACGTTACCAGCGAGGGTCTAGATGGGTTAGGTTAGGTTATATTACGATACAGACGTATGTAATGTGCCCACCGAGCAGTAGTGGCCGACCCGCCAGGAATGTTGGAAAATACTACATCCGAGATGTTAGGTACCCTTAGGTTAGGATATATAACGTTATATACGTGTATAATAACCCACCGAGAAGTACGGACCGACACGAACGGGAATCTGTAAAACATTACCATCGAGGGTCTAGATGGGTTAGGTTAGGTTATATTACGATATAGACGTATATAATGTTCCCACCGAGAAGTGGGGCCGACCCGCCAGGAATGTTGTGAAATACTACAGTCGAGATGTTAAGATGCCTTAGGTTAGGATATATTACGTTACAAACGTATATAACGTCCGCACCGAGACGTACGGGACGACACGAACGGGATTCTGTAAAACATTACCAGCGAGGGTCTAGATGGGTTAGGTTAGGTTATATTACGATACAGACGTATATAATGTGCCCACCGAGAAGTGGGGCCGAACCGCCAGGAATGTTGTGAAACACTACATTCGAGATGTTAAGTTGCCTTAGGTTAGGATATATAACGTTATAGACGTATATAATGTCCGCACCGAGACGAACGGGACGACACGAACGGGATTCTGTAAAACGTTACCAGCGAGGGTCTAGATGGGTTAGGTTAGGTTATATTACGATACAGACGTATGTAATGTGCCCATCGAGAAGTAGTGCCCGACCCGCCAGGAATGTTGGAAAATACTACATCCGAGATGTTAGGTTCCCTTAGGTTAGGATATATAACGTTATAGACGTATATAATACCCCACCTAGAAGTACGGGCCGACACGAACGTGATTCTGTAAAACATTACCAGCGAGGGTCTAGATGGGTTAGGTTAGGTTATATTACGATATAGACGTATATAATGTGCCCACCGAGAAGTGGGGACAACCCACCAGGAATGTTGTGAAACACTACATTCGAAATGTTAGGTTGCCCTAGGTTAGGATATATAACGTTATAGACGTATATAATAACCCACCGAGAAGTACGGACCGACACGAACGGGATTCTGTAAAACATTACCAGCGAGGGTCAAGATGGGTTAGGTTAGGTTATATTACGTTATAGACGTAGATAATTTTCCCACCGAGAAGTGGGGCCGACCCGCCAGGAATGTTGGAAAATACTACATCCGAGATGTTAAGTTGCGTTAGGTTAGGATATATAACGTTATAGACGTATATAATGTCCCCACAGAGAAGTACGGGACGACACGACCAGGATTCCGTAAAACATTACCAGCGAGGAGCTAGATGGGTTAGGTTTGGTTATATTACGTTATAGACGTAAATAATGTTCCCACCGAGATGTGGGGCCGACGCGCCTGGAATGTTGTGAAATGCTACAGTCGAGATGTTAGGTTGCCTTAGGTTAGGATATATAACGTTATAGATGTATATAATTTCCGCACCGAGACGTACGGGACGACACGACGAGGATTCCGTAAAACATTACCAGCGAGGAGCTAGATGGGTTAGGTTGGGTTATATTACGTTATAGACGTAAATAATGTTCCCACCGAGATGTGGGGCCGACGCGCCTGGAATGTTGTGAAATACTACAGTCGAGATGTTAGGTTGCCTTAGGTTAGGATATATAACGTTATAGACGTATATAATGTCCGCACCAAGACGTACGGGACGACACGAACGGGATTCTGTAAAACATTACCAGCGAGAGTCTAGATGGGTTAGGTTAGGTTATATTACGTTATAGACGTAAATAATGTTCCCACCGAGAAGTGGGGCCGACCCGCCTGGAATGTTGTGAAATACTACAGTCGAGATGTTAGGTTGCCTTAGGTTAGGATATATAACGTTATAGACGTATATAATGTCCGCACCGGGACGTACGGGACGACACGAACGGGATTGTGTAAAATATTACCAGCGAGGTTCTAGATGGGTTAGGTTAGGTTATATTACGATACAGACGTATATAATGTGCCCACCGAGAAGTAGTGGCCGTCCCGACAGGAATGTTGGAAAATACTACATCCGAAATGTTAGGTTCCCTTAGGTTAGGATATATAACGTTATAGACGTATATAATACCCCACAGAGAAGTACGGGCCGACACGAACGGGATTCTGTAAAACTTTACCATCGAGGGTCTAGATGGGTTAGGTTAGGTTATATTACGTTATAGACGTAGATAATGTTCCCACCGAGAAGTGGAGCCGAACCGCCTGGAATGTTGTGAAATACTACAGTCGAGATGTTAGGTTGCCTTAGGTTAGGATATATAACGTTATAGACGTATATAATGTCCCCACCGAGAAGTACGGGACGACACGACCAGGATTCCGTAAAACATTACCAGCGAGAAGCTAGATGGGTTAGGTTTGGTTATATTACGTTATAGACGTAAATAATGTTCCCACCGAGATGTGGGGCCGACGCGCCTGGAATGTTGTGAAATACTACAGTCGAGATGTTAGGTTGCCTTAGGTTAGGATATATAACGTTATAGATGTATATAATGTCCGCACCGAGACGTACGGGACGACACGACCAGGATTCCGTAAAACATTACCAGCGAGGAGCTAGATGGGTTAGGTTGGGTTATATTACGTTATAGACGTAAATAATGTTCCCACCGAGATGTGGGGCCGACGCGCCTGGAATGTTGTGAAATACTACAGTCGAGATGTTAGGTTGCCTTAGGTTAGGATATATAACGTTATAGACGTATATAATGTCCGCACCAAGACGTACGGGACGACACGAACGGGATTCTGTAAAACATTACCAGCGAGAGTCTAGATGGGTTAGGTTAGGTTATATTACGTTATAGACGTAAATAATGTTCCCACCGAGAAGTGGGGCCGACCCGCCTGGAATGTTGTGAAATACTACAGTCGAGATGTTAGGTTGCCTTAGGTTAGGATATATAACGTTATAGACGTATATAATGTCCGCACCGAGACGTACGGGACGACACGAACGGGATTCTGTAAAATATTACCAGCGAGGGACTAGATGGGTTAGGTTAGGTAATATTACGATATAGACGTATATAATGTGCCCACGGAGAAGTAGGGACGACCCGTCAGGAATGTTGTGAAACACTACATTCGAGATAGGTTGCCTTATGGTAATATATACAACGTTATAAACGTATAGAATGTCCCCACCGAGAAGTACGGGCCGACACGCCCGGGATTCTGTAAAACATTATCACCGAGGGGCAAGGTGGGTTAGCTTAGGTTATATTACGATATAGACGTATATAATGTCCCCAACGAAAAGTGGGGCCGACCCGCCAGGAATGTTGTGAAATACTACATTCGAGATATTAGGTTGGCTTATGGTAATATATACAACGATATAGACGTATATAATGTGCCCACCGAGAAGTAGTGGCCGACCCGCCAGGAATGTTGGAAAATACTACATCCGAGATGTTAAGTTGCGTTAGGTTAGGATATATAACGTTATAGACGTATATAATGTCCCCACCGAGAAGTACGGGACGACACGACCAGGATACCGTAAAACATTACCACCGAGGAGCTAGATGGGTTAGGTTGGGTTATATTACGTTATAGACGTAAATAATGTTTCCACCGAGAAGTGGGGCCGACGCGCCTGGAATGTTGTGAAATACTACAGTCGAGATGTTAGGTTGCCTTAGGTTAGGATATATAACGTTATTGACGTATATAATGTGCGCACCGAGACGTACGGGACGACACGAGACGGGATTCTGTAAAATATTACCAGCGAGGTTCTAGATGGGTTAGGATAGGTTATATTACGTTATAGACGTAAAGAATGTTGCCACCGAGAAGTGGAGCCGAAACGCCTGGAATGTTGTGAAATACTACAGTCGAGATGTTAGGTTGCCTTAGGTTAGGATATATAACGTTATAGACGTATATAATGTCAGCACCAAGACGTACGGGACGACACGAACGGGATTCTGTAAAACATTACCAGCGAGGTTCTAGATGGGTTAGGTTAGGTTATATTACGATACAGACGTATATAATGTGCCCACCGAGAAGTAGTGGCCGTCCCGACAGGAATGTTGGAAAATACTACATCCGAAATGTTAGGTTCCCTTAGGTTAGGATATATAACGTTATAGACGTATATAATACCCCACAGAGAAGTACGGGCCGACACGAACGGGATTCTGTAAAACTTTACCATCGAGGGTCTAGATGGGTTAGGTTAGGTTATATTACGTTATAGACGTAGATAATGTTCCCACCGAGAAGTGGAGCCGAACCGCCTGGAATGTTGTGAAATACTACAGTCGAGATGTTAGGTTGCCTTAGGTTAGGATATATAACGTTATAGACGTATATAATGTCCCCACCGAGAAGTACGGGACGACACGACCAGGATTCCGTAAAACATTACCAGCGAGAAGCTAGATGGGTTAGGTTTGGTTATATTACGTTATAGACGTAAATAATGTTCCCACCGAGATGTGGGGCCGACGCGCCTGGAATGTTGTGAAATACTACAGTCGAGATGTTAGGTTGCCTTAGGTTAGGATATATAACGTTATAGATGTATATAATGTCCGCACCGAGACGTACGGGACGACACGACCAGGATTCCGTAAAACATTACCAGCGAGGAGCTAGATGGGTTAGGTTGGGTTATATTACGTTATAGACGTAAATAATGTTCCCACCGAGATGTGGGGCCGACGCGCCTGGAATGTTGTGAAATACTACAGTCGAGATGTTAGGTTGCCTTAGGTTAGGATATATAACGTTATAGACGTATATAATGTCCGCACCAAGACGTACGGGACGACACGAACGGGATTCTGTAAAACATTACCAGCGAGAGTCTAGATGGGTTAGGTTAGGTTATATTACGTTATAGACGTAAATAATGTTCCCACCGAGAAGTGGGGCCGACCCGCCTGGAATGTTGTGAAATACTACAGTCGAGATGTTAGGTTGCCTTAGGTTAGGATATATAACGTTATAGACGTATATAATGTCCGCACCGAGACGTACGGGACGACACGAACGGGATTCTGTAAAATATTACCAGCGAGGGACTAGATGGGTTAGGTTAGGTTATATTACGATATAGACGTATATAATGTGCCCACGGAGAAGTAGGGACGACCCGTCAGGAATGTTGTGAAACACTACATTCGAGATAGGTTGCCTTATGGTAATATATACAACGTTATAAACGTATAGAATGTCCCCACCGAGAAGTACGGGCCGACACGCCCGGGATTCTGTAAAACATTATCACCGAGGGGCAAGGTGGGTTAGCTTAGGTTATATTACGATATAGACGTATATAATGTCCCCAACGAAAAGTGGGGCCGACGCGCCTGGAATGTTGTGAAATACTACAGTCGAGATGTTAGGTTGCCTTAGGTTAGGATATATAACGTTATAGACGTATATAATGTCCGCACCAAGACGTACGGGACGACACGAACGGGATTCTGTAAAACATTACCAGCGAGAGTCTAGATGGGTTAGGTTAGGTTATATTACGTTATAGACGTAAATAATGTTCCCACCGAGATGTGGGGCCGACGCGCCTGGAATGTTGTGAAATACTACAGTCGAGATGTTAGGTTGCCTTAGGTTAGGATATATAACGTTATAGATGTATATAATGTCCGCACCGAGACGTACGGGACGACACGACCAGGATTCCGTAAAACATTACCAGCGAGGAGCTAGATGGGTTAGGTTGGGTTATATTACGTTATAGACGTAAATAATGTTCCCACCGAGATGTGGGGCCGACGCGCCTGGAATGTTGTGAAATACTACAGTCGAGATGTTAGGTTGGCTTAGGTTAGGATATATAACGTTATAGACGTATATAATGTCCGCACCAAGACGTACGGGACGACACGAACGGGATTCTGTAAAACATTACCAGCGAGAGTCTAGATGGGTTAGGTTAGGTTATATTACGTTATAGACGTAAATAATGTTCCCACCGAGAAGTGGGGCCGACCCGCCTGGAATGTTGTGAAATACTACAGTCGAGATGTTAGGTTGCCTTAGGTTAGGATATATAACGTTATAGACGTATATAATGTCCGCACCGAGACGTACGGGACGACACGAACGGGATTCTGTAAAATATTACCAGCGAGGGACTAGATGGGTTAGGTTAGGTTATATTACGATATAGACGTATATAATGTGCCCACGGAGAAGTAGGGACGACCCGTCAGGAATGTTGTGAAACACTACATTCGAGATAGGTTGCCTTATGGTAATATATACAACGTTATAAACGTATAGAATGTCCCCACCGAGAAGTACGGGCCGACACGCCCGGGATTCTGTAAAACATTATCACCGAGGGGCAAGGTGGGTTAGCTTAGGTTATATTACGATATAGACGTATATAATGTCCCCAACGAAAAGTGGGGCCGACCCGCCAGGAATGTTGTGAAATACTACATTCGAGATATTAGGTTGGCTTATGGTAATATATACAACGATATAGACGTATATAATGTGCCCACCGAGAAGTAGTGGCCGACCCGCCAGGAATGTTGGAAAATACTACATCCGAGATGTTAAGTTGCGTTAGGTTAGGATATATAACGTTATAGACGTATATAATGTCCCCACCGAGAAGTACGGGACGACACGACCAGGATACCGTAAAACATTACCAGCTAGGGTCTAGATGGGTTAGGTTAGGTTATATTACGATACAGACGTATATAATGTGCCCACCGAGAAGTAGTGGCCGTCCCGACAGGAATGTTGGAAAATACTACATCCGAAATGTTAGGTTCCCTTAGGTTAGGATATATAACGTTATAGACGTATATAATACCCCACCGAGAAGTACGGGCCGACACGAACGGGATTCTGTAAAACTTTACCATCGAGGGTCTAGATGGGTTAGGTTAGGTTATATTACGTTATAGACGTAGATAATGTTCCCACCGAGAAGTGGAGCCGAACCGCCTGGAATGTTGTGAAATACTACAGTCGAGATGTTAGGTTGCCTTAGGTTAGGATATATAACGTTATAGACGTATATAATGTCTGCACCAAGACGTACGGGACGACACGAACGGGATTCTGTAAAACATTACCAGCGAGGGTCTAGATGGGTTAGGTTAGGTTATATTATATTACGATACAGGCGTATATAATGTGCCCACCGAGAAGTAGTGGCCGTCCCGCCAGGAATGTTGGAAAATACTACATCCGAAATGTTAGGTTCCCTTAGGTTAGGATATATAACGTTATTGACGTATATAATGTCCGCACCGAGACGTACGGAACGACACGATCGGGATTCTGTAAAACATTACCAGCGAGGGTCTAGATGGGTTAGGTTAGGTTATATTACGTTATAGACGTATATAATGTTCCCACCGAGAAGTGGGGACGACCCGCCAGGAATGTTGTGAAACACTATATTCGAGATGTTAGGTTGCCTTAGGTTAGGATATATAACGTTGTAGACGCATATAATGTCCGCACCGAGACGTACGGGACGACACGAGACGGGATTCTGTAAAATATTACCAGCGAGGTTCTAGATGGGTTAGGTTAGGTTATATTACGATACAGACGTATATAATGTGCCCACCGAGAAGTAGTGGCCGTCCCGCCAGGAATGTTGGAAAATACTACATCCGAAATGTTAGGTTCCCTTAGGTTAGAATATATAACGTTATTGACGTATATAATGTCCGCACCGAGACGTACGGGACGACACGATCGGGATTCTGTAAAACATTACCAGCGAGGGTCTAGATGGGTTAGGTTAGGTTATATTACGTTATAGACGTAGATAATGTTCCCACCGAGAAGTGGGGACGACCCGCCTGGAATGTTGTGAAATACTACAGTCGAGATGTTAGGTTGCCTTAGGTTAGGATATATAACGTTATAGATGTATATAATGTCCGCACCGAGACGTACGGGACGACACGACCAGGATTCCGTAAAACATTACCAGCGAGGAGCTAGATGGGTTAGGTTGGGTTATATTACGTTATAGACGTAAATAATGTTCCCACCGAGATGTGGGGCCGACGCGCCTGGAATGTTGTGAAATACTACAGTCGAGATGTTAGGTTGCCTTAGGTTAGGATATATAACGTTATAGATGTATATAATGTCCGCACCGAGACGTACGGGACGACACGACCAGGATTCCGTAAAACATTACCAGCGAGGAGCTAGATGGGTTAGGTTGGGTTATATTACGTTATAGACGTAAATAATGTTCCCACCGAGATGTGGGGCCGACGCGCCTGGAATGTTGGAAAATACTACATCCGAGATGTTAAGTTGCGTTAGGTTAGGATATATAACGTTATAGACGTATATAATGTCCCCACCGAGAAGTACGGGACGACACGACCAGGATACCGTAAAACATTACCAGCTAGGGTCTAGATGGGTTAGGTTAGGTTATATTACGATACAGACGTATATAATGTGCCCACCGAGAAGTAGTGGCCGTCCCGACAGGAATGTTGGAAAATACTACATCCGAAATGTTAGGTTCCCTTAGGTTAGGATATATAACGTTATAGACGTATATAATACCCCACCGAGAAGTACGGGCCGACACGAACGGGATTCTGTAAAACTTTACCATCGAGGGTCTAGATGGGTTAGGTTAGGTTATATTACGTTATAGACGTAGATAATGTTCCCACCGAGAAGTGGAGCCGAACCGCCTGGAATGTTGTGAAATACTACAGTCGAGATGTTAGGTTCCCTTAGGTTAGGATATATAACGTTATTGACGTATATAATGTCCGCACCGAGACGTACGGAACGACACGATCGGGATTCTGTAAAACATTACCAGCGAGGGTCTAGATGGGTTAGGTTAGGTTATATTACGTTATAGACGTATATAATGTTCCCACCGAGAAGTGGGGACGACCCGCCAGGAATGTTGTGAAACACTATATTCGAGATGTTAGGTTGCCTTAGGTTAGGATATATAACGTTGTAGACGCATATAATGTCCGCACCGAGACGTACGGGACGACACGAGACGGGATTCTGTAAAATATTACCAGCGAGGTTCTAGATGGGTTAGGTTAGGTTATATTACGATACAGACGTATATAATGTGCCCACCGAGAAGTAGTGGCCGTCCCGCCAGGAATGTTGGAAAATACTACATCCGAAATGTTAGGTTCCCTTAGGTTAGAATATATAACGTTATTGACGTATATAATGTCCGCACCGAGACGTACGGGACGACACGATCGGGATTCTGTAAAACATTACCAGCGAGGGTCTAGATGGGTTAGGTTAGGTTATATTACGTTATAGACGTAGATAATGTTCCCACCGAGAAGTGGGGACGACCCGCCTGGAATGTTGTGAAATACTACAGTCGAGATGTTAGGTTGCCTTAGGTTAGGATATATAACGTTATAGATGTATATAATGTCCGCACCGAGACGTACGGGACGACACGACCAGGATTCCGTAAAACATTACCAGCGAGGAGCTAGATGGGTTAGGTTGGGTTATATTACGTTATAGACGTAAATAATGTTCCCACCGAGATGTGGGGCCGACGCGCCTGGAATGTTGTGAAATACTACAGTCGAGATGTTAGGTTGCCTTAGGTTAGGATATATAACGTTATAGACGTATATAATGTCCGCTCCAAGACGTACGGGACGACACGAACGGGATTCTGTAAAACATTACCAGCGAGAGTCTAGATGGGTTAGGTTAGGTTATATTACGTTATAGACGTAAATAATGTTCCCACCGAGAAGTGGGGCCGACCCGCCTGGAATGTTGTGAAATACTACAGTCGAGATGTTAGGTTGCCTTAGGTTAGGATATATAACGTTATAGACGTATATAATGTCCGCACCGAGACGTACGGGACGACACGAACGGGATTCTGTAAAATATTACCAGCGAGGGACTAGATGGGTAAGGTTAGGTTATATTACGATATAGACGTATATAATGTGCCCACGGAGAAGTAGGGACGACCCGTCAGGAATGTTGTGAAACACTACATTCGAGATAGGTTGCCTTATGGTAATATATACAACGTTATAAACGTATAGAATGTCCCCACCGAGAAGTACGGGCCGACACGCCCGGGATTCTGTAAAACATTATCACCGAGGGGCAAGGTGGGTTAGCTTAGGTTATATTACGATATAGACGTATATAATGTCCCCAACGAAAAGTGGGGCCGACCCGCCAGGAATGTTGTGAAATACTACATTCGAGATATTAGGTTGGCTTATGGTAATATATACAACGATATAGACGTATATAATGTGCCCACCGAGAAGTAGTGGCCGACCCGCCAGGAATGTTGGAAAATACTACATCCGAGATGTTAAGTTGCGTTAGGTTAGGATATATAACGTTATAGACGTATATAATGTCCCCACCGAGAAGTACGGGACGACACGACCAGGATACCGTAAAACATTACCAGCGAGGAGCTAGATGGGTTAGGTTGGGTTATATTACGTTATAGACGTAAATAATGTTTCCACCGAGAAGTGGGGCCGACGCGCCTGGAATGTTGTGAAATACTACAGTCGAGATGTTAGGTTGCCTTAGGTTAGGATATATAACGTTATTGACGTAGATAATGTGCGCACCGAGACGTACGGGACGACACGAGATGGGATTCTGTAAAATATTACCAGCGAGGTTCTAGATGGGTTAGGATAGGTTATATTACGTTATAGACGTAAAGAATGTTGCCACCGAGAAGTGGAGCCGAAACGCCTGGAATGTTGTGAAATACTACAGTCGAGATGTTAGGTTGCCTTAGGTTAGGATATATAACGTTATAGACGTATATAATGTCAGCACCAAGACGTACGGGACGACACGAACGGGATTCTGTAAAACATTACCAGCGAGGGTCTAGATGGGTTAGGTTAGGTTATATTACGATACAGACGTATATAATGTGCCCACCGAGAAGTAGTGGCCGTCCCGACAGGAATGTTGGAAAATACTACATCCGAAATGTTAGGTTCCCTTAGGTTAGGATATATAACGTTATAGACGTATATAATACCCCACCGAGATGTACGGGCCGACACGAACGGGATTCTGTAAAACTTTACCATCGAGGGTCTAGATGGGTTAGGTTAGGTTATATTACGTTATAGACGTAGATAATGTTCCCACCGAGAAGTGGAGCCGAACCGCCTGGAATGTTGTGAAATACTACAGTCGAGATGTTAGGTTGCCTTAGGTTAGGATATATAACGTTATAGACGTATATAATGTCTGCACCAAGACGTACGGGACGACACGAACGGGATTCTGTAAAACATTACCAGCGAGGGTCTAGATGGGTTAGGTTAGGTTATATTACGATACAGACGTATATAATGTGCCCACCGAGAAGTAGTGGCCGTCCCGCCAGGAATGTTGGAAAATACTACATCCGAAATGTTAGGTTCCCTTAGGTTAGGATATATAACGTTATTGACGTATATAATGTCCGCACCGAGACGTACGGGACGACACGATCGGGATTCTGTAAAACATTACCAGCGAGGGTCTAGATGGGTTAGGTTAGGTTATATTACGTTATAGACGTAAATAATGTTCCCACCGAGAAGTGGGGCCGACCCGCCTGGAATGTTGTGAAATACTACAGTCGAGATGTTAGGTTGCCTTAGGTTAGGATATATAACGTTATAGACGTATATAATGTCCGCACCGAGACGTACGGGACGACACGAACGGGATTCTGTAAAATATTACCAGCGAGGGACTAGATGGGTTAGGTTAGGTTATATTACGATATAGACGTATATAATGTGCCCACGGAGAAGTAGGGACGACCAGTCAGGAATGTTGTGAAACACTACATTCGAGATAGGTTGCCTTATGGTAATATATACAACGTTATAAACGTATAGAATGTCCCCACCGAGAAGTACGGGCCGACACGCCCGGGATTCTGTAAAACATTATCACCGAGGGGCAAGGTGGGTTAGCTTAGGTTATATTACGATATAGACGTATATAATGTCCCCAACGAAAAGTGGGGCCGACGCGCCTGGAATGTTGTGAAATACTACAGTCGAGATGTTAGGTTGCCTTAGGTTAGGATATATAACGTTATAGACGTATATAATGTCCGCACCAAGACGTACGGGACGACACGAACGGGATTCTGTAAAACATTACCAGCGAGAGTCTAGATGGGTTAGGTTAGGTTATATTACGTTATAGACGTAAATAATGTTCCCACCGAGATGTGGGGCCGACGCGCCTGGAATGTTGTGAAATACTACAGTCGAGATGTTAGGTTGCCTTAGGTTAGGATATATAACGTTATAGATGTATATAATGTCCGCACCGAGACGTACGGGACGACACGACCAGGATTCCGTAAAACATTACCAGCGAGGAGCTAGATGGGTTAGGTTGGGTTATATTACGTTATAGACGTAAATAATGTTCCCACCGAGATGTGGGGCCGACGCGCCTGGAATGTTGTGAAATACTACAGTCGAGATGTTAGGTTGCCTTAGGTTAGGATATATAACGTTATAGACGTATATAATGTCCGCTCCAAGACGTACGGGACGACACGAACGGGATTCTGTAAAACATTACCAGCGAGAGTCTAGATGGGTTAGGTTAGGTTATATTACGTTATAGACGTAAATAATGTTCCCACCGAGAAGTGGGGCCGACCCGCCTGGAATGTTGTGAAATACTACAGTCGAGATGTTAGGTTGCCTTAGGTTAGGATATATAACGTTATAGACGTATATAATGTCCGCACCGAGACGTACGGGACGACACGAACGGGATTCTGTAAAATATTACCAGCGAGGGTCTAGATGGGTTAGGTTAGGTTATATTACGTTATAGACGTATATAATGTTCCCACCGAGAAGTGGGGACGACCCGCCAGGAATGTTGTGAAACACTATATTCGAGATGTTAGGTTGCCTTAGGTTAGGATATATAACGTTGTAGACGCATATAATGTCCGCACCGAGACGTACGGGACGACACGAGACGGGATTCTGTAAAATATTACCAGCGAGGTTCTAGATGGGTTAGGTTAGGTTATATTACGATACAGACGTATATAATGTGCCCACCGAGAAGTAGTGGCCGTCCCGCCAGGAATGTTGGAAAATACTACATCCGAAATGTTAGGTTCCCTTAGGTTAGAATATATAACGTTATTGACGTATATAATGTCCGCACCGAGACGTACGGGACGACACGATCGGGATTCTGTAAAACATTACCAGCGAGGGTCTAGATGGGTTAGGTTAGGTTATATTACGTTATAGACGTAGATAATGTTCCCACCGAGAAGTGGGGACGACCCGCCTGGAATGTTGTGAAATACTACAGTCGAGATGTTAGGTTGCCTTAGGTTAGGGTATATAACGTTATAGATGTATATAATGTCCGCACCGAGACGTACGGGACGACACGACCAGGATTCCGTAAAACATTACCAGCGAGGAGCTAGATGGGTTAGGTTGGGTTATATTACGTTATAGACGTAAATAATGTTCCCACCGAGATGTGGGGCCGACGCGCCTGGAATGTTGTGAAATACTACAGTCGAGATGTTAGGTTGCCTTAGGTTAGGATATATAACGTTATAGACGTATATAATGTCCGCTCCAAGACGTACGGGACGACACGAACGGGATTCTGTAAAACATTACCAGCGAGAGTCTAGATGGGTTAGGTTAGGTTATATTACGTTATAGACGTAAATAATGTTCCCACCGAGAAGTGGGGCCGACCCGCCTGGAATGTTGTGAAATACTACAGTCGAGATGTTAGGTTGCCTTAGGTTAGGATATATAACGTTATAGACGTATATAATGTCCGCACCGAGACGTACGGGACGACACGAACGGGATTCTGTAAAATATTACCAGCGAGGGACTAGATGGGTAAGGTTAGGTTATATTACGATATAGACGTATATAATGTGCCCACGGAGAAGTAGGGACGACCCGTCAGGAATGTTGTGAAACACTACATTCGAGATAGGTTGCCTTATGGTAATATATACAACGTTATAAACGTATAGAATGTCCCCACCGAGAAGTACGGGCCGACACGCCCGGGATTCTGTAAAACATTATCACCGAGGGGCAAGGTGGGTTAGCTTAGGTTATATTACGATATAGACGTATATAATGTCCCCAACGAAAAGTGGGGCCGACCCGCCAGGAATGTTGTGAAATACTACATTCGAGATATTAGGTTGGCTTATGGTAATATATACAACGATATAGACGTATATAATGTGCCCACCGAGAAGTAGTGGCCGACCCGCCAGGAATGTTGGAAAATACTACATCCGAGATGTTAAGTTGCGTTAGGTTAGGATATATAACGTTATAGACGTATATAATGTCCCCACCGAGAAGTACGGGACGACACGACCAGGATACCGTAAAACATTACCAGCGAGGAGCTAGATGGGTTAGGTTGGGTTATATTACGTTATAGACGTAAATAATGTTTCCACCGAGAAGTGGGGCCGACGCGCCTGGAATGTTGTGAAATACTACAGTCGAGATGTTAGGTTGCCTTAGGTTAGGATATATAACGTTATTGACGTAGATAATGTGCGCACCGAGACGTACGGGACGACACGAGATGGGATTCTGTAAAATATTACCAGCGAGGTTCTAGATGGGTTAGGATAGGTTATATTACGTTATAGACGTAAAGAATGTTGCCACCGAGAAGTGGAGCCGAAACGCCTGGAATGTTGTGAAATACTACAGTCGAGATGTTAGGTTGCCTTAGGTTAGGATATATAACGTTATAGACGTATATAATGTCAGCACCAAGACGTACGGGACGACACGAACGGGATTCTGTAAAACATTACCAGCGAGGGTCTAGATGGGTTAGGTTAGGTTATATTACGATACAGACGTATATAATGTGCCCACCGAGAAGTAGTGGCCGTCCCGACAGGAATGTTGGAAAATACTACATCCGAAATGTTAGGTTCCCTTAGGTTAGGATATATAACGTTATAGACGTATATAATACCCCACCGAGATGTACGGGCCGACACGAACGGGATTCTGTAAAACTTTACCATCGAGGGTCTAGATGGGTTAGGTTAGGTTATATTACGTTATAGACGTAGATAATGTTCCCACCGAGAAGTGGAGCCGAACCGCCTGGAATGTTGTGAAATACTACAGTCGAGATGTTAGGTTGCCTTAGGTTAGGATATATAACGTTATAGACGTATATAATGTCTGCACCAAGACGTACGGGACGACACGAACGGGATTCTGTAAAACATTACCAGCGAGGGTCTAGATGGGTTAGGTTAGGTTATATTACGATACAGACGTATATAATGTGCCCACCGAGAAGTAGTGGCCGTCCCGCCAGGAATGTTGGAAAATACTACATCCGAAATGTTAGGTTCCCTTAGGTTAGGATATATAACGTTATTGACGTATATAATGTCCGCACCGAGACGTACGGGACGACACGATCGGGATTCTGTAAAACATTACCAGCGAGGGTCTAGATGGGTTAGGTTAGGTTATATTACGTTATAGACGTATATAATGTTCCCACCGAGAAGTGGGGACGACCCGCCAGGAATGTTGTGAAACACTATATTCGAGATCTTAGGTTGCCTTAGGTTAGGATATATAACGTTATAGACGTATATAACGTCCGCACCGAGACGTACGGGACGACACGAACGGGATTCTGTAAAACATTACCAGCGAGGGTCTAGATGGATTAGGTTAGGTTATAATACGATACAGACGTATATAATGTGCCCACCGAGAAGTAGTGTCCGACCCGCCAGGAATGTTGGAAAATACTATATCCGAAATGTTAGGTTCCCTTAGGTTGGGATATATAACGTTATAGTCGTATATAATACCCCACCGAGAAGTAGGGTACGACACGACCAGGATTCCGTAAAACATTACCAGCGAGGAGCTAGATGGGTTAGGTTAGGTTATATTACGTTATAGACGTAAATAATGTTCTCGCCGAGAAGTGGGGCCGACCCGCTTGGAATGTTGTATAATACTACAGTCGAGATGTTAAGTTGCCTTAGGTTAGGATATATAACGTTATAGACGTGTATAATGTCCGCACCGAGACGTACGGGACGACACGAACGGGATTCTGTAAAACAGTACCAGCGAGGGTCTAGATGGGTTAGGTTAGGTTATATTACGATACAGACGTATGTAATGTGCCCACCGAGAAGTAGTGGCCGTCCCGCCAGGAATGTTTGAAAATACTACATCCGAAATGTTAGGTTCCCTTAGGTTAGGATATATAACGTTATAGACGTATATAATACCCCACCGAGAAGTACGGGCCGGCACGAACGGGATTCTGTAAAACATTACCATCGAGGGTCTAGGTGGGTTAGATTAGGTTATATTACGTTATAGACGTAGATAATGTTCCCACCGAGAAGTGGGGCCGACCCTCCAGGAATGTTGTGAAATACTACAGTCGAGATTTTAGGTTGCCTTAGGTTAGGATATATAACGTTTTAGACGTATATAATGTCCCCACCGAGACGTACGGGACGACACAAACGGGATACTGTAAAACATTACAAGCCAGGGTCTAGATGGGTTAGGTTAGGTTATAATACGATATAGACGTGTATAATGTGCCCACCGAGAAGCAGGGGCCGACACGCCAGGAATGTTGGAAAATACTACATCCGAGATGTTAAGTTGCGTTAGGTTAGGATATATAACGTTATAGACGTATATAATGTCCCCACCGAGAAGTACGGGACGACACGACCAGGATACCGTAAAACATTACCACCGAGGAGCTAGATGGGTTAGGTTGGGTTATATTACGTTATAGACGTAAATAATGTTTCCACCGAGAAGTGGGGCCGACGCGCCTGGAATGTTGTGAAATACTACAGTCGAGATGTTAGGTTGCCTTAGGTTAGGATATATAACGTTATTGACGTATATAATGTGCGCACCGAGACGTACGGGACGACACGAGACGGGATTCTGTAAAATATTACCAGCGAGGTTCTAGATGGGTTAGGATAGGTTATATTACGTTATAGACGTAAAGAATGTTGCCACCGAGAAGTGGAGCCGAAACGCCTGGAATGTTGTGAAATACTACAGTCGAGATGTTAGGTTGCCTTAGGTTAGGATATATAACGTTATAGACGTATATAATGTCAGCACCAAGACGTACGGGACGACACGAACGGGATTCTGTAAAACATTACCAGCGAGGTTCTAGATGGGTTAGGTTAGGTTATATTACGATACAGACGTATATAATGTGCCCACCGAGAAGTAGTGGCCGTCCCGACAGGAATGTTGGAAAATACTACATCCGAAATGTTATGTTCCCTTAGGTTAGTATATATAACGTTATAGACGTATATAATACCCCACAGAGAAGTACGGGCCGACACGAACGGGATTCTGTAAAACTTTACCATCGAGGGTCTAGATGGGTTAGGTTAGGTTATATTACGTTATAGACGTAGATAATGTTCCCACCGAGAAGTGGAGCCGAACCGCCTGGAATGTTGTGAAATACTACAGTCGAGATGTTAGGTTGCCTTAGGTTAGGATATATAACGTTATAGACGTATATAATGTCCGCACCAAGACGTACGGGACGACACGAACGGGATTCTGTAAAACATTACCAGCGAGAGTCTAGATGGGTTAGGTTAGGTTATATTACGTTATAGACGTAAATAATGTTCCCACCGAGAAGTGGGGCCGGCCCGCCTGGAATGTTGTGAAATACTACAGTCGAGATGTTAGGTTGCCTTAGGTTAGGATATATAACGTTATAGACGTATATAATGTCCGCACCGAGACGTACGGGACGACACGAACGGGATTCTGTAAAATATTACCAGCGAGGGACTAGATGGGTTAGGTTAGGTTATATTACGATATAGACGTATATAATGTGCCCACGGAGAAGTAGGGACGACCCGTCAGGAATGTTGTGAAACACTACATTCGAGATAGGTTGCCTTATGGTAATATATACAACGTTATAAACGTATAGAATGTCCCCACCGAGAAGTACGGGCCGACACGCCCGGGATTCTGTAAAACTTTACCATCGAGGGTCTAGATGGGTTAGCTTAGGTTATATTACGATATAGACGTATATAATGTCCCCAACGAAAAGTGGGGCCGACGCGCCTGGAATGTTGTGAAATACTACAGTCGAGATGTTAGGTTGCCTTAGGTTAGGATATATAACGTTATAGACGTATATAATGTCCGCACCAAGACGTACGGGACGACACGAACGGGATTCTGTAAAACATTACCAGCGAGAGTCTAGATGGGTTAGGTTAGGTTATATTACGTTATAGACGTAAATAATGTTCCCACCGAGATGTGGGGCCGACGCGCCTGGAATGTTGTGAAATACTACAGTCGAGATGTTAGGTTGCCTTAGGTTAGGATATATAACGTTATAGATGTATATAATGTCCGCACCGAGACGTACGGGACGACACGACCAGGATTCCGTAAAACATTACCAGCGAGGAGCTAGATGGGTTAGGTTGGGTTATATTACGTTATAGACGTAAATAATGTTCCCACCGAGATGTGGGGCCGACGCGCCTGGAATGTTGTGAAATACTACAGTCGAGATGTTAGGTTGCCTTAGGTTAGGATATATAACGTTATAGACGTATATAATGTCCGCACCAAGACGTACGGGACGACACGAACGGGATTCTGTAAAACATTACCAGCGAGAGTCTAGATGGGTTAGGTTAGGTTATATTACGTTATAGACGTAAATAATGTTCCCACCGAGAAGTGGGGCCGACCCGCCTGGAATGTTGTGAAATACTACAGTCGAGATGTTAGGTTGCCTTAGGTTAGGATATATAACGTTATAGACGTATATAATGTCCGCACCGAGACGTACGGGACGACACGAACGGGATTCTGTAAAATATTACCAGCGAGGGACTAGATGGGTTAGGTTAGGTTATATTACGATATAGACGTATATAATGTGCCCACGGAGAAGTAGGGACGACCCGTCAGGAATGTTGTGAAACACTACATTCGAGATAGGTTGCCTTATGGTACTATATACAACGTTATAAACGTATAGAATGTCCCCACCGAGAAGTACGGGCCGACACGCCCGGGATTCTGTAAAACATTATCACCGAGGGGCAAGGTGGGTTAGCTTAGGTTATATTACGATATAGACGTATATAATGTCCCCAACGAAAAGTGGGGCCGACCCGCCAGGAATGTTGTGAAATACTACATTCGAGATATTAGGTTGGCTTATGGTAATATATACAACGATATAGACGTATATAATGTGCCCACCGAGAAGTAGTGGCCGACCCGCCAGGAATGTTGGAAAATACTACATCCGAGATGTTAAGTTGCGTTAGGTTAGGATATATAACGTTATAGACGTATATAATGTCCCCACCGAGAAGTACGGGACGACACGACCAGGATACCGTAAAACATTACCAGCTAGGGTCTAGATGGGTTAGGTTAGGTTATATTACGATACAGACGTATATAATGTGCCCACCGAGAAGTAGTGGCCGTCCCGACAGGAATGTTGGAAAATACTACATCCGAAATGTTAGGTTCCCTTAGGTTAGGATATATAACGTTATAGACGTATATAATACCCCACCGAGAAGTACGGGCCGACACGAACGGGATTCTGTAAAACTTTACCATCGAGGGTCTAGATGGGTTAGGTTAGGTTATATTACGTTATAGACGTAGATAATGTTCCCACCGAGAAGTGGAGCCGAACCGCCTGGAATGTTGTGAAATACTACAGTCGAGATGTTAGGTTGCCTTAGGTTAGGATATATAACGTTATAGACGTATATAATGTCTGCACCAAGACGTACGGGACGACACGAACGGGATTCTGTAAAACATTACCAGCGAGGGTCTAGATGGGTTAGGTTAGGTTATATTATATTACGATACAGGCGTATATAATGTGCCCACCGAGAAGTAGTGGCCGTCCCGCCAGGAATGTTGGAAAATACTACATCCGAAATGTTAGGTTCCCTTAGGTTAGGATATATAACGTTATTGACGTATATAATGTCCGCACCGAGACGTACGGAACGACACGATCGGGATTCTGTAAAACATTACCAGCGAGGGTCTAGATGGGTTAGGTTAGGTTATATTACGTTATAGACGTATATAATGTTCCCACCGAGAAGTGGGGACGACCCGCCAGGAATGTTGTGAAACACTATATTCGAGATGTTAGGTTGCCTTAGGTTAGGATATATAACGTTGTAGACGCATATAATGTCCGCACCGAGACGTACGGGACGACACGAGACGGGATTCTGTAAAATATTACCAGCGAGGTTCTAGATGGGTTAGGTTAGGTTATATTACGATACAGACGTATATAATATGCCCACCGAGAAGTAGTGGCCGTCCCGCCAGGAATGTTGGAAAATACTACATCCGAAATGTTAGGTTCCCTTAGGTTAGAATATATAACGTTATTGACGTATATAATGTCCGCACCGAGACGTACGGGACGACACGATCGGGATTCTGTAAAACATTACCAGCGAGGGTCTAGATGGGTTAGGTTAGGTTATATTACGTTATAGACGTAGATAATGTTCCCACCGAGAAGTGGGGACGACCCGCCTGGAATGTTGTGAAATACTACAGTCGAGATGTTAGGTTGCCTTAGGTTAGGATATATAACGTTATAGATGTATATAATGTCCGCACCGAGACGTACGGGACGACACGACCAGGATTCCGTAAAACATTACCAGCGAGGAGCTAGATGGGTTAGGTTGGGTTATATTACGTTATAGACGTAAATAATGTTCCCACCGAGATGTGGGGCCGACGCGCCTGGAATGTTGTGAAATACTACAGTCGAGATGTTAGGTTGCCTTAGGTTAGGATATATAACGTTATAGACGTATATAATGTCCGCTCCAAGACGTACGGGACGACACGAACGGGATTCTGTAAAACATTACCAGCGAGAGTCTAGATGGGTTAGGTTAGGTTATATTACGTTATAGACGTAAATAATGTTCCCACCGAGAAGTGGGGCCGACCCGCCTGGAATGTTGTGAAATACTACAGTCGAGATGTTAGGTTGCCTTAGGTTAGGATATATAACGTTATAGACGTATATAATGTCCGCACCGAGACGTACGGGACGACACGAACGGGATTCTGTAAAATATTACCAGCGAGGGACTAGATGGGTTAGGTTAGGTTATATTACGATATAGACGTATATAATGTGCCCACGGAGAAGTAGGGACGACCAGTCAGGAATGTTGTGAAACACTACATTCGAGATAGGTTGCCTTATGGTAATATATACAACGTTATAAACGTATAGAATGTCCCCACCGAGAAGTACGGGCCGACACGCCCGGGATTCTGTAAAACATTATCACCGAGGGGCAAGGTGGGTTAGCTTAGGTTATATTACGATATAGACGTATATAATGTCCCCAACGAAAAGTGGGGCCGACGCGCCTGGAATGTTGTGAAATACTACAGTCGAGATGTTAGGTTGCCTTAGGTTAGGATATATAACGTTATAGACGTATATAATGTCCGCACCAAGACGTACGGGACGACACGAACGGGATTCTGTAAAACATTACCAGCGAGAGTCTAGATGGGTTAGGTTAGGTTATATTACGTTATAGACGTAAATAATGTTCCCACCGAGATGTGGGGCCGACGCGCCTGGAATGTTGTGAAATACTACAGTCGAGATGTTAGGTTGCCTTAGGTTAGGATATATAACGTTATAGATGTATATAATGTCCGCACCGAGACGTACGGGACGACACGACCAGGATTCCGTAAAACATTACCAGCGAGGAGCTAGATGGGTTAGGTTGGGTTATATTACGTTATAGACGTAAATAATGTTCCCACCGAGATATGGGGCCGACGCGCCTGGAATGTTGTGAAATACTACAGTCGAGATGTTAGGTTGCCTTAGGTTAGGATATATAACGTTATAGACGTATATAATGTCCGCACCAAGACGTACGGGACGACACGAACGGGATTCTGTAAAACATTACCAGCGAGAGTCTAGATGGGTTAGGTTAGGTTATATTACGTTATAGACGTAAATAATGTTCCCACCGAGAAGTGGGGCCGACCCGCCTGGAATGTTGTGAAATACTACAGTCGAGATGTCAGGTTGCCTTAGGTTAGGATATATAACGTTATAGACGTATATAATGTCCGCACCGAGACGTACGGGACGACACGAACGGGATTCTGTAAAATATTACCAGCGAGGGACTAGATGGGTTAGGTTAGGTTATATTACGATATAGACGTATATAATGTGCCCACGGAGAAGTAGGGACGACCCGTCAGGAATGTTGTGAAACACTACATTCGAGATAGGTTGCCTTATGGTAATATATACAACGTTATAAACGTATAGAATGTCCCCACCGAGAAGTACGGGCCGACACGCCCGGGATTCTGTAAAACATTATCACCGAGGGGCAAGGTGGGTTAGCTTAGGTTATATTACGATATAGACGTATATAATGTCCCCAACGAAAAGTGGGGCCGACCCGCCAGGAATGTTGTGAAATACTACATTCGAGATATTAGGTTGGCTTATGGTAATATATACAACGATATAGACGTATATAATGTGCCCACCGAGAAGTAGTGGCCGACCCGCCAGGAATGTTGGAAAATACTACATCCGAGATGTTAAGTTGCGTTAGGTTAGGATATATAACGTTATAGACGTATATAATGTCCCCACCGAGAAGTACGGGACGACACGACCAGGATACCGTAAAACATTACCAGCTAGGGTCTAGATGGGTTAGGTTAGGTTATATTACGATACAGACGTATATAATGTGCCCACCGAGAAGTAGTGGCCGTCCCGACAGGAATGTTGGAAAATACTACATCCGAAATGTTAGGTTCCCTTAGGTTAGGATATATAACGTTATAGACGTATATAATACCCCACCGAGAAGTACGGGCCGACACGAACGGGATTCTGTAAAACTTTACCATCGAGGGTCTAGATGGGTTAGGTTAGGTTATATTACGTTATAGACGTAGATAATGTTCCCACCGAGAAGTGGAACCGAACCGCCTGGAATGTTGTGAAATACTACAGTCGAGATGTTAGGTTGCCTTAGGTTAGGATATATAACGTTATAGACGTACATAATGTCTGCACCAAGACGTACGGGACGACACGAACGGGATTCTGTAAAACATTACCAGCGAGGGTCTAGATGGGTTAGGTTAGGTTATATTATATTACGATACAGGCGTATATAATGTGCCCACCGAGAAGTAGTGGCCGTCCCGCCAGGAATGTTGGAAAATACTACATCCGAAATGTTAGGTTCCCTTAGGTTAGGATATATAACGTTATTGACGTATATAATGTCCGCACCGAGACGTACGGAACGACACGATCGGGATTCTGTAAAACATTACCAGCGAGGGTCTAGATGGGTTAGGTTAGGTTATATTACGTTATAGACGTATATAATGTTCCCACCGAGAAGTGGGGACGACCCGCCAGGAATGTTGTGAAACACTATATTCGAGATGTTAGGTTGCCTTAGGTTAGGATATATAACGTTGTAGACGCATATAATGTCCGCACCGAGACGTACGGGACGACACGAGACGGGATTCTGTAAAATATTACCAGCGAGGTTCTAGATGGGTTAGGTTAGGTTATATTACGATACAGACGTATATAATGTGCCCACCGAGAAGTAGTGGCCGTCCCGCCAGGAATGTTGGAAAATACTACATCCGAAATGTTAGGTTCCCTTAGGTTAGAATATATAACGTTATTGACGTATATAATGTCCGCACCGAGACGTACGGGACGACACGATCGGGATTCTGTAAAACATTACCAGCGAGGGTCTAGATGGGTTAGGTTAGGTTATATTACGTTATAGACGTAGATAATGTTCCCACCGAGAAGTGGGGACGACCCGCCTGGAATGTTGTGAAATACTACAGTCGAGATGTTAGGTTGCCTTAGGTTAGGATATATAACGTTATAGATGTATATAATGTCCGCACCGAGACGTACGGGACGACACGACCAGGATTCCGTAAAACATTACCAGCGAGGAGCTAGATGGGTTAGGTTGGGTTATATTACGTTATAGACGTAAATAATGTTCCCACCGAGATGTGGGGCCGACGCGCCTGGAATGTTGTGAAATACTACAGTCGAGATGTTAGGTTGCCTTAGGTTAGGATATATAACGTTATTGACGTAGATAATGTGCGCACCGAGACGTACGGGACGACACGAGATGGGATTCTGTAAAATATTACCAGCGAGGTTCTAGATGGGTTAGGATAGGTTATATTACGTTATAGACGTAAAGAATGTTGCCACCGAGAAGTGGAGCCGAAACGCCTGGAATGTTGTGAAATACTACAGTCGAGATGTTAGGTTGCCTTAGGTTAGGATATATAACGTTATAGACGTATATAATGTCAGCACCAAGACGTACGGGACGACACGAACGGGATTCTGTAAAACATTACCAGCGAGGGTGTAGATGGGTTAGGTTAGGTTATATTACGATACAGACGTATATAATGTGCCCACCGAGAAGTAGTGGCCGTCCCGACAGGAATGTTGGAAAATACTACATCCGAAATGTTAGGTTCCCTTAGGTTAGGATATATAACGTTATAGACGTATATAATACCCCACCGAGATGTACGGGCCGACACGAACGGGATTCTGTAAAACTTTACCATCGAGGGTCTAGATGGGTTAGGTTAGGTTATATTACGTTATAGACGTAGATAATGTTCCCACCGAGAAGTGGAGCCGAACCGCCTGGAATGTTGTGAAATACTACAGTCGAGATGTTAGGTTGCCTTAGGTTAGGATATATAACGTTATAGACGTATATAATGTCTGCACCAAGACGTACGGGACGACACGAACGGGATTCTGTAAAACATTACCAGCGAGGGTCTAGATGGGTTAGGTTAGGTTATATTACGATACAGACGTATATAATGTGCCCACCGAGAAGTAGTGGCCGTCCCGCCAGGAATGTTGGAAAATACTACATCCGAAATGTTAGGTTCCCTTAGGTTAGGATATATAACGTTATTGACGTATATAATGTCCGCACCGAGACGTACGGGACGACACGATCGGGATTCTGTAAAACATTACCAGCGAGGGTCTAGATGGGTTAGGTTAGGTTATATTACGTTATAGACGTATATAATGTTCCCACCGAGAAGTGGGGACGACCCGCCAGGAATGTTGTGAAACACTATATTCGAGATGTTAGGTTGCCTTAGGTTAGGATATATAACGTTGTAGACGTATATAATGTCCGCACCGAGACGTACGGGACGACACGAGACGGGATTCTGTAAAATATTACCAGCGAGGTTCTAGATGGGTTAGGTTAGGTTATATTACGATACAGACGTATATAATGTGCCCACCGAGAAGTAGTGGCCGTCCCGCCAGGAATGTTGGAAAATACTACATCCGAAATGTTAGGTTCCCTTAGGTTAGAATATATAACGTTATTGACGTATATAATGTCCGCACCGAGACGTACGGGACGACACGATCGGGATTCTGTAAAACATTACCAGCGAGGGTCTAGATGGGTTAGGTTAGGTTATATTACGTTATAGACGTAGATAATGTTCCCACCGAGAAGTGGGGACGACCCGCCTGGAATGTTGTGAAATACTACAGTCGAGATGTTAGGTTGCCTTAGGTTAGGATATATAACGTTATAGATGTATATAATGTCCGCACCGAGACGTACGGGACGACACGACCAGGATTCCGTAAAACATTACCAGCGAGGAGCTAGATGGGTTAGGTTGGGTTATATTACGTTATAGACGTAAATAATGTTCCCACCGAGATGTGGGGCCGACGCGCCTGGAATGTTGTGAAATACTACAGTCGAGATGTTAGGTTGCCTTAGGTTAGGATATATAACGTTATAGACGTATATAATGTCCGCTCCAAGACGTACGGGACGACACGAACGGGATTCTGTAAAACATTACCAGCGAGAGTCTAGATGGGTTAGGTTAGGTTATATTACGTTATAGACGTAAATAATGTTCCCACCGAGAAGTGGGGCCGACCCGCCTGGAATGTTGTGAAATACTACAGTCGAGATGTTAGGTTGCCTTAGGTTAGGATATATAACGTTATAGACGTATATAATGTCCGCACCGAGACGTACGGGACGACACGAACGGGATTCTGTAAAATATTACCAGCGAGGGACTAGATGGGTTAGGTTAGGTTATATTACGATATAGACGTATATAATGTGCCCACGGAGAAGTAGGGACGACCAGTCAGGAATGTTGTGAAACACTACATTCGAGATAGGTTGCCTTATGGTAATATATACAACGTTATAAACGTATAGAATGTCCCCACCGAGAAGTACGGGCCGACACGCCCGGGATTCTGTAAAACATTATCACCGAGGGGCAAGGTGGGTTAGCTTAGGTTATATTACGATATAGACGTATATAATGTCCCCAACGAAAAGTGGGGCCGACGCGCCTGGAATGTTGTGAAATACTACAGTCGAGATGTTAGGTTGCCTTAGGTTAGGATATATAACGTTATAGACGTATATAATGTCCGCACCAAGACGTACGGGACGACACGAACGGGATTCTGTAAAACATTACCAGCGAGAGTCTAGATGGGTTAGGTTAGGTTATATTACGTTATAGACGTAAATAATGTTCCCACCGAGATGTGGGGCCGACGCGCCTGGAATGTTGTGAAATACTACAGTCGAGATGTTAGGTTGCCTTAGGTTAGGATATATAACGTTATAGATGTATATAATGTCCGCACCGAGACGTACGGGACGACACGACCAGGATTCCGTAAAACATTACCAGCGAGGAGCTAGATGGGTTAGGTTGGGTTATATTACGTTATAGACGTAAATAATGTTCCCACCGAGATATGGGGCCGACGCGCCTGGAATGTTGTGAAATACTACAGTCGAGATGTTAGGTTGCCTTAGGTTAGGATATATAACGTTATAGACGTATATAATGTCCGCACCAAGACGTACGGGACGACACGAACGGGATTCTGTAAAACATTACCAGCGAGAGTCTAGATGGGTTAGGTTAGGTTATATTACGTTATAGACGTAAATAATGTTCCCACCGAGAAGTGGGGCCGACCCGCCTGGAATGTTGTGAAATACTACAGTCGAGATGTCAGGTTGCCTTAGGTTAGGATATATAACGTTATAGACGTATATAATGTCCGCACCGAGACGTACGGGACGACACGAACGGGATTCTGTAAAATATTACCAGCGAGGGACTAGATGGGTTAGGTTAGGTTATATTACGATATAGACGTATATAATGTGCCCACGGAGAAGTAGGGACGACCCGTCAGGAATGTTGTGAAACACTACATTCGAGATAGGTTGCCTTATGGTAATATATACAACGTTATAAACGTATAGAATGTCCCCACCGAGAAGTACGGGCCGACACGCCCGGGATTCTGTAAAACATTATCACCGAGGGGCAAGGTGGGTTAGCTTAGGTTATATTACGATATAGACGTATATAATGTCCCCAACGAAAAGTGGGGCCGACCCGCCAGGAATGTTGTGAAATACTACATTCGAGATATTAGGTTGGCTTATGGTAATATATACAACGATATAGACGTATATAATGTGCCCACCGAGAAGTAGTGGCCGACCCGCCAGGAATGTTGGAAAATACTACATCCGAGATGTTAAGTTGCGTTAGGTTAGGATATATAACGTTATAGACGTATATAATGTCCCCACCGAGAAGTACGGGACGACACGACCAGGATACCGTAAAACATTACCAGCTAGGGTCTAGATGGGTTAGGTTAGGTTATATTACGATACAGACGTATATAATGTGCCCACCGAGAAGTAGTGGCCGTCCCGACAGGAATGTTGGAAAATACTACATCCGAAATGTTAGGTTCCCTTAGGTTAGGATATATAACGTTATAGACGTATATAATACCCCACCGAGAAGTACGGGCCGACACGAACGGGATTCTGTAAAACTTTACCATCGAGGGTCTAGATGGGTTAGGTTAGGTTATATTACGTTATAGACGTAGATAATGTTCCCACCGAGAAGTGGAACCGAACCGCCTGGAATGTTGTGAAATACTACAGTCGAGATGTTAGGTTGCCTTAGGTTAGGATATATAACGTTATAGACGTACATAATGTCTGCACCAAGACGTACGGGACGACACGAACGGGATTCTGTAAAACATTACCAGCGAGGGTCTAGATGGGTTAGGTTAGGTTATATTATATTACGATACAGGCGTATATAATGTGCCCACCGAGAAGTAGTGGCCGTCCCGCCAGGAATGTTGGAAAATACTACATCCGAAATGTTAGGTTCCCTTAGGTTAGGATATATAACGTTATTGACGTATATAATGTCCGCACCGAGACGTACGGAACGACACGATCGGGATTCTGTAAAACATTACCAGCGAGGGTCTAGATGGGTTAGGTTAGGTTATATTACGTTATAGACGTATATAATGTTCCCACCGAGAAGTGGGGACGACCCGCCAGGAATGTTGTGAAACACTATATTCGAGATGTTAGGTTGCCTTAGGTTAGGATATATAACGTTGTAGACGCATATAATGTCCGCACCGAGACGTACGGGACGACACGAGACGGGATTCTGTAAAATATTACCAGCGAGGTTCTAGATGGGTTAGGTTAGGTTATATTACGATACAGACGTATATAATGTGCCCACCGAGAAGTAGTGGCCGTCCCGCCAGGAATGTTGGAAAATACTACATCCGAAATGTTAGGTTCCCTTAGGTTAGAATATATAACGTTATTGACGTATATAATGTCCGCACCGAGACGTACGGGACGACACGATCGGGATTCTGTAAAACATTACCAGCGAGGGTCTAGATGGGTTAGGTTAGGTTATATTACGTTATAGACGTAGATAATGTTCCCACCGAGAAGTGGGGACGACCCGCCTGGAATGTTGTGAAATACTACAGTCGAGATGTTAGGTTGCCTTAGGTTAGGATATATAACGTTATAGATGTATATAATGTCCGCACCGAGACGTACGGGACGACACGACCAGGATTCCGTAAAACATTACCAGCGAGGAGCTAGATGGGTTAGGTTGGGTTATATTACGTTATAGACGTAAATAATGTTCCCACCGAGATGTGGGGCCGACGCGCCTGGAATGTTGTGAAATACTACAGTCGAGATGTTAGGTTGCCTTAGGTTAGGATATATAACGTTATTGACGTAGATAATGTGCGCACCGAGACGTACGGGACGACACGAGATGGGATTCTGTAAAATATTACCAGCGAGGTTCTAGATGGGTTAGGATAGGTTATATTACGTTATAGACGTAAAGAATGTTGCCACCGAGAAGTGGAGCCGAAACGCCTGGAATGTTGTGAAATACTACAGTCGAGATGTTAGGTTGCCTTAGGTTAGGATATATAACGTTATAGACGTATATAATGTCAGCACCAAGACGTACGGGACGACACGAACGGGATTCTGTAAAACATTACCAGCGAGGGTGTAGATGGGTTAGGTTAGGTTATATTACGATACAGACGTATATAATGTGCCCACCGAGAAGTAGTGGCCGTCCCGACAGGAATGTTGGAAAATACTACATCCGAAATGTTAGGTTCCCTTAGGTTAGGATATATAACGTTATAGACGTATATAATACCCCACCGAGATGTACGGGCCGACACGAACGGGATTCTGTAAAACTTTACCATCGAGGGTCTAGATGGGTTAGGTTAGGTTATATTACGTTATAGACGTAGATAATGTTCCCACCGAGAAGTGGAGCCGAACCGCCTGGAATGTTGTGAAATACTACAGTCGAGATGTTAGGTTGCCTTAGGTTAGGATATATAACGTTATAGACGTATATAATGTCTGCACCAAGACGTACGGGACGACACGAACGGGATTCTGTAAAACATTACCAGCGAGGGTCTAGATGGGTTAGGTTAGGTTATATTACGATACAGACGTATATAATGTGCCCACCGAGAAGTAGTGGCCGTCCCGCCAGGAATGTTGGAAAATACTACATCCGAAATGTTAGGTTCCCTTAGGTTAGGATATATAACGTTATTGACGTATATAATGTCCGCACCGAGACGTACGGGACGACACGATCGGGATTCTGTAAAACATTACCAGCGAGGGTCTAGATGGGTTAGGTTAGGTTATATTACGTTATAGACGTATATAATGTTCCCACCGAGAAGTGGGGACGACCCGCCAGGAATGTTGTGAAACACTATATTCGAGATGTTAGGTTGCCTTAGGTTAGGATATATAACGTTGTAGACGTATATAATGTCCGCACCGAGACGTACGGGACGACACGAGACGGGATTCTGTAAAATATTACCAGCGAGGTTCTAGATGGGTTAGGTTAGGTTATATTACGATACAGACGTATATAATGTGCCCACCGAGAAGTAGTGGCCGTCCCGCCAGGAATGTTGGAAAATACTACATCCGAAATGTTAGGTTCCCTTAGGTTAGAATATATAACGTTATTGACGTATATAATGTCCGCACCGAGACGTACGGGACGACACGATCGGGATTCTGTAAAACATTACCAGCGAGGGTCTAGATGGGTTAGGTTAGGTTATATTACGTTATAGACGTATATAATGTTCCCACCGAGAAGTGGGGACGACCCGCCAGGAATGTTGTGAAACACTATATTCGAGATGTTAGGTTGCCTTAGGTTAGGATATATAACGTTGTAGACGCATATAATGTCCGCACCGAGACGTACGGGACGACACGAGACGGGATTCTGTAAAATATTACCAGGGAGGTTCTAGATGGGTTAGGTTAGGTTATATTACGTTATAGACGTAAATAATGTTGCCACCGAGAAGTGGAGCCGAACCGCCTGGAATGTTGTGAAATACTACATTCGAGATCTTAGGTTGCCTTAGGTTAGGATATATAACGTTATAGACGTATATAATACCCCACCGAGAAGTACGGGACGACACGACCAGGATTCCGTAAAACATTACCAGCGAAGAGCTAGATGGGTTAGGTTGGGTTATATGACGTTATAGACGTAAATAATGTTTCCACCGAGAAGTGGGCCCGACGCGCCTGGAATGTTGTGAAATACCACAGTCGAGATGTTAGGTTGCCTTAGGTTAGGATATATAACGTTATAGACGTATATAATGTCCCCACCGAGACGTACGGGACGACACAAACGGGATACTGTAAAACATTACAAGCCAGGGTCTAGATGGGTTAGGTTAGGTTATATTACGTTATAGACGTAAATAATGTTCCCACCGAGAAGTGGAGCCGAACCGCCTGGAATGTTGTGAAATACTACATTCGAGATCTTAGGTTGCCTTAGGTTAGGATATATAACGTTATAGACGTATATAACGTCCGCACCGAGACGTACGGGACGACACGAACGGGATTCTGTAAAACATTACCAGCGAGGGTCTAGATGGATTAGGTTAGGTTATAATACGATACAGACGTATATAATGTGCCCACCGAGAAGTAGTGTCCGACCCGCCAGGAATGTTGGAAAATACTATATCCGAAATGTTAGGTTCCCTTAGGTTGGGATATATAACGTTATAGTCGTATATAATACCCCACCGAGAAGTAGGGTACGACACGACCAGGATTCCGTAAAACATTACCAGCGAGGAGCTAGATGGGTTAGGTTAGGTTATATTACGTTATAGACGTAAATAATGTTCTCGCCGAGAAGTGGGGCCGACCCGCTTGGAATGTTGTATAATACTACAGTCGAGATGTTAAGTTGCCTTAGGTTAGGATATATAACGTTATAGACGTGTATAATGTCCGCACCGAGACGTACGGGACGACACGAACGGGATTCTGTAAAACAGTACCAGCGAGGGTCTAGATGGGTTAGGTTAGGTTATATTACGATACAGACGTATGTAATGTGCCCACCGAGAAGTAGTGGCCGTCCCGCCAGGAATGTTTGAAAATACTACATCCGAAATGTTAGGTTCCCTTAGGTTAGGATATATAACGTTATAGACGTATATAATACCCCACCGAGAAGTACGGGCCGACACGAACGGGATTCTGTAAAACATTACCATCGAGGGTCTAGGTGGGTTAGATTAGGTTATATTACGTTATAGACGTAGATAATGTTCCCACCGAGAAGTGGGGCCGACCCTCCAGGAATGTTGTGAAATACTACAGTCGAGATTTTAGGTTGCCTTAGGTTAGGATATATAACGTTATAGACGTATATAATGTCCCCACCGAGACGTACGGGACGACACAAACGGGATACTGTAAAACATTACAAGCCAGGGTCTAGATGGGTTAGGTTAGGTTATAATACGATATAGACGTGTATAATGTGCCCACCGAGAAGCAGGGGCCGACACGCCAGGAATATTGGAAAATACTACATCCGAGATGTTAAGTTGCGTTAGGTTAGGATATATAACGTTATAGACGTATATAATGTCCCCACCGAGAAGTACGGGACGACACGACCAGGATTCCGTAAAACATTACCAGCGAGGAGCTAGATGGGTTAGGTTAGGTTATATTACGTTATAGACGTAGATAATGCTCCCACCGACAAGTGGGGCCGACCCGCCAGGAATGTTGGAAAATACTACATTCGAGATAGGTTGCCTTATGGTAATATATACAACGTTATAAACGTATAGAATGTCCCCACCGAGAAGTACGGGCCGACACGCCCGGTATTCCGTAAAACATTACCAGCGAGGGGCTAGATGGGTTAGGTTAGGTTATATTACGTTATAGACGTAGATAATGTTCCCACCGAGAAGTGGGGCCGACCCGCCAGGAATGTTGGAAAATACTACATCCGAGATGTTAAGTTGCGTTAGGTTAGGTTATATTACGTTATAGACGTAAATAATGTTCCCACCGAGAAGTGGGTCCGAACCGCCAGGAATGTTGTGAAGCACTACATTCGAGATGTTAGGTTCCCTTAGGTTAGGATATATAACGTTATAGACGTATATAATGTCCCCACCGAGAAGTAGGGTACGACACGACCAGGATTCCGTAAAACATTACCAGCGAGGAGCTAGTTGGGTTAGGTTAGGTTATATTACGTTATAGACGTAAATAATGTTCCCGCCGAGAAGTGGGGCCGACCCGCCTGGAATGTTGTGTAATACTACAGTCGAGATGTTAAGTTGCCTTAGGTTAGGATATATAACGTTATAGACGTATATAATGTCCGCACCGAGACGTACGGGACGACACGAACGGGATTCTGTAAAACATTACCAGCGAGGGTCTAGATGGGTTAGGTTAGGTTATAATACGATACAGACGTATATAATGTGCCCACCGAGAAGTAGTGTCCGACCCGCCAGGAATGTTGGAAAATACTATATCCGAAATGTTAGGTTCCCTTAGGTTGGGATATATAACGTTATAGTCGTATATAATACCCCACCGAGAAGTACGGGCCGACACGCCCGGGATTCTGTAAAACATTATCACCGAGGGGCAAGGTGGGTTAGCTTAGGTTATATTACGATATAGACGTATATAATGTCCCCAACGAAAAGTGGGGCCGACCCGCCAGGAATGTTGTGAAATACTACATTCGAGATATTAGGTTGGCTTATGGTAATATATACAACGATATAGACGTATATAATGTGCCCACCGAGAAGTAGTGGCCGACCCGCCAGGAATGTTGGAAAATACTACATCCGAGATGTTAAGTTGCGTTAGGTTAGGATATATAACGTTATAGACGTATATAATGTCCCCACCGAGAAGAACGGGACGACACGACCAGGATACCGTAAAACATTACCAGCTAGGGTCTAGATGGGTTAGGTTAGGTTATATTACGATACAGACGTATATAATGTGCCCACCGAGAAGTAGTGGCCGTCCCGACAGGAATGTTGGAAAATACTACATCCGAAATGTTAGGTTCCCTTAGGTTAGGATATATAACGTTATAGACGTATATAATACCCCACCGAGAAGTACGGGCCGACACGAACGGGATTCTGTAAAACTTTACCATCGAGGGTCTAGATGGGTTAGGTTAGGTTATATTACGTTATAGACGTAGATAATGTTCCCACCGAGAAGTGGAGCCGAACCGCCTGGAATGTTGTGAAATACTACAGTCGAGATGTTAGGTTGCCTTAGGTTAGGATATATAACGTTATAGACGTATATAATGTCTGCACCAAGACGTACGGGACGACACGAACGGGATTCTGTAAAACATTACCAGCGAGGGTCTAGATGGGTTAGGTTAGGTTATATTATATTACGATACAGGCGTATATAATGTGCCCACCGAGAAGTAGTGGCCGTCCCGCCAGGAATGTTGGAAAATACTACATCCGAAATGTTAGGTTCCCTTAGGTTAGGATATATAACGTTATTGACGTATATAATGTCCGCACCGAGACGTACGGAACGACACGATCGGGATTCTGTAAAACATTACCAGCGAGGGTCTAGATGGGTTAGGTTAGGTTATATTACGTTATAGACGTATATAATGTTCCCACCGAGAAGTGGGGACGACCCGCCAGGAATGTTGTGAAACACTATATTCGAGATGTTAGGTTGCCTTAGGTTAGGATATATAACGTTGTAGACGCATATAATGTCCGCACCGAGACGTACGGGACGACACGAGACGGGATTCTGTAAAATATTACCAGCGAGGTTCTAGATGGGTTAGGTTAGGTTATATTACGATACAGACGTATATAATATGCCCACCGAGAAGTAGTGGCCGTCCCGCCAGGAATGTTGGAAAATACTACATCCGAAATGTTAGGTTCCCTTAGGTTAGAATATATAACGTTATTGACGTATATAATGTCCGCACCGAGACGTACGGGACGACACGATCGGGATTCTGTAAAACATTACCAGCGAGGGTCTAGATGGGTTAGGTTAGGTTATATTACGTTATAGACGTAGATAATGTTCCCACCGAGAAGTGGGGACGACCCGCCTGGAATGTTGTGAAATACTACAGTCGAGATGTTAGGTTGCCTTAGGTTAGGATATATAACGTTATAGATGTATATAATGTCCGCACCGAGACGTACGGGACGACACGACCAGGATTCCGTAAAACATTACCAGCGAGGAGCTAGATGGGTTAGGTTGGGTTATATTACGTTATAGACGTAAATAATGTTCCCACCGAGATGTGGGGCCGACGCGCCTGGAATGTTGTGAAATACTACAGTCGAGATGTTAGGTTGCCTTAGGTTAGGATATATAACGTTATAGACGTATATAATGTCCGCTCCAAGACGTACGGGACGACACGAACGGGATTCTGTAAAACATTACCAGCGAGAGTCTAGATGGGTTAGGTTAGGTTATATTACGTTATAGACGTAAATAATGTTCCCACCGAGAAGTGGGGCCGACCCGCCTGGAATGTTGTGAAATACTACAGTCGAGATGTTAGGTTGCCTTAGGTTAGGATATATAACGTTATAGACGTATATAATGTCCGCACCGAGACGTACGGGACGACACGAACGGGATTCTGTAAAATATTACCAGCGAGGGACTAGATGGGTTAGGTTAGGTTATATTACGATATAGACGTATATAATGTGCCCACGGAGAAGTAGGGACGACCAGTCAGGAATGTTGTGAAACACTACATTCGAGATAGGTTGCCTTATGGTAATATATACAACGTTATAAACGTATAGAATGTCCCCACCGAGAAGTACGGGCCGACACGCCCGGGATTCTGTAAAACATTATCACCGAGGGGCAAGGTGGGTTAGCTTAGGTTATATTACGATATAGACGTATATAATGTCCCCAACGAAAAGTGGGGCCGACGCGCCTGGAATGTTGTGAAATACTACAGTCGAGATGTTAGGTTGCCTTAGGTTAGGATATATAACGTTATAGACGTATATAATGTCCGCACCAAGACGTACGGGACGACACGAACGGGATTCTGTAAAACATTACCAGCGAGAGTCTAGATGGGTTAGGTTAGGTTATATTACGTTATAGACGTAAATAATGTTCCCACCGAGATGTGGGGCCGACGCGCCTGGAATGTTGTGAAATACTACAGTCGAGATGTTAGGTTGCCTTAGGTTAGGATATATAACGTTATAGATGTATATAATGTCCGCACCGAGACGTACGGGACGACACGACCAGGATTCCGTAAAACATTACCAGCGAGGAGCTAGATGGGTTAGGTTGGGTTATATTACGTTATAGACGTAAATAATGTTCCCACCGAGATATGGGGCCGACGCGCCTGGAATGTTGTGAAATACTACAGTCGAGATGTTAGGTTGCCTTAGGTTAGGATATATAACGTTATAGACGTATATAATGTCCGCACCAAGACGTACGGGACGACACGAACGGGATTCTGTAAAACATTACCAGCGAGAGTCTAGATGGGTTAGGTTAGGTTATATTACGTTATAGACGTAAATAATGTTCCCACCGAGAAGTGGGGCCGACCCGCCTGGAATGTTGTGAAATACTACAGTCGAGATGTCAGGTTGCCTTAGGTTAGGATATATAACGTTATAGACGTATATAATGTCCGCACCGAGACGTACGGGACGACACGAACGGGATTCTGTAAAATATTACCAGCGAGGGACTAGATGGGTTAGGTTAGGTTATATTACGATATAGACGTATATAATGTGCCCACGGAGAAGTAGGGACGACCCGTCAGGAATGTTGTGAAACACTACATTCGAGATAGGTTGCCTTATGGTAATATATACAACGTTATAAACGTATAGAATGTCCCCACCGAGAAGTACGGGCCGACACGCCCGGGATTCTGTAAAACATTATCACCGAGGGGCAAGGTGGGTTAGCTTAGGTTATATTACGATATAGACGTATATAATGTCCCCAACGAAAAGTGGGGCCGACCCGCCAGGAATGTTGTGAAATACTACATTCGAGATATTAGGTTGGCTTATGGTAATATATACAACGATATAGACGTATATAATGTGCCCACCGAGAAGTAGTGGCCGACCCGCCAGGAATGTTGGAAAATACTACATCCGAGATGTTAAGTTGCGTTAGGTTAGGATATATAACGTTATAGACGTATATAATGTCCCCACCGAGAAGTACGGGACGACACGACCAGGATACCGTAAAACATTACCAGCTAGGGTCTAGATGGGTTAGGTTAGGTTATATTACGATACAGACGTATATAATGTGCCCACCGAGAAGTTGTGGCCGTCCCGACAGGAATGTTGGAAAATACTACATCCGAAATGTTAGGTTCCCTTAGGTTAGGATATATAACGTTATAGACGTATATAATACCCCACCGAGAAGTACGGGCCGACACGAACGGGATTCTGTAAAACTTTACCATCGAGGGTCTAGATGGGTTAGGTTAGGTTATATTACGTTATAGACGTAGATAATGTTCCCACCGAGAAGTGGAACCGAACCGCCTGGAATGTTGTGAAATACTACAGTCGAGATGTTAGGTTGCCTTAGGTTAGGATATATAACGTTATAGACGTACATAATGTCTGCACCAAGACGTACGGGACGACACGAACGGGATTCTGTAAAACATTACCAGCGAGGTTCTAGATGGGTTAGGTTAGGTCATATTATATTACGATACAGGCGTATATAATGTGCCCACCGAGAAGTAGTGGCCGTCCCGCCAGGAATGTTGGAAAATACTACATCCGAAATGTTAGGTTCCCTTAGGTTAGGATATATAACGTTATTGACGTATATAATGTTCGCACCGAGACGTACGGAACGACACGATCGGGATTCTGTAAAACATTACCAGCGAGGGTCTAGATGGGTTAGGTTAGGTTATATTACGTTATAGACGTATATAATGTTCCCACCGAGAAGTGGGGACGACCCGCCAGGAATGTTGTGAAACACTATATTCGAGATGTTAGGTTGCCTTAGGTTAGGATATATAACGTTGTAGACGCATATAATGTCCGCACCGAGACGTACGGGACGACACGAGACGGGATTCTGTAAAATATTACCAGCGAGGTTCTAGATGGGTTAGGTTAGGTTATATTACGATACAGACGTATATAATGTGCCCACCGAGAAGTAGTGGCCGTCCCGCCAGGAATGTTGGAAAATACTACATCCGAAATGTTAGGTTCCCTTAGGTTAGAATATATAACGTTATTGACGTATATAATGTCCGCACCGAGACGTACGGGACGACACGATCGGGATTCTGTAAAACATTACCAGCGAGGGTCTAGATGGGTTAGGTTAGGTTATATTACGTTATAGACGTAGATAATGTTCCCACCGAGAAGTGGGGACGACCCGCCTGGAATGTTGTGAAATACTACAGTCGAGATGTTAGGTTGCCTTAGGTTAGGATATATAACGTTATAGATGTATATAATGTCCGCACCGAGACGTACGGGACGACACGACCAGGATTCCGTAAAACATTACCAGCGAGGAGCTAGATGGGTTAGGTTGGGTTATATTACGTTATAGACGTAAATAATGTTCCCACCGAGATGTGGGGCCGACGCGCCTGGAATGTTGTGAAATACTACAGTCGAGATGTTAGGTTGCCTTAGGTTAGGATATATAACGTTATTGACGTAGATAATGTGCGCACCGAGACGTACGGGACGACACGAGATGGGATTCTGTAAAATATTACCAGCGAGGTTCTAGATGGGTTAGGATAGGTTATATTACGTTATAGACGTAAAGAATGTTGCCACCGAGAAGTGGAGCCGAAACGCCTGGAATGTTGTGAAATACTACAGTCGAGATGTTAGGTTGCCTTAGGTTAGGATATATAACGTTATAGACGTATATAATGTCAGCACCAAGACGTACGGGACGACACGAACGGGATTCTGTAAAACATTACCAGCGAGGGTGTAGATGGGTTAGGTTAGGTTATATTACGATACAGACGTATATAATGTGCCCACCGAGAAGTAGTGGCAGTCCCGACAGGAATGTTGGAAAATACTACATCCGAAATGTTAGGTTCCCTTAGGTTAGGATATATAACGTTATAGACGTATATAATACCCCACCGAGATGTACGGGCCGACACGAACGGGATTCTGTAAAACTTTACCATCGAGGGTCTAGATGGGTTAGGTTAGGTTATATTACGTTATAGACGTAGATAATGTTCCCACCGAGAAGTGGAGCCGAACCGCCTGGAATGTTGTGAAATACTACAGTCGAGATGTTAGGTTGCCTTAGGTTAGGATATATAACGTTATAGACGTATATAATGTCTGCACCAAGACGTACGGGACGACACGAACGGGATTCTGTAAAACATTACCAGCGAGGGTCTAGATGGGTTAGGTTAGGTTATATTACGATACAGACGTATATAATGTGCCCACCGAGAAGTAGTGGCCGTCCCGCCAGGAATGTTGGAAAATACTACATCCGAAATGTTAGGTTCCCTTAGGTTAGGATATATAACGTTATTGACGTATATAATGTCCGCACCGAGACGTACGGGACGACACGATCGGGATTCTGTAAAACATTACCAGCGAGGGTCTAGATGGGTTAGGTTAGGTTATATTACGTTATAGACGTATATAATGTTCCCACCGAGAAGTGGGGACGACCCGCCAGGAATGTTGTGAAACACTATATTCGAGATGTTAGGTTGCCTTAGGTTAGGATATATAACGTTGTAGACGTATATAATGTCCGCACCGAGACGTACGGGACGACACGAGACGGGATTCTGTAAAATATTACCAGCGAGGTTCTAGATGGGTTAGGTTAGGTTATATTACGATACAGACGTATATAATGTGCCCACCGAGAAGTAGTGGCCGTCCCGCCAGGAATGTTGGAAAATACTACATCCGAAATGTTAGGTTCCCTTAGGTTAGAATATATAACGTTATTGACGTATATAATGTCCGCACCGAGACGTACGGGACGACACGATCGGGATTCTGTAAAACATTACCAGCGAGGGTCTAGATGGGTTAGGTTAGGTTATATTACGTTATAGACGTATATAATGTTCCCACCGAGAAGTGGGGACGACCCGCCAGGAATGTTGTGAAACACTATATTCGAGATGTTAGGTTGCCTTAGGTTAGGATATATAACGTTGTAGACGCATATAATGTCCGCACCGAGACGTACAGGACGACACGAGACGGGATTCTGTAAAATATTACCAGGGAGGTTCTAGATGGGTTAGGTTAGGTTATATTACGTTATAGACGTAAATAATGTTGCCACCGAGAAGTGGAGCCGAACCGCCTGGAATGTTGTGAAATACTACATTCGAGATCTTAGGTTGCCTTAGGTTAGGATATATAACGTTATAGACGTATATAATACCCCACCGAGAAGTACGGGACGACACGACCAGGATTCCGTAAAACATTACCAGCGAAGAGCTAGATGGGTTAGGTTGGGTTATATGACGTTATAGACGTAAATAATGTTTCCACCGAGAAGTGGGCCCGACGCGCCTGGAATGTTGTGAAATACCACAGTCGAGATGTTAGGTTGCCTTAGGTTAGGATATATAACGTTATAGACGTATATAATGTCCCCACCGAGACGTACGGGACGACACAAACGGGATACTGTAAAACATTACAAGCCAGGGTCTAGATGGGTTAGGTTAGGTTATATTACGTTATAGACGTAAATAATGTTCCCACCGAGAAGTGGAGCCGAACCGCCTGGAATGTTGTGAAATACTACATTCGAGATCTTAGGTTGCCTTAGGTTAGGATATATAACGTTATAGACGTATATAACGTCCGCACCGAGACGTACGGGACGACACGAACGGGATTCTGTAAAACATTACCAGCGAGGGTCTAGATGGATTAGGTTAGGTTATAATACGATACAGACGTATATAATGTGCCCACCGAGAAGTAGTGTCCGACCCGCCAGGAATGTTGGAAAATACTATATCCGAAATGTTAGGTTCCCTTAGGTTGGGATATATAACGTTATAGTCGTATATAATACCCCACCGGGAAGTAGGGTACGACACGACCAGGATTCCGTAAAACATTACCAGCGAGGAGCTAGATGGGTTAGGTTAGGTTATATTACGTTATAGACGTAAATAATGTTCTCGCCGAGAAGTGGGGCCGACCCGCTTGGAATGTTGTATAATACTACAGTCGAGATGTTAAGTTGCCTTAGGTTAGGATATATAACGTTATAGACGTGTATAATGTCCGCACCGAGACGTACGGGACGACACGAACGGGATTCTGTAAAACAGTACCAGCGAGGGTCTAGATGGGTTAGGTTAGGTTATATTACGATACAGACGTATGTAATGTGCCCACCGAGAAGTAGTGGCCGTCCCGCCAGGAATGTTTGAAAATACTACATCCGAAATGTTAGGTTCCCTTAGGTTAGGATATATAACGTTATAGACGTATATAATACCCCACCGAGAAGTACGGGCCGACACGAACGGGATTCTGTAAAACATTACCATCGAGGGTCTAGGTGGGTTAGATTAGGTTATATTACGTTATAGACGTAGATAATGTTCCCACCGAGAAGTGGGGCCGACCCTCCAGGAATGTTGTGAAATACTACAGTCGAGATTTTAGGTTGCCTTAGGTTAGGATATATAACGTTATAGACGTATATAATGTCCCCACCGAGACGTACGGGACGACACAAACGGGATACTGTAAAACATTACAAGCCAGGGTCTAGATGGGTTAGGTTAGGTTATAATACGATATAGACGTGTATAATGTGCCCACCGAGAAGCAGGGGCCGACACGCCAGGAATATTGGAAAATACTACATCCGAGATGTTAAGTTGCGTTAGGTTAGGATATATAACGTTATAGACGTATATAATGTCCCCACCGAGAAGTACGGGACGACACGACCAGGATTCCGTAAAACATTACCAGCGAGGAGCTAGATGGGTTAGGTTAGGTTATATTACGTTATAGACGTAGATAATGCTCCCACCGACAAGTGGGGCCGACCCGCCAGGAATGTTGGAAAATACTACATTCGAGATAGGTTGCCTTATGGTAATATATACAACGTTATAAACGTATAGAATGTCCCCACCGAGAAGTACGGGCCGACACGCCCGGTATTCCGTAAAACATTACCAGCGAGGGGCTAGATGGGTTAGGTTAGGTTATATTACGTTATAGACGTAGATAATGTTCCCACCGAGAAGTGGGGCCGACCCGCCAGGTATGTTGGAAAATACTACATCCGAGATGTTAAGTTGCGTTAGGTTAGGTTATATTACGTTATAGACGTAAATAATGTTCCCACCGAGAAGTGGGTCCGAACCGCCAGGAATGTTGTGAAGCACTACATTCGAGATGTTAGGTTCCCTTAGGTTAGGATATATAACGTTATAGACGTATATAATGTCCCCACCGAGAAGTAGGGTACGACACGACCAGGATTCCGTAAAACATTACCAGCGAGGAGCTAGTTGGGTTAGGTTAGGTTATATTACGTTATAGACGTAAATAATGTTCCCGCCGAGAAGTGGGGCCGACCCGCCTGGAATGTTGTGTAATACTACAGTCGAGATGTTAAGTTGCCTTAGGTTAGGATATATAACGTTATAGACGTATATAATGTCCGCACCGAGACGTACGGGACGACACGAACGGGATTCTGTAAAACATTACCAGCGAGGGTCTAGATGGGTTAGGTTAGGTTATAATACGATACAGACGTATATAATGTGCCCACCGAGAAGTAGTGTCCGACCCGCCAGGAATGTTGGAAAATACTATATCCGAAATGTTAGGTTCCCTTAGGTTGGGATATATAACGTTATAGTCGTATATAATACCCCACCGAGAAGTAGGGTACGACACGACCAGGATTCCGTAAAACATTACCAGCGAGGAGCTAGATGGGTTAGGTTAGGTTATATTACGTTATAGACGTAAATAATGTTCTCGCCGAGAAGTGGGGCCGACCCGCTTGGAATGTTGTATAATACTACAGTCGAGATGTTAAGTTGCCTTAGGTTAGGATATATAACGTTATAGACGTGTATAATGTCCGCACCGAGACGTACGGGATGACACGAACGGGATTCTGTAAAACAGTACCAGCGAGGGTCTAGATGGGTTAGGTTAGGTTATATTACGATACAGACGTATGTAATGTGCCCACCGAGAAGTAGTGGCCGTCCCGCCAGGAATGTTTGAAAATACTACATCCGAAATGTTAGGTTCCCTTAGGTTAGGATATATAACGTTATAGACGTATATAATACCCCACCGAGAAGTACGGGCCGACACGAACGGGATTCTGTAAAACATTACCATCGAGGGTCTAGGTGGGTTAGATTAGGTTATATTACGTTATAGACGTAGATAATGTTCCCACCGAGAAGTGGGGCCGACCCTCCAGGAATGTTGTGAAATACTACAGTCGAGATTTTAGGTTGCCTTAGGTTAGGATATATAACGTTATAGACGTATATAATGTCCCCACCGAGACGTACGGGACGACACAAACGGGATACTGTAAAACATTACAAGCCAGGGTCTAGATGGGTTAGGTTAGGTTATAATACGATATAGACGTGTATAATGTGCCCACCGAGAAGCAGGGGCCGACACGCCAGGAATATTGGAAAATACTACATCCGAGATGTTAAGTTGCGTTAGGTTAGGATATATAACGTTATAGACGTATATAATGTCCCCACCGAGAAGTACGGGACGACACGACCAGGATTCCGTAAAACATTACCAGCGAGGAGCTAGATGGGTTAGGTTAGGTTATATTACGTTATAGACGTAGATAATGCTCCCACCGACAAGTGGGGCCGACCCGCCAGGAATGTTGGAAAATGCTACATCCGAGATGTTAGGTTCCCTTAGGTTAGGATATATAACGTTATAGACGTATATAATTACCCACCGAGAAGTACGGACCGACACGAACGGGAATCTGTAAAACATTACCATCGAGGGTCAAGATGGGTTAGGTTAGGTTATATTACGTTATAGACGTAGATAATGTTCCCACCGAGAAGTGGGGACGACCCGCCAGGAATGTTGTGAAACACTACATTCGAGATGTTTGGTTGCCTTAGGTTAGGATATATAACGTTGTAGACGCATATAATGTCCCCACCGAGAAGTACGGGACGACATGACCAGGATTCCTTAAAACATTTCCAGCGAGGAGCTAGATGGGTTAGGTTAGGTTATATTACGTTATAGACGTAGATAATGTCCCCACCGGGAAGTGGGGCCGACCCGCCTGGAATGTTGTGAAATACTACATTCGAGATGTTAAGTTGCCTTAGGTTAGGATATATAACGTTATATACGTGTATAATAACCCACCGAGAAGTACGGACCGACACGAACGGGAATCTGTAAAAGATTACCATCGAGGGTCTAGATGGGTTAGGTTAGGTTATATTACGATATAGACGTATATAATGTTCCCACCGAGAAGTGGGGCCGACCCGCCAGGAATGTTGGGAAATACTACAGTCGAGATGTTAAGATGCCTTAGGTTAGGATATATTACGTTACAAACGTATATAACGTCCGCACCGAGACGTACGGGACGACACGAACGGGATTCTGAAAACATTACCAGCGAGGGTCTAGATGGGTTAGGTTAGGTTATATTACGATACAGACGTATATAATGTGCCCACCGAGAAGTGGGGCCGAACCGCCAGGAATGTTGTGAAACACTACATTCGAGATGTTAAGTTGCCTTAGGTTAGGATATATAACGTTATAGACGTATATAATGTCCGCACCGAGACGAACGGGACGACACGAACGGGATTCTGTAAAACGTTACCAGCGAGGGTCTAGATGGGTTAGGTTAGGTTATATTACGATACAGACGTATGTAATGTGCCCACCGAGCAGTAGTGGCCGACTCGCCAGGTATGTTAGAAAATACTACATCCGAGATGTTAGGTACCCTTACGTTAGGATATATAACGTTATGCACGTATATAATACCCCACCGAGAAGTACGGGCAGACACGAACGGGATTCTGTAAAACATTACCATCGAGGGTCTAGATGGGTTAGGTTAGGTTATATTACGTTATAGACGTAGATAATGTTCCTAGCGAGAAGTGGGGCCGACCCGCCAGGAACGTTGTGAAATACTACAGTCGAGATATTAAGTTGCCTTAGGTTAGGATATATAACGTTATAGACGTATATAATGTTCGCACCGAGACGTACGGGACGACACGAACGGGATTCTGTAAAACATTACCAGCGAGGGTCTAGATGGCTTAGGTTAGGTTATATTACGATATAGACGTATATAATGTGCCCACCGAGAAGTGGGGACAACCCACCAGGAATGTTGTGAAACACTACATTCGAGATGTTAGGTTGCCCTAGGTTAGGATATATAACGTTATAGACGTATATAATGTCCGCACCGAGACGTACGGGACGACACAAACGGGATACTGTAAAACATTACAAGCGAGGGTCTATATGGGTTAGGTTAGGTTATATTACGATACAGACGTATGTAATGTGCCCATCGAGAAGTAGTGCCCGACCCGCCAGGAATGTTGGAAAATACTACATCCGAGATGTTAGGTTCCCTTAGGTTAGGATATATAACGTTATAGACGTATATAATAACCCACCTAGAAGTACGGGCCGACACGAACGTGATTCTGTAAAACATTACCAGCGAGGGTCTAGATGGGTTAGGTTAGGTTATATTACGATATAGACGTATATAATGTGCCCACCGAGAAGTGGGGACAACCCACCAGGAACGTTGTGAAACACTACATTCGAGATGTTAGGTTGCCCTAGGTTAGGATATATAACGTTATAGACGTATATAATGTCCGCACCGAGACGTACGGGACGACACAAACGGGATACTGTAAAACATTACAAGCGAGGGTCTAGATGGGTTAGGTTAGGTTATATTACGATACAGACGTATGTAATATGCCCATCGAGAAGTAGTGCCCGACCCGCCAGGAATGTTGGAAAATACTACATCCGAGATGTTAGGTTCCCTTAGGTTAGGATATATAACGTTATAGACGTATATAATTACCCACCGAGAAGTACGGACCGACACGAACGGGAATCTGTAAAACATTACCATCGAGGGTCAAGATGGGTTAGGTTAGGTTATATTACGATACAGACGTATGTAATGTGCCCATCGAGAAGTAGTGCCCGACCCGCCAGGAATGTTGGAAAATGCTACATCCGAGATGTTAGGTTCCCTTAGGTTAGAATATATAACGTTATAGACGTATATAATACCCCACCTAGAAGTACGGGCCGACACGAACGGGATTCTGTAAAACATTACCATCGAGGGTGTAGGTGGGTTAGATTAGGTTATATAACGTTATAGACGTAGATAATGTTCCCACCGAGACGTGGGGCCGACCCTCCAGGAATGTTGTGAAATACTACAGTCGAGATTTTAGGTTGCCTTAGGTTAGGATATATAACGTTATAGACGTATATAATGTCCCCACCGAGAAGTACGGGACGACATGACCAGGATTCCTTAAAACATTTCCAGCGAGGAGCTAGATGGGTTAGGTTAGGTTATATTACGTTATAGACGTAGATAATGTCCCCACCGGGAAGTGGGGCCGACCCGCCTGGAATGTTGTGAAATACTACATTCGAGATGTTAAGTTGCCTTAGGTTAGGATATATAACGTTATATACGTGTATAATAACCCACCGAGAAGTACGGACCGACACGAACGGGAATCTGTAAAAGATTACCATCGAGGGTCTAGATGGGTTAGGTTAGGTTATATTACGATATAGACGTATATAATGTTCCCACCGAGAAGTGGGGCCGACCCGCCAGGAATGTTGGGAAATACTACAGTCGAGATGTTAAGATGCCTTAGGTTAGGATATATTACGTTACAAACGTATATAACGTCCGCACCGAGACGTACGGGACGACACGAACGGGATTCTGAAAACATTACCAGCGAGGGTCTAGATGGGTTAGGTTAGGTTATATTACGATACAGACGTATATAATGTGCCCACCGAGAAGTAGTGGCCGTCCCGCCAGGAATGTTGGAAAATACTACATCCGAAATGTTAGGTTCCCTTAGGTTAGGATATATAACGTTATTGACGTATATAATGTCCGCACCGAGACGAACGGGACGACACGAACGGGATTCTGTAAAACGTTACCAGCGAGGGTCTAGATGGGTTAGGTTAGGTTATATTACGATACAGACGTATGTAATGTGCCCACCGAGCAGTAGTGGCCGACTCGCCAGGAATGTTAGAAAATACTACATCCGAGATGTTAGGTACCCTTACGTTAGGATATATAACGTTATGCACGTATATAATACCCCACCGAGAAGTACGGGCAGACACGAACGGGATTCTGTAAAACATTACCATCGAGGGTCTAGATGGGTTAGGTTAGGTTATATTACGTTATAGACGTAGATAATGTTCCTAGCGAGAAGTGGGGCCGACCCGCCAGGAACGTTGTGAAATACTACAGTCGAGATATTAAGTTGCCTTAGGTTAGGATATATAACGTTATAGACGTATATAATTACCCACCGAGAAGTACGGACCGACACGAACGGGAATCTGTAAAACATTACCATCGAGGGTCAAGATGGGTTAGGTTAGGTTATATTACGTTATAGACGTAGATAATGTTCCCACCGAGAAGTGGGGACGACCCGCCAGGAATGTTGTGAAACACTACATTCGAGATGTTTGGTTGCCTTAGGTTAGGATATATAACGTTGTAGACGCATATAATGTCCCCACCGAGAAGTACGGGACGACATGACCAGGATTCCTTAAAACATTTCCAGCGAGGAGCTAGATGGGTTAGGTTAGGTTATATTACGTTATAGACGTAGATAATGTCCCCACCGGGAAGTGGGGCCGACCCGCCTGGAATGTTGTGAAATACTACATTCGAGATGTTAAGTTGCCTTAGGTTAGGATATATAACGTTATATACGTGTATAATAACCCACCGAGAAGTACGGACCGACACGAACGGGAATCTGTAAAAGATTACCATCGAGGGTCTAGATGGGTTAGGTTAGGTTATATTACGATATAGACGTATATAATGTTCCCACCGAGAAGTGGGGCCGACCCGCCAGGAATGTTGGGAAATACTACAGTCGAGATGTTAAGATGCCTTAGGTTAGGATATATTACGTTACAAACGTATATAACGTCCGCACCGAGACGTACGGGACGACACGAACGGGATTCTGAAAACATTACCAGCGAGGGTCTAGATGGGTTAGGTTAGGTTATATTACGATACAGACGTATATAATGTGCCCACCGAGAAGTGGGGCCGAACCGCCAGGAATGTTGTGAAACACTACATTCGAGATGTTAAGTTGCCTTAGGTTAGGATATATAACGTTATAGACGTATATAATGTCCGCACCGAGACGAACGGGACGACACGAACGGGATTCTGTAAAACGTTACCAGCGAGGGTCTAGATGGGTTAGGTTAGGTTATATTACGATACAGACGTATGTAATGTGCCCACCGAGCAGTAGTGGCCGACTCGCCAGGTATGTTAGAAAATACTACATCCGAGATGTTAGGTACCCTTACGTTAGGATATATAACGTTATGCACGTATATAATACCCCACCGAGAAGTACGGGCAGACACGAACGGGATTCTGTAAAACATTACCATCGAGGGTCTAGATGGGTTAGGTTAGGTTATATTACGTTATAGACGTAGATAATGTTCCTAGCGAGAAGTGGGGCCGACCCGCCAGGAACGTTGTGAAATACTACAGTCGAGATATTAAGTTGCCTTAGGTTAGGATATATAACGTTATAGACGTATATAATGTTCGCACCGAGACGTACGGGACGACACGAACGGGATTCTGTAAAACATTACCAGCGAGGGTCTAGATGGCTTAGGTTAGGTTATATTACGATATAGACGTATATAATGTGCCCACCGAGAAGTGGGGACAACCCACCAGGAATGTTGTGAAACACTACATTCGAGATGTTAGGTTGCCCTAGGTTAGGATATATAACGTTATAGACGTATATAATGTCCGCACCGAGACGTACGGGACGACACAAACGGGATACTGTAAAACATTACAAGCGAGGGTCTATATGGGTTAGGTTAGGTTATATTACGATACAGACGTATGTAATGTGCCCATCGAGAAGTAGTGCCCGACCCGCCAGGAATGTTGGAAAATACTACATCCGAGATGTTAGGTTCCCTTAGGTTAGGATATATAACGTTATAGACGTATATAATAACCCACCTAGAAGTACGGGCCGACACGAACGTGATTCTGTAAAACATTACCAGCGAGGGTCTAGATGGGTTAGGTTAGGTTATATTACGATATAGACGTATATAATGTGCCCACCGAGAAGTGGGGACAACCCACCAGGAACGTTGTGAAACACTACATTCGAGATGTTAGGTTGCCCTAGGTTAGGATATATAACGTTATAGACGTATATAATGTCCGCACCGAGACGTACGGGACGACACAAACGGGATACTGTAAAACATTACAAGCGAGGGTCTAGATGGGTTAGGTTAGGTTATATTACGATACAGACGTATGTAATATGCCCATCGAGAAGTAGTGCCCGACCCGCCAGGAATGTTGGAAAATACTACATCCGAGATGTTAGGTTCCCTTAGGTTAGGATATATAACGTTATAGACGTATATAATTACCCACCGAGAAGTACGGACCGACACGAACGGGAATCTGTAAAACATTACCATCGAGGGTCAAGATGGGTTAGGTTAGGTTATATTACGATACAGACGTATGTAATGTGCCCATCGAGAAGTAGTGCCCGACCCGCCAGGAATGTTGGAAAATGCTACATCCGAGATGTTAGGTTCCCTTAGGTTAGAATATATAACGTTATAGACGTATATAATACCCCACCTAGAAGTACGGGCCGACACGAACGGGATTCTGTAAAACATTACCATCGAGGGTGTAGGTGGGTTAGATTAGGTTATATAACGTTATAGACGTAGATAATGTTCCCACCGAGACGTGGGGCCGACCCTCCAGGAATGTTGTGAAATACTACAGTCGAGATTTTAGGTTGCCTTAGGTTAGGATATATAACGTTATAGACGTATATAATGTCCCCACCGAGAAGTACGGGACGACATGACCAGGATTCCTTAAAACATTTCCAGCGAGGAGCTAGATGGGTTAGGTTAGGTTATATTACGTTATAGACGTAGATAATGTCCCCACCGGGAAGTGGGGCCGACCCGCCTGGAATGTTGTGAAATACTACATTCGAGATGTTAAGTTGCCTTAGGTTAGGATATATAACGTTATATACGTGTATAATAACCCACCGAGAAGTACGGACCGACACGAACGGGAATCTGTAAAAGATTACCATCGAGGGTCTAGATGGGTTAGGTTAGGTTATATTACGATATAGACGTATATAATGTTCCCACCGAGAAGTGGGGCCGACCCGCCAGGAATGTTGGGAAATACTACAGTCGAGATGTTAAGATGCCTTAGGTTAGGATATATTACGTTACAAACGTATATAACGTCCGCACCGAGACGTACGGGACGACACGAACGGGATTCTGAAAACATTACCAGCGAGGGTCTAGATGGGTTAGGTTAGGTTATATTACGATACAGACGTATATAATGTGCCCACCGAGAAGTAGTGGCCGTCCCGCCAGGAATGTTGGAAAATACTACATCCGAAATGTTAGGTTCCCTTAGGTTAGGATATATAACGTTATTGACGTATATAATGTCCGCACCGAGACGAACGGGACGACACGAACGGGATTCTGTAAAACGTTACCAGCGAGGGTCTAGATGGGTTAGGTTAGGTTATATTACGATACAGACGTATGTAATGTGCCCACCGAGCAGTAGTGGCCGACTCGCCAGGAATGTTAGAAAATACTACATCCGAGATGTTAGGTACCCTTACGTTAGGATATATAACGTTATGCACGTATATAATACCCCACCGAGAAGTACGGGCAGACACGAACGGGATTCTGTAAAACATTACCATCGAGGGTCTAGATGGGTTAGGTTAGGTTATATTACGTTATAGACGTAGATAATGTTCCTAGCGAGAAGTGGGGCCGACCCGCCAGGAACGTTGTGAAATACTACAGTCGAGATATTAAGTTGCCTTAGGTTAGGATATATAACGTTATAGACGTATATAATGTTCGCACCGAGACGTACGGGACGACACGAACGGGATTCTCTAAAACATTACCAGCGAGGGTCTAGATGGCTTAGGTTAGGTTATATTACGATATAGACGTATATAATGTGCCCACCGAGAAGTGGGGACAACCCACCAGGAATGTTGTGAAACACTACATTCGAGATGTTCGGTTGCCCTAGGTTAGGATATATAACGTTATAGACGTATATAATGTCCGCACCGAGACGTACGGGACGACACAAACGGGATACTGTAAAACATTACAAGCGAGGGTCTAGATGGGTTAGGATAGGTTATATTACGATACAGACGTATGTAATGTGCCCATCGAGAAGTAGTGCCCGACCCGCCAGGAATGTTGGAAAATACTACATCCGAGATGTTAGGTTCCCTTAGGTTAGGATATATAACGTTATAGACGTATATAATACCCCACCTAGAAGTACGGGCCGACACGAACGTGATTCTGTAAAACATTACCAGCGAGGGTCTAGATGGGTTAGGTTAGGTTATATTACGATACAGACGTATATAATGTGCCCACCAAGAAGTGGGGACAACCCACCAGGAATGTTGGAAAATACTACATCCGAAATGTTAGGTTCCCTTAGGTTAGGATATATAACGTTATAGACGTATATAATACCCCACCGAGAAGTACGGTCCGACACGAACGGGATTCTGTAAAACATTACCATCGAGGGTCTAGATGGGTTAGGTTAGGTTATATTACGTTATAGACGTAGATAATGTTCCCACCGAGAAGTGGAGCCGAACCGCCTGGAATGTTGTGAAATACTACAGTCGAGATGTTAGGTTGCCTTAGGTTAGGATATATAACGTTATAGACGTATATAATGTCTGCACCAAGACGTACGGGACGACACGAACGGGATTCTGTAAAACATTACCAGCGATGGTCTAGATGGGTTAGGTTAGGTTATATTACGATACAGACGTATATAATGTGCCCACCGAGAAGTAGTGGCCGTCCCGCCAGGAATGTTGGAAAATACTACATCCGAAATGTTAGGTTGCGTTAGGTTAGGATATATAACGTTATAGACGTATATAATGTCCCCACCGAGAAGTACGGGACGACACGAGACGGGATTCTGTAAAATATTACCAGCGAGTTTCTAGATGGGTTAGGTTAGGTTATATTACGATACAGACGTATATAATGTGCCCACCGAGAAGTAGTGGCCGTCCCGCCAGGAATGTTGGAAAATACTACATCCGAAATGTTAGGTTCCCTTAGGTTAGAATATATAACGTTATTGACGTATATAATGTCCGCACCGAGACGTACGGGACGACACGATCGGGATTCTGTAAAACATTACCAGCGAGGGTCTAGATGGGTTAGGTTAGGTTATATTACGTTATAGACGTATATAATGTTCCCACCGAGAAGTGGGGACGACCCGCCAGGAATGTTGTGAAACACTATATTCGAGATGTTAGGTTGCCTTAGGTTAGGATATATAACGTTGTAGACGCATATAATGTCCGCACCGAGACGTACGGGACGACACGAGACGGGATTCTGTAAAATATTACCAGCGAGGTTCTAGATGGGTTAGGTTAGGTTATATTACGTTATAGACGTAAATAATGTTGCCACCGAGAAGTGGAGCCGAACCGCCTGGAATGTTGTGAAATACTACATTCGAGATCTTAGGTTGCCTTAGGTTAGGATATATAACGTTATAGACGTATATAATACCCCACCGAGAAGTACGGGGCGACACGACCAGGATTCCGTAAAACATTACCAGCGAAGAGCTAGATGGGTTAGGTTGGGTTATATGACGTTATAGACGTAAATAATGTTTCCACCGAGAAGTGGGCCCGACGCGCCTGGAATGTTGTGAAATACCACAGTCGAGATGTTAGGTTGCCTTAGGTTAGGATATATAACGTTATAGACGTATATAATGTCCCCACCGAGACGTACGGGACGACACAAACGGGATACTGTAAAACATTACAAGCCAGGGTCTAGATGGGTTAGGTTAGGTTATATTACGTTATAGACGTAAATAATGTTCCCACCGAGAAGTGGAGCCGAACCGCCTGGAATGTTGTGAAATACTACATTCGAGATCTTAGGTTGCCTTAGGTTAGGATATATAACGTTATAGACATATATAATGTGAGCACCAAGACGTACGGGACGACACGAACGGGATTCTGTAAAACATTACCAGCGAGAGTCTAGATGAGTTAGGTTAGGTTATATTACGTTATAGACGTAAATAATGTTCCCACCGAGAAGTGGGACCGCCGACCCGCCAGGAATGTTGGAAAATACTACATCCGAGATGTTAAGTTGCGTTAGGTTAGGATATATAACGTTATAGACGTATATAATGTCCCCACCGAGAAGTACGGGACGACACGACCAGGATTCCGTAAAACATTACCAGCGAGAAGCTAGATGGGTTAGGTTTGGTTATATTACGTTATAGACGTAAATAATGTTCCCACCGAGATGTGGGGCCGACGCGCCTGGAATGTTGTGAAATACTACAGTCGAGATGTTAGGTTGCCTTAGGTTAGGATATATAACGTTATAGATGTATATAATGTCCGCACCGAGACGTACGGGACGACACGACCAGGATTCCGTAAAACATTACCAGCGAGGAGCTAGATGGGTTAGGTTGGGTTATATTACGTTATAGACGTAAAGAATGTTCCCACCGAGAAGTGGAGCCGAACCGCCTGTAATGTTGTGAAATACTACAGTCGAGATGTTAGGTTGCCTTAGGTTAGGATATATAACGTTATAGACGTATATAATGTCCGCACCAAGACGTACGGGACGACACGAACGGGATTCTGTAAAACATTACCAGCGAGGGTCTAGATGGGTTAGGTTAGGTTATATTACGATACAGACGTATATAATGTGCCCACCGAGAAGTAGTGGCCGTCCCGACAGGAATGTTGGAAAATACTACATCCGAAATGTTAGGTTGCCTTAGGTTAGGATATATAACGTTGTAGACGCATATAATGTCCGCACCGAGACGTACGGGAGGACACGAACGGGATTCTGTAAAACATTACCAGCGAGGGTCTAGATGGGTTAGGTTAGGTTATATTACGTTATAGACGTATATAATGTTCCCACCGAGAAGTGGGGACGACCCGCCAGGAATGTTGGAAAATACTACATCCGAGATGTTAAGTAGCGTTAGGTTAGGATATATAACGTTATAGACGTATATAATGTCCCCACCGAGAAGTACGGGACGACACGAGACGGGATTCTGTAAAATATTACCAGCGAGGGTCTAGATGGGTTAGGTTAGGTTATATTTCGTTATAGACGTAAATAATGTTCCCACCGAGAAGTGGGGCTGACCCGCCTGGAATGTTGTGAAATACTACAGTCGAGATGTTAGGTTGCCTTAAGTTAGGATATATAACGTTATAGACGTATATAATACCCCACCGAGAAGCACGGGACGACACGACCAGGATTCCGTAAAACATTACCAGCGAGGAGCTAGATGGGTTAGGTTGGGTTATATGACGTTATAGACGTAAATAATGTTTCCACCGAGAAGTGGGCCCGACGCGCCTGGAATGTTGTGAAATACCACAGTCGAGATGTTAGGTTGCCTTAGGTTAGGATATATAACGTTATAGACGTATATAATGTCCCCACCGAGACGTACGGGACGACACGACCAGGATTCCGTAAAACATTACCAGCGAGGAGCTAGATGGGTTAGGTTTGGTTATATTACGTTATAGACGTAAATAATGTTCCCACCGAGATGTGGGGCCGACGCGCCTGGAATGTTGTGAAATACTACAGTCGAGATGTTAGGTTGCCTTAGGTTAGGATATATAACGTTATAGATGTATATAATGTCCGCACCGAGACGTACGGGACGACACGACCAGGATTCCGTAAAACATTACCAGCGAGGAGCTAGATGGGTTAGGTTGGGTTATATTACGTTATAGACGTAAATAATGTTCCCACCGAGATGTGGGGCCGACGCGCCTGGAATGTTGTGAAATACTACAGTCGAGATGTTAGGTTGCCTTAGGTTAGGATATATAACGTTATAGACGTATATAATGTCCGCACCAAGACGTACGGGACGACACGAACGGGATTCTGTAAAACATTACCAGCGAGAGTCTAGATGGGTTAGGTTAGGTTATATTACGTTATAGACGTAAATAATGTTCCCACCGAGAAGTGGGGCCGACCCGCCTGGAATGTTGTGAAATACTACAGTCGAGATGTTAGGTTGCCTTAGGTTAGGATATATAACGTTATAGACGTATATAGTGTCCGCACCGAGACGTACGGGACGACACGAACGGGATTCTGTAAAATATTACCAGCGAGGGACTAGATGGGTTAGGTTAGGTTATATTACGATATAGACGTATATAATGTGCCCACGGAGAAGTAGGGACGACCCGTCAGGAATGTTGTGAAACACTACATTCGAGATAGGTTGCCTTATGGTAATATATACAACGTTATAAACGTATAGAATGTCCCCACCGAGAAGTACGGGCCGACACGCCCGGGATTCTGTAAAACATTATCACCGAGGGGCAAGGTGGGTTAGCTTAGGTTATATTACGATATAGACGTATATAATGTCCCCAACGAAAAATGGGGCCGACCCGCCAGGAATGTCGTGAAATACTACATTCGAGATATTAGGTAGGCTTATGGTAATATATACAACGATATAGACGTATATAATGTGCCCACCGAGAAGTAGTGGCCGACCCGCCAGGAATGTTGGAAAATACTACATCCGAGATGTTAAGTTGCGTTAGGTTAGGATATATAACGTTATAGACGTATATAATGTCCCCACCGAGAAGTACGGGACGACACGACCAGGATACCGTAAAACATTACCAGCGAGGAGCTAGATGGGTTAGGTTGGGTTATATTACGTTATAGACGTAAATAATGTTTCCACCGAGAAGTGGGGCCGACGCGCCTGGAATGTTGTGAAATACTACAGTCGAGATGTTAGGTTGCCTTAGGTTAGGATATATAACGTTATTGACGTATATAATGTGCGCACCGAGACGTACGGGACGACACGAGACGGGATTCTGTAAAATATTACCAGCGAGGTTCTAGATGGGTTAGGATAGGTTATATTACGTTATAGACGTAAAGAATGTTGCCACCGAGAAGTGGAGCCGAAACGCCTGGAATGTTGTGAAATACTACAGTCGAGATGTTAGGTTGCCTTAGGTTAGGATATATAACGTTATAGACGTATATAATGTCAGCACCAAGACGTACCGGACGACACGAACGGGATTCTGTAAAACATTACCAGCGAGGGTCTAGATGGGTTAGGTTAGGTTATATTACGACACGGACGTATATAATGTGCCCACCGAGAAGTAGTGGCCGTCCCGACAGGAATGTTGGAAAATACTACATCCGAAATGTTAGGTTCCCTTAGGTTAGGATATATAAAGTTATAGACGTATATAATACCCCACCGAGAAGTACGGGCCGATACGAACGGGATTCTGTAAAACTTTACCATCGAGGGTCTAGATGGGTTAGGTTAGGTTATATTACGTTATAGACGTAGATAATGTTCCCACCGAGAAGTGGAGCCGAACCGCCTGGAATGTTGTGAAATACTACAGTCGAGATGTTAGGTTGCCTTAGGTTAGGATATATAACGTTATAGACGTATATAATGTCTGCACCAAGACGTACGGGACTACACGATCGGGATTCTGTAAAACATTACCAGCGAGGGTCTAGATGGGTTAGGTTAGGTTATATTACGTTATAGACGTATATAATGTTCCCACCGAGAAGTGGGGACGACCCGCCAGGAATGTTGTGAAATACTACAGTCGAGATGTTAGGTTGCCTCAGGTTAGGATATATAACGTTATAGACGTATATAATGTCCGCACCGAGACGTACGGGACGACACGAACGGGATTCTGTAAAATATTACCAGCGAGGGACTAGATGGGTTAGGTTAGGTTATATTACGATATAGACGTATATAATGTGCCCACGGAGAAGTAGGGACGACCCGTCAGGAATGTTGTGAAACACTACATTCGAGATAGGTTGCCTTATGGTAATATATACAACGTTATAAACGTATAGAATGTCCCCACCGAGAAGTACGGGCCGACACGCCCGGGATTCTGTAAAACATTATCACCGAGGGGCAAGGTGGGTTAGCTTAGGTTATATTACGATATAGACGTAAATAATGTCCCCAACGAAAAATGGGGCCGACCCGCCAGGAATGTCGTGAAATACTACATTCGAGATATTAGGTAGGCTTATGGTAATATATACAACGATATAGACGTATATAATGTGCCCACCGAGAAGTAGTGGCCGACCCGCCAGGAATGTTGGAAAATACTACATCCGAGATGTTAAGTTGCGTTAGGATAGGATATATAACGTTATAGACGTATATAATGTCCCCACCGAGAAGTACGGGACGACACGACCAGGATACCGTAAAACATTACCAGCGAGGAGCTAGATGGGTTAGGTTGGGTTATATTACGTTATAGACGTAAATAATGTTTCCACCGAGAAGTGGGGCCGACGCGCCTGGAATGTTGTGAAATACTACAGTCGAGATGTTAGGTTGCCTTAGGTTAGGATATATAACGTTATTGACGTATATAATGTGCGCACCGAGACGTACGGGACGACACGAGACGGGATTCTGTAAAATATTACCAGCGAGGTTCTAGATGGGTTAGGATAGGTTATATTACGTTATAGACGTAAAGAATGTTGCCACCGAGAAGTGGAGCCGAAACGCCTGGAATGTTGTGAAATACTACAGTCGAGATGTTAGGTTGCCTTAGGTTAGGATATATAACGTTATAGACGTATATAATGTCAGCACCAAGACGTACGGGACGACACGAACGGGATTCTGTAAAACATTACCAGCGAGGGTCTAGATGGGTTAGGTTAGGTTATATTACGATACGGACGTATATAATGTGCCCACCGAGAAGTAGTGGCCGTCCCGACAGGAATGTTGGAAAATACTACATCCGAAATGTTAGGTTCCCTTAGGTTAGGATATATAACGTTATAGACGTATATAATACCCCACCGAGAAGTACGGGCCGATACGAACGGGATTCTGTAAAACTTTACCATCGAGGGTCTAGATGGGTTAGGTTAGGTTATATTACGTTATAGACGTAGATAATGTTCCCACCGAGAAGTGGAGCCGAACCGCCTGGAATGTTGTGAAATACTACAGTCGAGATGTTAGGTTGCCTTAGGTTAGGATATATAACGTTATAGACGTATATAATGTCTGCACCAAGACGTACGGGACGACACGATCGGGATTCTGTAAAACATTACCAGCGAGGGTCTAGATGGGTTAGGTTAGGTTATATTACGTTATAGACGTATATAATGTTCCCACCGAGAAGTGGGGACGACCCGCCAGGAATGTTGTGAAATACTACAGTCGAGATGTTAGGTTGCCTTAGGTTAGGATATATAACGTTGTAGACGCATATAATGTCAGCACCAAGACGTACGGGACGACACGAGACGGGATTCTGTAAAATATTACCAGCGAGGTTCTAGATGGGTTAGGTTAGGTTATATTACGATACAGACGTATATAATGTGCCCACCGAGAAGTAGTGGCCGTCCCGACAGGAATGTTGGAAAATACTACATCCGAAATGTTAGGTTCCCTTAGGTTAGAATATATAACGTTATTGACGTATATAATGTCCGCACCGAGACGTACGGGACGACACGATCGGGATTCTGTAAAACATTACCAGCGAGGGTCTAGATGGGTTAGGTTAGGTTATATTACGTTATAGACGTATATAATGTTCCCACCGAGAAGTGGGGACGACCCGCCAGGAATGTTGTGAAACACTATATTCGAGATGTTAGGTTGCCTTAGGTTAGGATATATAACGTTATAGACGTATATAATACCCCACCGAGAAGTACGGGACGACACGACCAGGATTCCGTAAAACATTACCAGCGAAGAGCTAGATGGGTTAGGTTGGGTTATATGACGTTATAGACGTAAATAATGTTTCCACCGAGAAGTGGGCCCGACGCGCCTGGAATGTTGTGAAATACCACAGTCGAGATGTTAGGTTGCCTTAGGTTAGGATATATAACGTTATAGACGTATATAATGTCCCCACCGAGACGTACGGGACGACACAAACGGGATACTGTAAAACATTACAAGTCAGGGTCTAGATGGGTTAGGTTAGGTTATATTACGTTATAGACGTAAATAATGTTCCCACCGAGAAGTGGAGCCGAACCGCCTGGAATGCTGTGAAATACTACATTCGAGATCTTAGGTTGCCTTAGGTTAGGATATATAACGTTATAGACGTATATAATGTGAGCACCAAGACGTACGGGACGACACGAACGGGATTCTGTAAAACATTACCAGCGAGAGTCTAGATGAGTTAGGTTAGGTTATATTACGTTATAGACGTAAATAATGTTCCCACCGAGAAGTGGGACCGCCGACCCGCCAGGAATGTTGGAAAATACTACATCCGAGATGTTAAGTTGCGTTAGGTTAGGATATATAACGTTATAGACGTATATAATGTCCCCACCGAGAAGTACGGGACGACACGACCAGGATTCCGTAAAACATTACCAGCGAGAAGCTAGATGGGTTAGGTTTGGTTATATTACGTTATAGACGTAAATAATGTTCCCACCGAGATGTGGGGCCGACGCGCCTGGAATGTTGTGAAATACTACAGTCGAGATGTTAGGTTGCCTTAGGTTAGGATATATAACGTTATAGATGTATATAATGTCCGCACCGAGACGTACGGGACGACACGACCAGGATTCCGTAAAACATTACCAGCGAGGAGCTAGATGGGTTAGGTTGGGTTATATTACGTTATAGACGTAAATAATGTTCCCACCGAGATGTGGGGCCGACGCGCCTGGAATGTTGTGAAATACTACAGTCGAGATGTTAGGTTGCCTTAGGTTAGGATATATAACGTTATAGACGTATATAATGTCCGCACCAAGACGTACGGGACGACACGAACGGGATTCTGTAAAACATTACCAGCGAGAGTCTAGATGGGTTAGGTTAGGTTATATTACGTTATAGACGTAAATAATGTTCCCACCGAGAAGTGGGGCCGACCCGCCTGGAATGTTGTGAAATACTACAGTCGAGATGTTAGGTTGCCTTAGGTTAGGATATATAACGTTATAGACGTATGTAATGTCCGCACCGAGACGTACGGGACGACACGAACGGGATTCTGTAAAATATTACCAGCGAGGGTCTAGATGGGTTAGGTTAGGTTATATTACGATATAGACGTATATAATGTGCCCACGGAGAAGTAGGGACGACCCGTCAGGAATGTTGTGAAACACTACATTCGAGATAGGTTGCCTTATGGTAATATATACAACGTTATAAACGTATAGAATGTCCCCACCGAGAAGTACGGGCCGACACGCCCGGGATTCTGTAAAACATTATCACCGAGGGGCAAGTTGGGTTAGCTTAGGTTATATTACGATATAGACGTATATAATGTCCCCAACGAAAAGTGGGGCCGACCCGCCAGGAATGTTGTGAAATACTACATTCGAGATATTAGGTTGGCTTATGGTAATATATACAACGATATAGACGTATATAATGTGCCCACCGAGAAGTAGTGGCCGACCCGCCAGGAATGTTGGAAAATACTACATCCGAGATGTTAAGTTGCGTTAGGTTAGGATATATAACGTTATAGACGTATATAATACCCCACCGGGAAGTACGGGCCGATACGAACGGGATTCTGTAAAACTTTACCATCGAGGGTCTAGATGGGTTAGGTTAGGTTATATTACGTTATAGACGTAGATAATGTTCCCACCGAGAAGTGGAGCCGAACCGCCTGGAATGTTGTGAAATACTACAGTCGAGATGTTAGGTTGCCTTAGGTTAGGATATATAACGTTATAGACGTATATAATGTCTGCACCAAGACGTACGGGACGACACGATCGGGATTCTGTAAAACATTACCAGCGAGGGTCTAGATGGGTTAGGTTAGGTTATATTACGTTATAGACGTATATAATGTTCCCACCGAGAAGTGGGGACGACCCGCCAGGAATGTTGTGAAACACTATATTCGAGATGTTAGGTTGCCTTAGGTTAGGATATATAACGTTGTAGACGCATATAATGTCCGCACCGAGACGTACGGGACGACACGAGACGGGATTCTGTAAAATATTACCAGCGAGGTTCTAGATGGGTTAGGTTAGGTTATATTACGATACAGACGTATATAATGTGCCCACCGAGAAGTAGTGGCCGTCCCGCCAGGAATGTTGGAAAATACTACATCCGAAATGTTAGGTTCCCTTAGGTTAGAATATATAACGTTATTGACGTATATATTGTCCGCACCGAGACGTACGGGACGACACGATCGGGATTCTGTAAAACATTACCAGCGAGGGTCTAGATGGGTTAGGTTAGGTTATATTACGTTATAGACGTATATAATGTTCCCACCGAGAAGTGGGGACGACCCGCCAGGAATGTTGTGAAACACTATATTCGAGATGTTAGGTTGCCTTAGGTTAGGATATATAACGTTGTAGACGCATATAATGTCCGCACCGAGACGTACGGGACGACACGAGACGGGATTCTGTAAAATATTACCAGCGAGGTTCTAGATGGGTTAGGTTAGGTTATATTACGTTATAGACGTAAATAATGTTGCCACCGAGAAGTGGAGCCGAACCGCCTGGAATGTTGTGAAATACTACATTCGAGATCTTAGGTTGCCTTAGGTTAGGATATATAACGTTATAGACGTATATAATACCCCACCGAGAAGTACGGGACGACACGACCAGGATTCCGTAAAACATTACCAGCGAAGAGCTAGATGGGTTAGGTTGGGTTATATGACGTTATAGACGTAAATAATGTTTCCACCGAGAAGTGGGCCCGACGCGCCTGGAATGTTGTGAAATACCACAGTCGAGATGTTAGGTTGCCTTAGGTTAGGATATATAACGTTATAGACGTATATAATGTCCCCACCGAGACGTACGGGACGACACAAACGGGATACTGTAAAACATTACAAGCCAGGGTCTAGATGGGTTAGGTTAGGTTATATTACGTTATAGACGTAAATAATGTTCCCACCGAGAAGTGGAGCCGAACCGCCTGGAATGTTGTGAAATACTACATTCGAGATCTTAGGTTGCCTTAGGTTAGGATATATAACGTTATAGACGTATATAATGTGAGCACCAAGACGTACGGGACGACACGAACGGGATTCTGTAAAACATTACCAGCGAGAGTCTAGATGAGTTAGGTTAGGTTATATTACGTTATAGACGTAAATAATGTTCCCACCGAGAAGTGGGACCGCCGACCCGCCAGGAATGTTGGAAAATACTACATCCGAGATGTTAAGTTGCGTTAGGTTAGGATATATAACGTTATAGACGTATATAATGTCCCCACCGAGAAGTACGGGACGACACGACCAGGATTCCGTAAAACATTACCAGCGAGAAGCTAGATGGGTTAGGTTTGGTTATATTACGTTATAGACGTAAATAATGTTCCCACCGAGATGTGGGGCCGACGCGCCTGGAATGTTGTGAAATACTACAGTCGAGATGTTAGGTTGCCTTAGGTTAGGATATATAACGTTATAGATGTATATAATGTCCGCACCGAGACGTACGGGACGACACGACCAGGATTCCGTAAAACATTACCAGCGAGGAGCTAGATGGGTTAGGTTGGGTTATATTACGTTATAGACGTAAATAATGTTTCCACCGAGAAGTGGGGCCGACGCGCCTGGAATGTTGTGAAATACTACAGTCGAGATGTTAGGTTGCCTTAGGTTAGGATATATAACGTTATAGACGTATATAATGTCCGCACCGAGACGTACGGGACGACACGAACGGGATTCTGTAAAATATTACCAGCGAGGGTCTAGATGGGTTAGGTTAGGTTATATTACGATATAGACGTATATAATGTGCCCACGGAGAAGTAGGGACGACCCGTCAGGAATGTTGTGAAACACTACATTCGAGATAGGTTGCCTTATGGTAATATATACAACGTTATAAACGTATAGAATGTCCCCACCGAGAAGTACGGGCCGACACGCCCGGGATTCTGTAAAACATTATCACCGAGGGGCAAGGTGGGTTAGCTTAGGTTATATTACGATATAGACGTATATAATGTCCCCAACGAAAAGTGGGGCCGACCCGCCAGGAATGTTGTGAAATACTACATTCGAGATATTAGGTTGGCTTATGGTAATATATACAACGATATAGACGTATATAATGTGCCCACCGAGAAGTAGTGGCCGACCCGCCAGGAATGTTGGAAAATACTACATCCGAGATGTTAAGTTGCGTTAGGTCAGGATATATAACGTTATAGACGTATATAATGTCCCCACCGAGAAGTACGGGACGACACGACCAGGATACCGTAAAACATTACCAGCGAGGAGCTAGATGGGTTAGGTTGGGTTATATTACGTTATAGACGTAAATAATGTTTCCACCGAGAAGTGGGGCCGACGCGCCTGGAATGTTGTGAAATACTACAGTCGAGATGTTAGGTTGCCTTAGGTTAGGATATATAACGTTATAGACGTATATAATGTCTGCACCAAGACGTACGGGACGACACGATCGGGATTCTGTAAAACATTACCAGCGAGGGTCTAGATGGGTTAGGTTAGGTTATATTACGTTATAGACGTATATAATGTTCCCACCGAGAAGTGGGGACGACCCGCCAGGAATGTTGTGAAATACTACAGTCGAGATGTTAGGTTGCCTTAGGTTAGGATATATAACGTTATAGACGTATATAATGTCCGCACCGAGACGTACGGGACGACACGAACGGGATTCTGTAAAATATTACCAGCGAGGGACTAGATGGGTTAGGTTAGGTTATATTACGATATAGACGTATATAATGTGCCCACGGAGAAGTAGGGACGACCCGTCAGGAATGTTGTGAAACACTACATTCGAGATAGGTTGCCTTATGGTAATATATACAACGTTATAAACGTATAGAATGTCCCCACCGAGAAGTACGGGCCGACACGCCCGGGATTCTGTAAAACATTATCACCGAGGGGCAAGGTGGGTTAGCTTAGGTTATATTACGATATAGACGTATATAATGTCCCCAACGAAAAATGGGGCCGACCCGCCAGGAATGTCGTGAAATACTACATTCGAGATATTAGGTAGGCTTATGGTAATATATACAACGATATAGACGTATATAATGTGCCCACCGAGAAGTAGTGGCCGACCCGCCAGGAATGTTGGAAAATACTACATCCGAGATGTTAAGTTGCGTTAGGTTAGGATATATAACGTTATAGACGTATATAATGTCCCCACCGAGAAGTACGGGACGACACGACCAGGATACCGTAAAACATTACCAGCGAGGAGCTAGATGGGTTAGGTTGGGTTATATTACGTTATAGACGTAAATAATGTTTCCACCGAGAAGTGGGGCCGACGCGCCTGGAATGTTGTGAAATACTACAGTCGAGATGTTAGGTTGCCTTAGGTTAGGATATATAACGTTATTGACGTATATAATGTGCGCACCGAGACGTACGGGACGACACGAGACGGGATTCTGTAAAATATTACCAGCGAGGTTCTAGATGGGTTAGGATAGGTTATATTACGTTATAGACGTAAAGAATGTTGCCACCGAGAAGTGGAGCCGAAACGCCTGGAATGTTGTGAAATACTACAGTCGAGATGTTAGGTTGCCTTAGGTTAGGATATATAACGTTATAGACGTATATAATGTCAGCACCAAGACGTACGGGACGACACGAACGGGATTCTGTAAAACATTACCAGCGAGGGTCTAGATGGGTTAGGTTAGGTTATATTACGATACGGACGTATATAATGTGCCCACCGAGAAGTAGTGGCCGTCCCGACAGGAATGTTGGAAAATACTACATCCGAAATGTTAGGTTCCCTTAGGTTAGGATATATAACGTTATAGACGTATATAATACCCCACCGAGAAGTACGGGCCGATACGAACGGGATTCTGTAAAACTTTACCATCGAGGGTCTAGATGGGTTAGGTTAGGTTATATTACGTTATAGACGTAGATAATGTTCCCACCGAGAAGTGGAGCCGAACCGCCTGGAATGTTGTGAAATACTACAGTCGAGATGTTAGGTTGCCTTAGGTTAGGATATATAACGTTATAGACGTATATAATGTCTGCACCAAGACGTACGGGACGACACGATCGGGATTCTGTAAAACATTACCAGCGAGGGTCTAGATGGGTTAGGTTAGGTTATATTACGTTATAGACGTATATAATGTTCCCACCGAGAAGTGGGGACGACCCGCCAGGAATGTTGTGAAATACTACAGTCGAGATGTTAGGTTGCCTTAGGTTAGGATATATAACGTTGTAGACGCATATAATGTCAGCACCAAGACGTACGGGACGACACGAGACGGGATTCTGTAAAATATTACCAGCGAGGTTCTAGATGGGTTAGGTTAGGTTATATTACGATACAGACGTATATAATGTGCCCACCGAGAAGTAGTGGCCGTCCCGACAGGAATGTTGGAAAATACTACATCCGAAATGTTAGGTTCCCTTAGGTTAGAATATATAACGTTATTGACGTATATAATGTCCGCACCGAGACGTACGGGACGACACGATCGGGATTCTGTAAAACATTACCAGCGAGGGTCTAGATGGGTTAGGTTAGGTTATATTACGTTATAGACGTATATAATGTTCCCACCGAGAAGTGGGGACGACCCGCCAGGAATGTTGTGAAACACTATATTCGAGATGTTAGGTTGCCTTAGGTTAGGATATATAACGTTATAGACGTATATAATACCCCACCGAGAAGTACGGGACGACACGACCAGGATTCCGTAAAACATTACCAGCGAAGAGCTAGATGGGTTAGGTTGGGTTATATGACGTTATAGACGTAAATAATGTTTCCACCGAGAAGTGGGCCCGACGCGCCTGGAATGTTGTGAAATACCACAGTCGAGATGTTAGGTTGCCTTAGGTTAGGATATATAACGTTATAGACGTATATAATGTCCCCACCGAGACGTACGGGACGACACAAACGGGATACTGTAAAACATTACAAGTCAGGGTCTAGATGGGTTAGGTTAGGTTATATTACGTTATAGACGTAAATAATGTTCCCACCGAGAAGTGGAGCCGAACCGCCTGGAATGCTGTGAAATACTACATTCGAGATCTTAGGTTGCCTTAGGTTAGGATATATAACGTTATAGACGTATATAATGTGAGCACCAAGACGTACGGGACGACACGAACGGGATTCTGTAAAACATTACCAGCGAGAGTCTAGATGAGTTAGGTTAGGTTATATTACGTTATAGACGTAAATAATGTTCCCACCGAGAAGTGGGACCGCCGACCCGCCAGGAATGTTGGAAAATACTACATCCGAGATGTTAAGTTGCGTTAGGTTAGGATATATAACGTTATAGACGTATATAATGTCCCCACCGAGAAGTACGGGACGACACGACCAGGATTCCGTAAAACATTACCAGCGAGAAGCTAGATGGGTTAGGTTTGGTTATATTACGTTATAGACGTAAATAATGTTCCCACCGAGATGTGGGGCCGACGCGCCTGGAATGTTGTGAAATACTACAGTCGAGATGTTAGGTTGCCTTAGGTTAGGATATATAACGTTATAGATGTATATAATGTCCGCACCGAGACGTACGGGACGACACGACCAGGATTCCGTAAAACATTACCAGCGAGGAGCTAGATGGGTTAGGTTGGGTTATATTACGTTATAGACGTAAATAATGTTCCCACCGAGATGTGGGGCCGACGCGCCTGGAATGTTGTGAAATACTACAGTCGAGATGTTAGGTTGCCTTAGGTTAGGATATATAACGTTATAGACGTATATAATGTCCGCACCAAGACGTACGGGACGACACGAACGGGATTCTGTAAAACATTACCAGCGAGAGTCTAGATGGGTTAGGTTAGGTTATATTACGTTATAGACGTAAATAATGTTCCCACCGAGAAGTGGGGCCGACCCGCCTGGAATGTTGTGAAATACTACAGTCGAGATGTTAGGTTGCCTTAGGTTAGGATATATAACGTTATAGACGTATGTAATGTCCGCACCGAGACGTACGGGACGACACGAACGGGATTCTGTAAAATATTACCAGCGAGGGTCTAGATGGGTTAGGTTAGGTTATATTACGATATAGACGTATATAATGTGCCCACGGAGAAGTAGGGACGACCCGTCAGGAATGTTGTGAAACACTACATTCGAGATAGGTTGCCTTATGGTAATATATACAACGTTATAAACGTATAGAATGTCCCCACCGAGAAGTACGGGCCGACACGCCCGGGATTCTGTAAAACATTATCACCGAGGGGCAAGTTGGGTTAGCTTAGGTTATATTACGATATAGACGTATATAATGTCCCCAACGAAAAGTGGGGCCGACCCGCCAGGAATGTTGTGAAATACTACATTCGAGATATTAGGTTGGCTTATGGTAATATATACAACGATATAGACGTATATAATGTGCCCACCGAGAAGTAGTGGCCGACCCGCCAGGAATGTTGGAAAATACTACATCCGAGATGTTAAGTTGCGTTAGGTTAGGATATATAACGTTATAGACGTATATAATACCCCACCGAGAAGTACGGGCCGATACGAACGGGATTCTGTAAAACTTTACCATCGAGGGTCTAGATGGGTTAGGTTAGGTTATATTACGTTATAGACGTAGATAATGTTCCCACCGAGAAGTGGAGCCGAACCGCCTGGAATGTTGTGAAATACTACAGTCGAGATGTTAGGTTGCCTTAGGTTAGGATATATAACGTTATAGACGTATATAATGTCTGCACCAAGACGTACGGGACGACACGATCGGGATTCTGTAAAACATTACCAGCGAGGGTCTAGATGGGTTAGGTTAGGTTATATTACGTTATAGACGTATATAATGTTCCCACCGAGAAGTGGGGACGACCCGCCAGGAATGTTGTGAAACACTATATTCGAGATGTTAGGTTGCCTTAGGTTAGGATATATAACGTTGTAGACGCATATAATGTCCGCACCGAGACGTACGGGACGACACGAGACGGGATTCTGTAAAATATTACCAGCGAGGTTCTAGATGGGTTAGGTTAGGTTATATTACGATACAGACTTATATAATGTGCCCACCGAGAAGTAGTGGCCGTCCCGCCAGGAATGTTGGAAAATACTACATCCGAAATGTTAGGTTCCCTTAGGTTAGAATATATAACGTTATTGACGTATATAATGTCCGCACCGAGACGTACGGGACGACACGATCGGGATTCTGTAAAACATTACCAGCGAGGGTCTAGATGGGTTAGGTTAGGTTATATTACGTTATAGACGTATATAATGTTCCCACCGAGAAGTGGGGACGACCCGCCAGGAATGTTGTGAAACACTATATTCGAGATGTTAGGTTGCCTTAGGTTAGGATATATAACGTTGTAGACGCATATAATGTCCGCACCGAGACGTACGGGACGACACGAGACGGGATTCTGTAAAATATTACCAGCGAGGTTCTAGATGGGTTAGGTTAGGTTATATTACGTTATAGACGTAAATAATGTTGCCACCGAGAAGTGGAGCCGAACCGCCTGGAATGTTGTGAAATACTACATTCGAGATCTTAGGTTGCCTTAGGTTAGGATATATAACGTTATAGACGTATATAATACCCCACCGAGAAGTACGGGACGACACGACCAGGATTCCGTAAAACATTACCAGCGAAGAGCTAGATGGGTTAGGTTGGGTTATATGACGTTATAGACGTAAATAATGTTTCCACCGAGAAGTGGGCCCGACGCGCCTGGAATGTTGTGAAATACCACAGTCGAGATGTTAGGTTGCCTTAGGTTAGGATATATAACGTTATAGACGTATATAATGTCCCCACCGAGACGTACGGGACGACACAAACGGGATACTGTAAAACATTACAAGCCAGGGTCTAGATGGGTTAGGTTAGGTTATATTACGTTATAGACGTAAATAATGTTCCCACCGAGAAGTGGAGCCGAACCGCCTGGAATGTTGTGAAATACTACATTCGAGATCTTAGGTTGCCTTAGGTTAGGATATATAACGTTATAGACGTATATAATGTGAGCACCAAGACGTACGGGACGACACGAACGGGATTCTGTAAAACATTACCAGCGAGAGTCTAGATGAGTTAGGTTAGGTTATATTACGTTATAGACGTAAATAATGTTCCCACCGAGAAGTGGGACCGCCGACCCGCCAGGAATGTTGGAAAATACTACATCCGAGATGTTAAGTTGCGTTAGGTTAGGATATATAACGTTATAGACGTATATAATGTCCCCACCGAGAAGTACGGGACGACACGACCAGGATTCCGTAAAACATTACCAGCGAGAAGCTAGATGGGTTAGGTTTGGTTATATTACGTTATAGACGTAAATAATGTTCCCACCGAGATGTGGGGCCGACGCGCCTGGAATGTTGTGAAATACTACAGTCGAGATGTTAGGTTGCCTTAGGTTAGGATATATAACGTTATAGATGTATATAATGTCCGCACCGAGACGTACGGGACGACACGACCAGGATTCCGTAAAACATTACCAGCGAGGAGCTAGATGGGTTAGGTTGGGTTATATTACGTTATAGACGTAAATAATGTTCCCACCGAGATGTGGGGCCGACGCGCCTGGAATGTTGTGAAATACTACAGTCGAGATGTTAGGTTGCCTTAGGTTAGGATATATAACGTTATAGACGTATATAATGTCCGCACCAAGACGTACGGGACGACACGAACGGGATTCTGTAAAACATTACCAGCGAGAGTCTAGATGGGTTAGGTTAGGTTATATTACGTTATAGACGTAAATAATGTTCCCACCGAGAAGTGGGGCCGACCCGCCTGGAATGTTGTGAAATACTACAGTCGAGATGTTAGGTTGCCTTAGGTTAGGATATATAACGTTATAGACGTATATAATGTCCGCACCGAGACGTACGGGACGACACGAACGGGATTCTGTAAAATATTACCAGCGAGGGTCTAGATGGGTTAGGTTAGGTTATATTACGATATAGACGTATATAATGTGCCCACGGAGAAGTAGGGACGACCCGTCAGGAATGTTGTGAAACACTACATTCGAGATAGGTTGCCTTATGGTAATATATACAACGTTATAAACGTATAGAATGTCCCCACCGAGAAGTACGGGCCGACACGCCCGGGATTCTGTAAAACATTATCACCGAGGGGCAAGGTGGGTTAGCTTAGGTTATATTACGATATAGACGTATATAATGTCCCCAACGAAAAGTGGGGCCGACCCGCCAGGAATGTTGTGAAATACTACATTCGAGATATTAGGTTGGCTTATGGTAATATATACAACGATATAGACGTATATAATGTGCCCACCGAGAAGTAGTGGCCGACCCGCCAGGAATGTTGGAAAATACTACATCCGAGATGTTAAGTTGCGTTAGGTTAGGATATATAACGTTATAGACGTATATAATGTCCCCACCGAGAAGCACGGGACGACACGACCAGGATACCGTAAAACATTACCAGCGAGGAGCTAGATGGGTTAGGTTGGGTTATATTACGTTATAGACGTAAATAATGTTTCCACCGAGAAGTGGGGCCGACGCGCCTGGAATGTTGTGAAATACTACAGTCGAGATGTTAGGTTGCCTTAGGTTAGGATATATAACGTTATAGACGTATATAATGTCTGCACCAAGACGTACGGGACGACACGATCGGGATTCTGTAAAACACTACCAGCGAGGGTCTAGATGGGTTAGGTTAGGTTATATTACGTTATAGACGTATATAATGTTCCCACCGAGAAGTGGGGACGACCCGCCAGGAATGTTGTGAAACACTATATTCGAGATGTTAGGTTGCCTTAGGTTAGGATATATAACGTTGTAGACGCATATAATGTCCGCACCGAGACGTACGGGACGACACGAGACGGGATTCTGTAAAATATTACCAGCGAGGTTCTAGATGGGTTAGGTTAGGTTATATTACGATACAGACGTATATAATGTGCCCACCGAGAAGTAGTGGCCGTCCCGCCAGGAATGTTGGAAAATACTACATCCGAAATGTTAGGTTCCCTTAGGTTAGAATATATAACGTTATTGACGTATATAATGTCCGCACCGAGACGTACGGGACGACACGATCGGGATTCTGTAAAACATTACCAGCGAGGGTCTAGATGGGTTAGGTTAGGTTATATTACGTTATAGACGTATATAATGTTCCCACCGAGAAGTGGGGACGACCCGCCAGGAATGTTGTGAAACACTATATTCGAGATGTTAGGTTGCCTTAGGTTAGGATATATAACGTTGTAGACGCATATAATGTCCGCACCGAGACGTACGGGACGACACGAGACGGGATTCTGTAAAATATTACCAGCGAGGTTCTAGATGGGTTAGGTTAGGTTATATTACGTTACGGACGTAAATAATGTTGCCACCGAGAAGTGGAGCCGAACCGCCTGGAATGTTGTGAAATACTACATTCGAGATCTTAGGTTGCCTTAGGTTAGGATATATAACGTTATAGACGTATATAATACCCCACCGAGAAGTACGGGACGACACGACCAGGATTCCGTAAAACATTACCAGCGAAGGGCTAGATGGGTTAGGTTGGGTTATATGACGTTATAGACGTAAATAATGTTTCCACCGAGAAGTGGGCCCGACGCGCCTGGAATGTTGTGAAATACCACAGTCGAGATGTTAGGTTGCCTTAGGTTAGGATATATAACGTTATAGACGTATATAATGTCCCCACCGAGACGTACGGGACGACACAAACGGGATACTGTAAAACATTACAAGCCAGGGTCTAGATGGGTTAGGTTAGGTTATATTACGTTATAGACGTAAATAATGTTCCCACCGAGAAGTGGAGCCGAACCGCCTGGAATGTTGTGAAATACTACATTCGAGATCTTAGGTTGCCTTAGGTCAGGATATATAACGTTATAGACGTATATAATGTGAGCACCAAGACGTACGGGACGACACGAACGGGATTCTGTAAAACATTACCAGCGAGAGTCTAGATGAGTTAGGTTAGGTTATATTACGTTATAGACGTAAATAATGTTCCCACCGAGAAGTGGGACCGCCGACCCGCCAGGAATGTTGGAAAATACTACATCCGAGATGTTAAGTTGCGTTAGGTTAGGATATATAACGTTATAGACGTATATAATGTCCCCACCGAGAAGTACGGGACGACACGACCAGGATTCCGTAAAACATTACCAGCGAGAAGCTAGATGGGTTAGGTTTGGTTATATTACGTTATAGACGTAAATAATGTTCCCACCGAGATGTGGGGCCGACGCGCCTGGAATGTTGTGAAATACTACAGTCGAGATGTTAGGTTGCCTTAGGTTAGGATATATAACGTTATAGATGTATATAATGTCCCCACCGAGAAGTACGGGACGACACGACCAGGATTCCGTAAAACATTACCAGCGAGAAGCTAGATGGGTTAGGTTTGGTTATATTACGTTATAGACGTAAATAATGTTCCCACCGAGATGTGGGGCCGACGCGCCTGGAATGTTGTGAAATACTACAGTCGAGATGTTAGGTTGCCTTAGGTTAGGATATATAACGTTATAGATGTATATAATGTCCGCACCAAGACGTACGGGACGACACGAACGGGATTCTGTAAAACATTACCAGCGAGAGTCTAGATGGGTTAGGTTAGGTTATATTACGCTATAGACGTAAATAATGTTCCCACCGAGAAGTGGGGCCGACCCGCCTGGAATGTTGTGAAATACTACAGTCGAGATGTTAGGTTGCCTTAGGTTAGGATATATAACGTTATAGACGTATGTAATGTCCGCACCGAGACGTACGGGACGACACGAACGGGATTCTGTAAAATATTACCAGCGAGGGTCTAGATGGGTTAGGTTAGGTTATATTACGATATAGACGTATATAATGTGCCCACGGAGAAGTAGGGACGACCCGTCAGGAATGTTGTGAAACACTACATTCGAGATAGGTTGCCTTATGGTAATATATACAACGTTATAAACGTATAGAATGTCCCCACCGAGAAGTACGGGCCGACACGCCCGGGATTCTGTAAAACATTATCACCGAGGGGCAAGTTGGGTTAGCTTAGGTTATATTACGATATAGACGTATATAATGTCCCCAACGAAAAGTGGGGCCGACCCGCCAGGAATGTTGTGAAATACTACATTCGAGATATTAGGTTGGCTTATGGTAATATATACAACGATATAGACGTATATAATGTGCCCACCGAGAAGTAGTGGCCGACCCGCCAGGAATGTTGGAAAATACTACATCCGAGATGTTAAGTTGCGTTAGGTTAGGATATATAACGTTATAGACGTATATAATACCCCACCGAGAAGTACGGGCCGATACGAACGGGATTCTGTAAAACTTTACCATCGAGGGTCTAGATGGGTTAGGTTAGGTTATATTACGTTATAGACGTAGATAATGTTCCCACCGAGAAGTGGAGCCGAACCGCCTGGAATGTTGTGAAATACTACAGTCGAGATGTTAGGTTGCCTTAGGTTAGGATATATAACGTTATAGACGTATATAATGTCTGCACCAAGACGTACGGGACGACACGATCGGGATTCTGTAAAACATTACCAGCGAGGGTCTAGATGGGTTAGGTTAGGTTATATTACGTTATAGACGTATATAATGTTCCCACCGAGAAGTGGGGACGACCCGCCAGGAATGTTGTGAAACACTATATTCGAGATGTTAGGTTGCCTTAGGTTAGGATATATAACGTTGTAGACGCATATAATGTCCGCACCGAGACGTACGGGACGACACGAGACGGGATTCTGTAAAATATTACCAGCGAGGTTCTAGATGGGTTAGGTTAGGTTATATTACGTTATAGACGTAAATAATGTTGCCACCGAGAAGTGGAGCCGAACCGCCTGGAATGTTGTGAAATACTACATTCGAGATCTTAGGTTGCCTTAGGTTAGGATATATAACGTTATAGACGTATATAATACCCCACCGAGAAGTACGGGACGACACGACCAGGATTCCGTAAAACATTACCAGCGAAGAGCTAGATGGGTTAGGTTGGGTTATATGACGTTATAGACGTAAATAACGTTTCCACCGAGAAGTGGGCCCGACGCGCCTGGAATGTTGTGAAATACCACAGTCGAGATGTTAGGTTGCCTTAGGTTAGGATATATAACGTTATAGACGTATATAATGTCCCCACCGAGACGTACGGGACGACACAAACGGGATACTGTAAAACATTACAAGCCAGGGTCTAGATGGGTTAGGTTAGGTTATATTACGTTATAGACGTAAATAATGTTCCCACCGAGAAGTGGAGCCGAACCGCCTGGAATGTTGTGAAATACTACATTCGAGATCTTAGGTTGCCTTAGGTTAGGATATATAACGTTATAGACGTATATAATGTGAGCACCAAGACGTACGGGACGACACGAACGGGATTCTGTAAAACATTACCAGCGAGAGTCTAGATGAGTTAGGTTAGGTTATATTACGTTATAGACGTAAATAATGTTCCCACCGAGAAGTGGGACCGCCGACCCGCCAGGAATGTTGGAAAATACTACATCCGAGATGTTAAGTTGCGTTAGGTTAGGATATATAACGTTATAGACGTATATAATGTCCCCACCGAGAAGTACGGGACGACACGACCAGGATTCCGTAAAACATTACCAGCGAGAAGCTAGATGGGTTAGGTTTGGTTATATTACGTTATAGACGTAAATAATGTTCCCACCGAGATGTGGGGCCGACGCGCCTGGAATGTTGTGAAATACTACAGTCGAGATGTTAGGTTGCCTTAGGTTAGGATATATAACGTTATAGATGTATATAATGTCCGCACCGAGACGTACGGGACGACACGACCAGGATTCCGTAAAACATTACCAGCGAGGAGCTAGATGGGTTAGGTTGGGTTATATTACGTTATAGACGTAAATAATGTTCCCACCGAGATGTGGGGCCGACGCGCCTGGAATGTTGTGAAATACTACAGTCGAGATGTTAGGTTGCCTTAGGTTAGGATATACAACGTTATAGACGTATATAATGTCCGCACCAAGACGTACGGGACGACACGAACGGGATTCTGTAAAACATTACCAGCGAGAGTCTAGATGGGTTAGGTTAGGTTATATTACGTTATAGACGTAAATAATGTTCCCACCGAGATGTGGGGCCGACGCGCCTGGAATGTTGTGAAATACTACAGTCGAGATGTTAGGTTGCCTTAGGTTAGGATATATAACGTTATAGACGTATATAATGTCCGCACCAAGACGTACGGGACGACACGAACGGGATTCTGTAAAACATTACCAGCGAGAGTCTAGATGGGTTAGGTTAGGTTATATTACGTTATAGACGTAAATAATGTTCCCACCGAGAAGTGGGGCCGACCCGCCTGGAATGTTGTGAAATACTACAGTCGAGATGTTAGGTTGCCTTAGGTTAGGATATATAACGTTATAGACGTATATAATGTCCGCACCGAGACGTACGGGACGACACGAACGGGATTCTGTAAAATATTACCAGCGAGGGTCTAGATGGGTTAGGTTAGGTTATATTACGATATAGACGTATATAATGTGCCCACGGAGAAGTAGGGACGACCCGTCAGGAATGTTGTGAAACACTACATTCGAGATAGGTTGCCTTATGGTAATATATACAACGTTATAAACGTATAGAATGTCCCCACCGAGAAGTACGGGCCGACACGCCCGGGATTCTGTAAAACATTATCACCGAGGGGCAAGGTGGGTTAGCTTAGGTTATATTACGATATAGACGTATATAATGTCCCCAACGAAAAGTGGGGCCGACCCGCCAGGAATGTTGTGAAATACTACATTCGAGATATTAGGTTGGCTTATGGTAATATATACAAAGATATAGACGTATGTAATGTGCCCACCGAGAAGTAGTGGCCGACCCGCCAGGAATGTTGGAAAATACTACATCCGAGATGTTAAGTTGCGTTAGGTTAGGATATATAACGTTATAGACGTATATAATGTCCCCACCGAGAAGTACGGGACGACACGACCAGGATACCGTAAAACATTACCAGCGAGGAGCTAGATGGGTTAGGTTGGGTTATATTACGTTATAGACGTAAATAATGTTTCCACCGAGAAGTGGGGCCGACGCGCCTGGAATGTTGTGAAATACTACAGTCGAGATGTTAGGTTGCCTTAGGTTAGGATATATAACGTTATTGACGTATATAATGTGCGCACCGAGACGTACGGGACGACACGAGACGGGATTCTGTAAAATATTACCAGCGAGGTTCTAGATGGGTTAGGATAGGTTATATTACGTTATAGACGTAAAGAATGTTGCCACCGAGAAGTAGTGGCCGTCCCGCCAGGAATGTTGGAAAATACTACATCCGAAATGTTAGGTTCCCTTAGGTTAGAATATATAACGTTATTGACGTATATAATGTCCGCACCGAGACGTACGGGACGACACGATCGGGATTCTGTAAAACATTACCAGCGAGGGTCTAGATGGGTTAGGTTAGGTTATATTACGTTATAGACGTATATAATGTTCCCACCGAGAAGTGGGGACGACCCGCCAGGAATGTTGTGAAACACTATATTCGAGATGTTAGGTTGCCTTAGGTTAGGATATATAACGTTGTAGACGCATATAATGTCCGCACCGAGACGTACGGGACGACACGAGACGGGATTCTGTAAAATATTACCAGCGAGGTTCTAGATGGGTTAGGTTAGGTTATATTACGTTATAGACGTAAATAATGTTGCCACCGAGAAGTGGAGCCGAACCGCCTGGAATGTTGTGAAATACTACATTCGAGATCTTAGGTTGCCTTAGGTTAGGATATATAACGTTATAGACGTATATAATACCCCACCGAGAAGTACGGGACGACACGACCAGGATTCCGTAAAACATTACCAGCGAAGAGCTAGATGGGTTAGGTTGGGTTATATGACGTTATAGACGTAAATAATGTTTCCACCGAGAAGTGGGCCCGACGCGCCTGGAATGTTGTGAAATACCACAGTCGAGATGTTAGGTTGCCTTAGGTTAGGATATATAACGTTATAGACGTATATAATGTCCCCACCGAGACGTACGGGACGACACAAACGGGATACGGTAAAACATTACAAGCCAGGGTCTAGATGGGTTAGGTTAGGATATATTACGATATAGACGTGTATAATGTGCCCACCGAGAAGCATGGGCCGACCCGCCAGGAATATTGGAAAATACTACATCCGAGATGTTAAGTTGCGTTAGGTTAGGATATATAACGTTATAGACGTATATAATGTCCCCACCGAGAAGTACGGGACGACACGACCAGGATTCCGTAAAACATTACCAGCGAGCAGCTAGATGGGTTAGGTTAGGTTATATTACGTTATAGACGTAGATAATGTTCCCACAGAGAAGTGGGGCCGACGCGCCTGGAATGTTGTGAAATACTACAGTCGAGATGTTAGGTTGCCTTAGGTTAGGATATATAACGTTATTGACGTATATAATGTCCGCACCGAGACGTACGGGACGACACGAGACGGGATTCTGTAAAACATTACCAGCGAGAGTCTAGATGGGTTAGGTTAGGTTATATTACGTTATAGACGTAAATAATGTTCCCACCGAGAAGTGGGGCCGACCCGCCTGGAATGTTGTGAAATACTACAGTCGAGATGTTAGGTTGCCTTAGGTTAGGATATATAACGTTATAGACGTATATAATGTCCGCACCGAGGCGTACGGGACGACACGAACGGGATTCCGTAAAATATTACCAGCGAGGGTCTAGATGGGTTAGGTTAGGTTATATTACGATATAGACGTATATAATGTGCCCACGGAGAAGTAGGTACGACCCGTCAGGAATGTTGTGAAACACTACATTCGAGATAGGTTGCCTTATGGTAATATATACAACGTTATAAACGTATAGAATGTCCCCACCGAGAAGTACGGGCCGACACGCCCGGGATTCTGTAAAACATTTTCACCGAGGGGCAAGGTGGGTTAGCTTAGGATATATTACGATATAGACGTATATAATGTCCCCAACGAAAAGTGGGGCCGACCCGCCAGGAATGTTGTGATATACTACATTCGAGATGTTAGGTTGGCTTATGGTAATATATACAACGATATAGACATATATAATGTGCCCACCGAGAAGTAGTGGCCGACCCGCCAGGAATGTTGGAAAATACTACATCCGAGATGTTAAGTTGCGTTAGGTTATGATATATAACGTTATAGACGTATATAATGTCCCCACCGAGAAGTACGGGACGACACGACCAGGATTCAGTAAAACATTACCAGCGAGGAGCTAGATGGGTTAGGTTAGGTTATATTACGTTATAGACGTAGATAATGTTCCCACCGGGAAGTGGGGCCGACCCGAGAGGAATATTGGAAGATACTACATCCGAGATGTTAAGTTGCGTTAGGTTAGGATATATAACGTTATAGACGTATATAATGTCCCCACCGAGAAGTACGGGACGACACGACCAGGATTCCGTAAAACATTACCAGCGAGGAGCTAGATGGGTTAGGTTGGGTTATATTACGTTATAGACGTAAAGAATGTTCCCACCGAGAAGTGGAGCCGAACCGCCTGTAATGTTGTGAAATACTACAGTCGAGATGTTAGGTTGCCTTAGGTTAGGATATATAACGTTATAGACGTATATAATGTCCGCACCAAGACGTACGGGACGACACGAACGGGATTCTGTAAAACATTACCAGCGAGGGTCTAGATGGGTTAGCTTAGGTTATATTACGATACAGACGTATATAATGTGCCCACCGAGAAGTAGTGGCCGTCCCGACAGGAATGTTGGAAAATACTACATCCGAAATGTTAGGTTCCCTTAGGTTAGGATATATAACGTTATAGACGTATATAATACCCCACCGAGAAGTACGGGCCGACACGAACGGGATTCTGTAAAACTTTACCATCGAGGGTCTAGATGGGTTAGGTTAGGTTATATTACGTTATAGACGTAGATAATGTTCCCACCGAGAAGTGGGGCCGACCCGCCAGGAATGTTGGAAAATACTACATCCGAGATGTTAAGTTGCGTTAGGTTAGGATATATAATGTTATAGACGTATATAATGTCCCCAACGAGAAGTACGGGACGACACAAACGGGATACTGTAAAACATTACAAGCCAGGGTCTAGATGGGTTAGGTTAGGTTATATTACGATATAGACGTGTATAATGTGCCCACCGAGAAGCAGGGGCCGACCCGCCAGGAATATTGGAAAATACTACATCCGAGATGTTAAGTTGCGTTAGGTTAGGATATATAACGTTATAGACGTATATAATGTCCCCACCGAGAAGTACGGGACGACACGACCAGGATTCCGTAAAACATTACCAGCGAGGAGCTAGATGGGTTAGGTTGGGTTATATGACGTTATAGACGTAAATAATGTTTCCACCGAGAAGTGGGCCCGACGCGCCTGGAATGTTGTGAAATACTACAGTCGAGATGTTAGGTTGCCTTAGGTTAGGATATATAACGTTATAGACGTATATAATACCCCACCGAGAAGTACGGGACGACACGACCAGGATTCCGTAAAACATTACCAGCGAGGAGCTAGATGGGTTAGGTTGGGTTATATGACGTTATAGACGTAAATAATGTTTCCACCGAGAAGTGGGCCCGACGCGCCTGGAATGTTGTGAAATACTACAGTCGAGATGTTAGGTTGCCTTAGGTTAGGATATATAACGTTATAGACGTATATAATGTCCCCACCGAGACGTACGGGACGACACAAACGGGATACTGTAAAACAATACAAGCCAGGGTCTAGATGGGTTAGGTTAGGTTATATTACGATATAGACGTGTATAATGTGCCCAACGAGAAGCAGGGGCCGACCCGCCAGGAATATTGGAAAATACTACATCCGAGATGTTAAGTTGCGTTAGGTTAGGATATATAACGTTATAGACGTATATAATGTCCCCACCGAGAAGTAGGGGACGACACGACCAGGATTCCGTAAAACATTACCAGCGAGGAGCTAGATGGGTTAGGTTAGGTTATATTACGTTATAGACGTAGATAATGTTCCCACCGAGAAGTGGGGCCGACGCGCCTGGAATGTTGTGAAATACTACAGTCGAGATGTTAGGTTGCCTTAGGTTAGGATATATAACGTTATTGACGTATATAATGTCCGCACCGAGACGTACGGGACGACACGAGACGGGATTCTGTAAAATATTACCAGCGAGGTTCTAGATGGGTTAGGTTTGGTTATATTACGTTATAGACGTAAATAATGTTCCCACCGAGATGTGGGGCCGACGCGCCTGGAATGTTGTGAAATACTACAGTCGAGATGTTAGGTTGCCTTAGGTTAGGATATATAACGTTATAGGTGTATATAATGTCCGCACCGAGACGTACGGGACGACACGAACGGGATTCTGTAAAACATTACCAGCGAGAGTCTAGATGGGTTAGGTTAGGTTATATTACGTTATAGACGTAAATAATGTTCCCACCGAGAAGTGGGGCCGACCCGCCTGGAATGTTGTGAAATACTACAGTCGAGATGTTAGGTTGCCTTAGGTTAGGATATATAACGTTGTAGACGCATATAATGTCCGCACCGAGACGTACGGGACGACACGAGACGGGATTCTGTAAAATATTACCAGCGAGGTTCTAGATGGGTTAGGTTAGGTTATATTACGTTATAGACGTAAATAATGTTGCCACCGAGAAGTGGAGCCGAACCGCCTGGAATGTTGTGAAATACTACATTCGAGATCTTAGGTTGCCTTAGGTTAGGATATATAACGTTATAGACGTATATAATACCCCACCGAGAAGTACGGGACGACACGACCAGGATTCCGTAAAACATTACCAGCGAAGAGCTAGATGGGTTAGGTTGGGTTATATGACGTTATAGACGTAAATAATGTTTCCACCGAGAAGTGGGCCCGACGCGCCTGGAATGTTGTGAAATACCACAGTCGAGATGTTAGGTTGCCTTAGGTTAGGATATATAACGTTATAGACGTATATAATGTCCCCACCGAGACGTACGGGACGACACAAACGGGATACGGTAAAACATTACAAGCCAGGGTCTAGATGGGTTAGGTTAGGATATATTACGATATAGACGTGTATAATGTGCCCACCGAGAAGCATGGGCCGACCCGCCAGGAATATTGGAAAATACTACATCCGAGATGTTAAGTTGCGTTAGGTTAGGATATATAACGTTATAGACGTATATAATGTCCCCACCGAGAAGTGGGGCCGACCCGACAGGAATGTTGGAAAATACTACATCCGAGATGTTAAGTTGCCTTAGGTTAGGATATATAACGTTATTGACGTATATAATGTCCGCACCGAGAAGTACGGGACGACACAAACGGGATACTGTAAAACATTACAAGCCAGGGTCTAGATGGGTTAGGTTAGGTTATATTACGATATAGACGTGTATAATGTGCCCACCGAGAAGCAGGGGCCGACCCGCCAGGAATATTGGAAAATACTACATCCGAGATGTTAAGTTGCGTTAGGTTAGGATATATAACGTTATAGACGTATATAATGTCCCCACCGAGAAGTACGGGACGACACGACCAGGATTCCGTAAAACATTACCAGCGAGGAGCTAGATGGGTTAGGTTGGGTTATATGACGTTATAGACGTAAATAATGTTTCCACCGAGAAGTGGGCCCGACGCGCCTGGAATGTTGTGAAATACTACAGTCGAGATGTTAGGTTGCCTTAGGTTAGGATATATAACGTTATAGACGTATATAATACCCCACCGAGAAGTACGGGACGACACGACCAGGATTCCGTAAAACATTACCAGCGAGGAGCTAGATGGGTTAGGTTGGGTTATATGACGTTATAGACGTAAATAATGTTTCCACCGAGAAGTGGGCCCGACGCGCCTGGAATGTTGTGAAATACTACAGTCGAGATGTTAGGTTGCCTTAGGTTAGGATATATAACGTTATAGACGTATATAATGTCCCCACCGAGACGTACGGGACGACACAAACGGGATACTGTAAAACATTACAAGCCAGGGTCTAGATGGGTTAGGTTAGGTTATATTACGATATAGACGTGTATAATGTGCCCAACGAGAAGCAGGGGCCGACCCGCCAGGAATATTGGAAAATACTACATCCGAGATGTTAAGTTGCGTTAGGTTAGGATATATAACGTTATAGACGTATATAATGTCCCCACCGAGAAGTAGGGGACGACACGACCAGGATTCCGTAAAACATTACCAGCGAGGAGCTAGATGGGTTAGGTTAGGTTATATTACGTTATAGACGTAGATAATGTTCCCACCGAGAAGTGGGGCCGACGCGCCTGGAATGTTGTGAAATACTACAGTCGAGATGTTAGGTTGCCTTAGGTTAGGATATATAACGTTATTGACGTATATAATGTCCGCACCGAGACGTACGGGACGACACGAGACGGGATTCTGTAAAATATTACCAGCGAGGTTCTAGATGGGTTAGGTTTGGTTATATTACGATATAGACGTATATAATGTGCCCACGGAGAAGTAGGTACGACCCGTCAGGAATGTTGTGAAACACTACATTCGAGATAGGTTGCCTTATGGTAATATATACAACGTTATAAACGTATAGAATGTCCCCACCGAGAAGTACGGGCCGACACGCCCGGGATTCTGTAAAACATTATCACCGAGGGGCAAGGTGGGTTAGCTTAGGATATATTACGATATAGACGTATATAATGTCCCCAACGAAAAGTGGGGCCGACCCGCCAGGAATGTTGTGATATACTACATTCGAGATGTTAGGTTGGCTTATGGTAATATATACAACGATATAGACGTATATAATGTGCCCACCGAGAAGTAGTGGCCGACCCGCCAGGAATGTTGGAAAATACTACATCCGAGATGTTAAGTTGCGTTAGGTTATGATATATAACGTTATAGACGTATATAATGTCCCCACCGAGAAGTACGGGACGACACGACCAGGATTCAGTAAAACATTACCAGCGAGGAGCTAGATGGGTTAGGTTAGGTTATATTACGTTATAGACGTAGATAATGTTCCCACCGGGAAGTGGGGCCGACCCGAGAGGAATATTGGAAGATACTACATCCGAGATGTTAAGTTGCGTTAGGTTAGGATATATAACGTTATAGACGTATATAATGTCCCCACCGAGAAGTACGGGACGACACGACCAGGATTCCGTAAAACATTACCAGCGAGGAGCTAGATGGGTTAGGTTGGGTTATATTACGTTATAGACGTAAAGAATGTTCCCACCGAGAAGTGGAGCCGAACCGCCTGTAATGTTGTGAAATACTACAGTCGAGATGTTAGGTTGCCTTAGGTTAGGATATATAACGTTATAGACGTATATAATGTCCGCACCAAGACGTACGGGACGACACGAACGGGATTCTGTAAAACATTACCAGCGAGGGTCTAGATGGGTTAGGTTAGGTTATATTACGATACAGACGTATATAATGTGCCCACCGAGAAGTAGTGGCCGTCCCGACAGGAATGTTGGAAAATACTACATCCGAAATGTTAGGTTCCCTTAGGTTAGGATATATAACGTTATAGACGTATATAATACCCCACCGAGAAGTACGGGCCGACACGAACGGGATTCTGTAAAACTTTACCATCGAGGGTCTAGATGGGTTAGGTTAGGTTATATTACGTTATAGACGTAGATAATGTTCCCACCGAGAAGTGGGGCCGACCCGCCAGGAATGTTGGAAAATACTACATCCGAGATGTTAAGTTGCGTTAGGTTAGGATATATAACGTTATAGACGTATATAATGTCCCCAACGAGAAGTACGGGACGACACAAACGGGATACTGTAAAACATTACAAGCCAGGGTCTAGATGGGTTAGGTTAGGATATATAACGTTATAGACGTGTATAATGTGCCCACCGAGAAGCAGGGGCCGACCCGCCAGGAATATTGGAAAATACTACATCCGAGATGTTAAGTTGCGTTAGGTTAGGATATATAACGTTATAGACGTATATAATGTCCCCACCGAGAAGTACGGGACGACACGACCAGGATTCCGTAAAACATTACCAGCGAGGAGTTAGATGGGTTTCGTTAGGTTATATTACGTTATAGACGTAGATAATGTTCCCACCGAGAAGTGGGGCCGACGCGCCTGGAATGTTGTGAAATACTACAGTCGAGATGTTAGGTTGCCTTAGGTTAGGATATATAACGTTATTGACGTATATAATGTCCGCACCGAGACGTACGGGACGACACGAGACGGGATTCTGTAAAACATTACCAGCGAGAGTCTAGATGGGTTAGGTTAGGTTATATTACGTTATAGACGTAAATAATGTTCCCACCGAGAAGTGGGGCCGACCCGCCTGGAATGTTGTGAAATACTACAGTCGAGATGTTAGGTTGCCTTAGGTTAGGATATATAACGTTATAGACGTATATAATGTCCGCACCGAGGCGTACGGGACGACACGAACGGGATTCCGTAAAATATTACCAGCGAGGGTCTAGATGGGTTAGGTTAGGTTATATTACGATATAGACGTATATAATGTGCCCACGGAGAAGTAGGTACGACCCGTCAGGAATGTTGTGAAACACTACATTCGAGATAGGTTGCCTTATGGTAATATATACAACGTTATAAACGTATAGAATGTCCCCACCGAGAAGTACGGGCCGACACGCCCGGGATTCTGTAAAACATTTTCACCGAGGGGCAAGGTGGGTTAGCTTAGGATATATTACGATATAGACGTATATAATGTCCCCAACGAAAAGTGGGGCCGACCCGCCAGGAATGTTGTGATATACTACATTCGAGATGTTAGGTTGGCTTATGGTAATATATACAACGATATAGACGTATATAATGTGCCCACCGAGAAGTAGTGGCCGACCCGCCAGGAATGTTGGAAAATACTACATCCGAGATGTTAAGTTGCGTTAGGTTATGATATATAACGTTATAGACGTATATAATGTCCCCACCGAGAAGTACGGGACGACACGACCAGGATTCCGTAAAACATTACCAGCGAGGAGCTAGATGGGTTAGGTTAGGTTATATTACGTTATAGACGTAGATAATGTTCCCACCGAGAAGTGGGGCCGACGCGCCTGGAATGTTGTGAAATACTACAGTCGAGATGTTAGGTTGCCTTAGGTTAGGATATATAACGTTATTGACGTATATAATGTCCGCACCGAGACGTACGGGACGACACGAGACGGGATTCTGTAAAATATTACCAGCGAAGAGCTAGATGGGTTAGGTTGGGTTATATGACGTTATAGACGTAAATAACGTTTCCACCGAGAAGTGGGCCCGACGCGCCTGGAATGTTGTGAAATACCACAGTCGAGATGTTAGGTTGCCTTAGGTTAGGATATATAACGTTATAGACGTATATAATGTCCCCACCGAGACGTACGGGACGACACAAACGGGATACTGTAAAACATTACAAGCCAGGGTCTAGATGGGTTAGGTTAGGTTATATTACGTTATAGACGTAAATAATGTTCCCACCGAGAAGTGGAGCCGAACCGCCTGGAATGTTGTGAAATACTACATTCGAGATCTTAGGTTGCCTTAGGTTAGGATATATAACGTTATAGACGTATATAATGTGAGCACCAAGACGTACGGGACGACACGAACGGGATTCTGTAAAACATTACCAGCGAGAGTCTAGATGAGTTAGGTTAGGTTATATTACGTTATAGACGTAAATAATGTTCCCACCGAGAAGTGGGACCGCCGACCCGCCAGGAATGTTGGAAAATACTACATCCGAGATGTTAAGTTGCGTTAGGTTAGGATATATAACGTTATAGACGTATATAATGTCCCCACCGAGAAGTACGGGACGACACGACCAGGATTCCGTAAAACATTACCAGCGAGAAGCTAGATGGGTTAGGTTTGGTTATATTACGTTATAGACGTAAATAATGTTCCCACCGAGATGTGGGGCCGACGCGCCTGGAATGTTGTGAAATACTACAGTCGAGATGTTAGGTTGCCTTAGGTTAGGATATATAACGTTATAGATGTATATAATGTCCGCACCGAGACGTACGGGACGACACGACCAGGATTCCGTAAAACATTACCAGCGAGGAGCTAGATGGGTTAGGTTGGGTTATATTACGTTATAGACGTAAATAATGTTCCCACCGAGATGTGGGGCCGACGCGCCTGGAATGTTGTGAAATACTACAGTCGAGATGTTAGGTTGCCTTAGGTTAGGATATACAACGTTATAGACGTATATAATGTCCGCACCAAGACGTACGGGACGACACGAACGGGATTCTGTAAAACATTACCAGCGAGAGTCTAGATGGGTTAGGTTAGGTTATATTACGTTATAGACGTAAATAATGTTCCCACCGAGATGTGGGGCCGACGCGCCTGGAATGTTGTGAAATACTACAGTCGAGATGTTAGGTTGCCTTAGGTTAGGATATATAACGTTATAGACGTATATAATGTCCGCACCAAGACGTACGGGACGACACGAACGGGATTCTGTAAAACATTACCAGCGAGAGTCTAGATGGGTTAGGTTAGGTTATATTACGTTATAGACGTAAATAATGTTCCCACCGAGAAGTGGGGCCGACCCGCCTGGAATGTTGTGAAATACTACAGTCGAGATGTTAGGTTGCCTTAGGTTAGGATATATAACGTTATAGACGTATATAATGTCCGCACCGAGACGTACGGGACGACACGAACGGGATTCTGTAAAATATTACCAGCGAGGGTCTAGATGGGTTAGGTTAGGTTATATTACGATATAGACGTATATAATGTGCCCACGGAGAAGTAGGGACGACCCGTCAGGAATGTTGTGAAACACTACATTCGAGATAGGTTGCCTTATGGTAATATATACAACGTTATAAACGTATAGAATGTCCCCACCGAGAAGTACGGGCCGACACGCCCGGGATTCTGTAAAACATTATCACCGAGGGGCAAGGTGGGTTAGCTTAGGTTATATTACGATATAGACGTATATAATGTCCCCAACGAAAAGTGGGGCCGACCCGCCAGGAATGTTGTGAAATACTACATTCGAGATATTAGGTTGGCTTATGGTAATATATACAAAGATATAGACGTATGTAATGTGCCCACCGAGAAGTAGTGGCCGACCCGCCAGGAATGTTGGAAAATACTACATCCGAGATGTTAAGTTGCGTTAGGTTAGGATATATAACGTTATAGACGTATATAATGTCCCCACCGAGAAGTACGGGACGACACGACCAGGATACCGTAAAACATTACCAGCGAGGAGCTAGATGGGTTAGGTTGGGTTATATTACGTTATAGACGTAAATAATGTTTCCACCGAGAAGTGGGGCCGACGCGCCTGGAATGTTGTGAAATACTACAGTCGAGATGTTAGGTTGCCTTAGGTTAGGATATATAACGTTATTGACGTATATAATGTGCGCACCGAGACGTACGGGACGACACGAGACGGGATTCTGTAAAATATTACCAGCGAGGTTCTAGATGGGTTAGGATAGGTTATATTACGTTATAGACGTAAAGAATGTTGCCACCGAGAAGTGGAGCCGAAACGCCTGGAATGTTGTGAAATACTACAGTCGAGATGTTAGGTTGCCTTAGGTTAGGATATATAACGTTATAGACGTATATAATGTCAGCACCAAGACGTACGGGACGACACGAACGGGATTCTGTAAAACATTACCAGCGAGGGTCTAGATGGGTTAGGTTAGGTTATATTACGATACAGACGTATATAATGTGCCCACCGAGAAGTAGTGGCCGTCCCGACAGGAATGTTGGAAAATACTACATCCGAAATGTTAGGTTCCCTTAGGTTAGGATATATAACGTTATAGACGTATATAATACCCCACCGAGAAGTACGGGCCGACACGAACGGGATTCTGTAAAACTTTACCATCGAGGGTCTAGATGGGATAGGTTAGGTTATACTACGTTATAGACGTAGATAATGTTCCCACCGAGAAGTGGAGCCGAACCGCCTGGAATGTTGTGAAATACTACAGTCGAGATGTTAGGTTGCCTTAGGGTAGGATATATAACGTTATAGACGTATATAATGTCTGCACCAAGACGTACGGGACGACACGAACGGGATTCTGTAAAACATTACCAGCGAGGGTCTAGATGGGTTAGGTTAGGTTATATTACGATACAGACGTATATAATGTGCCCACCGAGAAGTAGTGGCCGTCCCGCCAGGAATGTTGGAAAATACTACATCCGAAATGTTAGGTTCCCTTAGGTTAGGATATATAACGTTATTGACGTATATAATGTCCGCACCGAGACGTACGGGACGACACGATCGGGATTCTGTAAAACATTACCAGCGAGGGTCTAGATGGGTTAGGTTAGGTTATATTACGTTATAGACGTATATAATGTTCCCACCGAGAAGTGGGGACGACCCGCCAGGAATGTTGTGAAACACTATATTCGAGATGTTAGGTTGCCTTAGGTTAGGATATATAACGTTGTAGACGCATATAATGTCCGCACCCAGACGTACGGGACGACACGAGACGGGATTCTGTAAAATATTACCAGCGAGGTTCTAGATGGGTTAGGTTAGGTTATATTACGATACAGACGTATATAATGTGCCCACCGAGAAGTAGTGGCCGTCCCGCCAGGAATGTTCGAAAATACTACATCCGAAATGTTAGGTTCCCTTAGGTTAGAATATATAACGTTATTGACGTATATAATGTCCGCACCGAGACGTACGGGACGACACGATCGGGATTCTGTAAAACATTACCAGCGAGGGTCTAGATGGGTTAGGTTAGGTTATATTACGTTATAGACGTATATAATGTTCCCACCGAGAAGTGGGGACGACCCGCCAGGAATGTTGTGAAACACTATATTCGAGATGTTAGGTTGCCTTAGGTTAGGATATATAACGTTGTAGACGCATATAATGTCCGCACCGAGACGTACGGGACGACACGAGACGGGATTCTGTAAAATATTACCAGCGAGGTTCTAGATGGGTTAGGTTAGGTTATATTACGTTATAGACGTAAATAATGTTGCCACCGAGAAGTGGAGCCGAACCGCCTGGAATGTTGTGAAATACTACATTCGAGATCTTAGGTTGCCTTAGGTTAGGATATATAACGTTATAGACGTATATAATACCCCACCGAGAAGTACGGGACGACACGACCAGGATTCCGTAAAACATTACCAGCGAAGAGCTAGATGGGTTAGGTTGGGTTATATGACGTTATAGACGTAAATAATGTTTCCACCGAGAAGTGGGCCCGACGCGCCTGGAATGTTGTGAAATACCACAGTCGAGATGTTAGGTTGCCTTAGGTTAGGATATATAACGTTATAGACGTATATAATGTCCCCACCGAGACGTACGGGACGACACAAACGGGATACGGTAAAACATTACAAGCCAGGGTCTAGATGGGTTAGGTTAGGATATATTACGATATAGACGTGTATAATGTGCCCACCGAGAAGCATGGGCCGACCCGCCAGGAATATTGGAAAATACTACATCCGAGATGTTAAGTTGCGTTAGGTTAGGATATATAACGTTATAGACGTATATAATGTCCCCACCGAGAAGTACGGGACGACACGACCAGGATTCCGTAAAACATTACCAGCGAGCAGCTAGATGGGTTAGGTTAGGTTATATTACGTTATAGACGTAGATAATGTTCCCACAGAGAAGTGGGGCCGACGCGCCTGGAATGTTGTGAAATACTACAGTCGAGATGTTAGGTTGCCTTAGGTTAGGATATATAACGTTATTGACGTATATAATGTCCGCACCGAGACGTACGGGACGACACGAGACGGGATTCTGTAAAACATTACCAGCGAGAGTCTAGATGGGTTAGGTTAGGTTATATTACGTTATAGACGTAAATAATGTTCCCACCGAGAAGTGGGGCCGACCCGCCTGGAATGTTGTGAAATACTACAGTCGAGATGTTAGGTTGCCTTAGGTTAGGATATATAACGTTATAGACGTATATAATGTCCGCACCGAGGCGTACGGGACGACACGAACGGGATTCCGTAAAATATTACCAGCGAGGGTCTAGATGGGTTAGGTTAGGTTATATTACGATATAGACGTATATAATGTGCCCACGGAGAAGTAGGTACGACCCGTCAGGAATGTTGTGAAACACTACATTCGAGATAGGTTGCCTTATGGTAATATATACAACGTTATAAACGTATAGAATGTCCCCACCGAGAAGTACGGGCCGACACGCCCGGGATTCTGTAAAACATTTTCACCGAGGGGCAAGGTGGGTTAGCTTAGGATATATTACGATATAGACGTATATAATGTCCCCAACGAAAAGTGGGGCCGACCCGCCAGGAATGTTGTGATATACTACATTCGAGATGTTAGGTTGGCTTATGGTAATATATACAACGATATAGACATATATAATGTGCCCACCGAGAAGTAGTGGCCGACCCGCCAGGAATGTTGGAAAATACTACATCCGAGATGTTAAGTTGCGTTAGGTTATGATATATAACGTTATAGACGTATATAATGTCCCCACCGAGAAGTACGGGACGACACGACCAGGATTCAGTAAAACATTACCAGCGAGGAGCTAGATGGGTTAGGTTAGGTTATATTACGTTATAGACGTAGATAATGTTCCCACCGGGAAGTGGGGCCGACCCGAGAGGAATATTGGAAGATACTACATCCGAGATGTTAAGTTGCGTTAGGTTAGGATATATAACGTTATAGACGTATATAATGTCCCCACCGAGAAGTACGGGACGACACGACCAGGATTCCGTAAAACATTACCAGCGAGGAGCTAGATGGGTTAGGTTGGGTTATATTACGTTATAGACGTAAAGAATGTTCCCACCGAGAAGTGGAGCCGAACCGCCTGTAATGTTGTGAAATACTACAGTCGAGATGTTAGGTTGCCTTAGGTTAGGATATATAACGTTATAGACGTATATAATGTCCGCACCAAGACGTACGGGACGACACGAACGGGATTCTGTAAAACATTACCAGCGAGGGTCTAGATGGGTTAGCTTAGGTTATATTACGATACAGACGTATATAATGTGCCCACCGAGAAGTAGTGGCCGTCCCGACAGGAATGTTGGAAAATACTACATCCGAAATGTTAGGTTCCCTTAGGTTAGGATATATAACGTTATAGACGTATATAATACCCCACCGAGAAGTACGGGCCGACACGAACGGGATTCTGTAAAACTTTACCATCGAGGGTCTAGATGGGTTAGGTTAGGTTATATTACGTTATAGACGTAGATAATGTTCCCACCGAGAAGTGGGGCCGACCCGCCAGGAATGTTGGAAAATACTACATCCGAGATGTTAAGTTGCGTTAGGTTAGGATATATAATGTTATAGACGTATATAATGTCCCCAACGAGAAGTACGGGACGACACAAACGGGATACTGTAAAACATTACAAGCCAGGGTCTAGATGGGTTAGGTTAGGTTATATTACGATATAGACGTGTATAATGTGCCCACCGAGAAGCAGGGGCCGACCCGCCAGGAATATTGGAAAATACTACATCCGAGATGTTAAGTTGCGTTAGGTTAGGATATATAACGTTATAGACGTATATAATGTCCCCACCGAGAAGTACGGGACGACACGACCAGGATTCCGTAAAACATTACCAGCGAGGAGCTAGATGGGTTAGGTTGGGTTATATGACGTTATAGACGTAAATAATGTTTCCACCGAGAAGTGGGCCCGACGCGCCTGGAATGTTGTGAAATACTACAGTCGAGATGTTAGGTTGCCTTAGGTTAGGATATATAACGTTATAGACGTATATAATACCCCACCGAGAAGTACGGGACGACACGACCAGGATTCCGTAAAACATTACCAGCGAGGAGCTAGATGGGTTAGGTTGGGTTATATGACGTTATAGACGTAAATAATGTTTCCACCGAGAAGTGGGCCCGACGCGCCTGGAATGTTGTGAAATACTACAGTCGAGATGTTAGGTTGCCTTAGGTTAGGATATATAACGTTATAGACGTATATAATGTCCCCACCGAGACGTACGGGACGACACAAACGGGATACTGTAAAACAATACAAGCCAGGGTCTAGATGGGTTAGGTTAGGTTATATTACGATATAGACGTGTATAATGTGCCCAACGAGAAGCAGGGGCCGACCCGCCAGGAATATTGGAAAATACTACATCCGAGATGTTAAGTTGCGTTAGGTTAGGATATATAACGTTATAGACGTATATAATGTCCCCACCGAGAAGTAGGGGACGACACGACCAGGATTCCGTAAAACATTACCAGCGAGGAGCTAGATGGGTTAGGTTAGGTTATATTACGTTATAGACGTAGATAATGTTCCCACCGAGAAGTGGGGCCGACGCGCCTGGAATGTTGTGAAATACTACAGTCGAGATGTTAGGTTGCCTTAGGTTAGGATATATAACGTTATTGACGTATATAATGTCCGCACCGAGACGTACGGGACGACACGAGACGGGATTCTGTAAAATATTACCAGCGAGGTTCTAGATGGGTTAGGTTTGGTTATATTACGTTATAGACGTAAATAATGTTCCCACCGAGATGTGGGGCCGACGCGCCTGGAATGTTGTGAAATACTACAGTCGAGATGTTAGGTTGCCTTAGGTTAGGATATATAACGTTATAGGTGTATATAATGTCCGCACCGAGACGTACGGGACGACACGAACGGGATTCTGTAAAACATTACCAGCGAGAGTCTAGATGGGTTAGGTTAGGTTATATTACGTTATAGACGTAAATAATGTTCCCACCGAGAAGTGGGGCCGACCCGCCTGGAATGTTGTGAAATACTACAGTCGAGATGTTAGGTTGCCTTAGGTTAGGATATATAACGTTGTAGACGCATATAATGTCCGCACCGAGACGTACGGGACGACACGAGACGGGATTCTGTAAAATATTACCAGCGAGGTTCTAGATGGGTTAGGTTAGGTTATATTACGTTATAGACGTAAATAATGTTGCCACCGAGAAGTGGAGCCGAACCGCCTGGAATGTTGTGAAATACTACATTCGAGATCTTAGGTTGCCTTAGGTTAGGATATATAACGTTATAGACGTATATAATACCCCACCGAGAAGTACGGGACGACACGACCAGGATTCCGTAAAACATTACCAGCGAAGAGCTAGATGGGTTAGGTTGGGTTATATGACGTTATAGACGTAAATAATGTTTCCACCGAGAAGTGGGCCCGACGCGCCTGGAATGTTGTGAAATACCACAGTCGAGATGTTAGGTTGCCTTAGATTAGGATATATAACGTTATAGACGTATATAATGTCCCCACCGAGACGTACGGGACGACACAAACGGGATACGGTAAAACATTACAAGCCAGGGTCTAGATGGGTTAGGTTAGGATATATTACGATATAGACGTGTATAATGTGCCCACCGAGAAGCATGGGCCGACCCGCCAGGAATATTGGAAAATACTACATCCGAGATGTTAAGTTGCGTTAGGTTAGGATATATAACGTTATAGACGTATATAATGTCCCCACCGAGAAGTACGGGACGACACGAACGGGATTCCGTAAAATATTACCAGCGAGGGTCTAGATGGGTTAGGTTAGGTTATATTACGATATAGACGTATATAATGTGCCCACGGAGAAGTAGGTACGACCCGTCAGGAATGTTGTGAAACACTACATTCGAGATAGGTTGCCTTATGGTAATATATACAACGTTATAAACGTATAGAATGTCCCCACCGAGAAGTACGGGCCGACACGCCCGGGATTCTGTAAAACATTATCACCGAGGGGCAAGGTGGGTTAGCTTAGGATATATTACGATATAGACGTATATAATGTCCCCAACGAAAAGTGGGGCCGACCCGCCAGGAATGTTGTGATATACTACATTCGAGATGTTAGGTTGGCTTATGGTAATATATACAACGATATAGACGTATATAATGTGCCCACCGAGAAGTAGTGGCCGACCCGCCAGGAATGTTGGAAAATACTACATCCGAGATGTTAAGTTGCGTTAGGTTATGATATATAACGTTATAGACGTATATAATGTCCCCACCGAGAAGTACGGGACGACACGACCAGGATTCAGTAAAACATTACCAGCGAGGAGCTAGATGGGTTAGGTTAGGTTATATTACGTTATAGACGTAGATAATGTTCCCACCGGGAAGTGGGGCCGACCCGAGAGGAATATTGGAAGATACTACATCCGAGATGTTAAGTTGCGTTAGGTTAGGATATATAACGTTATAGACGTATATAATGTCCCCACCGAGAAGTACGGGACGACACGACCAGGATTCCGTAAAACATTACCAGCGAGGAGCTAGATGGGTTAGGTTGGGTTATATTACGTTATAGACGTAAAGAATGTTCCCACCGAGAAGTGGAGCCGAACCGCCTGTAATGTTGTGAAATACTACAGTCGAGATGTTAGGTTGCCTTAGGTTAGGATATATAACGTTATAGACGTATATAATGTCCGCACCAAGACGTACGGGACGACACGAACGGGATTCTGTAAAACATTACCAGCGAGGGTCTAGATGGGTTAGCTTAGGTTATATTACGATACAGACGTATATAATGTGCCCACCGAGAAGTAGTGGCCGTCCCGACAGGAATGTTGGAAAATACTACATCCGAAATGTTAGGTTCCCTTAGGTTAGGATATATAACGTTATAGACGTATATAATACCCCACCGAGAAGTACGGGCCGACACGAACGGGATTCTGTAAAACTTTACCATCGAGGGTCTAGATGGGTTAGGTTAGGTTATATTACGTTATAGACGTAGATAATGTTCCCACCGAGAAGTGGGGCCGACCCGCCAGGAATGTTGGAAAATACTACATCCGATATGTTAAGTTGCGTTAGGTTAGGATATATAATGTTATAGACGTATATAATGTCCCCAACGAGAAGTACGGGACGACACAAACGGGATACTGTAAAACATTACAAGCCAGGGTCTAGATGGGTTAGGTTAGGTTATATTACGATATAGACGTGTATAATGTGCCCACCGAGAAGCAGGGGCCGACCCGCCAGGAATATTGGAAAATACTACATCCGAGATGTTAAGTTGCGTTAGGTTAGGATATATAACGTTATAGACGTATATAATGTCCCCACCGAGAAGTACGGGACGACACGACCAGGATTCCGTAAAACATTACCAGCGAGGAGCTAGATGGGTTAGGTTGGGTTATATGACGTTATAGACGTAAATAATGTTTCCACCGAGAAGTGGGCCCGACGCGCCTGGAATGTTGTGAAATACTACAGTCGAGATGTTAGGTTGCCTTAGGTTAGGATATATAACGTTATAGACGTATATAATACCCCACCGAGAAGTACGGGACGACACGACCAGGATTCCGTAAAACATTACCAGCGAGGAGCTAGATGGGTTAGGTTGGGTTATATGACGTTATAGACGTAAATAATGTTTCCACCGAGAAGTGGGCCCGACGCGCCTGGAATGTTGTGAAATACTACAGTCGAGATGTTAGGTTGCCTTAGGTTAGGATATATAACGTTATAGACGTATATAATGTCCCCACCGAGACGTACGGGACGACACAAACGGGATACTGTAAAACATTACAAGCCAGGGTCTAGATGGGTTAGGTTAGGTTATATTACGATATAGACGTGTATAATGTGCCCAACGAGAAGCAGGGGCCGACCCGCCAGGAATATTGGAAAATACTACATCCGAGATGTTAAGTTGCGTTAGGTTAGGATATATAACGTTATAGACGTATATAATGTCCCCACCGAGAAGTAGGGGACGACACGACCAGGATTCCGTAAAACATTACCAGCGAGGAGCTAGATGGGTTAGGTTAGGTTATATTACGTTATAGACGTAGATAATGTTCCCACCGAGAAGTGGGGCCGACGCGCCTGGAATGTTGTGAAATACTACAGTCGAGATGTTAGGTTGCCTTAGGTTAGGATATATAACGTTATTGACGTATATAATGTCCGCACCGAGACGTACGGGACGACACGAGACGGGATTCTGTAAAATATTACCAGCGAGGTTCTAGATGGGTTAGGTTTGGTTATATTACGATATAGACGTATATAATGTGCCCACGGAGAAGTAGGTACGACCCGTCAGGAATGTTGTGAAACACTACATTCGAGATAGGTTGCCTTATGGTAATATATACAACGTTATAAACGTATAGAATGTCCCCACCGAGAAGTACGGGCCGACACGCCCGGGATTCTGTAAAACATTATCACCGAGGGGCAAGGTGGGTTAGCTTAGGATATATTACGATATAGACGTATATAATGTCCCCAACGAAAAGTGGGGCCGACCCGCCAGGAATGTTGTGATATACTACATTCGAGATGTTAGGTTGGCTTATGGTAATATATACAACGATATAGACGTATATAATGTGCCCACCGAGAAGTAGTGGCCGACCCGCCAGGAATGTTGGAAAATACTACATCCGAGATGTTAAGTTGCGTTAGGTTATGATATATAACGTTATAGACGTATATAATGTCCCCACCGAGAAGTACGGGACGACACGACCAGGATTCAGTAAAACATTACCAGCGAGGAGCTAGATGGGTTAGGTTAGGTTATATTACGTTATAGACGTAGATAATGTTCCCACCGGGAAGTGGGGCCGACCCGAGAGGAATATTGGAAGATACTACATCCGAGATGTTAAGTTGCGTTAGGTTAGGATATATAACGTTATAGACGTATATAATGTCCCCACCGAGAAGTACGGGACGACACGACCAGGATTCCGTAAAACATTACCAGCGAGGAGCTAGATGGGTTAGGTTGGGTTATATTACGTTATAGACGTAAAGAATGTTCCCACCGAGAAGTGGAGCCGAACCGCCTGTAATGTTGTGAAATACTACAGTCGAGATGTTAGGTTGCCTTAGGTTAGGATATATAACGTTATAGACGTATATAATGTCCGCACCAAGACGTACGGGACGACACGAACGGGATTCTGTAAAACATTACCAGCGAGGGTCTAGATGGGTTAGGTTAGGTTATATTACGATACAGACGTATATAATGTGCCCACCGAGAAGTAGTGGCCGTCCCGACAGGAATGTTGGAAAATACTACATCCGAAATGTTAGGTTCCCTTAGGTTAGGATATATAACGTTATAGACGTATATAATACCCCACCGAGAAGTACGGGCCGACACGAACGGGATTCTGTAAAACTTTACCATCGAGGGTCTAGATGGGTTAGGTTAGGTTATATTACGTTATAGACGTAGATAATGTTCCCACCGAGAAGTGGGGCCGACCCGCCAGGAATGTTGGAAAATACTACATCCGAGATGTTAAGTTGCGTTAGGTTAGGATATATAACGTTATAGACGTATATAATGTCCCCAACGAGAAGTACGGGACGACACAAACGGGATACTGTAAAACATTACAAGCCAGGGTCTAGATGGGTTAGGTTAGGATATATAACGTTATAGACGTGTATAATGTGCCCACCGAGAAGCAGGGGCCGACCCGCCAGGAATATTGGAAAATACTACATCCGAGATGTTAAGTTGCGTTAGGTTAGGATATATAACGTTATAGACGTATATAATGTCCCCACCGAGAAGTACGGGACGACACGACCAGGATTCCGTAAAACATTACCAGCGAGGAGTTAGATGGGTTTCGTTAGGTTATATTACGTTATAGACGTAGATAATGTTCCCACCGAGAAGTGGGGCCGACGCGCCTGGAATGTTGTGAAATACTACAGTCGAGATGTTAGGTTGCCTTAGGTTAGGATATATAACGTTATTGACGTATATAATGTCCGCACCGAGACGTACGGGACGACACGAGACGGGATTCTGTAAAACATTACCAGCGAGAGTCTAGATGGGTTAGGTTAGGTTATATTACGTTATAGACGTAAATAATGTTCCCAGCGAGAAGTGGGGCCGACCCGCCTGGAATGTTGTGAAATACTACAGTCGAGATGTTAGGTTGCCTTAGGTTAGGATATATAACGTTATAGACGTATATAATGTCCGCACCGAGGCGTACGGGACGACACGAACGGGATTCCGTAAAATATTACCAGCGAGGGTCTAGATGGGTTAGGTTAGGTTATATTACGATATAGACGTATATAATGTGCCCACGGAGAAGTAGGTACGACCCGTCAGGAATGTTGTGAAACACTACATTCGAGATAGGTTGCCTTATGGTAATATATACAACGTTATAAACGTATAGAATGTCCCCACCGAGAAGTACGGGCCGACACGCCCGGGATTCTGTAAAACATTTTCACCGAGGGGCAAGGTGGGTTAGCTTAGGATATATTACGATATAGACGTATATAATGTCCCCAACGAAAAGTGGGGCCGACCCGCCAGGAATGTTGTGATATACTACATTCGAGATGTTAGGTTGGCTTATGGTAATATATACAACGATATAGACGTATATAATGTGCCCACCGAGAAGTAGTGGCCGACCCGCCAGGAATGTTGGAAAATACTACATCCGAGATGTTAAGTTGCGTTAGGTTATGATATATAACGTTATAGACGTATATAATGTCCCCACCGAGAAGTACGGGACGACACGACCAGGATTCCGTAAAACATTACCAGCGAGGAGCTAGATGGGTTAGGTTAGGTTATATTACGTTATAGACGTAGATAATGTTCCCACCGAGAAGTGGGGCCGACGCGCCTGGAATGTTGTGAAATACTACAGTCGAGATGTTAGGTTGCCTTAGGTTAGGATATATAACGTTATTGACGTATATAATGTCCGCACCGAGACGTACGGGACGACACGAGACGGGATTCTGTAAAATATTACCAGCGAGGTTCTAGATGGGTTAGGTTTGGTTATATTACGTTATAGACGTAAATAATGTTCCCACCGAGATGTGGGGCCGACGCGCCTGGAATGTTGTGAAATACTACAGTCGAGATGTTAGGTTGCCTTAGGTTAGGATATATAACGTTATAGGTGTATATAATGTCCGCACCGAGACGTACGGGACGACACGAACGGGATTCTGTAAAACATTACCAGCGAGAGTCTAGATGGGTTAGGTTAGGTTATATTACGTTATAGACGTAAATAATGTTCCCACCGAGAAGTGGGGCCGACCCGCCTGGAATGTTGTGAAATACTACAGTCGAGATGTTAGGTTGCCTTAGGTTAGGATATATAACGTTGTAGACGCATATAATGTCCGCACCGAGACGTACGGGACGACACGAGACGGGATTCTGTAAAATATTACCAGCGAGGTTCTAGATGGGTTAGGTTAGGTTATATTACGTTATAGACGTAAATAATGTTGCCACCGAGAAGTGGAGCCGAACCGCCTGGAATGTTGTGAAATACTACATTCGAGATCTTAGGTTGCCTTAGGTTAGGATATATAACGTTATAGACGTATATAATACCCCACCGAGAAGTACGGGACGACACGACCAGGATTCCGTAAAACATTACCAGCGAAGAGCTAGATGGGTTAGGTTGGGTTATATGACGTTATAGACGTAAATAATGTTTCCACCGAGAAGTGGGCCCGACGCGCCTGGAATGTTGTGAAATACCACAGTCGAGATGTTAGGTTGCCTTAGGTTAGGATATATAACGTTATAGACGTATATAATGTCCCCACCGAGACGTACGGGACGACACAAACGGGATACGGTAAAACATTACAAGCCAGGGTCTAGATGGGTTAGGTTAGGATATATTACGATATAGACGTGTATAATGTGCCCACCGAGAAGCATGGGCCGACCCGCCAGGAATATTGGAAAATACTACATCCGAGATGTTAAGTTGCGTTAGGTTAGGATATATAACGTTATAGACGTATATAATGTCCCCACCGAGAAGTACGGGACGACACGAACGGGATTCCGTAAAATATTACCAGCGAGGGTCTAGATGGGTTAGGTTAGGTTATATTACGATATAGACGTATATAATGTGCCCACGGAGAAGTAGGTACGACCCGTGAGGAATGTTGTGAAACACTACATTCGAGATAGGTTGCCTTATGGTAATATATACAACGTTATAAACGTATAGAATGTCCCCACCGAGAAGTACGGGCCGACACGCCCGGGATTCTGTAAAACATTATCACCGAGGGGCAAGGTGGGTTAGCTTAGGATATATTACGATATAGACGTATATAATGTCCCCAACGAAAAGTGGGGCCGACCCGCCAGGAATGTTGTGATATACTACATTCGAGATGTTAGGTTGGCTTATGGTAATATATACAACGATATAGACGTATATAATGTGCCCACCGAGAAGTAGTGGCCGACCCGCCAGGAATGTTGGAAAATACTACATCCGAGATGTTAAGTTGCGTTAGGTTATGATATATAACGTTATAGACGTATATAATGTCCCCACCGAGAAGTACGGGACGACACGACCAGGATTCAGTAAAACATTACCAGCGAGGAGCTAGATGGGTTAGGTTAGGTTATATTACGTTATAGACGTAGATAATGTTCCCACCGGGAAGTGGGGCCGACCCGAGAGGAATATTGGAAGATACTACATCCGAGATGTTAAGTTGCGTTAGGTTAGGATATATAACGTTATAGACGTATATAATGTCCCCACCGAGAAGTACGGGACGACACGACCAGGATTCCGTAAAACATTACCAGCGAGGAGCTAGATGGGTTAGGTTGGGTTATATTACGTTATAGACGTAAAGAATGTTCCCACCGAGAAGTGGAGCCGAACCGCCTGTAATGTTGTGAAATACTACAGTCGAGATGTTAGGTTGCCTTAGGTTAGGATATATAACGTTATAGACGTATATAATGTCCGCACCAAGACGTACGGGACGACACGAACGGGATTCTGTAAAACATTACCAGCGAGGGTCTAGATGGGTTAGGTTAGGTTATATTACGATATAGACGTATATAATGTGCCCACGGAGAAGTAGGTACGACCCGTCAGGAATGTTGTGAAACACTACATTCGAGATAGGTTGCCTTATGGTAATATATACAACGTTATAAACGTATAGAATGTCCCCACCGAGAAGTACGGGCCGACACGCCCGGGATTCTGTAAAACATTATCACCGAGGGGCAAGGTGGGTTAGCTTAGGATATATTACGATATAGACGTATATAATGTCCCCAACGAAAAGTGGGGCCGACCCGCCAGGAATGTTGTGATATACTACATTCGAGATGTTAGGTTGGCTTATGGTAATATATACAACGATATAGACGTATATAATGTGCCCACCGAGAAGTAGTGGCCGACCCGCCAGGAATGTTGGAAAATACTACATCCGAGATGTTAAGTTGCGTTAGGTTATGATATATAACGTTATAGACGTATATAATGTCCCCACCGAGAAGTACGGGACGACACGACCAGGATTCAGTAAAACATTACCAGCGAGGAGCTAGATGGGTTAGGTTAGGTTATATTACGTTATAGACGTAGATAATGTTCCCACCGGGAAGTGGGGCCGACCCGAGAGGAATATTGGAAGATACTACATCCGAGATGTTAAGTTGCGTTAGGTTAGGATATATAACGTTATAGACGTATATAATGTCCCCACCGAGAAGTACGGGACGACACGATCAGGATTCCGTAAAACATTACCAGCGAGGAGCTAGATGGGTTAGGTTGGGTTATATTACGTTATAGACGTAAAGAATGTTCCCACCGAGAAGTGGAGCCGAACCGCCTGTAATGTTGTGAAATACTACAGTCGAGATGTTAGGTTGCCTTAGGTTAGGATATATAACGTTATAGACGTATATAATGTCCGCACCAAGACGTACGGGACGACACGAACGGGATTCTGTAAAACATTACCAGCGAGGGTCTAGATGGGTTAGGTTAGGTTATATTACGATACAGACGTATATAATGTGCCCACCGAGAAGTAGTGGCCGTCCCGACAGGAATGTTGGAAAATACTACATCCGAAATGTTAGGTTCCCTTAGGTTAGGATATATAACGTTATAGACGTATATAATACCCCACCGAGAAGTACGGGCCGACACGAACGGGATTCTGTAAAACTTTACCATCGAGGGTCTAGATGGGTTAGGTTAGGTTATATTACGTTATAGACGTAGATAATGTTCCCACCGAGAAGTGGGGCCGACCCGCCAGGAATGTTGGAAAATACTACATCCGAGATGTTAAGTTGCGTTAGGTTAGGATATATAACGTTATAGACGTATATAATGTCCCCAACGAGAAGTACGGGACGACACAAACGGGATACTGTAAAACATTACAAGCCAGGGTCTAGATGGGTTAGGTTAGGATATATAACGTTATAGACGTGTATAATGTGCCCACCGAGAAGCAGGGGCCGACCCGCCAGGAATATTGGAAAATACTACATCCGAGATGTTAAGTTGCGTTAGGTTAGGATATATAACGTTATAGACGTATATAATGTCCCCACCGAGAAGTACGGGACGACACGACCAGGATTCCGTAAAACATTACCAGCGAGGAGTTAGATGGGTTTCGTTAGGTTATATTACGTTATAGACGTAGATAATGTTCCCACCGAGAAGTGGGGCCGACGCGCCTGGAATGTTGTGAAATACTACAGTCGAGATGTTAGGTTGCCTTAGGTTAGGATATATAACGTTATTGACGTATATAATGTCCGCACCGAGACGTACGGGACGACACGAGACGGGATTCTGTAAAACATTACCAGCGAGAGTCTAGATGGGTTAGGTTAGGTTATATTACGTTATAGACGTAGATAATGTTCCCACCGAGAAGTGGGGCCGACCCGCCAGGAATGTTGGAAAATACTACATCCGAGATGTTAAGTTGCGTTAGGTTAGGATATATAATGTTATAGACGTATATAATGTCCCCAACGAGAAGTACGGGACGACACAAACGGGATACTGTAAAACATTACAAGCCAGGGTCTAGATGGGTTAGGTTAGGTTATATTACGATATAGACGTGTATAATGTGCCCACCGAGAAGCAGGGGCCGACCCGCCAGGAATATTGGAAAATACTACATCCGAGATGTTAAGTTGCGTTAGGTTAGGATATATAACGTTATAGACGTATATAATGTCCCCACCGAGAAGTACGGGACGACACGACCAGGATTCCGTAAAACATTACCAGCGAGGAGTTAGATGGGTTTCGTTAGGTTATATTACGTTATAGACGTAGATAATGTTCCCACCGAGAAGTGGGGCCGACGCGCCTGGAATGTTGTGAAATACTACAGTCGAGATGTTAGGTTGCCTTAGGTTAGGATATATAACGTTATTGACGTATATAATGTCCGCACCGAGACGTACGGGACGACACGAGACGGGATTCTGTAAAATATTACCAGCGAGGTTCTAGATGGGTTAGGTTAGGTTATATTACGTTATAGACGTAAATAATGTTCCCACCGAGAAGTGGAGCCGAACCGCCTGGAATCTTGTGAAATACTACATTCGAGATCTTAGGTTGCCTTAGGTTAGGATATATAACGTTATAGACGTATATAATGTGAGCACCAAGACGTACGGGACGACACGAACGGGATTCTGTAAAACATTACCAGCGAGAGTCTAGATGGGTTAGGTTAGGTTATATTACGTTATAGACGTGTATAATGTGCCCACCGAGAAGCAGGGGCCGACCCGCCAGGAATATTGGAAAATACTACATCCGAGATGTTAAGTTGCGCTAGGTTAGGACATATAACGTTATAGACGTATATAATGTCCCCACCGAGAAGTATGAGACGAAACGACCAGGATTCCGTAAAACATTACCAGCGAGGAGCTAGATGGGTTAGCTTAGGATATATTACGATATAGACGTATATTATGTCTCCCCGGGAAGTGGGGCCGACACGCAAGGAATGTTGTGAAATACTACATTCGAGATGTTAGGTTGCCTTGTGGTAATATATAAAACGTTATAGACGTATATAATGTCCCCACCAAGAAGTAGGGGCCGACACGAACGGGATTCTGTAAAACATTACCAGCGAGGGTCTAGATGGGTTAGGTTAGGTTATATTACGATATAGACGTATATAATGTGCCCACGTAGAAGTAGGGACGACCCGCCAGGAATGTGAAACACTACATTCGAGATAGGTTGCCTTATGGTAATATATACAACGTTATAAACGTATAGAATGTCCCCACCGAGAAGTACGGGCCGACACGCCCGGGATTCTGTAAAACATTATCACCGAGGGGCAAGATGCGTTAGCTTAGGTTATATTACGATATAGACGTATATAATGTCCCCAACGAAAAGTGGGGCCGACCCGCCAGGAATGTTGTGAAATACTACATTCGAGATGTTAGGTTGGCTTATGGTAATATATACAACGATATAGACGTATATAATGTGCCCACCGAGAAGTAGGGGCCGACCCGCCAGGAATGTTGGAAAATACTACATCCGAGATGTTAAGTTGCGTTAGGTTAGGATATATAACGTTATAGACGTATATAATGTCCCCACTGAGAAGTAGGGGACGACACGACCAGGATTCCGTAAAACATTACCAGCGAGGAGCTAGATGGGTTAGGTTAGGTTATATTACGTTATAGACGTAGATAATGTTCCCACCGAGAAGTGGGGCCGACGCGCCTGGAATGTTGTGAAATACTACAGTCGAGATGTTAGGTTGCCTTAGGTTAGGATATATAACGTTATTGACGTATATAATGTCCGCACCGAGACGTACGGGACGACACGAGACGGGATTCTGTAAAATATTACCAGCGAGGTTCTAGATGGGTTAGGTTAGGTTATATTACGTTATAGACGTAAATAATGTTCCCACCGAGAAGTGGGGCCGACCCGCCTGGAATGTTGTGAAATACTACAGTCGAGATGTTAGGTTGCCTTAGGTTAGGATATATAACGTTATAGACGTATATAATGTCCGCACCGAGTCGTACGGGACGACACGAACAGGATTCTGTAAAACATTACCAGCGAGGGTCTAGATGGGTTAGGTTAGGTTATATTACGTTATAGACGTATATAATGTGCCCACGGAGAAGTGGGGCCGACACGCCAGGAATGTTGTGAAATACTACATTCGAGATAGGTTGACTTATGGTAATATATACAACGTTATAAACGTATAGAATGTCCCCACCGAGAAGTACGGGCCGACACGCCCGGGATTCTGTAAAACATTATCACCGAGGGGCAAGATGGGTTAGCTTAGGTTATATTACGATATAGACGTATATAATGTCCCCAACGAAAAGTGGGGCCGACCCGCCAGGAATGTTGTGAAATACTACATTCCAGATGTGAGGTTGCCCTAGGTTAGGATATATAACGTTATAGACGTATATAATGTCCGCACCGAGACGTACGGGGCGACACAAACGGGATACTGTAAAACATTACAAGCGAGGGTCTAGATGGGTTAGGTTAGGTTATATTACGATACAGACGTATGTAATGTGCCCATCGAGAAGTAGTGCCCGACCCGCCAGGAATGTTGGAAAATACTACATCCGAGATGTTAGGTTCCCTTAGGTTAGGATATATAACGTTATAGACGTATATAATACCCCACCGAGAAGTACGGGCCGACACGAACGTGATTCTGTAAAACATTACCATCGAGGGTCTAGATGGGTTAGGTTAGGTTATATTGCGATATAGACGTATATATTGTTCCCACCGAGAAGTGGGGCCGAACCGCCGGGAATGTTGTGAAACACTACATTCGAGATGTTAAGTTGCCTTAGGTTAGGATATATAACGTTATAGACGTATATAATGTCCGCACCGAAACGAACGGGACGACACGAACGGGATTCTGTAAAACGTTACCAGCGAGGGTCTAGATGGGTTATGTTAAGTTACATTACGATACAGACGTATGTAATGTGCCCACCGAGCAGTAGTGGCCGACCCGCCAGGAATGTTGGAAAATACTACATCCGAGATGTTAGGTACCCTTAGGTTAGGATATATAACGTTATAGACGTATATAACACCCCACCGAGAAGTCCGGGCCGAAACGAACGGGATTCTGTAAAACATTACCATCGAGGGTCTAGGTGGGTTAGATTAGGTTATATTACGTTATAGACGTAGATAATGTTCCCACCGAGAAGTGGGGCCGACCCGCCAGGAATGTTGTGAAATACTACAGTCAAGATGTTAGGTTGCCTTAGGTTAGGATATATAACGTTATAGACGTATATAATGTCCCCACCGAGACGTACGGTACGACACAAACGGGATACTGTAAAACATTACAAGCCAGGGTCTAGATGGGTTAGGTTAGGTTATATTACGATATAGACGTCTATAATGTGCCCACCGAGAAGCAGGGGCCGACCCGCCACGAATATTGGAAAATACTACATCCGAGATGTTAAGTTGCGTTAGGTTAGGATATATAATGTTATAGACGTATATAATGTCCCCACCGAGAAGTACGGGACGACACGACCAGGATTCCGTAAAACATTACCAGCGAGGAGCTAGATGGGTTAGGTTGGGTTATATTACGTTATAGACGTAAATAATGTTCCCACCGAGAAGTGGGGCCGAACCGCCTGGAATGTTGTGAAACACTACATTCGAGATGTTAAGTTGCCTTATGTTAGGTTATATAACGTTATAGACGTATATAATGTCCGCACCGAAACGAACGGGACGACACGAACGGGATTCTGTAAAACGTTACCAGCGAGGGTCTAGATGGGTTAGGTTAAGTTACATTACGATACAGACGTATGTAATGTGCCCACCGAGAAGTGGGGCCGAACCGCCAGGAATGTTGTGAAACACTACATTCGAGATGTTAAGTTGCCTTAGGTTAGGATATATAACGTTATAGACGTATATAATGTCCGCACCGAGACGTACGGGACGACACGAACGGGATTCTGTAAAACATTAGCAGCGAGGGTCTAGATGGGTTAGGTTAGGTTATATAACGATATAGACGTATATAATGTGCCCACCGAGAAGTGGGGACAACCCACCAGGAATGTTGTGAAACACTACATTCGAGATGTTAGGTTGCCCTAGGTTAGGATATATAACGTTATAGGCGTATATAATGTCCGCACCGAGACGTACGGTACGACACGACCAGAATTCCGTAAAACATTACCAGCGAGGGTCTAGATTGGTTAGGTTAGGTTATATTACGTTGTAGACGTAAATAATGTTCCCACCGAGAAGTGGGGCCGACCCGCCTGGAATGTTGTGAAATACTACATTCGAGATGTTAGGTTGCCTTAGGTTAGGACATATAACGTTATAGACGTATATAATGTCCGCACCGAGACGTAAGGAACGACACGAACGAGTTTCTGTAAAACATTACAAGCAAGGGTCTAGATGGTTTAGGTTAGGTTATATTACGATACAGACGTATATAATGTGTCCAGCGAGAAGTAGTGGCCGACCCGCCAGGAATGTTGGAAAATACTACATCCGAGATGTTAAGTTGCCTTAGGTTAGGATATATAACGTTATAGACGTATATAATATCCCCACCGAGAAGTACGGGACGACACGACCAGGATTCCGTAAAACATTACCAGCGGGAGGCTAGATTGGGTAGGTCAGGTTATATTACGTTATAGACGTAAATAATGTTCCCACCTAGAATTGGGGCCGTCCCCCCTGGAATGTTGTGAAATACTACATTCGAGATGTCAGGTTGCCTTAGGTTAGGATATATAACGCTATAGACGTATATAATGTCCGCACCGAGACGTACGGTACGACACGAACTGGATTCTGTAAAACATAACAAGCGTGGGTCTAAATGGGTTAGGTTAGGTTATATTACGATGTAGACGTATATAGTGTGCCCACCGAGAAGTAGGGGCCGACCCGCCAGGAATGTTGGAAAATACTACATCCGAGATGTTAAGTTGCCTTTGGTTAGGATATATAACGTTATAGACGTATATAATGTCCCCACCGAGAAGTTCGGTACGACACGACCAGGATTCCGTAAAACATTACCAGCGAGGTGCTAGATTGGTTAGGTTAGGTGATATTACGTTATAGACGTAAATAATGTTCCCACCGAGAAGTGGGGCCGACCCGCCTGGAATGTTGTAAAATACTACATTCGAGATGTCAGGTTGCCTTAGGTTAGGATATATAACGCTATAGACGTATATAATGTCCGCACCGAGACGTACGGTACGACACGAACTGGATTCTGTAAAACATAACAAGCGTGGGTCTAAATGGGTTAGGTTAGGTTATATTACGATGTAGACGTATATAGTGTGCCCACCGAGAAGTAGGGGCCGACCCGCCAGGAATGTTGGAAAATACTACATCCGAGATGTTAAGTTGCCTTAGGTTAGGATATATAACGTTATAGAAGTATATAATATCCCCACCGAGAAGTACGTTACGACACGACCAGGCTTCCGTAAAACATTACCAACGGGGGGCTAGATTGGTTAGGTTAGGTTATATTGCGTTATAGACGTAAATGATGTTCCCACCGAGAAGACGGGCCGAACCGCCAGGAATGTTGTGAAACACTACAATCGAGATGTTAGGTTGCCTTAGGTTAGGATATATAACGTTATAGACGTATATAATGCCCCACCGAGAAGTACGGGCCGACACGAACGGGATTCTGTAAAACATTACCATCGAGTGTCTAGATGGGTTAGGTTAGGTTATATTACGATATAGACGTATATAATGTTCCCACCGAGAAGTGGGGCCGACACGCCAGGAATGTTGTGAAATACTACATTCGAGATAGGTTGCCTTAGGTTAGGATATATAACGTTATAGTCGTATATAATGTCCGCACCGAAACGAACGGGACGACACGAACGGGATTCTGTAAAACGTTACCAGCGAGGGTCTAGATGGGTTATGTTAAGTTACATTACGATACAGACGTATGTAATGTGCCCACCGAGCAGTAGTGGCCGACCCGCCAGGAATGTTGGAAAATACTACATCCGAGATGTTAGGTACCCTTAGGTTAGGATATATAACGTTATAGACGTATATAACACCCCACCGAGAAGTCCGGGCCGAAACGAACGGGATTCTGTAAAACATTACCATCGAGGGTCTAGGTGGGTTAGATTAGGTTATATTACGTTATAGACGTAGATAATGTTCCCACCGAGAAGTGGGGCCGACCCGCCAGGAATGTTGTGAAATACTACAGTCAAGATGTTAGGTTGCCTTAGGTTAGGATATATAACGTTATAGACGTATATAATGTCCCCACCGAGACGTACGGTACGACACAAACGGGATACTGTAAAACATTACAAGCCAGGGTCTAGATGGGTTAGGTTAGGTTATATTACGATATAGACGTCTATAATGTGCCCACCGAGAAGCAGGGGCCGACCCGCCACGAATATTGGAAAATACTACATCCGAGATGTTAAGTTGCGTTAGGTTAGGATATATAATGTTATAGACGTATATAATGTCCCCACCGAGAAGTACGGGACGACACGACCAGGATTCCGTAAAACATTACCAGCGAGGAGCTAGATGGGTTAGGTTGGGTTATATTACGTTATAGACGTAAATAATGTTCCCACCGAGAAGTGGGGCCGAACCGCCTGGAATGTTGTGAAACACTACATTCGAGATGTTAAGTTGCCTTATGTTAGGTTATATAACGTTATAGACGTATATAATGTCCGCACCGAAACGAACGGGACGACACGAACGGGATTCTGTAAAACGTTACCAGCGAGGGTCTAGATGGGTTAGGTTAAGTTACATTACGATACAGACGTATGTAATGTGCCCACCGAGAAGTGGGGCCGAACCGCCAGGAATGTTGTGAAACACTACATTCGAGATGTTAAGTTGCCTTAGGTTAGGATATATAACGTTATAGACGTATATAATGTCCGCACCGAGACGTACGGGACGACACGAACGGGATTCTGTAAAACATTAGCAGCGAGGGTCTAGATGGGTTAGGTTAGGTTATATAACGATATAGACGTATATAATGTGCCCACCGAGAAGTGGGGACAACCCACCAGGAATGTTGTGAAACACTACATTCGAGATGTTAGGTTGCCCTAGGTTAGGATATATAACGTTATAGGCGTATATAATGTCCGCACCGAGACGTACGGTACGACACGACCAGAATTCCGTAAAACATTACCAGCGAGGGTCTAGATTGGTTAGGTTAGGTTATATTACGTTGTAGACGTAAATAATATTCCCACCGAGAAGTGGGGCCGACCCGCCTGGAATGTTGTGAAATACTACATTCGAGATGTTAGGTTGCCTTAGGTTAGGACATATAACGTTATAGACGTATATAATGTCCGCACCGAGACGTAAGGAACGACACGAACGAGTTTCTGTAAAACATTACAAGCAAGGGTCTAGATGGTTTAGGTTAGGTTATATTACGATACAGACGTATATAATGTGTCCAGCGAGAAGTAGTGGCCGACCCGCCAGGAATGTTGGAAAATACTACATCCGAGATGTTAAGTTGCCTTAGGTTAGGATATATAACGTTATAGACGTATATAATATCCCCACCGAGAAGTACGGGACGACACGACCAGGATTCCGTAAAACATTACCAGCGGGAGGCTAGATTGGGTAGGTCAGGTTATATTACGTTATAGACGTAAATAATGTTCCCACCTAGAATTGGGGCCGTCCCCCCTGGAATGTTGTGAAATACTACATTCGAGATGTCAGGTTGCCTTAGGTTAGGATATATAACGCTATAGACGTATATAATGTCCGCACCGAGACGTACGGTACGACACGAACTGGATTCTGTAAAACATAACAAGCGTGGGTCTAAATGGGTTAGGTTAGGTTATATTACGATGTAGACGTATATAGTGTGCCCACCGAGAAGTAGGGGCCGACCCGCCAGGAATGTTGGAAAATACTACATCCGAGATGTTAAGTTGCCTTAGGTTAGGATATATAACGTTATAGACGTATATAATATCCCCACCGAGAAGTACGTTACGACACGACCAGGATTCCGTAAAACATTACCAACGGGGGGCTAGATTGGTTAGGTTAGGTTATATTGCGTTATAGACGTAAATGATGTTCGCACCGAGAAGACGGGCCGAACCGCCAGGAATGTTGTGAAACACTACAATCGAGATGTTAGGTTGCCTTAGGTTAGGATATATAACGTTATAGACGTATATAATGCCCCACCGAGAAGTACGGGCCGACACGAACGGGATTCTGTAAAACATTACCATCGAGTGTCTAGATGGGTTAGGTTAGGTTATATTACGATATAGACGTATATAATGTTCCCACCGAGAAGTGGGGCCGACCCGCCAGGAACGTTGTGAAGTACTACATTCGAGATGTGAGGTTGCCTTAGGTTAGGATAAATAACGTTATAGACGAATATAATGTCCCCACCGAGACGTACGGTCGTCACAAACGAGATTCTGTAAAACATTATGAGCGAGGGTCTAGATGGGTTAGGTTAGGTTATATTACGATATAGACTTATATAATGTTCCCACCGAGAAGTGGGGCCGACCCGACAGGAATGTTATGAAGTACTACATTCGAGATGTGAGGTTGCCTTAGGTTAGGATAAATAACGTTATATACGTATATAATGTCCGCACCGAGACGTACGGAACGACACGAACGGGATTCTGTAAAACATTACAAGCGAGGGTCTAGATGGGTGAGGTTAGGTTATATTACGATATAGACGTATATAATGTGCCCATCGAGAAGTAGTGTCCGACCAGCCAGGAATGTTGGAAAATACTACATCCGAGATGTTAAGTTGCCTTAAGTTAGGATATATAACGTTATAGACGTGTATAATGTCCCCACCGAGAAGTACGGTACGACACGACCAGAATTCCGTAAAACATTACCAGCGAGGGGCTAGATTGGTTAGGTTAGGTTATATTACGTTATAGACGTAAATAATGTTCCCACCGAGAAGTGGGGCCGACCCGCCTGGAATGTTGTGAAATACTACATTCGAGGTGTTAGGTTGCCTTAGGTTAGAATAAATAACGTTATAGGAGCATATAATGTCCCCACCGAGACGTACGGGACGACACGAACGAGATTCTGTAAAACATTACCAGCGAGGGTGTAGATGGGTTAGGTTACGTTATATTACGATATAGATGTATATAATGTGCCCACCGAGAGGTAGAGCCCGAGCCCCAGGAATGTTGGAAAATACTACATCCGAGATGGTAGGTTCCCTTAGGATAGGATATATAACGTTATAGACGTATATAATGTCCGCAGCGTGACGTACGGGACGATACCAACGGGACTCTGTAAAACATTACCAGCGAGGGTCTAGATGGGTTAGCTTAGGTTATATTACGATATAGACGTATATAATGTGCCCATCGAGAAGTAGTGGCCGACCCGCCAGGAATGTTGGAAAATACTACATCCGAGATGTTAGGTTCCCTTAGGTTGGGATATATAACGTTCTAGACGTATATAATACCCCACCGAGAAGTACGGACGACACGAACGGAATTCTGTAAAACATTACCAGCGAGATGCTAGATGGGTTAGGTTAGGTTATAGTACGTTATAGACGTATATAATGTTCCCACCGAGAAGTGGGGCCGACCCGTCAGGAATGTTGTGAAATACTACATCCGTGATGTTAAGTGGCCTTAGGTTAGGAAATATAACGTTATAGACGTATATAATGTCCCCACCGGGAAGTACTGGACGACACGACCAGGATTCTGCAAAACATTACCAGCGAGGGTTAGATGGGTTAGGTTAGGTTATATTACGTTATAGACGTGTATAATGTTCCCACCGAGAAGTGGGACCGACCCGCCAGAAATGTTGTGAAATACTACAACCGAGATGTTAGGTTCCCTTAGTACAGGATATATAACGTTATAGACGTATATAATGTCCCCGCCGAGAAGTACGGGACGACACGACCAGGATTCCGTAAAACATTACCAACGGGGGGCTAGATTGGTTAGGTTAGGTTATATTACGTTATAGACGTAAATAATGTTCCCACCGAGAAGTGGGGCCGACCCGCCTGGAATGTTGTGAAATACTACATTCGAGATGTTAGGTTGCCTTAGGTTAGGACATATAACGTTATAGACGTATATAATGTCCGCACCGAGACGTAAGGAACGACACGAACGAGTTTCTGTAAAACATTACAAGCAAGGGTCTAGATGGTTTAGGTTAGGTTATATTACGATACAGACGTATATAATGTGTCCAGCGAGAAGTAGTGGCCGACCCGCCAGGAATGTTGGAAAATACTACATCCGAGATGTTAAGTTGCCTTAGGTTAGGATATATAACGTTATAGACGTATATAATATCCCCACCGAGAAGTACGGGACGACACGACCAGGATTCCGTAAAACATTACCAGCGGGAGGCTAGATTGGGTAGGTCAGGTTATATTACGTTATAGACGTAAATAATGTTCCCACCTAGAATTGGGGCCGTCGCCCCTGGAATGTTGTGAAATACTACATTCGAGATGTCAGGTTGCCTTAGGTTAGGATATATAACGCTATAGACGTATATAATGTCCGCACCGAGACGTACGGTACGACACGAACTGGATTCTGTAAAACATAACAAGCGTGGGTCTAAATGGGTTAGGTTAGGTTATATTACGATGTAGACGTATATAGTGTGCCCACCGAGAAGTAGGGGCCGACCCGCCAGGAATGTTGGAAAATACTACATCCGAGATGTTAGGTACCCTTAGGTTAGGATATATAACGTTATAGACGTATATAACACCCCACCGAGAAGTCCGGGCCGAAACGAACGGGATTCTGTAAAACATTACCATCGAGGGTCTAGGTGGGTTAGATTAGGTTATATTACGTTATAGACGTAGATAATGTTCCCACCGAGAAGTGGGGCCGACCCGCCAGGAATGTTGTGAAATACTACAGTCAAGATGTTAGGTTGCCTTAGGTTAGGATATATAACGTTATAGACGTATATAATGTCCCCACCGAGACGTACGGTACGACACAAACGGGATACTGTAAAACATTACAAGCCAGGGTCTAGATGGGTTAGGTTAGGTTATATTACGATATAGACGTCTATAATGTGCCCACCGAGAAGCAGGGGCCGACCCGCCACGAATATTGGAAAATACTACATCCGAGATGTTAAGTTGCGTTAGGTTAGGATATATAATGTTATAGACGTATATAATGTCCCCACCGAGAAGTACGGGACGACACGACCAGGATTCCGTAAAACATTACCAGCGAGGAGCTAGATGGGTTAGGTTGGGTTATATTACGTTATAGACGTAAATAATGTTCCCACCGAGAAGTGGGGCCGAACCGCCTGGAATGTTGTGAAACACTACATTCGAGATGTTAAGTTGCCTTATGTTAGGTTATATAACGTTATAGACGTATATAATGTCCGCACCGAAACGAACGGGACGACACGAACGGGATTCTGTAAAACGTTACCAGCGAGGGTCTAGATGGGTTAGGTTAAGTTACATTACGATACAGACGTATGTAATGTGCCCACCGAGAAGTGGGGCCGAACCGCCAGGAATGTTGTGAAAGACTACATTCGAGATGTTAAGTTGCCTTAGGTTAGGATATATAACGTTATAGACGTATATAATATCCGCACCGAGACGTACGGGACGACACGAACGGGATTCTGTAAAACATTAGCAGCGAGGGTCTAGATGGGTTAGGTTAGGTTATATAACGATATAGACGTATATAATGTGCCCACCGAGAAGTGGGGACAACCCACCAGGAATGTTGTGAAACACTACATTCGAGATGTTAGGTTGCCCTAGGTTAGGATATATAACGTTATAGGCGTATATAATGTCCGCACCGAGACGTACGGTACGACACGACCAGAATTCCGTAAAACATTACCAGCGAGGGTCTAGATTGGTTAGGTTAGGTTATATTACGTTGTAGACGTAAATAATGTTCCCACCGAGAAGTGGGGCCGACCCGCCTGGAATGTTGTGAAATACTACATTCGAGATGTTAGGTTGCCTTAGGTTAGGACATATAACGTTATAGACGTATATAATGTCCGCACCGAGACGTAAGGAACGACACGAACGAGTTGCTGTAAAACATTACAAGCAAGGGTCTAGATGGTTTAGGTTAGGTTATATTACGATACAGACGTATATAATGTGTCCAGCGAGAAGTAGTGGCCGACCCGCCAGGAATGTTGGAAAATACTACATCCGAGATGTTAAGTTGCCTTAGGTTAGGATATATAACGTTATAGACGTATATAATATCCCCACCGAGAAGTACGGGACGACACGACCAGGATTCCGTAAAACATTACCAGCGGGAGGCTAGATTGGGTAGGTCAGGTTATATTACGTTATAGACGTAAATAATGTTCCCACCTAGAATTGGGGCCGTCCCCCCTGGAATGTTGTGAAATACTACATTCGAGATGTCAGGTTGCCTTAGGTTAGGATATATAACGCTATAGACGTATATAATGTCCGCACCGAGACGTACGGTACGACACGAACTGGATTCTGTAAAACATAACAAGCGTGGGTCTAAATGGGTTAGGTTAGGTTATATTACGATGTAGACGTATATAGTGTGCCCACCGAGAAGTAGGGGCCGACCCGCCAGGAATGTTGGAAAATACTACATCCGAGATGTTAAGTTGCCTTTGGTTAGGATATATAACGTTATAGACGTATATAATGTCCCCACCGAGAAGTTCGGTACGACACGACCAGGATTCCGTAAAACATTACCAGCGAGGTGCTAGATTGGTTAGGTTAGGTGATATTACGTTATAGACGTAAATAATGTTCCCACCGAGAAGTGGGGCCGACCCGCCTGGAATGTTGTAAAATACTACATTCGAGATGTCAGGTTGCCTTAGGTTAGGATATATAACGCTATAGACGTATATAATGTCCGCACCGAGACGTACGGTACGACACGAACTGGATTCTGTAAAACATAACAAGCGTGGGTCTAAATGGGTTAGGTTAGGTTATATTACGATGTAGACGTATATAGTGTGCCCACCGAGAAGTAGGGGCCGACCCGCCAGGAATGTTGGAAAATACTACATCCGAGATGTTAAGTTGCCTTAGGTTAGGATATATAACGTTATAGACGTATATAATATCCCCACCGAGAAGTACGTTACGACACGACCAGGATTCCGTAAAACATTACCAACGGGGGGCTAGATTGGTTAGGTTAGGTTATGTTGCGTTATAGACGTAAATGATGTTCCCACCGAGAAGACGGGCCGAACCGCCAGGAATGTTGTGAAACACTACAATCGAGATGTTAGGTTGCCTTAGGTTAGGATATATAACGTTATAGACGTATATAATGCCCCACCGAGAAGTACGGGCCGACACGAACGGGATTCTGTAAAACATTACCATCGAGTGTCTAGATGGGTTAGGTTAGGTTATATTACGATATAGACGTATATAATGTTCCCACCGAGAAGTGGGGCCGACACGCCAGGAATGTTGTGAAATACTACATTCGAGATAGGTTGCCTTAGGTTAGGATATATAACGTTATAGACGTATATAATGTCCGCACCGAAACGAACGGGACGACACGAACGGGATTCTGTAAAACGTTACCAGCGAGGGTCTAGATGGGTTATGTTAAGTTACATTACGATACAGACGTATGTAATGTGCCCACCGAGCAGTAGTGGCCGACCCGCCAGGAATGTTGGAAAATACTACATCCGAGATGTTAGGTACCCTTAGGTTAGGATATATAACGTTATAGACGTATATAACACCCCACCGAGAAGTCCGGGCCGAAACGAACGGGATTCTGTAAAACATTACCATCGAGGGTCTAGGTGGGTTAGATTAGGTTATATTACGTTATAGACGTAGATAATGTTCCCACCGAGAAGTGGGGCCGACCCGCCAGGAATGTTGTGAAATACTACAGTCAAGATGTTAGGTTGCCTTAGGTTAGGATATATAACGTTATAGACGTATATAATGTCCCCACCGAGACGTACGGTACGACACAAACGGGATACTGTAAAACATTATAAGCCAGGGTCTAGATGGGTTAGGTTAGGTTATATTACGATATAGACGTCTATAATGTGCCCACCGAGAAGCAGGGGCCGACCCGCCACGAATATTGGAAAATACTACATCCGAGATGTTAAGTTGCGTTAGGTTAGGATATATAATGTTATAGACGTATATAATGTCCCCACCGAGAAGTACGGGACGACACGACCAGGATTCCGTAAAACATTACCAGCGAGGAGCTAGATGGGTTAGGTTGGGTTATATTACGTTATAGACGTAAATAATGTTCCCACCGAGAAGTGGGGCCGAACCGCCTGGAATGTTGTGAAACACTACATTCGAGATGTTAAGTTGCCTTATGTTAGGTTATATAACGTTATAGACGTATATAATGTCCGCACCGAAACGAACGGGACGACACGAACGGGATTCTGTAAAACGTTACCAGCGAGGGTCTAGATGGGTTAGGTTAAGTTACATTACGATACAGACGTATGTAATGTGCCCACCGAGAAGTGGGGCCGAACCGCCAGGAATGTTGTGAAACACTACATTCGAGATGTTAAGTTGCCTTAGGTTAGGATATATAACGTTATAGACGTATATAATGTCCGCACCGAGACGTACGGGACGACACGAACGGGATTCTGTAAAACATTAGCAGCGAGGGTCTAGATGGGTTAGGTTAGGTTATATAACGATATAGACGTATATAATGTGCCCACCGAGAAGTGGGGACAACCCACCAGGAATGTTGTGAAACACTACATTCGAGATGTTAGGTTGCCCTAGGTTAGGATATATAACGTTATAGGCGTATATAATGTCCGCACCGAGACGTACGGTACGACACGACCAGAATTCCGTAAAACATTACCAGCGAGGGTCTAGATTGGTTAGGTTAGGTTATATTACGTTGTAGACGTAAATAATGTTCCCACCGAGAAGTGGGGCCGACCCGCCTGGAATGTTGTGAAATACTACATTCGAGATGTTAGGTTGCCTTAGGTTAGGACATATAACGTTATAGACGTATATAATGTCCGCACCGAGACGTAAGGAACGACACGAACGAGTTTCTGTAAAACATTACAAGCAAGGGTCTAGATGGTTTAGGTTAGGTTATATTACGATACAGACGTATATAATGTGTCCAGCGAGAAGTAGTGGCCGACCCGCCAGGAATGTTGGAAAATACTACATCCGAGATGTTAAGTTGCCTTAGGTTAGGATATATAACGTTATAGACGTATATAATATCCCCACCGAGAAGTACGGGACGACACGACCAGGATTCCGTAAAACATTACCAGCGGGAGGCTAGATTGGGTAGGTCAGGTTATATTACGTTATAGACGTAAATAATGTTCCCACCTAGAATTGGGGCCGTCCCCCCTGGAATGTTGTGAAATACTACATTCGAGATGTCAGGTTGCCTTAGGTTAGGATATATAACGCTATAGACGTATATAATGTCCGCACCGAGACGTACGGTACGACACGAACTGGATTCTGTAAAACATAACAAGCGTGGGTCTAAATGGGTTAGGTTAGGTTATATTACGATGTAGACGTATATAGTGTGCCCACCGAGAAGTAGGGGCCGACCCGCCAGGAATGTTGGAAAATACTACATCCGAGATGTTAAGTTGCCTTTGGTTAGGATATATAACGTTATAGACGTATATAATGTCCCCACCGAGAAGTTCGGTACGACACGACCAGGATTCCGTAAAACATTACCAGCGAGGTGCTAGATTGGTTAGGTTAGGTGATATTACGTTATAGACGTAAATAATGTTCCCACCGAGAAGTGGGGCCGACCCGCCTGGAATGTTGTAAAATACTACATTCGAGATGTCAGGTTGCCTTAGGTTAGGATATATAACGCTATAGACGTATATAATGTCCGCACCGAGACGTACGGTACGACACGAACTGGATTCTGTAAAACATAACAAGCGTGGGTCTAAATGGGTTAGGTTAGGTTATATTACGATGTAGACGTATATAGTGTGCCCACCGAGAAGTAGGGGCCGACCCGCCAGGAATGTTGGAAAATACTACATCCGAGATGTTAAGTTGCCTTAGGTTAGGATATATAACGTTATAGACGTATATAATATCCCCACCGAGAAGTACGTTACGACACGACCAGGATTCCGTAAAACATTACCAACGGGGGGCTAGATTGGTTAGGTTAGGTTATATTGCGTTATAGACGTAAATGATGTTCCCACCGAGAAGACGGGCCGAACCGCCAGGAATGTTGTGAAACACTACAATCGAGATGTTAGGTTGCCTTAGGTTAGGATATATAACGTTATAGACGTATATAATGCCCCACCGAGAAGTACGGGCCGACACGAACGGGATTCTGTAAAACATTACCATCGAGTGTCTAGATGGGTTAGGTTAGGTTATATTACGATATAGACGTATATAATGTTCCCACCGAGAAGTGGGGCCGACCCGCCAGGAACGTTGTGAAGTACTACATTCGAGATGTGAGGTTGCCTTAGGTTAGGATAAATAACGTTATAGACGAATATAATGTCCCCACCGAGACGTACGGTCGTCACAAACGAGATTCTGTAAAACATTATGAGCGAGGGTCTAGATGGGTTAGGTTAGGTTATATTACGAAATAGACTTATATAATGTTCCCACCGAAAAGTGGGGCCGACCCGACAGGAATGTTGTGAAGTACTACATTCGAGATGTGAGGTTGCCTTAGGTTAGGATAAATAACGTTATATACGTATATAATGTCCGCACCGAGACGTACGGAACGACACGAACGGGATTCTGTAAAACATTACAAGCGAGGGTCTAGATGGGTTAGGTTAGGTTATATTACGATATAGACGTATATAATGTGCCCATCGAGAAGTAGTGTCCGACCAGCCAGGAATGTTGGAAAATACTACATCCGAGATGTTAAGTTGCCTTAAGTTAGGATATATAACGTTATAGACGTGTATAATGTCCCCACCGAGAAGTACGGTACGACACGACCAGAATTCCGTAAAACATTACCAGCGAGGGGCTAGATTGGTTAGGTTAGGTTATATTACGTTATAGACGTAAATAATGTTCCCACCGAGAAGTGGGGCCGACCCGCCTGGAATGTTGTGAAATACTACATTCGAGGTGTTAGGTTGCCTTAGGTTAGAATAAATAACGTTATAGGAGCATATAATGTCCCCACCGAGACGTACGGGACGACACGAACGAGATTCTGTAAAACATTACCAGCGAGGGTGTAGATGGGTTAGGTTACGTTATATTACGATATAGATGTATATAATGTGCCCACCGAGAGGTAGAGCCCGAGCCCCAGGAATGTTGGAAAATACTACATCCGAGATGGTAGGTTCCCTTAGGATAGGATATATAACGTTATAGACGTATATAATGTCCGCAGCGTGACGTACGGGACGATACCAACGGGACTCTGTAAAACATTACCAGCGAGGGTCTAGATGGGTTAGCTTAGGTTATATTACGATATAGACGTATATAATGTGCCCATCGAGAAGTAGTGGCCGACCCGCCAGGAATGTTGGAAAATACTACATCCGAGATGTTAGGTTCCCTTAGGTTGGGATATATAACGTTCTAGACGTATATAATACCCCACCGAGAAGTACGGACGACACGAACGGAATTCTGTAAAACATTACCAGCGAGATGCTAGATGGGTTAGGTTAGGTTATAGTACGTTATAGACGTATATAATGTTCCCACCGAGAAGTGGGGCCGACCCGTCAGGAATGTTGTGAAATACTACATCCGAGATGTTAGGTTCGCTTTGGTTAGGATATATAACGTTATACACGTATATAATACCCCACCGAAAAGTACGGGCCGACACGAACGGGATTCTGTAAAACATTACCATCGAGGGTCTAGATGGGTTGGGTTAGGTTATATTACGATATAGACGTATATAATGTTAACAGCGAGAAGTGGGGCCGACCCGCCAGGAATGTTGTGAAATACTACATTCGAGATGTTAGGTTCCCTTAGGTTAGGATATATAAAGTTATAGACGTATATAATACTCCACCGAGAAGTACGGGCCGGCACGAACGGGATTCTGTAAAACATTACCAGCGAGAGTTAGATGTGTTAGGTTAGGTTATATTACGTTATAGACGTGTATAATGTTCCCACCGAGAAGTGTGGCCGACCCGCCAGGAATGTTGGAAAATAATACATCCGTGATGTTAAGTGGCCTTAGGTTAGGAAATATAACGTTATAGACGTATATAATGTCCCCACCGGGAAGTACTGGACGACACGACCAGGATTCTGCAAAACATTACCAGCGAGGGTTAGATGGGTTAGGTTAGGTTATATTACGTTATAGACGTGTATAATGTTCCCACCGAGAAGTGGGACCGACCCGCCAGAAATGTTGTGAAATACTACAACCGAGATGTTAGGTTCCCTTAGTACAGGATATATAACGTTATAGACGTATATAATGTCCCCGCCGAGAAGTACGGGACGACACGACCAGGATTCCGTAAAACATTACCAACGGGGGGCTAGATTGGTTAGGTTAGGTTATATTACGTTATAGACGTAAATAATGTTCCCACCGAGAAGTGGGGCCGAACCGCCAGGAATGTTGTGAAACAATACATTCGAGATGTTAGGTTGCCTTAGGTTAGTATATGTAACGTTATAGACGCATATAATGTCCCCACCGAGAGGTACGGGCCGACACGAACGGGATTCTGTAAAACATTACCAGCGAGGTGCTGGATGGGTTAGGTTACGTTATATTACGATATAGACGTATATAATGTGCCCACCGAGAAGTAGGGCCCGACCCGCCAGGAATGTTGGAAAATAATACATCCGAGATGTTAAGTTGCCTTAGGTTAGGATATATAACGTTATAGACGTATATAATGTCCCCACCGAGAAGTACGGGACGACACGACCAGGATTCTGTAAAACATTACCAGTGAGGTTCTAGATGGGTTAGGTTAGGTTATATTACGATATAGACGTATATAATGTGCCCGCCGAGAAGTGGGGCCGACCCGCCAGGAATGTTGTGAAATACTACAGTCGAGATGTTAGGTTGCCTTAGGTTACGATATATAACGTTATATACGCATATAATGTCCCCACCGAGAAGTACGGGACGACACGACCAGGATTCTGCAAAACATTACCAGCGGGGGGCTAGATTGGTTAGGTCAGGTTATATTACGTTATAGACGTAAATAATGTTCCCACCGACAATTGGGGCCGTCCCGCCTGGAATGTTGTGAAATACTACATTCGAGATGTCAGGTTGCCTTAGGTTAGGATATGTAACGCTATAGACGTATATAATGTCCGCGCCGAGACGTACGGAACGACACGAACTGGATTCTGTAAAACATAACAAGCGAGGGTCTAGATGGGTTAGGTTAGGTTATATTACGATGTAGACGTATATAATGTGCCCACCGAGAAGTAGGGGCCGACCCGCCAGGAATGTTGGAAAATACTACATCCGAGATGTTAAGTTGCCTTAGGGTAGGATATATAACGTTATAGACGAATATAATGTCCCCACCGAGAAGTACAGGACGACACGAACGGGATTCTGTAAAACATTACCAGCGAGGTGCTAGATGGGTTAGGTTAGGTTATATTACGTTATAGACTTAAACAATGTTCCCACCGAGAAGTGGCTCCGAACCGCCAGGAATGTTGTGAGATACTACAGTCGAAATGTTATGTTGCCTTAGATTAGGATATATAACGTTATGGATGTATATAATGTTCCCACCGAGAAGTGGGGCCGACCCGCCTGGAATGTTGTGAAATACTACAGTCGAGATGTTAAGTTGCCTTAGGTTAAGGATATATAACGTTATAGACGTATATAATGTCCCCACCGAGAAGTACGGGACGACACGACCAGGATTCCGTAAAACATTACCAGCGAGGGGCTAGATTGGTTAGGTTAGGTTATATTACGTTATAGACGTAAATGATGTTCCCACCGAGAAGTGGGGCCGAACCGCCAGGAATGTTGTGAAACACTACATTCGAGATGTTAGGTTGCCTTAGGTTAGGATATATAACGTTATAGACGCATATAATGTCCCCACCGAGAAGTACGGGACGACACGAACTGGATCCTGTAAAACATAACAAGCGAGGTTCTAGATGGGTTAGGTTAGGTTATATTACGATGTAGACGTATATAATGTGCCCATCGAGAAGTAGGGGCCGACCCGCCAGGAATGCTGGAAAATACTACATCCGAGAGGTTAGGTTGCCTTAGGTTAGGATATATAACGTTATAGACGTATATAATGTCCCCACCGAGAAGTACGGGACGACACGACCAGGATTCCGTAAAACATTACCAGCGGGGGGCTAGATTGGTTAAGTTAGGTTATATTACGTTATAGACGTAAATAATGTTCCCACCGAGAAGTGGGGCCGAACCCCAGGAATGTTGTGAAACACTACATTCGAGATGTTAGGTTGCCTTAGGTTAGGATATATAACGTTATAGACGTATATAATGTCCCCACCGAGACGTACGGTACGACACAAACGGGATACTGTAAAACATTACAAGCCAGGGTCTAGATGGGTTAGGTTAGGTTATATTACGATATAGACGTCTATAATGTGCCCACCGAGAAGCAGGGGCCGACCCGCCACGAATATTGGAAAATACTACATCCGAGATGTTAAGTTGCGTTAGGTTAGGATATATAATGTTATAGACGTATATAATGTCCCCACCGAGAAGTACGGGACGACACGACCAGGATTCCGTAAAACATTACCAGCGAGGAGCTAGATGGGTTAGGTTGGGTTATATTACGTTATAGACGTAAATAATGTTCCCACCGAGAAGTGGGGCCGAACCGCCTGGAATGTTGTGAAACACTACATTCGAGATGTTAAGTTGCCTTATGTTAGGTTATATAACGTTATAGACGTATATAATGTCCGCACCGAAACGAACGGGACGACACGAACGGGATTCTGTAAAACGTTACCAGCGAGGGTCTAGATGGGTTAGGTTAAGTTACATTACGATACAGACGTATGTAATGTGCCCACCGAGAAGTGGGGCCGAACCGCCAGGAATGTTGTGAAACACTACATTCGAGATGTTAAGTTGCCTTAGGTTAGGATATATAACGTTATAGACGTATATAATGTCCGCACCGAGACGTACGGGACGACACGAACGGGATTCTGTAAAACATTAGCAGCGAGGGTCTAGATGGGTTAGGTTAGGTTATATAACGATATAGACGTATATAATGTGCCCACCGAGAAGTGGGGACAACCCACCAGGAATGTTGTGAAACACTACATTCGAGATGTTAGGTTGCCCTAGGTTAGGATATATAACGTTATAGGCGTATATAATGTCCGCACCGAGACGTACGGTACGACACGACCAGAATTCCGTAAAACATTACCAGCGAGGGTCTAGATTGGTTAGGTTAGGTTATATTACGTTGTAGACGTAAATAATGTTCCCACCGAGAAGTGGGGCCGACCCGCCTGGAATGTTGTGAAATACTACATTCGAGATGTTAGGTTGCCTTAGGTTAGGACATATAACGTTATAGACGTATATAATGTCCGCACCGAGACGTAAGGAACGACACGAACGAGTTTCTGTAAAACATTACAAGCAAGGGTCTAGATGGTTTAGGTTAGGTTATATTACGATACAGACGTATATAATGTGTCCAGCGAGAAGTAGTGGCCGACCCGCCAGGAATGTTGGAAAATACTACATCCGAGATGTTAAGTTGCCTTAGGTTAGGATATATAACGTTATAGACGTATATAATATCCCCACCGAGAAGTACGGGACGACACGACCAGGATTCCGTAAAACATTACCAGCGGGAGGCTAGATTGGGTAGGTCAGGTTATATTACGTTATAGACGTAAATAATGTTCCCACCTAGAATTGGGGCCGTCCCCCCTGGAATGTTGTGAAATACTATATTCGAGATGTCAGGTTGCCTTAGGTTAGGATATATAACGCTATAGACGTATATAATGTCCGCACCGAGACGTACGGTACGACACGAACTGGATTCTGTAAAACATAACAAGCGTGGGTCTAAATGGGTTAGGTTAGGTTATATTACGATGTAGACGTATATAGTGTGCCCACCGAGAAGTAGGGGCCGACCCGCCAGGAATGTTGGAAAATACTACATCCGAGATGTTAAGTTGCCTTTGGTTAGGATATATAACGTTATAGACGTATATAATGTCCCCACCGAGAAGTTCGGTACGACACGACCAGGATTCCGTAAAACATTACCAGCGAGGTGCTAGATTGGTTAGGTTAGGTGATATTACGTTATAGACGTAAATAATGTTCCCACCGAGAAGTGGGGCCGACCCGCCTGGAATGTTGTAAAATACTACATTCGAGATGTCAGGTTGCCTTAGGTTAGGATATATAACGCTATAGACGTATATAATGTCCGCACCGAGACGTACGGTACGACACGAACTGGATTCTGTAAAACATAACAAGCGTGGGTCTAAATGGGTTAGGTTAGGTTATATTACGATGTAGACGTATATAGTGTGCCCACCGAGAAGTAGGGGCCGACCCGCCAGGAATGTTGGAAAATACTACATCCGAGATGTTAAGTTGCCTTAGGTTAGGATATATAACGTTATAGACGTATATAATATCCCCACCGAGAAGTACGTTACGACACGACCAGGATTCCGTAAAACATTACCAACGGGGGGCTAGATTGGTTAGGTTAGGTTATATTGCGTTATAGACGTAAATGATGTTCCCACCGAGAAGACGGGCCGAACCGCCAGGAATGTTGTGAAACACTACAATCGAGATGTTAGGTTGCCTTAGGTTAGGATATATAACGTTATAGACGTATATAAGGCCCCACCGAGAAGTACGGGCCGACACGAACGGGATTCTGTAAAACATTACCATCGAGTGTCTAGATGGGTTAGGTTAGGTTATATTACGATATAGACGTATATAATGTTCCCACCGAGAAGTGGGGCCGACCCGCCAGGAACGTTGTGAAGTACTACATTCGAGATGTGAGGTTGCCTTAGGTTAGGATAAATAACGTTATAGACGAATATAATGTCCCCACCGAGACGTACGGTCGTCACAAACGAGATTCTGTAAAACATTATGAGCGAGGGTCTAGATGGGTTAGGTTAGGTTATATTACGATATAGACTTATATAATGTTCCCACCGAGAAGTGGGGCCGACCCGACAGGAATGTTGTGAAGTACTACATTCGAGATGTGAGGTTGCCTTAGGTTAGGATAAATAACGTTATATACGTATATAATGTCCGCACCGAGACGTACGGAACGACACGAACGGGATTCTGTAAAACATTACAAGCGAGGGTCTAGATGGGTTAGGTTAGGTTATATTACGATATAGACGTATATAATGTGCCCATCGAGAAGTAGTGTCCGACCAGCCAGGAATGTTGGAAAATACTACATCCGAGATGTTAAGTTGCCTTAAGTTAGGATATATAACGTTATAGACGTGTATAATGTCCCCACCGAGAAGTACGGTACGACACGACCAGAATTCCGTAAAACATTACCAGCGAGGGGCTAGATTGGTTAGGTTAGGTTATATTACGTTATAGACGTAAATAATGTTCCCACCGAGAAGTGGGGCCGACCCGCCTGGAATGTTGTGAAATACTACATTCGAGGTGTTAGGTTGCCTTAGGTTAGAATAAATAACGTTATAGGAGCATATAATGTCCCCACCGAGACGTACGGGACGACACGAACGAGATTCTGTAAAACATTACCAGCGAGGGTGTAGATGGGTTAGGTTACGTTATATTACGATATAGATGTATATAATGTGCCCACCGAGAGGTAGAGCCCGAGCCCCAGGAATGTTGGAAAATACTACATCCGAGATGGTAGGTTCCCTTAGGATAGGATATATAACGTTATAGACGTATATAATGTCCGCAGCGTGACGTACGGGACGATACCAACGGGACTCTGTAAAACATTACCAGCGAGGGTCTAGATGGGTTAGCTTAGGTTATATTACGATATAGACGTATATAATGTGCCCATCGAGAAGTAGTGGCCGACCCGCCAGGAATGTTGGAAAATACTACATCCGAGATGTTAGGTTCCCTTAGGTTGGGATATATAACGTTCTAGACGTATATAATACCCCACCGAGAAGTACGGACGACACGAACGAAATTCTGTAAAACATTACCAGCGAGATGCTAGATGGGTTAGGTTAGGTTATAGTACGTTATAGACGTATATAATGTTCCCACCGAGAAGTGGGGCCGACCCGTCAGGAATGTTGTGAAATACTACATCCGAGATGTTAGGTTCGCTTTGGTTAGGATATATAACGTTATACACGTATATAATACCCCACCGAAAAGTACGGGCCGACACGAACGGGATTCTGTAAAACATTACCATCGAGGGTCTAGATGGGTTGGGTTAGGTTATATTACGATATAGACGTATATAATGTTAACAGCGAGAAGTGGGGCCGACCCGCCAGGAATGTTGTGAAATACTACATTCGAGATGTTAGGTTCCCTTAGGTTAGGATATATAAAGTTATAGACGTATATAATACTCCACCGAGAAGTACGGGCCGGAACGAACGGGATTCTGTAAAACATTACCAGCGAGAGTTAGATGGGTTAGGTTAGGTTATATTGCGTTATAGACGTGTATAATGTTCCCACCGAGAAGTGTGGCCGACCCGCCAGGAATGTTGGAAAATAATACATCCGTGATGTTAAGTGGCCTTAGGTTAGGAAATATAACGTTATAGACGTATGTAATGTCCCCACCGGGAAGTACTGGACGACACGACCAGGATTCTGCAAAACATTACCAGCGAGGGTTAGATGGGTTAGGTTAGGTTATATTACGTTATAGACGTGTATAATGTTCCCACCGAGAAGTTGGACCGACCCGCCAGAAATGTTGTGAAATACTACATCCGAGATGTTAGGTTCCCTTAGTACAGGATATATAACGTTATAGACGTATATAATGTCCCCGCCGAGAAGTACGGGACGACACGACCAGGATTCCGTAAAACATTACCAACGGGGGGCTAGATTGGTTAGGTTAGGTTATATTACGTTATAGACGTAAATAATGTTCCCACCGAGAAGTGGGGCCGAACCGCCAGGAATGTTGTGAAACAATACATTCGAGATGTTAGGTTGCCTTAGGTTAGTATATGTAACGTTATAGACGCATATAATGTCCCCACCGAGAGATACGGGCCGACACGAACGGGATTCTGTAAAACATTACCAGCGAGGTGCTGGATGGGTTAGGTTACGTTATATTACGATATAGACGTATATAATGTGCCCACCGAGAAGTAGGGCCCGACCCGCCAGGAATGTTGGAAAATAATACATCCGAGATGTTAAGTTGCCTCAGGTTAGGATATATAACGTTATAGACGTATATAATGTCCCCACCGAGAAGTACGGGACGACACGACCAGGATTCTGTAAAACATTACCAGTGAGGTTCTAGATGGGTTAGGTTAGGTTATATTACGATATAGACGTATATAATGTGCCCACCGAGAAGTGGGGCCGACCCGCCAGGAATGTTGTGAAATACTACAGTCGAGATGTTAGGTTGCCTTAGGTTACGATATATAACGTTATATACGCATATAATGTCACCACCGAGAAGTACGGGACGACACGACCAGGATTCTGCAAAACATTACCAGCGGGGGGCTAGATTGGTTAGGTCAGGTTATATTACGTTATAGACGTAAATAATGTTCCCACCGACAATTGGGGCCGTCCCGCCTGGAATGTTGTGAAATACTACATTCGAGATGTCAGGTTGCCTTAGGTTAGGATATGTAACGCTATAGACGTATATAATGTCCGCGCCGAGACGTACGGAACGACACGAACTGGATTCTGTAAAACATAACAAGCGAGGGTCTAGATGGGTTAGGTTAGGTTATATTACGATGTAGACGTATATAATGTGCCCACCGAGAAGTAGGGGCCGACCCGCCAGGAATGTTGGAAAATACTACATCCGAGATGTTAAGTTGCCTTAGGGTAGGATATATAACGTTATAGACGAATATAATGTCCCCACCGAGAAGTACAGGACGACACGAACGGGATTCTGTAAAACATTACCAGCGAGGTGCTAGATGGGTTAGGTTAGGTTATATTACGTTATAGACTTAAATAATGTTCCCACCGAGAAGTGGCTCCGAACCGCCAGGAATGTTGTGAGATACTACAGTCGAAATGTTATGTTGCCTTAGATTAGGATATATAACGTTATGGATGTATATAATGTTCCCACCGAGAAGTGGGGCCGACCCGCCTGGAATGTTGTGAAATACTACAGTCGAGATGTTAAGTTGCCTTAGGTTAAGGATATATAACGTTATAGACGTATATAATGTCCCCACCGAGAAGTACGGGACGACACGACCAGGATTCCGTAAAACATTACCAGCGAGGGGCTAGATTGGTTAGGTTAGGTTATATTACGTTATAGACGTAAATGATGTTCCCACCGAGAAGTGGGGCCGAACCGCCAGGAATGTTGTGAAACACTACATTCGAGATGTTAGGTTGCCTTAGGTTAGGATATATAACGTTATAGACGCATATAATGTCCCCACCGAGAAGTACGGGACGACACGAACTGGATCCTGTAAAACATAACAAGCGAGGTTCTAGATGGGTTAGGTTAGGTTATATTACGATGTAGACGTATATAATGTGCCCATCGAGAAGTAGGGGCCGACCCGCCAGGAATGCTGGAAAATACTACATCCGAGAGGTTAGGTTGCCTTAGGTTAGGATATATAACGTTATAGACGTATATAATGTCCCCACCGAGAAGTACGGGACGACACGACCAGGATTCCGTAAAACATTACCAGCGGGGGGCTAGATTGTTTAAGTTAGGTTATATTACGTTATAGACGTAAATAATGTTCCCACCGAGAAGTGGGGCCGAACCCCAGGAATGTTGTGAAACACTACATTCGAGATGTTAGGGTGCCTTAGGTTAGGATATATAACGTTATAGACGTGTATAATGTCCCCACCGAGAAGTGGCTCCGAACCGCCAGGAATGTTGTGAGATACTACAGTCGAAATGTTATGTTGCCTTAGGTTAGGATATATAACGTTATGGATGTATATAATGTTCCCACCGAGAAGTGGGGCCGACTCGCCTAGAATGTTGTGAAATACTACAGTCGAGATGTTAGGTTGCCTTAGGTTAGGATATATAACGTTATTGACGTATATAATGTCCGCACCGAGACGTACGGGACGACACGAGACGGGATTCTGTAAAATATTACCAGCGAGGTTCTAGATGGGTTAGGTTAGGTTATATTACGTTATAGACGTAAATAATGTTCCCACCGAGAAGTGGAGCCGAACCGCCTGGAATCTTGTGAAATACTACATTCGAGATCTTAGGTTGCCTTAGGTTAGGATATATAACGTTATAGACGTATATAATGTGAGCACCAAGACGTACGGGACGACACGAACGGGATTCTGTAAAACATTACCAGCGAGAGTCTAGATGGGTTAGGTTAGGTTATATTACGTTATAGACGTGTATAATGTGCCCACCGAGAAGCAGGGGCCGACCCGCCAGGAATATTGGAAAATACTACATCCGAGATGTTAAGTTGCGCTAGGTTAGGACATATAACGTTATAGACGTATATAATGTCCCCACCGAGAAGTATGAGACGAAACGACCAGGATTCCGTAAAACATTACCAGCGAGGAGCTAGATGGGTTAGCTTAGGTTATATTACGATATAGACGTATATTATGTCTCCCCGGGAAGTGGGGCCGACACGCAAGGAATGTTGTGAAATACTACATTCGAGATGTTAGGTTGCCTTGTGGTAATATATAAAACGTTATAGACGTATATAATGTCCCCACCAAGAAGTAGGGGCCGACACGAACGGGATTCTGTAAAACATTACCAGCGAGGGTCTAGATGGGTTAGGTTAGGTTATATTACGATATAGACGTATATAATGTGCCCACGTAGAAGTAGGGACGACCCGCCAGGAATGTGAAACACTACATTCGAGATAGGTTGCCTTATGGTAATATATACAACGTTATAAACGTATAGAATGTCCCCACCGAGAAGTACGGGCCGACACGCCCGGGATTCTGTAAAACATTATCACCGAGGGGCAAGATGCGTTAGCTTAGGTTATATTACGATATAGACGTATATAATGTCCCCAACGAAAAGTGGGGCCGACCCGCCAGGAATGTTGTGAAATACTACATTCGAGATGTTAGGTTGGCTTATGGTAATATATACAACGATATAGACGTATATAATGTGCCCACCGAGAAGTAGGGGCCGACCCGCCAGGAATGTTGGAAAATACTACATCCGAGATGTTAAGTTGCGTTAGGTTAGGATATATAACGTTATAGACGTATATAATGTCCCCACCGAGAAGTAGGGGACGACACGACCAGGATTCCGTAAAACATTACCAGCGAGGAGCTAGATGGGTTAGGTTAGGTTATATTACGTTATAGACGTAGATAATGTTCCCACCGAGAAGTGGGGCCGACGCGCCTGGAATGTTGTGAAATACTACAGTCGAGATGTTAGGTTGCCTTAGGTTAGGATATATAACGTTATTGACGTATATAATGTCCGCACCGAGACGTACGGGACGACACGAGACGGGATTCTGTAAAATATTACCAGCGAGGTTCTAGATGGGTTAGGTTAGGTTATATTACGTTATAGACGTAAATAATGTTCCCACCGAGAAGTGGGGCCGACCCGCCTGGAATGTTGTGAAATACTACAGTCGAGATGTTAGGTTGCCTTAGGTTAGGATATATAACGTTATAGACGTATATAATGTCCGCACCGAGTCGTACGGGACGACACGAACAGGATTCTGTAAAACATTACCAGCGAGGGTCTAGATGGGTTAGGTTAGGTTATATTACGATATAGACGTATATAATGTGCCCACGGAGAAGTAGGGACGACCCGCCAGGAATGTTGTGAAACACTACATTCGAGATACGTTGCCTTATGGTAATATATACAAAGTTATAAATGTATAGAATGCCCACACCGAGAAGTACGCGCCGACAAGACAGGGATTCTGTAAAACATTATCACCGAGGGGCAAGATGGGTTAGCTTAGGTTATATTACGATATAGACGTATATTATGTCCCCCCGGGAAGTGGGGCCGACACGCCAGGAATGTTGTGAAATACTACATTCGAGATAGGTTGCCTTATGGTAATATATACAACGTTATAAACGTATAGAATGTCCCCACCGAGAAGTACGGGCCGACACGCCCGGGATTCTGTAAAACATTATCACCGAGGGGCAAGATGGGTTAGCTTAGGTTATATTACGATATAGACGTATATAATGTCCCCAACGAAAAGTGGGGCCGACCCGCCAGGAATGTTGTGAAATACTACATTCCAGATGTGAGGTTGCCCTAGGTTAGGATATATAACGTTATAGACGTATATAATGTCCGCACCGAGACGTACGGGGCGACACAAACGGGATACTGTAAAACATTACAAGCGAGGGTCTAGATGGGTTAGGTTAGGTTATATTACGATACAGACGTATGTAATGTGCCCATCGAGAAGTAGTGCCCGACCCGCCAGGAATGTTGGAAAATACTACATCCGAGATGTTAGGTTCCCTTAGGTTAGGATATATAACGTTATAGACGTATATAATACCCCACCGAGAAGTACGGGCCGACACGAACGTGATTCTGTAAAACATTACCATCGAGGGTCTAGATGGGTTAGGTTAGGTTATATTGCGATATAGACGTATATATTGTTCCCACCGAGAAGTGGGGCCGAACCGCCGGGAATGTTGTGAAACACTACATTCGAGACGTTAAGTTGCCTTAGGTTAGGATATATAACGTTATAGACGTATATAATGTCCGCACCGAAACGAACGGGACGACACGAACGGGATTCTGTAAAACGTTACCAGCGAGGGTCTAGATGGGTTATGTTAAGTTACATTACGATACAGACGTATGTAATGTGCCCACCGAGCAGTAGTGGCCGACCCGCCAGGAATGTTGGAAAATACTACATCCGAGATGTTAGGTACCCTTAGGTTAGGATATATAACGTTATAGACGTATATAACACCCCACCGAGAAGTCCGGGCCGAAACGAACGGGATTCTGTAAAACATTACCATCGAGGGTCTAGGTGGGTTAGATTAGGTTATATTACGTTATAGACGTAGATAATGTTCCCACCGAGAAGTGGGGCCGACCCGCCAGGAATGTTGTGAAATACTACAGTCAAGATGTTAGGTTGCCTTAGGTTAGGATATATAACGTTATAGACGTATATAATGTCCCCACCGAGACGTACGGTACGACACAAACGGGATACTGTAAAACATTACAAGCCAGGGTCTAGATGGGTTAGGTTAGGTTATATTACGATATAGACGTCTATAATGTGCCCACCGAGAAGCAGGGGCCGACCCGCCACGAATATTGGAAAATACTACATCCGAGATGTTAAGTTGCGTTAGGTTAGGATATATAATGTTATAGACGTATATAATGTCCCCACCGAGAAGTACGGGACGACACGACCAGGATTCCGTAAAACATTACCAGCGAGGAGCTAGATGGGTTAGGTTGGGTTATATTACGTTATAGACGTAAATAATGTTCCCACCGAGAAGTGGGGCCGAACCGCCTGGAATGTTGTGAAACACTACATTCGAGATGTTAAGTTGCCTTATGTTAGGTTATATAACGTTATAGACGTATATAATGTCCGCACCGAAACGAACGGGACGACACGAACGGGATTCTGTAAAACGTTACCAGCGAGGGTCTAGATGGGTTAGGTTAAGTTACATTACGATACAGACGTATGTAATGTGCCCACCGAGAAGTGGGGCCGAACCGCCAGGAATGTTGTGAAACACTACATTCGAGATGTTAAGTTGCCTTAGGTTAGGATATATAACGTTATAGACGTATATAATGTCCGCACCGAGACGTACGGGACGACACGAACGGGATTCTGTAAAACATTAGCAGCGAGGGTCTAGATGGGTTAGGTTAGGTTATATAACGATATAGACGTATATAATGTGCCCACCGAGAAGTGGGGACAACCCACCAGGAATGTTGTGAAACACTACATTCGAGATGTTAGGTTGCCCTAGGTTAGGATATATAACGTTATAGGCGTATATAATGTCCGCACCGAGACGTACGGTACGACACGACCAGAATTCCGTAAAACATTACCAGCGAGGGTCTAGATTGGTTAGGTTAGGTTATATTACGTTGTAGACGTAAATAATGTTCCCACCGAGAAGTGGGGCCGACCCGCCTGGAATGTTGTGAAATACTACATTCGAGATGTTAGGTTGCCTTAGGTTAGGACATATAACGTTATAGACGTATATAATGTCCGCACCGAGACGTAAGGAACGACACGAACGAGTTTCTGTAAAACATTACAAGCAAGGGTCTAGATGGTTTAAGTTAGGTTATATTACGATACAGACGTATATAATGTGTCCAGCGAGAAGTAGTGGCCGACCCGCCAGGAATGTTGGAAAATACTACATCCGAGATGTTAAGTTGCCTTAGGTTAGGATATATAACGTTATAGACGTATATAATATCCCCACCGAGAAGTACGGGACGACACGACCAGGATTCCGTAAAACATTACCAGCGGGAGGCTAGATTGGGTAGGTCAGGTTATATTACGTTATAGACGTAAATAATGTTCCCACCTAGAATTGGGGCCGTCCCCCCTGGAATGTTGTGAAATACTACATTCGAGATGTCAGGTTGCCTTAGGTTAGAATAAATAACGTTATAGGAGCATATAATGTCCCCACCGAGACGTACGGGACGACACGAACGAGATTCTGTAAAACATTACCAGCGAGGGTGTAGATGGGTTAGGTTACGTTATATTGCGATATAGATGTATATAATGTGCCCATCGAGAAGTAGTGGCCGACCCGCCAGGAATGTTGGAAAATACTACATCCGAGATGTTACGTTCCCTTAGGTTGGGATATATAACGTTCTAGACGTATATAATACCCCACCGAGAAGTACGGACGACACGAACGGAATTCTGTAAAACATTACCAGCGAGATGCTAGATGGGTTAGGTTAGGTTATAGTACGTTATAGACGTATATAATGTTCCCACCGAGAAGTGTGGCCGACCCGCCAGGATTGTTGGAAAATAATACATCCGTGATGTTAAGTGGCCTTAGGTTAGGAAATATAACGTTATAGACGTATGTAATGTCCCCACCGGGAAGTACTGGACGACACGACCAGGATTCTGCAAAACATTACCAGCGAGGGTTAGATGGGTTAGGTTAGGTTATATTACGTTATAGACGTGTATAATGTTCCCACCGAGAAGTTGGACCGACCCGCCAGAAATGTTGTGAAATACTACATCCGAGATGTTAGGTTCCCTTAGTACAGGATATATAACGTTATAGACGTATATAGTGTCCCCACCGAGAAGTACGGGACGACACGACCAGGATACCGTAAAACATTACCAGCGAGGGGCTAGATTGATTAGGTTAGGTGATATTACGTTATAGACGTAAATAATGTTCCCACCGAGAAGTGGGGCCGACCCGCCTGGAATGTTGTAAAATACTACCGTCGAGATGTTAAGGTGCCTTAGGTTAGGATTTATAACGTTATAGACGCATATAATGTCCCCGCCGAGTAGTACGGTACGACACGAACGGGATTTTGTAAAACATTATCAGCGAGGTGCTAGATGGGTTAGGTTAGGTTATATTACGATACAGACGTATATAATGTGCCCATCGATAAGTAGTGCCCGACCCGCCATGAATGTTGGAAAATACTACATCCGAGATGTTAAGTTGCCTTAAGTTAGGATATATAACGTTATAGACGTATATAATGTCCCCACCGAGAAGTACGGTACGACACGACCAGGATTCCGTAAAACATTACCAACGGGGGGCTAGATTGGTTAGGTTAGGTTATATTACGTTATAGACGTAAATGATGTTCCCACCGAGAAGAGGGGCCGAACCGCCAGGAATGTTGTGAAACACTACAATCGAGATGTTAGGTTGCCTTAGGTTAGGATATATAACGTTATAGACGCATATAATGTCCCCACCGAGAAGTACGGGACGACACGAACGGGATTCTGTAAAACATTACCAACGAGGTGCTAGATGGGTTAGGTTAGGTTATATTACGATATAGACGTATATAATGTGCCCACCGAGAAGTAGGGGCCGACCCGCCAGGAATGTTGGAAAATACTACATCCGAGATGTTAAGTTGCCTTAAGTTAGGATATATAACGTTATAGACGTATATAATGTCCCCACCGAGAAGTACGGGACGACAAGACCAGGATTCCGTAAAACATTACCAGCGAGGGTCTAGATGGGTTAGGTTAGGTTATATTACGATATAGACGTATATAATGTACCCACCGAGAAGTAGGGGCCGACCCGCCAGGAATGTTGTGAAATACTACAGTCGAGATGTTAGGTTGCCTTAGGTTAGGATATATAACGTTATTGACGTGTATAATACCCCACCGAGAAGTACGGGCCGCCACGAACGGGATTCTGTAAAACATTACCATCGAGGGTCTAGATGGGTTAGGTTAGGTTATATTACGATGTAGACGTATATAATGTTCCTACCGAGAAGTGGGTCCGACCCGCCAGGAATGTTGTGAAATACTACATTCGAGATGTTAGGTTGCCTTAGGTTAGAATAAATAACGTTATAGGAGCATATAATGTCCCCACCGAGACGTACGGGACGACACGAACGAGATTCTGTAAAACATTACAAGCGAGGGTGTAGATGGGTTAGGTTACGTTATATTACGATATAGACGTATATAATGTGCCCACCGAGAAGTAGGGGCCGACCCGCCAGGAATGTTGGAAAATACTACATCCGAGATGTTAAGTTGCCTTAGGGTAGGATATATAACGTTATAGACGAATATAATGTCCCCACCGAGAAGTACAGGACGACACGAACGGGATTCTGTAAAACATTACCAGCGAGGTGCTAGATGGGTTAGGTTAGGTTATATTACGTTATAGACGTAAATAATGTTCCCACCGAGAAGTGGGGCCGAACCCCAGGAATGTTGTGAAACACTACATTCGAGATGTTAGGGTGCCTTAGGTTAGGATATATAACGTTATAGACGTGTATAATGTCCCCACCGAGAAGTGGCTCCGAACCGCCAGGAATGTTGTGAGATACTACAGTCGAAATGTTATGTTGCCTTAGGTTAGGATATATAACGTTATGGATGTATATAATGTTCCCACCGAGAAGTGGGGCCGACTCGCCTAGAATGTTGTGAAATACTACAGTCGAGATGTTAGGTTGCCTTAGGTTAGGATATATAACGTTATTGACGTATATAATGTCCGCACCGAGACGTACGGGACGACACGAGACGGGATTCTGTAAAATATTACCAGCGAGGTTCTAGATGGGTTAGGTTAGGTTATATTACGTTATAGACGTAAATAATGTTCCCACCGAGAAGTGGAGCCGAACCGCCTGGAATCTTGTGAAATACTACATTCGAGATCTTAGGTTGCCTTAGGTTAGGATATATAACGTTATAGACGTATATAATGTGAGCACCAAGACGTACGGGACGACACGAACGGGATTCTGTAAAACATTACCAGCGAGAGTCTAGATGGGTTAGGTTAGGTTATATTACGTTATAGACGTGTATAATGTGCCCACCGAGAAGCAGGGGCCGACCCGCCAGGAATATTGGAAAATACTACATCCGAGATGTTAAGTTGCGCTAGGTTAGGACATATAACGTTATAGACGTATATAATGTCCCCACCGAGAAGTATGAGACGAAACGACCAGGATTCCGTAAAACATTACCAGCGAGGAGCTAGATGGGTTAGCTTAGGTTATATTACGATATAGACGTATATTATGTCTCCCCGGGAAGTGGGGCCGACACGCAAGGAATGTTGTGAAATACTACATTCGAGATGTTAGGTTGCCTTGTGGTAATATATAAAACGTTATAGACGTATATAATGTCCCCACCAAGAAGTAGGGGCCGACACGAACGGGATTCTGTAAAACATTACCAGCGAGGGTCTAGATGGGTTAGGTTAGGTTATATTACGATATAGACGTATATAATGTGCCCACGTAGAAGTAGGGACGACCCGCCAGGAATGTGAAACACTACATTCGAGATAGGTTGCCTTATGGTAATATATACAACGTTATAAACGTATAGAATGTCCCCACCGAGAAGTACGGGCCGACACGCCCGGGATTCTGTAAAACATTATCACCGAGGGGCAAGATGCGTTAGCTTAGGTTATATTACGATATAGACGTATATAATGTCCCCAACGAAAAGTGGGGCCGACCCGCCAGGAATGTTGTGAAATACTACATTCGAGATGTTAGGTTGGCTTATGGTAATATATACAACGATATAGACGTATATAATGTGCCCACCGAGAAGTAGGGGCCGACCCGCCAGGAATGTTGGAAAATACTACATCCGAGATGTTAAGTTGCGTTAGGTTAGGATATATAACGTTATAGACGTATATAATGTCCCCACCGAGAAGTAGGGGACGACACGACCAGGATTCCGTAAAACATTACCAGCGAGGAGCTAGATGGGTTAGGTTAGGTTATATTACGTTATAGACGTAGATAATGTTCCCACCGAGAAGTGGGGCCGACGCGCCTGGAATGTTGTGAAATACTACAGTCGAGATGTTAGGTTGCCTTAGGTTAGGATATATAACGTTATTGACGTATATAATGTCCGCACCGAGACGTACGGGACGACACGAGACGGGATTCTGTAAAATATTACCAGCGAGGTTCTAGATGGGTTAGGTTAGGTTATATTACGTTATAGACGTAAATAATGTTCCCACCGAGAAGTGGGGCCGACCCGCCTGGAATGTTGTGAAATACTACAGTCGAGATGTTAGGTTGCCTTAGGTTAGGATATATAACGTTATAGACGTATATAATGTCCGCACCGAGTCGTACGGGACGACACGAACAGGATTCTGTAAAACATTACCAGCGAGGGTCTAGATGGGTTAGGTTAGGTTATATTACGATATAGACGTATATAATGTGCCCACGGAGAAGTAGGGACGACCCGCCAGGAATGTTGTGAAACACTACATTCGAGATACGTTGCCTTATGGTAATATATACAAAGTTATAAATGTATAGAATGCCCACACCGAGAAGTACGCGCCGACAAGACAGGGATTCTGTAAAACATTATCACCGAGGGGCAAGATGGGTTAGCTTAGGTTATATTACGATATAGACGTATATTATGTCCCCCCGGGAAGTGGGGCCGACACGCCAGGAATGTTGTGAAATACTACATTCGAGATAGGTTGCCTTATGGTAATATATACAACGTTATAAACGTATAGAATGTCCCCACCGAGAAGTACGGGCCGACACGCCCGGGATTCTGTAAAACATTATCACCGAGGGGCAAGATGGGTTAGCTTAGGTTATATTACGATATAGACGTATATAATGTCCCCAACGAAAAGTGGGGCCGACCCGCCAGGAATGTTGTGAAATACTACATTCCAGATGTGAGGTTGCCCTAGGTTAGGATATATAACGTTATAGACGTATATAATGTCCGCACCGAGACGTACGGGGCGACACAAACGGGATACTGTAAAACATTACAAGCGAGGGTCTAGATGGGTTAGGTTAGGTTATATTACGATACAGACGTATGTAATGTGCCCATCGAGAAGTAGTGCCCGACCCGCCAGGAATGTTGGAAAATACTACATCCGAGATGTTAGGTTCCCTTAGGTTAGGATATATAACGTTATAGACGTATATAATACCCCACCGAGAAGTACGGGCCGACACGAACGTGATTCTGTAAAACATTACCATCGAGGGTCTAGATGGGTTAGGTTAGGTTATATTGCGATATAGACGTATATATTGTTCCCACCGAGAAGTGGGGCCGAACCGCCGGGAATGTTGTGAAACACTACATTCGAGACGTTAAGTTGCCTTAGGTTAGGATATATAACGTTATAGACGTATATAATGTCCGCACCGAAACGAACGGGACGACACGAACGGGATTCTGTAAAACGTTACCAGCGAGGGTCTAGATGGGTTATGTTAAGTTACATTACGATACAGACGTATGTAATGTGCCCACCGAGCAGTAGTGGCCGACCCGCCAGGAATGTTGGAAAATACTACATCCGAGATGTTAGGTACCCTTAGGTTAGGATATATAACGTTATAGACGTATATAACACCCCACCGAGAAGTCCGGGCCGAAACGAACGGGATTCTGTAAAACATTACCATCGAGGGTCTAGGTGGGTTAGATTAGGTTATATTACGTTATAGACGTAGATAATGTTCCCACCGAGAAGTGGGGCCGACCCGCCAGGAATGTTGTGAAATACTACAGTCAAGATGTTAGGTTGCCTTAGGTTAGGATATATAACGTTATAGACGTATATAATGTCCCCACCGAGACGTACGGTACGACACAAACGGGATACTGTAAAACATTACAAACCAGGGTCTAGATGGGTTAGGTTAGGTTATATTACGATATAGACGTCTATAATGTGCCCACCGAGAAGCAGGGGCCGACCCGCCACGAATATTGGAAAATACTACATCCGAGATGTTAAGTTGCGTTAGGTTAGGATATATAATGTTATAGACGTATATAATGTCCCCACCGAGAAGTACGGGACGACACGACCAGGATTCCGTAAAACATTACCAGCGAGGAGCTAGATGGGTTAGGTTGGGTTATATTACGTTATAGACGTAAATAATGTTCCCACCGAGAAGTGGGGCCGAACCGCCTGGAATGTTGTGAAACACTACATTCGAGATGTTAAGTTGCCTTATGTTAGGTTATATAACGTTATAGACGTATATAATGTCCGCACCGAAACGAACGGGACGACACGAACGGGATTCTGTAAAACGTTACCAGCGAGGGTCTAGATGGGTTAGGTTAAGTTACATTACGATACAGACGTATGTAATGTGCCCACCGAGAAGTGGGGCCGAACCGCCAGGAATGTTGTGAAACACTACATTCGAGATGTTAAGTTGCCTTAGGTTAGGATATATAACGTTATAGACGTATATAATGTCCGCACCGAGACGTACGGGACGACACGAACGGGATTCTGTAAAACATTAGCAGCGAGGGTCTAGATGGGTTAGGTTAGGTTATATAACGATATAGACGTATATAATGTGCCCACCGAGAAGTGGGGACAACCCACCAGGAATGTTGTGAAACACTACATTCGAGATGTTAGGTTGCCCTAGGTTAGGATATATAACGTTATAGGCGTATATAATGTCCGCACCGAGACGTACGGTACGACACGACCAGAATTCCGTAAAACATTACCAGCGAGGGTCTAGATTGGTTAGGTTAGGTTATATTACGTTGTAGACGTAAATAATGTTCCCACCGAGAAGTGGGGCCGACCCGCCTGGAATGTTGTGAAATACTACATTCGAGATGTTAGGTTGCCTTAGGTTAGGACATATAACGTTATAGACGTATATAATGTCCGCACCGAGACGTAAGGAACGACACGAACGAGTTTCTGTAAAACATTACAAGCAAGGGTCTAGATGGTTTAAGTTAGGTTATATTACGATACAGACGTATATAATGTGTCCAGCGAGAAGTAGTGGCCGACCCGCCAGGAATGTTGGAAAATACTACATCCGAGATGTTAAGTTGCCTTAGGTTAGGATATATAACGTTATAGACGTATATAATATCCCCACCGAGAAGTACGGGACGACACGACCAGGATTCCGTAAAACATTACCAGCGGGAGGCTAGATTGGGTAGGTCAGGTTATATTACGTTATAGACGTAAATAATGTTCCCACCTAGAATTGGGGCCGTCCCCCCTGGAATGTTGTGAAATACTACATTCGAGATGTCAGGTTGCCTTAGGTTAGAATAAATAACGTTATAGGAGCATATAATGTCCCCACCGAGACGTACGGGACGACACGAACGAGATTCTGTAAAACATTACCAGCGAGGGTGTAGATGGGTTAGGTTACGTTATATTGCGATATAGATGTATATAATGTGCCCATCGAGAAGTAGTGGCCGACCCGCCAGGAATGTTGGAAAATACTACATCCGAGATGTTACGTTCCCTTAGGTTGGGATATATAACGTTCTAGACGTATATAATACCCCACCGAGAAGTACGGACGACACGAACGGAATTCTGTAAAACATTACCAGCGAGATGCTAGATGGGTTAGGTTAGGTTATAGTACGTTATAGACGTATATAATGTTCCCACCGAGAAGTGGGGCCGACCCGTCAGGAATGTTGTGAAATACTACATCCGAGATGTTAGGTTCGCTTTGGTTAGGATATATAACGTTATACACGTATATAATACCCCACCGAAAAGTACGGGCCGACACGAACGGGATTCTGTAAAACATTACCATCGCGGGTTTAGATGGGTTGGATTAGGTTATATTACGATATAGACGTATATAATGTTAACAGCGAGAAGTGGGGCCGACCCGCCAGGAATGTTGTGAAATACTACATTCGAGATGTTAGGTTCCCTTAGGTTAGGATATATAAAGTTATAGACGTATATAATACTCCACCGAGAAGTACGGGCCGGCACGAACGGGATTCTGTAAAACATTACCAGCGAGAGTTCGATGGGTTAGGTTAGGTTATATTGCGTTATAGACGTGTATAATGTTCCCACCGAGAAGTGTGGCCGACCCGCCAGGATTGTTGGAAAATAATACATCCGTGATGTTAAGTGGCCTTAGGTTAGGAAATATAACGTTATAGACGTATGTAATGTCCCCACCGGGAAGTACTGGACGACACGACCAGGATTCTGCAAAACATTACCAGCGAGGGTTAGATGGGTTAGGTTAGGTTATATTACGTTATAGACGTGTATAATGTTCCCACCGAGAAGTTGGACCGACCCGCCAGAAATGTTGTGAAATACTACATCCGAGATGTTAGGTTCCCTTAGTACAGGATATATAACGTTATAGACGTATATAGTGTCCCCACCGAGAAGTACGGGACGACACGACCAGGATACCGTAAAACATTACCAGCGAGGGGCTAGATTGATTAGGTTAGGTGATATTACGTTATAGACGTAAATAATGTTCCCACCGAGAAGTGGGGCCGACCCGCCTGGAATGTTGTAAAATACTACCGTCGAGATGTTAAGGTGCCTTAGGTTAGGATTTATAACGTTATAGACGCATATAATGTCCCCGCCGAGTAGTACGGTACGACACGAACGGGATTTTGTAAAACATTATCAGCGAGGTGCTAGATGGGTTAGGTTAGGTTATATTACGATACAGACGTATATAATGTGCCCATCGATAAGTAGTGCCCGACCCGCCATGAATGTTGGAAAATACTACATCCGAGATGTTAAGTTGCCTTAAGTTAGGATATATAACGTTATAGACGTATATAATGTCCCCACCGAGAAGTACGGTACGACACGACCAGGATTCCGTAAAACATTACCAACGGGGGGCTAGATTGGTTAGGTTAGGTTATATTACGTTATAGACGTAAATGATGTTCCCACCGAGAAGAGGGGCCGAACCGCCAGGAATGTTGTGAAACACTACAATCGAGATGTTAGGTTGCCTTAGGTTAGGATATATAACGTTATAGACGCATATAATGTCCCCACCGAGAAGTACGGGACGACACGAACGGGATTCTGTAAAACATTACCAACGAGGTGCTAGATGGGTTAGGTTAGGTTATATTACGATATAGACGTATATAATGTGCCCACCGAGAAGTAGGGGCCGACCCGCCAGGAATGTTGGAAAATACTACATCCGAGATGTTAAGTTGCCTTAAGTTAGGATATATAACGTTATAGACGTATATAATGTCCCCACCGAGAAGTACGGGACGACAAGACCAGGATTCCGTAAAACATTACCAGCGAGGGTCTAGATGGGTTAGGTTAGGTTATATTACGATATAGACGTATATAATGTACCCACCGAGAAGTAGGGGCCGACCCGCCAGGAATGTTGTGAAATACTACAGTCGAGATGTTAGGTTGCCTTAGGTTAGGATATATAACGTTATTGACGTGTATAATACCCCACCGAGAAGTACGGGCCGCCACGAACGGGATTCTGTAAAACATTACCATCGAGGGTCTAGATGGGTTAGGTTAGGTTATATTACGATGTAGACGTATATAATGTTCCTACCGAGAAGTGGGTCCGACCCGCCAGGAATGTTGTGAAATACTACATTCGAGATGTTAGGTTGCCTTAGGTTAGAATAAATAACGTTATAGGAGCATATAATGTCCCCACCGAGACGTACGGGACGACACGAACGAGATTCTGTAAAACATTACAAGCGAGGGTGTAGATGGGTTAGGTTACGTTATATTACGATATAGACGTATATAATGTGCCCACCGAGAAGTAGGGGCCGACCCGCCAGGAATGTTGGAAAATACTACATCCGAGATGTTAAGTTGCCTTAGGGTAGGATATATAACGTTATAGACGAATATAATGTCCCCACCGAGAAGTACAGGACGACACGAACGGGATTCTGTAAAACATTACCAGCGAGGTGCTAGATGGGTTAGGTTAGGTTATATTACGTTATAGACTTAAATAATGTTCCCACCGAGAAGTGGCTCCGAACCGCCAGGAATGTTGTGAGATACTACAGTCGAAATGTTATGTTGCCTTAGATTAGGATATATAACGTTATGGATGTATATAATGTTCCCACCGAGAAGTGGGGCCGACCCGCCTGGAATGTTGTGAAATACTACAGTCGAGATGTTAAGTTGCCTTAGGTTAAGGATATATAACGTTATAGACGTATATAATGTCCCCACCGAGAAGTACGGGACGACACGACCAGGATTCCGTAAAACATTACCAGCGAGGGGCTAGATTGGTTAGGTTAGGTTATATTACGTTATAGACGTAAATGATGTTCCCACCGAGAAGTGGGGCCGAACCGCCAGGAATGTTGTGAAACACTACATTCGAGATGTTAGGTTGCCTTAGGTTAGGATATATAACGTTATAGACGCATATAATGTCCCCACCGAGAAGTACGGGACGACACGAACTGGATCCTGTAAAACATAACAAGCGAGGTTCTAGATGGGTTAGGTTAGGTTATATTACGATGTAGACGTATATAATGTGCCCATCGAGAAGTAGGGGCCGACCCGCCAGGAATGCTGGAAAATACTACATCCGAGAGGTTAGGTTGCCTTAGGTTAGGATATATAACGTTATAGACGTATATAATGTCCCCACCGAGAAGTACGGGACGACACGACCAGGATTCCGTAAAACATTACCAGCGGGGGGCTAGATTGGTTAAGTTAGGTTATATTACGTTATAGACGTAAATAATGTTCCCACCGAGAAGTGGGGCCGAACCCCAGGAATGTTGTGAAACACTACATTCGAGATGTTAGGGTGCCTTAGGTTAGGATATATAACGTTATAGACGTGTATAATGTCCCCACCGAGAAGTGGCTCCAAACCGCCAGGAATGTTGTGAGATACTACAGTCGAAATGTTATGTTGCCTTAGGTTAGGATATATAACGTTATGGATGTATATAATGTTCCCACCGAGAAGTGGGGCCGACTCGCCTGGAATGTTGTGAAATACTACAGTCGAGATGTTAAGTTGCCTTAGGTTAAGGATATATAACGTTATAGACGTATATAATGTCCCCACCGAGAAGTACGGGACGACACGACCAGGATTCCGTAAAACATTACCAGCGAGGGGCTAGATTGGTTAGGTTAGGTTATATTACGTTATAGACGTAAATGATGTTCCCACCGAGAAGTGGGGCCGAACCGCCAGGAATGTTGTGAAACACTACATTCGAGATGTTAGGTTGCCTTAGGTTAGGATATATAACGTTATAGACGCATATAATGTCCCCACCGAGAAGTACGGGACGACACGAACGGGATTCTGTAAAACATTACCAGCGAGGTGCTAGATGGGTTAGGTTAGGTTATATTACGATGTAGACGTATATAATGTGCCCACCGAGAAGTAGGGGCCGACCCGCCAGGAATGCTGGAAAATACTACATCCGAGAGGTTAAGTTGCCTTAGGTTAGGATATATAACGTTATAGACGTATATAATGTCCCCACCGAGAAGTACGGGACGACACGACCAGGATTCCGTAAAACATTACCAGCGGGGGGCTACATTGGTTAAGTTAGGTTATATTACGTTATAGACGTAAATAATTTTCCCACAGAGAAGTGGGGCCGAACCCCAGGAATGTTGTGAAACACTACATTCGAGATGTTAGGGTGCCTTAGGTTAGGATATATAACGTTATAGACGTGTATAATGTCCCCACCGAGAAGTACGGGACGACACGAACGGGATTCTGTAAAACATTACCAGCGAGGTGCTAGATGGGTTAGGTTAGGTTATATTACGATATAGACGTATATAATGTGCCCAGCGAGAAGTAGTGCCCGACCCGCCATGAATGTTGGAAAATACTACATCCGAGATGTTAGGTTCCCTTAGGTTAGGATATATAAAGTTATAGACGTATATAATACTCCACCGAGAAGTACGGGCCGACACGAACGGGATTCTGTAAAACATTACCAGCGAGAGTTAGATGGGTTAGGTTAGGTTATATTACGTTAGAGACGTGTATAATGTTCCCACCGAGAAGTAGGGGCCGAACCGCCAGGAATGTTGGAAAATACTACATCCCGGATGTCAAGTTCCCTTACGTTAGGATATATAACGTTATAGACGTATATAATGTCCCCACCGAGAAGTACGGGACGACACGTCCAGGATTCCGTAAAACATTACCAGCGGGGGGCTAGATTGGTTAGGTCAGGTTATATTACGTTATAGACGTAAATAATGTTCCCACCGAGAATTGGGGCCGTCCCGCGTTGAATGTTGTGAAATACTACATTCGAGATGTCAGGTTGCCTTAGGTTAGGATATATAACGCTATAGACGTATATAATGTACGCACCGAGACGTACGGGAAGACACGATCGGGATTTTGTAAAACATTACCAGCGAGGGTTAGATGGGTTAGGTTACGTTATATTACGTTATAGACGTATATAATGTGCCCACCGAGAAGTGGGGCCGACCCGCCTGGAATGTCGTGAAATACTACCTTCGAGATGTTAAGTTGCCTTAGGTTAGGATTTATAACGTTATAGACGTATATAATGTACGCACCGAGACGTACGGGAAGACACGATCGGGATTTTGTAAAACATTACCAGCGAGGGTTAGATGGGTTAGGTTACGTTATATTACGTTATACACGTATATAATGTTCCCACCGAGAAGTGGGACCGACCCGCCAGGAATGTTGTTAAATACTACATTCGAGACGTTAGGTTGCCTTAGGTTAGGATATATAACGTTATAGACGCATATAATGTCCCCACCGAGAAGTACGGGACGACACGAACGGGATTCTGTAAAACATTACCAACGAGGTGCTAGATGGGTTAGGTTAGGTTATATTACGTTATACACGTATATAATGTTCCCACCGAGAAGTGGGACCGACCCGCCAGGAATGTTGTTAAATACTACATTCGAGACGTTAGGTTGCCTTAGGTTAGGATATATAACGTTATAGACGCATATAATGTCCCCACCGAGAAGTACGGGACGACACGAACGGGATTCTGTAAAACATTACCAACGAGGTGCTAGATGGGTTAGGTTAGGTTATATTACGATATAGACGTATATAATGTGCCCACCGAGAAGTAGGGGCCGACCCGCCAGGAATGTTGGAAAATACTACATCCGAGATGTTAAGTTGCCTTAAGTTAGGATATATAACGTTATAGACGTATATAATGTCCCCACCGAGAAGTACGGGACGACAAGACCAGGATTCCGTAAAACATTACCAGCGAGGGTCTAGATGGGTTAGGTTAGGTTATATTACGATATAGACGTATATAATGTACCCACCGAGAAGTAGGGGCCGACCCGCCAGGAATGTTGTGAAATACTACAGTCGAGATGTTAGGTTGCCTTAGGTTAGGATATATAACGTTATTGACGTGTATAATACCCCACCGAGAAGTACGGGCCGCCACGAACGGGATTCTGTAAAACATTACCATCGAGGGTCTAGATGGGTTAGGTTAGGTTATATTACGATGTAGACGTATATAATGTTCCTACCGAGAAGTGGGTCCGACCCGCCAGGAATGTTGTGAAATACTACATTCGAGATGTTAGGTTGCCTTAGGTTAGAATAAATAACGTTATAGGAGCATATAATGTCCCCACCGAGATGTACGGGACGACACGAACGAGATTCTGTAAAACATTACAAGCGAGGGTGTAGATGGGTTAGGTTACGTTATATTACGATATAGACGTATATAATGTGCCCACCGAGAAGTAGGGGCCGACCCGCCAGGAATGTTGGAAAATACTACATCCGAGATGTTAAGTTGCCTTAGGGTAGGATATATAACGTTATAGACGAATATAATGTCCCCACCGAGAAGTACAGGACGACACGAACGGGATTCTGTAAAACATTACCAGCGAGGTGCTAGATGGGTTAGGTTAGGTTATATTACGTTATAGACTTAAATAATGTTCCCACCGAGAAGTGGCTCCGAACCGCCAGGAATGTTGTGAGATACTACAGTCGAAATGTTATGTTGCCTTAGATTAGGATATATAACGTTATGGATGTATATAATGTTCCCACCGAGAAGTGGGGCCGACCCGCCTGGAATGTTGTGAAATACTACAGTCGAGATGTTAAGTTGCCTTAGGTTAAGGATATATAACGTTATAGACGTATATAATGTCCCCACCGAGAAGTACGGGACGACACGACCAGGATTCCGTAAAACATTACCAGCGAGGGGCTAGATTGGTTAGGTTAGGTTATATTACGTTATAGACGTAAATGATGTTCCCACCGAGAAGTGGGGCCGAACCGCCAGGAATGTTGTGAAACACTACATTCGAGATGTTAGGTTGCCTTAGGTTAGGATATATAACGTTATAGACGCATATAATGTCCCCACCGAGAAGTACGGGACGACACGAACTGGATCCTGTAAAACATAACAAGCGAGGTTCTAGATGGGTTAGGTTAGGTTATATTACGATGTAGACGTATATAATGTGCCCATCGAGAAGTAGGGGCCGACCCGCCAGGAATGCTGGAAAATACTACATCCGAGAGGTTAGGTTGCCTTAGGTTAGGATATATAACGTTATAGACGTATATAATGTCCCCACCGAGAAGTACGGGACGACACGACCAGGATTCCGTAAAACATTACCAGCGGGGGGCTAGATTGGTTAAGTTAGGTTATATTACGTTATAGACGTAAATAATGTTCCCACCGAGAAGTGGGGCCGAACCCCAGGAATGTTGTGAAACACTACATTCGAGATGTTAGGGTGCCTTAGGTTAGGATATATAACGTTATAGACGTGTATAATGTCCCCACCGAGAAGTGGCTCCGAACCGCCAGGAATGTTGTGAGATACTACAGTCGAAATGTTATGTTGCCTTAGGTTAGGATATATAACGTTATGGATGTATATAATGTTCCCACCGAGAAGTGGGGCCGACTCGCCTGGAATGTTGTGAAATACTACAGTCGAGATGTTAAGTTGCCTTAGGTTAAGGATATATAACGTTATAGACGTATATAATGTCCCCACCGAGAAGTACGGGACGACACGACCAGGATTCCGTAAAACATTACCAGCGAGGGGCTAGATTGGTTAGGTTAGGTTATATTACGTTATAGACGTAAATGATGTTCCCACCGAGAAGTGGGGCCGAACCGCCAGGAATGTTGTGAAACACTACATTCGAGATGTTAGGTTGCCTTAGGTTAGGATATATAACGTTATAGACGCATATAATGTCCCCACCGAGAAGTACGGGACGACACGAACGGGATTCTGTAAAACATTACCAGCGAGGTGCTAGATGGGTTAGGTTAGGTTATATTACGATGTAGACGTATATAATGTGCCCACCGAGAAGTAGGGGCCGACCCGCCAGGAATGCTGGAAAATACTACATCCGAGAGGTTAAGTTGCCTTAGGTTAGGATATATAACGTTATAGACGTATATAATGTCCCCACCGAGAAGTACGGGACGACACGACCAGGATTCCGTAAAACATTACCAGCGGGGGGCTACATTGGTTAAGTTAGGTTATATTACGTTATAGACGTAAATAATTTTCCCACAGAGAAGTGGGGCCGAACCCCAGGAATGTTGTGAAACACTACATTCGAGATGTTAGGGTGCCTTAGGTTAGGATATATAACGTTATAGACGTGTATAATGTCCCCACCGAGAAGTACGGGACGACACGAACGGGATTCTGTAAAACATTACCAGCGAGGTGCTAGATGGGTTAGGTTAGGTTATATTACGATATAGACGTATATAATGTGCCCAGCGAGAAGTAGTGCCCGACCCGCCATGAATGTTGGAAAATACTACATCCGAGATGTTAGGTTCCCTTAGGTTAGGATATATAAAGTTATAGACGTATATAATACTCCACCGAGAAGTACGGGCCGACACGAACGGGATTCTGTAAAACATTACCAGCGAGAGTTAGATGGGTTAGGTTAGGTTATATTACGTTAGAGACGTGTATAATGTTCCCACCGAGAAGTAGGGGCCGAACCGCCAGGAATGTTGGAAAATACTACATCCCGGATGTCAAGTTCCCTTACGTTAGGATATATAACGTTATAGACGTATATAATGTCCCCACCGAGAAGTACGGGACGACACGTCCAGGATTCCGTAAAACATTACCAGCGGGGGGCTAGATTGGTTAGGTCAGGTTATATTACGTTATAGACGTAAATAATGTTCCCACCGAGAATTGGGGCCGTCCCGCGTTGAATGTTGTGAAATACTACATTCGAGATGTCAGGTTGCCTTAGGTTAGGATATATAACGCTATAGACGTATATAATGTACGCACCGAGACGTACGGGAAGACACGATCGGGATTTTGTAAAACATTACCAGCGAGGGTTAGATGGATTAGGTTACGTTATATTACGTTATAGACGTATATAATGTGCCCACCGAGAAGTGGGGCCGACCCGCCTGGAATGTCGTGAAATACTACCTTCGAGATGTTAAGTTGCCTTAGGTTAGGATTTATAACGTTATAGACGTATATAATGTACGCACCGAGACGTACGGGAAGACACGATCGGGATTTTGTAAAACATTACCAGCGAGGGTTAGATGGGTTAGGTTACGTTATATTACGTTATACACGTATATAATGTTCCCACCGAGAAGTGGGACCGACCCGCCAGGAATGTTGTTAAATACTACATTCGAGACGTTAGGTTGCCTTAGGTTAGGATATATAACGTTATAGACGCATATAATGTCCCCACCGAGACGTACGAGACGACACGAATGGGATTCTGTAAAACATTACCAGCGAGGGTCTATATGGGTTAGGTTAGGTTATATTACGATATAGACGTATATAATGTGCCCAGCGAGAAGTAGGGGCCGACCCGCCAGGAATGTTGGAAAATACTACAACCGAGATGTTAAGTTGCCTTAAGTTAGGATATATAACGTTATAGACGTATATAATGTCCCCACCGAGAAGTACGGGACGACACGACCAGGATTCTGTAAAACATTACCAGCGAGGTCTAGATGGGTTAGGTTAGGTTATATTACGATATAGACGTATACAATGTGCCCACCGAGAAGTGGGGACGACCCGCCAGGAATGTTGTGAAACACTACATTCGAGATGTTAGGTTGCCTTAGGTCAGGATATATAACGTTATAGACGCATATAATGTCCCCGCCGAGTAGTACGGGACGACACGAACGGGATTTTGTAAAACATTACCAGCGAGGTGCTAGATGGGTTAGGTTAGGTTATATTACGATATGGCCGTATATAATGTGCCCACAGAGAAGTGGGGCCGACCCGCCTGGAATGTTGTGAAATACTACCGTCGAGATGTTAAGTTGCCTTAGGTTAGGATTTATAACGTTATAGACGTATATAATGTACGCACCAAGACGTACGGGAAGACACGAACGGGAATTTGTAAAACATTACCAGCGAGGGTTAGATGGGTTAGGTTACGTTATATTACGTTATACACGTATATAATGTTCCCACCGAGAAGTGGGACCGACCCGCCAGGAATGTTGTTAAATACTACATTCGAGACGTTAGGTTGCCTTAGGTTAGGATATATAACGTTATAGACGCATATAATGTCCCCACCGAGACGTACGAGACGACACGAATGGGATTCTGTAAAACATTACCAGCGAGGGTCTATATGGGTTAGGTTAGGTTATATTACGATATAGACGTATATAATGTGCCCAGCGAGAAGTAGGGGCCGACCCGCCAGGAATGTTGGAAAATACTACAACCGAGATGTTAAGTTGCCTTAAGTTAGGATATATAACGTTATAGACGTATATAATGTCCCCACCGAGAAGTACGGGACGACACGACCAGGATTCTGTAAAACATTACCAGCGAGGTCTAGATGGGTTAGGTTAGGTTATATTACGATATAGACGTATACAATGTGCCCACCGAGAAGTGGGGACGACCCGCCAGGAATGTTGTGAAACACTACATTCGAGATGTTAGGTTGCCTTAGGTCAGGATATATAACGTTATAGACGCATATAATGTCCCCGCCGAGTAGTACGGGACGACACGAACGGGATTTTGTAAAACATTACCAGCGAGGTGCTAGATGGGTTAGGTTAGGTTATATTACGATATGGCCGTATATAATGTGCCCACAGAGAAGTGGGGCCGACCCGCCTGGAATGTTGTGAAATACTACCGTCGAGATGTTAAGTTGCCTTAGGTTAGGATTTATAACGTTATAGACGTATATAATGTACGCACCAAGACGTACGGGAAGACACGAACGGGAATTTGTAAAACATTACCAGCGAGGGTTAGATGGGTTAGGTTACGTTATATTACGTTATAGACGTATATAATGTTCCCACCGAGAAGTGGGACCGACCCGCCAGGAACGTTGTTAAATACTACATTCGAGACGTTAGGTTGCCTTAGGTTAGGATATATAACGTTATAGACGCATATAATATCCCCACCGAGACGTACGAGACGACACGAACGGGATTCTGTAAAACATTACCAGCGAGGGTCTAGATGGGTTAGCTTAGGTTATATTACGTTATAGACGTGTATAATGTTCCCACCGAGAAGTTGGACCGACCCGCCAGAAATGTTGTGAAATACTACATCCGAGATGTTAGGTTCCCTTAGTACAGGATATATAACGTTATAGACGTATATAGTGTCCCCACCGAGAAGTACGGGACGACACGACCAGGATACCGTAAAACATTACCAGCGAGGGGCTAGATTGGTTAGGTTAGGTGATATTACGTTATAGACGTAAATAATGTTCCCACCGAGAAGTGGGGCCGACCCGCCTGGAATGTTGTAAAATACTACCGTCGAGATGTTAAGGTGCCTTAGGTTAGGATTTATAACGTTATAGACGCATATAATGTCCCCGCCGAGTAGTACGGTACGACACGAACGGGATTTTGTAAAACATTACCAGCGAGGTGCTAGATGGGTTAGGTTAGGTTATATTACGATACAGACGTATATAATGTGCCCATCGATAAGTAGTGCCCGACCCGCCATGAATGTTGGAAAATACTACATCCGAGATGTTAAGTTGCCTTAAGTTAGGATATATAACGTTATAGACGTATATAATGTCCCCACCGAGAAGTACGGTACGACACGACCAGGATTCCGTAAAACATTACCAACGGGGGGCTAGATTGGTTAGGTTAGGTTATATTACGTTATAGACGTAAATGATGTTCCCACCGAGAAGAGGGGCCGAACCGCCAGGAATGTTGTGAAACACTACAATCGAGATGTTAGGTTGCCTTAGGTTAGGATATATAACGTTATAGACGCATATAATGTCCCCACCGAGAAGTACGGGACGACACGAACGGGATTCTGTAAAACATTACCAGCGAGGTGCTAGATGGGTTAGGTTAGGTTATATTACGATATAGACGTATATAATGTGCCCACCGAGAAGTAGGGGCCGACCCGCCAGGAATGTTGGAAAATACTACATCCGAGATGTTAAGTTGCCTTAAGTTAGGATATATAACGTTATAGACGTATATAATGTCCCCACCGAGAAGTACGGGACGACAAGACCAGGATTCCGTAAAACATTACCAGCGAGGGTCTAGATGGGTTAGGTTAGGTTATATTACGATATAGACGTATATAATGTACCCACCGAGAAGTAGGGGCCGACCCGCCAGGAATGTTGTGAAATACTACAGTCGAGATGTTAGGTTGCCTTAGGTTAGGATATATAACGTTATTGACGTGTATAATACCCCACCGAGAAGTACGGGCCGCCACGAACGGGATTCTGTAAAACATTACCATCGAGGGTCTAGATGGGTTAGGTTAGGTTATATTACGATGTAGACGTATATAATGTTCCTACCGAGAAGTGGGTCCGACCCGCCAGGAATGTTGTGAAATACTACATTCGAGATGTTAGGTTGCCTTAGGTTAGAATAAATAACGTTATAGGAGCATATAATGTCCCCACCGAGACGTACGGGACGACACGAACGAGATTCTGTAAAACATTACCAGCGAGGGTGTAGATGGGTTAGGTTACGTTATATTACGATATAGACGTATATAATGTGCCCACCGAGAGGTAGTGCCCGACCCCCCCGGAATGTTGGAAAATACTACATCCGAGATGTTAGGTTCCCTTAGGGTAGGATATATAACGTTATAGACGTATATAATGTACGCACCGTGACGTACGGGACGATACGAACGGGACTCTGTAAAACATTACCAGCGAGGGTCTAGATGGGTTGGGTTAGGTTATATTACGATATAGACGTATATAATGTTAACACCGAGAAGTGGGGCCGACCCGCCAGGAATGTTGTGAAATACTACATTCGAGATGTTAGGTTCCCTTAGGTTAGGATATATAAAGTTATAGACGTATATAATACTCCACCGAGAAGTACGGGCCGGCACGAACGGGATTCTGTAAAACATTACCAGCGAGAGTTAGATGGGTTAGGTTAGGTTATATTACGTTATAGACGTGTATAATTTTCCCACCGAGAAGTGTGGCCGACCCGCCAGGAATATTGGAAAATAATACATCCGTGATGTTAAGTGGCCTTAGGTTAGGAAATATAACGTTATAGACGTATATAATGTCCCCACCGGGAAGTACTGGACGCCACGACCAGGATTCTACAAAACATTACCAGCGAGGTGCTAGATGGGTTAGGTTAGGTTATATTACGATGTAGACGTATATAATGTGCCCACCGAGAAGTAGGGGCCGACCCGCCAGGAATGCTGGAAAATACTACATCCGAGATGTTAAGTTGCCTTAGGGTAGGATATATAACGTTATAGACGAATATAATGTCCCCACCGAGAAGTACAGGACGACACGAACGGGATTCTGTAAAACATTACCAGCGAGGTGCTAGATGGGTTAGGTTAGGTTATATTACGTTATAGACTTAAATAATGTTCCCACCGAGAAGTGGCTCCGAACCGCCAGGAATGTTGTGAGATACTACAGTCGAAATGTTATGTTGCCTTAGATTAGGATATATAACGTTATGGATGTATATAATGTTCCCACCGAGAAGTGGGGCCGACCCGCCTGGAATGTTGTGAAATACTACAGTCGAGATGTTAAGTTGCCTTAGGTTAAGGATATATAACGTTATAGACGTATATAATGTCCCCACCGAGAAGTACGGGACGACACGACCAGGATTCCGTAAAACATTACCAGCGAGGGGCTAGATTGGTTAGGTTAGGTTATATTACGTTATAGACGTAAATGATGTTCCCACCGAGAAGTGGGGCCGAACCGCCAGGAATGTTGTGAAACACTACATTCGAGATGTTAGGTTGCCTTAGGTTAGGATATATAACGTTATAGACGCATATAATGTCCCCACCGAGAAGTACGGGACGACACGAACTGGATCCTGTAAAACATAACAAGCGAGGTTCTAGATGGGTTAGGTTAGGTTATATTACGATGTAGACGTATATAATGTGCCCATCGAGAAGTAGGGGCCGACCCGCCAGGAATGCTGGAAAATACTACATCCGAGAGGTTAGGTTGCCTTAGGTTAGGATATATAACGTTATAGACGTATATAATGTCCCCACCGAGAAGTACGGGACGACACGACCAGGATTCCGTAAAACATTACCAGCGGGGGGCTAGATTGGTTAAGTTAGGTTATATTACGTTATAGACGTAAATAATGTTCCCACCGAGAAGTGGGGCCGAACCCCAGGAATGTTGTGAAACACTACATTCGAGATGTTAGGGTGCCTTAGGTTAGGATATATAACGTTATAGACGTGTATAATGTCCCCACCGAGAAGTGGCTCCGAACCGCCAGGAATGTTGTGAGATACTACAGTCGAAATGTTATGTTGCCTTAGGTTAGGATATATAACGTTATGGATGTATATAATGTTCCCACCGAGAAGTGGGGCCGACTCGCCTGGAATGTTGTGAAATACTACAGTCGAGATGTTAAGTTGCCTTAGGTTAAGGATATATAACGTTATATACGTATATAATGTCCCCACCGAGAAGTACGGGACGACACGACCAGGATTCCGTAAAACATTACCAGCGAGGGGCTAGATTGGTTAGGTTAGGTTATATTACGTTATAGACGTAAATGATGTTCCCACCGAGAAGTGGGGCCGAACCGCCAGGAATGTTGTGAAACACTACATTCGAGATGTTAGGTTGCCTTAGGTTAGGATATATAACGTTATAGACGCATATAATGTCCCCACCGAGAAGTACGGGACGACACGAACGGGATTCTGTAAAACATTACCAGCGAGGTGCTAGATGGGTTAGGTTAGGTTATATTACGATGTAGACGTATATAATGTGCCCACCGAGAAGTAGGGGCCGACCCGCCAGGAATGCTGGAAAATACTACATCCGAGAGGTTAAGTTGCCTTAGGTTAGGATATATAACGTTATAGACGTATATAATGTCCCCACCGAGAAGTACGGGACGACACGACCAGGATTCCGTAAAACATTACCAGCGGGGGGCTACATTGGTTAAGTTAGGTTATATTACGTTATAGACGTAAATAATTTTCCCACAGAGAAGTGGGGCCGAACCCCAGGAATGTTGTGAAACACTACATTCGAGATGTTAGGGTGCCTTAGGTTAGGATATATAACGTTATAGACGTGTATAATGTCCCCACCGAGAAGTACGGGACGACACGAACGGGATTCTGTAAAACATTACCAGCGAGGTGCTAGATGGGTTAGGTTAGGTTATATTACGATATAGACGTATATAATGTGCCCAGCGAGAAGTAGTGCCCGACCCGCCATGAATGTTGGAAAATACTACATCCGAGATGTTAGGTTCCCTTAGGTTAGGATATATAAAGTTATAGACGTATATAATACTCCACCGAGAAGTACGGGCCGACACGAACGGGATTCTGTAAAACATTACCAGCGAGAGTTAGATGGGTTAGGTTAGGTTATATTACGTTAGAGACGTGTATAATGTTCCCACCGAGAAGTAGGGGCCGAACCGCCAGGAATGTTGGAAAATACTACATCCCGGATGTCAAGTTCCCTTACGTTAGGATATATAACGTTATAGACGTATATAATGTCCCCACCGAGAAGTACGGGACGACACGTCCAGGATTCCGTAAAACATTACCAGCGGGGGGCTAGATTGGTTAGGTCAGGTTATATTACGTTATAGACGTAAATAATGTTCCCACCGAGAATTGGGGCCGTCCCGCGTTGAATGTTGTGAAATACTACATTCGAGATGTCAGGTTGCCTTAGGTTAGGATATATAACGCTATAGACGTATATAATGTACGCACCGAGACGTACGGGAAGACACGATCGGGATTTTGTAAAACATTACCAGCGAGGGTTAGATGGATTAGGTTACGTTATATTACGTTATAGACGTATATAATGTGCCCACCGAGAAGTGGGGCCGACCCGCCTGGAATGTCGTGAAATACTACCTTCGAGATGTTAAGTTGCCTTAGGTTAGGATTTATAACGTTATAGACGTATATAATGTACGCACCGAGACGTACGGGAAGACACGATCGGGATTTTGTAAAACATTACCAGCGAGGGTTAGATGGGTTAGGTTACGTTATATTACGTTATACACGTATATAATGTTCCCACCGAGAAGTGGGACCGACCCGCCAGGAATGTTGTTAAATACTACATTCGAGACGTTAGGTTGCCTTAGGTTAGGATATATAACGTTATAGACGCATATAATGTCCCCACCGAGACGTACGAGACGACACGAATGGGATTCTGTAAAACATTACCAGCGAGGGTCTATATGGGTTAGGTTAGGTTATATTACGATATAGACGTATATAATGTGCCCAGCGAGAAGTAGGGGCCGACCCGCCAGGAATGTTGGAAAATACTACAACCGAGATGTTAAGTTGCCTTAAGTTAGGATATATAACGTTATAGACGTATATAATGTCCCCACCGAGAAGTACGGGACGACACGACCAGGATTCTGTAAAACATTACCAGCGAGGTTTAGATGGGTTAGGTTAGGTTATATTACGATATAGACGTATACAATGTGCCCACCGAGAAGTGGGGACGACCCGCCAGGAATGTTGTGAAACACTACATTCGAGATGTTAGGTTGCCTTAGGTCAGGATATATAACGTTATAGACGCATATAATGTCCCCGCCGAGTAGTACGGGACGACACGAACGGGATTTTGTAAAACATTACCAGCGAGGTGCTAGATGGGTTAGGTTAGGTTATATTACGATATGGCCGTATATAATGTGCCCACAGAGAAGTGGGGCCGACCCGCCTGGAATGTTGTGAAATACTACCGTCGAGATGTTAAGTTGCCTTAGGTTAGGATTTATAACGTTATAGACGTATATAATGTACGCACCAAGACGTACGGGAAGACACGAACGGGAATTTGTAAAACATTACCAGCGAGGGTTAGATGGGTTAGGTTACGTTATATTACGTTATAGACGTATATAATGTTCCCACCGAGAAGTGGGACCGACCCGCCAGGAACGTTGTTAAATACTACATTCGAGACGTTAGGTTGCCTTAGGTTAGGATATATAACGTTATAGACGCATATAATGTCCCCACCGAGACGTACGAGACGACACGAACGGGATTCTGTAAAACATTACCAGCGAGGGTCTAGATGGGTTAGCTTAGGTTATATTACGATATAGACGTATATAATGTGCCCATCGAGAAGTAGTGGCCGACCCGCCAGGAATGTTGGAAAATACTACATCCGAGATGTTAGGTTCCCTTAGGTTGGGATATATAACGTTCTAGACGTATATAATACCCCACCGAGAAGTACGGACGACACGAACGGAATTCTGTAAAACATTACCAGCGAGATGCTAGATGGGTTAGGTTAGGTTATAGTACGTTATAGACGTATATAATGTTCCCACCGAGAAGTGGGGCCGACCCGTCAGGAATGTTGTGAAATACTACATCCGAGATGTTAGGTTCGCTTTGGTTAGGATATATAACGTTATACACGTATATAATACCCCACCGAAAAGTACGGGCCGACACGAACGGGATTCTGTAAAACATTACCATCGAGGGTCTAGATGGGTTGGGTTAGGTTATATTACGATATAGACGTATATAATGTTAACAGCGAGAATTGGGGCCGACCCGCCAGGAATGTTGTGAAATACTACATTCGAGATGTTAGGTTCCCTTAGGTTAGGATATATAAAGTTATAGACGTATATAATACTCCACCGAGAAGTACGGGCCGGCACGAACGGGATTCTGTAAAACATTACCAGCGAGAGTTAGATGGGTTAGGTTAGGTTATATTGCGTTATAGACGTGTATAATGTTCCCACCGAGAAGTGTGGCCGACCCGCCAGGAATGTTGGAAAATAATACATCCGTGATGTTAAGTGGCCTTAGGTTAGGAAATATAACGTTATAGACGTATGTAATGTCCCCACCGGGAAGTACTGGACGACACGACCAGGATTCTGCAAAACATTACCAGCGAGGGTTAGATGGGTTAGGTTAGGTTATATTACGTTATAGACGTGTATAATGTTCCCACCGAGAAGTTGGACCGACCCGCCAGAAATGTTGTGAAATACTACATCCGAGATGTTAGGTTCCCTTAGTACAGGATATATAACGTTATAGACGTATATAGTGTCCCCACCGAGAAGTACGGGACGACACGACCAGGATACCGTAAAACATTACCAGCGAGGGGCTAGATTGGTTAGGTTAGGTGATATTACGTTATAGACGTAAATAATGTTCCCACCGAGAAGTGGGGCCGACCCGCCTGGAATGTTGTAAAATACTACCGTCGAGATGTTAAGGTGCCTTAGGTTAGGATTTATAACGTTATAGACGCATATAATGTCCCCGCCGAGTAGTACGGTACGACACGAACGGGATTTTGTAAAACATTACCAGCGAGGTGCTAGATGGGTTAGGTTAGGTTATATTACGATACAGACGTATATAATGTGCCCATCGATAAGTAGTGCCCGACCCGCCATGAATGTTGGAAAATACTACATCCGAGATGTTAAGTTGCCTTAAGTTAGGATATATAACGTTATAGACGTATATAATGTCCCCACCGAGAAGTACGGTACGACACGACCAGGATTCCGTAAAACATTACCAACGGGGGGCTAGATTGGTTAGGTTAGGTTATATTACGTTATAGACGTAAATGATGTTCCCACCGAGAAGAGGGGCCGAACCGCCAGGAATGTTGTGAAACACTACAATCGAGATGTTAGGTTGCCTTAGGTTAGGATATATAACGTTATAGACGCATATAATGTCCCCACCGAGAAGTACGGGACGACACGAACGGGATTCTGTAAAACATTACCAGCGAGGTGCTAGATGGGTTAGGTTAGGTTATATTACGATATAGACGTATATAATGTGCCCACCGAGAAGTAGGGGCCGACCCGCCAGGAATGTTGGAAAATACTACATCCGAGATGTTAAGTTGCCTTAAGTTAGGATATATAACGTTATAGACGTATATAATGTCCCCACCGAGAAGTACGGGACGACAAGACCAGGATTCCGTAAAACATTACCAGCGAGGGTCTAGATGGGTTAGGTTAGGTTATATTACGATATAGACGTATATAGTGTACCCACCGAGAAGTAGGGGCCGACCCGCCAGGAATGTTGTGAAATACTACAGTCGAGATGTTAGGTTGCCTTAGGTTAGGATATATAACGTTATTGACGTGTATAATACCCCACCGAGAAGTACGGGCCGCCACGAACGGGATTCTGTAAAACATTACCATCGAGGGTCTAGATGGGTTAGGTTAGGTTATATTACGATGTAGACGTATATAATGTTCCTACCGAGAAGTGGGTCCGACCCGCCAGGAATGTTGTGAAATACTACATTCGAGATGTTAGGTTGCCTTAGGTTAGAATAAATAACGTTATAGGAGCATATAATGTCCCCACCGAGACGTACGGGACGACACGAACGAGATTCTGTAAAACATTACCAGCGAGGGTGTAGATGGGTTAGGTTACGTTATATTACGATATAGACGTATATAATGTGCCCACCGAGAGGTAGTGCCCGACCCCCCCGGAATGTTGGAAAATACTACATCCGAGATGTTAGGTTCCCTTAGGGTAGGATATATAACGTTATAGACGTATATAATGTACGCACCGTGACGTACGGGACGATACGAACGGGACTCTGTAAAACATTACCAGCGAGGGTCTAGATGGGTTGGGTTAGGTTATATTACGATATAGACGTATATAATGTTAACACCGAGAAGTGGGGCCGACCCGCCAGGAATGTTGTGAAATTCTACATTCGAGATGTTAGGTTCCCTTAGGTTAGGATATATAAAGTTATAGACGTATATAATACTCCACCGAGAAGTACGGGCCGGCACGAACGGGATTCTGTAAAACATTACCAGCGAGAGTTAGATGGGTTAGGTTAGGTTATATTACGTTATAGACGTGTATAATGTTCCCACCGAGAAGTGTGGCCGACCCGCCAGGAATGTTGGAAAATAATACATCCGTGATGTTAAGTGGCCTTAGGTTAGGAAATATAACGTTATAGACGTATATAATGTCCCCACCGGGAAGTACTGGACGACACGACCAGGATTCTACAAAACATTACCAGCGAGGTGCTAGATGGGTTAGGTTAGGTTATATTACGATGTAGACGTATATAATGTGCCCACCGAGAAGTAGGGGCCGACCCGCCAGGAATGCTGGAAAATACTACATCCGAGAGGTTAAGTTGCCTTAGGTTAGGATATATAACGTTATAGACGTATATAATGTCCCCACCGAGAAGTACGGGACGACACGACCAGGATTCCGTAAAACATTACCAGCGGGGGGCTACATTGGTTAAGTTAGGTTATATTACGTTATAGACGTAAATAATTTTCCCACAGAGAAGTGGGGCCGAACCCCAGGAATGTTGTGAAACACTACATTCGAGATGTTAGGGTGCCTTAGGTTAGGATATATAACGTTATAGACGTGTATAATGTCCCCACCGAGAAGTACGGGACGACACGAACGGGATTCTGTAAAACATTACCAGCGAGGTGCTAGATGGGTTAGGTTAGGTTATATTACGATATAGACGTATATAATGTGCCCAGCGAGAAGTAGTGCCCGACCCGCCATGAATGTTGGAAAATACTACATCCGAGATGTTAGGTTCCTTTAGGTTAGGATATATAAAGTTATAGACGTATATAATACTCCACCGAGAAGTACGGGCCGACACGAACGGGATTCTGTAAAACATTACCAGCGAGAGTTAGATGGGTTAGGTTAGGTTATATTACGTTAGAGACGTGTATAATGTTCCCACCGAGAAGTAGGGGCCGACCCGCCAGGAATGTTGGAAAATACTACATCCCGGATGTCAAGTTCCCTTACGTTAGGATATATAACGTTATAGACGTATATAATGTCCCCACCGAGAAGTACGGGACGACACGTCCAGGATTCCGTAAAACATTACCAGCGGGGGGCTAGATTGGTTAGGTCAGGTTATATTACGTTATAGACGTAAATAATGTTCCCACCGAGAAGTACGGGACGACACGAACGGGATTCTGTAAAACATTACCAGCGAGGTGCTAGATGGGTTAGGTTAGGTTATATTACGATATGGCCGTATATAATGTGCCCACAGAGAAGTGGGGCCGACCCGCCTGGAATGTTGTGAAATACTACCGTCGAGATGTTAAGTTGCCTTAGGTTAGGATTTATAACGTTATAGACGTATATAATGTACGCACCAAGACGTACGGGAAGACACGAACGGGAATTTGTAAAACATTACCAGCGAGGGTTAGATGGGTTAGGTTACGTTATATTACGTTATAGACGTATATAATGTTCCCACCGAGAAGTGGGACCGACCCGCCAGGAACGTTGTTAAATACTACATTCGAGACGTTAGGTTGCCTTAGGTTAGGATATATAACGTTATAGACGCATATAATGTCCCCACCGAGACGTACGAGACGACACGAACGGGATTCTGTAAAACATTACCAGCGAGGGTCTAGATGGGTTAGGTTAGGTTATATTACGATATAGACGTATATAATGTGCCCAGCGAGAAGTAGTGGCCGACCCGCCAGGAATGTTGGAAAATACTACATCCGAGATGTTAAGTTGCCTTAGGTTAGGATATATAACGTTATAGACGTATATAATGTCCCCACCGAGAAGTACGGGACGACACGACCAGGATTCTGTAAAACATTACCAGCGAGGTTCTAGATGGGTTAGGTTAGGTTATATTATGATATAGACGTATATAATGTGCCCACCGAGAAGTGGGGACGACCCGCCATGAATGTTGTGAAACACTACATTCGAGATGTTAGGTTGCCTTAGGTCAGGATATATAACGTTATAGACGTGTATAATGTCCCCACCGAGAAGTACGGGACGACACGAACGGGATTCTGTAAAACATTACCAGCGAGGTGCTAGATGGGTTAGGTTAGGTTATATTACGATATAGACGTATATAATGTGCCCAGCGAGAAGTAGTGCCCGACCCGCCATGAATGTTGGAAAATACTACATCCGAGATGTTAGGTTCCTTTAGGTTAGGATATATAAAGTTATAGACGTATATAATACTCCACCGAGAAGTACGGGCCGACACGAACGGGATTCTGTAAAACATTACCAGCGAGAGTTAGATGGGTTAGGTTAGGTTATATTACGTTAGAGACGTGTATAATGTTCCCACCGAGAAGTAGGGGCCGACCCGCCAGGAATGTTGGAAAATACTACATCCCGGATGTCAAGTTCCCTTACGTTAGGATATATAACGTTATAGACGTATATAATGTCCCCACCGAGAAGTACGGGACGACACGTCCAGGATTCCGTAAAACATTACCAGCGGGGGGCTAGATTGGTTAGGTCAGGTTATATTACGTTATAGACGTAAATAATGTTCCCACCGAGAAGTACGGGACGACACGAACGGGATTCTGTAAAACATTACCAGCGAGGTGCTAGATGGGTTAGGTTAGGTTATATTACGATATGGCCGTATATAATGTGCCCACAGAGAAGTGGGGCCGACCCGCCTGGAATGTTGTGAAATACTACCGTCGAGATGTTAAGTTGCCTTAGGTTAGGATTTATAACGTTATAGACGTATATAATGTACGCACCAAGACGTACGGGAAGACACGAACGGGAATTTGTAAAACATTACCAGCGAGGGTTAGATGGGTTAGGTTACGTTATATTACGTTATAGACGTATATAATGTTCCCACCGAGAAGTGGGACCGACCCGCCAGGAACGTTGTTAAATACTACATTCGAGACGTTAGGTTGCCTTAGGTTAGGATATATAACGTTATAGACGCATATAATGTCCCCACCGAGACGTACGAGACGACACGAACGGGATTCTGTAAAACATTACCAGCGAGGGTCTAGATGGGTTAGGTTAGGTTATATTACGATATAGACGTATATAATGTGCCCAGCGAGAAGTAGTGGCCGACCCGCCAGGAATGTTGGAAAATACTACATCCGAGATGTTAAGTTGCCTTAGGTTAGGATATATAACGTTATAGACGTATATAATGTCCCCACCGAGAAGTACGGGACGACACGACCAGGATTCTGTAAAACATTACCAGCGAGGTTCTAGATGGGTTAGGTTAGGTTATATTATGATATAGACGTATATAATGTGCCCACCGAGAAGTGGGGACGACCCGCCATGAATGTTGTGAAACACTACATTCGAGATGTTAGGTTGCCTTAGGTCAGGATATATAACGTTATAGACGCATATAATGTCCCCACCGAGAAGTACGGGACGACACGAACGGGATTCTGTAAAACATTACCAGCGAGGTGCTAGATGGGTTAGGTTATGTTATATTACGATATAGGCGTATATAATGTGCCCACCGAGAAGTAGGGGCCGACCCGCCAGGAATGTTGGAAAATACTACATCCGAGATGTTAAGTTGCCTTAAGTTAGGATATATAACGTTATAGACGTATATAATGTCCCCACCGAGAAGTACGGGACGACAAGACCAGGATTCCGTAAAACATTACCAGCGGGGGGCTACATTGGTTAAGTTAGGTTATATTACGTTATAGACGTAAATAATTTTCCCACAGAGAAGTGGGGCCGAACCCCAGGAATGTTGTGAAACACTACATTCGAGATGTTAGGGTGCCTTAGGTTAGGATATATAACGTTATAGACGTGTATAATGTCCCCACCGAGAAGTACGGGACGACACGAACGGGATTCTGTAAAACATTACCAGCGAGGTGCTAGATGGGTTAGGTTAGGTTATATTACGATATAGACGTATATAATGTGCCCAGCGAGAAGTAGTGCCCGACCCGCCATGAATGTTGGAAAATACTACATCCGAGATGTTAGGTTCCCTTAGGTTAGGATATATAAAGTTATAGACGTATATAATACTCCACCGAGAAGTACGGGCCGACACGAACGGGATTCCGTAAAACATTACCAGCGAGGGTCTAGGTGGGTTAGGTTAGGTTATAATACGATATAGCCGTATATAATGTGCCCACCGAGAAGTGGGGTCGACCCGCCAGGAATGTTGTGAAACACTACATTCGAGATGTTAGGTTGCCTTAGGTCAGGATATATAACGTTATAGACGCATATAATGTCCCCGCCGAGTAGTACGGGACGACACGAACGGGATTTTGTAAAACATTACCAGCGAGGTGCTAGATGGGTTAGGTTAGGTTATATTACAATATAGCCGTATATAATGTGCCCACCGAGATGTAGTGGCCGACCCGCCAGGAATGTTGGAAAATACTACATCCCGGATGTTAATTTGCCTTACGTTAGGATATATAACATTATAGACGTATATAATGTCCCCACCGAGAAGTCCGGGACGACACGACCAGGATTCCGTAAAACATTACCAACGGGGGGCTAGATTGGTTAGGTTAGGTTATATTACGTTATAGACGTAAATGATGTTCCCACCGAGAAGTGGGGCCGAACCGCCAGGAATGTTGTGAAATACTACATTCGGGATGTTAGGTTGCCTTAGGTTAGGATATATAACGTTATAGACGCGTATAATGTCCCCACCGAGACGTACGGGACGACACGAACGAGATTCTGTAAAACATTACCAGCGATGGTCTAGATGGGTTAGGTTAGGTTATATTACGATACAGACGTATATAATGTGTCCAGCGAGAAGTAGTGGCCGACCCGCCAGGAATGTTGGAAAATACTATATCCGAGATGTTAAGTTGCCTAAGGTTAGGATATATATCGTTATAGACGTATATAATGTCCCCACCGAGAAGTACGGGACGACACGACCAGGATTCTGTAAAACATTACCAGCGAGGTTCTAGATGGGTTAGGTTAGGTTATATTACGATATAGACGTATATAATGTGCCCACCGAGAAGTAGGGGCCGACCCGCCAGGAATGTTGGAAAATACTACATCCCGGATGTCAAGTTCCCTTACGTTAGGATATATAACGTTATAGACGTATATAATGTCCCCACCGAGAAGTACGGGACGACACGTCCAGGATTCCGTAAAACATTACCAGCGGGGGGCTAGATTGGTTAGGTCAGGTTATATTACGTTATAGACGTAAATAATGTTCCCACCGAGAATTGGGGCCGTCCCGCGTTGAATGTTGTGAAATACTACATTCGAAATGGCCGTTGCCTTAGGTTAGGATATATAACGCTATAGACGTATATAATGTACGCACCGAGACGTACGGGAAGACACGATCGGGATTTTGTAAAACATTACCAGCGAGGGTTAGATGGGTTAGGTTACGTTATATTACGTTATAGACGTATATAATGTGCCCACCGAGAAGTGGGGCCGACCCGCCTGGAATGTTGTGAAATACTACCTTCGAGATGTTAAGTTGCCTTAGGTTAGGATTTATAACGTTATAGACGTATATAATGTACGCACCGAGACGTACGGGAAGACACGATCGGGATTTTGTAAAACATTACCAGCGAGGGTTAGATGGGTTAGGTTACCTTATATTACGTTATAGACGTATATAATGTTCCCACCGAGAAGTGGGGCCGACCCGACAGCAATGTTGGAAAATAATACATCCGAGAAGTTAAGTGGCCTTAGGTTAGGAAATATAACGTTATAGACGTATATAATGTCCCCACCGAGAAGTACGGGACGACACGACCAGGATTCCGTAAAACATTACCAGCGGGGGGCTAGATTGGTTAAGTTAGGTTATATTACGTTATAGACGTAAATAATGTTCCCACCGAGAAGTGGGGCCGAACCGCCAGGAATGTTGTGAAACACTACATCCGAGATGTTAGGGTGCCTTAGGTTAGGATATATAACGTTACAGACGTATATAATGTCCCCACCGAGAAGTACGGGACGACACGACCAGGATTCCGTAAAACATTACCAGCGGGGGGCTAGATTGGTTAAGTTAGGTTATATTACGTTATAGAAGTAAATAATGTTCCCACCGAGAAGTGGGGCCGAACCGCCAGGAATGTTGTGAAACACTACATTCGAGATGTTAGGGTGCCTTAGGTTAGGATATATAAAGTTATAGACGTATATAATACTCCACCGAGAAGTACGGGACGACATGAACGGAATTCTGTAAAACATTACCAGCGAGGGTCTAGATGGGTTAGGTTAGGTTATATTACGATGTAGACGCATATAATGTGTCCACCGAGATGTAGGGGCCGACCCGCCAGGAATGTTGTGAAACACCACATTCGAGATGTTAGGGTGCCTTAGGTTAGGATATATAACGTTATAGACGTATATAATGTCCCCACCGAGACGTACGGGACGACACGAACGGGATTCTGTAAAACATTACCAGCGAGGGTCTAGGTGGGTTAGGTTAGGTTATAATACGATATAGCCGTATATAATGTGCCCACCGAGAGATAGTGCCCGACCCCCCAGGAATGTTAGAAAATACTACATCCGAGATGTTAGGTTCCCTTACGATAGGATATATAACGTTATAGACGTATATAGTGTCCCCACCGAGAAGTACGGGACGACACGACCAGGATTCCGTAAAGCATTACCAGCGAGGGGTTAGATTTGTTAGGTTAGGTTATATTACGTTATAGACGTAAATGATGTTCCCACCGAGAAGTGGGGCCGACCCGCCAGGAATGTTGTGAAATTCTACATTCGAGATGTTAGGTTCCCTTAGGTTAGGATATATAAAGTTATAGACGTATATAATACTCCACCGAGAAGTACGGGCCGGCACGAACGGGATTCTGTAAAACATTACCAGCGAGAGTTAGATGGGTTAGGTTAGGTTATATTACGTTATAGACGTGTATAATGTTCCCACCGAGAAGTGTGGCCGACCCGCCAGGAATGTTGGAAAATAATACATCCGTGATGTTAAGTGGCCTTAGGTTAGGAAATATAACGTTATAGACGTATATAATGTCCCCACCGGGAAGTACTGGACGACACGACCAGGATTCTACAAAACATTACCAGCGAGGTGCTAGATGGGTTAGGTTAGGTTATATTACGATGTAGACGTATATAATGTGCCCACCGAGAAGTAGGGGCCGACCCGCCAGGAATGCTGGAAAATACTACATCCGAGAGGTTAAGTTGCCTTAGGTTAGGATATATAACGTTATAGACGTATATAATGTCCCCACCGAGAAGTACGGGACGACACGACCAGGATTCCGTAAAACATTACCAGCGGGGGGCTACATTGGTTAAGTTAGGTTATATTACGTTATAGACGTAAATAATTTTCCCACAGAGAAGTGGGGCCGAACCCCAGGAATGTTGTGAAACACTACATTCGAGATGTTAGGGTGCCTTAGGTTAGGATATATAACGTTATAGACGTGTATAATGTCCCCACCGAGAAGTACGGGACGACACGAACGGGATTCTGTAAAACATTACCAGCGAGGTGCTAGATGGGTTAGGTTAGGTTATATTACGATATAGACGTATATAATGTGCCCAGCGAGAAGTAGTGCCCGACCCGCCATGAATGTTGGAAAATACTACATCCGAGATGTTAGGTTCCTTTAGGTTAGGATATATAAAGTTATAGACGTATATAATACTCCACCGAGAAGTACGGGCCGACACGAACGGGATTCTGTAAAACATTACCAGCGAGAGTTAGATGGGTTAGGTTAGGTTATATTACGTTAGAGACGTGTATAATGTTCCCACCGAGAAGTAGGGGCCGACCCGCCAGGAATGTTGGAAAATACTACATCCCGGATGTCAAGTTCCCTTACGTTAGGATATATAACGTTATAGACGTATATAATGTCCCCACCGAGAAGTACGGGACGACACGTCCAGGATTCCGTAAAACATTACCAGCGGGGGGCTAGATTGGTTAGGTCAGGTTATATTACGTTATAGACGTAAATAATGTTCCCACCGAGAAGTACGGGACGACACGAACGGGATTCTGTAAAACATTACCAGCGAGGTGCTAGATGGGTTAGGTTAGGTTATATTACGATATGGCCGTATATAATGTGCCCACAGAGAAGTGGGGCCGACCCGCCTGGAATGTTGTGAAATACTACCGTCGAGATGTTAAGTTGCCTTAGGTTAGGATTTATAACGTTATAGACGTATATAATGTACGCACCAAGACGTACGGGAAGACACGAACGGGAATTTGTAAAACATTACCAGCGAGGGTTAGATGGGTTAGGTTACGTTATATTACGTTATAGACGTATATAATGTTCCCACCGAGAAGTGGGACCGACCCGCCAGGAACGTTGTTAAATACTACATTCGAGACGTTAGGTTGCCTTAGGTTAGGATATATAACGTTATAGACGCATATAATGTCCCCACCGAGACGTACGAGACGACACGAACGGGATTCTGTAAAACATTACCAGCGAGGGTCTAGATGGGTTAGGTTAGGTTATATTACGATATAGACGTATATAATGTGCCCAGCGAGAAGTAGTGGCCGACCCGCCAGGAATGTTGGAAAATACTACATCCGAGATGTTAAGTTGCCTTAGGTTAGGATATATAACGTTATAGACGTATATAATGTCCCCACCGAGAAGTACGGGACGACACGACCAGGATTCTGTAAAACATTACCAGCGAGGTTCTAGATGGGTTAGGTTAGGTTATATTATGATATAGACGTATATAATGTGCCCACCGAGAAGTGGGGACGACCCGCCATGAATGTTGTGAAACACTACATTCGAGATGTTAGGTTGCCTTAGGTCAGGATATATAACGTTATAGACGCATATAATGTCCCCACCGAGAAGTACGGGACGACACGAACGGGATTCTGTAAAACATTACCAGCGAGGTGCTAGATGGGTTAGGTTATGTTATATTACGATATAGGCGTATATAATGTGCCCACCGAGAAGTAGGGGCCGACCCGCCAGGAATGTTGGAAAATACTACATCCGAGATGTTAAGTTGCCTTAAGTTAGGATATATAACGTTATAGACGTATATAATGTCCCCACCGAGAAGTACGGGACGACAAGACCAGGATTCCGTAAAACATTACCAGCGGGGGGCTACATTGGTTAAGTTAGGTTATATTACGTTATAGACGTAAATAATTTTCCCACAGAGAAGTGGGGCCGAACCCCAGGAATGTTGTGAAACACTACATTCGAGATGTTAGGGTGCCTTAGGTTAGGATATATAACGTTATAGACGTGTATAATGTCCCCACCGAGAAGTACGGGACGACACGAACGGGATTCTGTAAAACATTACCAGCGAGGTGCTAGATGGGTTAGGTTAGGTTATATTACGATATAGACGTATATAATGTGCCCAGCGAGAAGTAGTGCCCGACCCGCCATGAATGTTGGAAAATACTACATCCGAGATGTTAGGTTCCCTTAGGTTAGGATATATAAAGTTATAGACGTATATAATACTCCACCGAGAAGTACGGGCCGACACGAACGGGATTCTGTAAAACATTACCAGCGAGAGTTAGATGGGTTAGGTTAGGTTATATTACGTTAGAGACGTGTATAATGTTCCCACCGAGAAGTAGGGGCCGACCCGCCAGGAATGTTGGAAAATACTACATCCCGGATGTCAAGTTCCCTTACGTTAGGATATATAACGTTATAGACGTATATAATGTCCCCACCGAGAAGTACGGGACGACACGTCCAGGATTCCGTAAAACATTACCAGCGGGGGGCTAGATTGGTTAGGTCAGGTTATATTACGTTATAGACGTAAATAATGTTCCCACCGAGAATTGGGGCCGTCCCGCGTTGAATGTTGTGAAATACTACATTCGAGATGTCAGGTTGCCTTAGGTTAGGATATATAACGCTATAGACGTATATAATGTACGCACCGAGACGTACGGGAAGACACGATCGGGATTTTGTAAAACATTACCAGCGAGGGTTAGATGGGTTAGGTTACGTTATATTACGTTATAGACGTATATAATGTGCCCACCGAGAAGTGGGGCCGACCCGCCTGGAATGTTGTGAAATACTACCTTCGAGATGTTAAGTTGCCTTAGGTTAGGATTTATAACGTTATAGACGTATATAATGTACGCACCGAGACGTACGGGAAGACACGATCGGGATTTTGTAAAACATTACCAGCGAGGGTTAGATGCGTTAGGTTACGTTATATTACGTTATAGACGTATATAATGTTCCCACCGAGAAGTGGGACCGACCCGCCAGGAATGTTGTTAAATACTACATTCGAGACGTTAGGTTGCCTTAGGTTAGGATATATAACGTTATAGACGCATATAATGTCCCCACCGAGACGTACGAGACGACACGAACGGGATTCTGTAAAACATTACCAGCGAGGGTCTATATGGGTTAGGTTAGGTTATATTACGATATAGACGTATATAATGTGCCCAGCGAGAAGTAGGGGCCGACCCGCCAGGAATGTTGGAAAATACTACAACCGGGATGTTAAGTTGCCTTAAGTTAGGATATATAACGTTATAGACGTATATAATGTCCCCACCGAGAAGTACGGGACGACACGACCAGGATTCTGTAAAACATTACCAGCGAGGTCTAGATGGGTTAGGATAGGTTATATTACGATATAGACGTATACAATGTGCCCACCGAGAAGTGGGGACGACCCGCCAGGAATGTTGTGAAACACTACATTCGAGATGTTAGGTTGCCTTAGGTCAGGATATATAACGTTATAGACGCATATAATGTCCCCGCCGAGTAGTACGGGACGACACGAACGGGATTTTGTAAAACATTACCAGCGAGGTGCTAGATGGGTTAGGTTAGGTTATATTACGATATGGCCGTATATAATGTGCCCACAGAGAAGTGGGGCCGACCCGCCTGGAATGTTGTGAAATACTACCTTCGAGATGTTAAGTTGCCTTAGGTTAGGATTTATAACGTTATAGACGTATATAATGTACGCACCGAGACGTACGGGAAGACACGATCGGGATTTTGTAAAACATTACCAGCGAGGGTTAGATGGGTTAGGTTACGTTATATTACGTTATAGACGTATATAATGTTCCCACCGAGAAGTGGGACCGACCCGCCAGGAATGTTGTTAAATACTACATTCGAGACGTTAGGTTGCCTTAGGTTAGGATATATAACGTTATAGACGCATATAATGTCCCCACCGAGACGTACGAGACGACACGAACGGGATTCTGTAAAACATTACCAGCGAGGGTCTATATGGGTTAGGTTAGGTTATATTACGATATAGACGTATATAATGTGCCCAGCGAGAAGTAGGGGCCGACCCGCCAGGAATGTTGGAAAATACTACAACCGAGATGTTAAGTTGCCTTAAGTTAGGATATATAACGTTATAGACGTATATAATGTCCCCACCGAGAAGTACGGGACGACACGACCAGGATTCTGTAAAACATTACCAGCGAGGTCTAGATGGGTTAGGTTAGGTTATATTACGATATAGACGTATACAATGTGCCCACCGAGAAGTGGGGACGACCCGCCAGGAATGTTGTGAAACACTACATTCGAGATGTTAGGTTGCCTTAGGTCAGGATATATAACGTTATAGACGCATATAATGTCCCCGCCGAGTAGTACGGGACGACACGAACGGGATTTTGTAAAACATTACCAGCGAGGTGCTAGATGGGTTAGGTTAGGTTATATTACAATATAGCCGTATATAATGTGCCCACCGAGAAGTAGTGGCCGACCCGCCAGGAATGTTGGAAAATACTACATCCCGGATGTTAATTTGCCTTACGTTAGGATATATAACATTATAGACGTATATAATGTCCCCACCGAGAAGTACGGGACGACACGACCAGGATTCCGTAAAACATTACCAACGGGGGGCTAGATTGGTTAGGTTAGGTTATATTACGTTATAGACGTAAATGATGTTCCCACCGAGAAGTGGGGCCGAACCGCCAGGAATGTTGTGAAATACTACATTCGGGATGTTAGGTTGCCTTAGGTTAGGATATATAACGTTATAGACGCGTATAATGTCCCCACCGAGACGTACGGGACGACACGAACGAGATTCTGTAAAACATTACCAGCGATGGTCTAGATGGGTTAGGTTAGGTTATATTACGATACAGACGTATATAATGTGTCCAGCGAGAAGTAGTGGCCGACCCGCCAGGAATGTTGGAAAATACTATATCCGAGATGTTAAGTTGCCTAAGGTTAGGATATATATCGTTATAGACGTATATAATGTCCCCACCGAGAAGTACGGGACGACACGACCAGGATTCTGTAAAACATTACCAGCGAGGTTCTAGATGGGTTAGGTTAGGTTATATTACGATATAGACGTATATAATGTGCCCACCGAGAAGTAGGGGCCGACCCGCCAGGAATGTTGGAAAATACTACATCCCGGATGTCAAGTTCCCTTACGTTAGGATATATAACGTTATAGACGTATATAATGTCCCCACCGAGAAGTACGGGACGACACGTCCAGGATTCCGTAAAACATTACCAGCGGGGGGCTAGATTGGTTAGGTCAGGTTATATTACGTTATAGACGTAAATAATGTTCCCACCGAGAATTGGGGCCGTCCCGCGTTGAATGTTGTGAAATACTACATTCGAAATGGCCGTTGCCTTAGGTTAGGATATATAACGCTATAGACGTATATAATGTACGCACCGAGACGTACGGGAAGACACGATCGGGATTTTGTAAAACATTACCAGCGAGGGTTAGATGGGTTAGGTTACGTTATATTACGTTATAGACGTATATAATGTGCCCACCGAGAAGTGGGGCCGACCCGCCTGGAATGTTGTGAAATACTACCTTCGAGATGTTAAGTTGCCTTAGGTTAGGATTTATAACGTTATAGACGTATATAATGTACGCACCGAGACGTACGGGAAGACACGATCGGGATTTTGTAAAACATTACCAGCGAGGGTTAGATGGGTTAGGTTACCTTATATTACGTTATAGACGTATATAATGTTCCCACCGAGAAGTGGGGCCGACCCGACAGCAATGTTGGAAAATAATACATCCGAGAAGTTAAGTGGCCTTAGGTTAGGAAATATAACGTTATAGACGTATATAATGTCCCCACCGAGAAGTACGGGACGACACGACCAGGATTCCGTAAAACATTACCAGCGGGGGGCTAGATTGGTTAAGTTAGGTTATATTACGTTATAGACGTAAATAATGTTCCCACCGAGAAGTGGGGCCGAACCGCCAGGAACGTTGTGAAACACTACATCCGAGATGTTAGGGTGCCTTAGGTTAGGATATATAACGTTACAGACGTATATAATGTCCCCACCGAGAAGTACGGGACGACACGACCAGGATTCCGTAAAACATTACCAGCGGGGGGCTAGATTGGTTAAGTTAGGTTATATTACGTTATAGAAGTAAATAATGTTCCCACCGAGAAGTGGGGCCGAACCGCCAGGAATGTTGTGAAACACTACATTCGAGATGTTAGGGTGCCTTAGGTTAGGATATATAAAGTTATAGACGTATATAATACTCCACCGAGAAGTACGGGACGACATGAACGGAATTCTGTAAAACATTACCAGCGAGGGTCTAGATGGGTTAGGTTAGGTTATATTACGATGTAGACGCATATAATGTGTCCACCGAGATGTAGGGGCCGACCCGCCAGGAATGTTGTGAAACACCACATTCGAGATGTTAGGGTGCCTTAGGTTAGGATATATAACGTTATAGACGTATATAATGTCCCCACCGAGACGTACGGGACGACACGAACGGGATTCTGTAAAACATTACCAGCGAGGGTCTAGGTGGGTTAGGTTAGGTTATAATACGATATAGCCGTATATAATGTGCCCACCGAGAGATAGTGCCCGACCCCCCAGGAATGTTAGAAAATACTACATCCGAGATGTTAGGTTCCCTTACGATAGGATATATAACGTTATAGACGTATATAGTGTCCCCACCGAGAAGTACGGGACGACACGACCAGGATTCCGTAAAGCATTACCAGCGAGGGGTTAGATTTGTTAGGTTAGGTTATATTACGTTATAGACGTAAATGATGTTCCCACCGAGAAGTGGGGCCGACCCGCCAGGAATGTTGTGAAATTCTACATTCGAGATGTTAGGTTCCCTTAGGTTAGGATATATAAAGTTATAGACGTATATAATACTCCACCGAGAAGTACGGGCCGGCACGAACGGGATTCTGTAAAACATTACCAGCGAGAGTTAGATGGGTTAGGTTAGGTTATATTACGTTATAGACGTGTATAATGTTCCCACCGAGAAGTGTGGCCGACCCGCCAGGAATGTTGGAAAATAATACATCCGTGATGTTAAGTGGCCTTAGGTTAGGAAATATAACGTTATAGACGTATATAATGTCCCCACCGGGAAGTACTGGACGACACGACCAGGATTCTACAAAACATTACCAGCGAGGTGCTAGATGGGTTAGGTTAGGTTATATTACGATGTAGACGTATATAATGTGCCCACCGAGAAGTAGGGGCCGACCCGCCAGGAATGCTGGAAAATACTACATCCGAGAGGTTAAGTTGCCTTAGGTTAGGATATATAACGTTATAGACGTATATAATGTCCCCACCGAGAAGTACGGGACGACACGACCAGGATTCCGTAAAACATTACCAGCGGGGGGCTACATTGGTTAAGTTAGGTTATATTACGTTATAGACGTAAATAATTTTCCCACAGAGAAGTGGGGCCGAACCCCAGGAATGTTGTGAAACACTACATTCGAGATGTTAGGGTGCCTTAGGTTAGGATATATAACGTTATAGACGTGTATAATGTCCCCACCGAGAAGTACGGGACGACACGAACGGGATTCTGTAAAACATTACCAGCGAGGTGCTAGATGGGTTAGGTTAGGTTATATTACGATATAGACGTATATAATGTGCCCAGCGAGAAGTAGTGCCCGACCCGCCATGAATGTTGGAAAATACTACATCCGAGATGTTAGGTTCCTTTAGGTTAGGATATATAAAGTTATAGACGTATATAATACTCCACCGAGAAGTACGGGCCGACACGAACGGGATTCTGTAAAACATTACCAGCGAGAGTTAGATGGGTTAGGTTAGGTTATATTACGTTAGAGACGTGTATAATGTTCCCACCGAGAAGTAGGGGCCGACCCGCCAGGAATGTTGGAAAATACTACATCCCGGATGTCAAGTTCCCTTACGTTAGGATATATAACGTTATAGACGTATATAATGTCCCCACCGAGAAGTACGGGACGACACGTCCAGGATTCCGTAAAACATTACCAGCGGGGGGCTAGATTGGTTAGGTCAGGTTATATTACGTTATAGACGTAAATAATGTTCCCACCGAGAAGTACGGGACGACACGAACGGGATTCTGTAAAACATTACCAGCGAGGTGCTAGATGGGTTAGGTTAGGTTATATTACGATATGGCCGTATATAATGTGCCCACAGAGAAGTGGGGCCGACCCGCCTGGAATGTTGTGAAATACTACCGTCGAGATGTTAAGTTGCCTTAGGTTAGGATTTATAACGTTATAGACGTATATAATGTACGCACCAAGACGTACGGGAAGACACGAACGGGAATTTGTAAAACATTACCAGCGAGGGTTAGATGGGTTAGGTTACGTTATATTACGTTATAGACGTATATAATGTTCCCACCGAGAAGTGGGACCGACCCGCCAGGAACGTTGTTAAATACTACATTCGAGACGTTAGGTTGCCTTAGGTTAGGATATATAACGTTATAGACGCATATAATGTCCCCACCGAGACGTACGAGACGACACGAACGGGATTCTGTAAAACATTACCAGCGAGGGTCTAGATGGGTTAGGTTAGGTTATATTACGATATAGACGTATATAATGTGCCCAGCGAGAAGTAGTGGCCGACCCGCCAGGAATGTTGGAAAATACTACATCCGAGATGTTAAGTTGCCTTAGGTTAGGATATATAACGTTATAGACGTATATAATGTCCCCACCGAGAAGTACGGGACGACACGACCAGGATTCTGTAAAACATTACCAGCGAGGTTCTAGATGGGTTAGGTTAGGTTATATTATGATATAGACGTATATAATGTGCCCACCGAGAAGTGGGGACGACCCGCCATGAATGTTGTGAAACACTACATTCGAGATGTTAGGTTGCCTTAGGTCAGGATATATAACGTTATAGACGCATATAATGTCCCCACCGAGAAGTACGGGACGACACGAACGGGATTCTGTAAAACATTACCAGCGAGGTGCTAGATGGGTTAGGTTATGTTATATTACGATATAGGCGTATATAATGTGCCCACCGAGAAGTAGGGGCCGACCCGCCAGGAATGTTGGAAAATACTACATCCGAGATGTTAAGTTGCCTTAAGTTAGGATATATAACGTTATAGACGTATATAATGTCCCCACCGAGAAGTACGGGACGACAAGACCAGGATTCCGTAAAACATTACCAGCGGGGGGCTACATTGGTTAAGTTAGGTTATATTACGTTATAGACGTAAATAATTTTCCCACAGAGAAGTGGGGCCGAACCCCAGGAATGTTGTGAAACACTACATTCGAGATGTTAGGGTGCCTTAGGTTAGGATATATAACGTTATAGACGTGTATAATGTCCCCACCGAGAAGTACGGGACGACACGAACGGGATTCTGTAAAACATTACCAGCGAGGTGCTAGATGGGTTAGGTTAGGTTATATTACGATATAGACGTATATAATGTGCCCAGCGAGAAGTAGTGCCCGACCCGCCATGAATGTTGGAAAATACTACATCCGAGATGTTAGGTTCCCTTAGGTTAGGATATATAAAGTTATAGACGTATATAATACTCCACCGAGAAGTACGGGCCGACACGAACGGGATTCTGTAAAACATTACCAGCGAGAGTTAGATGGGTTAGGTTAGGTTATATTACGTTAGAGACGTGTATAATGTTCCCACCGAGAAGTAGGGGCCGACCCGCCAGGAATGTTGGAAAATACTACATCCCGGATGTCAAGTTCCCTTACGTTAGGATATATAACGTTATAGACGTATATAATGTCCCCACCGAGAAGTACGGGACGACACGTCCAGGATTCCGTAAAACATTACCAGCGGGGGGCTAGATTGGTTAGGTCAGGTTATATTACGTTATAGACGTAAATAATGTTCCCACCGAGAATTGGGGCCGTCCCGCGTTGAATGTTGTGAAATACTACATTCGAGATGTCAGGTTGCCTTAGGTTAGGATATATAACGCTATAGACGTATATAATGTACGCACCGAGACGTACGGGAAGACACGATCGGGATTTTGTAAAACATTACCAGCGAGGGTTAGATGGGTTAGGTTACGTTATATTACGTTATAGACGTATATAATGTGCCCACCGAGAAGTGGGGCCGACCCGCCTGGAATGTTGTGAAATACTACCTTCGAGATGTTAAGTTGCCTTAGGTTAGGATTTATAACGTTATAGACGTATATAATGTACGCACCGAGACGTACGGGAAGACACGATCGGGATTTTGTAAAACATTACCAGCGAGGGTTAGATGCGTTAGGTTACGTTATATTACGTTATAGACGTATATAATGTTCCCACCGAGAAGTGGGACCGACCCGCCAGGAATGTTGTTAAATACTACATTCGAGACGTTAGGTTGCCTTAGGTTAGGATATATAACGTTATAGACGCATATAATGTCCCCACCGAGACGTACGAGACGACACGAACGGGATTCTGTAAAACATTACCAGCGAGGGTCTATATGGGTTAGGTTAGGTTATATTACGATATAGACGTATATAATGTGCCCAGCGAGAAGTAGGGGCCGACCCGCCAGGAATGTTGGAAAATACTACAACCGGGATGTTAAGTTGCCTTAAGTTAGGATATATAACGTTATAGACGTATATAATGTCCCCACCGAGAAGTACGGGACGACACGACCAGGATTCTGTAAAACATTACCAGCGAGGTCTAGATGGGTTAGGATAGGTTATATTACGATATAGACGTATACAATGTGCCCACCGAGAAGTGGGGACGACCCGCCAGGAATGTTGTGAAACACTACATTCGAGATGTTAGGTTGCCTTAGGTCAGGATATATAACGTTATAGACGCATATAATGTCCCCGCCGAGTAGTACGGGACGACACGAACGGGATTTTGTAAAACATTACCAGCGAGGTGCTAGATGGGTTAGGTTAGGTTATATTACGATATGGCCGTATATAATGTGCCCACAGAGAAGTGGGGCCGACCCGCCTGGAATGTTGTGAAATACTACCTTCGAGATGTTAAGTTGCCTTAGGTTAGGATTTATAACGTTATAGACGTATATAATGTACGCACCGAGACGTACGGGAAGACACGATCGGGATTTTGTAAAACATTACCAGCGAGGGTTAGATGGGTTAGGTTACGTTATATTACGTTATAGACGTATATAATGTTCCCACCGAGAAGTGGGACCGACCCGCCAGGAATGTTGTTAAATACTACATTCGAGACGTTAGGTTGCCTTAGGTTAGGATATATAACGTTATAGACGCATATAATGTCCCCACCGAGACGTACGAGACGACACGAACGGGATTCTGTAAAACATTACCAGCGAGGGTCTATATGGGTTAGGTTAGGTTATATTACGATATAGACGTATATAATGTGCCCAGCGAGAAGTAGGGGCCGACCCGCCAGGAATGTTGGAAAATACTACAACCGAGATGTTAAGTTGCCTTAAGTTAGGATATATAACGTTATAGACGTATATAATGTCCCCACCGAGAAGTACGGGACGACACGACCAGGATTCTGTAAAACATTACCAGCGAGGTCTAGATGGGTTAGGTTAGGTTATATTACGATATAGACGTATACAATGTGCCCACCGAGAAGTGGGGACGACCCGCCAGGAATGTTGTGAAACACTACATTCGAGATGTTAGGTTGCCTTAGGTCAGGATATATAACGTTATAGACGCATATAATGTCCCCGCCGAGTAGTACGGGACGACACGAACGGGATTTTGTAAAACATTACCAGCGAGGTGCTAGATGGGTTAGGTTAGGTTATATTACAATATAGCCGTATATAATGTGCCCACCGAGAAGTAGTGGCCGACCCGCCAGGAATGTTGGAAAATACTACATCCCGGATGTTAATTTGCCTTACGTTAGGATATATAACATTATAGACGTATATAATGTCCCCACCGAGAAGTACGGGACGACACGACCAGGATTCCGTAAAACATTACCAACGGGGGGCTAGATTGGTTAGGTTAGGTTATATTACGTTATAGACGTAAATGATGTTCCCACCGAGAAGTGGGGCCGAACCGCCAGGAATGTTGTGAAATACTACATTCGGGATGTTAGGTTGCCTTAGGTTAGGATATATAACGTTATAGACGCGTATAATGTCCCCACCGAGACGTACGGGACGACACGAACGAGATTCTGTAAAACATTACCAGCGATGGTCTAGATGGGTTAGGTTAGGTTATATTACGATACAGACGTATATAATGTGTCCAGCGAGAAGTAGTGGCCGACCCGCCAGGAATGTTGGAAAATACTATATCCGAGATGTTAAGTTGCCTAAGGTTAGGATATATATCGTTATAGACGTATATAATGTCCCCACCGAGAAGTACGGGACGACACGACCAGGATTCTGTAAAACATTACCAGCGAGGTTCTAGATGGGTTAGGTTAGGTTATATTACGATATAGACGTATATAATGTGCCCACCGAGAAGTAGGGGCCGACCCGCCAGGAATGTTGGAAAATACTACATCCCGGATGTCAAGTTCCCTTACGTTAGGATATATAACGTTATAGACGTATATAATGTCCCCACCGAGAAGTACGGGACGACACGTCCAGGATTCCGTAAAACATTACCAGCGGGGGGCTAGATTGGTTAGGTCAGGTTATATTACGTTATAGACGTAAATAATGTTCCCACCGAGAATTGGGGCCGTCCCGCGTTGAATGTTGTGAAATACTACATTCGAAATGGCCGTTGCCTTAGGTTAGGATATATAACGCTATAGACGTATATAATGTACGCACCGAGACGTACGGGAAGACACGATCGGGATTTTGTAAAACATTACCAGCGAGGGTTAGATGGGTTAGGTTACGTTATATTACGTTATAGACGTATATAATGTGCCCACCGAGAAGTGGGGCCGACCCGCCTGGAATGTTGTGAAATACTACCTTCGAGATGTTAAGTTGCCTTAGGTTAGGATTTATAACGTTATAGACGTATATAATGTACGCACCGAGACGTACGGGAAGACACGATCGGGATTTTGTAAAACATTACCAGCGAGGGTTAGATGGGTTAGGTTACCTTATATTACGTTATAGACGTATATAATGTTCCCACCGAGAAGTGGGGCCGACCCGACAGCAATGTTGGAAAATAATACATCCGAGAAGTTAAGTGGCCTTAGGTTAGGAAATATAACGTTATAGACGTATATAATGTCCCCACCGAGAAGTACGGGACGACACGACCAGGATTCCGTAAAACATTACCAGCGGGGGGCTAGATTGGTTAAGTTAGGTTATATTACGTTATAGACGTAAATAATGTTCCCACCGAGAAGTGGGGCCGAACCGCCAGGAACGTTGTGAAACACTACATCCGAGATGTTAGGGTGCCTTAGGTTAGGATATATAACGTTACAGACGTATATAATGTCCCCACCGAGAAGTACGGGACGACACGACCAGGATTCCGTAAAACATTACCAGCGGGGGGCTAGATTGGTTAAGTTAGGTTATATTACGTTATAGAAGTAAATAATGTTCCCACCGAGAAGTGGGGCCGAACCGCCAGGAATGTTGTGAAACACTACATTCGAGATGTTAGGGTGCCTTAGGTTAGGATATATAAAGTTATAGACGTATATAATACTCCACCGAGAAGTACGGGACGACATGAACGGAATTCTGTAAAACATTACCAGCGAGGGTCTAGATGGGTTAGGTTAGGTTATATTACGATGTAGACGCATATAATGTGTCCACCGAGATGTAGGGGCCGACCCGCCAGGAATGTTGTGAAACACCACATTCGAGATGTTAGGGTGCCTTAGGTTAGGATATATAACGTTATAGACGTATATAATGTCCCCACCGAGACGTACGGGACGACACGAACGGGATTCTGTAAAACATTACCAGCGAGGGTCTAGGTGGGTTAGGTTAGGTTATAATACGATATAGCCGTATATAATGTGCCCACCGAGAGATAGTGCCCGACCCCCCAGGAATGTTAGAAAATACTACATCCGAGATGTTAGGTTCCCTTACGATAGGATATATAACGTTATAGACGTATATAGTGTCCCCACCGAGAAGTACGGGACGACACGACCAGGATTCCGTAAAGCATTACCAGCGAGGGGTTAGATTTGTTAGGTTAGGTTATATTACGTTATAGACGTAAATGATGTTCCCACCGAGAAGTGGGGCCGAACCGCCAGGAATGTTGTGAAACACTACATTCGAGATGTTAGGTTGCCTTAGGTTAGGATATATAACGTTATAGACGCATATAATGTCCCCACCGAGAAGTACGGGACGACACGAACGGGATTCTGTAAATCATTACCAGCGAGGTGCTAGATGGGTTAGGTTAGGTTATATTACGATATAGACGTATATAATGTTCCCACCGAGAAGTGGGGCCGACCCGCCAGGAATGCTGTGAAATACTACATCCGAGATGTTAGGTTGCCTTCGGTTAGGCAATATAACGTTATAGACGTATATAATGTACGCACCGAGACGTACTGAACGACACGAACGGGATTCTGTAAAACATTACCAGCGAGGGTTAGATGGGTTCGGTTAGGTTATATTACGATGTAGACGTATATAATGTGCCCACCGAGAAGTAGGGGCCGACCCGCCAGGAATGCTGGAAAATACTGCATCCGAGAGGTTAAGTTGCCTTAGGTTAGGATATATAACGTTATAGACGTATATATTGTCCGCACCGAGACGTACGGGACGATACGAACGGGACTCTGTAAAACATTACCAGCGAGGGTCTAGATGGGTTAGGTTAGGTTATATTACGATATAGACGTATATAATGTGCCCATCGATAAGTAGTGCCCGACCCGCCATGAATGTTGGAAAATACTACATCCGAGATGTTAGGTTCCCTTAGGTTAGGATATATAAAGTTATAGACGTATATAATACTCCACCGAGAAGTACGGGCCGACACGAACGGGATTCTGTGAAACATTACCAGCGAGAGTTAGATGGGTTAGGTTAGGTTATATAACGTTATAGACGTGTATAATGTTCCCACCGAGAAGTGGGGCCGACCCGACAGCAATGTTGGAAAATAATACATCCGAGATGTTAAGTGGCCTTAGGTTAGGAAATATAACGTTATAGACGTATATAATGTCCCCACCGAGAAGTACGGGACGACACGACCAGGATTCCGTAAAACATTACCAGCGGGGGGCTAGATTGGTTAAGTTAGTTTATATTACGTTATAGACGTAAATAATGTTCCCACCGAGAAGTGGGGCCGAACCGCCAGGAATGTTGTGAAACACTACATCCGAGATGTTAGGGTGCCTTAGGTTAGGATATATAACGTTACAGACGTATATAATGTCCCCACCGAGAAGTACGGGACGACACGACCAGGATTCCGTAAAACATTACCAGCGGGGGGCTAGATTGGTTAAGTTAGGTTATATTACGTTATAGAAGTAAATAATGTTCCCACCGAGAAGTGGGGCCGAACCGCCAGGAATGTTGTGAAACACTACATTCGAGATGTTAGGGTGCCTTAGGTTAGGATATATAACGTTATAGACGTATATAATGTCCCCACCGAGAAGTACGGGACAACACGAACAGGATTCCGTAAAACATTACCAGCGAGGAGCTAGATGGGTTAGGTTAGGTTATATTACGGTATAGACGTATATAATGTGCCCATCGATAAGTAGTGCCCGACCCGCCATGAATGTCGGAAAATACTACATCCGAGATGTTAAGTTGCCTTAAGTTAGGATATATAACGTTATAGACGCATATAATGTCCCCACCGAGAAGTACGGGACGACACGACCAGGATTCTGCAAAACATTACCAGCGGGGGGCTAGATTGATTAGGTTAGGTTATATTACGATATAGACGTATATAATGTTAACACCGAGAAGTGGGGCCGACCCGCCAGGAATGTTGGAAAATACTACATCCCGGATGTTAATTTGCCTTACGTTAAGATATATAACGTTATAGACGTATATAATGTCCCCACCGAGAAGTACGGGACGACACGACCAGGATTCTGTAAAACATTACCAGCGAGGTTCTAGATGGGTTAGGTTAGGTTATATTATGATACAGACGTATATAATGTGCCCACCGAGAAGTGGGGACGACAGGCCAGGACTGTTGTGAAACACTACATTCGAGATGTTAGGTTGCCTTAGGTCAGGATATATAACGTTATAGACGCATATAATGTACCCGCCGAGAAGTACGGGACGACACGAACGGGATTTTGTAAAACATTAGCAGCGAGGTGCTAGATGGGTTAGGTTAGGTTATATTACGATATAGCCGTATATAACGTGCCCACGGAGAGGTAGTGCCCGACCCCCCAGGAATGTTGGAAAATACTACATCCGAGATGTTACGTTCCCTTACGATAGGATATATAACGTTATAGACGTATATAATGTCCCCACCGAGAAGTACGGGACGACACGACCAGGATTCCGTAAAACATTACCAGCGAGGTGCTAGATTGGTTAGGTTAGGTTATATTACGTTATAGACGTAAATGATGTTCCCACCGAGAAGTGGGGCCGAACCGCCAGGAATGTTGTGAAACACTACATTCGAGATGTTAGGTTGCCTTAGGTTAGGATACATAACGTTATAGACGTATATAATATCCCCACCGAGAAGTACGGGACGACACGACCAGGATTCCGTAAAACATTACCAGCGAGAGTTAGATGAGTTAGGTTAGGTTATATTATGTTATAGACGTGTATAATGTTCCCACCGAGAAGTGGGACCGACCCGCCAGAAATGTTGTGAAATACTACATCCGAGATGTTAGGTTCCCTTAGGACAGGATATATAACGTTATAGACGCATATAATGTCCCCGCCGAGAAGTACGGGACGACACGAACGGGATTTTGTAAAACATTAGCAGCGAGGTGCTAGATGGGTTAGGTTAGGTTATATTACGATATAGCCGTATATAATGTGCCAACCGAGAAGTAGTGGCCGACCCGCCAGGAATGTTGGAAAATACTACATCCCGGATGTTAATTTGCCTTACGTTAGGATATATAACGTTATAGACGTATATAATGTCCCCACCGAGAAGTACAGGACGACACGTCCAGGATTCCGTAAAACATTACCAGCGAGGGGCTAGATTGGTTAGGTTAGGTTATATTACGTTATAGACTTAAATAATGTTCCCACCGAGAAGTGGCTCCGAACCGACAGGAATGTTGTGAGATACTACAGTCGAAATGTTATGTTGCCTTAGGTTAGGTTATATTACGATATAGACGTATATAATGTGCCCACCGAGAAGTAGGGGCCGACCCGCCAGGAATGTTGTGAAATACTACCGTCGAGATGTTAAGTTGCCTTAGGTTAGGATATATAACGTTATAGACGCATATAATGTCCCCACCGAGAAGTACGGGACGACACGAACGGGATTCTGTAAAACATTACCAGCGAGGTGCTAGATGGGTTAGGTTAGGTTATATTACGATATAGCCGTATATAATGTGCCCACCGAGAAGTAGTGGCCGACCCGCCAGGAATGTTGGAGAATACTACATCCCGGATGTTAATTTGCCTTACGTTAGGATATATAACGTTATGGACGTATATAATCTCCCCACCGAGAAGTACAGGACGACACGTCCAGGATTCCGTAAAACATTACCAGCGAGGGGCTACATTGGTTAGGTTATGTTATATTACGTTATAGACGTAAATAATGTTCCCATCGGGAAGTGGGGCCGACCCGCCTGGAATGTTGTGGAATACTACCGTCGAGATGTTAAGTTGCCTTAGGTTAGGATTTATAACGTTATAGACGTATATAATATCCGCACCGAGACGTACGGGAAGACACGAACGGGATTCAGCAAAACATTACCAGCGAGGGTCTAGATGGGTTAGGTTAGGTTATATTACGATATAGACGTATATAATGTGCCCATCGAGAAGTAGTGGCCGACCCGCCAGGAATGTTGGAAAATACTACAACCGAGATGTTAGGTTCCCTTAGGTTAGGATATATGACGTTATAGACGTATATAATACCCCACCGAAAAGTACGGGCCCACACGAACGGGATTCTGTAAAACATTACCAGCGAGGGTGTTGATGGGTTAGGTTAGGTTATATTACGATATAGACGTATATAATGTGCCCACCGAGAGGTAGTGCCCGACCCCCCAGGATTGTTGGAAAATACTACATCCGAGATGTTAGGTTCCCTTAGGATAGGATATATAACGTTATAGACGTATATAATGTTCGCACCGAGACGTACGGGACGATACGAACGGGACTCTGTAAAACATCACCAGCGAGGTTCTAGATGGGTTAGGTTAGGTTATATTACGATATAGACGTATATAATGTGCCCACCGAGAGGTAGTGCCCGACCCCCCAGGATTGTTGGAAAATACTACATCCGAGATGTTAGGTTCCCTTAGGATAGGATATATAACGTTATAGACGTATATAATGTTCGCACCGAGACGTACGGGACGATACGAACGGGACTCTGTAAAACATCACCAGCGAGGTTCTAGATGGGTTAGGTTAGGTTATATTACGATATAGACGTATATAATGTGCCCATCGAGAAGTAGTGTGGCCGACCCGCCAGGAATGTTGGAAAATACTACATCCGAGATGTTAGGTTCCCTTAGGTTAGGATATATAACGTTATAGGCGTATATAATGTCCCCACCGAGACGTACGGGACGACACGAACGAGATTCTGTAAAACATTACCTGCTAGGGTCTAGATGGGTTAGGTTAGGTTATATTAGGATATAGACGTATATAATGTGCTCACCGAGAAGTAGGGGCCGACCCGCCAGGAATGTTGTGAAATACTACAGTCGAGATGTTCGGTTGCCTTAGGTTCAGATATATAACGTTATATACGTGTATAATACCCCACCGAGAAGTACGGGCCGACACGAACGGGATTCTGTAAAACATTACCAGCGAGGGGCTACATTGGTTAGGTTAGGTTATATTACGTTATAGACGTAAATAATGTTCCCACCGAGAAGTGGGGCCGACCCGCCTGGAATGTTGTGAAATACTACCGTCGAGATGTTAAGTTGCCTTAGGTTAGGATTTATAACGTTATAGACGTATATAATGTCCGCACCGAGACGTACGGGAAGACACGAACGGGATTCTGCAAAACATTACCAGCGAGGGTCTAGATGGGTTAGGTTAGGTTATATTACGATATAGACGTATATAATGTGCCCATCGAGAAGTAGTGGCCGACACGCCAGGAATGTTGGAAAATACTACAACCGAGATGTTAGGTTCCCTTAGGTTAGGATATATGACGTTATAGACGTATATAATACCCCACCGAAAAGTACGGGCCGACACGAACGGGATTCTGTAAAACATTACCATCGAGTGTCTAGATGGGTTAGGTTAGGTTATATTACGATGTAGACGTATATAATGTGCCCACCGAGAAGTAGGGGCCGACCCGCCAGGAATGTTGGAAAATACTACATCCGAGATGTTAAGTTGCCTTAGGTTAGGATACATAACGTTATAGACGTATATAATATCCCCACCGAGAAGTACGGGACGACACGACCAGGATTCCGTAAAACATTACCAGCGAGAGTTAGATGGGTTAGGTTAGGTTATATTACGTTATAGACGTGTATAATGTTCCCACCGAGAAGTGGGACCGACCCGCCAGGAATGTTGGAAAATAATACATCCGAGATATTAAGTGGCCTTAGGTTAGGAAATATAACGTTATAGACGTATATAATGTCCCCACCGAGAAGTACGGGACGACACGACCAGGATTCTGCAAAACATTACCAGCGAGGGTTAGATGAGTTAGGTTAGGTTATATTATGTTATAGACGTGTATAATGTTCCCACCGAGAAGTGGGACCGACCCGCCAGAAATGTTGTGAAATACTACATCCGAGATGTTAGGTTCCCTTAGGACAGGATATATAACGTTATAGACGTATATAATGTCCCCACAGAGAAGTACGGGACGACACGACCAGGATTCTGCAAAACGTTACCAGCGAGGTTCTAGATGGGTTAGGTTAGGTTATATTATGATACAGACGTATATAATGTGCCCACCGAGGAGTGGGGACGACCCGCCAGGACTGTTGTGAAACACTACATTCGAGATGTTAGGTTGCCTTAGGTCAGGATATATAACGTTATAGACGCATATAATGTCCCCGCCGAGAAGTACGGGACGACACGAACGGGATTTTGTAAAACATTAGCAGCGAGGTGCTAGATGGGTTAGGTTAGGTTATATTACGATATAGCCGTATATAATGTGCCAACCGAGAAGTAGTGGCCGACCCGCCAGGAATGTTGGAAAATACTACATCCCGGATGTTAATTTGCCTTACGTTAGGATATATAACGTTATAGACGTATATAATGTCCCCACCGAGAAGTACAGGACGACACGTCCAGGATTCCGTAAAACATTACCAGCGAGGGGCTAGATTGGTTAGGTTAGGTTATATTACGTTATAGACTTAAATAATGTTCCCACCGAGAAGTGGCTCCGAACCGACAGGAATGTTGTGAGATACTACAGTCGAAATGTTATGTTGCCTTAGGTTAGGATATATAACGTTATGGATGTATATAATGTTCCCACCGAGAAGTGGGGCCGACCCGCCTGGAATGTTGTGAAATACTACAGTCGAGATGTTAAGTTGCCTTAGGTTAAGGATATATAACGTTATAGACGTATATAATGTCCCCACTGAGAAGTACGGGACGACACGACCAGGATTCCGTAAAACATTACCAGCGAGGGGCTAGATTGGTTAGGTTAGGTTATATTACGTCATAGACGTAAATGATGTTCCCACCGAGAAGTGGGGCCGAACCGCCAGGAATGTTGTGAAACACTACATTCGAGATGTTAGGTTGCCTTACGTTAGGATATATAACGTTATAGACGCATATAATGTCCCCACCGAGAAGTACGGGACGACACGAACGGGATTCTGTAAAACATTACCAGCGAGGTGCTAGATGGGTTAGGTTAGGTTATATTACGATATAGACGTATATAATGTTCCCACCGAGAATTGGGGCCGTCCCGCCTGGATTGTCGTGAAATACTATATTCGAGATGTCAGGTTGCCTTAGGTTAGGATATATAACGCTATAGACGTATATAATGTCCGCGCCGAGACGTACGGAACGACACGAACTGCATTCTGCAAAACATTACCAGCGAGGGTCTAGATGGGTTAGGTTAGGTTATATTACGATATAGACGTATATAATGTGCCCATCGAGAAGTAGTGGCCGACACGCCAGGAATGTTGGAAAATACTACAACCGAGATGTTAGGTTCCCTTAGGTTAGGATATATGACGTTATAGACGTATATAATACCCCACCGAAAAGTACGGGCCGACACGACCGGGATTCTGTAAAACATTACCATCGAGGGTCTAGATGGGTTAGGTTAGGTTATATTACGATATAGACGTATATAATGTTAACACCGAGAAGTGGGGCCGACCCGCCAGGAATGTTGTGAAATACTACAGTCGAGATGTTAGGTTGCCTTAGGTTAGGATATATAACGTTATTGACGTGTATAATACCCCACCGAGAAGTACGGGCCGACACGAACGGGATTCTGTAAAACATTACCATCGAGGGTCTAGATGGGTTAGGTTAGGTTATATTACGATATAGACGTATATAATGCGCCCACAGAGAGGTAGTGCCCGACCCCCCAGGAATGTTGGAAAATACTACATCCGAGATGTTAGGTTCCCCTACGATAGGATATATAACGTTATAGACGTATATAATGTCCGCACCGATACGTACGGGACGATACGAACGGGACTCTGTAAAACATTACCAGCGAGGGTCTAGATGGGTTAGGTTAGGTTATATTACGATATAGACGTATATAATGTGCCCACCGAGAAGTAGGGGCCGACCCGCCAGGAATGTTGTGAAATACTACCGTCGAGATGTTAAGTTGCCTTAGGTTAGGATATATAACGTTATAGACGCATATAATGTCCCCACCGAGAAGTACGGGACGACACGAACGGGATTCTGTAAAACATTACCAGCGAGGTGCTAGATGGGTTAGGTTAGGTTATATTACGATATAGCCGTATATAATGTGCCCACCGAGAAGTAGTGGCCGTCCCGCCAGGAATGTTGGAAAATACTACATCCCGGATGTTAATTTGCCTTACGTTAAGATATATAACGTTATAGACGTATATAATGTCCCCACCGAGAAGTACGGGACGACACGACCAGGATTCTGTAAAACATTACCAGCGAGGTTCTAGATGGGTTAGGTTAGGTTATATTATGATACAGACGTATATAATGTGCCCACCGAGAAGTGGGGACGACCCGCCAGGACTGTTGTGAAACACTACATTCGAGATGTTAGGTTGCCTTAGGTCAGGATATATAACGTTATAGACGCATATAATGTACCCGCCGAGAAGTACAGGACGACACGAACGGGATTTTGTAAAACATTAGCAGCGAGGTGCTAGATGGGTTAGGTTAGGTTATATTACGATATAGCCGTATATAATGTGCCCACCGAGAAGTAGTGGCCGACCCGCCAGGAATGTTGGAGAATACTACATCCCGGATGTTAATTTGCCTTACGTTAGGATATATAACGTTATAGACGTATATAATCTCCCCACCGAGAAGTACAGGACGACACGTCCAGGATTCCGTAAAACATTACCAGCGAGGGGCTACATTGGTTAGGTTATGTTATATTACGTTATAGACGTAAATAATGTTCCCATCGGGAAGTGGGGCCGACCCGCCTGGAATGTTGTGGAATACTACCGTCGAGATGTTAAGTTGCCTTAGGTTAGGATTTATAACGTTATAGACGTATATAATATCCGCACCGAGACGTACGGGAAGACACGAACGGGATTCAGCAAAACATTACCAGCGAGGGTCTAGATGGGTTAGGTTAGGTTATATTACGATATAGACGTATATAATGTGCCCATCGAGAAGTAGTGGCCGACCCGCCAGGAATGTTGGAAAATACTACAACCGAGATGTTAGGTTCCCTTAGGTTAGGATATATGACGTTATAGACGTATATAATACCCCACCGAAAAGTACGGGCCCACACGAACGAGATTCTGTAAAACATTACCAGCGAGGGTGTTGATGGGTTAGGTTAGGTTATATTACGATATAGACGTATATAATGTGCCCACCGAGAAGTAGTGCCCGACCCCCCAGGATTGTTGGAAAATACTACATCCGAGATGTTAGGTTCCCTTAGGATAGGATATATAACGTTATAGACGTATATAATGTCCGCACCGAGACGTACGGGACGATACGAACGGGACTCTGTAAAACATCACCAGCGAGGTTCTAGATGGGTTAGGTTAGGTTATATTACGATATAGACGTATATAATGTGCCCATCGAGAAGTAGTGTGGCCGACCCGCCAGGAATGTTGGAAAATACTACATCCGAGATGTTAGGTTCCCTTAGGTTAGGATATATAACGTTATTGACGTGTATAATACCCCACCGAGAAGTACGGGCCGACACGGACGGGATTCCGTAAAATATTACCATCGAGGGTCTAGATGGGTTAGGTTAGGTTATATTACGATGTAGACGTATATAATGTTCCCACCGAGAAGTGGGTCCGACCCGCCAGGATTGTTGTGAAATACTACATTCGAGATGTTAGGTTGCCTTAGGTTAGAATAAATAACGTTATAGAGGAGCATATAATGTCCCCACCGAGACGTACGGGACGACGCGAACGAGATTCTGTAAAACATTACCAGCGAGGGTGTTGATGGGTTAGGTTAGGTTATATTACGATATAGACGTATATAATGTGCCCACCGAGAGGTAGTGCCCGACCCCCCAGGATTGTTGGAAAATACTACATCCGAGATGTTAGGTTCCCTTAGGATAGGATATATAACGTTATAGACGTATATAATGTCCGCACCGAGACGTACGGGACGATACGAACGGGACTCTGTAAAACATCACCAGCGAGGTTCTAGACGGGTTAGGTTAGGTTATATTACGATATAGACGTATATAATGTGCCCATCGAGAAGTAGTGTGGCCGACCCGCCAGGAATGTTGGAAAATACTACATCCGAGATATTAGGTTCCCTTAGGTTAGGATATATAACGTTATAGGCGTATATAATGTCCCCACCGAGACGTACGGGACGACACGAACGAGATTCTGTAAAACATTACCTGCTAGGGTCTAGATGGGTTAGGTTAGGTTATATTAGGATATAGACGTATATAATGTGCTCACCGAGAAGTAGGGGCCGACCCGCCAGGAATGTTGCGAAATACTACAGTCGAGATGTTCGGTTGCCTTAGGTTCAGATATATAACGTTATATACGTGTATAATACCCCACCGAGAAGTACGGGCCGACACGAACGGGATTCTGTAAAACATTACCAGCGAGGGGCTACATTGGTTAGGTTAGGTTATATTACGTTATAGACGTAAATAAAGTTCCCACCGAGAAGTGGGGCCGACCCGCCTGGAATGTTGTGAAATACTACCGTCGAGATGTTAAGTTGCCTTAGGTTAGGATTTATAACGTTATAGACGTATATAATGTCCGCACCGAGACGTACGGGAAGACACGAACGGGATTCTGCAAAACATTACCAGCGAGGTGCTAGATGGGTTAAGTTAGGTTATATTACGATATAGACGTATATAATGTGTCCATCGAGAAGTAGTGGCCGACACGCCAGGAATGTTGGAAAATACTACAACCGAGATGTTAGGTTCCCTTAGGTTAGGATACATGACGTTATAGACGTATATAATACCCCACCGAAAAGTACGGGCCGACACGAACGGGATTCTGTAAAACATTACCATCGAGGTTCTAGATGGGTTAGGTTAGGTTATATTACGTTATAGACGTATATAATGTTCCCACCGAGAAGTGGGGCCGACCCGCCAGGAATGTTGTGAAATACTACATTCGAGATGTCAGGTTGCCTTAGGTTAGGATATATAACGCTATAGACGTATATAATGTCCGCACCGAGACGTACGGAACGGCACGAACTGGATTCTGTAAAACATAACAAGCGAGGGCCTAGATGGGGTAGGTTAGGTTATATTACGATGTAGACGTATATAATGTGCCCACCGAGAAGTAGGGGCCGACCCGCCAGGAATGTTGGAAAATACTACATCCGAGATGTTAAGTTGCGTTAGGTTAGGATATATAACGTTATAGACGTATATAATGTCCCCACCGAGAAGTACGGGACGACACGACCAGGATTCCGTAAAACATTACCAGCGGGGGGCTAGATTGGTTAAGTTAGGTTATATTACGTTATAGACGTAAATAATGTTCCCACCGAGAAGTGGAGCCGAACCGCCAGGAATGTTGTGAAACACTACATTCGAGATGTTAGGGTGCCTTAGGTTAGGATATATAACGTTATTGACGTATATAATATCCCCACCAAGAAATACGGAACGACACGAACAGGATTCCGTAAAACATTACCAGCGAGGAGCTAGATGGGTTAGGTTAGGTTGTATTACGATATAGACGTATATAATGTGCCCACCGAGAGGTAGTGCCCGACCCCCCAGGAATGTTGGAAAATACTACATCCGAGATGTTAGGTTCCCTTACGATAGGATATATAACGTTATAGACGTATATAATGTCCGCACCGAGACGTACGGGACGATACGAACGGGACTCTGTAAAACATTACCAGCGAGGGTCTAGATGGGTTAGGTTAGGTTATATTACGATATAGACGTATATAATGTGCCCACCGAGAAGTAGGGGCCGACCCGCCAGGAATGTTGTGAAATACTACAGTCGAGATGTTAGGTTGCCTTAGGTTAGGATATATAACGTTATTGACGTGTATAATACCCCACCGAGAAGTACGGGCCGACACGAACGGGATTCCGTAAAACATTACCATCGAGGGTCTAGATGGGTTAGGTTAGGTTATATTATGATACAGACGTATATAATGTGCCCACCGAGAAGTGGGGACGACCCGCCAGGACTGTTGTGAAACACTACATTCGAGATGTTAGGTTGCCTTAGGTCAGGATATATAACGTTATAGACGCATATAATGTACCCGCCGAGAAGTACGGGACGACACGAACGGGATTTTGTAAAACATCAGCAGCGAGGTGCTAGATGGGTTAGGTTAGGTTATATTACGATATAGCCGTATATAATGTGCCCACCGAGAAGTAGTGGCCGACCCGCCAGGAATGTTGGAAAATACTACATCCCGGATGTTAATTTGCCTTACGTTAGGATATATAACGTTATAGACGTATATAATCTCCCCACCGAGAAGTACAGGACGACACGTCCAGGATTCCGTAAAACATTACCAGCGAGGGGCTACATTGGTTAGGTTAGGTTATATTACGTTATAGACGTATATAATGTTAACACCGAGAAGTGGGGCCGACCCGCCAGGAATGTTGTGAAATACTACAGTCGAGATGTTAGGTTGCCTTAGGTTAGGATATATAACGTTATTGACGTGTATAATACCCCACCGAGAAGTACGGGCCGACACGAACGGGATTCTGTAAAACATTACCATCGAGGGTCTAGATGGGTTAGGTTAGGTTATATTACGATATAGACGTATATAATGTGCCCACAGAGAGGTAGTGCCCGACCCCCCAGGAATGTTGGAAAATACTACATCCGAGATGTTAGGTTCCCCTACGATAGGATATATAACGTTATAGACGTATATAATGTCCGCACCGATACGTACGGGACGATACGAACGGGACTCTGTAAAACATTACCAGCGAGGGTCTAGATGGGTTAGGTTAGGTTATATTACGATATAGACGTATATAATGTGCCCACCGAGAAGTAGGGGCCGACCCGCCAGGAATGTTGTGAAATACCACAGTCGAGATGTTAGGTTGCCTTAGGTTAGGATATATAACGTTATTGACGTGTATAATACCCCACCGAGAAGTACGGGCCGACACGGACGGGATTCCGTAAAATATTACCATCGAGGGTCTAGATGGGTTAGGTTAGGTTATATTACGATGTAGACGTATATAATGTTCCCACCGAGAAGTGGGTCCGACCCGCCAGGATTGTTGCGAAATACTACATTCGAGATGTTAGGTTGCCTTAGGTTAGAGTAAATAACGTTATAGGAGCATATAATGTCCCCACCGAGACGTACGGGACGACACGAACGAGATTCTGTAAAACATTACCAGCGAGGGTGTTGATGGGTTAGGTTAGGTTATATTACGATATAGACGTATATAATGTGCCCACCGAGAAGTAGTGCCCGACCCCCCAGGATTGTTGGAAAATACTACATCCGAGATGTTAGGTTCCCTTAGGATAGGATATATAACGTTATAGACGTATATAATGTCCGCACCGAGACGTACGGGACGATACGAACGGGACTCTGTAAAACATCACCAGCGAGGTTCTAGATGGGTTAGGTTAGGTTATATTACGATATAGACGTATATAATGTGCCCATCGAGAAGTAGTGTGGCCGACCCGCCAGGAATGTTGGAAAATACTACATCCGAGATGTTAGGTTCCCTTAGGTTAGGATATATAACGTTATAGGCGTATATAATGTCCCCACCGAGACGTACGGGACGACACGAACGAGATTCTGTAAAACATTACCTGCTAGGGTCTAGATGGGTTAGGTTAGGTTATATTAGGATATAGACGTATATAATGTGCTCACCGAGAAGTAGGGGCCGACCCGCCAGGAATGTTGTGAAATACTACAGTCGAGATGTTCGGTTGCCTTAGGTTCAGATATATAACGTTATATACGTGTATAATACCCCACCGAGAAGTACGGGCCGACACGAACGGGATTCTGTAAAACATTACCAGCGAGGGGCTACATTGGTTAGGTTAGGTTATATTACGTTATAGACGTAAATAATGTTCCCATCGAGAAGTGGGGCCGACCCGCCTGGAATGTTGTGAAATACTACCGTCGAGATGTTAAGTTGCCTTAGGTTAGGATTTATAACGTTATAGACGTATATAATGTCCGCACCGAGACGTACGGGAAGACACGAACGGGATTCTGCAAAACATTACCAGCGAGGGTCTAGATGGGTTAGGTTAGGTTATATTACGATATAGACGTATATAATGTGCCCATCGAGAAGTAGTGGCCGACACGCCAGGAATGTTGGAAAATACTACAAGCGAGATGTTAGGTTCCCTTAGGTTAGGATATATGACGTTATAGACGTATATAATACCCCACCGAAAAGTACGGGCCGACACGACCGGGATTCTGTAAAACATTACCATCGAGGTTCTAGATGGGTTAGGTTAGGTTATATTACGTTATAGACGTATATAATCTTCCCACCGAGAAGTGGGTCCGACCCGCCAGGAATGTTGTGAAATACTACATTCGAGATGTCAGGTTGCCTTAGGTTAGGATATATAACGCTATAGACGTATATAATGTCCGCACCGAGACGTACGGAACGACACGAACTGGATTCTGTAAAACATAACAAGCGAGGGCCTAGATGGGGTAGGTTAGGTTATATTACGATGTAGACGTATATAATGTGCCTACCGAGAAGTAGGGGCCGACCCGCCAGGAATGTTGGAAAATACTACATCCGAGATGTTAAGTTGCGTTAGGTTAGGATATATAACGTTATAGACGTATATAATGTCCCCACCGAGAAGTACGGGACGACACGACCAGGATTCCGTAAAACATTACCAGCGGGGGGCTAGATTGGTTAAGTTAGGTTATATTACGTTATAGACGTAAATAATGTTCCCACCGAGAAGTGGGGCCGACCCGCCAGGAATGTTGGAAAATACTACATCCCGGATGTTAATTTGCCTTACGTTAGGATATATAACGTTATAGACGTATATAATGTCCCCACCGCGAAGTACAGGACGACACGTACAGGATTCCGTAAAAGATTACCAGCGAGGGGCTACATTGGTTAGGTTAGGTTATATTCCGTTATAGACGTAAATAATGTTCCCACCGAGAAGTGGGGCCGACCCGCATGGAATGTTGTGAAATACTACCGTCGAGATGTTAAGTTGCCTTAGGTTAGGATTTATAACGTAATAGACGTATATAATGTCCGCACCGAGACGTACGGGAAGACACGAACGGGATTCTGCAAAACATTACCAGCGAGGGACTAGATGGGTTAGGTTAGGTTATATTACGATATAGACGTATATAATGTGCCCATCGAGAAGTAGTGGCCGACCCGCCAGGAATGTTGGAAAATACTACAACCGAGATGTTAGGTTCCCTTAGGTTAGGATATATGACGTTATAGACGTATATAATACCCCACCGAAAAGTACGGGCCGACACGAACAGGATTCTGTAAAACATTACCATCGAGGGTCTAGATGGGTTAGGTTAGGTTATATTACGATATAGACGTATATAATGTTAACACCGAGAAGTGGGGCCGACCCGCCAGGAATGTTGTGAAATACTACATTCGAGATGTTAGGTTCCCTTAGGTTAGGATATATAAAGTTATAGACTTATATAATACTCCACCGAGAAGTACGGGACGACATGAACGGAATTCTGTAAAACATTACCAGCGAGGGTCTAGATGGGTTAGGTTAGGTTATATTACGATGTAGACGCATATAATGTGTCCACCGAGATGTAGGGGCCGACCCGCCAGGAATGTTGTGAAACACCACATTCGAGATGTTAGGGTGCCTTAGGTTAGGATATATAACGTTATAGACGTATATAATGTCCCCACCGAGACGTACGGGACGACACGAACGGGATTCTGTAAAACATTACCAGCGAGGGTCTAGGTGGGTTAGGTTAGGTTATATTACGATATAGACGTATTTAATGTGCCCACCGAGAAGTAGGGGCCGAACCGCCAGGAATGTTGTGAAATACTACAGTCGAGATGTTAGGTTGCCTTAGGTTAGGATATATAACGTTATTGACGTGTATAATACCCCACCGAGAAGTACGGGCCGACACGAACGGGATTCCGTAAAACATTACCATCGAGGGTCTAGATGGGTTAGGTTAGGTTATATTATGATGTAGACGTATATAATGTTCCCACCGAGAAGTGGGTCCGACCCGCCAGGATTGTTGTGAAATACTACATTCGAGACGTTAGGTTGCCTTAGGTTAGGATATATAACGTTATAGACGCATATAATGTCCCCACCGAGAAGTACGGGACGACACGAACGGGATTCTGTAAAACATTACCAGCGAGGTGCTAGATGGGTTAGGTTAGGTTATATTACGATATAGCCGTATATAATGTGCCCACCGAGAAGTAGTGGCCGTCCCGCCAGGAATGTTGGAAAATACTACATCCCGGATGTTAATTTGCCTTACGTTAAGATATATAACGTTATAGACGTATATAATGTCCCCACCGAGAAGTACGGGACGACACGACCAGGATTCTGTAAAACATTACCAGCGAGGTTCTAGATGGGTTAGGTTAGGTTATATTATGATACAGACGTATATAATGTGCCCACCGAGAAGTGGGGACGACCCGCCAGGACTGTTGTGAAACACTACATTCGAGATGTTAGGTTGCCTTAGGTCAGGATATATAACGTTATAGACGCATATAATGTACCCGCCGAGAAGTACGGGACGACACGAACGGGATTTTGTAAAACATTAGCAGCGAGGTGCTAGATGGGTTAGGGTAGGTTATATTACGATATAGCCGTATATAATGTGCCCACCGAGAAGTAGTGGCCGACCCGCCAGGAATGTTGGAAAATACTACATCCCGGATGTTAATTTGCCTTACGTTAGGATATATAACGTTATAGACGTATATAATCTCCCCACCGAGAAGTACAGGACGACACGTCCAGGATTCCGTAAAACATTACCAGCGAGGGGCTACATTGGTTAGGTTAGGTTATATTACGTTATAGACGTAAATAATGTTCCCACCGAGAAGTGGGGCCGACCCGCCTGGAATGTTGTGAAATACTACCGTCGAGATGTTAAGTTGCCTTAGGTTAGGATTTATAACGTTATAGACGTATATAATATCCGCACCGAGACGTACGGGAAGACACGAACGGGATTCTGCAAAACATTACCAGCGAGGGTCTAGATGGGTTAGGTTAGGTTATATTACGATATAGACGTATATAATGTGCCCATCGAGAAGTAGTGGCCGACCCGCCAGGAATGTTGGAAAATACTACAACCGAGATGTTAGGTTCCCTTAGGTTAGGATATATGACGTTATAGACGTATATAATACCCCACCGAAAAGTACGGGCCGACACGAACGGGATTCTGTAAAACATTACCATCGAGGGTCTAGATGGGTTAGGTTAGGTTATATTACGATATAGACGTATATAATGTTAACACCGAGAAGTGGGGCCGACCCGCCAGGAATGTTGTGAAATACTACAGTCGAGATGTTAGGTTGCCTTAGGTTAGGATATATAACGTTATTGACGTGTATAATACCCCACCGAGAAGTACGGGCCGACACGAACGGGATTCTGTAAAACATTACCATCGAGGGTCTAGATGGGTTAGGTTAGGTTATATTACGATATAGACGTATATAATGCGCCCACAGAGAGGTAGTGTCCGACCCCCCAGGAATGTTGGAAAATACTACATCCGAGATGTTAGGTTCCCCTACGATAGGATATATAACGTTATAGACGTATATAATGTCCGCACCGATACGTACGGGACGATACGAACGGGACTCTGTAAAACATTACCAGCGAGGGTCTAGATGGGTTAGGTTAGGTTATATTACGATATAGACGTATATAATGTGCCCACCGAGAAGTAGGGGCCGACCCGCCAGGAATGTTGTGAAATACTACAGTCGAGATGTTAGGTTGCCTTAGGTTAGGATATATAACGTTATTGACGTGTATAATACCCCACCGAGAAGTACGGGCCGACACGGACGGGATTCCGTAAAATATTACCATCGAGGGTCTAGATGGGTTAGGTTAGGTTATATTACGATGTAGACGTATATAATGTTCCCACCGAGAAGTGGGTCCGACCCGCCAGGATTGTTGTGAAATACTACATTCGAGATGTTAGGTTGCCTTAGGTTAGAATAAATAACGTTATAGGAGCATATAATGTCCCCACCGAGACGTACGGGACGACCTGAACGAGATTCTGTAAAACATTACCAGCGAGGGTGTTGATGGGTTAGGTTAGGTTATATTACGATATAGACGTATATAATGTGCCCACCGAGAGGTAGTGCCCGACCCCCCAGGATTGTTGGAAAATACTACATCCGAGATGTTAGGTTCCCTTAGGATAGGATATATAACGTTATAGACGTATATAATGTCCGCACCGAGACGTACGGGACGATACGAACGGGACTCTGTAAAACATCACCAGCGAGGTTCTAGACGGGTTAGGTTAGGTTATATTACGATATAGACGTATATAATGTGCCCATCGAGAAGTAGTGTGGCCGACCCGCCAGGAATGTTGGAAAATACTACATCCGAGATATTAGGTTCCCTTAGGTTAGGATATATAACGTTATAGGCGTATATAATGTCCCCACCGAGACGTACGGGACGACACGAACGAGATTCTGTAAAACATTACCTGCTAGGTTCTAGATGGGTTAGGTTAGGTTATATTAGGATATAGACGTATATAATGTGCTCACCGAGAAGTAGGGGCCGACCCGCCAGGAATGTTGCGAAATACTACAGTCGAGATGTTCGGTTGCCTTAGGTTCAGATATATAACGTTATATACGTGTATAATACCCCACCGAGAAGTACGGGCCGACAGGAACGGGATTCTGTAAAACATTACCAGCGAGGGGCTACATTGGTTAGGTTAGGTTATATTACGTTATAGACGTAAATAATGTTCCCACCGAGAAGTGGGGCCGACCCGCCTGGAATGTTGTGAAATACTACCGTCGAGATGTTAAGTTGCCTTAGGTTAGGATTTATAACGTTATAGACGTATATAATGTCCGCACCGAGACGTACGGGAAGACACGAACGGGATTCTGCAAAACATTACCAGCGACGTGCTAGATGGGTTAAGTTAGGTTATATTACGATATAGACGTATATAATGTGTCCATCGAGAAGTAGTGGCCGACACGCCAGGAATGTTGGAAAATACTACAACCGAGATGTTAGGTTCCCTTAGGTTAGGATATTTGACGTTATAGACGTATATAATACCCCACCGAAAAGTACGGGCCGACACGAACGGGATTCTGTAAAACATTACCATCGAGGTTCTAGATGGGTTAGGTTAGGTTATATTACGTTATAGACGTATATAATGTTCCCACCGAGAAGTGGGGCCGACCCGCCAGGAATGTTGTGAAATACTACATTCGAGATGTCAGGTTGCCTTAGGTTAGGATATATAACGCTATAGACGTATATAATGTCCGCACCGAGACGTACGGAACGGCACGAACTGGATTCTGTAAAACATAACAAGCGAGGGCCTAGATGGGGTAGGTTAGGTTATATTACGATGTAGACGTATATAATGTGCCCACCGAGAAGTAGGGGCCGACCCGCCAGGAATGTTGGAAAATACTACATCCGAGATGTTAAGTTGCGTTAGGTTAGGATATATAACGTTATAGACGTATATAATGTCCCCACCGAGAAGTACGGGACGACACGACCAGGATTCCGTAAAACATTACCAGCGGGGGGCTAGATTGGTTAAGTTAGGTTATATTACGTTATAGACGTAAATAATGTTCCCACCGAGAAGTGGAGCCGAACCGCCAGGAATGTTGTGAAACACTACATTCGAGATGTTAGGGTGCCTTAGGTTAGGATATATAACGTTATTGACGTATATAATGTCCCCACCGAGACGTACGGGACGACACGAACGAGATTCTGTAAAACATTACCTGCGAGGGTCTAGATGGGTTAGGTTAGGTTATATTAGGATATAGACGTATATAATGTGCTCACCGAGAAGTAGGGGCCGACCCGCCAGGAATGTTGTGAAATACTACAGTCGAGATGTTAGGTTGCCTTAGGTTCAGATATATAACGTTATATACGTGTATAATACCCCACCGAGAAGTACGGAACGACACGAACAGGATTCCGTAAAACATTACCAGCGAGGAGCTAGATGGGTTAGGTTAGGTTATATTACGATATAGACGTATATAATGTGTCCATCGAGAAGTAGTGGCCGACACGCCAGGAATGGTGGAAAATACTACAACCGAGATGTTAGGTTCCCTTAGGTTAGGATATATGACGTTATAGACGTATATAATACCCCACCGAAAAGTACGGGCCGACACGAACGGGATTCTGTAAAACATTACCATCGAGGGTCTAGATGGGTTAGGTTAGGTTATATTACGATATAGACGTATATAATGTTAACACCGAGAAGTGGGGCCGACCCGCCAGGAATGTTGTGAAATACTACAGTCGAGATGTTAGGTTGCCTTAGGTTAGGATATATAACGTTATTGACGTGTATAATACCCCACCGAGAAGTACGGGCCGACACGAACGGGATTCTGTAAAACATTACCATCGAGGGTCTAGATGGGTTAGGTTAGGTTATATTACGATATAGACGTATATAATGTGCCCACAGAGAGGTAGTGCCCGACCCCCCAGGAATGTTGGAAAATACTACATCCGAGATGTTAGGTTCCCCTACGATAGGATATATAACGTTATAGACGTATATAATGTCCGCACCGATACGTACGGGACGATACGAACGGGACTCTGTAAAACATTACCAGCGAGGGTCTAGATGGGTTAGGTTAGGTTATATTACGATATAGACGTATATAATGTGCCCACCGAGAAGTAGGGGCCGACCCGCCAGGAATGTTGTGAAATACTACAGTCGAGATGTTAGGTTGCCTTAGGTTAGGATATATAACGTTATTGACGTGTATAATACCCCACCGAGAAGTACGGGCCGACACGGACGGGATTCCGTAAAATATTACCATCGAGGGTCTAGATGGGTTAGGTTAGGTTATATTACGATGTAGACGTATATAATGTTCCCACCGAGAAGTGGGTCCGACCCGCCAGGATTGTTGTGAAATACTACATTCGAGATGTTAGGTTGCCTTAGGTTAGAATAAATAACGTTATAGGAGCATATAATGTCCCCACCGAGACGTACGGAACGACACGAACGAGATTCTGTAAAACATTACCAGCGAGGGTGTTGATGGGTTAGGTTAGGTTATATTACGATATAGACGTATATAATGTGCCCACCGAGAGGTAGTGCCCGACCCCCCAGGATTGTTGGAAAATACTACATCCGAGATGTTAGGTTCCCTTAGGATAGGATATATAACGTTATAGACGTATATAATGTCCGCACCGAGACGTACGGGACGATACGTACGGGACTCTGTAAAACATCACCAGCGAGGTTCTAGATGGGTTAGGTCAGGTTATATTACGATATAGACGTATATAATGTGCCCATCGAGAAGTAGTGTGGCCGACCCGCCAGGAATGTTGGAAAATACTACATCCGAGATGTTAGGTTCCCTTAGGTTAGGATATATAACGTTATAGGCGTATATAATGTCCCCACCGAGACGTACGGGACGACACGAACGAGATTCTGTAAAACATTACCTGCTAGGGTCTAGATGGGTTAGGTTAGGTTATATTAGGATATAGACGTATATAATGTGCTCACCGAGAAGTAGGGGCCGACCCGCCAGGAATGTTGCGAAATACTACAGTCGAGATGTTCGGTTGCCTTAGGTTCAGATATATAACGTTATATACGTGTATAATACCCCACCGAGAAGTACGGGCCGACACGAACGGGATTCTGTAAAACATTACCAGCGAGGGGCTACATTGGTTAGGTTAGGTTATATTACGTTATAGACGTAAATAATGTTCCCACCGAGAAGTGGGGCCGACCCGCCTGGAATGTTGTCAAATACTACCGTCGAGATGTTAAGTTGCCTTAGGTTAGGATTTATAACGTTATAGACGTATATAATGTCCGCACCGAGACGTACGGGAAGACACGAACGGGATTCTGCAAAACATTACCAGCGAGGTGCTAGATGGGTTAAGTTAGGTTATATTACGATATAGACGTATATAATGTGTCCATCGAGAAGTAGTGGCCGACACGCCAGGAATGTTGGAAAATACTACAACCGAGATGTTAGGTTCCCTTAGGTTAGGATATATGACGTTATAGACGTATATAATACCCCACCGAAAAGTACGGGCCGACACGAACGGGATTCTGTAAAACATTACCATCGAGGTTCTAGATGGGTTAGGTTAGGTTATATTACGTTATAGACGTATATAATGTTCCCACCGAGAAGTGGGGCCGGCCCGCCAGGAATGTTGTGAAATACTACATTCGAGATGTCAGGTTGCCTTAGGTTAGGATATATAACGCTATAGACGTATATAATGTCCGCACCGAGACGTACGGAACGGCACGAACTGGATTCTGTAAAACATAACAAGCGAGGGCCTAGATGGGGTAGGTTAGGTTATATTACGATGTAGACGTATATAATGTGCCCACCGAGAAGTAGGGGCCGACCCGCCAGGAATGTTGGAAAATACTACATCCGAGATGTTAAGTTGCGTTAGGTTAGGATATATAACGTTATAGACGTATATAATGTCCCCACCGAGAAGTACGGGACGACACGACCAGGATTCCGTAAAACATTACCAACGGGGGGCTAGATTGGTTAGGTTAGGTTATATTACGTTATAGACGTAAATAATGTTCCCACCGAGAAGTGGAGCCGAACCGCCAGGAATGTTGTGAAACACTACATTCGAGATGTTAGGGTGCCTTAGGTTAGGATATATAACGTTATTGACGTATATAATGTCCCCACCGAGACGTACGGGACGACACGAACGAGATTCTGTAAAACATTACCTGCGAGGGTCTAGATGGGTTAGGTTAGGTTATATTAGGATATAGACGTATATAATGTGCTCACCGAGAAGTAGGGGCCGACCCGCCAGGAATGTTGTGAAATACTACAGTCGAGATGTTAGGTTGCCTTAGGTTCAGATATATAACGTTATATACGTGTATAATACCCCACCGAGAAGTACGGAACGACACGAACAGGATTCCGTAAAACATTACCAGCGAGGAGCTAGATGGGTTAGGTTAGGTTATATTACGATATAGACGTATATAATGTGTCCATCGAGAAGTAGTGGCCGACACGCCTGGAATGGTGGAAAATACTACAACCGAGATGTTAGGTTCCCTTAGGTTAGGATATATGACGTTATAGACGTATATAATACCCCACCGAAAAGTACGGGCCGACACGAACGGGATTCTGTAAAACATTACCATCGAGGGTCTAGATGGGTTAGGTTAGGTTATATTACGATATAGACGTATATAATGTTAACACCGAGAAGTGGGGCCGACCCGCCAGGAATGTTGTGAAATACTACAGTCGAGATGTTAGGTTGCCTTAGGTTAGGATATATAACGTTATTGACGTGTATAATACCCCACCGAGAAGTACGGGCCGACACGAACGGGATTCTGTAAAACATTACCATCGAGGGTCTAGATGGGTTAGGTTAGGTTATATTACGATATAGACGTATATAATGTGCCCACAGAGAGGTAGTGCCCGACCCCCCAGGAATGTTGGAAAATACTACATCCGAGATGTTAGGTTCCCCTACGATAGGATATATAACGTTATAGACGTATATAATGTCCGCACCGATACGTACGGGACGATACGAACGGGACTCTGTAAAACATTACCAGCGAGGTTCTAGATGGGTTAGGTTAGGTTATATTACGATATAGACGTATATAATGTGCCCACCGAGAAGTAGGGGCCGACCCGCCAGGAATGTTGTGAAATACTACAGTCGAGATGTTAGGTTGCCTTAGGTTAGGATATATAACGTTATTGACGTGTATAATACCCCACCGAGAAGTACGGGCCGACACGGACGGGATTCCGTAAAATATTACCATCGAGGGTCTAGATGGGTTAGGTTAGGTTATATTACGATGTAGACGTATATAATGTTCCCACCGAGAAGTGGGTCCGACCCGCCAGGATTGTTGTGAAATACTACATTCGAGATGTTAGGTTGCCTTAGGTTAGAATAAATAACGTTATAGGAGCATATAATGTCCCCACCGAGACGTACGGGACGACACGAACGAGATTCTGTAAAACATTACCAGCGAGGGTGTTGATGGGTTAGGTTAGGTTATATTACGATATAGACGTATATAATGTGCCCACCGAGAGGTAGTGCCCGACCCCCCAGGATTGTTGGAAAATACTACATCCGAGATGTTAGGTTCCCTTAGGATAGGATATATAACGTTATAGACGTATATAATGTCCGCACCGAGACGTACGGGACGATACGTACGGGACTCTGTAAAACATCACCAGCGAGGTTCTAGATGGGTTAGGTCAGGTTATATTACGATATAGACGTATATAATGTGCCCATCGAGAAGTAGTGTGGCCGACCCGCCAGGAATGTTGGAAAATACTACATCCGAGATGTTAGGTTCCCTTAGGATAGGATATATAACGTTATAGACGTATATAATGTCCGCACCGAGACGTACGGGACGATACGAACGGGACTCTGTAAAACATTACCAGCGAGGTTCTAGAAGGGTTAGGTTAGGTTATATTACGATATAGACGTATATAATGTGCCCATCGAGAAGTAGTGGCCGACCCGCCAGGAATGTTGGACAATACTACATCCGAGAGGTTAGGATCCCTTAGGTTAGGATATATAACATTCTAGACGTATATAATACCCCACCGAGAAGTACGGGACGACACGACCAGGATTCCGTAAAACATTACCAGCGGGGGGCTAGATTGGTTAAGTTAGGTTATATTACGTTATAGACGTAAATAATGTTCCCACCGAGAAGTGGGGCCGAACCGCCAGGAATGTTGTGAAACACTACATTCGAGATGTTAGGGTGCCTTAGGTTAGGATATATAACGTTATTGACGTATATAATGTCCCCACCGAGAAGTACGGGACGACACGAACAGGATTCCGTAAAACATTACCAGCGAGGAGCCAGATGGGTTAGGTTAGGTTATATTACGATATAGACGTATATAATGTGCCCACCGAGAGGTAGTGCCCGACCCCCCAGGAATGTTGGAAAATACTACATCCGAGATGTTAGGTTCCCTTAGGATAGGATATATAACGTTATAGACGTATATAATGTCCCCACTGAGACGTACGGGACGACACGAACGAGATTGTGTAAAACATTACCTGCGAGGGTCTAGATGGGTTAGGTTAGGTTATATTACGATATAGACGTATATAATGTGCCCACCGAGAGGTAGTGCCCGACACCCCAGGAATGTTGGAAAATACTACATCCGAGATGTTAGGTTCCCTTAGGATAGGATATATAACGTTATAGACGTATATAATGTCCGCACCGAGACGTACGGGACGATACGAACGGGACTCTGTAAAACATTACCAGCGAGGGTCTAGATGGGTTAGGTTATGTTATATTACTATATAGACGCATATAATGTGCCCACCGAGAAGTAGGGGCCGACCCGCCAGAAATGTTGGAAAATACTACATCCGAGATGTTAAGTTGCCTTAGGTTAGGATATATAACGTTATAGACGTATATCATGTCCCCACCGAGAAGTACGGGACGACACGACCAGGATTCCGTAAAACATTACCAACGGGGGGCTAGATTGGTTAGGTTAGGTTATATTACGATATAGACGTATATAATGTGCCCACCGAGAGGTAGTGCCCGACCCCCCAGGAATGTTGGAAAATACTACATCCGAGATGTTAAGTTGCGTTAGGTTAGGATATATAACGTTATAGACGTATATAATGTCCCCACCGAGAAGTACGGGACGACACGACCAGGATTCCGTAAAACATTACCAACGGGGGGCTAGATTGGTTAGGTTAGGTTATATTACGTTATAGACGTAAATAATGTTCCCACCGAGAAGTGGAGCCGAACCGCCAGGAATGTTGTGAAACACTACATTCGAGATGTTAGGGTGCCTTAGGTTAGGATATATAACGTTATTGACGTATATAATGTCCCCACCGAGACGTACGGGACGACACGAACGAGATTCTGTAAAACATTACCTGCGAGGGTCTAGATGGGTTAGGTTAGGTTATATTAGGATATAGACGTATATAATGTGCTCACCGAGAAGTAGGGGCCGACCCGCCAGGAATGTTGTGAAATACTACAGTCGAGATGTTAGGTTGCCTTAGGTTCAGATATATAACGTTATATACGTGTATAATACCCCACCGAGAAGTACGGAACGACACGAACAGGATTCCGTAAAACATTACCAGCGAGGAGCTAGATGGGTTAGGTTAGGTTATATTACGATATAGACGTATATAATGTGCCCACCGAGAGGTAGTGCCCGACCCCCCAGGAATGTTGGAAAATACTACATCCGAGATGTTAGGTTCCCTTAGGATAGGATATATAACGTTATAGACGTATATAATGTCCGCACCGAGACGTACGGGACGATACGAACGGGACTCTGTAAAACATTACCAGCGAGGTTCTAGAAGGGTTAGGTTAGGTTATATTACGATATAGACGTATATAATGTGCCCATCGAGAAGTAGTGGCCGACCCGCCAGGAATGTTGGACAATACTACATCCGAGAGGTTAGGATCCCTTAGGTTAGGATATATAACATTCTAGACGTATATAATACCCCACCGAGAAGTACGGGACGACACGACCAGGATTCCGTAAAACATTACCAGCGGGGGGCTAGATTGGTTAAGTTAGGTTATATTACGTTATAGACGTAAATAATGTTCCCACCGAGAAGTGGGGCCGAACCGCCAGGAATGTTGTGAAACACTACATTCGAGATGTTAGGGTGCCTTAGGTTAGGATATATAACGTTATTGACGTATATAATGTCCCCACCGAGAAGTACGGGACGACACGAACAGGATTCCGTAAAACATTACCAGCGAGGAGCCAGATGGGTTAGGTTAGGTTATATTACGATATAGACGTATATAATGTGCCCACCGAGAGGTAGTGCCCGACCCCCCAGGAATGTTGGAAAATACTACATCCGAGATGTTAGGTTCCCTTAGGATAGGATATATAACGTTATAGACGTATATAATGTCCCCACTGAGACGTACGGGACGACACGAACGAGATTGTGTAAAACATTACCTGCGAGGGTCTAGATGGGTTAGGTTAGGTTATATTACGATATAGACGTATATAATGTGCCCACCGAGAGGTAGTGCCCGACACCCCAGGAATGTTGGAAAATACTACATCCGAGATGTTAGGTTCCCTTAGGATAGGATATATAACGTTATAGACGTATATAATGTCCGCACCGAGACGTACGGGACGATACGAACGGGACTCTGTAAAACATTACCAGCGAGGGTCTAGATGGGTTAGGTTATGTTATATTACTATATAGACGCATATAATGTGCCCACCGAGAAGTAGGGGCCGACCCGCCAGAAATGTTGGAAAATACTACATCCGAGATGTTAAGTTGCCTTAGGTTAGGATATATAACGTTATAGACGTATATCATGTCCCCACCGAGAAGTACGGGACGACACGACCAGGATTCCGTAAAACATTACCAACGGGGGGCTAGATTGGTTAGGTTAGGTTATATTACGATATAGACGTATATAATGTGCCCACCGAGAGGTAGTGCCCGACCCCCCAGGAATGTTGGAAAATACTACATCCGAGATGTTAGGTTCCCTTAGGATAGGATTTATAACGTTATAGACGTATATAATGTCCCCACCGAGACGTACGGGACGACACGAACGAGATTCTGTAAAACATTACCTGCGAGGGTCTAGATGGGTTAGGTTAGGTTATATTACGATATAGACGTATATAATGTGCCCACCGAGAGGTAGTGCCCGACACCCCAGGAATGTTGGAAAATACTACATCCGAGATGTTAGGTTCCCTTAGGATAGGATATATAACGTTATAGACGTATATAATGTCCGCACCGAGACGTACGGGACGATACGAACGGGACTCTGTAAAACATTACCAGCGAGGGTCTAGATGGGTTAGGTTATGTTATATTACTATATAGACGCATATAATGTGCCCACCGAGAAGTAGGGGCCGACCCGCCAGAAATGTTGGAAAATACTACATCCGAGATGTTAAGTTGCCTTAGGTTAGGATATATAACGTTATAGACGTATATCATGTCCCCACCGAGAAGTACGGGACGACACGTCCAGTATTCCGTAAAACATTACCAGCGAGGGGCTAGATTGGTTAGGTTAGGTTATATTATGTTATAGACTTAAATAATGTTCCCACCGGGAAGTGGGGCCGACCCGCCTGGAATGTTGGAAAATACTACATCCCAGATGTTAAGTTGCCTTAAATTATGATATATAACGTTATAGACGTATATAATGTCCCCACCGAGAAGTACGGGACGACACGACCAGGATTCCGTAAAACATTACCAACGGGGGGCTAGATTGGTTAGGTTAGGTTATATTACGATATAGACGTATATAATGTGCACACCGAGAGGTAGTGCCCGACCCCCCATGATTGTTGGAAAATACTACATCCGAGATGTTAGGTTCCCTTAGGATAGGATATATAACGTTATAGACGTATATAATGTCCGCACCGAGACGTACGGGACGATACGAACGGGACTCTGTAAAACATTACCAGCGAGGTTCTAGAAGGGTTAGGTTAGGTTATATTACGATATAGACGTATATAATGTGCCCACCGAGAGGTAGTGCCCGACACCCCAGGAATGTTGGAAAATACTACATCCGAGATGTTAGGTTCCCTTAGGATAGGATATATAACGTTATAGACGTATATAATGTCCGCACCGAGACGTACGGGACGATACGAACGGGACTCTGTAAAACATTACCAGCGAGGGTCTAGATGGGTTAGGTTATGTTATATTACTATATAGACGCATATAATGTGCCCACCGAGAAGTAGGGGCCGACCCGCCAGAAATGTTGGAAAATACTACATCCGAGATGTTAAGTTGCCTTAGGTTAGGATATATAACGTTATAGACGTATATCATGTCCCCACCGAGAAGTACGGGACGACACGACCAGGATTCCGTAAAACATTACCAACGGGGGGCTAGATTGGTTAGGTTAGGTTATATTACGATATAGACGTATATAATGTGCCCACCGAGAGGTAGTGCCCGACCCCCCAGGAATGTTGGAAAATACTACATCCGAGATGTTAGGTTCCCTTAGGATAGGATATATAACGTTATAGACGTATATAATGTCCCCACCGAGACGTACGGGACGACACGAACGAGATTCTGTAAAACATTACCTGCGAGGGTCTAGATGGGTTAGGTTAGGTTATATTACGATATAGACGTATATAATGTGCCCACCGAGAGGTAGTGCCCGACACCCCAGGAATGTTGGAAAATACTACATCCGAGATGTTAGGTTCCCTTAGGATAGGATATATAACGTTATAGACGTATATAATGTCCGCACCGAGACGTACGGGACGATACGAACGGGACTCTGTAAAACATTACCAGCGAGGGTCTAGATGGGTTAGGTTATGTTATATTACTATATAGACGCATATAATGTGCCCACCGAGAAGTAGGGGCCGACCCGCCAGAAATGTTGGAAAATACTACATCCGAGATGTTAAGTTGCCTTAGGTTAGGATATATAACGTTATAGACGTATATCATGTCCCCACCGAGAAGTACGGGACGACACGTCCAGTATTCCGTAAAACATTACCAGCGAGGGGCTAGATTGGTTAGGTTAGGTTATATTATGTTATAGACTTAAATAATGTTCCCACCGGGAAGTGGGGCCGACCCGCCTGGAATGTTGGAAAATACTACATCCCAGATGTTAAGTTGCCTTAAATTATGATATATAACGTTATAGACGTATATAATGTCCCCACCGAGAAGTACGGGACGACACGACCAGGATTCCGTAAAACATTACCAACGGGGGGCTAGATTGGTTAGGTTAGGTTATATTACGATATAGACGTATATAATGTGCACACCGAGAGGTAGTGCCCGACCCCCCATGATTGTTGGAAAATACTACATCCGAGATGTTAGGTTCCCTTAGTATAGGATATATAACGTTATAGACGTATATAATGTCCCCACCGAGACGTACGGGACGACACGAACGAGATTCTGTAAAACATTACCTGCGAGGGTCTAGATGGATTAGGTTAGGTTATATTAGGATATAGACGTATATAATGTGCTCACCGAGAAGTGGGGCCGACCCGCCAGGAATGTTGTGAAATACTACATTCGATATGTTAGGTTGCCTTGGGTTAGAATAAATAACGTTATAGGAGCATATAATGTCCCCACCGAGACGTACGGGACGACACGAACGAGATTCTGTAAAACATTACCAGCGAGGGTCTAGATGGGTTAGGTTAGGTTATATTACGATATAGACGTATATAATGTGCCCACCGAGAGGTAGTGCCCGATCCCCAGGAATGTTGGAAAATACTACATCCGAGATGTTAGGTTCCCTTAGGATAGGATATATAACGTTATAGACGTATATAATGTCCCCACCGAGAAGTACGGGACGACACGACCAGGATTCTGCAAAACATTACCAGCGAGGGTTAGATGGGTTAGGTTAGGTTATATTACTATATAGACGCATATAATGTGCCCACCGAGAACTAGGGGCCGACCCGCCAGAAATGTTGGAAAATACTACATCCGAGATGTTAAGTTGCCTTAGGTTAGGATATATAAAGTTATAGACGTATATCATGTCCCCACCGAGAAGTACGGGACGACACGTGCAGGATTCCGTAAAACATTACCAGCGAGGGGCTAGATTGGTTAGGTTAGGTTATATTACGTTATAGACTTAAATAATGTTCCCACCGAGAAGTGGGGCCGAACCGCCAGGAATGTTGTGAGATACTACAGTCGAAATGTTACGTTGCCTTAGGTTAGGATGTATAACGTTATAGATGTATATATAGTTCCCACCGAGAAGTGGGGCGGACCCGCCTGGAATGTTGGAAAATACTACCTCCGAGATGTTAAGTTGCCTTAAGTTATGATATATAACGTTATAGACGTATATAATGTCCCCACCGAGAAGTACGGGACGACACGACCAGGATTCCGTAAAACATTACCAACGGGGGGCTAGATTGGTTAGGTTAGGTTATATTACGTTATAGTCGTAAATGATGTTCCCACCGAGAAGCGGGGGCCGAACCGCCAGGAATGTTGTGAAACACTACATTCGAGATGTCAGGTTGCCTTAGGTTAGGATATATAACGCTATAGACGTATATAATGTCCCCACCGAGACGTACGGAACGAAACGAACTGGATTCTGTAAAACATAACAAGCGAGGGTCTAGATGGGTTAGGTTAGGTTATATTACGATGTAGACGTATATAATGTGCCCATCGAGAAGTAGTGGCCGACCCCCCAGGAATGTTGGAAAATACTACATCCGAGATGTTAGGTTCCCTTAGGATAGGATATATAACGTTATAGACGTATATAATGTCCCCACTGAGACGTACGGGACGACACGAACGAGATTCTGTAAAACATTACCTGCGAGGGTCTAGATGGGTTAGGTTAGGTTATATTACGATATAGACGTATATAATGTGCCCACCGAGAGGTAGTGCCCGACACCCCAGGAATGTTGGAAAATACTACATCCGAGATGTTAGGTTCCCTTAGGATAGGATATATAACGTTATAGACGTATATAATGTCCGCACCGAGACGTACGGGACGATACGAACGGGACTCTGTAAAACATTACCAGCGAGGGTCTAGATGGGTTAGGTTATGTTATATTACTATATAGACGCATATAATGTGCCCACCGAGAAGTAGGGGCCGACCCGCCAGAAATGTTGGAAAATACTACATCCGAGATGTTAAGTTGCCTTAGGTTAGGATATATAACGTTATAGACGTATATCATGTCCCCACCGAGAAGTACGGGACGACACGACCAGGATTCCGTAAAACATTACCAACGGGGGGCTAGATTGGTTAGGTTAGGTTATATTACGATATAGACGTATATAATGTGCCCACCGAGAGGTAGTGCCCGACCCCCCAGGAATGTTGGAAAATACTACATCCGAGATGTTAGGTTCCCTTAGGATAGGATATATAACGTTATAGACGTATATAATGTCCCCACCGAGACGTACGGGACGACACGAACGAGATTCTGTAAAACATTACCTGCGAGGGTCTAGATGGGTTAGGTTAGGTTATATTACGATATAGACGTATATAATGTGCCCACCGAGAGGTAGTGCCCGACACCCCAGGAATGTTGGAAAATACTACATCCGAGATGTTAGGTTCCCTTAGGATAGGATATATAACGTTATAGACGTATATAATGTCCGCACCGAGACGTACGGGACGATACGAACGGGACTCTGTAAAACATTACCAGCGAGGGTCTAGATGGGTTAGGTTATGTTATATTACTATATAGACGCATATAATGTGCCCACCGAGAAGTAGGGGCCGACCCGCCAGAAATGTTGGAAAATACTACATCCGAGATGTTAAGTTGCCTTAGGTTAGGATATATAACGTTATAGACGTATATCATGTCCCCACCGAGAAGTACGGGACGACACGTCCAGTATTCCGTAAAACATTACCAGCGAGGGGCTAGATTGGTTAGGTTAGGTTATATTATGTTATAGACTTAAATAATGTTCCCACCGGGAAGTGGGGCCGACCCGCCTGGAATGTTGGAAAATACTACATCCCAGATGTTAAGTTGCCTTAAATTATGATATATAACGTTATAGACGTATATAATGTCCCCACCGAGAAGTACGGGACGACACGACCAGGATTCCGTAAAACATTACCAACGGGGGGCTAGATTGGTTAGGTTAGGTTATATTACGATATAGACGTATATAATGTGCACACCGAGAGGTAGTGCCCGACCCCCCATGATTGTTGGAAAATACTACATCCGAGATGTTAGGTTCCCTTAGGATAGGATATATAACGTTATAGACGTATATAATGTCCCCACCGAGACGTACGGGACGACACGAACGAGATTCTGTAAAACATTACCTGCGAGGGTCTAGATGGGTTAGGTTAGGTTATATTAGGATATAGACGTATATAATGTGCTCACCGAGAAGTGGGGCCGACCCGCCAGGAATATTGTGAAATACTACATTCGATATGTTAGGTTGCCTTGGGTTAGAATAAATAACGTTATAGGAGCATATAATGTCCCCACCGAGACGTACGGGACGACACGAACGAGATTCTGTAAAACATTACCAGCGAGGGTCTAGATGGGTTAGGTTAGGTTATATTACGATATAGACGTATATAATGTGCCCACCGAGAGGTAGTGCCCGACCCCCAGGAATGTTGGAAAATACTACATCCGAGATGTTAGGTTCCCTTAGGATAGGATATATAACGTTATAGACGTATATAATGTCCCCACCGAGAAGTACGGGACGACACGACCAGGATTCTGCAAAACATTACCAGCGAGGGTTAGATGGGTTAGGTTAGGTTATATTACTATATAGACGCATATAATGTGCCCACCGAGAAGTAGGGGCCGACCCGCCAGAAATGTTGGAAAATACTACATCCGAGATGTTAAGTTGCCTTAGGTTAGGATATATAAAGTTATAGACGTATATCATGTCCCCACCGAGAAGTACGGGACGACACGTGCAGGATTCCGTAAAACATTACCAGCGAGGGGCTAGATTGGTTAGGTTAGGTTATATTACGTTATAGACTTAAATAATGTTCCCACCGAGAAGTGGGGCCGAACCGCCAGGAATGTTGTGAGATACTACAGTCGAAATGTTACGTTGCCTTAGGTTAGGATGTATAACGTTATAGATGTATATATAGTTCCCACCGAGAAGTGGGGCCGACCCGCCTGGAATGTTGGAAAATACTACCTCCGAGATGTTAAGTTGCCTTAAGTTATGATATATAACGTTATAGACGTATATAATGTCCCCACCGAGAAGTACGGGACGACACGACCAGGATTCCGTAAAACATTACCAACGGGGGGCTAGATTGGTTAGGTTAGGTTATATTACGTTATAGTCGTAAATGATGTTCCCACCGAGAAGCGGGGGCCGAACCGCCAGGAATGTTGTGAAACACTACATTCGAGATGTCAGGTTGCCTTAGGTTAGGATATATAACGCTATAGACGTATATAATGTCCCCACCGAGACGTACGGAACGAAACGAACTGGATTCTGTAAAACATAACAAGCGAGGGTCTAGATGGGTTAGGTTAGGTTATATTACGATGTAGACGTATATAATGTGCCCATCGAGAAGTAGTGGCCCTCCCGCCAGGAATGTTGGAAAATACTACATCCGAGATGTTAGGTTCCCTTAGGTTAGGATATATAACGTTCTAGACGTATATAATACCCCACCGAGAAGTACGGGACGACACGAACGGAATTATGTAATACATTACCAGCGAGGTGCTAGATGGGTTAGGTTAGGTTATATTACGTTATAGACGTATATAATGTCCCCACCGAGAAGTACGGGACGACACGAACAGGATTCCGTAAAACATTACCAGCGAGGAGCTAGATGGGTTAGGTTAGGTTATATTATGTTATAGACTTAAATAATGTTCCCACCGGGAAGTGGGGCCGACCCGCCTGGAATGTTGGAAAATACTACATCCCAGATGTTAAGTTGCCTTAAATTATGATATATAACGTTATAGACGTATATAATGTCCCCACCGAGAAGTACGGGACGACACGACCAGGATTCCGTAAAACATTACCAACGGGGGGCTAGATTGGTTAGGTTAGGTTATATTACGATATAGACGTATATAATGTGCACACCGAGAGGTAGTGCCCGACCCCCCATGATTGTTGGAAAATACTACATCCGAGATGTTAGGTTCCCTTAGGATAGGATATATAACGTTATAGACGTATATAATGTCCCCACCGAGACGTACGGGACGACACGAACGAGATTCTGTAAAACATTACCTGCGAGGGTCTAGATGGGTTAGGTTAGGTTATATTAGGATATAGACGTATATAATGTGCTCACCGAGAAGTGGGGCCGACCCGCCAGGAATGTTGTGAAATACTACATTCGATATGTTAGGTTGCCTTGGGTTAGAATAAATAACGTTATAGAAGCATATAATGTCCCCACCGAGACGTACGGGACGACACGAACGAGATTCTGTAAAACATTACCAGCGAGGGTCTAGATGGGTTAGGTTAGGTTATATTACGATATAGACGTATATAATGTGCCCACCGAGAGGTAGTGCCCGACCCCCAGGAATGTTGGAAAATACTACATCCGAGATGTTAGGTTCCCTTAGGATAGGATATATAACGTTATAGACGTATATAATGTCCCCACCGAGAAGTACGGGACGACACGACCAGGATTCTGCAAAACATTACCAGCGAGGGTTAGATGGGTTAGGTTAGGTTATATTACTATATAGACGCATATAATGTGCCCACCGAGAAGTAGGGGCCGACCCGTCAGAAATGTTGGAAAATACTACATCCGAGATGTTAAGTTGCCTTAGGTTAGGATATATAACGTTATAGACGTATATCATTTCCCCACCGAGAAGTACGGGACGACACGTGCAGGATTCCGTAAAACATTACCAGCGAGGGGCTAGATTGGTTAGGTTAGGTTATATTACGTTATAGACTTAAATAATGTTCCCACCGAGAAGTGGGGCCGAACCGCCAGGAATGTTGTGAGATACTACAGTCGAAATGTTACGTTGCCTTAGGTTAGGATATATAACGTTATAGATGTATATATAGTTCCCACCGAGAAGTGAGGCCGACCCGCCTGGAATGTTGGAAAATACTACCTCCGAGATGTTAAGTTGCCTTATGTTATGATATATAACGTTATAGACGTATATAATGTCCCCACCGAGAAGTACGGGACGACACGACCAGGATTCCGTAAAACATTACCAACGGGGGGCTAGATTGGTTAGGTTAGGTTATATTACGTTATAGTCGTAAATGATGTTCCCACCGAGAAGCGGGGGCCGAACCGCCAGGAATGTTGTGAAACACTACATTCGAGATGTCAGGTTGCCTTAGGTTAGGATATATAACGCTATAGACGTATATAATGTCCCCACCGAGACGTACGGAACGAAAAAGAACTGGATTCTGTAAAACATAACAAGCGAGGGTCTAGATGGGTTAGGTTAGGTTATATTACGATGTAGACGTATATAATGTGCCCATCGAGAAGTAGTGGCCCTCCCGCCAGGAATGTTGGAAAATACTACATCCGAGATGTTAGGTTCCCTTAGGTTAGGATATATAACGTTCTAGACGTATATAATACCCCACCGAGAAGTACGGGACGACACGAACGGAATTCTGTAATACATTACCAGCGAGGTGCTAGATGGGTTAGGTTAGGTTATATTACGTTATAGACGTATATAATGTCCCCACCGAAAAGTACGGGACGACACAAACAGGATTCCGTAAAACATTACCAGCGAGGAGCTAGATGGGTTAGGTTAGGTTATATTATGTTATAGACTTAAATAATGTTCCCACCGGGAAGTGGGGCCGACCCGCCTGGAATGTTGGAAAATACTACATCCCAGATGTTAAGTTGCCTTAAATTATGATATATAACGTTATAGACGTATATAATGTCCCCACCGAGAAGTACGGGACGACACGTCCAGGATTCCGTAAAACATTACCAACAGGGGGCTAGATTGGTTAGGTTAGGTTATATTACGATATAGACGTATATAATGTGCACACCGAGAGGTAGTGCCCGACCCCCCATGATTGTTGGAAAATACTACAGCCGAGATGTTAGGTTCCCTTAGGATAGGATATATAACGTTATAGACGTATATAATGTCCCCACCGAGACGTACGGGACGACACGAACGAGATTCTGTAAAACATTACCTGCGAGGGTCTAGATGGGTTAGGTTAGGTTATATTAGGATATAGACGTATATAATGTGCTCACCGAGAAGTGGGGCCGACCCGCCAGGAATGTTGTGAAATACTACATTCGATATGTTAGGTTGCCTTGGGTTAGAATAAATAACGTTATAGAAGCATATAATGTCCCCACCGAGACGTACGGGACGACACGAACGAGATTCTGTAAAACATTACCAGCGAGGGTCTAGATGGGTTAGGTTAGGTTATATTACGATATAGACGTATATAATGTGCCCACCGAGAGGTAGTGCCCGACCCCCAGGAATGTTGGAAAATACTACATCCGAGATGTTAGGTTCCCTTAGGATAGGATATATAACGTTATAGACGTATATAATGTCCCTACCGAGAAGTACGGGACGACACGACCAGGATTCTGCAAAACATTACCAGCGAGGGTTAGATGGGTTAGGTTAGGTTATATTACTATATAGACGCATATAATGTGCCCACCGAGAAGTAGGGGCCGACCCGCCAGGAATGTTGTGAAATACTACATTCGAGATGTTAGGTTGCCTTAGGTTAGAATAAATAACGTTATAGGAGCATATAATGTCCCCACCGAGATGTACGGGACGACACGAACGAGATTCTGTAAAACATTACCAGCGAGGTTGTAGATGGGTTAGGTTAGGTTATATTACGATATAGACGTATATAATGTGCCCATCGAGAAGTAGTGGCCCTCCCGCCAGGAATGTTGGAAAATACTACATCCGAGATGTTAGGTTCCCTTAGGTTAGGATATATAACGTTCTAGACGTATATAATACCCCACCGAGAAGTGGGGCCGACCCGCCAGAAATGTTGGAAAATACTACATCCGAGATGTTAAGTTGCCTTAGGTTAGGATATATAACGTTATAGACGTATATCATGTCCCCACCGAGAAGTACGGGACCACACGTCCAGGATTCCGTAAAACATTACCAGCGAGGGGCTAGATTGGTTAGGTTAGGTTATATTACGTTATAGACGTAAATAATATTCCCACCGAGAAGTGGGGCCGAACCGCCATGAATGTTGTGAAATACTACATTCGGGATGTTAGGTTGCCTTAGGTTAGGATATATAACGTTATAGACGTGTATAATGTCCCCACCGAGACGTACGGGACGACACGAACGAGATTCTGTAAAACATTACCATCGAGGGTCTAGATGGCTTAGGTTAGGTTATATTACGATATAGACGTATATAATGTGCCCACCGAGAGGTAGTGCCCGACCCCCCAGGAATGTTGGAAAATACTACATCCGAGATGTTAGGTACCCTTACGATAGGATATATAACGTTATAGACGTATATAATGTCCGCACCGAGACGTACGGGACGATACGAAAGGGACTCTGTAAAACATTACCAGCGAGGGTCTAGATGGGTTAGGTTAGGTTATATTACGATATAGACGTATATAATGTGCCCACCGAGAAGTAGGGGCCGACCCGCCAGGAATGTTGTGAAATACTACAGTCGAGATGTTAGGTTGCCTTAGGTTAGGATATATAACGTTATTGACGTGTATAATACCCCACCGAGAAGTACGGGCCGACACGAACGGGATTCCGTAAAACATTACCATCGAGGGTCTAGATGGGTTAGGTTAGGTTATATTACGATGTAGACGTATATAATGTTCCCACCGAGAAGTGGGTCCGACCCGCCAGGATTGTTGTGAAATACTACATTCGAGATGTTAGGTTGCCTTAGGTTAGAATAAATAACGATATAGGATCATATAATGTCCCCACCGACACGTACGGGACGACACGAACGTGATTCTGTAAAACATTACCAGCGAGGGTGTAGATGGGTTAGGTTAGGTTATATTACGATATAGACGTATATAATGTGCCCACCGAGACGTACGGGACGACACAACCAGGATTCCGTAAAACATTACCAGCGGGGGCGTAGATTTGTTAGGTTAGGTTACATTACGTTATAGACGTAAATAATATTCCCACCGAGAAGTGGGGCCGAACCGCCAGGAATGTTGTGAAATACTACACTCGGGATGTTAGGTTGCCTTGGGTTAGGATATGTAACATTCTAGACGTATATAATACCCCACCGAGAAGTACGGGACGACATGAACGGAATTCTGTAAAACATTACCAGCGAGGTGCTAGATGGGTTAGGTTAGGTTATATTACGTTATAGACATATATAATGTTCCCACCGAGAAGTGGGGCCGACCCGCCAGGAATGTTGTGAAATACTACATTCGAGATGTCAGGTTGCCTTAGGTTAGGATATATAACGCTATAGACGTATATAATGTCCGCACCGAGACGTACGGAACGACACGAACTGGATTCTGTAAAACATAACAAGCGAGGGCCTAGATGGGTTAGGTTAGGTTATATTACGATGTAGACGTATATAATGTGCCCACCGAGAAGTAGGGGCCGACCCGCCAGGATTGTTGGAAAATACTACATCCGAGATGTTAAGTTGCGTTAGGTTAGGATATATAACGTTATAGACGTATATAATGTCCCCACCGAGAAGTACGGGACGACACGACCAGGATTCCGTAAAACATTACCAGCGGGGGGCTAGATTGGTTAAGTTAGGTTATATTACGTTATAGACGTAAATAATGTTCCCACCGAGAAGTGGGGCCGAACCGCCAGGAATGTTGTGAAACACTACATTCGAGATGTTAGGGTGCCTTAGGTTAGGATATATAACGTTATTGACGTATATAATGTCCCCACCGAGAAGTACGGGACGACACGAACAGGATTCCGTAAAATATTACCAGCGAGGAGCTAGATGGGTTAGGTTAGGTTATATTACGATATAGACGTATATAATGTGCACACCGAGAGGTAGTGCCCGACCCCCCAGGATTGTTGGAAAATACTACATCCGAGATGTTAGGTTCCCTTAGGATAGGATATATAACGTTATAGACGTATATAATGTCCCCACCGAGACGTACGGGACGACACGAACGAGATTCTGTAAAACATTACCTGCGAGGGGCTAGATGGGTTAGGTTAGGTTATATTAGGATATGGACGTATATAATGTGCTCACCGAGAAGTAGGGGCCGACCCGCCAGGAATGTTGTGAAATACTACAGTCGAGATGTTAGGTTGCCTTAGGTTCAGATATATAACGTTATATACGTGTATAATACCCCACCGAGAAGTACGGGACGACACGAACAGGATTCCGTAAAACATTACAAGCAAGGAGCTAGATGGGTTAGGTTAGGTTATATTACGATATAGACGTATATAATGTGCACACCGAGAGGTAGTGCCCGACCCCCCAGAATTGTTGGAAAATACTACATCCGAGATGTTAGGTTCCCTTAGGATAGGATATATAACGTTATAGACGTATATAATGTCCCCACCGAGACGTACGGGACGACACGAACGAGATTCTGTAAAACATTAACTGCGAGGGTCTAGATGGGTTAGGTTAGGTTATATTAGGATATAGACGTATATAATGTGCTCACCGAGAAGTAGGGGCCGACCCGCCAGGAATGTTGTGAAATACTACAGTCGAGATGTTAGGTTGCCTTAGGTTCAGATATATAACGTTATATACGTGTATAATACCCCACCGAGAAGTACGGGCCGACACGAACGGGATTCTGTAAAACATTACCAGCGAGGGGCTACATTGGTTAGGTTAGGTTATATTACGATATAGACGTACATAATGTTAACACCGAGAAGTGGGGCCGACCCGCCAGGAATGTTGTGAAATACTACATTCGATATGTTAGGTTGCCTTGGGTTAGAATAAATAACGTTATAGAAGCATATAATGTCCCCACCGAGACGTACGGGACGACACGAACGAGATTCTGTAAAACATTACCAGCGAGGGTCTAGATGGGTTAGGTTAGGTTATATTACGATATAGACGTATATAATGTGCCCACCGAGAGGTAGTGCCCGACCCCCAGGAATGTTGGAAAATACTACATCCGAGATGTTAGGTTCCCTTAGGATAGGATATATAACGTTATAGACGTATATAATGTCCCCACCGAGAAGTACGGGACGACACGACCAGGATTCTGCAAAACATTACCAGCGAGGGTTAGATGGGTTAGGTTAGGTTATATTACTATATAGACGCATATAATGTGCCCACCGAGAAGTAGGGGCCGACCCGCCAGAAATGTTGGAAAATACTACATCCGAGATGTTAAGTTGCCTTAGGTTAGGATATATAACGTTATAGACGTATATCATTTCCCCACCGAGAAGTACGGGACGACACGTGCAGGATTCCGTAAAACATTACCAGCGAGGGGCTAGATTGGTTAGGTTAGGTTATATTACGTTATAGACTTAAATAATGTTCCCACCGAGAAGTGGGGCCGAACCGCCAGGAATGTTGTGAGATACTACAGTCGAAATGTTACGTTGCCTTAGGTTAGGATATATAACGTTATAGATGTATATATAGTTCCCACCGAGAAGTGAGGCCGACCCGCCTGGAATGTTGGAAAATACTACCTCCGAGATGTTAAGTTGCCTTAAGTTATGATATATAACGTTATAGACGTATATAATGTCCCCACCGAGAAGTACGGGACGACACGTCCAGGATTCCGTAAAACATTACCAACAGGGGGCTAGATTGGTTAGGTTAGGTTATATTACGATATAGACGTATATAATGTGCACACCGAGAGGTAGTGCCCGACCCCCCATGATTGTTGGAAAATACTACAGCCGAGATGTTAGGTTCCCTTAGGATAGGATATATAACGTTATAGACGTATATAATGTCCCCACCGAGACGTACGGGACGACACGAACGAGATTCTGTAAAACATTACCTGCGAGGGTCTAGATGGGTTAGGTTAGGTTATATTAGGATATAGACGTATATAATGTGCTCACCGAGAAGTGGGGCCGACCCGCCAGGAATGTTGTGAAATACTACATTCGATATGTTAGGTTGCCTTGGGTTAGAATAAATAACGTTATAGAAGCATATAATGTCCCCACCGAGACGTACGGGACGACACGAACGAGATTCTGTAAAACATTACCAGCGAGGGTCTAGATGGGTTAGGTTAGGTTATATTACGATATAGACGTATATAATGTGCCCACCGAGAGGTAGTGCCCGACCCCCAGGAATGTTGGAAAATACTACATCCGAGATGTTAGGTTCCCTTAGGATAGGATATATAACGTTATAGACGTATATAATGTCCCTACCGAGAAGTACGGGACGACACGACCAGGATTCTGCAAAACATTACCAGCGAGGGTTAGATGGGTTAGGTTAGGTTATATTACTATATAGACGCATATAATGTGCCCACCGAGAAGTAGGGGCCGACCCGCCAGGAATGTTGTGAAATACTACATTCGAGATGTTAGGTTGCCTTAGGTTAGAATAAATAACGTTATAGGAGCATATAATGTCCCCACCGAGATGTACGGGACGACACGAACGAGATTCTGTAAAACATTACCAGCGAGGTTGTAGATGGGTTAGGTTAGGTTATATTACGATATAGACGTATATAATGTGCCCATCGAGAAGTAGTGGCCCTCCCGCCAGGAATGTTGGAAAATACTACATCCGAGATGTTAGGTTCCCTTAGGTTAGGATATATAACGTTCTAGACGTATATAATACCCCACCGAGAAGTGGGGCCGACCCGCCAGAAATGTTGGAAAATACTACATCCGAGATGTTAAGTTGCCTTAGGTTAGGATATATAACGTTATAGACGTATATCATGTCCCCACCGAGAAGTACGGGACCACACGTCCAGGATTCCGTAAAACATTACCAGCGAGGGGCTAGATTGGTTAGGTTAGGTTATATTACGTTATAGACGTAAATAATATTCCCACCGAGAAGTGGGGCCGAACCGCCATGAATGTTGTGAAATACTACATTCGGGATGTTAGGTTGCCTTAGGTTAGGATATATAACGTTATAGACGTGTATAATGTCCCCACCGAGACGTACGGGACGACACGAACGAGATTCTGTAAAACATTACCATCGAGGGTCTAGATGGCTTAGGTTAGGTTATATTACGATATAGACGTATATAATGTGCCCACCGAGAGGTAGTGCCCGACCCCCCAGGAATGTTGGAAAATACTACATCCGAGATGTTAGGTACCCTTACGATAGGATATATAACGTTATAGACGTATATAATGTCCGCACCGAGACGTACGGGACGATACGAAAGGGACTCTGTAAAACATTACCAGCGAGGGTCTAGATGGGTTAGGTTAGGTTATATTACGATATAGACGTATATAATGTGCCCACCGAGAAGTAGGGGCCGACCCGCCAGGAATGTTGTGAAATACTACAGTCGAGATGTTAGGTTGCCTTAGGTTAGGATATATAACGTTATTGACGTGTATAATACCCCACCGAGAAGTACGGGCCGACACGAACGGGATTCCGTAAAACATTACCATCGAGGGTCTAGATGGGTTAGGTTAGGTTATATTACGATGTAGACGTATATAATGTTCCCACCGAGAAGTGGGTCCGACCCGCCAGGATTGTTGTGAAATACTACATTCGAGATGTTAGGTTGCCTTAGGTTAGAATAAATAACGATATAGGATCATATAATGTCCCCACCGACACGTACGGGACGACACGAACGTGATTCTGTAAAACATTACCAGCGAGGGTGTAGATGGGTTAGGTTAGGTTATATTACGATATAGACGTATATAATGTGCCCACCGAGAGGTAGTGCCCGACCCCCCAGGAATGTTGGAAAATACTACATCCGAGATGTTAGGTTCCCTTAGGATAGGATATATAACGTTATAGACGTATATAATGTCCCCACCGAGACGTACGGGACGACACAACCAGGATTCCGTAAAACATTACCAGCGGGGGCGTAGATTTGTTAGGTTAGGTTACATTACGTTATAGACGTAAATAATATTCCCACCGAGAAGTGGGGCCGAACCGCCAGGAATGTTGTGAAATACTACACTCGGGATGTTAGGTTGCCTTGGGTTAGGATATGTAACATTCTAGACGTATATAATACCCCACCGAGAAGTACGGGACGACATGAACGGAATTCTGTAAAACATTACCAGCGAGGTGCTAGATGGGTTAGGTTAGGTTATATTACGTTATAGACATATATAATGTTCCCACCGAGAAGTGGGGCCGACCCGCCAGGAATGTTGTGAAATACTACATTCGAGATGTCAGGTTGCCTTAGGTTAGGATATATAACGCTATAGACGTATATAATGTCCGCACCGAGACGTACGGAACGACACGAACTGGATTCTGTAAAACATAACAAGCGAGGGCCTAGATGGGTTAGGTTAGGTTATATTACGATGTAGACGTATATAATGTGCCCACCGAGAAGTAGGGGCCGACCCGCCAGGATTGTTGGAAAATACTACATCCGAGATGTTAAGTTGCGTTAGGTTAGGATATATAACGTTATAGACGTATATAATGTCCCCACCGAGAAGTACGGGACGACACGACCAGGATTCCGTAAAACATTACCAGCGGGGGGCTAGATTGGTTAAGTTAGGTTATATTACGTTATAGACGTAAATAATGTTCCCACCGAGAAGTGGGGCCGAACCGCCAGGAATGTTGTGAAACACTACATTCGAGATGTTAGGGTGCCTTAGGTTAGGATATATAACGTTATTGACGTATATAATGTCCCCACCGAGAAGTACGGGACGACACGAACAGGATTCCGTAAAATATTACCAGCGAGGAGCTAGATGGGTTAGGTTAGGTTATATTACGATATAGACGTATATAATGTGCACACCGAGAGGTAGTGCCCGACCCCCCAGGATTGTTGGAAAATACTACATCCGAGATGTTAGGTTCCCTTAGGATAGGATATATAACGTTATAGACGTATATAATGTCCCCACCGAGACGTACGGGACGACACGAACGAGATTCTGTAAAACATTACCTGCGAGGGTCTAGATGGGTTAGGTTAGGTTATATTAGGATATGGACGTATATAATGTGCTCACCGAGAAGTAGGGGCCGACCCGCCAGGAATGTTGTGAAATACTACAGTCGAGATGTTAGGTTGCCTTAGGTTCAGATATATAACGTTATATACGTGTATAATACCCCACCGAGAAGTACGGGACGACACGAACAGGATTCCGTAAAACATTACAAGCAAGGAGCTAGATGGGTTAGGTTAGGTTATATTACGATATAGACGTATATAATGTGCACACCGAGAGGTAGTGCCCGACCCCCCAGGATTGTTGGAAAATACTACATCCGAGATGTTAGGTTCCCTTAGGATAGGATATATAACGTTATAGACGTATATAATGTCCCCACCGAGACGTACGGGACGACACGAACGAGATTCTGTAAAACATTAACTGCGAGGGTCTAGATGGGTTAGGTTAGGTTATATTAGGATATAGACGTATATAATGTGCTCACCGAGAAGTAGGGGCCGACCCGCCAGGAATGTTGTGAAATACTACAGTCGAGATGTTAGGTTGCCTTAGGTTCAGATATATAACGTTATATACGTGTATAATACCCCACCGAGAAGTACGGGCCGACACGAACGGGATTCTGTAAAACATTACCAGCGAGGGGCTACATTGGTTAGGTTAGGTTATATTACGATATAGACGTACATAATGTTAACACCGAGAAGTGGGGCCGACCCGCCAGGAATGCTGTGAAAAACTACATTCGAGATGTTAGGGTACCTTAGGTTAGGATATATAACGTTATAGACGTATATAATGTCCCCACCGAGCCGTACGGGACGACACGAACGGGATTCTGTAAAACATTACCAGCGAGGTGCTAGATGGGTTAAGTTAGGTTATATTACGATATAGACGTATATAATGTGCCCATCGAGAAGTAGTGGCCGACCCGCCAGGAATGTTGGAAAGTACTACATCCGAGATGTTAGGATCCCTTAGGTTAGGATATATAACATTCTAGACGTATATAATACCCCACCGAGAAGTACGGGACGACATGAACGGAATTCTGTAAAACATTACCAGCGAGGTGCTAGATGGGTTATGTTAGGTTATATTACGTTATAGACGTATATAATGTTCCCACCGAGAAGTGGGGCCGACCCGCCAGGATTGTTGGAAAATACTACATCCGAGATGTTAAGTTGCGTTAGGTTAGGATATATAACGTTATAGACGTATATAATGTCCCCACCGAGAAGTACGGGACGACACGACCAGGATTCCGTAAAACATTACCAGCGGGGGGCTAGATTGGTTAAGTTAGGTTATATTACGTTATAGACGTAAATAATGTTCCCACCGAGAAGTGGGGCCGAACCGCCAGGAATGTTGTGAAACACTACATTCGAGATGTTAGGGTGCCTTAGGTTAGGATATATAACGTTATTGACGTATATAATGTCCCCACCGAGAAGTACGGGACAACACGAACAGGATTCCGTAAAACACTACCAGCGAGGAGCTAGATGGGTTAGGTTAGGTTATATTACGATATAGACGTATATAATGTGCACACCGAGAGGTAGTGCCCGACCCCCCAGGATTGTTGGAAAATACTACATCCGAGATGTTAAGTTGCCTTAGGTTAGGATATATAACGTTATAGACGTATATCATGTCCCCACCGAGAAGTACGGGACGACACGTGCAGGATTCCGTAAAACATTACCAGCGAGGGGCTAGATTGGTTAGGTTAGGTTATATTACGTTATAGACTTAAATAATGTTCCCACCGAGAAGCGGGGGCCGAACCGCCAGGAATGTTGTGAAACACTACATTCGAGATGTCAGGTTGCCTTAGGTTAGGATATATAACGCTATAGACGTATATAATGTCCCCACCGAGACGTACGGAACGAAACGAACTGGATTCTGTAAAACATAACAAGCGAGGGTCTAGATGGGTTAGGTTAGGTTACATTACGATGTAGACGTATATAATGTGCCCACCGAGAAGTAGGGGCCGACCCGCCAGGAATGTTGGAAAATACTACATCCGAGATGTTAAGTTGCCTTAGGTTAGGATATATAACGTTATAGACGTATATAATGTCCCCACCGAGAAGTCCGGGACGACACGACCAGGATTCCGTAAAACGTTACCAGCGGGGGGCTAGATTGGTTAAGTTAGGTTATATTACGTTATAGACGTAAATAATGTTCCCACCGAGAAGTGGGGCCGAACCGCCAGGATTGTTGTGAAACACTACATTCGAGATGCAAGGGTGCCTTAGGTTAGGATATGTAACGTTATAGACGCATATAATGTCCCCACCGAGACGTACGGGACGACAGGAACGAGATTCTGTAAAACATTACCAGCGAGGTTGTAGATGGGTTTGGTTAGGTTATATTACGATATAGACGTATATAATGTGCCCATCGAGAAGTAGTGGCCCTCCCGCCAGGAATGTTGGAAAATACTACATCCGAGATGTTAGGTTCCCTTAGGTTAGGATATATAACGTTCTAGATGTATATAATACCCAACCGAGAAGTACGGGACGACACGAACGGAATTCTGTAATACATTACCAGCGAGGTGCTAGATGGGTTAGGTTAGGTTATATTACGTTATAGACGTATATAATGTCCCCACCGAGAAGTACGGGACGACACGAACAGGATTCCGTAAAACATTACCAGCGAGGAGCTAGATGGGTTAGGTTAGGTTATATTACGATATAGACGTATATAATGTGCCCATCGATAAGTAGTGCCCGACCCGCCATGAATGTTGGACAATACTACATCCGAGATGTTAAGTGGCCTTAAGTTAGGATATATAACGTTATAGACGTATATAATGTCCCCACCGAGAAGTACGGGACGACACGACCAGGATTCCGTAAAACATTACCAACGGGGGGCTAGATTGGTTAGGTTAGGTTATATTACGTTATAGACGTAAATAATGTTCCCACAGAGAAGTGGGGCCGAACCGCCAGGAATGTTGTGAAACACTACATTCGAGATGTTAGGTTGCCTTAGGTTAGGATATATAACGTTATAGACGCATATGATGTCCCCACCGAGAAGTACGAGCCGACACGACAGGGATTCTGTAAAACATTACCAGCGAGGTGCTAGATGGGTTTGGATAGGTTATATTACGTTATAGAAGTAAATAATGTTCCCACCGAGAAGTGGGGCCGACCCGCCAGGAATGTTGTGAAATACCACAGTCGAGATGTTAGGTTGCCTTAGGTTAGGATATACAACGTTATTGACGTGTATAATACCTCACCGAGAAGTACGGGCCGACACGAACGGGTTTCTGTAAAACATTACCATCGAGGGTCTAGATGGGTTAGGTTAGGTTATATTACGATGTAGACGTATATAATGTTCCCACCGAGAAGTGGGGCCGACCCGCCATGAATGTTGTGAAACACTACATTCGAGATGTTAAGTTGCCTTAGGTTAGAATAAATAACGTTATAGGAGCATATAATGTCCCCACCGAGACGTACGGGACGACACAAAAGAGATTCTATAAAACATTCCCAGCGAGGGTGTAGATGGGTTAGGTTAGGTTATATTACGATATAGACGTATATAATGTGCTCATCGAGAAGTAGTGGCCCTCCCGCCACGAATGTTGGAAAATACTACATCGGAGATGTTAGGCTCCCTTAGGTTAGGATATATAACGTTCTAGACGTATATAATACCCCACCGAGAAGTACGGGACGACACGAACGGAATTCTGTAATACATTACCAGCGAGGTGCTAGATGGGTTAGGTTAGGTTATATTACGTTATAGACGTATATAATGTCCCCACCGAGAAGTACGGGACGACACGAACAGGATTCCGTAAAACATTACCAGCGAGGAGCTAGGATGGGTTAGGTTAGGTTATATTACGATGTAGACGTATATAATGTGCCCATCGATAAGTAGTGCCCGACCCGCCATGAATGTTGGAAAATACTACATCCGAGATGTTAAGTTGCCTTAAGTTAGGATATATAACGTTATAGACGTATATAATGTCCCCACCGAGAAGTACGGGACGACACGACCAGGATTCCGTAAAACATTACCAACGGGGGGCTAGATTGGTTAGGTTAGGTTATATTACGTTATAGACGTAAATAGTGTTCCCACCGAGAAGTGGGGCCGAACCGCCAGGAATGTTGTGAAACACTACATTCGAGATGTTAGGTTGCCTTATGTTAGAATATATAACGTTATTGACGCATATAATGTCCGCACCGAGACTTACGGAACGACACGAACTGGATTCTGTAAAACATAAGACGCGATGGTCTAGATGGGTTAGGTTAGGTTATATTACGATGTAGACGTATATAATGTGCCCACCGAGATGTAGGGGCCGACCCGCCAGGAATGTTGGAAAATACTACATCCGAGATGTTAAGTTGCCTTAGGTATGGATATATAACGTTATAGACGCATATAATGTCCCCACCGAGAAGTACGGGACGACACGAACAAGATTCCGTAAAACATTACCAGCGAGGAACTAGATGGGTTAGGTTAGGTTATATTACGATATAGACGTATATAATGTGCCCATCGATAAGTAGTGCCCGACCCGCTATGAATGTTGGACAATACTACATTCGAGATGTTAAGTTCCCTTAGGTTACGATATATAACGTTATAGACGTATATAATGTCCGCACCGAGAAGTACGGGACGACACGACCAGGATTCCGTAAAACATTACATACGGGGGGCTAGATTGGTTAGGTTAGGTTATATTACGTTATAGACGTAAATAATGTTCCCACCGAGAAGGCGGGCCGAACCGCCAGGAATGTTGTGAAACACTACATTCCAGATGTTAGGTTGCCTTAGGTTAGGATATATAACGTTATAGACGCATATAATGTCCCCACCGAGAAGTACGTGCCGACACGACAGGGATTCTGTAAAACATTACCAGCGAGGGGCTAGATGGGTTTGGTTAGGTTATATTACGTTATAGAAGTAAATAATGTTCCCACCGAGAAGTGGGGCCGAACCGCCAGGAATATTGTGAAATACTACATTCGAGATGTTAGGTTGCCTTCTAGTAATATATACAACGTTATAGACGTATAGAATGTCCCCAACGAGAAGTACGGCCCGACACGACCGGGATTCTGTAAAACATTATCACCGAGGAGCAAGATCGGTTATGTTATGTTATATTACGATATAGACGAATATAATGTGCCCACCGAGATGTAGGGGCCGACCTGGCAGGAATGTTGGAAAATACTACATCCGAGATGTTAAGTTGCCTTAGGTTAGGATATATAACGTTATAGACGTGTATAATGTCCCCACCGATAAGTACGGGACGACACGTCCAGGATTCTGTAAAACATTACCAGCGATGGGCTAGATGGGTTAGGTTAGGTTATATTACGTTATAGACGTATATAATGTTCCCACCGAGAAGTGGGGCCGACCCGCCAGGAATGTTGTGAAATACTACATTCGAGATGTTAGGTTGCCTTTTGGTAATATATACAACGTTATAGACGTATAGAATGTCCCCACCGAGAAGTACGGCCCGACAAGACCGGGATTCTGGAAAACATTATCACCGAGGAGCAAGATGGGTTATGTTATGTTATATTACGATATAGACGAATATAATGTGCCCACCGAGATGTAGGGGCCGACCTGGCAGGAATGTTGGAAATACTACATTCGAGATGTTAGGTTGCCTTAGGTTAGGATATATAACGATATAGACGCATGTAATGTCCCCACCGAGAAGTACGAGCCGACACTACAGGGATTCTGTAAAACATTACCAGCGACGGGCTAGATGGGTTAGGTTAGGTTATATTACGTTATAGACGTAAGTAATGTCCCCACCAAGAAGTGGGGCCGACACGCCAAGAATGTTGTGAAATACTACTTTCGAGATGTTAGGTTGCCTTATGGTAATATATACGACGTTATGGACGTATAGAATGTCCCCACCGAGAAGTACGGCCCGACATGACCGGGATTCTGTAAAACATTATCACCGAGGAGCAAGATGGGTTATGTTATGTTATATTACGATATAGACGAATATAATGTGCCCACCGATATGTAGGGGCCGACCCGGCAGGAATGTTGGAAAATACTACATCCGAGATGCTATGTAGCCTTAGGTTAGGATATATAACGTTATAGACGTGTATAATGTCCCCACCGATAAGTACGGGACGACACGTCCAGGATTCTGTAAAACATTACCAGCGATGGGCTAGATGGGTTAGGTTAGGTTATATTACGTTATAGACGTATATAATGTTCCCACCGAGAAGTGGGGCCGACCCGCCAGGAATGTTGTGAAATACTACATTCGAGATATTAGGTTGCCTTATGGTAATATATACAACGTTATAGACGTATAGAATGTCCCCACCGAGAAGTACGGCCCGACAAGACCGGGATTCTGTAAAACATTATCACCGAGGAGCAAGATGGGTTATGTTATGTTATATTACGATATAGACGTATATAATGTCCCCACCGAGATGTAGGGGCCGACCCGGCAGAAATGTTGGAAAATACTACATCCGAGATGTTAAGTTGCCTTAGGTTAGGATAAGTAACGTTATAGACATGTATAATGTCCCCACCGAGAAGTACCGGACGACACGACCAGGATTCTGTAAAACATTACCAGCGTGGGGCTAGATTGGTTAGGTTAGGTTATATTACGATATAGACGTACATAATGTTAACACCGAGAAGTGGGGCCGACCCGCCAGGAATGCTGTGAAAAACTACATTCGAGATGTTAGGGTACCTTAGGTTAGGATATATAACGTTATAGACGTATATAATGTCCCCACCGAGCCGTACGGGACGACACGAACGGGATTCTGTAAAACATTACCAGCGAGGTGCTAGATGGGTTAAGTTAGGTTATATTACGATATAGACGTATATAATGTGCCCATCGAGAAGTAGTGGCCGACCCGCCAGGAATGTTGGAAAGTACTACATCCGAGATGTTAGGATCCCTTAGGTTAGGATATATAACATTCTAGACGTATATAATACCCCACCGAGAAGTACGGGACGACATGAACGGAATTCTGTAAAACATTACCAGCGAGGTGCTAGATGGGTTATGTTAGGTTATATTACGTTATAGACGTATATAATGTTCCCACCGAGAAGTGGGGCCGACCCGCCAGGATTGTTGGAAAATACTACATCCGAGATGTTAAGTTGCGTTAGGTTAGGATATATAACGTTATAGACGTATATAATGTCCCCACCGAGAAGTACGGGACGACACGACCAGGATTCCGTAAAACATTACCAGCGGGGGGCTAGATTGGTTAAGTTAGGTTATATTACGTTATAGACGTAAATAATGTTCCCACCGAGAAGTGGGGCCGAACCGCCAGGAATGTTGTGAAACACTACATTCGAGATGTTAGGGTGCCTTAGGTTAGGATATATAACGTTATTGACGTATATAATGTCCCCACCGAGAAGTACGGGACAACACGAACAGGATTCCGTAAAACACTACCAGCGAGGAGCTAGATGGGTTAGGTTAGGTTATATTACGATATAGACGTATATAATGTGCACACCGAGAGGTAGTGCCCGACCCCCCAGGATTGTTGGAAAATACTACATCCGAGATGTTAAGTTGCCTTAGGTTAGGATATATAACGTTATAGACGTATATCATGTCCCCACCGAGAAGTACGGGACGACACGTGCAGGATTCCGTAAAACATTACCAGCGAGGGGCTAGATTGGTTAGGTTAGGTTATATTACGTTATAGACGTAAATAATGTTCCCACCGAGAAGTGGGGCCGAACCGCCAGGATTGTTGTGAAACACTACATTCGAGATGCAAGGGTGCCTTAGGTTAGGATATGTAACGTTATAGACGCATATAATGTCCCCACCGAGACGTACGGGACGACACAAAAGAGATTCTATAAAACATTCCCAGCGAGGGTGTAGATGGGTTAGGTTAGGTTATATTACGATATAGACGTATATAATGTGCTCATCGAGAAGTAGTGGCCCTCCCGCCACGAATGTTGGAAAATACTACATCGGAGATGTTAGGCTCCCTTAGGTTAGGATATATAACGTTCTAGACGTATATAATACCCCACCGAGAAGTACGGGACGACACGAACGGAATTCTGTAATACATTACCAGCGAGGTGCTAGATGGGTTAGGTTAGGTTATATTACGTTATAGACGTATATAATGTCCCCACCGAGAAGTACGGGACGACACGAACAGGATTCCGTAAAACATTACCAGCGAGGAGCTAGGATGGGTTAGGTTAGGTTATATTACGATGTAGACGTATATAATGTGCCCATCGATAAGTAGTGCCCGACCCGCCATGAATGTTGGAAAATACTACATCCGAGATGTTAAGTTGCCTTAAGTTAGGATATATAACGTTATAGACGTATATAATGTCCCCACCGAGAAGTACGGGACGACACGACCAGGATTCCGTAAAACATTACCAACGGGGGGCTAGATTGGTTAGGTTAGGTTATATTACGTTATAGACGTAAATAGTGTTCCCACCGAGAAGTGGGGCCGAACCGCCAGGAATGTTGTGAAACACTACATTCGAGATGTTAGGTTGCCTTATGTTAGAATATATAACGTTATTGACGCATATAATGTCCGCACCGAGACTTACGGAACGACACGAACTGGATTCTGTAAAACATAAGACGCGATGGTCTAGATGGGTTAGGTTAGGTTATATTACGATGTAGACGTATATAATGTGCCCACCGAGATGTAGGGGCCGACCCGCCAGGAATGTTGGAAAATACTACATCCGAGATGTTAAGTTGCCTTAGGTATGGATATATAACGTTATAGACGCATATAATGTCCCCACCGAGAAGTACGGGACGACACGAACAAGATTCCGTAAAACATTACCAGCGAGGAACTAGATGGGTTAGGTTAGGTTATATTACGATATGGACGTATATAATGTGCCCATCGATAAGTAGTGCCCGACCCGCTATGAATGTTGGACAATACTACATTCGAGATGTTAAGTTGCCTTAGGTTACGATATATAACGTTATAGACGTATATAATGTCCCCACCGAGAAGTACGGGACGACACGACCAGGATTCCGTAAAACATTACATACGGGGGGCTAGATTGGTTAGGTTAGGTTATATTACGTTATAGACGTAAATAATGTTCCCACCGAGAAGGCGGGCCGAACCGCCAGGAATGTTGTGAAACACTACATTCCAGATGTTAGGTTGCCTTAGGTTAGGATATATAACGTTATAGACGCATATAATGTCCCCACCGAGAAGTACGTGCCGACACGACAGGGATTCTGTAAAACATTACCAGCGAGGGGCTAGATGGGTTTGGTTAGGTTATATTACGTTATAGAAGTAAATAATGTTCCCACCGAGAAGTGGGGCCGAACCGCCAGGAATATTGTGAAATACTACATTCGAGATGTTAGGTTGCCTTCTAGTAATATATACAACGTTATAGACGTATAGAATGTCCCCAACGAGAAGTACGGCCCGACACGACCGGGATTCTGTAAAACATTATCACCGAGGAGCAAGATCGGTTATGTTATGTTATATTACGATATAGACGAATATAATGTGCCCACCGAGATGTAGGGGCCGACCTGGCAGGAATGTTGGAAAATACTACATCCGAGATGTTAAGTTGCCTTAGGTTAGGATATATAACGTTATAGACGTGTATAATGTCCCCACCGATAAGTACGGGACGACACGTCCAGGATTCTGTAAAACATTACCAGCGATGGGCTAGATGGGTTAGGTTAGGTTATATTACGTTATAGACGTATATAATGTTCCCACCGAGAAGTGGGGCCGACCCGCCAGGAATGTTGTGAAATACTACATTCGAGATGTTAGGTTGCCTTTTGGTAATATATACAACGTTATAGACGTATAGAATGTCCCCACCGAGAAGTACGGCCCGACAAGACCGGGATTCTGGAAAACATTATCACCGAGGAGCAAGATGGGTTATGTTATGTTATATTACGATATAGACGAATATAATGTGCCCACCGAGATGTAGGGGCCGACCTGGCAGGAATGTTGGAAATACTACATTCGAGATGTTAGGTTGCCTTAGGTTAGGATATATAACGATATAGACGCATGTAATGTCCCCACCGAGAAGTACGAGCCGACACTACAGGGATTCTGTAAAACATTACCAGCGACGGGCTAGATGGGTTAGGTTAGGTTATATTACGTTATAGACGTAAGTAATGTCCCCACCAAGAAGTGGGGCCGACACGCCAAGAATGTTGTGAAATACTACTTTCGAGATGTTAGGTTGCCTTATGGTAATATATACGACGTTATGGACGTATAGAATGTCCCCACCGAGAAGTACGGCCCGACATGACCGGGATTCTGTAAAACATTATCACCGAGGAGCAAGATGGGTTATGTTATGTTATATTACGATATAGACGTATATAATGTCCCCACCGAGATGTAGGGGCCGACCCGGCAGAAATGTTGGAAAATACTACATCCGAGATGTTAAGTTGCCTTAGGTTAGGATAAGTAACGTTATAGACATGTATAATGTCCCCACCGAGAAGTACCGGACGACACGACCAGGATTCTGTAAAACATTACCAGCGTGGGGCTAGATTGGTTAGGTTTGGTTATATTACGTTATAGACGAAAATAATGTTCCCACCGAGAAGTGGGGCCGACCCGACAGGAATGTTGGAAAATACTACATCCGAGATGTTAAGTTGCCTTAGGTTAGGATATATAACGTTATTGACGTATATAATGTCCGCACCGAGACGTACCGGACGACACGAACGGGATTCTGTAAAACGTTACCAGCGAGGTGCTAGATGGGTTAGGTTAGGTTATATTACGATATAGACGTATATAATGTGCCCACCGAGAAGTAGGGGCCGACCCGCGAGGAATGTTGGAAAATACTACATCCGAGATGTTAAGTTGCCTTAGGTTAGGATATATAACGCTATAGACGTATATAATGTCCGCACCGATACGTACAGGACGACACGAACGGGATTCTGTAAAACATTACCAGCGAGGGTCTAGATGGGTTAGGTGAGGTTATATTACGATATAGACGTATATAATGTACCCACCGAGAGGTAGGGGCCGACCCGCCAGGAATGTTGGAAAATACTACATGCGAGATGTTAAGTTGCCTTAAGTTAGGATATACAATGTTATAGGCGTATATAATGTTCCCACAGAGAAGTACGGGACGACACGACCAGGATTCCGTAAAACATTACCAGCGACTGCCTAGATTGGTTAGGTTAGGTTACATTACGTTATAGACGTATATAATGTTCCCACCGAGAAGTGGGGCCGACCCGCCAGGAATGTTGTGAAATACTACATTCGAGATGTTAGGTTGCCTTTTGGTAATATATACAACGTTATAGACGTATAGAATGTCCCCACCGAGAAGTACGGCCCGACAAGACCGGGATTCTGGAAAACATTATCACCGAGGAGCAAGATGGGTTATGTTATGTTATATTACGATATAGACGAATATAATGTGCCCACCGAGATGTAGGGGCCGACCTGGCAGGAATGTTGGAAATACTACATTCGAGATGTTAGGTTGCCTTAGGTTAGGATATATAACGATATAGACGCATGTAATGTCCCCACCGAGAAGTACGAGCCGACACTACAGGGATTCTGTAAAACATTACCAGCGACGGGCTAGATGGGTTAGGTTAGGTTATATTACGTTATAGACGTAAGTAATGTCCCCACCAAGAAGTGGGGCCGACACGCCAAGAATGTTGTGAAATACTACTTTCGAGATGTTAGGTTGCCTTATGGTAATATATACGACGTTATGGACGTATAGAATGTCCCCACCGAGAAGTACGGCCCGACATGACCGGGATTCTGTAAAACATTATCACCGAGGAGCAAGATGGGTTATGTTATGTTATATTACGATATAGACGTATATAATGTCCCCACCGAGATGTAGGGGCCGACCCGGCAGAAATGTTGGAAAATACTACATCCGAGATGTTAAGTTGCCTTAGGTTAGGATAAGTAACGTTATAGACATGTATAATGTCCCCACCGAGAAGTACCGGACGACACGACCAGGATTCTGTAAAACATTACCAGCGTGGGGCTAGATTGGTTAGGTTTGGTTATATTACGTTATAGACGAAAATAATGTTCCCACCGAGAAGTGGGGCCGACCCGACAGGAATGTTGGAAAATACTACATCCGAGATGTTAAGTTGCCTTAGGTTAGGATATATAACGTTATTGACGTATATAATGTCCGCACCGAGACGTACCGGACGACACGAACGGGATTCTGTAAAACGTTACCAGCGAGGTGCTAGATGGGTTAGGTTAGGTTATATTACGATATAGACGTATATAATGTGCCCACCGAGAAGTAGGGGCCGACCCGCGAGGAATGTTGGAAAATACTACATCCGAGATGTTAAGTTGCCTTAGGTTAGGATATATAACGCTATAGACGTATATAATGTCCGCACCGATACGTACAGGACGACACGAACGGGATTCTGTAAAACATTACCAGCGAGGGTCTAGATGGGTTAGGTGAGGTTATATTACGATATAGACGTATATAATGTACCCACCGAGAGGTAGGGGCCGACCCGCCAGGAATGTTGGAAAATACTACATGCGAGATGTTAAGTTGCCTTAAGTTAGGATATACAATGTTATAGGCGTATATAATGTTCCCACAGAGAAGTACGGGACGACACGACCAGGATTCCGTAAAACATTACCAGCGACTGCCTAGATTGGTTAGGTTAGGTTACATTACGTTATAGACGTAAATAATGTTCCCACCGAGAAGTGGCGCCGAACCGCCAGAAATGTTGGAAAATACTACATTCGAGATGTTAGGTTGCCTTAGGTTACGATATATAACGTTATAGACGTATATAATGTCCGCACCGATACGAACGGGACGACACGAACGGGATTCTGTAAAACATTACCTGCGAGGGTCTAGATGGGTTAGGTGAGGTTATATTACGTTATAGACGTATATAATATTCCCACCGAGAAGTGGGGCCGACCCGCCAGGAATGTTGATAAATACTACATTCGAGATGTTAGGTTGCCTTAGGTTAGGATATATAACGTTATAGACGCATATAATGTCCCCACCGAGACGTACGGGACGACACGAACGGGATTCTGTAAAACATTACCGGCGAGGGTCTAGATGGGTTAGGTTAGGTTATATTACGATATAGACGTATATAATGTGCCCATCGAGAAGTATTGGCCGACCCGCCAGGAATGTTGGAAGATACTACATCCGAGATGTTAGGTTCCGTTAGGTTAGGATATATAACGTTATAAACGTATATAATGTCCCCACCGAGACGTACGGGACGACACGAACGGGATTCTGTAAAACATTACCAGCGAGGTGCTAGATGGGTTAGGTTAGGTTATATTACGATATAGACGTATATAATGTGCCCACCGAGAGGTAGGGGCCGACCCGCCAGGAATGTTGGAAAATACTACATCCGAGATGTTAAGTTGCCTTAGGTTAGGATATATAACGTTATAGACGTATATAATGTCCGCACCGAGACGTACGGGACGACACGAACGGGATTCTGTAAAACATTACCGGCGAGGGTCTAGATGGGTTAGGTTAGGTTATATTACGATATAGACGTATATAATGTGCCCATCGAGAAGTATTGGCCGACCCGCCAGGAATGTTGGAAGATACTACATCCGAGATGTTAGGTTCCGTTAGGTTAGGATATATAACGTTATAAACGTATATAATGTGCCGACTGACAAGTACGGAACGACACGACCAGGATTCGGTAAAACATTACCAGCGAGGAGCTAGATCGGTTAGGTTAGGTTATATTACGATATAGACGTGAATAATGTTCCCACCGAGAAGTGGGGTCGACCCGCCAGGAATGTTGTAAAACACTACATTCGAGACGTTAGGTTGCCTTAGGTTAGGATATATAACGTTATAGTCGCATATAATGTCCCCACCGAGACGTACGGTACGACACGAACGAGATTCTGTAAAATATTACCAGCGAGGTTCTAGATGGGTTAGGTTAGGTTATATTACGATATAGACGTATATAATGTCCCCACCGAGAAGTAGGGGCTGACCAGCCAGTAATGTTGGAAAATACTACATTCGAGATGTTAAGTTGCCTTAGGATACGATATATAACGTTATAAACGTATATAATGTGCCGACTGACAAGTACGGAACGACACGACCAGGATTCGGTAAAACATTACCAGCGAGGAGCTAGATCGGTTAGGTTAGGTTATATTACGATATAGACGTGAATAATGTTCCCACCGAGAAGTGGGGTCGACCCGCCAGGAATGTTGTAAAACACTACATTCGAGACGTTAGGTTGCCTTAGGTTAGGATATATAACGTTATAGTCGCATATAATGTCCCCACCGAGACGTACGGTACGACACGAACGAGATTCTGTAAAATATTACCAGCGAGGTTCTAGATGGGTTAGGTTAGGTTATATTACGATATAGACGTATATAATGTCCCCACCGAGAAGTAGGTGCTGACCAGCCAGTAATGTTGGAAAATACTACATCCGAGATGTGAGGTTGCCTCAGGTTAGGATATATAACGTCATAGACGTATATAATATCACCACAGAGAGGTACGGTCCGACACGGCCGGGATTCTGTAAAACAATACCAGAGATGGGCTAGATGGGTTAGGTTAGGTTATCTTACGTTATAGACGTATATAATGTTCCCACCGGGAAGTAGGGGCCGACCCGCCAGGAATGTTGTAAAATACTACATCCGAGGAGTGAGGTTGCCTAAGGTTAGGATATATAACGTTATAGACGTAAGTAATGCTCCCACGGAGATGTACGGGCAGACACGAACGGGATTCTGTAAAACATTACCAGCGAGGGGCTAGATGGGTTAATTTAGACTATATTACGTTATATACGTATATAATGTTCCCACCGAGAAGTGGGGGCCGACCCGCCAGGAATGTTGTAAAATACTACATCCGAGATGTTAGGCTGCCTTAGGTTGGGATATTTAATGTTATAGACGTACATAATGTCCCCACCGAGAAGTACGGGCGGACACGACCGGGATTCTGTAAAACATTACCAGCGGGGGACTAGATGGGTTAGATTAGGTTATCTTACGTTATAGACGTATATAATGTTCCCACCGAGAAGTAGGGGCCGACCCGCCAGGAATGTTGTAAAAAACTACATCCGAGATGTTAGGCTGCCTTAGGTTAGGATATATAACGTTATAGACGTATATATTCTTCCCACCGAGACGTACGTGGCTACACGAACAGGATTCTAGAAAACATTCCCAGCGAGGGGCTAGATGGGTTAGGTTAGGTTAAATTGCGTTATAGACGTATATAATGATCCCACCGAGAAATAGGGGCCGGCTCGCCAGGAATGTTGTAAAATACAACATCCGCGGTGATAGGTTGCCTTAGGTTATGATATATAACATTATAGACGTATATAATGTTCCCACGGAGAGGTAGGGTCCGACACGGCCGGAATTATGTAAAACATTACCAGCCAGGAGCTAGATGGGTTAGGTTAGGTTATATTACGTTATAGACGTATATAATGTTTCCACCGAGAAGTATGGGCCGACCCGGAAGGAATGTTGTAAAATACTACATCCGAGATGTTAGGCTGCCTTAGGTTGGGATATATGCGGTAACAGACGTACATAATGTCCCGCCCGAGAAGTACGGGCCGACACGACCGGGATTCTGTAAAACATTACCAGCGGGGGGCTAGATGGGTTAGGTTAGGTTATATTACGTTATAAACGTACATAATGTTCCCACCGAGAAGTAGGGGCCGACCCGCCAGGAATGTTGTGAAATACTACATGCGAGGTGTGAGGTTGCCTCTGGTTAGGATATATAACGTTATAGACGTATACAATGTCCCCACAGAGAGGTACGGTCCGACACGGCCGGGATTCTGTAAAACAATACCAGAGATGGGCTAGATGGCTTAGGTTAGGTTATATTACGTTATAGACGTATATAATGTTTCCACCGAGATGTAGGGGCCGACCCGCCAGGAATGTTGTAAAATACTACATCCGAGATGTTAGGCTGCCTTAGGTTAGGATATATAACGTTATAGACGTATATAATGTCCCCACCGAGAAGTACGGGACGACACGAACGGGATTCTGTAAAACATTACCATCGAGGGTCTAGATTGGTTAGGTTAGGTTATATTACGATGTAGACGTATATAATATACCCACCGAGAAGTGGGGCCGACCCGCCACGAATGTTGGAAGATACTACATCCGAGATGTTACGTTCCGTTAGGTTAGGATATATAACGTTATAAACGTATATAATGTGCCCACCGACAAGTACGGAACGACACGACCAGGATTCGGTAAAACATTACCAGCGAGGAGCTAGATCGGTTAGGTTAGGTTATATTACGATATAGACGTGAATAATGTTCCCACCGAGAAGTGGGGTCGACCCGCCAGGAATGTTGTAAAACACTACATTCGAGACGTTAGGTTGCCTTAGGTTAGGATATATAACGTTATAGTCGCATATAATGTCCCCACCGAGACATACGGTACGACACGAACGAGATTCTGTAAAATATTACCAGCGAGGTTCTAGATGGGTTAGGTTAGGTTATATTACGATATAGACGTATATAATGTCCCCACCGAGAAGTAGGGGCTGACCAGCCAGTAATGTTGGAAAATACTACATTCGAGATGTTAAGTTGCCTTAGGTTACGATATATAACGTTATAGACGTATATAATGTCCCCACCGAGAAGTACGGGACGACACGACCAGGATTCTGTAAAACATTACCAGTGAGGGGCTAGATGGGTTAGGTTAGCTTATATTACGTTATAGACGTATATAATGTTCCCACCGAGAAGTGGGGCCGACCCGCCAGAAATGTTGTGAAATACTACATTCGACACGTTAGGTTGCCTTAGATTAGGATATATAACGCTATAGACGCATATAACGTTCCCAGCGAGAAGTACGAGCCGACACGACAGGGATTCCGCAAAACATTACCAGCGATGGGCTAGATTAGTTAGGTTAGGTTACATTACGTTATAGACTTAAATAATGTTCCCACCGAGAAGTGGGGCCGAACCGCCAGGATTGTTGTGAAATACTACAGTCGAGATGTTAGGTTGCCTTAGGTTAGGATATGTAACGTTATAGACGTATATAATGTCCGCACCGAGACGTACGGGACGACACGAACGGGATTCTGTAAAACATTACCGGCGGGGGTCTAGATGGGTTATGTTAGGTTATATTACGATATAGACGTATATAATGTGCCCATCGAGAAGTAGTGGCCGACCCGCCAGGAATGTTGGAAGATACTACATCCGAGATGTTAGGTTCCCTTAGGATAGGATATATAACGTTATAGACGTATATAATGTCCGCACCGATACGAACGGGACGACACGAACGGGATTCTGTAAAACATTACCTGCGAGGGTCTAGATGGGTTAGGTGAGGTTATATTACGTTATAGACGTATATAATATTCCCACCGAGAAGTGGGGCCGACCCGCCAGGAATGTTGATAAATACTACATTCGAGATGTTAGGTTGCCTTAGGTTAGGATATATAACGTTATAGACGCATATAATGTCCCCACCGAGACGTACGGGACGACACGAACGGGATTCTGTAAAACATTACCGGCGAGGGTCTAGATGGGTTAGGTTAGGTTATATTACGATATAGACGTATATAATGTGCCCATCGAGAAGTATTGGCCGACCCGCCAGGAATGTTGGAAGATACTACATCCGAGATGTTAGGTTCCGTTAGGTTAGGATATATAACGTTATAAACGTATATAATGTCCCCACCGAGACGTACGGGACGACACGAACGGGATTCTGTAAAACATTACCAGCGAGGTGCTAGATGGGTTAGGTTAGGTTATATTACGATATAGACGTATATAATGTGCCCACCGAGAGGTAGGGGCCGACCCGCCAGGAATGTTGGAAAATACTACATCCGAAATGTTAAGTTGCCTTAGGTTAGGATATATAACGTTATAGACGTATATAATGTCCGCACCGAGACGTACGGGACGACACGAACGGGATTCTGTAAAACATTACCGGCGAGGGTCTAGATGGGTTAGGTTAGGTTATATTACGATATAGACGTATATAATGTGCCCATCGAGAAGTATTGGCCGACCCGCCAGGAATGTTGGAAGATACTACATCCGAGATGTTAGGTTCCGTTAGGTTAGGATATATAACGTTATAAACGTATATAATGTGCCGACTGACAAGTACGGAACGACACGACCAGGATTCGGTAAAACATTACCAGCGAGGAGCTAGATCGGTTAGGTTAGGTTATATTACGATATAGACGTGAATAATGTTCCCACCGAGAAGTGGGGTCGACCCGCCAGGAATGTTGTAAAACACTACATTCGAGACGTTAGGTTGCCTTAGGTTAGGATATATAACGTTATAGTCGCATATAATGTCCCCACCGAGACGTACGGTACGACACGAACGAGATTCTGTAAAATATTACCAGCGAGGTTCTAGATGGGTTAGGTTAGGTTATATTACGATATAGACGTATATAATGTCCCCACCGAGAAGTAGGGGCTGACCAGCCAGTAATGTTGGAAAATACTACATTCGAGATGTTAAGTTGCCTTAGGATACGATATATAACGTTATAGACGTATATAATGTCCCCACCGAGAAGTACGGGACGACAGGACCAGGATTCTGTAAAACATTACCAGTGAGGGGCTAGATGGGTTAGGTTAGCTTATATTACGTTATAGACGTATATAATGTTCCCACCGAGAAGTGGGGCCGACCCGCCAGAAAGGTTGTGAAATACTACATTCGACACGTTAGGTTGCCTTAGATTAGGATATATAACGCTATAGACGCATATAACGTCCCCAGCGAGAAGTACGAGCCGACACGACAGGGATTCCGCAAAACATTACCAGCGATGGGCTAGATGGGTTAGGTTAGGTTATATTACGTTATAGACGTATATAATGTTCCCACCGAGAAGTGGGGCCGACCCGCCAGGAATGTTGTGAAATACTACATTCGAGATGTTAGGTTGCCTTTTGGTAATATATACAACGTTATAGACGTATAGAATGTCCCCACCGAGAAGTACGGCCCGACAAGACCGGGATTCTGGAAAACATTATCACCGAGGAGCAAGATGGGTTATGTTATGTTATATTACGATATAGATGAATATAATGTGCCCACCGAGATGTAGGGGCCGACCCGGCAGGAATGTTGGAAAATACTACGTCCCAGATGTTAAGTTGCCTTAGGTTAGGATATATAACGTTATAGACGTGTATAATGTCCCCACCGATAGGTACGGGACGACACGTCCAGGATTCTGTAAAACATTACCAGCGATGGGCTAGATGGGTTAGATTAGGTTATATTACGTTATAGACGTATATAATATACCCACCGAGAAGTGGGGCCGACCCGCCAGGAATGTTGTTAAATACTACATTCGAGATGTTAGGTTGCCTTAGGTTAGGATATATAAAGTTATAGACGCATATAATGTCCCCACCGAGTCGTACGGGACGACACGAACGGGATTCTGTAAAACATTACCAGCGAGGTGCTAGATGGGTTAGGTTAGGTTATATTACGATATAGACGTATATAATGTGCCCACCGAGAAGTAGGGGCCGACCCGCCAGGAATGTTGGAAAATACTACATCCGAGATGTTAAGTTGCCTTAAGTTACGATATATAACGTTATAGACGTATATAATGTCCGCACCGAGACGTACGGAACGACACGACAAGGATTCGGTAAAACATTACCAGCGAGGAGCTAGATCGGTTAGGTTAGGTTATATTACGATATAGACGTGAATAATGTTCCCACCGAGAAGTGGCCCGACCCGCCAGGAATGTTGGAAAATACTACATGCGAAATGTTAAGTTGCCTTAAGTTAGGATACACAATGTTATAGGCGTATATAATGTTCCCACCGAGAAGTACGGGACGACACGACCAGGATTCCGTAAAACATTACCAGCGACTGCCTAGATTGGTTAGGTTAGGTTACATTACGTTATAGACGTAAATAATGTTCCCAACGAGAAGTGGCGCCGAACCGCCAGGAATGTTGTGAAACACTACATTCGAGATGTTAGGTTGCCTTAGGTTAGGATATATAACGTTATAGACGTATATAATGTCTCCACCGAGAAGTACGGTAAGACACGACCAGGATTCCGTAAAACATTACCAGCGAGGGGCTAGATGGGTTAGGTTAGGTTATATTACGTTATAGACGTATATAATGTTCCCACCGAGAAGTGGGGCCGACCCGCCAGGAATGTTGTGAAATACTACATTCGAGATGTTAGGTTGCCTTTTGGTAATATATACAACGTTATAGACGTATAGAATGTCCCCACCGAGAAGTACGGCCCGACAAGACCGGGATTCTGGAAAACATTATCACCGAGGAGCAAGATGGGTTATATTATGTTATATTACGATATAGACGAATATAATGTGCCCACCGAGATGTAGGGGCCGACCCGGCAGGAATTTGGAAAATACTACATCCGAGATGTTAAGTTGCCTTAGGTTAGGATATATAACGTTATAGACGTGTATAATGTCCCCACCGATAAGTACGGGACGACACGTCCAGAATTCTGTAAAACATTACCAGCGAGGGGCTAGGTGGGTTTGGTTAGGTTATATTACGTTATAGAAGTAAATAATGTTCCCACCGAGAAGTGGGGCCCACCGGCCAGTAATGTTGTGAAATACTACATTCGAGATGTTAGGTTGCCTTTTGGTAATATATACAACGTTATAGACGTATAGAATGTCCCCACCGAGAAGTACGGCCCGACACGACCGGGATTCCGTAAAACATTATCTCCGAGGAGCAAGATGGGTTATATTATGTTATATTACGATATAGACGAATATAATGTGCCCACCGAGATGTAGGGGCCGACCCGGCAGGAATTTGGAAAATACTACATCCGAGATGTTAAGTTGCCTTAGGTTAGGATATATAACGTTATAGACGTGTATAATGTCCCCACCGATAAGTACGGGACGACACGTCCAGGATTCTGTAAAACATTACCAGCGATGGGCTAGATGGGTTAGGTTAGGTTATATTACGTTATAGACGTATATAATGTTCCCACCGAGAAGTGGGGCCGACCCGCCAGGAATGTTGTGAAATACTACATTCGAGATGTTAGGTTGCCTTATGGTAATATATACGACGTTATGGACGTATAGAATGTCCCCACCGAGAAGTACGGTAAGACACGACCAGGATTCCGTAAAACATTACCGGCGAGGGTCTAGATGGGTTAGGTTAGGTTATATTACGATATAGACGTATATAATGTGCCCATCGAGAAGTATTGGCCGACCCGCCAGGAATGTTGGAAGATACTACATCCGAGATGTTAGGTTCCGTTAGGTTAGGATATATAACGTTATAAACGTATATAATGTGCCGACTGACAAGTACGGAACGACACGACCAGGATTCGGTAAAACATTACCAGCGAGGAGCTAGATCGGTTAGGTTAGGTTATATTACGATATAGACGTGAATAATGTTCCCACCGAGAAGTGGGGTCGACCCGCCAGGAATGTTGTAAAACACTACATTCGAGACGTTAGGTTGCCTTAGGTTAGGATATATAACGTTATAGTCGCATATAATGTCCCCACCGAGACGTACGGTACGACACGAACGAGATTCTGTAAAATATTACCAGCGAGGTTCTAGATGGGTTAGGTTAGGTTATATTACGATATAGACGTATATAATGTCCCCACCGAGAAGTAGGGGCTGACCAGCCAGTAATGTTGGAAAATACTACATTCGAGATGTTAAGTTGCCTTAGGATACGATATATAACGTTATAGACGTATATAATGTCCCCACCGAGAAGTACGGGACGACAGGACCAGGATTCTGTAAAACATTACCAGTGAGGGGCTAGATGGGTTAGGTTAGCTTATATTACGTTATAGACGTATATAATGTTCCCACCGAGAAGTGGGGCCGACCCGCCAGAAAGGTTGTGAAATACTACATTCGACACGTTAGGTTGCCTTAGATTAGGATATATAACGCTATAGACGCATATAACGTCCCCAGCGAGAAGTACGAGCCGACACGACAGGGATTCCGCAAAACATTACCAGCGATGGGCTAGATGGGTTAGGTTAGGTTATATTACGTTATAGACGTATATAATGTTCCCACCGAGAAGTGGGGCCGACCCGCCAGGAATGTTGTGAAATACTACATTCGAGATGTTAGGTTGCCTTTTGGTAATATATACAACGTTATAGACGTATAGAATGTCCCCACCGAGAAGTACGGCCCGACAAGACCGGGATTCTGGAAAACATTATCACCGAGGAGCAAGATGGGTTATGTTATGTTATATTACGATATAGATGAATATAATGTGCCCACCGAGATGTAGGGGCCGACCCGGCAGGAATGTTGGAAAATACTACGTCCCAGATGTTAAGTTGCCTTAGGTTAGGATATATAACGTTATAGACGTGTATAATGTCCCCACCGATAGGTACGGGACGACACGTCCAGGATTCTGTAAAACATTACCAGCGATGGGCTAGATGGGTTAGATTAGGTTATATTACGTTATAGACGTATATAATATACCCACCGAGAAGTGGGGCCGACCCGCCAGGAATGTTGTTAAATACTACATTCGAGATGTTAGGTTGCCTTAGGTTAGGATATATAAAGTTATAGACGCATATAATGTCCCCACCGAGTCGTACGGGACGACACGAACGGGATTCTGTAAAACATTACCAGCGAGGTGCTAGATGGGTTAGGTTAGGTTATATTACGATATAGACGTATATAATGTGCCCACCGAGAAGTAGGGGCCGACCCGCCAGGAATGTTGGAAAATACTACATCCGAGATGTTAAGTTGCCTTAAGTTACGATATATAACGTTATAGACGTATATAATGTCCGCACCGAGACGTACGGAACGACACGACAAGGATTCGGTAAAACATTACCAGCGAGGAGCTAGATCGGTTAGGTTAGGTTATATTACGATATAGACGTGAATAATGTTCCCACCGAGAAGTGGCCCGACCCGCCAGGAATGTTGGAAAATACTACATGCGAAATGTTAAGTTGCCTTAAGTTAGGATACACAATGTTATAGGCGTATATAATGTTCCCACCGAGAAGTACGGGACGACACGACCAGGATTCCGTAAAACATTACCAGCGACTGCCTAGATTGGTTAGGTTAGGTTACATTACGTTATAGACGTAAATAATGTTCCCAACGAGAAGTGGCGCCGAACCGCCAGGAATGTTGTGAAACACTACATTCGAGATGTTAGGTTGCCTTAGGTTAGGATATATAACGTTATAGACGTATATAATGTCTCCACCGAGAAGTACGGTAAGACACGACCAGGATTCCGTAAAACATTACCAGCGAGGGGCTAGATGGGTTAGGTTAGGTTATATTACGTTATAGACGTATATAATGTTCCCACCGAGAAGTGGGGCCGACCCGCCAGGAATGTTGTGAAATACTACATTCGAAATGTTAGGTTGCCTTTTGGTAATATATACAACGTTATAGACGTATAGAATGTCCCCACCGAGAAGTACGGCCCGACAAGACCGGGATTCTGGAAAACATTATCACCGAGGAGCAAGATGGGTTATGTTATGTTATATTACGATATAGACGAATATAATGTGCCCACCGAGATGTAGGGGCCGACCCGGCAGGAATGTTGGAAATACTACATTCGAGATGTTAGGTTGCCTTAGGTTAGGATATATAACGTTATAGACGTGTATAATGTCCCCACCGATAAGTACGGGACGACACGTCCAGAATTCTGTAAAACATTACCAGCGAGGGGCTAGGTGGGTTTGGTTAGGTTATATTACGTTATAGAAGTAAATAATGTTCCCACCGAGAAGTGGGGCCCACCGGCCAGTAATGTTGTGAAATACTACATTCGAGATGTTAGGTTGCCTTTTGGTAATATATACAACGTTATAGACGTATAGAATGTCCCCACCGAGAAGTACGGCCCGACACGACCGGGATTCCGTAAAACATTATCTCCGAGGAGCAAGATGGGTTATATTATGTTATATTACGATATAGACGAATATAATGTGCCCACCGAGATGTAGGGGCCGACCCGGCAGGAATTTGGAAAATACTACATCCGAGATGTTAAGTTGCCTTAGGTTAGGATATATAACGTTATAGACGTGTATAATGTCCCCACCGATAAGTACGGGACGACACGTCCAGGATTCTGTAAAACATTACCAGCGATGGGCTAGATGGGTTAGGTTAGGTTATATTACGTTATAGACGTATATAATGTTCCCACCGAGAAGTGGGGCCGACCCGCCAGGAATGTTGTGAAATACTACATTCGAGATGTTAGGTTGCCTTATGGTAATATATACGACGTTATGGACGTATAGAATGTCCCCACCGAGAAGTACGGTAAGACACGACCAGGATTCCGTAAAACATTACCAGCGAGGGGCTAGATGGGTTAGGTTAGGTTATATTACGTTATAGACGTATATAATGTTCCCACCGAGAAGTGGGGCCGACCCGCCAGGAATGTTGTGAAATACTACATTCGAGATGTTAGGTTGCCTTATGGTAATATATACGACGTTATGGACGTATAGAATGTCCCCACCGAGAAGTACGGTAAGACACGACCAGGATTCCGTAAAACATTACCAGCGAGGTTCTAGATGGGTTAGGTTAGGTTATATTACGATATAGATGTATATAATGTGCCCATCGAGAAGTAGTGGCCGACCCGCCAGGAATGTTGGAAGATACTACATCCGAGATGTTAGGTTCCGTTAGGTTAGGATATATAACGTTATAAACGTATATAATGTGCCCACCGACAAGTACGGGACGACACGACCAGGATTCCGTAAAACATTACCAGCGAGGAGCTAGATCGGTTAGGTTAGGTTATATTACGGTATAGACGTGAATAATGTTCCCACCGAGAAGTGGGGACGACCCGCCAGGAATGTTGTGAAACACTACATTCGAGATGTTAGGTTGCCTTAGGTTAGGATATATAACGTTATAGTCGCATATAATGTCCCCACCGAGACGTACGGGACGACACGAACGAGATTCTGTAAAATATTACCAGCGAGGTTCTAGATGGGTTAGGTTAGGTTATATTACGATATAGACGTATATAATGTCCCCACCGAGAAGTAGGAGCTGACCAGCCAGTAATGTTGGAAAATACTACATTCGAGATGTTAAGTTGCCTTAGGTTACGATATATAACGTTATAGACGTATATAATGTCCCCACCGATAAGTAAGGGACGACACGAACGGGATTCTGTAAAACATTACCATCGAGGGTCTAGATGGGTTAGGTTAGGTTATATTACGTTATAGACGTATATAATGTTCCCACCGAGAAGTGGGGCCGACTCGCCAGAAATGTTGTTAAATACTACATTCGAGATGTTAGGTTGCCTTAGGTTAGGATATATGACGTTATAGACGCATATAATGTCCCCACCGAGACGTACGGGACGACACGAACGGGATTCTGTAAAACATTACCAGCGAGGTGCTAGATGGGTTAGGTTTGGTTATATTACGATATAGACGTATATAATGTGCCCACCGAGAAGTAGGGGCCGACCCGCCAGGAATGTTGGAAAATACTACATCCGAGATGTTAAGTTGCCTTAGATTAGGATATATAACGTTATAGACGTATATAATGTCCGCACCGAGACGTACGGGACGACACGAACGGGATTCTGTAAAACATTACCAGCGGAGGTCTAGATGGGTTATGTTAGGTTATATTACGATATAGACGTATATAATGTGCCCATCGAAAAGTAGTGGCCGACCCGCCAGGAATGTTGGAAGATACTACATCCGAGATGTTAGGTTCCCTTAGGATAGGATATATAACGTTATAGACGAATATAATGTCCGCACCGATACGTACGGGACGACACGAACGGGATTCTGTAAAACATTACCAGCGAGGTTCTAGATGGGTTAGGTTAGGTTATATTACGATATAGACGTATATAATGTACCCACCGAGAAGTAGGGGCCGACCCGCCACGAATGTTGGAAAATACTACATGCGAGATGTTAGTTGCCTTAAGTTAGGATGTACAATGTTATAGGCGTATATAATGTTCCCACCGAGAAGTACGGGACGACACGACCAGGATTCCGTAAAACATTACCAGCGAGGTGCTAGATGGGTTAAGTTAGGTTATATTACGATATAGACGAATATAATGTGCCCACCGAGATGTAGGGGCCGACCCGGCAGGAAAGTTGGAAAATACTACATCCGAGATGTTATGTTGCCTTAGGTTAGGATATATAACGTTATGGACGTGTATAATGTCCCCACCGATAAGTACGGGACGACACGTCCAGAATTCTGTAAAACATTACCAGCGAGGGGCTAGATGGGTTTGGTTAGGTTATATTACGTTATAGAAGTAAATAATGTTCCCACCGAGAAGTGGGGCCCACCGGCCAGTAATGTTGTGAAATACTACATTCGAGATGTTAGGTTGCCTTTTGGTAATATATACAACGTTATAGACGTATAGAATGTCCCCACCGAGAAGTACGGCCCGACACGACCGGGATTCCGTAAAACATTATCACCGAGGAGCAAGATGGGTTATGTTATGTTATATTACGATATAGACAAATATAATGTGCCCACCGAGATGTAAGCGCCGACCCGGCAGGAATGTTGGAAATACTACATTCGAGATGTTAAGTTGCCTTAGGTTACGATATATAACGTTATAGACGTATATAATGTCCCCACCGATAAGTAAGGGACGACACGAACGGGATTCTGTAAAACATTACCATCGAGGGTCTAGATGGGTTAGGTTAGGTTATATTACGTTATAGACGTATATATTGTTCCCACCGAGAAGTGGGGCCGACCCGCCAGAAATGTTGTTAAATACTACATTCGAGATGTTAGGTTGCCTTAGGTTAGGATATATGACGTTATAGACGCATATAATGTCCCCACCGAGACGTACGGGACGACACGAACGGGATTCTGTAAAACATTACCAGCGAGGTGCTAGATGGGTTAGGTTTGGTTATATTACGATATAGACGTATATAATGTGCCCACCGAGAAGTAGGGGCCGACCCGCCAGGAATGTTGGAAAATACTACATCCGAGATGTTAAGTTGCCTTAGATTAGGATATATAACGTTATAGACGTATAGAATGTCCCCACCGAGAAGTACGGCCCGACAAGACCGGGATTCTGGAAAACATTATCACCGAGGAGCAAGATGGGTTATGTTATGTTATATTACGATATAGACGAATATAATGTGCCCACCGAGATGTAGGGGCCGACCCGGCAGGAATGTTGGAAATACTACATTCGAGATGTTAGGTTGCCTTATGGTAATATATACGACGTTATGGACGTATAGAATGTCCCCACCGAGAAGTACGGTAAGACACGACCAGGATTCCGTAAAACATTACCAGCGAGGTTCTAGATGGGTTAGGTTAGGTTATATTACGATATAGACGTATATAATGTGCCCATCGAGAAGTAGTGACCGACCCGCCAGGAATGTTGGAAGATACTACATCCGAGATGTTAGGTTCCGTTAGGTTAGGATATATAACGTTATAAACGTATATAATGTGCCCACCGACAAGTACGGGACGACACGACCAGGATTCCGTAAAACATTACCAGCGAGGAGCTAGATCGGTTAGGTTAGGTTATATTACGGTATAGACGTGAATAATGTTCCCACCGAGAAGTGGGGACGACCCGCCAGGAATGTTGTGAAACACTACATTCGAGATGTTAGGTTGCCTTAGGTTAGGATATATAACGTTATAGTCGCATATAATGTCCCCATCGAGACGTACGGGACGACACGAACGAGATTCTGTAAAATATTACCAGCGAGGTTCTAGATGGGTTAGGTTAGGTTATATTACGATATAGACGTATATAATGTCCCCACCGAGAAGTAGGGGCTGACCAGCCAGTAATGTTGGAAAATACTACATTCGAGATGTTAAGTTGCCTTAGGTTACGATATATAACGTTATAGACATATATAATGTCCCCACCGATAAGTAAGGGACGACACGAACGGGATTCTGTAAAACATTACCATCGAGGGTCTAGATGGGTTATGTTAGGTTATATTACGTTATAGACGTATATAATGTTCCCACCGAGAAGTGGGGCCGACCCGCCAGAAATGTTGTTAAATACTACATTCGAGATGTTAGGTTGCCTTAGGTTAGGATATATGACGTTATAGACGCATATAATGTCCCCACCGAGACGTACGGGACGACACGAACGGGATTCTGTAAAACATTACCAGCGAGGTGCTAGATGGGTTAGGTTTGGTTATATTACGATATAGACGTATATAATGTGCCCACCGAGAAGTAGGGGCCGACCCGCCAGGAATGTTGGAAAATACTACATCCGAGATGTTAAGTTGCCTTAGATTAGGATATATAACGTTATAGACGTATATAATGTCCGCACCGAGACGTACGGGACGACACGAACGGGATTCTGTAAAACATTACCAGCGGAGGTCTAGATGGGTTATGTTAGGTTATATTACGATATAGACGTATATAATGTGCCCATCGAAAAGTAGTGGCCGACCCGCCAGGAATGTTGGAAGATACTACATCCGAGATGTTACGTTCCCTTAGGATAGGATATATAACGTTATAGACGTATATAATGTCCGCACCGATACGTACGGGACGACACGAACGGGATTCTGTAAAACATTACCAGCGAGGTTCTAGATGGGTTAGGTTAGGTTATATTACGATATAGACGTATATAATGTACCCACCGAGAAGTAGGGGCCGACCCGCCACGAATGTTGGAAAATACTACATGCGAGATGTTAGTTGCCTTAAGTTAGGATGTACAATGTTATAGGCGTATATAATGTTCCCACCGAGAAGTACGGGACGACACGACCAGGATTCCGTAAAACATTACCAGCGAGGTGCTAGATGGGTTAAGTTAGGTTATATTACGATATAGACGAATATAATGTGCCCACCGAGATGTAGGGGCCGACCCGGCAGGAAAGTTGGAAAATACTACATCCGAGATGTTATGTTGCCTTAGGTTAGGATATATAACGTTATAGACGTGTATAATGTCCCCACCGATAAGTACGGGACGACACGTCCAGAATTCTGTAAAACATTACCAGCGAGGGGCTAGATGGGTTTGGTTAGGTTATATTACGTTATAGAAGTAAATAATGATCCCACCGAGAAGTGGGGCCCACCGGCCAGTAATGTTGTGAAATACTACATTCGAGATGTTAGGTTGCCTTTTGGTAATATATACAACGTTATAGACGTATAGAATGTCCCCACCGAGAAGTACGGCCCGACACGACCGGGATTCCGTAAAACATTATCACCGAGGAGCAAGATGGGTTATGTTATGTTATATTACGATATAGACAAATATAATGTGCCCACCGAGATGTAAGCGCCGACCCGGCAGGAATGTTGGAAATACTACATTCGAGATGTTAGGTTGCATTAGGTTAGGATATATAACGTTATAGGCGCATGTAATGTCCCCACCGAGAAGTACGAGCCGACACTACAGGGATTCTGTAAAACATTACCAGCGACGGGCTATATGGGTTAGGTTAGGTTATATTACGTTATAGACGTAAGTAATGTCCCCACCAAGAAGTGGGGCCGACACGCCAAGAATGTTGTGAAACACTACTTTCTAGATGTTAGGTTGCCTTATGGTAATATATACGACGTTATAGACGTATAGAATGTCCCCACCGAGAAGTACGGCCCGACATGACCGGGATTCTGTAAAACATTATCTCCGAGGAGCAAGATGGGTTATATTATGTTATATTACGATATAGACGAATATAATGTGCCCACCGAGATATAGGGGCCGACCCGGCAGGAATTTGGAAAATACTACATCCGAGATGTTAAGTTGCCTTAGGTTAGGATATATAACGTTATAGACGTGTGTAACGTCCCCACCGATAAGTACGGGACGACACGTCCAGGATTCTGTAAAACATTACCAGCGATGGGCTAGATGGGTTAGGTTAGGTTATATTACGTTATAGACGTATATAATGTTCCCACCGAGAAGTGGGGCCGACCCGCCAGGAATGTTGGAAAATACTACATCCGAGATATTAAGTTGCCTTAGATTAGGATATATAACGTTATAGACGTATATAATGTCCGCACCGAGACGTACGGGACGACACGAACGGGATTCTGTAAAACATTACCAGCGAGGGTCTAGATGGGTTAGGTTAGGTTATATTACGATATAGACGTATATAATGTGCCCATCGAGAAGTAGTGGCCGACCCGCCAGTAATGTTGGAAAATACTACATTCGAGATGTTAGGTTCCGTTAGGTTACGATATATAACGTTATAGACGTATATAATGTCCCCACCGATAAGTAAGGGACGACACGAACGGGATTCTGTAAAACATTACCATCGAGGGTCTAGATGGGTTAGGTTAGGTTATATTACGTTATACACGTATATAATGTTCCCACCGAGAAGTGGGGCCGACCCGCCAGAAATGTTGTTAAATACTACATTCGAGATGTTAGGTTGCCTTAGGTTAGGATATATGACGTTATAGACGAATATAATGTCCCCACCGAGACGTACGGGACGACACGAACGGGATTCTGTAAAACATTACCAGCGAGGTGCTAGATGGGTTAGGTTTGGTTATATTACGATATAGACGTATATAATGTGCCCACCGAGAAGTAGGGGCCGACCCGCCAGGAATGTTGGAAAATACTACATCCGAGATGTTAAGTTGCCTTAGATTAGGATATATAACGTTATAGACGTATATAATGTCCGCACCGATACGTACGGGACGACACGAACGGGATTCTGTAAAACATTACCAGCGAGGTTCTAGATGGGTTAGGTTAGGTTATATTACGATATAGACGTATATAATGTACCCACCGAGAAGTAGGGGCCGACCCGCCACGAATGTTGGAAAATACTACATGCGGGATGTTAGTTGCCTTAAGTTAGGATGTACAATGTTATAGGCGTATATAATGTTCCCACCGAGAAGTACGGGACGACACGACCAGCATTCCGTAAAACATTACCAGCGAGGTGCTAGATGGGTTAAGTTAGGTTATATTACGATATAGACGAATATAATGTGCCCACCGAGATGTAGGGGCCGACCCGGCAGGAAAGTTGGAAAATACTACATCCGAGATGTTATGTTGCCTTAGGTTAGGATATATAACGTTATAGACGTGTATAATGTCCCCACCGATAAGTACGGGACGACACGTCCAGAATTCTGTAAAACATTACCAGCGAGGGGCTAGATGGGTTTGGTTAGGTTATATTACGTTATAGAAGTAAATAATGTTCCCACCGAGAAGTGGGGCCCACCGGCCAGTAATGTTGTGAAATACTACATTCGAGATGTTAGGTTGCCTTTTGGTAATATATACAACGTTATAGACGTATAGAATGTCCCCACCGAGAAGTACGGCCCGACACGACCGGGATTCCGTAAAACATTATCACCGAGGAGCAAGATGGGTTATGTTATGTTATATTACGATATAGACAAATATAATGTGCCCACCGAGATGTAAGCGCCGACCCGGCAGGAATGTTGGAAATACTACATTCGAGATGTTAGGTTGCATTAGGTTAGGATATATAACGTTATAGACGCATGTAATGTCCCCACCGAGAAGTACGAGCCGACACTACAGGGATTCTGTAAAACATTACCAGCGACGGGCTATATGGGTTAGGTTAGGTTATATTACGTTATAGACGTAAGTAATGTCCCCACCAAGAAGTGGGGCCGACACGCCAAGAATGTTGTGAAACACTACTTTCTAGATGTTAGGTTGCCTTATGGTAATATATACGACGTTATAGACGTATAGAATGTCCCCACCGAGAAGTACGGCCCGACATGACCGGGATTCTGTAAAACATTATCTCCGAGGAGCAAGATGGGTTATATTATGTTATATTACGATATAGACGAATATAATGTGCCCACCGAGATGTAGGGGCCGACCCGGCAGGAATTTGGAAAATACTACATCCGAGATGTTAAGTTGCCTTAGGTTAGGATATATAACGTTATAGACGTGTGTAACGTCCCCACCGATAAGTACGGGACGACACGTCCAGGATTCTGTAAAACATTACCAGCGATGGGCTAGATGGGTTAGGTTAGGTTATATTACGTTATAGACGTATATAATGTTCCCACCGAGAAGTGGGGCCGACCCGCCAGGAATGTTGGAAAATACTACATCCGAGATATTAAGTTGCCTTAGATTAGGATATATAACGTTATAGACGTATATAATGTCCGCACCGAGACGTACGGGACGACACGAACGGGATTCTGTAAAACATTACCAGCGAGGGTCTAGATGGGTTAGGTTAGGTTATATTACGATATAGACGTATATAATGTCCCCACCGAGAAGTAGGGGCTGACCAGCCAGTAAAGTTGGAAAATACTACATTCGAGATGTTAAGTTGCCTTAGGTTACGATATATAACGTTATAGACGTATATAATGTCCCCACCGATAAGTAAGGGACGACACGAACGGGATTCTGTAAAACATTACCATCGAGGGTCTAGATGGGTTAGGTTAGGTTATATTACGTTATAGACGTATATATTGTTCCCACCGAGAAGTGGGGCCGACCCGCCAGAAATGTTGTTAAATACTACATTCGAGATGTTAGGTTGCCTTAGGTTAGGATATATGACGTTATAGACGCATATAATGTCCCCACCGAGACGAACGGGACGACACGAACGGGATTCTGTAAAACATTACCAGCGAGGTGCTAGATGGGTTAGGTTTGGTTATATTACGATATAGACGTATATAATGTGCCCACCGAGAAGTAGGGGCCGACCCGCCAGGAATGTTGGAAAATACTACATCCGAGATGTTAAGTTGCCTTAGATTAGGATATATAACGTTATAGACGTATATAATGTCCGCACCGAGACGTACGGGACGACACGAACGGGATTCTGTAAAACATTACCAGCGAGGGTCTAGATGGGTTAGGTGAGGTTATATTACGTTATAGACGTATATAATGTTCCCACCGAGAAGTGGGGCCAACCCGCCAGGAATGTTGTGAAATACTACATTCGAGATGTTAGGTTGCCTTTTGGTAATATATACAACGTTATAGACGTATAGAATGTCCCCACCGAGAAGTACGGCCCGACAAGCCCGGGATTCTGGAAAACATTATCACCGAGGAGCAAGATGGGTTATGTTATGTTATATTACGATATAGACGAATATAATGTGCCCACCGAGATGTAGGGGCCGACCCGGCAGGAATGTTGGAAATACTACATTCGAGATGTTAGGTTGCCTTAGGTTAGGATATATAACGTTATAGACGTGTATAATGTCCCCACCGATAAGTACGGGACGACACGTCCAGGATTCTGTAAAACATTACCAGCGAGGGGCTAGATGGGTTTGGTTAGGTTATATTACGTTACAGAAGTAAATAATGTTCCCACCGAGAAGTGGGGCCCACCGGCCAGTAATGTTGTGAAATACTACATTCGAGATGTTAGGTTGCCTTTTGGTAATATATACAACGTTATAGACGTATAGAATGTCCCCACCGATAAGTACGGCCCGACACGACCGGGATTCCGTAAAACATTATCTCCGAGGAGCAAGATGGGTTATATTATGTTATATTACGATATAGACGAATATAATGTGCCCACCGAGATGTAGGGGCCGACCCGGCAAGAATTTGGAAAATACTACATCCGAGATGTTAAGTTGCCTTAGGTTAGGATATATAACGTTATAGACGTGTATAATGTACCCACCGATAAGTACGGGACGACACGTCCAGGATTCTGTAAAACATTACCAGCGATGGGCTAGATGGGTTAGGTTAGGTTATATTACGTTATAGACGTATATAATGTTCCCACCGAGAAGTGGGGCCGACCCGCCAGGAATGTTGTGAAATACTACATTCGAGATGTTAGGTTGCCTTATGGTAATATATACGACGTTATGGACGTATAGAATGTCCCCACCGAGAAGTACGGTAAGACACGACCAGGATTCCGTAAAACATTACCAGCGAGGGGCTAGATGGGTTAGGTTAGGTTATATTACGTTATAGACGTATATAATGTTCCCACCGAGAAGTGGGGCCGACCCGCCAGGAATGTTGTGAAATACTACATTCGAGATGTTAGGTTGCCTTATGGTAATATATACGACGTTATGGACGTATAGAATGTCCCCACCGAGAAGTACGGTAAGACACGACCAGGATTCCGTAAAACATTACCAGCGAGGTTCTAGATGGGTTAGGTTAGGTTATATTACGATATAGACGTATATAATGTGCCCATCGAGAAGTAGTGGCCGACCCGCCAGGAATGTTGGAAGATACTACATCCGAGATGTTAGGTTCCGTTAGGTTAGGATATATAACGTTATAAACGTATATAATGTGCCCACCGACAAGTACGGGACGACACGACCAGGATTCCGTAAAACATTACCAGCGAGGAGCTAGATCGGTTAGGTTAGGTTATATTACGGTATAGACGTGAATAATGTTCCCACCGAGAAGTGGGGACGACCCGCCAGGAATGTTGTGAAACACTACATTCGAGATGTTAGGTTGCCTTAGGTTAGGATATATAACGTTATAGTCGCATATAATGTCCCCACCGAGACGTACGGGACGACACGAACGAGATTCTGTAAAATATTACCAGCGAGGTTCTAGATGGGTTAGGTTAGGTTATATTACGATATAGACGTATATAATGTCCCCACCGAGAAGTAGGGGCTGACCAGCCAGTAATGTTGGAAAATACTACATTCGAGATGTTAAGTTGCCTTAGGTTACGATATATAACGTTATAGACGTATATAATGTCCCCACCGATAAGTAAGGGACGACACGAACGGGATTCTGTAAAACATTACCATCGAGGGTCTAGATGGGTTAGGTTAGGTTATATTACGTTATAGACGTATATAATGTTCCCACCGAGAAGTGGGGCCGACCCGCCAGTAATGTTGTTAAATACTACATTCGAGATGTTAGGTTGCCTTAGGTTAGGATATATGACGTTATAGACGCATATAATGTCCCCACCGAGACGTACGGGACGACACGAACGGGATTCTGTAAAACATTACCAGCGAGGTGCTAGATGGGTTAGGTTTGGTTATATTACGATATAGACGTATATAATGTGCCCACCGAGAAGTAGGGGCCGACCCGCCAGGAATGTTGGAAAATACTACATCCGAGATGTTAAGTTGCCTTAGATTAGGATATATAACGTTATAGACGTATATAATGTCCGCACCGAGACGTACGGGACGACACGAACGGGATTCTGTAAAACATTACCAGCGGAGGTCTAGATGGGTTAGGTGAGGTTATATTACGTTATAGACGTATATAATGTTCCCACCGAGAAGTGGGGCCGACCCGCCAGGAATGTTGTGAAATACTACATTCGAGATGTTAGGTTGCCTTTTGGTAATATATACAACGTTATAGACGTATAGAATGTCCCCACCGAGAAGTACGGCCCGACAAGACCGGGATTCTGGAAAACATTATCACCGAGGAGCAAGATGGGTTATGTTATGTTATATTACGATATAGACGAATATAATGTGCCCACCGAGATGTAGGGGCCGACCGGGCAGGAATGTTGGAAATACTACATTCGAGATGTTAGGTTGCCTTAGGTTAGGATATATAACGTTATAGACGTGTATAATGTCCCCACCGATAAGTACGGGACGACACGTCCAGGATTCTGTAAAACATTACCAGCGAGGGGCTAGATGGGTTTGGTTAGGTTATATTACGTTACAGAAGTAAATAATGTTCCCACCGAGAAGTGGGGCCGACCCGCCAGGAATGTTGTGAAATACTACATTCGAGATGTTAGGTTGCCTTATGGTAATATATACGACGTTATGGACGTATAGAATGTCCCCACCGAGAAGTACGGTAAGACACGACCAGGATTCCGTAAAACATTACCAGCGAGGTTCTAGATGGGTTAGGTTAGGTTATATTACGATATAGACGTATATAATGTGCCCATCGAGAAGTAGGGGCCGACCCGGCAGGAATTTGGAAAATACTACATCCGAGATGTTAAGTTGCCTTAGGTTAGGATATATAACGTTATAGACGTGTATAATGTCCCCACCGATAAGTACGGGACGACACGTCCAGGATTCTGTAAAACATTACCAGCGATGGGCTAGATGGGTTAGGTTAGGTTATATTACGTTATAGACGTATATAATGTTCCCACCGAGAAGTGGGGCCGACCCGCCAGGAATGTTGTGAAATACTACATTCGAGATGTTAGGTTGCCTTATGGTAATATATACGACGTTATGGACGTATAGAATGTCCCCACCGAGAAGTACGGTAAGACACGACCAGGATTCCGTAAAACATTACCAGCGAGGGGCTAGATGGGTTAGGTTAGGTTATATTACGTTATAGACGTATATAATGTTCCCACCGAGAAGTGGGGCCGACCCGCCAGGAATGTTGTGAAATACTACATTCGAGATGTTAGGTTGCCTTATGGTAATATATACGACGTTATGGACGTATAGAATGTCCCCACCGAGAAGTACGGTAAGACACGACCAGGATTCCGTAAAACATTACCAGCGAGGTTCTAGATGGGTTAGGTTAGGTTATATTACGATATAGACGTATATAATGTGCCCATCGAGAAGTAGTGGCCGACCCGCCAGGAATGTTGGAAGATACTACATCCGAGATGTTAGGTTCCGTTAGGTTAGGATATATAACGTTATAAACGTATATAATGTGCCCACCGACAAGTACGGGACGACACGACCAGGATTCCGTAAAACATTACCAGCGAGGAGCTAGATCGGTTAGGTTAGGTTATATTACGGTATAGACGTGAATAATGTTCCCACCGAGAAGTGGGGACGACCCGCCAGGAATGTTGTGAAACACTACATTCGAGATGTTAGGTTCCCTTAGGTTAGGATATATAACGTTATAGTCGCATATAATGTCCCCACCGAGACGTACGGGACGACACGAACGAGATTCTGTAAAATATTACCAGCGAGGTTCTAGATGGGTTAGGTTAGGTTATATTACGATATAGACGTATATAATGTCCCCACCGAGAAGTAGGGGCTGACCAGCCAGTAATGTTGGAAAATACTACATTCGAGATGTTAAGTTGCCTTAGGTTACGATATATAACGTTATAGACGTATATAATGTCCCCACCGATAAGTAAGGGACGACACGAACGGGATTCTGTAAAACATTACCATCGAGGGTCTAGATGGGTTAGGTTAGGTTATATTACGTTATAGACGTATATAATGTTCCCACCGAGAAGTGGGGCCGACCCGCCAGAAATGTTGTTAAATACTACATTCGAGATGTTAGGTTGCCTTAGGTTAGGATATATGACGTTATAGACGCATATAATGTCCCCACCGAGACGTACGGGACGACACGAACGGGATTCTGTAAAACATTACCAGCGAGGTGCTAGATGGGTTAGGTTTGGTTATATTACGATATAGACGTATATAATGTGCCCACCGAGAAGTAGGGGCCGACCCGCCAGGAATGTTGGAAAATACTACATCCGAGATGTTAAGTTGCCTTAGATTAGGATATATAACGTTATAGACGTATATAATGTCCGCACCGAGACGTACGGGACGACACGAACGGGATTCTGTAAAACATTACCAGCGGAGGTCTAGATGGGTTATGTTAGGTTATATTACGATATAGACGTATATAATGTGCCCATCGAAAAGTAGTGGCCGACCCGCCAGGAATGTTGGAAGATACTACATCCGAGATGTTAGGTTCCCTTAGGATAGGATATATAACGTTATAGACGTATATAATGTCCGCACCGATACGTACGGGACGACACGAACGGGATTCTGTAAAACATTACCAGCGAGGTTCTAGATGGGTTAGGTTAGGTTATATTACGATATAGACGTATATAATGTACCCACCGAGAAGTAGGGGCCGATCCGCCACGAATGTTGGAAAATACTACATGCGAGATGTTAGTTGCCTTAAGTTAGGATGTACAATGTTATAGGCGTATATAATGTTCCCACCGAGAAGTACGGGACGACACGACCAGGATTCCGTAAAACATTACCAGCGAGGTGCTAGATGGGTTAAGTTAGGTTATATTACGATATAGACGAATATAATGTGCCCACCGAGATGTAGGGGCCGACCCGGCAGGAAAGTTGGAAAATACTACATCCGAGATGTTATGTTGCCTTAGGTTAGGATATATAACGTTATAGACGTGTATAATGTCCCCACCGATAAGTACGGGACGACACGTCCAGAATTCTGTAAAACATTACCAGCGAGGGGCTAGATGGGTTTGGTTAGGTTATATTACGTTATAGAAGTAAATAATGTTCCCACCGAGAAGTGGGGCCCACCGGCCAGTAATGTTGTGAAATACTACATTCGAGATGTTAGGTTGCCTTTTGGTAATATATACAACGTTATAGACGTATAGAATGTCCCCACCGAGAAGTACGGCCCGACACGACCGGGATTCCGTAAAACATTATCACCGAGGAGCAAGATGGGTTATATTATGTTATATTACGATATAGACGAATATAATGTGCCCACCGAGATGTAGGGGCCGACCCGGCAGGAATTTGGAAAATACTACATCCGAGATGTTAAGTTGCCTTAGGTTAGGATATATAACGTTATAGACGTGTGTAACGTCCCCACCGATAAGTACGGGACGACACGTCCAGGATTCTGTAAAACATTACCAGCGATGGGCTAGATGGGTTAGGTTAGGTTAAATTACGTTATAGACGTATATAATGTTCCCACCGAGAAGTGGGGCCGACCCGCCAGGAATGTTGGAAAATACTACATCCGAGATATTAAGTTGCCTTAGATTAGGATATATAACGTTATAGACGTATATAATGTCCGCACCGAGACGTACGGGACGACACGAACGGGATTCTGTAAAACATTACCAGCGAGGGTCTAGATGGGTTAGGTTAGGTTATATTACGATATAGACGTATATAATGTGCCCATCGAGAAGTAGTGGCCGACCCGCCAGGAATGTTGGAAGATACTACATCCGAGATGTTAGGTTCCGTTAGGTTAGGATATATAACGTTATAAACGTATATAATGTGCCCACCGACAAGTACGGGATGACACGACCAGGATTCCGTAAAACATTACCAGCGAGGAGCTAGATCGGTTAGGTTAGGTTATATTACGGTATAGACGTGAATAATGTTCCCACCGAGAAGTGGGGACGACCCGCCAGGAATGTTGTGAAATACTACATTCGAGATGTTAGGTTGCCTTAGGTTAGGATATATAACGTTATAGTCGCATATAATGTCCCCACCGAGACGTACGGGACGACACGAACGGGATTCTGTAAAACATTACCAGCGAGGGTCTAGATGGGTTAGGTGAGGTTATATTACGTTATAGACGTATATAATGTTCCCACCGAGAAGTGGGGCCGACCCGCCAGGAATGTTGTGAAATACTACATTCGAGATGTTAGGTTGCCTTTTGGTAATATATACAACGTTATAGACGTATAGAATGTCCCCACCGAGAAGTACGGCCCGACACGACCGGGATTCCGTAAAACATTATCACCGAGGAGCAAGATGGGTTATGTTATGTTATATTACGATATAGACAAATATAATGTGCCCACCGAGATGTAAGCGCCGACCCGGCAGGAATGTTGGAAATACTACATTCGAGATGTTAGGTTGCATTAGGTTAGGATATATAACGTTATAGACGCATGTAATGTCCCCACCGAGAAGTACGAGCCGACACTACAGGGATTCTGTAAAACATTACCAGCGACGGGCTATATGGGTTAGGTTAGGTTATATTACGTTATAGACGTAAGTAATGTCCCCACCAAGAAGTGGGGCCGACACGCCAAGAATGTTGTGAAACACTACTTTGTAGATGTTAGGTTGCCTTATGGTAATATATACGACGTTATAGACGTATAGAATGTCCCCACCGAGAAGTACGGCCCGACATGACCGGGATTCTGTAAAACATTATCTCCGAGGAGCAAGATGGGTTATATTATGTTATATTACGATATAGACGAATATAATGTGCCCACCGAGATGTAGGGGCCGACCCGGCAGGAATTTGGAAAATACTACATCCGAGATGTTAAGTTGCCTTAGGTTAGGATATATAACGTTATAGACGTGTGTAACGTCCCCACCGATAAGTACGGGACGACACGTCCAGGATTCTGTAAAACATTACCAGCGATGGGCTAGATGGGTTAGGTTAGGTTAAATTACGTTTTAGACGTATATAATGTTCCCACCGAGAAGTGGGGCCGACCCGCCAGGAATGTTGGAAAATACTACATCCGAGATATTAAGTTGCCTTAGATTAGGATATATAACGTTATAGACGTATATAATGTCCGCACCGAGACGTACGGGACGACACGAACGGGATTCTGTAAAACATTACCAGCGAGGGTCTAGATGGGTTAGGTTAGGTTATATTACGATATAGACGTATATAATGTGCCCATCGAGAAGTAGTGGCCGACCCGCCAGGAATGTTGGAAGATACTACATCCGAGATGTTAGGTTCCGTTAGGTTAGGATATATAACGTTATAAACGTATATAATGTGCCCACCGACAAGTACGGGATGACACGACCAGGATTCCGTAAAACATTACCAGCGAGGAGCTAGATCGGTTAGGTTAGGTTATATTACGGTATAGACGTGAATAATGTTCCCACCGAGAAGTGGGGACGACCCGCCAGGAATGTTGTGAAATACTACATTCGAGATGTTAGGTTGCCTTAGGTTAGGATATATAACGTTATAGTCGCATATAATGTCCCCACCGAGACGTACGGGACGACACGAACGGGATTCTGTAAAACATTACCAGCGAGGGTCTAGATGGGTTAGGTGAGGTTATATTACGTTATAGACGTATATAATGTTCCCACCGAGAAGTGGGGCCGACCCGCCAGGAATGTTGTGAAATACTACATTCGAGATGTTAGGTTGCCTTTTGGTAATATATACAACGTTATAGACGTATAGAATGTCCCCACCGAGAAGTACGGCCCGACACGACCGGGATTCCGTAAAACATTATCACCGAGGAGCAAGATGGGTTATGTTATGTTATATTACGATATAGACAAATATAATGTGCCCACCGAGATGTAAGCGCCGACCCGGCAGGAATGTTGGAAATACTACATTCGAGATGTTAGGTTGCATTAGGTTAGGATATATAACGTTATAGACGCATGTAATGTCCCCACCGAGAAGTACGAGCCGACACTACAGGGATTCTGTAAAACATTACCAGCGACGGGCTATATGGGTTAGGTTAGGTTATATTACGTTATAGACGTAAGTAATGTCCCCACCAAGAAGTGGGGCCGACACGCCAAGAATGTTGTGAAACACTACTTTGTAGATGTTAGGTTGCCTTATGGTAATATATACGACGTTATAGACGTATAGAATGTCCCCACCGAGAAGTACGGCCCGACATGACCGGGATTCTGTAAAACATTATCTCCGAGGAGCAAGATGGGTTATATTATGTTATATTACGATATAGACGAATATAATGTGCCCACCGAGATGTAGGGGCCGACCCGGCAGGAATTTGGAAAATACTACATCCGAGATGTTAAGTTGCCTTAGGTTAGGATATATAACGTTATAGACGTGTGTAACGTCCCCACCGATAAGTACGGGACGACACGTCCAGGATTCTGTAAAACATTACCAGCGATGGGCTAGATGGGTTAGGTTAGGTTAAATTACGTTATAGACGTATATAATGTTCCCACCGAGAAGTGGGGCCGACCCGCCAGGAATGTTGGAAAATACTACATCCGAGATATTAAGTTGCCTTAGATTAGGATATATAACGTTATAGACGTATATAATGTCCGCACCGAGACGTACGGGACGACACGAACGGGATTCTGTAAAACATTACCAGCGAGGGTCTAGATGGGTTAGGTTAGGTTATATTACGATATAGACGTATATAATGTGCCCATCGAGAAGTAGTGGCCGACCCGCCAGGAATGTTGGAAGATACTACATCCGAGATGTTAGGTTCCGTTAGGTTAGGATATATAACGTTATAAACGTATATAATGTGCCCACCGACAAGTACGGGATGACACGACCAGGATTCCGTAAAACATTACCAGCGAGGAGCTAGATCGGTTAGGTTAGGTTATATTACGGTATAGACGTGAATAATGTTCCCACCGAGAAGTGGGGACGACCCGCCAGGAATGTTGTGAAATACTACATTCGAGATGTTAGGTTGCCTTAGGTTAGGATATATAACGTTATAGTCGCATATAATGTCCCCACCGAGACGTACGGGACGACACGAACGGGATTCTGTAAAACATTACCAGCGAGGGTCTAGATGGGTTAGGTGAGGTTATATTACGTTATAGACGTATATAATGTTCCCACCGAGAAGTGGGGCCGACCCGCCAGGAATGTTGTGAAATACTACATTCGAGATGTTAGGTTGCCTTTTGGTAATATATACAACGTTATAGACGTATAGAATGTCCCCACCGAGAAGTACGGCCCGACAAGACCGGGATTCTGGAAAACATTATCACCGAGGAGCAAGATGGGTTATGTTATGTTATATTACGATATAGACGAATATAATGTGCCCACCGAGATGTAGGGGCCGACCCGGCAGGAATGTTGGAAATACTACATTCGAGATGTTAGGTTGCCTTAGGTTAGGATATATAACGTTATAGACGTGTATAATGTCCCCACCGATAAGTACGGGACGACACGTCCAGGATTCTGTAAAACATTACCAGCGAGGCGCTAGATGGGTTTGGTTAGGTTATATTACGTTACAGAAGTAAATAATGTTCCCACCGAGAAGTGGAGCCCACCGGCCAGTAATGTTGTGAAATACTACATTCGAGATGTTAGGTTGCCTTTTGGTAATATATACAACGTTATAGACGTATAGAATGTCCCCACCGATAAGTACGGCCCGACACGACCGGGATTCCGTAAAACATTATCTCCGAGGAGCAAGATGGGTTATATTATGTTATATTACGATATAGACGAATATAATGTGCCCACCGAGATGTAGGGGCCGACCCGGCAGGAATTTGGAAAATACTACATCCGAGATGTTAAGTTGCCTTAGGTTAGGATATATAACGTTATAGACGTGTATAATGTCCCCACCGATAAGTACGGGACGACACGTCCAGGATTCTGTAAAACATTACCAGCGATGGGCTAGATGGGTTAGGTTAGGTTATATTACGTTATAGACGTATATAATGTTCCCACCGAGAAGTGGGGCCGACCCGCCAGGAATGTTGTGAAATACGACATTCGAGATGTTAGGTTGCCTTATGGTAATATATACGACGTTATGGACGTATAGAATGTCCCCACCGAGAAGTACGGTAAGACACGACCAGGATTCCGTAAAACATTACCAGCGAGGGGCTAGATGGGTTAGGTTAGGTTATATTACGTTATAGACGTATATAATGTTCCCACCGAGAAGTGGGGCCGACCCGCCAGGAATGTTGTGAAATACTACATTCGAGATGTTAGGTTGCCTTATGGTAATATATACGACGTTATGGACGTATAGAATGTCCCCACCGAGAAGTACGGTAAGACACGACCAGGATTCCGTAAAACATTACCAGCGAGGTTCTAGGTGGGTTAGGTTAGGTTATATTACGATATAGACGTATATAATGTGCCCATCGAGAAGTAGTGGCCGACCCGCCAGGAATGTTGGAAGATACTACATCCGAGATGTTAGGTTCCGTTAGGTTAGGATATATAACGTTATAAACGTATATAATGTGCCCACCGACAAGTACGGGACGACACGACCAGGATTCCGTAAAACATTACCAGAGAGGAGCTAGATCGGTTAGGTTAGGTTATATTACGGTATAGACGTGAATAATGTTCCCACCGAGAAGTAGGGACGACCCGCCAGGAATGTTGTGAAATACTACATTCGAGATGTTAGGTTGCCTTAGGTTAGGATATATAACGTTATAGTCGCATATAATGTCCCCACCGAGACGTACGGGACGACACGAACGAGATTCTGTAAAATATTACCAGCGAGGGTCTAGATGGGTTAGGTGAGGTTATATTACGATATAGACGTATATAATGTACCCACCGAGAGGTAGGGGCCGACCCGGCAGGAATGTTGGAAAATACTACATGCGAGATGTTAAGTTGCCTTAAGTTAGGATATACAATGTTATAGGCGTATATAATGTTCCCACCGTGAAGTACGGGACGACACGACCAGGATGCGGTAAAACATTACCAGCGAGGAGCTAGATCGGTTAGGTTAGGTTATATTACGATATAGACGTGAATAATGTTCCCACCGAGAAGTGGGGCCGACCCGCCAGAAATGTTGTGAAATACTACATTCGAGACGTTAGGTTGCCTTAGGTTAGGATATATAACGCTATAGACGCATATAACGTCCCCAGCGAGAAGTACGAGCCGACACGACAGGGATTCCGCAAAACATTACCAGCGAGGGGCTAGATTGGTTAGGTTAGGTTACATTACGTTATAGACTTAAATAATGTTCCCACCGAGAACTGGGCCCGAACCGCCAGGATTGTTGTGAAATACTACATTCGAGATGTTAGGTTGCCTTAGGTTGGGATATGTAACGTTATAGACGTATATAATGTCCGCACCGAGACGTACGGGACCACACGAACGGGATTCTGTAAAACATTACCAGCGGAGGTCTAGATGGGTTATGTTAGGTTATATTACGATATAGACGTATATAATGTGCCCATCGAAAAGTAGTGGCCGACCCGCCAGGAATGTTGGAAGATACTACATCCGAGATGTTAGGTTCCCTTAGGATAGGATATATAACGTTATAGACGTATATAATGTCCGCACCGATACGTACGGGACGACACGAACGGGATTCTGTAAAACATTACCAGCGAGGTTCTAGATGGGTTAGGTTAGGTTATATTACGATATAGACGTATATAATGTACCCACCGAGAAGTAGGGGCCGACCCGCCACGAATGTTGGAAAATACTACATCCGAGATGTTATGTTGCCTTAGGTTAGGATATATAACGTTATAGACGTGTATAATGTCCCCACCGATAAGTACGGGACGACACGTCCAGAATTCTGTAAAACATTACCAGCGAGGGGCTAGATGGGTTTGGTTAGGTTATATTACGTTATAGAAGTAAATAATGTTCCCACCGAGAAGTGGGGCCCACCGGCCAGTAATGTTGTGAAATACTACATTCGAGATGTTAGGTTGCCTTTTGGTAATATATACAACGTTATAGACGTATAGAATGTCCCCACCGATAAGTACGGCCCGACACGACCGGGATTCCGTAAAACATTATCTCCGAGGCGCAAGATGGGTTATATTATGTTATATTACGATATAGACGAATATAATGTGCCCACCGAGATGTAGGGGCCGACCCGGCAGGAATTTGGAAAATACTACATCCGAGATGTTAAGTTGCCTTAGGTTAGGATATATAACGTTATAGACGTGTGTAACGTCCCCACCGATAAGTACGGGACGACACGTCCAGGATTCTGTAAAACATTACCAGCGATGGGCTAGATGGGTTAGGTTAGGTTAAATTACGTTATAGACGTATATAATGTTCCCACCGAGAAGTGGGGCCGACCCGCCAGGAATGTTGGAAAATACTACATCCGAGATATTAAGTTGCCTTAGATTAGGATATATAACGTTATAGACGTATATAATGTCCGCACCGAGACGTACGGGACGACACGAACGGGATTCTGTAAAACATTACCAGCGAGGGTCTAGATGGGTTAGGTTAGGTTATATTACGATATAGACGTATATAATGTGCCCATCGAGAAGTAGTGGCCGACCCGCCAGGAATGTTGGAAGATACTACATCCGAGATGTTAGGTTCCGTTAGGTTAGGATATATAACGTTATAAACGTATATAATGTGCCCACCGACAAGTACGGGATGACACGACCAGGATTCCGTAAAACATTACCAGCGAGGAGCTAGATCGGTTAGGTTAGGTTATATTACGGTATAGACGTGAATAATGTTCCCACCGAGAAGTGGGGACGACCCGCCAGGAATGTTGTGAAATACTACATTCGAGATGTTAGGTTGCCTTAGGTTAGGATATATAACGTTATAGTCGCATATAATGTCCCCACCGAGACGTACGGGACGACACGAACGGGATTCTGTAAAACATTACCAGCGAGGGTCTAGATGGGTTAGGTGAGGTTATATTACGTTATAGACGTATATAATGTTCCCACCGAGAAGTGGGGCCGACCCGCCAGGAATGTTGTGAAATACTACATTCGAGATGTTAGGTTGCCTTTTGGTAATATATACAACGTTATAGACGTATAGAATGTCCCCACCGAGAAGTACGGCCCGACAAGACCGGGATTCTGGAAAACATTATCACCGAGGAGCAAGATGGGTTATGTTATGTTATATTACGATATAGACGAATATAATGTGCCCACCGAGATGTAGGGGCCGACCCGGCAGGAATGTTGGAAATACTACATTCGAGATGTTAGGTTGCCTTAGGTTAGGATATATAACGTTATAGACGTGTATAATGTCCCCACCGATAAGTACGGGACGACACGTCCAGGATTCTGTAAAACATTACCAGCGAGGCGCTAGATGGGTTTGGTTAGGTTATATTACGTTACAGAAGTAAATAATGTTCCCACCGAGAAGTGGAGCCCACCGGCCAGTAATGTTGTGAAATACTACATTCGAGATGTTAGGTTGCCTTTTGGTAATATATACAACGTTATAGACGTATAGAATGTCCCCACCGATAAGTACGGCCCGACACGACCGGGATTCCGTAAAACATTATCTCCGAGGAGCAAGATGGGTTATATTATGTTATATTACGATATAGACGAATATAATGTGCCCACCGAGATGTAGGGGCCGACCCGGCAGGAATTTGGAAAATACTACATCCGAGATGTTAAGTTGCCTTAGGTTAGGATATATAACGTTATAGACGTGTATAATGTCCCCACCGATAAGTACGGGACGACACGTCCAGGATTCTGTAAAACATTACCAGCGATGGGCTAGATGGGTTAGGTTAGGTTATATTACGTTATAGACGTATATAATGTTCCCACCGAGAAGTGGGGCCGACCCGCCAGGAATGTTGTGAAATACTACATTCGAGATGTTAGGTTGCCTTATGGTAATATATACGACGTTATGGACGTATAGAATGTCCCCACCGAGAAGTACGGTAAGACACGACCAGGATTCCGTAAAACATTACCAGCGAGGGGCTAGATGGGTTAGGTTAGGTTATATTACGTTATAGACGTATATAATGTTCCCACCGAGAAGTGGGGCCGACCCGCCAGGAATGTTGTGAAATACTACATTCGAGATGTTAGGTTGCCTTATGGTAATATATACGACGTTATGGACGTATAGAATGTCCCCACCGAGAAGTACGGTAAGACACGACCAGGATTCCGTAAAACATTACCAGCGAGGTTCTAGGTGGGTTAGGTTAGGTTATATTACGATATAGACGTATATAATGTGCCCATCGAGAAGTAGTGGCCGACCCGCCAGGAATGTTGGAAGATACTACATCCGAGATGTTAGGTTCCGTTAGGTTAGGATATATAACGTTATAGACGTGTATAATGTCCCCACCGATAAGTACGGGACGACACGTCCAGGATTCTGTAAAACATTACCAGCGAGGGGCTAGATGGGTTTGGTTAGGTTATATTACGTTACAGAAGTAAATAATGTTCCCACCGAGAAGTGGAGCCCACCGGCCAGTAATGTTGTGAAATACTACATTCGAGATGTTAGGTTGCCTTTTGGTAATATATACAACGTTATAGACGTATAGAATGTCCCCACCGATAAGTACGGCCCGACACGACCGGGATTCCGTAAAACATTATCTCCGAGGAGCAAGATGGGTTATATTATGTTATATTACGATATAGACGAATATAATGTGCCCACCGAGATGTAGGGGCCGACCCGGCAGGAATTTGGAAAATACTACATCCGAGATGTTAAGTTGCCTTAGGTTAGGATATATAACGTTATAGACGTGTATAATGTCCCCACCGATAAGTACGGGACGACACGTCCAGGATTCTGTAAAACATTACCAGCGATGGGCTAGATGGGTTAGGTTAGGTTATATTACGTTATAGACGTATATAATGTTCCCACCGAGAAGTGGGGCCGACCCGCCAGGAATGTTGTGAAATACGACATTCGAGATGTTAGGTTGCCTTATGGTAATATATACGACGTTATGGACGTATAGAATGTCCCCACCGAGAAGTACGGTAAGACACGACCAGGATTCCGTAAAACATTACCAGCGAGGGGCTAGATGGGTTAGGTTAGGTTATATTACGTTATAGACGTATATAATGTTCCCACCGAGAAGTGGGGCCGACCCGCCAGGAATGTTGTGAAATACTACATTCGAGATGTTAGGTTGCCTTATGGTAATATATACGACGTTATGGACGTATAGAATGTCCCCACCGAGAAGTACGGTAAGACACGACCAGGATTCCGTAAAACATTACCAGCGAGGTTCTAGGTGGGTTAGGTTAGGTTATATTACGATATAGACGTATATAATGTGCCCATCGAGAAGTAGTGGCCGACCCGCCAGGAATGTTGGAAGATACTACATCCGAGATGTTAGGTTCCGTTAGGTTAGGATATATAACGTTATAAACGTATATAATGTGCCCACCGACAAGTACGGGACGACACGACCAGGATTCCGTAAAACATTACCAGAGAGGAGCTAGATCGGTTAGGTTAGGTTATATTACGGTATAGACGTGAATAATGTTCCCACCGAGAAGTAGGGACGACCCGCCAGGAATGTTGTGAAATACTACATTCGAGATGTTAGGTTGCCTTAGGTTAGGATATATAACGTTATAGTCGCATATAATGTCCCCACCGAGACGTACGGGACGACACGAACGAGATTCTGTAAAATATTACCAGCGAGGGTCTAGATGGGTTAGGTGAGGTTATATTACGATATAGACGTATATAATGTACCCACCGAGAGGTAGGGGCCGACCCGGCAGGAATGTTGGAAAATACTACATGCGAGATGTTAAGTTGCCTTAAGTTAGGATATACAATGTTATAGGCGTATATAATGTTCCCACCGTGAAGTACGGGACGACACGACCAGGATGCGGTAAAACATTACCAGCGAGGAGCTAGATCGGTTAGGTTAGGTTATATTACGATATAGACGTGAATAATGTTCCCACCGAGAAGTGGGGCCGACCCGCCAGAAATGTTGTGAAATACTACATTCGAGACGTTAGGTTGCCTTAGGTTAGGATATATAACGCTATAGACGCATATAACGTCCCCAGCGAGAAGTACGAGCCGACACGACAGGGATTCCGCAAAACATTACCAGCGAGGGGCTAGATTGGTTAGGTTAGGTTACATTACGTTATAGACTTAAATAATGTTCCCACCGAGAACTGGGCCCGAACCGCCAGGATTGTTGTGAAATACTACATTCGAGATGTTAGGTTGCCTTAGGTTGGGATATGTAACGTTATAGACGTATATAATGTCCGCACCGAGACGTACGGGACCACACGAACGGGATTCTGTAAAACATTACCAGCGGAGGTCTAGATGGGTTATGTTAGGTTATATTACGATATAGACGTATATAATGTGCCCATCGAAAAGTAGTGGCCGACCCGCCAGGAATGTTGGAAGATACTACATCCGAGATGTTAGGTTCCCTTAGGATAGGATATATAACGTTATAGACGTATATAATGTCCGCACCGATACGTACGGGACGACACGAACGGGATTCTGTAAAACATTACCAGCGAGGTTCTAGATGGGTTAGGTTAGGTTATATTACGATATAGACGTATATAATGTACCCACCGAGAAGTAGGGGCCGACCCGCCACGAATGTTGGAAAATACTACATCCGAGATGTTATGTTGCCTTAGGTTAGGATATATAACGTTATAGACGTGTATAATGTCCCCACCGATAAGTACGGGACGACACGTCCAGAATTCTGTAAAACATTACCAGCGAGGGGCTAGATGGGTTTGGTTAGGTTATATTACGTTATAGAAGTAAATAATGTTCCCACCGAGAAGTGGGGCCCACCGGCCAGTAATGTTGTGAAATACTACATTCGAGATGTTAGGTTGCCTTTTGGTAATATATACAACGTTATAGACGTATAGAATGTCCCCACCGATAAGTACGGCCCGACACGACCGGGATTCCGTAAAACATTATCTCCGAGGCGCAAGATGGGTTATATTATGTTATATTACGATATAGACGAATATAATGTGCCCACCGAGATGTAGGGGCCGACCCGGCAGGAATTTGGAAAATACTACATCCGAGATGTTAAGTTGCCTTAGGTTAGGATATATAACGTTATAGACGTGTATAATGTCCCCACCGATAAGTACGGGACGACACGTCCAGGATTCTGTAAAACATTACCAGCGATGGGCTAGATGGGTTAGGTTAGGTTATATTACGTTATAGACGTATATAATGTTCCCACCGAGAAGTGGGGCCGACCCGCCAGGAATGTTGTGAAATACTACATTCGAGATGTTAGGTTGCCTTATGGTAATATATACGACGTTATGGACGTATAGAATGTCCCCACCGAGAAGTACGGTAAGACACGACCAGGATTCCGTAAAACATTACCAGCGAGGGGCTAGATGGGTTAGGTTAGGTTATATTACGTTATAGACGTATATAATGTTCCCACCGAGAAGTGGGGCCGACCCGCCAGGAATGTTGTGAAATACTACATTCGAGATGTTAGGTTGCCTTATGGTAATATATACGACGTTATGGACGTATAGAATGTCCCCACCGAGAAGTACGGTAAGACACGACCAGGATTCCGTAAAACATTACCAGCGAGGTTCTAGATGGGTTAGGTTAGGTTATATTACGATATAGACGTATATAATGTGCCCATCGAGAAGTAGTGGCCGACCCGCCAGGAATGTTGGAAGATACTACATCCGAGATGTTAGGTTCCGTTAGGTTAGGATATATAACGTTATAAACGTATATAATGTGCCCACCGACAAGTACGGGACGACACGACCAGGATTCCGTAAAACATTACCAGCGAGGAGCTAGATCGGTTAGGTTAGGTTATATTACGGTATAGACGTGAATAATGTTCCCACCGAGAAGTGGGGACGACCCGCCAGGAATGTTGTGAAACACTACATTCGAGATGTTAGGTTGCCTTAGGTTAGGATATATAACGTTATAGTCGCATATAATGTCCCCACCGAGACGTACGGGACGACACGAACGAGATTCTGTAAAATATTACCAGCGAGGTTCTAGATGGGTTAGGTTAGGTTATATTACGATATAGACGTATATAATGTCCCCACCGAGAAGTAGGGGCTGACCAGCCAGTAATGTTGGAAAATACTACATTCGAGATGTTAAGTTGCCTTAGGTTACGATATATAACGTTATAGACGTATATAATGTCCCCACCGATAAGTAAGGGACGACACGAACGGGATTCTGTAAAACATTACCATCGAGGGTCTAGATGGGTTAGGTTAGGTTATATTACGTTATAGACGTATAGAATGTTCCCACCGAGAAGTGGGGCCGACCCGCCAGAAATGTTGTTAAATACTACATTCGAGATGTTAGGTTGCCTTAGGTTAGGATATATGACGTTATAGACGCATATAATGTCCCCACCGAGACGTACGGGACGACACGAACGGGATTCTGTAAAACATTACCAGCGAGGTGCTAGATGGGTTAGGTTTGGTTATATTACGATATAGACGTATATAAAGTGCCCACCGAGAAGTAGGGGCCGACCCGCCAGGAATGTTGGAAAATACTACATCCGAGATGTTAAGTTGCCTTAGATTAGGATATATAACGTTATAGACGTATATAATGTCCGCACCGAGACGTACGGGACGACACGAACGGGATTCTGTAAAACATTACCAGCGAGGGTCTAGATGGGTTAGGTGAGGCTATATTACGTTATAGACGTAAATATTGTTCCCAACGAGAAGTGGCGCCGAACCGCCAGGAATGTTGTGAAACACTACATTCGAGATGTTAGGTTGCCTTAGGTTAGGATATATAACGTTATAGACGTATATAATGTCTCCACCGAGAAGTACGGTAAGACACGACCAGGATTCCGTAAAACATTACCAGCGAGGGGCTAGATGGGTTAGGTTAGGTTATATTACGTTATAGACGTATATAATGTTCCCACCGAGAAGTGGGGCCGACCCGCCAGGAATGTTGTGAAATACTACATTCGAGATGTTAGGTTGCCTTTTGGTAATATATACAACGTTATAGACGTATAGAATGTCCCCACCGAGAAGTACGGCCCGACAAGACCGGGATTCTGGAAAACATTATCACCGAGGAGCTAGATGGGTTATGTTATGTTATATTACGCTATAGACGAATATAATGTGCCCACCGAGATGTAGGGGCCGACCCGGCAGGAAAGTTGGAAAATACTACATTCGTGATGTTAGGTTGCCTTAGGTTAGGATATATAACGTTATAGACGTGTATAATGTCCCCACCGATAAGTACGGGACGACACGTCCAGGATTCTGTAAAACATTACCAGCGATGGGCTAGATGGGTTAGATTAGGTTATATTACGTTATAGACGTATATAATATACCCACCGAGAAGTGGGGCCGACCCGACAGGAATGTTGTGAAACACTACATTCGAGATGTTAGGTTGCCTTATGGTAATATATACGACGTTATGGACGTATAGAATGTCCCCACCGAGAAGTACGGTAAGACACGACCAGGATTCCGTAAAACATTACCAGCGAGGTTCTAGATGGGTTAGGTTAGGTTATATTACGATATAGACGTATATAATGTGCCCATCGAGAAGTAGTGGCCGACCCGCCAGGAATGTTGGAAGATACTACATCCGAGATGTTAGGTTCCGTTAGGTTAGGATATATAACGTTATAAACGTATATAATGTGCCCACCGACAAGTACGGGACGACACGACCAGGATTCCGTAAAACATTACCAGCGAGGAGCTAGATCGGTTAGGTTAGGTTATATTACGGTATAGACGTGAATAATGTTCCCACCGAGAAGTGGGGACGACCCGCCAGGAATGTTGTGAAACACTACATTCGAGATGTTAGGTTGCCTTAGGTTAGGATATATAACGTTATAGTCGCATATAATGTCCCCACCGAGACGTACGGGACGACACGAACGAGATTCTGTAAAATATTACCAGCGAGGTTCTAGATGGGTTAGGTTAGGTTATATTACGATATAGACGTATATAATGTCCCCACCGAGAAGTAGGGGCTGACCAGCCAGTAATGTTGGAAAATACTACATTCGAGATGTTAAGTTGCCTTAGGTTACGATATATAACGTTATAGACGTATATAATGTCCCCACCGATAAGTAAGGGACGACACGAACGGAATTCTGTAAAACATTACCATCGAGGGTCTAGATGGGTTAGGTTAGGTTATATTACGTTATAGACGTATAGAATGTTCCCACCGAGAAGTGGGGCCGACCCGCCAGAAATGTTGTTAAATACTACATTCGAGATGTTAGGTTGCCTTAGGTTAGGATATATGACGTTATAGACGCATATAATGTCCCCACCGAGACGTACGGGACGACACGAACGGGATTCTGTAAAACATTACCAGCGAGGTGCTAGATGGGTTAGGTTTGGTTATATTACGATATAGACGTATATAAAGTGCCCACCGAGAAGTAGGGGCCGACCCGCCAGGAATGTTGGAAAATACTACATCCGAGATGTTAAGTTGCCTTAGATTAGGATATATAACGTTATAGACGTATATAATGTCCGCGCCGAGACGTACGGGACGACACGAACGGGATTCTGTAAAACATTACCAGCGAGGGTCTAGATGGGTTAGGTGAGGCTATATTACGTTATAGACGTAAATATTGTTCCCAACGAGAAGTGGCGCCGAACCGCCAGGAATGTTGTGAAACACTACATTCGAGATGTTAGGTTGCCTTAGGTTAGGATATATAACGTTATAGACGTATATAATGTCTCCACCGAGAAGTACGGTAAGACACGACCAGGATTCCGTAAAACATTACCAGCGAGGGGCTAGATGGGTTAGGTTAGGTTATATTACGTTATAGACGTATATAATGTTCCCACCGAGAAGTGGGGCCGACCCGCCAGGAATGTTGTGAAATACTACATTCGAGATGTTAGGTTGCCTTTTGGTAATATATACAACGTTATAGACGTATAGAATGTCCCCACCGAGAAGTACGGCCCGACAAGACCGGGATTCTGGAAAACATTATCACCGAGGAGCTAGATGGGTTATGTTATGTTATATTACGCTATAGACGAATATAATGTGCCCACCGAGATGTAGGGGCCGACCCGGCAGGAAAGTTGGAAAATACTACATTCGAGATGTTAGGTTGCCTTAGGTTAGGATATATAACGTTATAGACGTGTATAATGTCCCCACCGATAAGTACGGGACGACACGTCCAGGATTCTGTAAAACATTACCAGCGATGGGCTAGATGGGTTAGGTTAGGTTATATTACGTTATAGACGTATATAATGTTCCCACCGAGAAGTGGGGCCGACCCGCCAGGAATGTTGTGAAATACTACATTCGAGATGTTAGGTTGCCTTATGGTAATATATACGACGTTATGGACGTATAGAATGTCCCCACCGAGAAGTACGGTAAGACACGACCAGGATTCCGTAAAACATTACCAGCGAGGGGCTAGATGGGTTAGGTTAGGTTATATTACGTTATAGACGTATATAATGTTCCCACCGAGAAGTGGGGCCGACCCGCCAGGAATGTTGTGAAATACTACATTCGAGATGTTAGGTTGCCTTATGGTAATATATACGACGTTATGGACGTATAGAATGTCCCCACCGAGAAGTACGGTAAGACACGACCAGGATTCCGTAAAAACATTACCAGCGAGGTTCTAGATGGGTTAGGTTAGGTTATATTACGATATAGACGTATATAATGTGCCCATCGAGAAGTAGTGTCCGACCCGCCAGGAATGTTGGAAGATACTACATCCGAGATGTTAGGTTCCGTTAGGTTAGGATATATAACGTTATAAACGTATATAATGTGCCCACCGACAAGTACGGGACGACACGACCAGGATTCCGTAAAACATTACCAGCAAGGAGCTAGATCGGTTAGGTTAGGTTATATTACGGTATAGACGTGAATAATGTTCCCACCGAGAAGTGGGGACGACCCGCCAGGAATGTTGTGAAACACTACATTCGAGATGTTAGGTTGCCTTAGGTTAGGATATATAACGTTATAGTCGCATATAATGTCCCCACCGAGACGTACGGGACGACACGAACGAGATTCTGTAAAATATTACCAGCGAGGTTCTAGATGGGTTAGGTTAGGTTATATTACGATATAGACGTATATAATGTCCCCACCGAGAAGTAGGGGCTGACCAGCCAGTAATGTTGGAAAATACTACATTCGAGATGTTAAGTTGCCTTAGGTTACGATATATAACGTTATAGACGTATATAATGTCCCCACCGATAAGTAAGGGACGACACGAACGGGATTCTGTAAAACATTACCATCGAGGGTCTAGATGGGTTAGGTTAGGTTATATTACGTTATAGACGTATATAATGTTCCCACCGAGAAGTGGGGCCGACCCGCCAGAAATGTTGTTAAATACTACATTCGAGATGTTAGGTTGCCTTAGGTTAGGATATATGACGTTATAGACGCATATAATGTCCCCACCGAGACGTACGGGACGACACGAACGGGATTCTGTAAAACATTACCAGCGAGGTGCTAGATGGGTTAGGTTTGGTTATATTACGATATAGACGTATATAATGTGCCCACCGAGAAGTAGGGGCCGACCCGCCAGGAATGTTGGAAAATACTACATCCGAGATGTTAAGTTGCCTTAGATTAGGATATATAACGTTATAGACGTATATAATGTCCGCACCGAGACGTACGGGACGACACGAACGGGATTCTGTAAAACATTACCAGCGAGGGTCTAGATGGGTTAGGTGAGGCTATATTACGTTATAGACGTAAATATTGTTCCCAACGAGAAGTGGCGCCGAACCGCCAGGAATGTTGTGAAACACTACATTCGAGATGTTAGGTTGCCTTAGGTTAGGATATATAACGTTATAGACGTATATAATGTCTCCACCGAGAAGTACGGTAAGACACGACCAGGATTCCGTAAAACATTACCAGCGAGGGGCTAGATGGGTTAGGTTAGGTTATATTACGTTATAGACGTATATAATGTTCCCACCGAGAAGTGGGGCCGACCCGCCAGGAATGTTGTGAAATACTACATTCGAGATGTTAGGTTGCCTTATGGTAATATATACGACGTTATGGACGTATAGAATGTCCCCACCGAGAAGTACGGTAAGACACGACCAGGATTCCGTAAAAACATTACCAGCGAGGTTCTAGATGGGTTAGGTTAGGTTATATTACGATATAGACGTATATAATGTGCCCATCGAGAAGTAGTGTCCGACCCGCCAGGAATGTTGGAAGATACTACATCCGAGATGTTAGGTTCCGTTAGGTTAGGATATATAACGTTATAAACGTATATAATGTGCCCACCGACAAGTACGGGACGACACGACCAGGATTCCGTAAAACATTACCAGCGAGGAGCTAGATCGGTTAGGTTAGGTTATATTACGGTATAGACGTGAATAATGTTCCCACCGAGAAGTGGGGACGACCCGCCAGGAATGTTGTGAAACACTACATTCGAGATGTTAGGTTGCCTTAGGTTAGGATATATAACGTTATAGTCGCATATAATGTCCCCACCGAGACGTACGGGACGACACGAACGAGATTCTGTAAAATATTACCAGCGAGGTTCTAGATGGGTTAGGTTAGGTTATATTACGATATAGACGTATATAATGTCCCCACCGAGAAGTAGGGGCTGACCAGCCAGTAATGTTGGAAAATACTACATTCGAGATGTTAAGTTGCCTTAGGTTACGATATATAACGTTATAGACGTATATAATGTCCCCACCGATAAGTAAGGGACGACACGAACGGGATTCTGTAAAACATTACCATCGAGGGTCTAGATGGGTTAGGTTAGGTTATATTACGTTATAGACGTATATAATGTTCCCACCGAGAAGTGGGGCCGACCCGCCAGAAATGTTGTTAAATACTACATTCGAGATGTTAGGTTGCCTTAGGTTAGGATATATGACGTTATAGACGCATATAATGTCCCCACCGAGACGTACGGGACGACACGAACGGGATTCTGTAAAACATTACCAGCGAGGTGCTAGATGGGTTAGGTTTGGTTATATTACGATATAGACGTATATAATGTGCCCACCGAGAAGTAGGGGCCGACCCGCCAGGAATGTTGGAAAATACTACATCCGAGATGTTAAGTTGCCTTAGGTTAGGATATATAACGTTATAGACGTATATAATGTCCGCACCGAGACGTACGGGACGACACGAACGGGATTCTGTAAAACATTACCAGCGAGGGTCTAGATGGGTTAGGTGAGGCTATATTACGATATAGACGTATATAATGTACCCACCGAGAGGTAGGGGCCGACCCGGCAGGAATGTTGGAAGATACTACATCCGAGATGTTAGGTTCCGTTAGGTTAGGATATATAACGTTATAAACGTATATAATGTGCCCACCGACAAGTACGGGACGACACGACCAGGATTCCGTAAAACATTACCAGCGAGGAGCTAGATCGGTTAGGTTAGGTTATATTACGGTATAGACGTGAATAATGTTCCCACCGAGAAGTGGGGACGACCCGCCAGGAATGTTGTGAAACACTACATTCGAGATGTTAGGTTGCCTTAGGTTAGGATATATAACGTTATAGACGCATATATTGTCCCCACCGAGACGTACGGGACGACACGAACGGGATTCTGTAAAACATTGCCAGCGACGTGCTAGATGGGTTAGGTTAGGTTATATTACGTTATAGACGTAAGTAATGTCCCCACCAAGAAGTGGGGCCGACCCGCCAGGAATGTTGCGAAATACTACATTCGAGATGTTAGGTTGCCTTATGGTAATATATACAACGTTATAGACGTATAGAATGTCCCCACCGAGAAGTACGGCCCGACAAGACCGGGATTCCGTAAAACATTATCACCGAGGAGCAAGATGGGTTATGTTATGTTATATTACGATATAGACGAATATAATGTGCCCACCGAGATGTAGGGGCCGACCCGGCAGGAATGTTGGAAATACTACATTCGAGATGTTAGTTTGCCTTAGGTTAGGATATATAACGTTATAGACGCATGTAATGTCCCCACCGAGAAGTACGAGCCGACACTACAGGGATTCTGTAAAACATTACCAGCGACGGGCTAGATGGGTTAGGTTAGGTTATATTACGTTATAGACGTAAGTAATGTCCCCACCAAGAAGTGGGGCCGACACGCCAAGAATGTTGTGAAATACTACTTTCTAGATGTTAGGTTGCCTTATGGTAATATATACGACGTTATAGACGTATAGAATGTCCCCACCGAAAAGTACGGCCCGACATGACCGGGATTCTGTAAAACATTATCACCGAGTAGCAACATGGGTTATGTTATGTTATATTACGATATAGACGTATATAATGTGCCCACCGAGAAGTAGGGGCCGACCCGCCAGGAATGTTGGAAAATACTACATCCGAGATGTTAAGTTGCCTTAGGTTAGGATATATAACTTTATAGACGTATATAATGTCCGCACCGAGACGTACGGGACGACACGAACGGGATTCTGTAAAACATTACCAGCGAGGGTCTAGATGGGTTAGGTTAGGTTATATTACGATATAGACGTATATAATGTGCCCATCGAGAAGTATTGGCCGACCCGCCAGGAATGTTGGAAGATACTACATCCGAGATGTAAGGTTCCGTTAGGTTAGGATATATAACGTTATAAACGTATATAATGTGCCCACCGACAAGTACGGAATGACACGACCAGGATTCAGTAAAACATTACCAGCGAGGAGCTAGATCGGTTAGGTTAGGTTATATTACGATATAGACGTGAATAATGTTCCCACCGAGAAGTGGGGTCGACCCGCCAGGAATGTTGTTAAATACTACATTCGAGACGTTTGGTTGCCTTAGGTTCGGATATATGACGTTATAGACGCATATAATGTCCCCACCGAGACGTACGGGACGACACGAACGGGATTCTGTAAAACATTACCAGCGAGGTGCTAGATGGGTTAGGTTTGGTTATATTACGATATAGACGTATATAATGTGCCCATCGAGAAGTAGTGGCCGACCAGCCAGGAATGTTGGAAGATACTACATCCGACATGTTAGGTTCCGTTAGGTTAGGATATATAACGTTATAAACGTATATAATGTGCCCACCGACAAGTACGGGACGACACGTCCAGGATTCCGTAAAACATTACCAGCGAGGAGCTAGATCGGTTAGGTTAGGTTATATTACGGTATAGACGTGAATAATGTCCCCACCGAGAAGTGGGGACGACCCGCCAGGAATGTTGTGAAACACTACATTCGAGATGTTAGGTTGCCTTAGGTTAGGATATATAACGTTATAGTCGCATATAATGTCCCCACCGAGACGTACGGGACGACACGAACGAGATTCTGTAAAATATTACCAGCGAGGTTCTAGATGGGTTAGGTTAGGTTATATTACGATATAGACGTATATAATGTCCCCACCGAGAAGTAGGGGCTGACCAGCCAGTAATGTTGGAAAATACTACATTCGAGATGTTAAGTTGCCTTAGGTTACGATATATAACGTTATAGACGTATATAATGTCCCCACCGATAAGTAAGGGACGACACGAACGGGATTCTGTAAAACATTACCTTCGAGGGTCTAGATGGGTTAGGTTAGGTTATATTACGTTATAGACGTATATAATGTTCCCACCGAGAAGTGGGGCCGACCCGCCAGAAATGTTGTTAAATACTACATTCGAGATGTTAGGTTGCCTTAGGTTAGGATATATGACGTTATAGACGCATATAATGTCCCCACCGAGACGTACGGGACGACACGAACGGGATTCTGTAAAACATTACCAGCGAGGGTCTAGATGGGTTAGGTTAGGTTATATTACGATATAGACGTATATAATGTGCCCACCGAGAAGTAGGGGCCGACCCGCCAGGAATGTTGGAAAATACTACATCCGAGATGTTAAGTTGCCTTAGGTTAGGATATATAACTTTATAGACGTATATAATATCCGCACCGAGACGTACGGGACGACACGAACGGGATTCTGTAAAACATTACCAGCGAGGGTCTAGATGGGTTAGGTTAGGTTATATTACGATATAGACGTATATGATGTGCCCATCGAGAAGTATTGGCCGACCCGCCAGGAATGTTGGAAGATACTACATCCGAGATGTTAGGTTCCGTTAGGTTAGGATATATAACGTTATAAACGTATATAATGTGCCCACCGACAAGTACGGAATGACACGACCAGGATTCGGTAAAACATTACCAGCGAGGAGCTAGATCGGTTAGGTTAGGTTATATTACGATATAGACGTGAATAATGTTCCCACCGAGAAGTGGGGTCGACCCGCCATGAATGTTGTAAAACACTACATTCGAGACGTTTGGTTGCCTTAGGTTCGGATATATAACGTTATAGTCGCATATAATGTCCCCACCGAGACGTACGGGACGACACGAACGAGATTCTGTAAAATATTACCAGCGAAGTTCTAGATGGGTTAGGTTAGGTTATATTACGATATAGACGTATATAATGTCCCCACCGAGAAGTAGGGGCTGACCAGCCAGTAATGTTGGAAAATACTACATTCGAGATGTTAAGTTGCCTTAGGTTACGATATATAACGTTATAGACGTATATAATGTCCCCACCGAGAAGTACGGGACGACACGACCAGGATTCTGTAAAACATTACCAGTGAGGGGCTAGATGGGTTAGGTTAGCTTATATTACGTTATAGACGTATATAATGTTCCCACCGAGAAGTGGGGCCGACCCGCCAGAAATGTTGTGAAATACTACATTCGACACGTTAGGTTGCCTTAGGTTAGGATATATAACGTTATAGACGTGTATAATGTACCCACCGATAAGTACGGGACGACACGTCCAGGATTCTGTAAAACATTACCAGCGATGGGCTAGATGGGTTAGGTTAGGTTATATTACGATATAGACGTATATAATGTGCCCACCGAGAAGTAGGGGCCGACCCGCCAGGAATGTTGGAAAATACTACATCCGAGATGTTAAGTTGCCTTAGGTTAGGATATATAACGTTATAGACGTGTATAATGTCCCCACCGATAAGTACGGGACGACACGTCCAGGATTCTGTAAAACATTACCAGCGATGGGCTAGATGGGTTAGGTTAGGTTATATTACGTTATAGACGTATATAATGTTCCCACCGAGAAGTGGGGCCGACCCGCCAGGAATGTTGTGAAATACTACATTCGAGATGTTAGGTTGCCTTATGGTAATATATACAACGTTATAGACGTATAGAATGTCCCCACCGAGAAGTACGGCCCGACAAGACCGGGATTCTGTAAAACATTATCACCGAGGAGCAAGATGGGTCAGGTTATGTTATATTACGATATAGACGAATATAATGTGCCCACCGAGATGTAGGGGCCGACCCGGCAGGAATGTTGGAAAATACTACATCCCAGATGTTAAGTTGCCTTAGGTTAAGATATATAACGTTATAGACGTGTATAATGTCCCCACCGATAAGTACGGGACGACTCGTCCAGGATTCTGTAAAACATTACCAGCGATGGGCTAGATGCGTTAGATTAGGTTATATTACGTTATAGACGTAAGTAATATCCCCACCAAGAAATGGGGCCGACCCGCCAGGAATGTTGTGAAATACTACATTCGAGATGTTAGGTTGCCTTATGGTAATATATACAACGTTATAGACGTATAGAATGTCCCCACCGAGAAGTACGGCCCGACAAGACAGGGATTCTGTAAAACATTATCACCGAGGAGCAAGATGGGTTATGTTATGTTATATTACGATATAGACGAATATAATGTGCCCACCGAGATGTAGCGGCCGACCTGGCAGGAATGTTGGAAATACTACATTCGAGATGTTAGGTTGCCTTAGGTTAGGATATATAACGTTATAGACGCATGTAATGTCTCCACCGAGATGTACGAGCCGACACTACAGGGATTCTGTAAAACATTACCAGCGACGGGCTAGATGGGTTAGGTTAGGTTATATTACGTTATAGACGTAAGTAATATCCCCACCAAGAAGTGGGGCCGACCCGCCAGGAATGTTGTGAAACACTACATTCGAGATGTTAGGTTGCCTTATGGTAATATATACAACGTTATAGACGTATAGAATGTCCCCACCGAGAAGTACGGCCCGACAAGACCGGGATTCTGTAAAACATTATCACCGAGGAGCAAGATAGGTTATGTTATGTTATATTACGATATAGACGAATATAATGTGCCCACCGAGATGTAGCGGCCGACCTGGCAGGAATGTTGGAAATACTACATTCGAGATGTTAAGTTGCCTTAGGTTAGGATATATAACGTTATAGACGTGTATAATGTCCCCACCGATAAGTACGGTACGACACGTCCAGGATTCTGTAAAACATTACCAGCGATGGGCTAGATGGGTTAGGTTAGGTTATATTACGTTATAGACGTATATAATGTTCCCACCGCGAAGTGGGGCCGACCCGCCAGGAATGTTGTTAAATACTACATTCGAGATGTTAGGTTGCCTTAGGTTAGGATATATAACGTTATAGACGCATATAATGTCCCCACCGAGACGTACGGGACGACACGAACGGGATTCTGTAAAACATTACCAGCGAGGTGCTAGATGGGTTAGGTTAGGTTATATTACGATATAGACGTATATAATGTGCCCACCGAGAAGTAGGGGCCGACCCGCCAGGAATGTTGGAAAATACTACATCGGAGATGTTAAGTTGCCTTAGGTTAGGATATATAACGTTATAGACGTATATAATGTCCCCACCGAGAAGTACGGGACGACACGACCAGGATTCTGTAAAACATTACCAGTGAGGGGCAAGATGGGTTAGGTTAGCTTATATTACGTTATAGACGTATATAATGTTCCCAGCGAGAAGCGGGGCCGACCCGGTAGAAATGTTGTGAAATACTGCATTCGAAACGTTAGGTTGCCTTAGGTTAGGATATATAACATTATAGACGTATATAATGTCTCCACCGAGAAGTACGGTAAGACACGACCAGGATTCCGTAAAACATTACCAACGACGGGCTAGATGGGTTAGGTTAGGTTATATTACGATATAGACGTATATAATGTGCCCATCGAGAAGTATTGGCCGACCCGCCAGGAATGTTGGAAGATACTACATCCGAGATGTTAGGTTCCGTTAGGTTAGGATATATAACGTTATAAACGTATATAATGTGCCCACCGACAAGTACGGAACGACACGACCAGGATTCGGTAAAACATTACCAGCGAGGAGCTAGATCGGTTAGGTTAGGTTATATTACGATATAGACGTGAATAATGTTCCCACCGAGAAGTGGGGTCGACCCGCCAGGAATGTTGTGAAATACTGCATTCGAAACGTTAGGTTGCCTTAGGTTAGGATATATAACGTTATAGACGTATATAATGTCTCCACCGAGAAGTACGGTAAGACACGACCAGGATTCCGTAAAACATTACCAACGACGGGCTAGATGGGTTAGGTTAGGTTATATTACGATATAGACGTATATAATGTGCCCATCGAGAAGTATTGGCCGACCCGCCAGGAATGTTGGAAGATACTACATCCGAGATGTTAGGTTCCGTTAGGTTAGGATATATAACGTTATAAACGTATATAATGTGCCCACCGACAAGTACGGAACGACACGACCAGGATTCGGTAAAACATTACCAGCGAGGAGCTAGATCGGTTAGGTCAGGTTATATTACGATATAGACGTGAATAATGTTCCCACCGAGAAGTGGGGTCGACCCGCCAGGAATGTTGTAAAACACTACATTCGAGACGTTAGGTTGCCTTAGGTTAGGATATATAACGTTATAGTCGCATATAATGTCCCCACCGAGACGTACGGGACGACACGAACGAGATTATGTAAAATATTACCAGCGAGGTTCTAGATGGGTTAGGTTAGGTTATACTACGATATAGACGTATATAATGTCCCCACCGAGAAGTAGGGGCTGACCAGCCAGTAATGTTGGAAAGTACTACATTGGAGATGTTAAGTTGCCTTAGGTTACGATATATAACGTTATAGACGTATATAATGTCCCCACCGAGAAGTACGGGACGACACGACCAGGATTCTGTAAAACATTACCAGTGAGAGGCTAGATGGCTTAGGCTAGCTTATATTACGTTATAGACGTATATAATGTTCCCACCGAGAAGTGGGGCCGACCCGCCAGAAATGTTGTGAAATACTACATTCGAGACGTTAGGTTGCCTTAGGTTAGGATATATAACGCTATAGACGCATATAACGTCCCCAGCGAGAAGTACGAGCCGACACGACAGGGATTCCGTAAAACATTACCAGCGAGGGGCTAGATTGGTTAGGTTAGGTTACATTACGTTATAGACTAAAATAATGTTCCCACCGAGAAGTGGGGCCGAACCGCCAGGATTGTTGTGAAATACTACAGTCGAGATGTTAGGTTGCCTTAGGTTAGGATATGTAACGTTATAGACGTATATAATGTCCGCACCGAGACGTACGGTACGACACGAACGGGATTCTGTAAAACATTACCAGCGAGGGTCTAGATGGGTTAGGTTAGGTTATATTACGACATAGACGTATATAATGTACCCACCGAGAGGTAGGGGCCGACCTGCCAGGAATGTTGGAAAATACTACATCCGAGATGTTAGGTTCCGTTATGTTAGGATATATAACGTTATAAACGTATATAATGTGCCCACCGACAAGTACGGAACGACACGACCAGGATTCGGTAAAACATTACCAGCGAGTAGCTAGATCGGTTAGGTTAGGTTATATTACGATATAGACGTGAATACTGTTCCCCCCGAGAAGTGGGGTCGACCCGCCAGGAATGTTGTAAAACACTACATTCGAGACGTTAGGTTGCCTTAGGTTAGGATATATAACGTTATAGTCGCATATAATGTCCCCACCGAGACGTACGGGACGACACGAACGAGATTCTGTAAAATATTACCAGCGAGGTTCTAGATGGGTTAGGTTAGGTTATATTACGATATAGACGTATATCATGTCCCCACCGAGAAGTAGGGGCTGACCAGCCAGTAATGTTGGAAAATACTACATTCGAGATGTTAAGTTGCCTTAGGTTACGATATATAACGTTATAGACGTATATAATGTCCCCACCGAGAAGTACGGGACGACACGACCAGGATTCTGTAAAACATTACCAGTGAGGGGCTAGATGGGTTAGGTTAGGTTATATTACGTTATAGACGCATATAATGTTCCCACCGAGAAGTGGGGCCGACCCGGCAGAAATGTTGTGAAATACTGCATTCGAGACGTTAGGTTGCCTTAGGTTAGGATATATAACGTTATAGACGTGTATAATGTCCCCACCGATAAGTACGGGACGACACGTCCAGGATTCTGTAAAACATTACCAGCGATGGGCTAGATGGGTTAGGTTAGGTTATATTACGATATAGACGTATATAATGTCCCCACCGAGAAGTAGGGGCTGACCAGCCAGTAATGTTGGAAAGTACTACATTCGAGATGTTAAGTTGCCTTAGGTTACGATATATAACGCTATAGACGTATATAATGTCCCCACCGAGAAGTACGGGACGACACGACCAGGATTCTGTAAAACATTACCAGTGAGAGGCTAGATGGCTTAGGCTAGCTTATATTACGTTATAGACGTATATAATGTTCCCACCGAGAAGTGGGGCCGACCCGCCAGAAATGTTGTGAAATACTACATTCGAGACGTTAGGTTGCCTTAGGTTAGGATATATAACGCTATAGACGCATATAACGTCCCCAGCGAGAAGTACGAGCCGACAATACAGGGATTCTGTAAAACATTACCAGCGACGGGCTAGATGGGTTAGGTTAGGTTATATTACGTTATAGTCGTAAGTAATATCCCCACCAAGAAGTGGGGCCGACCCGCCAGGAATGTTGTGAAATACTACATTCGAGATGATAGGTTGCCTTATGGTAATATATACAACGTTATAGACGTATAGAATGTCCCCACCGAGAAGTACGGCCCGACAAGACCGGGATTCTGTAAAACATTATCACCGAGGAGCAAGATGGGTTATGTTATGTTATATTACGATATAGACGAATATAATGTGCCCACCGAGATGTAGCAGCCGACCTGGCAGGAATGTTGGAAATACTACATTCGAGATGTTAAGTTGCCTTAGGTTAGGATATATAACGTTATAGACGTGTATAATGTCCCCACCGATAAGTACGGTACGACACGTCCAGGATTCTGTAAAACATTACCAGCGATGGGCTAGATGGGTTAGGTTAGGTTATATTACGTTATAGACGTATATAATGTTCCCACCGAGAAGTGGGGCCGACCCGCCAGGAATGTTGTTAAATACTACATTCGAGATGTTAGGTTGCCTTAGGTTAGGATATATAACGTTATAGACGCATATAATGTCCCCACCGAGACGTACGGGACGACACGAACGGGTTTCTGTAAAACATTACCAGCGAGGTGCTAGATGGGTTAGGTTAGGTTATATTACGATATAGACGTATATAATGTGCCCACCGAGAAGTAGGGGCCGACCCGCCAGGAATGTTGGAAAATACTACATCGGAGATGTTAAGTTGCCTTAGGTTAGGATATATAACGTTATAGACGTATATAATGTCCGCACCGAGACGTACGGGACGACACGAACGGGATTCTGTAAAACATTACCAGCGAGGGTCTAGAAGGGTTAGGTTAGGTTATATTACGATATAGACGTATATAATGTGCCCATCGAGAAGTATTGGCCGACCCGCCAGGAATGTTGTTAAATACTACATTCGAGATGTTAGGTTGCCTTAGGTTAGGATACATAACGTTATAGACGCATATAATGTCCCCACCGAGACGTACGGGACGACACGAACGGGATTCTGTAAAACATTACCGGCGAGGTGCTAGATGGGTTAGGTTTGGTTATATTACGATATAGACGTATATAATGTGCCCACCGAGAAGTAGGGGCCGACCCGCCAGGAATGTTGTGAAATACTACATTCGAGATGTTTGGTTGCCTTTTGGTAATATATACAACGTTATAGACGTATAGAATGTCCCCACCGAGAAGTACGGCCCGACACGACCGGGATTCCTTAAAACATTATCACCGAGGAGCAAGATGGGTTATGTTATGTTATATTACGATATAGACAAATATAATGTGCCCACCGAGATGTAGGCGCCGACCCGGCAGGAATGTTGGAAATACTACATTCGAGATGTAAGGTTGCCTTAGGTTAGGATATATAACGTTATAGACGCATGTAATGTCCCCACCGAGAAGTACGAGCCGACACTACAGGGATTCTGTAAAACATTACCAGCGACGGGCTAGATGGGTTAGGTTAGGTTATATTACGATATAGACGTAAGTAATATCCCAACCAAGAAGTGGGGCCGAACCGCCAGGAATGTTGTGAGATACTACAGTCGAAATGTTACGTTGCCTTAGGTTAGGATATATAACGTTATAGATGTATATATAGTTCCCACCGAGAAGTGAGGCTGACCAGCCAGTAATGTTGGAAAATACTACATTCGAGATGTTAAGTTGCCTTAGGTTACGATATATAACGTTATAGACGTATATAATGTCCCCACCGAGAAGTACGGGACGACACGACCAGGATTCTGTAAAACATTACCAGTGAGGGGCTAGATGGGTTAGGTTAGGTTATATTACGTTATAGACGCATATAATGTTCCCACCGAGAAGTGGGGCCGACCCGGCAGAAATGTTGTGAAATACTGCATTCGAGACGTTAGGTTGCCTTAGGTTAGGATATATAACGTTATAGACGTGTATAATGTCCCCACCGATAAGTACGGGACGACACGTCCAGGATTCTGTAAAACATTACCAGCGATGGGCTAGATGGGTTAGGTTAGGTTATATTACGATATAGACGTATATAATGTCCCCACCGAGAAGTAGGGGCTGACCAGCCAGTAATGTTGGAAAGTACTACATTCGAGATGTTAAGTTGCCTTAGGTTACGATATATAACGCTATAGACGTATATAATGTCCCCACCGAGAAGTACGGGACGACACGACCAGGATTCTGTAAAACATTACCAGTGAGAGGCTAGATGGCTTAGGCTAGCTTATATTACGTTATAGACGTATATAATGTTCCCACCGAGAAGTGGGGCCGACCCGCCAGAAATGTTGTGAAATACTACATTCGAGACGTTAGGTTGCCTTAGGTTAGGATATATAACGCTATAGACGCATATAACGTCCCCAGCGAGAAGTACGAGCCGACAATACAGGGATTCTGTAAAACATTACCAGCGACGGGCTAGATGGGTTAGGTTAGGTTATATTACGTTATAGTCGTAAGTAATATCCCCACCAAGAAGTGGGGCCGACCCGCCAGGAATGTTGTGAAATACTACATTCGAGATGATAGGTTGCCTTATGGTAATATATACAACGTTATAGACGTATAGAATGTCCCCACCGAGAAGTACGGCCCGACAAGACCGGGATTCTGTAAAACATTATCACCGAGGAGCAAGATGGGTTATGTTATGTTATATTACGATATAGACGAATATAATGTGCCCACCGAGATGTAGCAGCCGACCTGGCAGGAATGTTGGAAATACTACATTCGAGATGTTAAGTTGCCTTAGGTTAGGATATATAACGTTATAGACGTGTATAATGTCCCCACCGATAAGTACGGTACGACACGTCCAGGATTCTGTAAAACATTACCAGCGATGGGCTAGATGGGTTAGGTTAGGTTATATTACGTTATAGACGTATATAATGTTCCCACCGAGAAGTGGGGCCGACCCGCCAGGAATGTTGTTAAATACTACATTCGAGATGTTAGGTTGCCTTAGGTTAGGATATATAACGTTATAGACGCATATAATGTCCCCACCGAGACGTACGGGACGACACGAACGGGTTTCTGTAAAACATTACCAGCGAGGTGCTAGATGGGTTAGGTTAGGTTATATTACGATATAGACGTATATAATGTGCCCACCGAGAAGTAGGGGCCGACCCGCCAGGAATGTTGGAAAATACTACATCGGAGATGTTAAGTTGCCTTAGGTTAGGATATATAACGTTATAGACGTATATAATGTCCGCACCGAGACGTACGGGACGACACGAACGGGATTCTGTAAAACATTACCAGCGAGGGTCTAGAAGGGTTAGGTTAGGTTATATTACGATATAGACGTATATAATGTGCCCATCGAGAAGTATTGGCCGACCCGCCAGGAATGTTGTTAAATACTACATTCGAGATGTTAGGTTGCCTTAGGTTAGGATACATAACGTTATAGACGCATATAATGTCCCCACCGAGACGTACGGGACGACACGAACGGGATTCTGTAAAACATTACCGGCGAGGTGCTAGATGGGTTAGGTTTGGTTATATTACGATATAGACGTATATAATGTGCCCACCGAGAAGTAGGGGCCGACCCGCCAGGAATGTTGTGAAATACTACATTCGAGATGTTTGGTTGCCTTTTGGTAATATATACAACGTTATAGACGTATAGAATGTCCCCACCGAGAAGTACGGCCCGACACGACCGGGATTCCTTAAAACATTATCACCGAGGAGCAAGATGGGTTATGTTATGTTATATTACGATATAGACAAATATAATGTGCCCACCGAGATGTAGGCGCCGACCCGGCAGGAATGTTGGAAATACTACATTCGAGATGTAAGGTTGCCTTAGGTTAGGATATATAACGTTATAGACGCATGTAATGTCCCCACCGAGAAGTACGAGCCGACACTACAGGGATTCTGTAAAACATTACCAGCGACGGGCTAGATGGGTTAGGTTAGGTTATATTACGATATAGACGTAAGTAATATCCCAACCAAGAAGTGGGGCCGACCCGCCAGGAATGTTGTGAAATACTACATTCGAGATGTTAGGTTGCCTTATGGTAATATATACAACGTTATAGACGTATAGAATGTCCCCACCGAGAAGTACGGCCCGACAAGACCGGGATTCTGTAAAACATTATCACCGAGGAGCAAGTTGGGTTATGTTATGTTATATTACGATATAGACGAATATAATGTGCCCACCGAGATGTAGCGGCCGACCTGGCAGGAATGTTGGAAATACTACATTCGAGATGTTAAGTTGCCGTAGGTTAGGATATATAACGTTATAGACGTGTATAATGTTCCCACCGATAAGTACGGGACGACACGAACGGGATTCTGTAAATCATTACCAGCGAGGGTCTAGATGGGTTAGGTTAGGTTACATTACGTTATAGACGTAAATAACGTTCCCACCGAGAAGTGGCGCCGAACCGCCAGGAATGTTGTTAAATACTACATTCGAGATGTTAGGTTGCCTTTGGTTAGGATATATAACGTTATAGACGCATATAATGTCCCCACCGAGACGTACGGGACGACACGAACGAGATTCTGTAAAATATTACCAGCGAGGTTCTAGGTGGGTTAGGTTAGGTTATATTACGATATAGACGTATATAATGTCCCCACCGAGAAGTAGGGGCTGACCAGCCAGTAATGTTGGAAAGTACTACATTCGAGATGTTAAGTTGCCTTAGGTTACGATATATAACGTTATAGACGTATATAATGTCCCCACCGAGAAGTACGGGACGACACGACCAGGATTCTGTAAAACATTACTAGCGAGGGTCTAGATGGGTTAGGTTAGCTTATATTACGATATAGACGTATATAATGTACCCACCGAGAGGTAGGGGCCGACCCGCCAGGAATGTTGGAAAATACTACATCCGAGATGTTAGGTTGCCTTAGGTTAGGATATATAACGTTATAGATGCATATAATGTCCCCACCGAGACGTACGGGACTAAACGAACGGGATTCTGTAAAACATTACCAGCGAGGTGCTAGATGGGTTAGGTTAGGTTATATTACGATATAAACGTACATAATGTGCCCACCGAGATGTAGGGGCCGACCCGCCAGGAATGTTGGAAAATACTACATCCGAGATGTTAGGTTCCCTTACGATAGGATATATAACGTTATAGACGTATATAATGTCCGCACCGATACGTACGGGACGACACGAACGGGATTCTGTAAAACATTACCAGCCAGGTGCTAGATGGGTTAGGTTAGGTTATATTACGATATAGACGTATATAATGTGCCCACCGAGAAGTAGGGGCCGACCCGCCAGGAATGTTGTGAAATACTACATTCGAGATGTTAGGTTGCCTTATGGTAATATATACAATGTTATAGACGTATAGAATGTCCCCACCGAGAAGTACGGCCCGACAAGACCGGGATTCTGTAAAACATTATCACCGTGGAGCAAGATGGGTTATGTTATGTTATATTACGATATAGACGAATATAATGTGCCCACCGAGATGTAGGGGCCGATCTGGCAGGAATGTTGGAAAATACTACATCCGAGATGTTAAGTTGCCTTAGGTTAGGATATATAACGTTATAGCCGTGTATAATTCTCCCACCGATAAGTACGGGACGACACGTCCAGGATTCTGTAAAGCGTTACCAGCGATGGGCTAGATGGGTTAGGTTAGGTTATATTACGTTATAGACGTATATAATATTCCCACCGAGAAGTGGGGCCGACCTGCCAGGAATGTTGTTAAATACTACATTCGAGATGTTAGGTTGCCTTTGGTTAGGATATATAACGTTATAGACGCATATAATGTCCCCACCGAGACGTACGGGACGACACGAACGAGATTCTGTAAAATATTACCAGCGAGGTTCTAGATGGGTTAGGTTAGGTTATATTACGATATAGACGTATATAATGTCCCCACCGAGAAGTAGGGGCTGACCAGCCAGTAATGTTGGAAAGTACTACATTCGAGATGTTAAGTTGCCTTAGGTTACGATATATAACGTTATAGACGTATATAATGTCCCCACCGAGAAGTACGGGACGACACGACCAGGATTCTGTAAAACATTACCAGCGAGGGTCTAGATGGGTTAGGTTAGCTTATATTACGATATAGACGTATATAATGTACCCACCGAGAGGTAGGGGCCGACCCGCCAGGAATGTTGGAAAATACTACATCCGAGATGTTAGGTTGCCTTAGGTTAGGATATATAACGTTATAGATGCATATAATGTCCCCACCGAGACGTACGGGACGAAACGAACGGGATTCTGTAAAACATTACCAGCGAGGTGCTAGATGGGTTAGGTTAGGTTATATTACGATATAAACGTACATAATGTGCCCACCGAGAAGTAGGGGCCGACCCGCCAGGAATGTTGGAAAATACTACATCCGAGATGTTAAGTTGCCTTAGGTTAGGATATATAACGTTATAGACGTATATAATGTCCGCACCGAGACGTACGGGATGACACGAACGGGATTCTGTAAAACATTACCAGCGAGGGTCTAGATGGGTTAGGTTAGGTTATATTACGATATAGACGTATATAATGTACCCACCGAGAGGTAGGGGCCGACCCGCCAGGAATGTTGGAAAATACTACATCCGAGATGTTAGGTTCCCTTAGGTTAGATATATAACATTATAGACGTATATAATACCCCGCCGAGAAGTACGGGATGGCACGAACGGGATTCTGTAAAACATTACCGGCGATGTGCTAGATGGGTTAGGTTTGGTTATATTACGATATAGACGTATATAATGTGCCCACCGAGAAGAAGGGGCCGACCCGCCAGGAATGTTGTGAAATACTACATTCGAGATGTTTGGTTGCCTTTTGGTAATATATACAACGTTATAGACGTATAGAATGTCCCCACCGAGAAGTACGGCCCGACACGACCGGGATTCCTTAAAACATTATCACCGAGGAGCAAGATGGGTTATGTTATGTTATATTACGATATAGACAAATATAATGTGCCCACCGAGATGTAGGCGCCGACCCGGCAGGAATGTTGGAAATACTACATTCGAGATGTAAGGTTGCCTTAGGTTAGGATATATAACGTTATAGACGCATGTAATGTCCCCACCGAGAAGTACGAGCCGACACTACAGGGATTCTGTAAAACATTACCAGCGACGGGCTAGATGGGTTAGGTTAGGTTATATTACGATATAGACGTAAGTAATATCCCAACCAAGAAGTGGGGCCGACCCGCCAGGAATGTTGTGAAATACTACATTCGAGATGTTAGGTTGCCTTATGGTAATATATACAACGTTATAGACGTATAGAATGTCCCGACCGAGAAGTACGGCCCGACAAGACCGGGATTCTGTAAAACATTATCACCGAGGAGCAAGTTGGGTTATGTTATGTTATATTACGATATAGACGAATATAATGTGCCCACCGAGATGTAGCGGCCGACCTGGCAGGAATGTTGGAAATACTACATTCGAGATGTTAAGTTGCCTTAGGTTAGGATATATAACGTTATAGACGTGTATAATGTTCCCACCGATAGGTACGGGACGACACGAACGGGATTCTGTAAAACATTACCAGCGAGGGTCTAGATGGGTTAGGTTAGGTTACATTACGTTATAGACGTAAATAATGTTCCCACCGAGAAGTGGCGCCGAACCGCCAGGAATGTTGTGAAACACTACATTTGACATGTTAGGTTGCCTTAGGTTAGGATATATAACGTTATAGACGTATATAATGTCCGCACCGAGACGTACGGGACGATACGAACGGGATTCTGTAAAACATTACCAGCGAGGGTCTAGATGGGTTAGGTTAGGGTATATTACGATATAGACGTATATAATGTGTCCATCGAGAAGTATTGGCCGACCCGCCAGGAATGTTGGAAGATACTACATCCGAGATGTTAGGTTCCGTTAGGTTAGGATATATAACGTTATAAACGTATATAATGTGCCCACCGACAAGTACGGAACGACACGACTAGGATTCGGTAATACATTACCAGCGAGGAGCCAGATCGGTTAGGTTAGGTTATATTACGATATAGACGTGAATAATGTTCCCACCGAGAAGTGGGGTCGACCCGCCAGGAATGTTGTAAAACACTACATTCGAGACGTTAGGTTGCCTTAGGTTAGGATATATAACGTTATAGTCGCATATCATGTCCCCACCGAGACGTACGGGACGACACGAACGAGATTCTGTAAAATATTACCAGCGAGGTTCTAGATGGGTTAGGTTAGGTTATATTACGATATAGACGTATATAATGTCCCCACCGAGAAGTAGGGGCTGACCAGCCAGTAATGTTGGAAAGTACTACATTCGAGATGTTAAGTTACCTTAGGTTACGATATATAACGTTATAGACGTATATAATGTCCCCACCGAGAAGTACGGGACGACACGACCAGGATTCTGTAAAACATTACCAGTGAGAGGCTAGATGGCTTAGGCTAGCTTATATTACGTTATAGACGTATATAATGTTCCCACCGAGAAGTGGGGCCGACCCGCCAGAAATGTTGTGAAATACTACATTCGAGACGTTAGGTTGCCTTAGGTTAGGATATATAACGCTATAGACGCATATAACGTCCCCAGCGAGAAGTACGAGCCGACACGACAGGGATTCCGTAAAACATTACCAGCGAGGGGCTAGATTGGTTAGGTTAGGTTACATTACGTTATAGACTTAAATAATGTTCCCACCGAGAAGTGGGGCCGAACCGCCAGGATTGTTGTGAAATACTACAGTCGAGATGTTAGGTTGCCTTAGGTTAGGATATGTAACGTTATAGACGTATATAATGTCCGCACCGAGACGTACGGGACGACACGAACGGGATTCTGTAAAACATTACCAGCGAGGGGCTAGATGGGTTAGGTTAGCTTATATTACGATATAGACGTATATAATGTGCCCACCGAGAAGTAGGGGCCGACCCGCCAGGAATGTTGGAAGATACTACATCCGAGATGTTAGGTTCCGTTAGGTTAGGATATATAACGTTATAAACGTATATAATGTGCCCACCGACAGGTACGGAACGACACGACCAGGATTCGGTAAAACATTACCAGCGAGGAGCTAGATCGGTTAGGTTAGGTTATATTACTATATAGACGTGAATAATGTTCCCACCGAGAAGTGGGGTCGACCCGCCAGGAATGTTGTAAAACACTACATTCGAGACGTTAATTTGCCTTAGGTTAGGATATATAACGTTATAGACGCATATAATGTCCCCACCGAGACGTACGGGACGACACGAACGAGATTCTGTAAAATATTACCAGCGAGGTTCTAGATGGGTTAGGTTAGGTTATATTACGATATAGACGTATATAATGTCCCCACCGAGAAGTAGGGGCTGACCAGCCAGGAATGTTGGAAGATACTACGTCCGAGATGTTAGGTTCCCTTACGATAGGATATATAACGTTATAGACGTATATAATGTCTCCACCGAGAAGTACGGTAAGACACGACCAGGATTCCGTAAAACATTACCAGCGAGGGGCTAGATGGGTTAGGTTAGGTTATATTACGTTATAGACGTATATAATGTTCCCACCGAGAAGTGGGGTCGACCCGCCAGGAATGTTGTAAAACACTACATTCGAGACGTTAGGTTGCCTTAGGTTAGGATATATAACGTTATAGTCGCATATAATGTCCCCACCGAGACGTACGGGACGACACGAACGAGATTCTGTAAAATATTACCAGCGAGGTTCTAGATGGGTTAGGTTAGGTTATATTACGATATAGACGTATATAATGTCCCCACCGAGAAGTAGGGGCTGACCAGCCAGTAATGTTGGAAAGTACTACATTCGAGATGTTAAGTTTCCTTAGGTTACGATATATAACGTTATAGACGTATATAATGTCCCCACCGAGAAGTACGGGACGACACGACCAGGATTCTGTAAAACATTACCAGCGAGGGTCTAGATGGGTTAGGTTAGCTTATATTACGATATAGACGTATATAATGTACCCACCGAGAGGTAGGGGCCGAACCGCCAGGAATGTTGTGAAACACTACATTCGAGATGTTAGGTTGCCTTAGGTTAGGATATATAACGTTATAGACGCATATAATGCCAACACCGAAAAGTACGGGACGACACGAACGGGATTCTGTAAAACGTTACCAGCGAGGTGCTAGATTGGTTAGGTTAGGTTATATTACGTTATAGACGTAAATAATGTTCCCACCGAGAAGTGGGGCCGAACCGCCAGGAATGTTGTGAACCACTACAGTCGCGATGTTAGGTTGCCTTATGGTAATATATACAACGTTATAGACGTATAGAATGTCCCCACCCAGAAGTACGGCCCGACACGACCGGGATTCTGTAAAACATTATCACCGAGGAGCAAGATGATTTATGTTATGTTATATTACGACGTAGACGAATATAATGTGCCCACCGAGATGTAGGGGCCGACCCGGCAGGAATGTTGGAAAATACTACATCCGAGATGTTAAGTTGCCTTAAGTTAGGATATATAACGTTATAGACGTATATAATGTCCCCACCGAGAAGTACGGGACGGCACGACCAGGATTCCGTAGAACGTTACCAGCGGGGGGCTAGATTGGTTAGGTTAGGTTATATTACGTTATAGACGTAAATAATGTTCCCACCGAGAAATGGGGCCGAACCGCCAGGAATGTTGTGAAACACTACATTCGAGATGTTAGGTTGCCTTAGGTTAGGATATATAACGTTATAGACGCATATAATGTCCCCACCGAGAAGTACGGGACGACAAGAACGGGATTCTGTAAAACATTACCAGCGAGGGGCTAGATGGGTTAGGTTAGGTTATATTACGTTATAGACGTAAATAATGTTCCCACCGAGAAGTGGGGCCGAACCGCCAGGAATGTTGTGAACCACTACAGTCGCGATGTTAGGTTGCCTTATGGTAATATATACAACGTTATAGACGTATAGAATGTCCCCACCCAGAAGTACGGCCCGACACGACCGGGATTCTGTAAAACATTATCACCGAGGAGCAAGATGGTTTATGTTATGTTATATTACGACGTAGACGAATATAATGTGCCCACCGAGATGTAGAGGCCGACCCGGCAGGAATGTTGGAAAATACTACATCCGAGATGTTAAGTTGCCTTAAGTTAGGATATATAACGTTATAGACGTATATAATGTCCCCACCGAGAAGTACGGGACGGCACGACCAGGATTCCGTAGAACGTTACCAGCGGGGGGCTAGATTGGTTAGGTTAGGTTATATTACGTTATAGACGTAAATAATGTTCCCACCGAGAAATGGGGCCGAACCGCCAGGAATGTTGTGAAACACTACATTCGAGATGTTAGTTTGCCTTAGGTTAGGATATATAACGTTATAGACGCATATAATGTCCCCACCGAGAAGTACGGGACGACAAGAACGGGATTCTGTAAAACATTACCAGCGAGGGGCTAGATGGGTTAGGTTAGGTTATATTACGATATAGACGTATATAATGTGCCCACCGAGAAGTAGGGGCCGACCCGCGAGGAATGTTGTGACATACTACATTCGAGACGTTAGGTTGCCTTGGGTTAGGATATATAACGTTATAGACGTATATAATGTCCCCAACGAGAATTACGGGACGACACGACCAGGATTCCGTAGAACATTACCAGCGGGGGGCTAGATTGGTTAGGTTAGGTTATATTACGTTATAGGCGTAAATAATGTTCCCACCGGGAAATGGGGCCGAACTGCCAGGAATGTTGTGAAACACTACATTCGAGATGTTAGGTTGCCTTAGGTTAGGATATATAACGTTATAGACGCATATAATGTCCCCACCGAGAAGTGCGGGACGACTCGAACGGAATTCTGTAAAACATTACCAGCGAGGTGCTAGATGGGTTAGGTTAGGTTATATTACGATATAGACGTATATAATGTGCCCACCGAGATGTAGGGGCCGACCCGCCAGGAATGTTGGAAAATACTACATCCGAGATGTTAAGTTGCCTTAGGTTAGGATATATAACGTTATAGACGTATATAATGTCCCCACCGAGAAGTACGGGACGACACGACCAGGATTCCGTAAAACATTACCAGCGATGGGCTAGATGGGTTAGGTTAGGTTATATTACGTTATAGACGTATATAATGTTCCCACCGAGAAGTGGGGCCGAACCGCCAGGAATGTTGTGAAACACTACATTCGAGATGTTAGGTTGCCTTTGGTTAGGATATATAACGTTATAGACGCATATAATGTCCCCACCGAGAAGTACGGGACGACAAGAAAGGGATTCTGTAAAACATTACCAGCGAGGGGCTAGATGGGTTAGGTTAGGTTATATTACGATATAGACGTATATAATGTGCCCACCGAGAAGTAGGGGCCGACCCGCGAGGAATGTTGTGACATACTACATTCGAGACGTTAGGTTGCCTTGGGTTAGGATATATAACATTATAGACGTATATAATGTCCCCAACAAGAATTACGGGACGACACGACCAGGATTCCGTAGAACATTACCAGCGGGGGGCTAGATTGGTTAGGTTAGGTTATATTACGTTATAGGCGTAAATAATGTTCCCACCGAGAAATGGGGCCGAACTGCCAGGAATGTTGTGAAACACTACATTCGAGATGTTAGGTTGCCTTAGGTTAGGATATATAACGTTATAGACGCCTATAATGTCCCCACCGAGAAGTACGGGGCGGCACGAACGGGATTCTGTAAAACATTACCAGCGAGGGGCTAGATGGGTTAGGTTAGGTTATGTTACGATATAGACGTATATAATGTGCCCACCGAGAAGTAGGGGCCGACCCGCGAGGAATGTTGTGACATACTACATTCGAGAAGTTAGGTTGCCTTGGGTTAGGATATATAACGTTATAGACGTATATAATGTCCCCAACGAGAAGTACGGGACGACAAGAACGGGATTCTGTAATACGTTACCAGCGAGGGGCTAGATGGGTTAGGTTAGGTTATATTACGATATAGACGTATATAATGTGCCCACCGAGAAGTAGGGGCCGACCCGCGAGGAATGTTGTGACATACTACATTCGAGACGTTATTTTGCCTTGGGTTAGGATATATAACGTTATAGACGTATATAATGTCCCCAACGAGAATTACGGGACGACACGACCAGGATTCCGTAGAACGTTACCAGCGGGGGGCTAGATTGGTTAGGTTATGTTATATTACGTTATAGACGTAAATAATGTTCCCACCGAGAAGTGGTGCCGAACCGCCAGGAATGTTGTGAAACACTACATTCGAGATGTTAGGTTGCCTTTGGTTAGGATATATAACGTTATAGACGCATATAATGTCCCCACCGAGAAGTACGGAACGACAAGAAAGGGATTCTGTAAAACATTACCAGCGAGGGGCTAGATGGATTAGGTTAGGTTATATTACGATATAGACGTATATAATGTGCCCACCGAGAAGTAGGGGCCGACCCGCGAGGAATGTTGTGACATACTACATTCGAGACGTTAGGTTGCCTTGGGTTAGGATATATAACGTTATAGACGTATATAATGTCCCCAACAAGAATTACGGGACGACACGACCAGGATTCCGTAGAACATTACCAGCGGGGGGCTAGATTGGTTAGGTTAGGTTATATTACGTTATAGGCGTAAATAATGTTCCCACCGAGAAATGGGGCCGAACTGCCAGGAATGTTGTGAAACACTACATTCGAGATGTTAGGTTGCCTTAGGTTAGGATATATAACGTTATAGACGCATATAATGTCCCCACCGAGAAGTACGGGACGGCACGAACGGGATTCTGTAAAACATTACCAGCGAGGGGCTAGATGGGTTCGGTTAGGTTATGTTACGATATAGACGTATATAATGTGCCCACCGAGAAGTAGGGACCGACCCGCGAGGAATGTTGTGACATACTACATTCGAGAAGTTAGGTTGCCTTGGGTTAGGATATATAACGTTATAGACGTATATAATGTCCCCACCGAGAAGTACGGCCCGACACGACCGGGATTCTGTAAAACATTATCACCGAGGAGCAAGTTGGGTTATGTTATGTTATATTACGACATAGACGAATATAATGTGCCCAGCGAGACGTAGGGGCCGACACGCCAGGACTGTTGGAAAATACTACATCCGAGATGATAAGTTGCCTTAAGTTAGGATATATAACATTATAGACGTATATAATGTCCCCACCGAGAAGTACGGGACGACACGACCAGGATTCCGTAAAACGTTACCAGCGGTGGGCTAGATTGGTTAGGTTAGGATATATTACGTTATAGACGTAAATAATGTTCCCACCGAGACGTGGGGCCGGCCCGACAGGAATGTTGGAAAATACTACATCCGAGATGTTAGGTTGCCTTAGGTTAGGATATATAGCGTTATTGACGTATATAATGTCCGCACCGAGACGTACGGGACGACACGAACGGGATTCTGTAAAACGTTACCAGCGAGGTGCTAGATGGGTTAGGTTAGGTTCTATTACGATATAGACGTTTATAATGTGCCCACCGAGAAGTAGGGGCCGACCCGCGAGGAATGTAGGAAAATACTACATCCGAGATGTTAAGTTGCCTTTTGGTAATACATACAACGTTATAGACGTATAGAATGTCCCCACCGAGAAGTACGGGCCGACACGACCGGGATTCTGTAAAATATTATCACCGACGGGCAAGATGGGTGATGTTATGTTATATTACGATATAGACGTATATAATGTGCCCACCGAGAGGTAGAGGCCAACCCGCCAGGAATGTTGGAAAATACTACATCCGAGATGTTAAGTTGCCTTAAGTTAGGATATATAACATTATAGACGTATATAATGTCCGCACCGAGACGTACGGGACGACACGAACGGGATTCTGTAAAACGTTACCAGCGAGGTGCTAGATGTGTTAGGTCAGGTTATATTACGATATAGACGTTTATAATGTGCCCACCGAGAAGTAGGGGCCGACCCGCGAGGAATGTTGGAAAATACTACATCCGAGATGTTAAGTTGCCTTTTGGTAATATATACAACGTTATAGACGTATATAATGTCCCCACCGAGAAGTACGGGACGACACGACCAGGATTCCGTAAAACATTACCAGCGAGGGGCTAGATGAGTTAGGTTAGGTTATATTACGTTATAGACATATATAATGTTCCCACCGAAAAGTGGGGCCGACCCGCGAGGAATGTTGTGACATACTACATTCGAGACGTTAGGTTGCCTTGGGTTAGGATATATAACGTTATAGACGCATATAATGTCCCCACCGAGAAGTACGAGCCGACACGACAGGGATTCTGTAAAACATTACCAGCGAGGGGCTATATGGGTTTGGTTAGGTTATATTACGTTATAGACGTAAATAATGTTCCCACCGAGAAGTGGGGCCGACCCGCCAGGAATGTTGTGAAATACTAAATTCGAGATGTTATGTAGACTTAGGTTAGGATAAATAACGTTATAGACGCATATAATGGCCCCACCGAGACGTAAGGGACGACACGAACGAGATTCTGTAAAACATTACCAGCCAGGGTCTAGATGGGATAGGTCAGGTTATATTACGATATAGACGTATATAATGTGCCCACCGAGAGGTAGGGGCCGACCCGCCAGGAATGTTGGAAAATACTACATCCGAGATGTTAGGTTGCCTTAAGTTAGGATATATAACGTTATAGACGTATATAATGTCCCCACCGAGAAGTACGGGACGACACGACCAGGATTCCGTAAAACATTACCAGCAAGGGGCTAGATGGGTTTGGTTAGGTTATATTACGTTATAGACGTATATAATGTTCCCACCGAGAAGTGGGGCCGACCCGCGAGGAATGTTGTGACATACTACATTCGAGAGGTTAGGTTGCCTTGGGTTAGAATATATATCGTTATAGACGCATATAATGTCCCCACCGAGAAGTACGAGCCGACACTACAGGGATTCTGTAAAACATTACCAGCGACGGGCTAGATGGGTTAGGTTAGGTTATATTACGTTATAGACGTAAGTAATGTTCCCCCCAAGAAATGGGGCCGACCCGCCAGGAAGATTGTGAAATACTACATTCGAGATGTTAGGTTGCCTTATAGTAATATATACAACGTTATAGACGTATAGAATGTCCCCACCGAGAAGTACGGCCCGACACGTCCGGGATTCTGTAAAACATTATCACCGAGAAGCAAGATGGGTTAGGTTAGGTTATATTACGATATAGACGTATATAATGTGCCCACCGAGAAGTAGGGGCCGACCCGCGAGGAATGTTGTGACATACTACATTCGAGAAGTTAGGTTGCCTTGGGTTAGGATATATAACGTTATAGACGTATATAATGTCCCCACCGATAAGTACGGCCCGACACGACCGGGATTCTGTAAAACATTATCACCGAGGAGCAAGTTGGGTTATGTTATGTTATATTACGACATAGACGAATATAATGTGCCCAGCGAGATGTAGGGGCCGACACGCCAGGAATGTTGGAAAATACTACATCCGAGATGATAAGTTGCCTTAAGTTAGGATATATAACATTATAGACGTATATAATGTCCGCACCGAGACGTACGGCCCGACACGACCGGGATTCTGTAAAATATTATCACCGAGGAGCAAGATGGGTTATGTTATGTTATATTACGATATAGACGTATATGACGTGCCCACCGAGAAGTAGTGGCCGAACCGCCAGGAATGTTGGAAAATACTACATCCGAGATGTTAAGTTTCCTTAAGTTAGGATTAATAACGTTATAGACGTATATAATGTCCCCACCGAGAAGTACGGGACGACATGACCAGGATACCGTAAAACATTACCAGCGAGGGGCTAGATTGGTTAGGTTAGGTTATATTACGTTATAGACGTAAATAATGTTCCCACCGAGAAATGGGGCCGAACCACCAGGAATGTTGTGAAACACTACATTCGAGATGTTAGGTTGCCTTAGGTTAGGATATATAACGTTATAGACGCATATAATGCCAACACCGAAAAGTACGGGACGACACGAACGGGATTCTGTAAAACGTTACCAGCGAGGTGCTAGATTGGTTAGGTTAGGTTATATTACGTTATAGACGCAAATAATGTTCCCACCGAGAAGTGGGGCCGAACCGCCAGGAATGTTGCGAAACACTACATTCGCGATGTTAGGTTGCCTTATGGTAATATATACAACGTTATAGACGTATAGAATGTCCCCACCCAGAAGTACGGCCCGACACGACCGGGATTCTGTAAAACATTATCACCGAGGAGCAAGATGGTTTATGTTATGTTATATTACGACGTAGACGAATATAATGTGCCCACCGAGATGTAGGGGCCGACCCGGCAGGAACGTTGGAAAATACTACATCCGAGATGTTAAGTTGCCTTAAGTTAGGATATATAACGTTATAGACGTATATAATGTCCCCACCGAGAAGTACGGGACGACACGACCAGGATTCCGTAGAACGTTACCAGCGGGGGGCTAGATTGCTTAGGTTAGGTTATATTACGTTATAGACGTAAATAATGTTCCCACCGAGAAATGGGGCCGAACCGCCAGGAATGTTGTGAAACACTACATTCGAGATGTTAGGTTGCCTTAGGTTAGGATATATAACGTTATAGACGCATATAATGTCCCCACCGAGAAGTACGGGACGACAAGAACGGGATTCTGTAAAACATTACCAGCGAGGGGCTAGATGGGTTAGGTTAGGTGATATTACGATATAGACGTATATAATGTGCCCACCGAGAAGTAGGGGCCGACCCGCGAGGAATGTTGTGACATACTACATTCGAGACGTTAGGTTGCCTTGGGTTAGGATATATAACGTTATAGACGTATATAATGTCCCCAACGAGAATTACGGGACGACACGACCAGGATTCCGTAGAACATTACCAGCGGGGGGCTAGATTGGTTAGGTTAGGTTATATTACGTTATCGGCGTAAATAATGTTCCCACCGAGAAATGGGGCCGAACTGCCAGGAATGTTGTGAAACACTACATTCGAGATGTTAGGTTGCCTTAGGTTAGGATATATAACATTATAGACGCATATAATGTCCCCACCGAGGAGTACGGGACGACACGAACGGATACTGTAAAACGTTACCAGCGAGGTGCTAGATGGGTTAGGTTAGGTTATGTTACGTTATAGACGTATATAATGTTCCCACCGAGAAGTGGGGCCGACCCGCCAGGAATGTTGTGAAATACTACATTCGAGATGTTAGGTAGCCTTAGGTTAGGATAAATAACGTTATAGACGCATATAATGGCCCCACCGAGACGTACGGGACGACACGAACGAGATTCTGTAAAACATTACCAGCGAGGGTCTAGATGGGATAGGTTAGGTTATATTACGATATAGACGTATATAATGTGCCCACCGAGAGGTAGGGGCCGACCCGCCAGGAATGTTTGAAAATACTACATCCGAGATGTTAAGTTGCCTTAAGTTAGGATATATAACGTTATAGATGTATATAATGTCCCCAACGAGAATTACGGGACGACACGACCAGGATTCCGTAGAACGTTACCAGCGGGGGGCTAGATTGGTTAGGTTAGGTTATATTACGTTATAGACGTAAATAATGTTCCCACCGAGAAGTGGGGCCGAACCGCCAGGAATGTTGTGAAACACTACATTCGCGATGTTAGGTTGCCTTGGGTTAGGATATATAACGTTATAGACGTATATAATGTCCCCACCGAGAAGTACGGGACGACACGACCAGGATTCCGTAAAACATTACCCGCGGGGGGCTAGATTGGTTAGGTTAGGATATATTACATTATAGACGTAAATAATGTTAACACCGAGACGTGGGGCCGACCCGACAGCAATGTTGGAAAATACTACATCCGAGATGTTAAGTTGCCTTAGGTTAGGATATATAGCGTTATTGACGTATATAATGTCCGCACCGAGACGTACGGGACGACACGAACGGGATTCTGTAAAATGTTACCTGCGAGGTGCTAGATGGGTTAGGTTAGGTTGTATTACGATATAGACGTTTATAATGTGCCCACCGAGAAGTAGGGGCTGACCCGCGAGGAATGTTGGAAAATACTACACCCGAGATGTTAAGTTGCCTTTTGGTAATATATACAACGTTATAGACGTATAGAATGTCCCCACCGAGAAGTACGGGCCGACACGACCGGGATTCTGTAAAATATTATCACCGAGGGGCTATATGGGTTTGGTTAGGTTATATTACGTTATAGACGTAAATAATGTTCCCACCGAGAAGTGGGGCCGACCCGCCAGGAATGTTGTGAAATACTAAATTCGAGATGTTATGTAGACTTAGGTTAGGATAAATAACGTTATAGACGCATATAATGGCCCCACCGAGACGTACGGGACGACACGAACGAGATTCTGTAAAACATTACCAGCCAGGGTCTAGATGGGATAGGTTAGGTTATATTACGATATAGACGTATATAATGTGCCCACCGAGAGGTAGGGGCCGACCCGCCAGGAATGTTGGAAAATACTACATCCGAGATGTTAGGTTGCCTTAAGTTAGGATATATAACGTTATAGACGTATATAATGTCCCCACCGAGAAGTACGGGACGACACGACCAGGATTCCGTAAAACATTACCAGCGAGGGGCTAGGTGGGTTTGGTTAGGTTATATTACGTTATAGACGTATATAATGTTCCCACCGAGAAGTGGGGCCGACCCGCGAGGAATGTTGTGACATACTACATTCGAGACGTTAGGTTGCCTTGGGTTAGGATATATATCGTTATAGACGCATATAATGTCCCCACCGAGAAGTACGAGCTGACACTACAGGGATTCTGTAAAACATTACCAGCGACGGGCTAGATGGGTTAGGTTAGGTTATATTACGTTATAGACGTAAGCAATGTTCCCCCCAAGAAATGGGGCCGACCCGCCAGGAAGATTGTGAAATACTACATTCGAGATGTTAGGTTGCCTTATAGTAATATATACAACGTTATAGACGCATATAATGGACCCACCGAGACGTACGGGACGACACGAACGAGATTCTGTAAAACATTACCAGCCAGGGTCTAGATGGGATAGGTTAGGTTATATTACGATATAGACGTATATAATGTGCCCACCGAGAGGTAGGGGCCGACCCGCCAGGAATGTTGGAAAATACTACATCCGAGATGTTACGTTGCCTTAAGTTAGGATATATAACGTTATAGACGTATATAATGTCCCCACCGAGAAGTACGGGACGACACGACCAGGATTCCGTAAAACATTACCAGCGAGGGGCTAGATGGGTTTGGTTAGGTTATATTACGTTATAGACGTATATAATGTTCCCACCGAGAAGTACGGGACGACACGACCAGGATTCCGTAAAACATTACCAGCGAGGGGCTAGATGAGTTAGGTTAGGTTATATTACGTTATAGACATATACAATGTTCCCACCGAAAAGTGGGGCCGACCCGCGAGGAATGTTGTGACATACTACATTCGAGACGTTAGGTTGCCTTGGGTTAGGATATATAACGTTATAGACGCATATAATGCCCCCACCGAGAAGTACGGCCCGACACGACCGGGATTCTGTAAAACATTACCAGCGACGGGCTAGGTGGGTTAGGTTAGGTTATATTACGTTATAGACGTAAGTAATGTTCCCCCCAAGAAATGGGGCCGACCCGCCAGGAATGTTGGAAAATACTACATCCGAGTTGTTAAGTTGCCTTAAGTTAGGATATATAACGTTATAGACGTATATAATGTCCCCACCGAGAAGTACGGGACGACATGACCAGGATTCCGTAACAACATTACCAGCGGGGGCTAGATTGGTTAGGTTAGGTTATATTACGTTATAGACCTTAATAATGTTCCCACCGAGAAGTGGGGCCGACCCGACAGGAATGTTGGAAAATACTACATCCGAGATGTTAAGTTGCCTTAGGTTAGGATATATAACGTTATTGACGTATATAATGTCCGCACCGAGACGTACGGGACGACACGAACGGGATTCTGTAAAACGTTACCTGCGAGGTGCTAGATGGGTTAGGTCAGGTTGTATTACGATATAGACGTTTATAATGTGCCCACCGAGAAGTAGGGGCCGACCCGCGAGGAATGTTGGAAAATACTACACCCGAGATGTTAAGTTGCCTTTTGGTAATATATACAACGTTATAGACGTATAGAATGTCCCCACCGAGAAGTACGGGCCGACACGACCGGGATTCTATAAAATATTATCACCGAGGGGCAAGATGGGTTATGTTATGTTATATTACGATATAGACGTATATAATGTGCCCACCGAGAGGTAGGGGCCGACCCGCCAGGAATGTTGGAAAATACTACATCCGAGATGTTAGGTTGCCTTAAGTTAGGATATATAACGTTATAGACGTATATAATGTCCCCACCGAGAAGTACGGGACGACACGACCAGGATTCCGTAAAACATTACCAGCGAGGGGCTAGATGGGTTTGGTTAGGTTATATTACGTTATAGACGTATATAATGTTCCCACCGAGAAGTGGGGCCGACCCGCGAGGAATGTTGTGACATACTACATTCGAGACGTTAGGTTGCCTTGGGTTAGGATATATATCGTTATAGACGCATATAATGTCCCCACCGAGAAGTACGAGCTGACACTACAGGGATTCTGTAAAACATTACCAGCGACGGGCTAGATGGGTTAGGTTAGGTTATATTACGTTATAGACATATATAATGTTCCCACCGAAAAGTGGGGCCGACCCGCGAGGAATGTTGTGACATACTACATTCGAGACGTTAGGTTGCCTTGGGTTAGGATATATAACGTTATAGACGCATATAATGCCCCCACCGAGAAGTACGGCCCGACACGACCGGGATTCTGTAAAACATTACCAGCGACGGGCTAGGTGGGTTAGGTTAGGTTATATTACGTTATAGACGTAAGTAATGTTCCCCCCAAGAAATGGGGCCGACCCGCCAGGAATGTTGGAAAATACTACATCCGAGTTGTTAAGTTGCCTTAAGTTAGGATATATAACGTTATAGACGTATATAATGTCCCCACCGAGAAGTACGGGACGACATGACCAGGATTCCGTAACAACATTACCAGCGGGGGCTAGATTGGTTAGGTTAGGTTATATTACGTTATAGACCTTAATAATGTTCCCACCGAGAAGTGGGGCCGAACCGCCAGGCATGTTGTGAAACACTACATTCGAGATGTTAGGTTGCCTTAGGTTAGGATATATAACGTTATAGACGCATATAATGACCCCACCGAGACGTACGAGCCGACACTACAGGGATTCTGTAAAACATTACCAGCGACGGACTAGATGGGTTAGGTTAGGTAATATTACGTTATAGACGTAAGTAATGTTCCCCCCAAGAAGTGGGGCCGACCCGCCAGGAATATTGTGAAATACTACATCCGAGATGTTAAGTTGCCTTAGGTTAGGATATATAACGTTATTGACGTATATAATTTCCGCACCGAGACGTACGGGACGACGCGAACGGGATTCTGTAAAACATTACCATCGAGGGTCTAGATGGGTTAGGTTAGGTTATATTACGTTATAGACGTAAATAATGTTCCTACCGAGAAGTGGGGCCGACCCGACAGGAATGTTGGAAAATACTACATCCGAGATGTTAAGTTGCCTTAGGTTAGGATATATAACGTTATTGACGTATATAATGTCCGCACCGAGACGTACGGAACGACACGAACGGGATTCTGTAAAACGTTACCTGCGAGGTGCTAGATGGGTTAGGTCAGGTTGTATTACGATATAGACGTTTATAATGTGCCCACCGAGAAGTAGGGGCCGACCCGCGAGGAATGTTGGAAAATACTACACCCGAGATGTTAAGTTGCCTTTTGGTAATATATACAACGTTATAGACGTATAGAATGTCCCCACCGAGAAGTACGGGCCGACACGACCGGGATTCTATAAAATATTATCACCGAGGGGCAAGATGGGTTATGTTATGTTATATTACGATATAGACGTATATAATGTGCCCACCGAGAGGTAGGGGCCGACCCGCCAGGAATGTTGGAAAATACTACATCCGAGATGTTAGGTTGCCTTAAGTTAGGATATATAACGTTATAGACGTATATAATGTCCCCACCGAGAAGTACGGGACGACACGACCAGGATTCCGTAAAACATTACCAGCGAGGGGCTAGATGGGTTTGGTTAGGTTATATTACGTTATAGACGTATATAATGTTCCCACCGAGAAGTGGGGCCGACCCGCGAGGAATGTTGTGACATACTACATTCGAGACGTTAGGTTGCCTTGGGTTAGGATATATATCGTTATAGACGCATATAATGTCCCCACCGAGAAGTACGAGCTGACACTACAGGGATTCTGTAAAACATTACCAGCGACGGGCTAGATGGGTTAGGTTAGGTTATATTACGTTATAGACATATATAATGTTCCCACCGAAAAGTGGGGCCGACCCGCGAGGAATGTTGTGACATACTACATTCGAGACGTTAGGTTGCCTTGGGTTAGGATATATAACGTTATAGACGCATATAATGTCCCCACCGAGAAGTACGAGCCGACACGACAGGGATTCTGTAAAACATTACCAGCGAGGGGCTATATGGGTTTGGTTAGGTTATATTACGTTATAGACGTAAATAATGTTCCCACCGAGAAGTGGGGCCGACCCGCCAGGAATGTTGTGGAATACTAAATTCGAGATGTTATGTAGACTTAGGTTAGGATAAATAACGTTATAGACGCATATAATGGCCCCACCGAGACGTACGGGACGACACGAACGAGATTCTGTAAAACATTACCAGCCAGGGTCTAGATGGGATAGGTTAGGTTATATTACGATATAGACGTATATAATGTGCCCACCGAGAGGTAGGGGCCGACCCGCCAGGAATGTTGGAAAATACTACATCCGAGATGTTACGTTGCCTTAAGTTAGGATATATAACGTTATAGACGTATATAATGTCCCCACCGAGAAGTACGGGACGACACGACCAGGATTCCGTAAAACATTACCAGCGAGGGGCTAGATGGGTTTGGTTAGGTTATATTACGTTATAGACGTATATAATGTTCCCACCGAGAAGTACGGGACGACACGACCAGGATTCCGTAAAACATTACCAGCGAGGGGCTAGATGAGTTAGGTTAGGTTATATTACGTTATAGACATATATAATGTTCCCACCGAAAAGTGGGGCCGACCCGCGAGGAATGTTGTGACATACTACATTCGAGACGTTAGGTTGCCTTGGGTTAGGATATATAACGTTATAGACGCATATAATGTCCCCACCGAGAAGTACGGCCCGACACGACCGGGATTCTGTAAAACATTACCAGCGACGGGCTAGATGGGTTAGGTTAGGTTATATTACGTTATAGACGTAAGTAATGTTCCCCCCAAGAAATGGGGCCGACCCGCCAGGAATGTTGGAAAATACTACATCCGAGTTGTTAAGTTGCCTTAAGTTAGGATATATAACGTTATAGACGTATATAATGTCCCCACCGAGAAGTACGGGACGACATGACCAGGATTCCGTAGAACATTACCAGCGGGGGCTAGATTGGTTAGGTTAGGTTATATTACGTTATAGACCTAAATAATGTTCCCACCGAGAAGTGGGGCCGAACCGCCAGGCATGTTGTGAAACACTACATTCGAGATGTTAGGTTGCCTTAGGTTAGGATATATAACGTTATAGACGCATATAATGTCCCCACCGAGAAGTACGAGCCGACACTACAGGGATTCTGTAAAACATTACCAGCGACGGACTAGATGGGTTAGGTTAGGTAATATTACGTTATAGACGTAAGTAATGTTCCCCCCAAGAAGTGGGGCCGACCCGCCAGGAATATTGTGAAATACTACATCCGAGATGTTAAGTTGCCTTAGGTTAGGATATATAACGTTATTGACGTATATAATTTCCGCACCGAGACGTACGGGACGACGCGAACGGGATTCTGTAAAACATTACCATCGAGGGTCTAGATGGGTTAGGTTAGGTTATATTACGTTATAGACGTAAATAATGTTCCCACCGAGAAGTGGGGCCGACCCGACAGGAATGTTGGAAAATACTACATCCGAGATGTTAAGTTGCCTTAGGTTAGGATATATAACGTTATTGACGTATATAATGTCCGCACCGAGACGTACGGGACGACACGAACGGGATTCTGTAAAACGTTACCTGCGAGGTGCTAGATGGGTTAGGTTAGGTTGTATTACGATATAGACGTTTATAATGTGCCCACCGAGAAGTAGGGGCCGACCCGCGAGGAATGTTGGAAAATACTACACCCGAGATGTTAAGTTGCCTTTTGGTAATATATACAACGTTATAGACGTATAGAATGTCCCCACCGAGAAGTACGGGCCGACACGACCGGGATTCTGTAAAATATTATCACCGAGGGGCAAGATGGGTTATGTTATGTTATATTACGATATAGACGTATATAATGTGCCCACCGAGAGGTAGGGGCCGACCCGCCAGGAATGTTGGAAAATACTACATCCGAGATGTTAAGTTGCCTTAAGTTAGGATATATAACATTATAGACGTATATAATGTCCGCACCGAGACGTACGGGACGACACGAACGGGATTCTGTAAAACGTTACCAGCGAGGTGCTAGATTGGTTAGGTTAGGATATATTACGTTATAGACGTAAATAATTTTCCCACCGAGAAGTGGGGCCGACCCGCCAGGAATGTTGTCAAATACTACACTCGAGATGTTAGGTTGCCTTAGGTTAGGATATATAACGTTGTAGACGCATATAATGTGCCCACCGAGAAGTACGGGACGACACGACCAGGATTCCGTAAAACATTACCAGCGAGGGGCTAGATGAGTTAGGTTAGGTTATATTACGTTATAGACATATATAATGTTCCTACCGAAAATGGGGCCGACCCGCGAGGAATGTTGTGACATACTACATTCGAGACGTTAGGTTGCCTTGGGTTAGGATATATAACGTTATAGACGCATATAATGTCCCCACCGAGAAGTACGAGCCGACACGACAGGGATTCTGTAAAACATTACCAGCGACGGGCTAGATGGGTTAGGTTAGGTTATATTACGTTATAGACGTAAGTAATGTTCCCCCCAAGAAATGGGGCCGACCCGCCAGGAATGTTGGAAAATACTACATCCGAGTTGTTAAGTTGCCTTAAGTTAGGATATATAACGTTATAGACGTATATAATGTCCCCACCGAGAAGTACGGGACGACATGACCAGGATTCCGTAGAACATTACCAGCGGGGGCTAGATTGGTTAGGTTAGGTTATATTACGTTATAGACCTAAATAATGTTCCCACCGAGAAGTGGGGCCGAACCGCCAGGCATGTTGTGAAACACTACATTCGAGATGTTAGGTTGCCTTAGGTTAGGATATATAACGTTATAGACGCATATAATGTCCCCACCGAGAAGTACGAGCCGACACTACAGGGATTCTGTAAAACATTACCAGCGACGGACTAGATGGGTTAGGTTAGGTAATATTACGTTATAGACGTAAGTAATGTTCCCCCCAAGAAGTGGGGCCGACCCGCCAGGAATATTGTGAAATACTACATCCGAGATGTTAAGTTGCCTTAGGTTAGGATATATAACGTTATTGACGTATATAATTTCCGCACCGAGACGTACGGGACGACGCGAACGGGATTCTGTAAAACATTACCATCGAGGGTCTAGATGGGTTAGGTTAGGTTATATTACGTTATAGACGTAAATAATGTTCCCACCGAGAAGTGGGGCCGACCCGACAGGAATGTTGGAAAATACTACATCCGAGATGTTAAGTTGCCTTAGGTTAGGATATATAACGTTATTGACGTATATAATGTCCGCACCGAGACGTACGGGACGACACGAACGGGATTCTGTAAAACGTTACCTGCGAGGTGCTAGATGGGTTAGGTTAGGTTGTATTACGATATAGACGTTTATAATGTGCCCACCGAGAAGTAGGGGCCGACCCGCGAGGAATGTTGGAAAATACTACACCCGAGATGTTAAGTTGCCTTTTGGTAATATATACAACGTTATAGACGTATAGAATGTCCCCACCGAGAAGTACGGGCCGACACGACCGGGATTCTGTAAAATATTATCACCGAGGGGCAAGATGGGTTATGTTATGTTATATTACGATATAGACGTATATAATGTGCCCACCGAGAGGTAGGGGCCGACCCGCCAGGAATGTTGGAAAATACTACATCCGAGATGTTATGTTGCCTTAAGTTAGGATATATAACATTATAGACGTATATAATGTCCGCACCGAGACGTACGGGACGACACGAACGGGATTCTGTAAAACGTTACCAGCGAGGTGCTAGATTGGTTAGGTTAGGTTATATTACGTTATAGACATATATAATGTTCCTACCGAAAAGTGGGGCCGACCCGCGAGGAATGTTGTGACATACTACATTCGAGACGTTAGGTTGCCTTGGGTTAGGATATATAACGTTATAGACGCATATAATGTCCCCACCGAGAAGTACGAGCCGACACGACAGGGATTCTGTAAAACATTACCAGCGAGGGCCTATATGGGTTTGGTTAGGTTATATTACGTTATAGACGTAAATAATGTTCCCACCGAGAAGTGGGGCCGACCCGCCAGGAATGTTGTGAAATACTAAATTCGAGATGTTATGTAGACTTAGGTTAGGATAAATAACGTTATAGACGCATATAATGGCCCCACCGAGACGTACGGGACGACACGAACGAGATTCTGTAAAACATTACCAGCCAGGGTCTAGATGGGATAGGTTAGGTTATATTACGATATAGACGTATATAATGTGCCCACCGAGAGGTAGGGGCCGACCCGCCAGGAATGTTGGAAAATACTACATCCGAGATGTTAGGTTGCCTTAAGTTAGGATATATAACGTTATAGACGTATATAATGTCCCCACCGAGAAGTACGGGACGACACGACCAGGATTCCGTAAAACATTACCAGCGAGGGGCTAGATGGGTTTGGTTAGGTTATATTACGTTATAGACGTATATAATGTTCCCACCGAGAAGTGGGGCCGACCCGCGAGGAATGTTGTGACATACTACATTCGAGACGTTAGGTTGCCTTGGGTTAGGATATATATCGTTATAGACGCATATAATGTCCCCACCGAGAAGTACGAGCCGACACTACAGGGATTCTGTAAAACATTACCAGCGACGGGCTAGATGGGTTAGGTTAGGTTATATTACGTTATAGACGTAAGTAATGTTCCCCCCAAGAAATGGGGCCGACCCGCCAGGAATGTTGGAAAATACTACATCCGAGTTGTTAAGTTGCCTTAAGTTAGGATATATAACGTTATAGACGTATATAATGTCCCCACCGAGAAGTACGGGACGACATGACCAGGATTCCGTAGAACATTACCAGCGGGGGCTAGATTGGTTAGGTTAGGTTATATTACGTTATAGACCTAAATAATGTTCCCACCGAGATGTGGGGCCGAACCGCCAGGAATGTTGTGAAACACTACATTCGAGATGTTAAGTTGCCTTAGGTTAGGATATATAACGTTATAGACGTATATAATGTCCCCACCGAGAAGTACGGGACGACACGACCAGGATTCCGTAAAACATTACCAGCGAGGGGCTAGATGAGTCAGGTTAGGTTATATTACGTTATAGACATATATAATGTTCCCACCGAAAAGTGGGGCCGACCCGCGAGGATTGTTGTGACATACTACATTCGAGACGTTAGGTTGCCTTGGGTTAGGATATATAACGTTATAGACGCATATAATGTCCCCACCGAGAAGTACGGGACGACATGACCAGGATTCCGTAGAACATTACCAGCGGGGGCTAGATTGGTTAGGTTAGGTTATATTACGTTATAGACCTAAATAATGTTCCCACCGAGATGTGGGGCCGAACCGCCAGGAATGTTGTGAAACACTACATTCGAGATGTTAAGTTGCCTTAGGTTAGGATATATAACGTTATAGACGTATATAATGTCCCCACCGAGAAGTACGGGACGACACGACCAGGATTCCGTAAAACATTACCAGCGAGGGGCTAGATGAGTCAGGTTAGGTTATATTACGTTATAGACATATATAATGTTCCCACCGAAAAGTGGGGCCGACCCGCGAGGAATGTTGTGACATACTACATTCGAGACGTTAGGTTGCCTTGGGTTAGGATATATAACGTTATAGACGCATATAATGTCCCCACCGAGAAGTACGAGCCGACACGACAGGGATTCTGTAAAACATTACCAGCGAGGGGCTATATGGGTTTGGTTAGGTTATATTACGTTATAGACGTAAATAATGTTCCCACCGAGAAGTGGGGCCGACCCGCCAGGAATGTTGTGAAATATTAAATTCGAGATGTTATGTAGACTTAGGTTAGGATAAATAACGTTATAGACGCATATAATGGCCCCACCGAGACGTACGGGACGACACGAACGAGATTCTGTAAAACATTACCAGCCAGGGTCTAGATGGGATAGGTTAGGTTATATTACGATATAGACGTTTATAATGTGCCCACCGAGAGGTAGGGGCCGACCCGCCAGGAATGTGGTGAAATACAACATTCGAGATGTTAGGTTGCCTTATGGTAGTATATACAACGTTATAGACGTATAGAATGTCCCCACCGAGAAGTACGAGCCGACACTACAGGGATTCTGTAAAACATTACCAGCGAGGGGCTAGATGGGTTGGGTTAGGTTATATTACGTTATAGACGTAAGTAATGTTCCCCCCAAGAAATGGGGCCGACCCGCCAGGAATATTGTGAAATACTACATTCGAGATGTTAGGTTGCCTTACAGTAATATATACAACGTTATGGACGTATAGAATGTCCCCACCGAGAAGTACGGCCCGACACGACCGGGATTCTGTAAAACATTATCACCGAGAAGCAAGATGGGTTATGTTATGTTATATTACGATATAGACGTATATAATGTGCCCTCCGAGAAGTAGGGGCCGACCCGGCAGGAATGTTGGAAAATACTACATCCGAGATGTTAAGTTGCCTTAGGTTAGGATATATAACGTTATAGACGTATGTAATGTCCCCACCGAGAAGTACGGGACGACGTGACTAGGATTCTGTAAAACATTACCAGCGAGGGGCTAGATGGGTTTGGTTAGGTTATATTATGTTATAGAAGTAAATAATGTTTCCAACGAGAAGTGGGGCCGACCTGCCAGGAATGTTGTGAAATACTACATTCGAGATGTTATGCTGCCTTTTGGTAATATATACAACGTTATAGACGTATAGAATGTCCCCACCGCGAAGTACGGGCCGACACGACCGGGATTCTGTAAAATATTATCACCGAGGGGCAAGATGGGTTATGTTATGTTATATTATGATATAGACGTATATAATGTGCCCACCGAGAAGTAGTGGCCGACCCGCAAGGAATGTTGGAAAATACTACATCCGAGATGTTAAGTTGCCTTAAGTTAGGATATATAACGTTATAGACGTATATAATGTCCCCACCGAGAAGTACGGGACGACACGACCAGGATTCCGTAAAACATTAACAGCGAGGGGCTAGATGGGTTAGGTTAGGTAATATTATGTTATAGAAGTAAATAATGTTCCCACCGAGAAGTGGGGCCGACCCGCCAGGAATGTTGTGAAATACTACATTCGAGATGTTAGGTTGCCTTTTGTTAAATATACAACGTTATAGACGTATAGAATGCCCCACCGAGAAGTACGGCCCGACACGACCAGGATTCCGTAAAACATTAACAGCGAGGGGCTAGATGGGTTAGGTTAGGTAATATTACGTTATAGACGTATATAATGTTCCCACCGAGAAGTGAGGCCGACCCGCCAGGAATGTTGTGAAATACCACATTCGGGACGTTAGGTTGCCTTCGGTTAGGATATATAACATTATAGACGTATATAATGTGCCCACCGAGAAGTACGGGACGACACGACCAGGATTCCGAAAAACATTACCAGCGGGGGGCTAGATTGGTTAGGTTAGGATGTATTACGTTATAGACGTAAATAATGTTCCCACCGAGAAGTGGGGCCGACCTGCCAGGAATGTTGTGAAATACTACATTCGAGATGTTAGGCTGCCTTTTGGTAATATATACAACGTTATAGACGTATAGAACGTCCCCACCGAGAAGTACGGAACGACACGAGCGGGATTCTGTAAAATATTACCACCGAGGGGCAAGATGGGTTATGTTATGTTATATTACGATATAGACGTATAAAATGTGCCCACCGAGAAGTAGTGGTCGACCCGCAAGGAATGTTGGAAAATACTACATTCGAGATGTTAGGTTGCCTTAGGTTAGGATATATAACGTTATAGACGCATGCAATGTCCCCACCGAGAAGTACGAGCCGACACTTCAGGGATTCTGTAAAACATTACCAGCGACGGGCTAGATGGGTTAGGTTAGGTTATATTACGTTATAGACGTAAGTAATGTCCCCACCAGTAAGTGGAGCCGACCCGCCAGGAATGTTGTCAAATACTACACTCGAAATGTTAGGTTGCCTTAGGTTAGGATATATAACGTTGTAGACGCATATAATGTGCCCACCGAGAAGTAGGGGCCGACCCGCCAGGAATGTTGGAAAATACAACATCCGAGATGCTAAGTTGCCTTAGGTTAGGATGTATAACGTTATAGACGTATAGAACGTCCCCACCGAGATGTATGGGACGACACGGCCAGGATTCTGTAAAACATTACCAGCGAGGGGCTAGATGGGTTAGGTTAGGTAATATTACGTTATAGGCGTATATAATGTTCCCACCGAGAAGTGGGGCCGACCCGCCAGGAATGTTGTGAAATACCATTCATTCGGGACGTTAGGTTGCCTTCGGTTAGGATATATAACGTTATAGACGTATATAATGTCCCCACCGAGAAGTACGAGCCGACGCGACAGGGATTCTGCAATACATTACCAGCGAGGGGCTAGATGGGTTGGGTTAGGTTATATTATGTTATAGAAGTAAATAGTGTTCCCACCGAGAAGTGGGGCCGACCCGCCAGGAATGTTGTGAAATACTACATTCGAGATGTTAGGTTGCCTTTTGTTAATATATACAACGTTATAGACGTGTAGAATGCCCCACCGAGAAGTAGGGCCCGACACGACCGGGATTCTGTAAAACATTATCACCGACGAGCAAGATGGGTTATGTTATGTTATATTACGATATAGACGAATATAATGTGCCCACCGTGATGTAGGGGCCGACCCATCAGGAATGTTGGAAAATACTACATTCGAGATGTTAGGTTGCCTTAGGTTAGGATATATAACGTTATAGACGCATATAATGTCCCCACCGAGAGGTACGTGCCGACACTACAGGGATTCTATAAAACATTACCAGCGAGGGGCTAGATGGGTTGGGTTAGGTTATATTATGTTATAGAAGTAAATAATGTTCCCAGCGAGAAGTGGGGCCGACCCGCCAGGAATGTTGTGAAATACTACATTCGAGATGTTAGGTTGCCTTTTTGTAATATATACAACGTTATAGACGTATAGAATGCCCCACCAAGAAGTACGGCCCGACACAACAGGGATTCTGTAAAACATTATCACCGACGAGCAAGATGGGTTATGTTATGTTATATTACGATATAGACGAATATAATGTGCCCACCGAGATGTAGGGGCCGACCCGGCAGGAATGTTGGAAAATACTACATTCGAGATGTTAGGTTGCCGTAGGTTAGGATATATAACGTTATAGACGCATATAATGTCCCCACCGAGAAGTACAAGCCGACACTACAGGGATTCTGTACAACATTACAAGCGACGGGCTAGATGGGTTAGGTTATGTTATACTATGTTATGGAAGTAAATAATGTTCCCACCGAGAACTGGGGCCGACACGCCAGGAATGTTGTGAAATACCACATTCGAGACGTTAGGTTGCCTTCGGTTAGGATATATAACGTTATAGACACATATAATGTCCCCACCGAGAAGTACGAGCCGACGCGACAGGAATTCTGTAATACATTACCAGCGAGGGGCTAGATGGGTTGGGTTAGGTTATATTATGTTATAGAAGTAAATAATGTTCCCACCGAAAAGTGGGGCCGACCCGCCAGGAATGTTGTGAAATACTACATTCGAGATGTTAGGTTGCCTTTTGTTAAATATACAACGTTATAGACGTATAGAATGCCCCACCGAGAAGTACGGCCCGACACGACGGGGATTCTGTAAAACATTATCACCGACGAGCAAGATGGGTTATGTTATGTTATATTACGATATAGACGAATATAATGTGCCCACCGAGATGTAGGCGCCGACCCGGCAGGAATGTTGGAAAATACTACATTCGAGATGTTGCGTTGCCTTAGGTTAGGATGTATAACGTTATAGACGCATATAATGTCCCCACCGAGAGGTACGTGCCGACACTACAGGGATTCTGTAAAACATTACAAGCGACGGGCTAGATGGGTTAGGTTAGGTTATATTACGTTATAGACGTAAGTAATGTTCCCACCAAGAAGTGGGGCCGACCCGCCAGGAATGTTGTGAAATACTACATTCGAGATGTTAGGTTGCCTTATGGTAATATATACAACGTTATAGACGTATAGAATGTCTCCTCCGAGAAGTACGGCCCGACACGACCGAGATGCTGTAAAACATTATCACCGAGGAGCAAGATGGGTTATGTTATGTTATATTACGATATAGACGTATATAATGTGCCCACCGAGAAGTAGGGGCCGTCCCGGCAGGAATGTTGGAAAATACTACATTCGAGATGTTAGGTTGCCTTAGGTTAGGATATATAACGTTATAGACGCATATAATGTCCCCACCGAGATGTATCGGACGACACGGCCAGGATTCTGTAAAACATTACCAGCGAGGGGCTAGATGGGTTAGGTTAGGTAATATTACGTTATAGATGTATATAATGTTCCCACCGAGAAGTGGGGCCGACCCGCCAGGAATGTTGTGAAATACCACATTCGGGACGTTAGGTTGCCTTCGGTTAGGATATATAACGTTATAGACGTATATAATGTCCCCACCGAGAAGTACGAGCCGACGCGACAGGGATTCTGTAATACATTACCAGCGAGGGGCTAGATGGGTTGGGTTAGGTTATATTATGTTGTAGAAGTAAATAGTGTTCCCACCGAGAAGTGGGGCCAACCCGCCAGGACTGTTGTGAAATACTACATTCGAGATGTTAGGTTGCCTTTTGTTAATATATACAACGTTATAGACGTATAGAATGCCCCACCGAGAAGTAGGGCCCAACACGACCGGGATTCTGTAAAACATTATCACCGACGAGCAAGATTGGTTATGTTATGTTATATTACGATATAGACGAATATAATGTGCCCACCGAGATGTAGGGGCCGACCCGGCAGGAATGTTGGAAAATACTACATTCGAGATGTTAGGTTGCCTTAGGTTAGGATATATAACGTTATAGACGCATATAATGTCCCCACCGAGAGGTACGTGCCGACACTACAGGGATTCTGTAAAACATTACAAGCGACGGGCTAGATGGGTTAGTTTAGGTTATATTACGTTATAGACGTAAGTAATGTTCCCACCAAGAAGTGGGGCCGACCCGCCAGGAATGTTGTGAAATACTACATTCGAGATGTTAGGTTGCCTTATGGTAATATATACAACGTTATAGACGTATAGAATGTCTCCACCGAGAAGTACGAGCCGACGCGACAGGGATTCTGTAATACATTACCAGCGAGGGGCTAGATGGGTTGGGTTAGGTTATATTATGTTATAGAAGTAAATAATGTTCCCAGCGAGAAGTGGGGCCGACCCGCCAGGAATGTTGTGTAATACTACATTCGAGATGTTAGGTTGCCTTTTGGTAATATATACAACGTTATAGACGTATAGAATGCCCCACCGAGAAGTACGGCCCGACACAACAGGGATTCTGTAAAACATTATCACCGACGAGCAAGATGGGTTATGTTATGTTATATTACGATATAGACGAATATAATGTTCCCACCGAGAAGTGAGGCCGACCCGCCAGGAATGTTGTGAAATACCACATTCGGGACGTTAGGTTGCCTTCGGTTAGGATATATAACATTATAGACGTATATAATGTCCCCACCGAGAAGTACGGGACGACACGACCAGGATTCCGAAAAACATTACCAGCGGGGGGCTAGATTGGTTAGGTTAGGATGTATTACGTTATAGACGTAAATAATGTTCCCACCGAGAAGTGGGGCCGACCTGCCAGGAATGTTGTGAAATACTACATTCGAGATGTTAGGCTGCCTTTTGGTAATATATACAACGTTATAGACGTATAGAACGTCCCCACCGAGAAGTACGGAACGACACGAGCGGGATTCTGTAAAATATTACCACCGAGGGGCAAGATGGGTTATGTTATGTTATATTACGATATAGACGTATAAAATGTGCCCACCGAGAAGTAGTGGTCGACCCGCAAGGAATGTTGGAAAATACTACATTCGAGATGTTAGGTTGCCTTAGGTTAGGATATATAACGTTATAGACGCATGCAATGTCCCCACCGAGAAGTACGAGCCGACACTTCAGGGATTCTGTAAAACATTACCAGCGACGGGCTAGATGGGTTAGGTTAGGTTATATTACGTTATAGACGTAAGTAATGTCCCCACCAGTAAGTGGAGCCGACCCGCCAGGAATGTTGTCAAATACTACACTCGAAATGTTAGGTTGCCTTAGGTTAGGATATATAACGTTGTAGACGCATATAATGTGCCCACCGAGAAGTAGGGGCCGACCCGCCAGGAATGTTGGAAAATACAACATCCGAGATGCTAAGTTGCCTTAGGTTAGGATGTATAACGTTATAGACGTATAGAATGTCCCCACCGAGATGTATGGGACGACACGGCCAGGATTCTGTAAAACATTACCAGCGAGGGGCTAGATGGGTTAGGTTAGGTAATATTACGTTATAGGCGTATATAATGTTCCCACCGAGAAGTGGGGCCGACCCGCCAGGAATGTTGTGAAATACCATTCATTCGGGACGTTAGGTTGCCTTCGGTTAGGATATATAACGTTATAGACGTATATAATGTCCCCACCGAGAAGTACGAGCCGACGCGACAGGGATTCTGCAATACATTACCAGCGAGGGGCTAGATGGGTTGGGTTAGGTTATATTATGTTATAGAAGTAAATAGTGTTCCCACCGAGAAGTGGGGCCGACCCGCCAGGAATGTTGTGAAATACTACATTCGAGATGTTAGGTTGCCTTTTGTTAATATATACAACGTTATAGACGTGTAGAATGCCCCACCGAGAAGTAGGGCCCGACACGACCGGGATTCTGTAAAACATTATCACCGACGAGCAAGATGGGTTATGTTATGTTATATTACGATATAGACGAATATAATGTGCCCACCGTGATGTAGGGGCCGACCCATCAGGAATGTTGGAAAATACTACATTCGAGATGTTAGGTTGCCTTAGGTTAGGATATATAACGTTATAGACGCATATAATGTCCCCACCGAGAGGTACGTGCCGACACTACAGGGATTCTATAAAACATTACCAGCGAGGGGCTAGATGGGTTGGGTTAGGTTATATTATGTTATAGAAGTAAATAATGTTCCCAGCGAGAAGTGGGGCCGACCCGCCAGGAATGTTGTGAAATACTACATTCGAGATGTTAGGTTGCCTTTTTGTAATATATACAACGTTATAGACGTATAGAATGCCCCACCGAGAAGTACGGCCCGACACAACAGGGATTCTGTAAAACATTATCACCGACGAGCAAGATGGGTTATGTTATGTTATATTACGATATAGACGAATATAATGTGCCCACCGAGATGTAGGGGCCGACCCGGCAGGAATGTTGGAAAATACTACATTCGAGATGTTAGGTTGCCGTAGGTTAGGATATATAACGTTATAGACGCATATAATGTCCCCACCGAGAAGTACAAGCCGACACTACAGGGATTCTGTACAACATTACAAGCGACGGGCTAGATGGGTTAGGTTATGTTATACTATGTTATGGAAGTAAATAATGTTCCCACCGAGAACTGGGGCCGACACGCCAGGAATGTTGTGAAATACCACATTCGAGACGTTAGGTTGCCTTCGGTTAGGATATATAACGTTATAGACACATATAATGTCCCCACCGAGAAGTACGAGCCGACGCGACAGGAATTCTGTAATACATTACCAGCGAGGGGCTAGATGGGTTGGGTTAGGTTATATTATGTTATAGAAGTAAATAATGTTCCCACCGAAAAGTGGGGCCGACCCGCCAGGAATGTTGTGAAATACTACATTCGAGATGTTAGGTTGCCTTTTGTTAAATATACAACGTTATAGACGTATAGAATGCCCCACCGAGAAGTACGGCCCGACACGACGGGGATTCTGTAAAACATTATCACCGACGAGCAAGATGGGTTATGTTATGTTATATTACGATATAGACGTATATAATGTGCCCACCGAGAAGTAGGGGCCGTCCCGGCAGGAATGTTGGAAAATACTACATTCGAGATGTTAGGTTGCCTTAGGTTAGGATATATAACGTTATAGACGCATATAATGTCCCCACCGAGATGTATCGGACGACACGGCCAGGATTCTGTAAAACATTACCAGCGAGGGGCTAGATGGGTTAGGTTAGGTAATATTACGTTATAGATGTATATAATGTTCCCACCGAGAAGTGGGGCCGACCCGCCAGGAATGTTGTGAAATACCACATTCGGGACGTTAGGTTGCCTTCGGTTAGGATATATAACGTTATAGACGTATATAATGTCCCCACCGAGAAGTACGAGCCGACGCGACAGGGATTCTGTAATACATTACCAGCGAGGGGCTAGATGGGTTGGGTTAGGTTATATTATGTTGTAGAAGTAAATAGTGTTCCCACCGAGAAGTGGGGCCAACCCGCCAGGACTGTTGTGAAATACTACATTCGAGATGTTAGGTTGCCTTTTGTTAATATATACAACGTTATAGACGTATAGAATGCCCCACCGAGAAGTAGGGCCCAACACGACCGGGATTCTGTAAAACATTATCACCGACGAGCAAGATTGGTTATGTTATGTTATATTACGATATAGACGAATATAATGTGCCCACCGAGATGTAGGGGCCGACCCGGCAGGAATGTTGGAAAATACTACATTCGAGATGTTAGGTTGCCTTAGGTTAGGATATATAACGTTATAGACGCATATAATGTCCCCACCGAGAGGTACGTGCCGACACTACAGGGATTCTGTAAAACATTACAAGCGACGGGCTAGATGGGTTAGTTTAGGTTATATTACGTTATAGACGTAAGTAATGTTCCCACCAAGAAGTGGGGCCGACCCGCCAGGAATGTTGTGAAATACTACATTCGAGATGTTAGGTTGCCTTATGGTAATATATACAACGTTATAGACGTATAGAATGTCTCCACCGAGAAGTACGAGCCGACGCGAAAGGGATTCTGTAATACATTACCAGCGAGGGGCTAGATGGGTTGGGTTAGGTTATATTATGTTATAGAAGTAAATAATGTTCCCAGCGAGAAGTGGGGCCGACCCGCCAGGAATGTTGTGAAATACTACATTCGAGATGTTAGGTTGCCTTTTGGTAATATATACAACGTTATAGACGTATAGAATGCCCCACCGAGAAGTACGGCCCGACACAACAGGGATTCTGTAAAACATTATCACCGACGAGCAAGATGGGTTATGTTATGTTATATTACGATATAGACGAATATAATGTTCCCACCGAGAAGTGGGGCCGACCCGCCAGGAATGTTGTGAAATACCACATTCGAGACGTTAGGTTGCCTTCGGTTAGGATATATAACGTTATAGACGCATATAATGTCCCCACCGAGAAGTACGAGCCGACGCGACAGGGATTCTGTAAAACATTACCAGCGAGGGGCTAGATGGGTTAGGTTAGGTTATATTACGTTATAGACGTATATAATGTTCCCACCGAGAAGTGGGGCCGACCCGCCAGGAATGTTGTGAAATACCACATTCGAGACGTTAGGTTGCCTTAGGTTAGGATATATAACGTTATAGACGCATATAATGTCCCCACCGAGAAGTACGAGCCGACGCGACAGGGATTCTGTAAAACATTACCAGCGAGGGGCTAGATGGGTTAGGTTAGGTTATATTACGTTATAGACGTATATAATGTTCCCACCGAGAAGTGGGGCCGACCCGCCAGGAATGTTGTGAAATACCACATTCGAGACGTTAGGTTGCCTTCGGTTAGGATATATAACGTTATAGACGCATATAATGTCCCCACCGAGAAGTACGAGCCGACGCGACAGGGATTCTGTAAAACATTACCAGCGAGGGGCTAGATGGGTTGGGTTAGGTTATATTATGTTATAGAAGTAAATAATGTTCCCAGCGAGAAGTGGGGCCGACCCGCCAGGAATGTTGTGAAATACTACATTCGAGATGTTAGGTTGCCTTTTGGTAATATATACAACGTTATAGACGTATAGAATGCCCCACCGAGAAGTACGGCCCGACACAACAGGGATTCTGTAAAACAATATCACCGACGAGCAAGATGGGTTATGTTATGTTATATTACGATATAGACGAATATAATGTGCCCACCGAGATGTAGGGGCCGACCCGGCAGGAATGTTGGAAAATACTACATCCGAGAAGTTCAGTTGCCTTAGGTTAGGATATATAACGTTATAGACGTATATAATATCCCCACCGAGAAGTACGGGACGACACGACCAGGATTCTGTAAAACATTACCAGCGAGGTGCCAGATGGGTTAGGTTAGGTTATATTACGATTTAGACGTATATAATGTGCCCACCGAGAAGTAGGGGCCGACCCGGCAGGTATGTTGGAAAACACTACATCCGAGATGTTAAGTTGCCTTAGGTTAGGATATATAACGTTATAGACGCATATAATGACCCCACCCAGATGTATGGAACGACACGACCAGGATTCTGTAAAACATTACCAGCGAGGGGCTAGATGGGTTAGGTTAGGTTATATAACGTTATAGACGTATATAATGTTCCCGCCGAGAAGTGGGGCCCACCCGCCAGGAATGTTGTGAAATACAACATTTGGGACGTTAGGTTGCCTTCGGTTAGGATATATAACGTTATAGACGTATATAATGTCCCCACCGAGTAGTACGAGCCGACGCGACAGGGATTCTGTAATAAATTACCAGCGAGGGGCTAGATGGGTTAGGTTAGGTTATATTATGTTATAGAAGTAAATAGTGTTCCCACCGAGAGGTGGGGCCAACCCGCCAGGAATGTTGTGAAATACTACATTCGAGATGTTAGGTTGCCTTTTGTTAATATATACAACGTTATAGACGTATAGAATGACTCCACTGAGAAGTACGGGACGACACGACCAGGATTCTGTATAACATTAGCACCGAGGGGCAAGATGGGTTAGGTTAGGTTATAATACGTTATAGACGTAATAATGTTGCCACCGGGAAGTGGGGCCGACCCGCCAGGAATGTTGGAAAATACTACATCCGAGATGTTAAGTTGCCTTAGGTTAGGATATATAACGTTATAGACGTATATAATGTCCCCACCGAGAAGTACGGGACGACACGACCAGGATTCCGTAAAACATTACCAGCGAGGGGCTAGATGGGTTAGGTTAGGTTATATTACGTTATAGACGTATATAATGTTCCCACCGAGAAGTGGGGCCGACCCGCGAGGAATGTTGTGACATACTACATTCGAGACGTTAGGTTGCCTTGGGTTAGGATATATATCGTTATAGACGCATATAATGTCCCCACCGAGAAGTACGAGCCGACACGACAGGGATTCTGTAAAACATTACCAGCGAGGGGCTATATGGGTTTGGTTAGGTTATATTACGTTATAGACGTAAATAATGTTCCCACCGAGAAGTAGGGCCGACCCGCCAGGAATGTTGTGAAATACTACATTCGAGATGTTAGGTTACCTTATGGTAGTATATACAACGTTATAGACGTATAGAATGTCCCCACCGAGAAGTACGGCCCGACACGACCAGGATTCTGTAAAACATTACCAGCGAGGGACTAGATGGGTTAGGTTAGGTTATATTACGTTATAGACGTATATAATGTTCCCACCGAAAAGTGGGGCCGGCCCGCCAGGAATGTTGTGAAATACTAGAATCGAGACGTTAGGTTGCCTTCGGTTAGGATATATAACGTTATAGACGCATATAATGTCCCCACCGAGAAGTACGAGCCGACGCGACAGGGATTCTGTAAAACATTACCAGCGAAGTGCTACATGGGTTGGGTTAGGTTATATTATGTTATAGAAGTAAATAATGTTCCCAGCGAGAAGTGGGGCCGACCCGCAAGGAATGTTGTGAAATACTACATTCGAGATGTTAGGTTGCCTTTTGGTAATATATACAACGTTATAGACGTATAGAATGCCCCACCGAGAAGTACGGCCCGACACGACCGGGATTCTATAAAATATTATCACCGAGAAGCAAGTTGGGTTATGTTATGTTATATTATGATATAGACGTATATAATGTGCCCACCGAGAAGTAGTGGCCGACCCGCAAGGAATGTTGGAAAATACTACATCCGAGATGTTAAGTTGCCTTAAGTTAGGATATATAACATTACAGACGTATATAATGTCCGCACCGAGACGTACGGGACGACACGAACGGGATTCTGTAAAACGTTACCAGCGAGGTGCTAGATGGGTTAGGTTAGGTTATATTACGATATAGACGTTTATAATGTGCCCACCGAGAAGTAGGGGCCGACCCGCGAGGAATGTTGGAAAATACTACATCCGAGATGTTAAGTTGCCTTTTGGTAATATATACAACGTTAGAGACGTATAGAATGTCCCTACCGAGAAGTACGGGACGACACGACCAGGATTCCGTAAAACATTACCAGCGAGGGGCCAGATTGGTAAGGTTAGGTTATATTATATTATAGACGTATATAATGTTCACACCGAGAAGTGGGGACGACCCGCCTAGAATGTTGTGAAACACTACATTCGAGATGTTAGGTTGCCTTAGGTTAGGATATATAACGTTATAGACGCATATATTGTCCCCACCGAGACGTACGGGACGACACGAACGGGATCCTGTAAAACTTTACCAGCGAGGGACTAGATGGGTTTGGTTAGGTTATATTACGTTATAGAAGTAAATAATGTTCCCACCGAGAAGTGGGGCCCATCCGCCAGGAATGTTGTGAAATACTACATTCGAGATGTTAGGTTGCCTTTTGGTAATATATACAACGTTATAGACGTATAGAATGTCCCCACCGAGAAGTACGGCCCGACACGACCGGGATACCGTAAAACATTATCACCGAGGGGCAAGATGGGTTATGTTATGTTATATTACGATATAGACGAATATAATGTGCCCACCGAGATGTAGGCGCCGACCCGCCAGGAATGTTGTGAAACACTACATTCGAGATGTTAGGTAGCCTTAGGTTAGGATAAATAACGGTATAAACGCATATAATGGCCCCAACGAGACGTACGGGATGACACGAACTTGATTCTGTAAAACATTACCAGCGAGGGGCAAGATGGGTTAGGTTAGGTTATATTAGGATATAGACGTACATAATGTGCCCACCGAGAGGTAGGGGCCGAACCGCCAGGAATGTTGGAAAATACTACATTCGAGATGTTAGGTTGCCTTAGGTTAGGATATATAACGTTATAGACGCATATAATGTCCCCACCGAGAAGTACGAGCCGACGCGACAGGGATTCTATAAAACATTACCAGCGAGGGGCTAGATGGGTTAGGTTAGGTTATATTACGTTATAGACGTATATAATGTTCCCACCGAGAAGTGGGGCCGACCCGCCAGGAATGCTGTGACATACTACAATCGAGATGTTAGGTTGCCTTAGGTTAGGATATATAACGTTATAGACGCATATGTTGACCCCACGGAGACGTACGGGACGACACGAACGGGATTCTGTAAAACACTACCAGCAAGGAGCTAGATGGGTTAGCTTAGGTTATATTACGATATAGACGTATATAATGTCCACACCGAGAAGTGGGGCCGACGCGCCTGGAATGTTGTAAAATACTACATTCGAGATGTTAAGTTGCCTTAGGTTAGGATATATTACGTTATAGACGTATATAATGTTCCCACCGAGAAGTACGGCCCGACACGACCGGGATTCTGTAAAACGTTACCAGCGAGGTGCTAGATGGGTTAGGTTAGGTTATATTACGATATAGACATTTATAATGTGCCCCCCGAGAAGTAGGGGCCGACCCGCGAAGAATGTTGGAAAATACTACATCCGAGATGTTAAGGTGCCTTAGGTTCGGATATATAACGTTATTGACGTATAGAACGTCCCCACCGAGAAGTACGGAACGACACGACCAGGATTCCGTAAAACATTACCAGCGAGGGGCTAGATTGGTTAGGTTAGGTTATATTACGTTATAGACGTAAATAATGTTCCCACCGAGAAGTGGGGCCGACCCGACAGGAATGTTGGAAAATACTACATCCGAGATGTTAAGTTGCCTTAGGTTAGGATATATAACGTTATTGACGTATATAATGACCGCACCGAGACGTACGGGACGACACGAACGGGATTCTGTAAAACGTTACTAGCGAGGTGCTAGATGGGTTAGGTTAGGTTATATTACGATATAGACGTTTATAATGTGCCCACCGAGAAGTAGGGGCCGACACGGCAGGAATGTTGGAAAATACTACATCCGAGATATTAGGTTGCCTTAGGTTAGGATATACAACGTTATAGACGCATATAATGTCCCCACAGAGACGTACGGGACGACACGAACGGGATTCTGTAAAACGTTACTAGCGATGTGCTAGATGGGTTAGGTTAGGTTATATTACGATATAGACGTTTATAATGTGCCCACCGAGAAGTAGGGGCCGACCCGCGAGGAATGTTGGAAAATACTACATCCGAGATGTTAAGTTGCCTTTTGGTAATATATACAACGTTAGAGACGTATAGAATGTCCCTACCGAGAAGTACGGGACGACACGACCAGGATTCCGTAAAACATTACCAGCGAGGGGCCAGATTGGTAAGGTTAGGTTATATTATATTATAGACGTATATAATGTTCACACCGAGAAGTGGGGACGACCCGCCTAGAATGTTGTGAAACACTACATTCGAGATGTTAGGTTGCCTTAGGTTAGGATATATAACGTTATAGACGCATATATTGTCCCCACCGAGACGTACGGGACGACACGAACGGGATCCTGTAAAACTTTACCAGCGAGGGACTAGATGGGTTTGGTTAGGTTATATTACGTTATAGAAGTAAATAATGTTCCCACCGAGAAGTGGGGCCCATCCGCCAGGAATGTTGTGAAATACTACATTCGAGATGTTAGGTTGCCTTTTGGTAATATATACAACGTTATAGACGTATAGAATGTCCCCACCGAGAAGTACGGCCCGACACGACCGGGATACCGTAAAACATTATCACCGAGGGGCAAGATGGGTTATGTTATGTTATATTACGATATAGACGAATATAATGTGCCCACCGAGATGTAGGCGCCGACCCGCCAGGAATGTTGTGAAACACTACATTCGAGATGTTAGGTAGCCTTAGGTTAGGATAAATAACGGTATAGACGCATATAATGGCCCCAACGAGACGTACGGGATGACACGAACTTGATTCTGTAAAACATTACCAGCGAGGGGCAAGATGGGTTAGGTTAGGTTATATTAGGATATAGACGTACATAATGTGCCCACCGAGAGGTAGGGGCCGAACCGCCAGGAATGTTGGAAAATACTACATTCGAGATGTTAGGTTGCCTTAGGTTAGGATATATAACGTTATAGACGCATATAATGTCCCCACCGAGAAGTACGAGCCGACGCGACAGGGATTCTATAAAACATTACCAGCGAGGGGCTAGATGGGTTAGGTTAGGTTATATTACGTTATAGACGTATATAATGTTCCCACCGAGAAGTGGGGCCGACCCGCCAGGAATGCTGTGACATACTACAATCGAGATGTTAGGTTGCCTTAGGTTAGGATATATAACGTTATAGACGCATATGTTGACCCCACGGAGACGTACGGGACGACACGAACAGGATTCTGTAAAACACTACCAGCAAGGAGCTAGATGGGTTAGCTTAGGTTATATTACGATATAGACGTATATAATGTCCACACCGAGAAGTGGGGCCGACGCGCCTGGAATGTTGTAAAATACTACATTCGAGATGTTAAGTTGCCTTAGGTTAGGATATATTACGTTATAGACGTATATAATGTTCCCACCGAGAAGTACGGCCCGACACGACCGGGATTCTGTAAAACGTTACCAGCGAGGTGCTAGATGGGTTAGGTTAGGTTATATTACGATATAGACATTTATAATGTGCCCCCCGAGAAGTAGGGGCCGACCCGCGAAGAATGTTGGAAAATACTACATCCGAGATGTTAAGGTGCCTTAGGTTCGGATATATAACGTTATTGACGTATAGAACGTCCCCACCGAGAAGTACGGAACGACACGACCAGGATTCCGTAAAACATTACCAGCGAGGGGCTAGATTGGTTAGGTTAGGTTATATTACGTTATAGACGTAAATAATGTTCCCACCGAGAAGTGGGGCCGACCCGACAGGAATGTTGGAAAATACTACATCCGAGATGTTAAGTTGCCTTAGGTTAGGATATATAACGTTATTGACGTATATAATGTCCGCACCGAGACGTACGGGACGACACGAACGGGATTCTGTAAAACGTTACTAGCGAGGTGCTAGATGGGTTAGGTTAGGTTATATTACGATATAGACGTTTATAATGTGCCCACCGAGAAGTAGGGGCCGACACGGCAGGAATGTTGGAAAATACTACATCCGAGATATTAGGTTGCCTTAGGTTAGGATATACAACGTTATAGACGCATATAATGTCCCCACAGAGAAGTACGGCCCGACACGACCGGGATTCTGTAAAACATTATCACCGACGAGCAAGATGGGTTATGTTATGTTATATTACGATATGGACGAATATAATGTGCCCACCGAGATGTAGGCGCCGACCCGCCAGGAATGTTGTGAAACACTACATTCGAGATGTTAGGTAGCCTTAGGTTAGGATAAATAACGGTATAGACGCATATAATGGCCCCAACGAGACGTACGGGACGACACGAACTTGATTCTGTAAAACATTACCAGCGAGGGGCAAGATGGGTTAGGTTAGGTTATATTAGGATATAGACGTACATAATGTGCCCACCGAGAGGTAGGGGCCGAACCGCGAGGAATGTTGGAAAATACTACATTCGAGATGTTAGGTTGCCTTAGGTTAGGATATATAACGTTATAGACGCATATAATGTCCCCACCGAGAAGTACGAGCCGACGCGACAGGGATTCTATAAAACATTACCAGCGAGGGGCTAGATGGGTTAGGTTAGGTTATATTACGTTATAGACGTATATAATGTTCCCACCGAGAAGTGGGGCCGACCCGCCAGGAATGCTGTGACATACTACAATCGAGATGTTAGGTTGCCTTAGGTTAGGATATATAACGTTATAGACGCATATGTTGACCCCACGGAGACGTACGGGACGACACGAACGGGATTCTGTAAAACACTACCAGCAAGGAGCTAGATGGGTTAGCTTAGGTTATATTACGATATAGACGTATATAATGTCCACACCGAGAAGTGGGGCCGACGCGCCTGGAATGTTGTAAAATACTACATTCGAGATGTTAAGTTGCCTTAGGTTAGGATATATTACGTTATAGACGTATATAATGTTCCCACCGAGAAGTACGGCCCGACACGACCGGGATTCTGTAAAACGTTACCAGCGAGGTGCTAGATGGGTTAGGTTAGGTTATATTACGATATAGACATTTATAATGTGCCCCCCGAGAAGTAGGGGCCGACCCGCGAAGAATGTTGGAAAATACTACATCCGAGATGTTAAGGTGCCTTAGGTTCGGATATATAACGTTATTGACGTATAGAACGTCCCCACCGAGAAGTACGGAACGACACGACCAGGATTCCGTAAAACATTACCAGCGAGGGGCTAGATTGGTTAGGTTAGGTTATATTACGTTATAGACGTAAATAATGTTCCCACCGAGAAGTGGGGCCGACCCGACAGGAATGTTGGAAAATACTACATCCGAGATGTTAAGTTGCCTTAGGTTAGGATATATAACGTTATTGACGTATATAATGTCCGCACCGAGACGTACGGGACGACACGAACGGGATTCTGTAAAACGTTACTAGCGAGGTGCTAGATGGGTTAGGTTAGGTTATATTACGATATAGACGTTTATAATGTGCCCACCGAGAAGTAGGGGCCGACACGGCAGGAATGTTGGAAAATACTACATCCGAGATATTAGGTTGCCTTAGGTTAGGATATACAACGTTATAGACGCATATAATGTCCCCACAGAGAAGTACGGCCCGACACGACCGGGATTCGGTAAAACATTATCACCGACGAGCAAGATGGGTTATGTTATGTTATATCACGATATGGACGAATATAATGTGCCCACCGAGATGTAGGCGCCGACCCGGCAGGAATGTTGGAAAATACTACATTCGAGATGTTAGGTTGCCTTAGGTTAGGATATATAACGTTATAGACGCATATAATGTCCCCACCGAGATGTATGGGACGACACAACCAGGATTCTGTAAAACATTACCAGCGAGGGGCTAGATGTGTTAGGTTAGGTAATATTACGTTATAGACGTATATAATGTTCCCACCGAGAAGTGGGCCCGACCCGCCAGGAATGTTGTGAAATACCACATTCGGGACGTTAGGTTGCCTTCGGTTAGGATATATAACGTTATAGACGCATATAATGTCCCCACCGAGAAGTACGAGCCGACGCGACAGGGATTCTATAAAACATTACCAGCGAGGGGCTAGATGGGTTAGGTTAGGTTATATTACGTTATAGACGTATATAATGTTCCCACCGAGAAGTGGGGCCGACCCGCCAGGAATGCTGTGACATACTACAATCGAGATGTTAGGTTGCCTTAGGTTAGGATATATAACGTTATAGACGCATATGTTGACCCCACGGAGACGTACGGGACGACACGAACGGGATTCTGTAAAACACTACCAGCAAGGAGCTAGATGGGTTAGCTTAGGTTATATTACGATATAGACGTATATAATGTCCACACCGAGAAGTGGGGCCGACGCGCCTGGAATGTTGTAAAATACTACATTCGAGATGTTAAGTTGCCTTAGGTTAGGATATATTACGTTATAGACGTATATAATGTTCCCACCGAGAAGTACGGCCCGACACGACCGGGATTCTGTAAAACGTTACCAGCGAGGTGCTAGATGGGTTAGGTTAGGTTATATTACGATATAGACATTTATAATGTGCCCCCCGAGAAGTAGGGGCCGACCCGCGAAGAATGTTGGAAAATACTACATCCGAGATGTTAAGGTGCCTTAGGTTCGGATATATAACGTTATTGACGTATAGAACGTCCCCACCGAGAAGTACGGAACGACACGACCAGGATTCCGTAAAACATTACCAGCGAGGGGCTAGATTGGTTAGGTTAGGTTATATTACGTTATAGACGTAAATAATGTTCCCACCGAGAAGTGGGGCCGACCCGACAGGAATGTTGGAAAATACTACATCCGAGATGTTAAGTTGCCTTAGGTTAGGATATATAACGTTATTGACGTATATAATGTCCGCACCGAGACGTACGGGACGACACGAACGGGATTCTGTAAAACGTTACTAGCGAGGTGCTAGATGGGTTAGGTTAGGTTATATTACGATATAGACGTTTATAATGTGCCCACCGAGAAGTAGGGGCCGACACGGCAGGAATGTTGGAAAATACTACATCCGAGATATTAGGTTGCCTTAGGTTAGGATATACAACGTTATAGACGCATATAATGTCCCCACAGAGAAGTACGGCCCGACACGACCGGGATTCTGTAAAACATTATCACCGACGAGCAAGATGGGTTATGTTATGTTATATTACGATATGGACGAATATAATGTGCCCACCGAGATGTAGGCGCCGACCCGGCAGGAATGTTGGAAAATACTACATTCGAGATGTTAGGTTGCCTTAGGTTAGGATATATAACGTTATAGACGCATATAATGTCCCCACCGAGATGTATGGGACGACACAACCAGGATTCTGTAAAACATTACCAGCGAGGGGCTAGATGTGTTAGGTTAGGTAATATTACGTTATAGACGTATATAATTTTCCCACCGAGAAGTGGGCCCGACCCGCCAGGAATGTTGTGAAATACCACATTCGGGACGTTAGGTTGCCTTCGGTTAGGATATATAACGTTATAGACGCATATAATGTCCCCACCGAGAAGTACGAGCCGATGCGACAGGGATTCTGTAATACATTACCAGCGAGGGGCTAGATGGGTTGGGTTAGGTTATATTATGTTGTAGAAGTAAATAATGTTCCCACCGAGAAGTGGGGCCGACCCGCCAGGAATGTTGTGAAATACTACATTCGAGATGTTAGGTTGCCTTTTGTAAATATATACAACGTTATAGACGTATAGAATGCCCCACCGTGAAGTACGGCCCGACACGACCGGGATTCTGTAAAACATTATCACCGACGAGCAAGATGGGTTATGTTATGTTATATTACGATATAGACGTAAATAATGTTCCCACCGAGAAGTGGGGCCGACCCGACAGGAATGTTAGAAAATACTACATCCGAGACGTTAAGTTGCCTTAGGTTAGGATATATAACGTTATTGACGTATATAATGTACGCACCGAGACGTACGGGACGACACGAACGGGATTCTGTAAAACGTTACTAGCGAGGTGCTAGATGGGTTAGGTTAGGTTATATTACGATATAGACGTTTATAATGTGCCCACCGAGAAGTAGGGGCCGACACGGCAGGAATGTTGGAAAATACTACATCCGAGATATTAGGTTGCCTTAGGTTAGGATATATAACGTGTTAGACGCATATAATGTCCCCACCGAGAAGTACGGCCCGACACGACCGGGATTCTGTAAAACATTATCACCGACGAGCAAGATGGGTTATGTTATGTTATATTACGATATAGACGAATATAATGTGCCCACCGAGATGTAGGCGCCGACCCGGCAGGAATGTTGGAAAATACTACATTCGAGATGTTAGGTTGCCATAGGTTAGGATATATAACGTTATAGACGCATATAATGTCCCCACCGAGATGTATGGGACGACACGACCAGGATTCTGTAAAACATTACCAGCGAGGGGCAAGATGGGTTAGGTTAGGTTATATTAGGATATAGACGTACATAATGTTCCCACCGAGAAGTGGGGCCGACCCGCCAGGAATGTTGTGAAATACCACATTCGGGACGTTAGGTTGCCTTCGGTTAGGATATATAACGTTATAGACGCATATAATGTCCCCACCGAGATGTACGGCCCGACACGACCGGGATACCGTAAAACATTATCACCGAGGGGCAAGATGGGTTATGTTATGTTATATTACGATATAGACGAATATAATGTGCCCACCGAGATGTAGGCGCCGACCCGCCAGGAATGTTGTGAAACACTACATTCGAGATGTTAGGTAGCCTTAGGTTAGGATAAATAACGGTATAGACGCATATAATGGCCCCAACGAGACGTACGGGACGACACGAACTTGATTCTGTAAAACATTACCAGCGAGGGGCAAGATGGGTTAGGTTAGGTTATATTAGGATATAGACGTACATAATGTGCCCACCGAGAGGTAGGGGCCGAACCGCCAGGAATGTTGGAAAATACTACATTCGAGATGTTAGGTTGCCTTAGGTTAGGATATATAACGTTATAGACGCATATAATGTCCCCACCGAGAAGTACGAGCCGACGCGACAGGGATTCTATAAAACATTACCAGCGAGGGGCTAGATGGGTTAGGTTAGGTTATATTACGTTATAGACGTATATAATGTTCCCACCGAGAAGTGGGGCCGACCCGCCAGGAATGCTGTGACATACTACAATCGAGATGTTAGGTTGCCTTAGGTTAGGATATATAACGTTATAGACGCATATGTTGACCCCACGGAGACGTACGGGACGACACGAACGGGATTCTGTAAAACACTACCAGCAAGGAGCTAGATGGGTTAGCTTAGGTTATATTACGATATAGACGTATATAATGTCCACACCGAGAAGTGGGGCCGACGCGCCTGGAATGTTGTAAAATACTACATTCGAGATGTTAAGTTGCCTTAGGTTAGGATATATTACGTTATAGACGTATATAATGTTCCCACCGAGAAGTACGGCCCGACACGACCGGGATTCTGTAAAACGTTACCAGCGAGGTGCTAGATGGGTTAGGTTAGGTTATATTACGATATAGACATTTATAATGTGCCCCCCGAGAAGTAGGGGCCGACCCGCGAAGAATGTTGGAAAATACTACATCCGAGATGTTAAGGTGCCTTAGGTTCGGATATATAACGTTATTGACGTATAGAACGTCCCCACCGAGAAGTACGGAACGACACGACCAGGATTCCGTAAAACATTACCAGCGAGGGGCTAGATTGGTTAGGTTAGGTTATATTACGTTATAGACGTAAATAATGTTCCCACCGAGAAGTGGGGCCGACCCGACAGGAATGTTGGAAAATACTACATCCGAGATGTTAAGTTGCCTTAGGTTAGGATATATAACGTTATTGACGTATATAATGTCCGCACCGAGACGTACGGGACGACACGAACGGGATTCTGTAAAACGTTACTAGCGAGGTGCTAGATGGGTTATGTTAGGTTATATTACGATATAGACGTTTATAATGTGCCCACCGAGAAGTAGGGGCCGACACGGCAGGAATGTTGGAAAATACTACATCCGAGATATTAGGTTGCCTTAGGTTAGGATATACAACGTTATAGACGCATATAATGTCCCCACAGAGACGTACGGGACGACACGAACGGGATTCTGTAAAACGTTACTAGCGATGTGCTAGATGGGTTAGGTTAGGTTATATTACGATATAGACGTTTATAATGTGCCCACCGAGAAGTAGGGGCCGACACGGCAGGAATGTTGGAAAATACTACATCCGAGATATTAGGTTGCCTTAGGTTAGGATATATAACGTGTTAGACGCATATAATGTCCCCACCGAGAAGTACGGCCCGACACGACCGGGATTCTGTAAAACATTATCACCGACGAGCAAGATGGGTTATGTTATGTGATATTACGATATAGACGAATATAATGTGCCCACCGAGATGTAGGCGCCGACCCGGCAGGAATGTTGGAAAATACTACATTCGAGATGTTAGGTTGCCTTAGGTTAGGATATATAACGTTATAGACGCATATAATGGCCCCACCGAGATGTATGGGACGACACGACCAGGATTCTGTAAAACATTACCAGCGAGGGGCTAGATGGGTTAGGTTAGGTAATATTACGTTATAGACGTATATAATGTTCCCACCGAGAAGTGGGGCCGACCCGCCAGGAATGTTGTGAAATACCACATTCGGGACGTTAGGTTGCCTTCGGTTAGGATATATAACGTTATAGACGCATATAATGTCCCCACCGAGAAGTACGAGCCGATGCGACAGGGATTCTGTAATACATTACCAGCGAGGGGCTAGATGGGTTGGGTTAGGTTATATTATGTTATAGAAGTAAATAATGTTCCCACCGAGAAGTGGGGCCGACCCGCCAGGAATGTTGTGAAATACTACATTCGAGATGTTAGGTTGCCTTTTGGTAATATATACAACGTTATGGACGTATAGAATGTCCCCACCGAGAAGTACGGCCCGACACGACCGGGATACCGTAAAACATTATCACCGAGGGGCAAGATGGGTTATGTTATGTTATATTACGATATAGACGAATATAATGTGCCCACCGAGATGTAGGCGCCGACCCGCCAGGAATGTTGTGAAACACTACATTCGAGATGTTAGGTAGCCTTAGGTTAGGATAAATAACGGTATAGACGCATATAATGGCCCCAACGAGACGTACGGGACGACACGAACTTGATTCTGTAAAACATTACCAGCGAGGGGCAAGATGGGTTAGGTTAGGTTATATTAGGATATAGACGTACATAATGTGCCCACCGAGAGGTAGGGGCCGAACCGCCAGGAATGTTGGAAAATACTACATTCGAGATGTTAGGTTGCCTTAGGTTAGGATATATAACGTTATAGACGCATATAATGTCCCCACCGAGAAGTACGAGCCGACGCGACAGGGATTCTATAAAACATTACCAGCGAGGGGCTAGATGGGTTAGGTTAGGTTATATTACGTTATAGACGTATATAATGTTCCCACCGAGAAGTGGGGCCGACCCGCCAGGAATGCTGTGACATACTACAATCGAGATGTTAGGTTGCCTTAGGTTAGGATATATAACGTTATAGACGCATATGTTGACCCCACGGAGACGTACGGGACGACACGAACGGGATTCTGTAAAACACTACCAGCAAGGAGCTAGATGGGTTAGCTTAGGTTATATTACGATATAGACGTATATAATGTCCACACCGAGAAGTGGGGCCGACGCGCCTGGAATGTTGTAAAATACTACATTCGAGATGTTAAGTTGCCTTAGGTTAGGATATATTACGTTATAGACGTATATAATGTTCCCACCGAGAAGTACGGCCCGACACGACCGGGATTCTGTAAAACGTTACCAGCGAGGTGCTAGATGGGTTAGGTTAGGTTATATTACGATATAGACATTTATAATGTGCCCCCCGAGAAGTAGGGGCCGACCCGCGAAGAATGTTGGAAAATACTACATCCGAGATGTTAAGGTGCCTTAGGTTCGGATATATAACGTTATTGACGTATAGAACGTCCCAACCGAGAAGTACGGAACGACACGACCAGGATTCCGTAAAACATTACCAGCGAGGGGCTAGATTGGTTAGGTTAGGTTATATTACGTTATAGACGTAAATAATGTTCCCACCGAGAAGTGGGGCCGACCCGACAGGAATGTTGGAAAATACTACATCCGAGATGTTAAGTTGCCTTAGGTTAGGATATATAACGTTATTGACGTATATAATGTCCGCACCGAGACGTACGGGACGACACGAACGGGATTCTGTAAAACGTTACTAGCGAGGTGCTAGATGGGTCAGGTTAGGTTATATTACGATATAGACGTTTATAATGTGCCCACCGAGAAGTAGGGGCCGACACGGCAGGAATGTTGGAAAATACTACATCCGAGATATTAGGTTGCCTTAGGTTAGGATATACAACGTTATAGGCGCATATAATGTCCCCACAGAGAAGTACGGCCCGACACGACCGGGATTCTGTAAAACATTATCACCGACGAGCAAGATGGGTTATGTTATGTTATATTACGATATGGACGAATATAATGTGCCCACCGAGATGTAGGCGCCGACCCGGCAGGAATGTTGGAAAATACTACATTCGAGATGTTAGGTTGCCTTAGGTTAGGATATATAACGTTATAGACGCATATAATGTCCCCACCGAGATGTATGGGACGACACAACCAGGATTCTGTAAAACATTACCAGCGAGGGGCTAGATGTGTTAGGTTAGGTAATATTACGTTATAGACGTATATAATGTTCCCACCGAGAAGTGGGCCCGACCCGCCAGGAATGTTGTGAAATACCACATTCGGGACGTTAGGTTGCCTTCGGTTAGGATATATAACGTTATAGACGCATATAATGTCCCCACCGAGAAGTACGAGCCGATGCGACAGGGATTCTGTAATACATTACCAGCGAGGGGCTAGATGGGTTGGGTTAGGTTATATTATGTTGTAGAAGTAAATAATGTTCCCACCGAGAAGTGGGGCCGACCCGCCAGGAATGTTGTGAAATACCACATTCGGGACGTTAGGTTGCCTTCGGTTAGGATATATAACGTTATAGACGCATATAATGTCCCCACCGAGAAGTACGAGCCGATGCGACAGGGATTCTGTAATACATTACCAGCGACGGGCTAGATGGGTTAGGTTAGGTTATATTACGTTATAGACGTAAGGAATGTCTCCACCAAGAAGTGGGGCCGACCCGCCAGGAATGTTGTGAAATACTACATTCGAGATGTTAGGTTGCCTTATGGTAATATATACAACGTTATAGACGTATAGAATGTCCCCACCGAGCAGTACGGCCCGACAAGACCGGGATTCTGTATAACATTATCACCGAGGAGCAAGATGGGTTATGTTATGTAATATTACGATATATACGAATATAATGTGCCCACCGAGATGTAGGGGCTGACCCGGCAGGAATGTTGGAAATACTGCATTCGAGATGTTAGGTTGCCTTAGGTTAAGATATATAACGTTATAGACGCATGCAATGTCCCCACCGAGAAGTACGAGCCGACACTACAGGGATTCTGTAAAACATAACCAGCGACGGGATAGATGGGTTAGGTTAGGTTATATTACGTTATAGACGTAATAATATTCCCACCGGGATGTAGGGGCCGACCAGCCAGGAATGTTGGAAAATACTACATTCTAAGATGTTAAGTTGCCTTAGGTTAGAGGATATAACGTTATAGACGTATATAATGTCCACACCGAGAAGTACGGGCCGACACGTCCGGGATTTTGTAAAGCGTTGTCACCGAGGGGCAAGATGGATTAGGTTAGGTTATATTACGTTATAGACGTATATAATGTTCCCACCGAGAAGTACGAGCCGACACATCAGGGATTCTGTGAAACATTACCAGCGAGGAGCTAGATGGGTTTGGTTAGGTTATATTACGTTATAGACGTATATAATTTCCCCACCGAGAAGTGGGGCCGACCCGCCAGGAATGTTGTGAAATACTACATTCGAGATGTTAGGTTGCCTTTGTTAATATATACAACGTTATAGACGTATAGAATGCCCCACCGTGAAGTACGGCCCGACACGACCGGGATTCTGTAAAACATTATCACCGACGAGCAAGATGGGTTATGTTATGTTATATTACGATATAGACGTAAATAATGTTCCCACCGAGAAGTGGGGCCGACCCGACAGGAATGTTAGAAAATACTACATTCGAGATGTTACGTTGCCTTAGGTTAGGATATATAACGTTATAGACGCATATAATGTCCCCACCGAGAGGTACGTGCCGACACTACAGGGATTCTGTAAAACATTACAAGCGACGGGCTAGATGGGTTAGGTTAAGTTATATTACGTTATAGACGTAAGCAATGTTCCCACAAGAAGTGGGGCCGACCCGCCAGGAATGTTGTGAAATACTACATTCGAGATGTTAGGTTGCCTTATGGTAATATATACAACGTTATAGACGTATAGAATGTCTCCACCGAGAAGTACGGCCCGACACGACCGAGATGCTGTAAAACATTATCACCGAGGAGCAAGATGGGTTAGTTTAGGTAATATTACGTTATGGACGTATATAATGTTCCCACCGAGAAGTGGGGCCGACCCGCCAGGAATGTTGTGAAATACCACATTCGGGACGTTAGGTTGCCTTCGGTTAGGATATATAACGTTATAGACGCATATAATGTCCCCACCGAGAAGTACGAGCCGACGCGACAGGGATTCTGTAATACATTACCAGCGACGGGCTAGATGGGTTAGGTTAGGTTATATTACGTTATAGACGTAAGGAATGTCTCCACCAAGAAGTGGGGCCGACCCGCCAGGAATGTTGTGAAATACTACATTCGAGATGTTAGGTTGCCTTATGGTAATATATACAACGTTATAGACGTATAGAATGTCCCCACCGAGCAGTACGGTCCGACAAGACCGGGATTCTGTATAACATTATCACCGAGGAGCAAGATGGGTTATGTTATGTAATATTACGATATATACGAATATAATGTGCCCACCGAGATGTAGGGGCTGACCCGGCAGGAATGTTGGAAATACTGCATTCGAGATGTTAGGTTGCCTTAGGTTAAGATATATAACGTTATAGACGCATGCAATGTCCCCACCGAGAAGTACGAGCCGACACTACAGGGATTCTGTAAAACATAACCAGCGACGGGCTAGATGGGTTAGGTTAGGTTATATTACGTTATAGACGTAATAATATTCCCACCGGGATGTAGGGGCCGACCAGCCAGGAATGTTGGAAAATACTACATTCTAAGATGTTAAGTTGCCTTAGGTTAGAGGATATAACGTTATAGACGTATATAATGTCCACACCGAGAAGTACGGGCCGACACGTCCGGGATTTTGTAAAGCGTTATCACCGAGGGGCAAGATGGATTAGGTTAGGTTATATTACGTTATAGACGTATATAATGTTCCCACCGAGAAGTACGAGCCGACACATCAGGGATTCTGTGAAACATTACCAGCGAGGAGCTAGATGGGTTTGGTTAGGTTATATTACGTTATAGACGTATATAATTTCCCCACCGAGAAGTGGGGCCGACCCGCCAGGAATGTTGGAAAATACTACATCCGAGATGTTAAGTTGCCTTAGGTTAGGATATATAACGTTATAGACGTATATAATGTCCCCACCGAGAAGTACGGGACGACACGACCAGGATTCCGTAAAACATTACCAGCGAGGGGCTAGATGGGTTAGGTTAGGTTATATTACGTTATAGACGTATATAATGTTCCCACCGAGAAGTGGGGCCGACCCGCGAGGAATGTTGTGACATACTACATTCGAGACGTTAGGTTGCCTTGGGTTAGGATATATATCGTTATAGACGCATATAATGTCCCCACCGAGAAGTACGAGCCGACACGACAGGGATTCTGTAAAACATTACCAGCGAGGGGCTATATGGGTTTGGTTAGGTTATATTACGTTATAGACGTAAATAATGTTCCCACCGAGAAGTAGGGCCGACCCGCCAGGAATGTTGTGAAATACTACATTCGAGATGTTAGGTTGCCTTATGGTAGTATATACAACGTTATAGACGTATAGAATGTCCCCACCGAGAAGTACGGCCCGACACGACCAGGATTCTGTAAAACATTACCAGCGAGGGACTAGATGGGTTAGGTTAGGTTATATTACGTTATAGACGTATATAATGTTCCCACCGAAAAGTGGGGCCGGCCCGCCAGGAATGTTGTGAAATACTACAATCGAGACGTTAGGTTGCCTTCGGTTAGGATATATAACGTTATAGACGCATATAATGTCCCCACCGAGAAGTACGAGCCGACGCGACAGGGATTCTGTAAAACATTACCAGCGAAGGGCTACATGGGTTGGGTTAGGTTATATTATGTTATAGAAGTAAATAATGTTCCCAGCGAGAAGTGGGGCCGACCCGCCAGGAATGTTGTGAAATACTACATTCGAGATGTTAGGTTGCCTTATGGTAATATATACAACGTTATAGACGTATAGAATGTCTCCACCGAGAAGTACGGCCCGACACAACCGGGATTCTGTAAAACATTATCACCGACGAGCAAGATGGGTTATGTTATGTTATAATACGATATAAACGAATATAATGTGCCCACCGAGATGTAGGGGCCGACCCGGCAAGTATGTTGGAAAATACTACATTCGAGATGTTAGGTTGCTTAGGTTAGGATATATAACGTTATAGACGCATATAATGTCCCCACCGAGAAGTACGAGCCGACACTACAGGGATTCTGTAAAACATTACAAGCGACGGGCTAGATGGGTTAGGTTAGGTTATGTTATGCTATGGAAGTAAATAATGTTCCCACCGAGAAGTGGGGCCGACCCGCCAGGGATGTTGTGAAATACTACATTCGAGATGTTAGGTTGCCTTTTGGTAATATATGCAACGTTATGTACGTATAGAATGTCCCCACCGAGAAGTACGGCCCGACACGACCGGGATTCTGTAAAACATTATCACCGAGAAGCAAGTTGGGTTATGTTATGTTATATTACGATATAGACGTATATAACCTGCCCTCCGAGAAGTAGGGGCCGACCCGGAAGGAATGTTGGAAAATATTACATCCGAGATGTTAAGTTGCCTTAGGTTAGGATATATAACATTACAGACGTATATAATGTCCGCACCGAGACGTACGGGACGACACGAACGGGATTCTGTAAAACATTACCAGCGAGGGTATAGATGGGTTAGGTTAGGTTCTATTACGATATAGACGTATATAATGTGCCCACCGAGAAGTAGGGGCTGACCAGGCAGTAGTGTTGGAAAATACTACATCCGAGATGTTAAGTAGCCTTAGGTTAGGATATATAACGTTATAGACGTATATAATGTCCCCACCGAGAAGTACGGCCCGACACGACCGGGATTCTGTAAAACGTTACCAGCGAGGTGCTAGATGGGTTAGGTTAGGTTATATTACGATATAGACATTTATAATGTGCCCCCCGAGAAGTAGGGGCCGACCCGCGAAGAATGTTGGAAAATACTACATCCGAGATGTTAAGGTGCCTTAGGTTAGGATATATAACGTTATTGACGTATAGAACGTCCCCACCGAGAAGTACGGAACGACACGACCAGGATTCCGTAAAACATTACCAGCGAGGGGCTAGATTGGTTAGGTTAGGTTATATTACGTTATAGACGTAAATAATGTTCCCACCGAGAAGTGGGGCCGACCCGACAGGAATGTTGGAAAATACTACATCCGAGATGTTAAGTTGCCTTAGGTTAGGATATATAACGTTATTGACGTATATAATGTCCGCACCGAGACGTACGGGACGACACGAACGGGATTCTGTAAAACGTTACTAGCGAGGTGCTAGATGGGTTAGGTTAGGTTATATTACGATATAGACGTTTATAATGTGCCCACCGAGAAGTAGGGGCCGACACGGCAGGAATGTTGGAAAATACTACATCCGAGATATTAGGTTGCCTTAGGTTAGGATATATAACGTTATAGACGCATATAATGTTCCCACCGAGATGTATGGGACGACACGACCAGGATTCTGTAAAACATTACCAGCGAGGGGCTAGATGGGTTAGGTTAGGTAATATTACGTTATAGACGTATATAATGTTCCCACCGAGAAGTGGGCCCGACCCGCCAGGAATGTTGTGAAATACCACATTCGGGACGTTAGGTTGCCTTCGGTTAGGATATATAACGTTATAGACGCATATAATGTCCCCACCGAGAAGTACGAGCCGATGCGACAGGGATTCTGTAATACATTACCAGCGAGGGGCTAGATGGGTTGGGTTAGGTTATATTATGTTGTAGAAGTAAATAATGTTCCAACCGAGAAGTGGGGCCGACCCGCCAGGAATGTTGTGAAATACTACATTCGAGATGTTAGGTTGCCTTTGTTAATATATACAACGTTATAGTCGTATAGAATGCCCCACCGTGAAGTACGGCCCGACACGACCGGGATTCTGTAAAACATTATCACCGACGAGCAAGATGGGTTATGTTATGTTATATTACGATATAGACGTAAATAATGTTCCCACCGAGAAGTGGGGCCGACCCGACAGGAATGTTAGAAAATACTACATCCGAGACGTTAAGTTGCCTTAGGTTAGGATATATAACGTTATTGACGTATATAATGTCCCCACCGAGATGTATGGGACGACACGACCAGGATTCTGTAAAACATTACCAGCGAGGGGCTAGATGGGTTAGGTTAGGTAATATTACGTTATAGACGTATATAATGTGCCCACCGAGAAGTAGTGGCCGACCCACAAGGAATGTTGGAAAATACTACATCCGAGATGTTAAGTTGCCTTAAGTTAGGATATATAACGTTATAGACGTATATAATGTCCCCACCGAGAAGTAAGGGACGACAAGACCGGGATTCTGTATAACATTATCACCGAGGAGCAAGATGGGTTATGTTATGTAATATTACGATATAGACGAATATAATGTGCCCACCGAGATGTAGGGGCCGACCCGCCAGGAATGTTGGAAAATACAACATCCGAGATGCTAAGTTGCCTTAGGTTAGGATATATAACGTTATAGACGTATAGAATGCCCCACCGAGAAGTACGGCCCGACACGACCGGGATTCTGTAAAACATTATCACCGACGAGCAAGATGGGTTATGTTATGTTATATTACGATATAGACGAATATAATGTGCCCACCGAGATGTAGGGGCCGACCCGGCAGGAATGTTGGAAAATGCTACATTCGAGATGTTACGTTGCCTTAGGTTAGGATATATAACGTTATAGACGCATATAATGTCCCCACCGAGAGGTACGTGCCGACACTACAGGGATTCTGTAAAACATTACAAGCGACGGGCTAGATGGGTTAGGTTAGGTTATATTACGTTATAGACGTAAGCAATGTTCCCACCAAGAAGTGGGGCCGGCCCGCCAGGAATGTTGTGAAATACTACATTCGAGATGTTAGGTTGCCTTATGGTAATATATACAACGTTATAGACGTATAGAATGTCTCCACCGAGAAGTACGGCCCGACACGACCAAGATGCTGTAAAACATTATCACCGAGGAGCAAGATGGGTTAGTTTAGGTAATATTACGTTATAGACGTATATAATGCTCCCACCGAGAAGTGGGGCCGACCCGCCAGGAATGTTGTGAAATACGACATTCGGGACGTTAGGTTGCCTTCGGTTAGGATATATAACGTTATAGACGCATATAATGTCCCCACCGAGAAGTACGAGCCGACGCGACAGGGATTCTGTAATACATTACCAGCGAGGGGCTAGATGGGTTGGGTTAGGTTATATTATGTTATAGAAGTAAATAATGTTCCCACCGAGAAGTGGGGCCGACACGCCAGGAATGTTGTGAAATACTACATTCGAGATGTTAGGTTGCCTTTTGTTAATATATACAACGTTATAGACGTATAGAATGCCCCACCGAGAAGTACGGCCCGACACGACCGGGATTCTGTAAAACATTATCACCGACGAGCAAGATGGGTTATGTTATGTTATATTACGATATAGACGAATATAATGTGCCCACCGAGATGTAGGGGCTGACCCGGCAGGAATGTTGGAAATACTGCATTCGAGATGTTAGGTTGCCTTAGGTTAAGATATATAACGTTATAGACGCATGCAATGTCCCCACCGAGAAGTACGAGCCGACACTACAGGGATTCTGTAAAACATAACCAGCGACGGGCTAGATGGGTTAGGTTAGGTTATATTACGTTATAGACGTAATAATATTCCCACCGGGATGTAGGGGCCGACCAGCCAGGAATGTTGGAAAATACTACATTCTAAGATGTTAAGTTGCCTTAGGTTAGAGGATATAACGTTATAGACGTATATAATGTCCACACCGAGAAGTACGGGCCGACACGTCCGGGATTTTGTAAAGCGTTATCACCGAGGGGCAAGATGGATTAGGTTAGGTTATATTACGTTATAGACGTATATAATGTTCCCACCGAGAAGTACGAGCCGACACATCAGGGATTCTGTGAAACATTACCAGCGAGGAGCTAGATGGGTTTGGTTAGGTTATATTACGTTATAGACGTATATAATTTCCCCACCGAGAAGTGGGGCCGACCCGCCAGGAATGTTGGAAAATACTACATCCGAGATGTTAAGTTGCCTTAGGTTAGGATATATAACGTTATAGACGTATATAATGTCCCCACCGAGAAGTACGGGACGACACGACCAGGATTCCGTAAAACATTACCAGCGAGGGGCTAGATGGGTTAGGTTAGGTTATATTACGTTATAGACGTATATAATGTTCCCACCGAGAAGTGGGGCCGACCCGCGAGGAATGTTGTGACATACTACATTCGAGACGTTAGGTTGCCTTGGGTTAGGATATATATCGTTATAGACGCATATAATGTCCCCACCGAGAAGTACGAGCCGACACGACAGGGATTCTGTAAAACATTACCAGCGAGGGGCTATATGGGTTTGGTTAGGTTATATTACGTTATAGACGTAAATAATGTTCCCACCGAGAAGTAGGGCCGACCCGCCAGGAATGTTGTGAAATACTACATTCGAGATGTTAGGTTGCCTTATGGTAGTATATACAACGTTATAGACGTATAGAATGTCCCCACCGAGAAGTACGGCCCGACACGACCAGGATTCTGTAAAACATTACCAGCGAGGGACTAGATGGGTTAGGTTAGGTTATATTACGTTATAGACGTATATAATGTTCCCACCGAAAAGTGGGGCCGGCCCGCCAGGAATGTTGTGAAATACTACAATCGAGACGTTAGGTTGCCTTCGGTTAGGATATATAACGTTATAGACGCATATAATGTCCCCACCGAGAAGTACGAGCCGACGCGACAGGGATTCTGTAAAACATTACCAGCGAAGGGCTACATGGGTTGGGTTAGGTTATATTATGTTATAGAAGTAAATAATGTTCCCAGCGAGAAGTGGGGCCGACCCGCCAGGAATGTTGTGAAATACTACATTCGAGATGTTAGGTTGCCTTATGGTAATATATACAACGTTATAGACGTATAGAATGTCTCCACCGAGAAGTACGGCCCGACACAACCGGGATTCTGTAAAACATTATCACCGACGAGCAAGATGGGTTATGTTATGTTATAATACGATATAAACGAATATAATGTGCCCACCGAGATGTAGGGGCCGACCCGGCAAGTATGTTGGAAAATACTACATTCGAGATGTTAGGTTGCTTAGGTTAGGATATATAACGTTATAGACGCATATAATGTCCCCACCGAGAAGTACGAGCCGACACTACAGGGATTCTGTAAAACATTACAAGCGACGGGCTAGATGGGTTAGGTTAGGTTATGTTATGCTATGGAAGTAAATAATGTTCCCACCGAGAAGTGGGGCCGACCCGCCAGGGATGTTGTGAAATACTACATTCGAGATGTTAGGTTGCCTTTTGGTAATATATACAACGTTATATACGTATAGAATGTCCCCACCGAGAAGTACGGCCCGACACGACCGGGATTCTGTAAAACATTATCACCGAGAAGCAAGTTGGGTTATGTTATGTTATATTACGATATAGACGTATATAACCTGCCCTCCGAGAAGTAGGGGCCGACCCGGAAGGAATGTTGGAAAATATTACATCCGAGATGTTAAGTTGCCTTAGGTTAGGATATATAACATTACAGACGTATATAATGTCCGCACCGAGACGTACGGGACGACACGAACGGGATTCTGTAAAACATTACCAGCGAGGGTATAGATGGGTTAGGTTAGGTTCTATTACGATATAGACGTATATAATGTGCCCACCGAGAAGTAGGGGCTGACCAGGCAGTAGTGTTGGAAAATACTACATCCGAGATGTTAAGTAGCCTTAGGTTAGGATATATAACGTTATAGACGTATATAATGTCCCCACCGAGAAGTACGGCCCGACACGACCGGGATTCTGTAAAACGTTACCAGCGAGGTGCTAGATGGGTTAGGTTAGGTTATATTACGATATAGACATTTATAATGTGCCCCCCGAGAAGTAGGGGCCGACCCGCGAAGAATGTTGGAAAATACTACATCCGAGATGTTAAGGTGCCTTAGGTTAGGATATATAACGTTATTGACGTATAGAACGTCCCCACCGAGAAGTACGGAACGACACGACCAGGATTCCGTAAAACATTACCAGCGAGGGGCTAGATTGGTTAGGTTAGGTTATATTACGTTATAGACGTAAATAATGTTCCCACCGAGAAGTGGGGCCGACCCGACAGGAATGTTGGAAAATACTACATCCGAGATGTTAAGTTGCCTTAGGTTAGGATATATAACGTTATTGACGTATATAATGTCCGCACCGAGACGTACGGGACGACACGAACGGGATTCTGTAAAACGTTACTAGCGAGGTGCTAGATGGGTTAGGTTAGGTTATATTACGATATAGACGTTTATAATGTGCCCACCGAGAAGTAGGGGCCGACACGGCAGGAATGTTGGAAAATACTACATCCGAGATATTAGGTTGCCTTAGGTTAGGATATATAACGTTATAGACGCATATAATGTTCCCACCGAGATGTATGGGACGACACGACCAGGATTCTGTAAAACATTACCAGCGAGGGGCTAGATGGGTTAGGTTAGGTAATATTACGTTATAGACGTATATAATGTTCCCACCGAGAAGTGGGCCCGACCCGCCAGGAATGTTGTGAAATACCACATTCGGGACGTTAGGTTGCCTTCGGTTAGGATATATAACGTTATAGACGCATATAATGTCCCCACCGAGAAGTACGAGCCGATGCGACAGGGATTCTGTAATACATTACCAGCGAGGGGCTAGATGGGTTGGGTTAGGTTATATTATGTTGTAGAAGTAAATAATGTTCCCACCGAGAAGTGGGGCCGACCCGCCAGGAATGTTGTGAAATACTACATTCGAGATGTTAGGTTGCCTTTGTTAATATATACAACGTTATAGTCGTATAGAATGCCCCACCGTGAAGTACGGCCCGACACGACCGGGATTCTGTAAAACATTATCACCGACGAGCAAGATGGGTTATGTTATGTTATATTACGATATAGACGTAAATAATGTTCCCACCGAGAAGTGGGGCCGACCCGACAGGAATGTTAGAAAATACTACATCCGAGACGTTAAGTTGCCTTAGGTTAGGATATATAACGTTATTGACGTATATAATGTCCCCACCGAGATGTATGGGACGACACGACCAGGATTCTGTAAAACATTACCAGCGAGGGGCTAGATGGGTTAGGTTAGGTAATATTACGTTATAGACGTATATAATGTGCCCACCGAGAAGTAGTGGCCGACCCACAAGGAATGTTGGAAAATACTACATCCGAGATGTTAAGTTGCCTTAAGTTAGGATATATAACGTTATAGACGTATATAATGTCCCCACCGAGAAGTAAGGGACGACAAGACCGGGATTCTGTATAACATTATCACCGAGGAGCAAGATGGGTTATGTTATGTAATATTACGATATAGACGAATATAATGTGCCCACCGAGATGTAGGGGCCGACCCGCCAGGAATGTTGGAAAATACAACATCCGAGATGCTAAGTTGCCTTAGGTTAGGATATATAACGTTATAGACGTATAGAATGCCCCACCGAGAAGTACGGCCCGACACGACCGGGATTCTGTAAAACATTATCACCGACGAGCAAGATGGGTTATGTTATGTTATATTACGATATAGACGAATATAATGTGCCCACCGAGATGTAGGGGCCGACCCGGCAGGAATGTTGGAAAATGCTACATTCGAGATGTTACGTTGCCTTAGGTTAGGATATATAACGTTATAGACGCATATAATGTCCCCACCGAGAGGTACGTGCCGACACTACAGGGATTCTGTAAAACATTACAAGCGACGGGCTAGATGGGTTAGGTTAGGTTATATTACGTTATAGACGTAAGCAATGTTCCCACCAAGAAGTGGGGCCGGCCCGCCAGGAATGTTGTGAAATACTACATTCGAGATGTTAGGTTGCCTTATGGTAATATATACAACGTTATAGACGTATAGAATGTCTCCACCGAGAAGTACGGCCCGACACGACCAAGATGCTGTAAAACATTATCACCGAGGAGCAAGATGGGTTAGTTTAGGTAATATTACGTTATAGACGTATATAATGCTCCCACCGAGAAGTGGGGCCGACCCGCCAGGAATGTTGTGAAATACGACATTCGGGACGTTAGGTTGCCTTCGGTTAGGATATATAACGTTATAGACGCATATAATGTCCCCACCGAGAAGTACGAGCCGACGCGACAGGGATTCTGTAATACATTACCAGCGAGGGGCTAGATGGGTTGGGTTAGGTTATATTATGTTATAGAAGTAAATAATGTTCCCACCGAGAAGTGGGGCCGACACGCCAGGAATGTTGTGAAATACTACATTCGAGATGTTAGGTTGCCTTTTGTTAATATATACAACGTTATAGACGTATAGAATGTCTCCACCGAGAAGTACGGCCCGACACGACCGAGATGCTGTAAAACATTATCACCGAGTGACAAGATGGGTTATGTTATGTTATATTAGGCTATAGACGAATATAATGTGCCCACCGAGATGTAGGGGCCGACCCGGCAGGAATGTTGGAAAATACTACATTCGAGATGTTAGGTTGCCTTAGGGTAGGATATATAACGTTATAGACGCATATAATGTCCCCACCGAGAAGTACGAGCCGACACTACAGGGATTCTGTAAAACATTACAAGCGACGGGCTAGATGGGTTAGGTTAGGTTATATTACGTTATAGACGTAAGTAATGTTCCCACCGAGAAGTGGGGCCGATCCGCCAGGAATGTTGTGAAATACTACAATCGAGATGCTAGGTTGCCTTAGGTTAGGATATATACCGTTATAGACGTATATAATGTGCCCACCGAGAAGTAGGGGCCGAGCCGGCAGGAATGTTGGAAAATACTACATCCGAGATGTTAAGTTGCCTTAGGTAAGGATATATAACGTTATAGACGTATATAATGTCCCCACCGAGAAGTACGGGACGACACGACCAGGATTCTGTAAAACATTACCAGCGAGGGGCAAGATGGGTTAGGTTAGGATATATAACGTTATAGACGTATATAATGTACCCACCGAGAAGTACGGCCCGACACGACCGGGATTCTGTAAAACATTATCGCCGACGAGCTAGATTGGTTATGTTAGGTTATATTACGATATAGACGAATATAATGTGCCCACCGAGATGTAGGCGCCGACACGGCAGGAATGTTGGAAAATACTACATCCGAGATGTTAAGTTGCCTTAGGTTAGTATATATAACGTTATAGACGCATATAATGTCCCCACCGAGACGTACGGGACGACACGAACGGGATTCTGTAAAACATTACCAGCGAGGTGCTAGATGGGTTAGGTTAGGTTATATTACGATATAGACGTATATAATGTGCCCACCGAGAAGTAGGGGCCGACCCGGCAGGAATGTTGGAAAATACTACATCCGAGATGTTAAGTTGCCTTAGGTTAGGATATATAACGTTATAGACGTATATAATGTCCCCACCGAGAAGTACGGGACGACACGACCAGGATTCTGTAAAACATTACCAGCGAGGTGCTAGATGGGTTAGGTTAGGTTATATTACGATTTAGACGTATATAATGTCCCCACCGAGAAGTACGGTCCGACACGATCGGGATTCTGTAAAACATTACCAGCGAGGGTATAGATGGGTTAGGTTAGGTTCTATTACGATATAGACGTATATAATGTGCCCACCGAGTAGTAGGGGCTGACCAGGCAGTAATGTTGGAAAATACTACATCCGAGATGCTAGGTAGCCTTAGGTTAGGATACATAACGTTATAGACGTATATAATGTCCCCACCGAGAAGTACGGTACGACACGACCAGGATTCTGTAAAACCTTAACAGCGAGGGGCTGGATGGGTTAGCTTAGGTTATATTACGTTATAGACGTATATAATGTTCCCACCGAGAAGTGGGGCCGACCAGCCAGGAATGTTGTGAAATAATACATTCGAGATGTTAGGTTGCCTTAGGTTAGGATATATAACGTTATAGAGGCATATAATGTCCCCACCGAGGCGTACGGGACGACACGAACGGGATTCTCTAAAACACTACCAGCGAGGAGCTAGATGGGTTAGCTTAGGTTATATTACGATATAGACGTATATAATGTTCCCACCGAGAAGTGGGGCCGACCCGCCAGGGATGTTGTGAAATACTACAATCGAGATGCTAGGTTGCCTTAGGTTAGGATATATAACGTTATAGACGCATATAATGTCCCCACCGAGGAGTACGAGCCGACACATCAGGGATTCTGTAAAACATTACCAGCGCGGGTCTAGATGGGTTAGGTTAGGTTTTATTACGTTGTAGACGTATATAATGTCCCCACCGTGAAGTGGGGCCGGCCCGCCAGGAATGTTGTGAAATACTACATTCGTGATGTTAGGTTGCCTTAGGTTAGGATATATAACGTTATAGACGCATATACTCTCCCCACGGAGGCGTACGGGACGACACGAACGGGATTCTGTAAAACACTACCAGCAAGGTGCTAGATGGGTTAGGTTAGGTTATATTACGATATAGACGTATATAATGTTCCCACCGAGAAGTGGGGCCGACCCGCCAGGAATGTTGTGAAATACTACATTCGGGATGTTAGGTTGCCTTATAGTAATATACACAACGTTGTAGACGTATAGAATGTCCCCACCGAGAAGTACCGCCCGACACGACCGGGATTCTGTAAAACATTATCACCGAGTGGAAAGAAGGGTTATGTTATGTTGTATTACGATATAGACGTATATATTGTTACCACTGAGAATTAGGGGCCGACCCGCCTGGAATGTTGGAAAATACTACATCCGAGATGTTAAGTTGCCTTAGGTTAGAGGATATAACGTTATAGACGTATATAATGTCCACACCGAGAAGTACGGGCCGACACGTCCGGGATTTTGTAAAGCATTATCACCGAGGGGCAAGATGGATTAGGTTAGGTTATGTTACGTTATAGACGTATATAATATTCCCACCGAGAAGAGGGGCCGACCCGCCAGGAATGTTGTGAAATACTACATTCGGGATGTTAGGTTGCCTTATGGTAATATATACAACGTTGTAGACGTATAGAATGTCCCCACCGAGAAGTACCGCCCGACACGACCGGGATTCTGTAAAACATTATCACCGAGTGGCAAGATGGGTTAGGTTATGTTGTACTATGATATAGACGTATATATTGTTCCCACCGAGATGTAGGGGCCGACCCGGCAGGAATGTTGGAAAATACTACATCCGAGATGTTAAGTAGCCTTAGGTTAGGATATATAACGTTATAGACGTATATAATGTCCCCACCGAGACGTACGGGACGACACGACCAGGATTCTGTAAAACATTACCAGCGACTGGCTAGATTGGTTAGGTTAGGTTATATTACGTTATAGACGTAAATAATGTTCCCACCGAGAAGGCGGGCCGAACCGCCAGGAATGTTGTGAAATACTACATTCGAGACGTTAGGTTCCCTTAGGTTAGGATATATAACGTTATAGACGCATATAATGTCCCCACCGAGAAGTACGAGCCGACACATCAGGGATTCTGTAAAACATTACCAGCGAGGAGCTAGATGGGTTGGTTAGGTTATATTACGTTATAGACGTATATAATTTCCCCACCGAGAAGTGGGGCCGACCCGCCAGGAATGTTGTGAAATACTACATTCGGGATATTAGGTTGCCTTATGGTAATATATACAACGTTGTAGACGTATAGAATGTCCCCACCGAGAAGTACCGCCCGACACGACCGGGATTCTGTAAAACATTATCACCGAGGAGCAAGATGGGTTATGTTATGTTATATTACGATATAGACGAACATAATGTTCCCACCGAGATGTAGGGGCCGACCCGGCAGGAATGTTGGAAGATACTACATCCGAGATGTTAAGTTGCCTTAGGTTAGGATATATAACGTTATAGACGTATATAATGTCCCCACCGAGAAGTACGGGCGACACGACCAGGATTCTGTAAAACATTACCAGCGAGTGGCTAGATGGGTTAGGTTATATTACGTTATAGACGTAATAATATTCCCACCGGGAAGTAGGGGCCGACCAGCCAGGAATGTTGGAAAATACTACATTCTAAGATGTTAAGTTGCCTTAAGTTAGAGTATATAACGTTATAGACGTATATAATGTCCACACCGAGAAGTACGGGCCGACACGTCCGGGATTTTGTAAAGCATTATCACCGAGGGGCAAGATGGATTAGGTTAGGTTATATTACGTTATAGACGTATATAATGTCCACACCGAGAAGTACGGGCCGACACGTCCGGGATTTTGTAAAACATTACCAGCGAGTGGCTAGATGGGTTAGGTTAGGTTATATTACGTTATAGACGTATATAATGTTCCCACCGAGAAGTGGGGCCGACCAGCCAGGAATGTTGGAAAATACTACATCCGAGATGTTAGGTTGCCTTAGGTTAGAGGATATAACGTTATAGACGTATATAATGTCCACACCGAGAAGTACTGGCCGACACGTCCGGGATTTTGTAAAGCATTATCACCGAGGGGCAAGATGGATTAGGATAGGTTATATTACGTTATAGACGTATATAATATTCCCACCGAGAAGTGGGGCCGACCCGCCAGGAATGTTGTGAAATACTACATTCGATATGTAGGGTTTCCTTATCGTAATATACACAACGTTATAGACGTATAGAATATCCCCAACGAGAAGTACGGCCCGACACGTCCGGGATTCTGTAAAACATTATCACCGAGGAGCAAGATGGGTTATGTTATGTTATATTACGATATAGAAAAATATAATGTTCCCACCGAGATGTAGGGGCCGACCCGGCAGGAATGTTGGAAAATACTACATCTAAGATGTTAAGTTGCCTTAGGTTAGAGGATATAACGTTACAGACGTATATAATGTCTACACCGAGAAGTACGGGCCGACACGTCCGGGATTTTGTAAAACATTACCAGCGAGTGGCTAGATGGGTTAGGTTAGGTTATATTACGTTATAGACGTATATAATGTTCCCACCGAGAAGTGGGGCCGACCCGCCAGGAATGTCGTTAAATACTACATTCGAGATGTTGGGTTGCCTTTGGTTAGGATATATAACGTTATAGACGCATATAATGTGCCCACCGAGAAGTAAGGGCCGACCCGCCAGGAATGTTGGAAAATACTACATTCGAGATGTTAGGTTGCCTTAGGTTAGGTTATATAACGTTACAGACGCATATAATGTCCCCACCGAGACGTACGGGACGACACGACCAGGATTCTGTAAAACATTACCAGCGAGTGGCTAGATGCGTTAGGTTAGGTTATATTACGTTATAGACGTATATAATGTTCCCACCGAGAAGTGGGGCCGACCCGCCAGGAATGTTGGAAAATACTACATTCTAAGATGTTAAGTTGCCTTAAGTTAGAGTATATAACGTTATAGACGTATATAATGTCCACACCGAGAAGTACGGGCCGACACGTCCGGGATTTTGTAAAGCATTATCACCGAGGGGCAAGATGGATTAGGTTAGGTTATATTACGTTATAGACGTATATAATATTCCCACCGAGAAGTGGGGCCGACTCGCCAGGAATGTTGTGAAATACTACATTCGAGATGTTGGGTTTCCTTATGGTAATATATACAACGTTATAGACGCATATATTGTGCCGACCGAGAAGTAGGGGCCGACCCGGCAGGAATGTTGGAAAATACTACATCTAAGATGTTAAGTTGCCTTAGGTTAGAGGATATAACGTTATAGACGTATATAATGTCTACACCGAGAAGTACGGGCCGACACGTCCGGGATTTTGTAAAACATTACCAGCGAGTGGCTAGATGGGTTAGGTTATGTTATATTACGTTATAGACGTATATAATGTTCCCACCGAGAAGTGGGGCCGACCCGCCAGGAATGTCGTTAAATACTACATTCGAGATGTTGGGTTGCCTTTGGTTAGGATATATAACGTTATAGACGCATATAATGTGCCCACCGAGAAGTAAGGGCCGACCCGCCAGGAATGTTGGAAAATGCTACATTCGAGATGTTAGGTTGCCTTAGGTTAGGTTATATAACGTTACAGACGCATATAATGTCCCCACCGAGACGTACGGGACGACACGACCAGGATTCTGTAAAACATTACCAGCGAGTGGCTAGATGGGTTAGGTTAGGTTATATTACGTTATAGACGTATATAATGTTCCCACCGAGAAGTGGGGCCGACCCGCCAGGAATGTTGTGAAATACAACTTTCGAGATGTTAGGTTGCCTTTTGGTAATATATACATCGTTATAGACGTATAGAATGACCCCACCGAGAAGTACCGCCCGACACGCCCGGGATTCTGTAAAACATTATCACCGAGGGGCAAGATGGGTTATGTTATGTTATATTACGATATAGACGTATATATTGTTCCCACCGAGAATTAGGGGCCGACCCGAGTGGAATGTTGTAAAATACCATTTGAGATGTTAAGTTGCCTTAGGTTAGGATATATAACGTTATAGATGTATATAATATCCCCACCGAGAAGTACGGGACGACACGACCAGGATTCTGTAAAACATTAGCACCGAGGGGCAAGATGGGTTAGGTTAGGTTATATTACGTTATAGACGTAATAATGTTCCCACCGAGAAGTGGGGCCGGCCCGCCAGGAATGTTGTGAAATACTACATTCGATATGTTAGGTTGCCTTAAGTTAGGATATATAACGTTATAGACGCATATACTGTACCCACGGAGGCGTACGGGACGACACGAACGGGATTCTGTAAAACACTACCAGCAAGGTGCTAGATGGGTTAGGTTAGGTTATATTACGATATAGACGTATATAATGTTCCCACCGAGAAGTGGGGCCGACCCGCCAGGAATGTTGTGAAATACTACTTTCGAGATGTTAGGTTGCCTTTTGGTAATATATACATCGTTATAGACGTATAGAATGACCCCACCGAGAAGTACGGCCCGACACGACCAGGATTCTGTAAAACATTACCAGCGCGGGGCTAGATGGGTTAGGTTAGGTTATATTACGTTATAGACGTATATAATGTTCCCACCGAGAAGTGGGGCCGACCCGCCAGGAATGTTGTGAAATACTACATTCGAGACGTTAGGTTCCCTTAGGTTAGGATATATAACGTTATAGACGTATATAATGTCCCCACCGAGAAGTACGGGACGACACGACCAGGATTCTGTAAAACATTACCAGCGAGGGGCTAGATGGGTTAGGTTAGGTTATATTACGTTATAGACGTATATAATGTTCCCACCGAGAAGTGCGGCCGACCCGCCAGGAATGTTGTGAAATACTACATTCGAGAAGTTAGGTTACCTTATGGTAATATATACAACGTTATAGACGTATAGAATGTCCCCACCGAGAAGTACCGCCCGACACGACCGGGATTCTGTAAAACATTATCACCGAGGGGCAAGATAGGTTATGTTATGTTATATTACGATATAGACGCATATATTGTTCCCACCGAGAATTAGGGGCCGACCCGAGTGGAATGTTGTAAAATAACATTTGAGATGTTATGTTGCCTTAGGTTAGGATACATAACGTTATAGACGTATATAATATCCCCACCGAGAAGTACGGGACGACACGATCAGGATTCTGTAAAACATTAGCACCGAGGGGCAAGACGGGTTAGGTTAGGTTATATTACGTTATAGACGTAATAATGTTCCCACCGAGAAGTGGGGCCGACCCGCCAGGAATGTTGTTAAATACTACATACGAGATGTTCGGTTGCCTCTGGTTAGGATATATAACGTTATAGACGCATATATTGTGCCCACCGAGAAGTAGGGGCCGACCCGCCAGGAATGTTGGAAAATACTACATCCGAGATGTTAAGTTGCCTTAGGTTAGGATATATAACGTTATAGACGTATATAATGTCCAGACCGAGAAGAACGGGACGATACGACCAGGATTCTGTAAAACATGACCAGCGGGGGGCTAGATGGGTTAGGTTATGTTATATTACGTTATAGACGTATATAATGTTCCCACCTAGAAGTGGGGCCGACCCGCCAGGAATGTTGTGAAATACTACATTCGAGACGTTAGGTTCCCTTAGGTTAGGATATATAATGTTATAGACGTATATAATGTACCCACCGAGAAGTACGGCCCGACACGACCGGGATTCTGTAAAACATTATCGCCGACGAGCTGGATTGGTTATGTTAGGTTATATTACGATATAGACGAATATAATGTGCCCACCGAGATGTAGGCGCCGACACGGCAGGAATGTTGGAAAATACTACATCCGAGATGTTAAGTTGCCTTAGGTTAGTATATATAACGTTATAGACGCATATAATGTCCCCACCGAGACGTACGGGACGACACGAACGGGATTCTGTAAAACATTACCAGCGAGGTGCTAGATGGGTTAGGTTAGGTTATATTACGATATAGACGTATATAATGTGCCCACCGAGAAGTAGGGGCCGACCCGGCAGGAATGTTGGAAAATACTACATCCGAGATGTTAAGTTGCCTTAGGTTAGGATATATAACGTTATAGACGTATATAATGTCCCCACCGAGAAGTACGGGACGACACGACCAGGATTCTGTAAAACATTACCAGCGAGGTGCTAGATGGGTTAGGTTAGGTTATATTACGATTTAGACGTATATAATGTCCCCACCGAGAAGTACGGTCCGACACGATCGGGATTCTGTAAAACATTACCAGCGAGGGTATAGATGGGTTAGGTTAGGTTCTATTACGATATAGACGTATATAATGTGCCCACCGAGTAGTAGGGGCTGACCAGGCAGTAATGTTGGAAAATACTACATCCGAGATGCTAGGTAGCCTTAGGTTAGGATACATAACGTTATAGACGTATATAATGTCCCCACCGAGAAGTACGGTACGACTCGACCAGGATTCTGTAAAACCTTAACAGCGAGGGGCTGGATGGGTTAGCTTAGGTTATATTACGTTATAGACGTATATAATGTTCCCACCGAGAAGTGGGGCCGACCAGCCAGGAATGTTGTGAAATAATACATTCGAGATGTTAGGTTGCCTTAGGTTAGGATATATAACGTTATAGAGGCATATAATGTCCCCACCGAGACGTACGGGACGACACGAACGGGATTCTCTAAAACACTACCAGCGAGGAGCTAGATGGGTTAGCTTAGGTTATATTACGATATAGACGTATATAATGTTCCCACCGAGAAGTGGGGCCGACCCGCCAGGGATGTTGTGAAATACTACAATCGAGATGCTAGGTTGCCTTAGGTTAGGATATATAACGTTATAGACGCATATAATGTCCCCACCGAAGAGTACGAGCCGACACATCAGGGATTCTGTAAAACATTACCAGCGCGGGTCTAGATGGGTTAGGTTAGGTTTTATTACGTTGTAGACGTATATAATGTCCCCACCGTGAAGTGGGGCCGGCCCGCCAGGAATGTTGTGAAATACTACATTCGTGATGTTAGGTTGCCTTAGGTTAGGATATATAACGTTATAGACGCATATACTCTCCCCACGGAGGCGTACGGGACGACACGAACGGGATTCTGTAAAACACTACCAGCAAGGTGCTAGATGGGTTAGGTTAGGTTATATTACGATATAGACGTATATAATGTTCCCACCGAGAAGTGGGGCCGACCCGCCAGGAATGTTGTGAAATACTACATTCGGGATGTTAGGTTGCCTTATAGTAATATACACAACGTTGTAGACGTATATAATGTCCCCACCGAGAAGTACCGCCCGACACGACCGGGATTCTGTAAAACATTATCACCGACTGGCAAGAAGGGTTATGTTATGTTGTATTACGATATAGACGTATATATTGCTACCACTGAGAATTAGGGGCCGACCCGCCTGGAATGTTGGAAAATACTACATCCGAGATGTTAAGTTGCCTTAGGTTAGAGGATATAACGTTATAGACGTATATAATGTCCACACCGAGAAGTACGGGCCGACACGTCCGGGATTTTGTAAAGCATTATCACCGAGGGGCAAGATGGATTAGGTTAGGTTATGTTACGTTATAGACGTATATAATATTCCCACCGAGAAGAGGCGCCGACCCGCCAGGAATGTTGTGAAATACTACATTCGGGATGTTAGGTTGCCTTATGGTAATATATACAACGTTGTAGACGTATAGAATGTCCCCACCGAGAAGTACCGCCCGACACGACCGGGATTCTGTAAAACATTATCACCGAGTGGCAAGATGGGTTAGGTTATGTTGTACTATGATATAGACGTATATATTGTTCCCACCGAGATGTAGGGGCCGACCCGGCAGGAATGTTGGAAAATACTACATCCGAGATGTTAAGTAGCCTTAGGTTAGGATATATAACGTTATAGACGTATATAATGTCCCCACCGAGACGTACGGGACGACACGACCAGGATTCTGTAAAACATTACCAGCGACTGGCTAGATTGGTTAGGTTAGGTTATATTACGTTATAGACGTAAATAATGTTCCCACCGAGAAGGCGGGCCGAACCGCCAGGAATGTTGTGAAATACTACATTCGAGACGTTAGGTTCCCTTAGGTTAGGATATATAACGTTATGCGACGCATATAATGTCCCCACCGAGAAGTACGAGCCGACACATCAGGGATTCTGTAAAACATTACCAGCGAGGAGCTAGATGGGTTGGTTAGGTTATATTACGTTATAGACGTATATAATTTCCCCACCGAGAAGTGGGGCCGACCCGCCAGGAATGTTGTGAAATACTACATTCGGGATGTTAGGTTGCCTTATGGTAATATATACAACGTTGTAGACGTATAGAATGTCCCCACCGAGAAGTACCGCCCGACACGACCGGGATTCTGTAAAACATTATCACCGAGGAGCAAGATGGGTTATGTTATGTTATATTACGATATAGACGAACATAATGTTCCCACCGAGATGTAGGGGCCGACCCGGCAGGAATGTTGGAAGATACTACATCCGAGATGTTAAGTTGCCTTAGGTTAGGATATATAACGTTATAGACGTATATAATGTCCCCACCGAGAAGTACGGGCGACACGACCAGGATTCTGTAAAACATTACCAGCGAGTGGCTAGATGGGTTAGGTTAGGTTATATTACGTTATAGACGTATATAATGTTCCCACGGAGAAGTGGGGCCGACCCGCCAGGAATGTCGTTAAATACTACATTCGAGATGTTGGGTTGCCTTTGGTTAGGATATATAACGTTATAGACGCATATAATGTGCCCACCGAGAAGTAAGGGCCGACCCGCCAGGAATGTTGGAAAATACTACATTCGAGATGTTAGGTTGCCTTAGGTTAGGTTATATAACGTTACAGACGCATATAATGTCCCCACCGAGACGTACGGGACGACACGACCAGGATTCTGTAAAACATTACCAGCGAGTGGCTAGGTGGGTTAGGTTAGGTTATATTACGTTATAGACGTATATAATGTTCCCACCGAGAAGTGGGGCCGACCCGCCAGGAATGTTGGAAAATACTACATTCTAAGATGTTAAGTTGCCTTAAGTTAGAGTATATAACGTTATAGACGTATATAATGTCCACACCGAGAAGTACGGGCCGACACGTCCGGGATTTTGTAAAGCATTATCACCGAGGGGCAAGATGGATTAGGTTAGGTTATATTACGTTATAGACGTATATAATGTCCACACCGAGAAGTACGGGCCGACACGTCCGGGATTTTGTAAAACATTACCAGCGAGTGGCTAGATGGGTTAGGTTAGGTTATATTACGTTATAGACGTATATAATGTTCCCACCGAGAAGTGGGGCCGACCAGCCAGGAATGTTGGAAAATACTACATCCGAGATGTTAGGTTGCCTTAGGTTAGAGGATATAACGTTATAGACGCATATAATGTGCCCACCGAGAAGTAAGGGCCGACCCGCCAGGAATGTTGGAAAATACTACATTCGAGATGTTGGGTTGCCTTTGGTTAGGATATATAACGTTATAGACGCATATAATGTGCCCACCGAGAAGTAAGGGCCGACCCGCCAGGAATGTTGGAAAATACTACATTCGAGATGTTAGGTTGCCTTAGGTTAGGTTATATAACGCTACAGACGCATATAATGTCCCCACCGAGACGTACGGGACGACACGACCAGGATTCTGTAAAACATTACCAGCGAGTGGCTAGATGGGTTAGGTTAGGTTATATTACGTTATAGACGTATATAATGTTCCCACCGAGAAGTGGGGCCGACCCGCCAGGAATGTTGTGAAATACTACTTTCGAGATGTTAGGTTGCCTTTTGGTAATATATACATCGTTATAGACGTATAGAATGACCCCACCGAGAAGTACCGCCCGACACGACCGGGATTCTGTAAAACATTATCACCGAGGGGCAAGATGGGTTATGTTATGTTATATTACGATATAGACGTATATATTGTTCCCACCGAGAATTAGGGGCCGACCCGAGTGGAATGTTGTAAAATACCATTTGAGATGTTAAGTTGCCTTAGGTTAGGATATATAACGTTATAGACATATATAATATCCCTACCGAGAAGTACGGGACGACACGACCAGGATTCTGTAAAACATTAGCACCGAGGGGCAAGATGGGTTAGGTTAGGTTATATTACGTTATAGACGTAATAATGTTCCCACCGAGAAGTGGGGCCGGCCCGCCAGGAATGTTGTGAAATACTACATTCGATATGTTAGGTTGCCTTAAGTTAGGATATATAACGTTATAGACGCATATACTGTACCCACGGAGGCGTACGGGACGACACGAACGGGATTCTGTAAAACACTACCAGCAAGGTGCTAGATGGGTTAGGTTAGGTTATATTACGATATAGACGTATATAATGTTCCCACCGAGAAGTGCGGCCGACCCGCCAGGAATGTTGTGAAATACTACATTCGAGAAGTTAGGTTACCTTATGGTAATATATACAACGTTATAGACGTATAGAATGTCCCCACCGAGAAGTACCGCCCGACACGACCGGGATTCTGTAAAACATTATCACCGAGGGGCAAGATAGGTTATGTTATGTTATATTACGATATAGACGCATATATTGTTCCCACCGAGAATTAGGGGCCGACCCGAGTGGAATGTTGTAAAATAACATTTGAGATGTTATGTTGCCTTAGGTTAGGATACATAACGTTATAGACGTATATAATATCCCCACCGAGAAGTACGGGACGACACGATCAGGATTCTGTAAAACATTAGCACCGAGGGGCAAGACGGGTTAGGTTAGGTTATATTACGTTATAGACGTAATAATGTTCCCACCGAGAAGTGGGGCCGACCCGCCAGGAATGTTGTTAAATACTACATACGAGATGTTCGGTTGCCTCTGGTTAGGATATATAACGTTATAGACGCATATATTGTGCCCACCGAGAAGTAGGGGCCGACCCGCCAGGAATGTTGGAAAATACTACATCCGAGATGTTAAGTTGCCTTAGGTTAGGATATATAACGTTATAGACGTATATAATGTCCAGACCGAGAAGAACGGGACGATACGACCAGGATTCTGTAAAACATGACCAGCGGGGGGCTAGATGGGTTAGGTTATGTTATATTACGTTATAGACGTATATAATGTTCCCACCTAGAAGTGGGGCCGACCCGCCAGGAATGTTGTGAAATACTACATTCGAGACGTTAGGTTCCCTTAGGTTAGGATATATAATGTTATAGACGTATATAATGTACCCACCGAGAAGTACGGCCCGACACGACCGGGATTCTGTAAAACATTATCGCCGACGAGCTAGATTGGTTATGTTAGGTTATATTACGATATAGACGAATATAATGTGCCCACCGAGATGTAGGCGCCGACACGGCAGGAATGTTGGAAAATACTACATCCGAGATGTTAAGTTGCCTTAGGTTAGTATATATAACGTTATAGACGCATATAATGTCCCCACCGAGACGTACGGGACGACACGAACGGGATTCTGTAAAACATTACCAGCGAGGTGCTAGATGGGTTAGGTTAGGTTATATTACGATATAGACGTATATAATGTGCCCACCGAGAAGTAGGGGCCGACCCGGCAGGAATGTTGGAAAATACTACATCCGAGATGTTAAGTTGCCTTAGGTTAGGATATATAACGTTATAGACGTATATAATGTCCCCACCGAGAAGTACGGGACGACACGACCAGGATTCTGTAAAACATTACCAGCGAGGTGCTAGATGGGTTAGGTTAGGTTATATTACGATTTAGACGTATATAATGTCCCCACCGAGAAGTACGGTCCGACACGATCGGGATTCTGTAAAACATTACCAGCGAGGAGCTAGATGGGTTGGTTAGGTTATATTACGTTATAGACGTATATAATTTCCCCACCGAGAAGTGGGGCCGACCCGCCAGGAATGTTGTGAAATACTACATTCGGGATGTTAGGTTGCCTTATGGTAATATATACAACGTTGTAGACGTATAGAATGTCCCCACCGAGAAGTACCGCCCGACACGACCGGGATTCTGTAAAACATTATCACCGAGGAGCAAGATGGGTTATGTTATGTTATATTACGATATAGACGAACATAATGTTCCCACCGAGATGTAGGGGCCGACCCGGCAGGAATGTTGGAAGATACTACATCCGAGATGTTAAGTTGCCTTAGGTTAGGATATATAACGTTATAGACGTATATAATGTCCCCACCGAGAAGTACGGGCGACACGACCAGGATTCTGTAAAACATTACCAGCGAGTGGCTAGATGGGTTAGGTTAGGTTATATTACGTTATAGACGTATATAATGTTCCCACGGAGAAGTGGGGCCGACCCGCCAGGAATGTCGTTAAATACTACATTCGAGATGTTGGGTTGCCTTTGGTTAGGATATATAACGTTATAGACGCATATAATGTGCCCACCGAGAAGTAAGGGCCGACCCGCCAGGAATGTTGGAAAATACTACATTCGAGATGTTAGGTTGCCTTAGGTTAGGTTATATAACGTTACAGACGCATATAATGTCCCCACCGAGACGTACGGGACGACACGACCAGGATTCTGTAAAACATTACCAGCGAGTGGCTAGATGGGTTAGGTTAGGTTATATTACGTTATAGACGTATATAATGTTCCCACCGAGAAGTGGGGCCGACCCGCCAGGAATGTTGGAAAATACTACATTCTAAGATGTTAAGTTGCCTTAAGTTAGAGTATATAACGTTATAGACGTATATAATGTCCACACCGAGAAGTACGGGCCGACACGTCCGGGATTTTGTAAAGCATTATCACCGAGGGGCAAGATGGATTAGGTTAGGTTATATTACGTTATAGACGTATATAATGTCCACACCGAGAAGTACGGGCCGACACGTCCGGGATTTTGTAAAACATTACCAGCGAGTGGCTAGATGGGTTAGGTTAGGTTATATTACGTTATAGACGTATATAATGTTCCCACCGAGAAGTGGGGCCGACCAGCCAGGAATGTTGGAAAATACTACATCCGAGATGTTAGGTTGCCTTAGGTTAGAGGATATAACGTTATAGACGCATATAATGTGCCCACCGAGAAGTAAGGGCCGACCCGCCAGGAATGTTGGAAAATACTACATTCGAGATGTTGGGTTGCCTTTGGTTAGGATATATAACGTTATAGACGCATATAATGTGCCCACCGAGAAGTAAGGGCCGACCCGCCAGGAATGTTGGAAAATACTACATTCGAGATGTTAGGTTGCCTTAGGTTAGGTTATATAACGCTACAGACGCATATAATGTCCCCACCGAGACGTACGGGACGACACGACCAGGATTCTGTAAAACATTACCAGCGAGTGGCTAGATGGGTTAGGTTAGGTTATATTACGTTATAGACGTATATAATGTTCCCACCGAGAAGTGGGGCCGACCCGCCAGGAATGTTGTGAAATACTACTTTCGAGATGTTAGGTTGCCTTTTGGTAATATATACATCGTTATAGACGTATAGAATGACCCCACCGAGAAGTACCGCCCGACACGACCGGGATTCTGTAAAACATTATCACCGAGGGGCAAGATGGGTTATGTTATGTTATATTACGATATAGACGTATATATTGTTCCCACCGAGAATTAGGGGCCGACCCGAGTGGAATGTTGTAAAATACCATTTGAGATGTTAAGTTGCCTTAGGTTAGGATATATAACGTTATAGACATATATAATATCCCTACCGAGAAGTACGGGACGACACGACCAGGATTCTGTAAAACATTAGCACCGAGGGGCAAGATGGGTTAGGTTAGGTTATATTACGTTATAGACGTAATAATGTTCCCACCGAGAAGTGGGGCCGGCCCGCCAGGAATGTTGTGAAATACTACATTCGATATGTTAGGTTGCCTTAAGTTAGGATATATAACGTTATAGACGCATATACTGTACCCACGGAGGCGTACGGGACGACACGAACGGGATTCTGTAAAACACTACCAGCAAGGTGCTAGATGGGTTAGGTTAGGTTATATTACGATATAGACGTATATAATGTTCCCACCGAGAAGTGGGGCCGACCCGCCAGGAATGTTGTGAAATACTACTTTCGAGATGTTAGGGTGCCTTTTGGTAATATATACATCGTTATAGACGTATAGAATGACCCCACCGAGAAGTACGGCCCGACACGACCAGGATTCTGTAAAACATTACTAGCGCGGGGCTAGATGGGTTAGGTTAGGTTATATTACGTTATAGACGTATATAATGTTCCCACCGAGAAGTGGGGCCGACCCGCCAGGAATGTTGTGAAATACTACATTCGAGACGTTAGGTTCCCTTAGGTTAGGATATATAACGTTATAGACGTATATAATGTCCCCACCGAGAAGTACGGGACGACACGACCAGGATTTTGTAAAACATTACCAGCGAGGGGCTAGATGGGTTAGGTTAGGTTATATTACGTTATAGACGTATATAATGTTCCCACCGAGAAGTGGGGCCGACCCGCCAGGAATGTTGTGAAATACTACTTTCGAGATGTTATGTTGCCTTTTGGTAATATATACATCGTTATAGACGTATAGAATGACCCCACCGAGAAGTACGGCCCGACACGACCAGGATTCTGTAAAACATTACTAGCGCGGGGCTAGATGGGTTAGGTTAGGTTATATTACGTTATAGACGTATATAATGTTCCCACCGAGAAGTGGGGCCGACCCGCCAGGAATGTTGTGAAATACTACATTCGAGACGTTAGGTTCCCTTAGGTTAGGATACATAACGTTATAGACGTATATAATATCCCCACCGAGAAGTACGGGACGACACGACCAGGATTCTATAAAACATTAGCACCGAGGGGCAAGACGGGTTAGGTTAGGTTATATTACGTTATAGACGTAATAATGTTCCCACCGAGAAGTGCGGCCGACCCGCCAGGAATGTTGTTAAATACTACATACGAGATGTTCGGTTGCCTCTGGTTAGGATATATAACGTTATAGACGCATATATTGTGCCCACCGAGAAGTAGGGGCCGACCCGCCAGGAATGTTGGAAAATACTACATCCGAGATGTTAAGTTGCCTTAGGTTAGGATATATAACGTTATAGACGTATATAATGTCCAGACCGAGAAGAACGGGACGATACGACCAGGATTCTGTAAAACATGACCAGCGGGGGGCTAGATGGGTTAGGTTATGTTATATTACGTTATAGACGTATATAATGTTCCCACCTAGAAGTGGGGCCGACCCGCCAGGAATGTTGTGAAATACTACATTCGAGACGTTAGGTTCCCTTAGGTTAGGATATATAACGTTATAGACGCATATAATGTCCCCACCGAGAAGTACGATCCGACACAAAAGGGATTCTGTAAAACATTACCAGCGAGGAGCTAGATGGGTTTGATTAGGTTATATTACGTTATAGACGTATATAATTTCCCCACCGAGAAGTGGGGCCGACCCGCCAGGAATGTTGTGAAATACTACATTCGGGATGTTAGGTTGCCTTATGGTAATATATACAACGTTGTAGACGTATAGAATGTCCCCACCGAGAAGTACCGCCCGACACGACCGGGATTCTGTAAAACATTATCACCGAGTGGCAAGATGGGTTATGTTATGTTGTATTACGATATAGACGTATATATTGTTACCACCGAGAATTAGGGGCCGACCCCCCTGGAATGTTGTAAAATACTACATTCGAGATGTTAAGTTGCCTTAGGTAAGTATATATAACGTTATAGACGTATATAATGTGCCCACCGAGAAGTACGGGACGACACGACCGGGATTCTGTAAAACACTACCAGCGAGGGGCTAGATGGGTTAGGATAGGTTATATTACGTTATAGACGTATATAATGTTCCCACCGAGAAGTGGGGCCGACCCGCCAGGAATGTTGTGAAATTCTAAATTCGAGATGTTAGGTTGCCTTATCGTAATATACACAATGTTATAGACGTATAGAATATCCCCAACGAGAAGTACGGCCCGACACGTCCGGGATTCTGTAAAACATTATCACCGAGGAGCAAGATGGGTTATGCTATGTTATATTACGATATAGAAAAATATAATGTTCCCACCGAGATGTAGGGGCCGACCCGGCAGGAATGTTGGAAAATACTACATCTAAGATGTTAAGTTGCCTTAGGTTAGAGGATATAACGTTATAGACGTATATAATGTCTACACCGAGAAGTACGGGCCGACACGTCCGGGATTTTGTAAAACATTACCAGTGAGTGGCTAGATGGGTTAGGTTAGGTTATATTACGTTATAGACGTATATAATGTTCCCACCGAGAAGTGGGGCCGACCCGCCAGGAATGTCGTTAAATACTACATTCGAGATGTTGGGTTGCCTTTGGATAGGATATATGACGTTATAGACGCATATAATGTGCCCACCGAGAAGTAAGGGCCGACCCGCCAGGAATGTTGGAAAATACTACATTCGAGATGTTAGGTTGCCTTAGGTTAGGTTATATAACGTTACAGACGCATATAATGTCCCCACCGAGACGTACGGGACGACACGACCAGGATTCTGTAAAACATTACCAGCGAGTGGCTAGATGGGTTAGGTTAGGTTATATTACGTTATAGACGTATATAATGTTCCCACCGAGAAGTGGGGCCGACCCGCCAGGAATGTTGTGAAATACTACTTTCGAGATGTTAGGTTGCCTTTTGGTAATATATACATCGTTATAGACGTATAGAATGACCCCACCGAGAAGTACCGCCCGACACGACCGGGATTCTGTAAAACATTATCACCGAGGGGCAAGATGGGTTATGTTATGCTATATTACGATATAGACGTATATATTGTTCCCACCGAGAATTAGGGGCCGACCCGAGTGGAATGTTGTAAAATACCATTTGAGATATTAAGTTGCCTTAGGTTAGGATATATATCGTTATAGACGTATATAATATCCCCACCGAGAAGTACGGGACGACACGACCAGGATTCTGTAAAACATTAGCACCGAGGGGCAAGATGGGTTAGGTTAGGTTATATTACGTTATAGACGTAATAATGTTCCCACCGAGAAGTGGGGCCGGCCCGCCAGGAATGTTGTGAAATACTACATTCGATATGTTAGGTTGCCTTAAGTTAGGATATATAACGTTATAGACGCATATACTGTACCCACGGAGGCGTACGGGACGACACGAACGGGATTCTGTAAAACACTACCAGCAAGGTGCTAGATGGGTTAGGTTAGGTTATATTACGATATAGACGTATATAATGTTCCCACCGAGAAGTGGGGCCGACCCGCCAGGAATGTTGTGAAATACTACTTTCGAGATGTTAGGTTGCCTTTTGGTAATATATACATCGTTATAGACGTATAGAATGACCCCACCGAGAAGTACGGCCCGACACGACCAGGATTCTGTAAAACATTACCAGCGCGGGGCTAGATGGGTTAGGTTAGGTTATATTACGTTATAGACGTATATAATGTTCCCACCGAGAAGTGGGGCCGACCCGCCAGGAATGTTGTGAAATACTACATTCGAGATGTTCGGTTGCCTTACGTTAGAATATATAACGTTATAGACGCATATAATGGGCCCACCGAGAAGTAGGGGCCGACCCGCCAGGAATGTTGGAAAATACTACATCCGAGATGTTAAGTTGCCTTAGGTTAGAGGATATAACGTTATAGACGTATATAATGTCCACACCGAGAAGTACGGGCCGACACATCCGGGATTTTGTAAAGCATTATCACCGAGGGGCAAGATGGATTAGTTTAGGTTATATTACGTTATAGACGTATATAATATTCCCACCGAGAAGTGGGGCCGACCCGCCAGGAATGTTGTGAAATACTAAATTCGAGATGTTAGGTTGCCTTATCGTAATATACACAACGTTATAGACGTATAGAATATCCCCAACGAGAAGTACGGCCCGACACGTCCGGGATTCTGTAAAACATTATCACCGAGGAGCAAGATGGGTTATGTTATGTTATATTACGATATAGAAAAATATAATGTTCCCACCGAGATGTAGGGGCCGACCCGGCAGGAATGTTGGAAAATACTACATCTAAGATGTTAAGTTGCCTTAGGTTAGAGGATATAACGTTATAGACGTATATAATGTCCACACCGAGAAGTACGGGCCGACACGTCCGGGATTTTGTAAAGCATTATCACCGAGGGGCAAGATGGATTAGGTTAGGTTATATTACGTTATAGACGTATATAATATTCCCACCGAGAAGTGGGGCCGACCCGCCAGGAATGTTCTGAAATACTAAATTCGAGATGTTAGGTTGCCTTATCGTAATATACACAACGTTATAGACGTATAGAATATCCCCAACGAGAAGTACGGCCCGACACGTCCGGGATTCTGTAAAACATTATCACCGAGGAGCAAGATGGGTTATGTTATGTTATATTACGATATAGAAAAATATAATGTTCCCACCGAGATGTAGGGGCCGACCCGGCAGGAATGTTGGAAAATACTACATCTAAGATGTTAAGTTGCCTTAGGTTAGAGGATATAACGTTATAGACGTATATAATGTCTACACCGAGAAGTACGGGCCGACACGTCCGGGATTTTGTAAAACATTACCAGCGAGTGGCTAGATGGGTTAGGTTAGGTTATATTACGTTATAGACGTATATAATGTTCCCACCGAGAAGTGGGGCCGACCCGCCAGGAATGTCGTTAAATACTACATTCGAGATGTTGGGTTGCCTTTGGTTAGGATATATAACGTTATAGACGCATATAATGTGCCCACCGAGAAGTAAGGGCCGACCCGCCAGGAATGTTGGAAAATACTACATTCGAGATGTTAGGTTGCCTTAGGTTAGGTTATATAACGTTACAGACGCATATAATGTCCCCACCGAGACGTACGGGACGACACGACCAGGATTCTGTAAAACATTACCAGCGAGTGGCTAGATGGGTTAGGTTAGGTTATATTACGTTATAGACGTATATAATTTCCCCACCGAGAAGTGGGGCCGACCCGCCAGGAATGTTGTGAAATTCTAAATTCGAGATGTTAGGTTGCCTTATCGTAATATACACAATGTTATAGACGTATAGAATATCCCCAACGAGAAGTACGGCCCGACACGTCCGGGATTCTGTAAAACATTATCACCGAGGAGCAAGATGGGTTATGCTATGTTATATTACGATATAGAAAAATATAATGTTCCCACCGAGATGTAGGGGCCGACCCGGCAGGAATGTTGGAAAATACTACATCTAAGATGTTAAGTTGCCTTAGGTTAGAGGATATAACGTTATAGACGTATATAATGTCTACACCGAGAAGTACGGGCCGACACGTCCGGGATTTTGTAAAACATTACCAGTGAGTGGCTAGATGGGTTAGGTTAGGTTATATTACGTTATAGACGTATATAATGTTCCCACCGAGAAGTGGGGCCGACCCGCCAGGAATGTCGTTAAATACTACATTCGGGATGTTGGGTTGCCTTTGGATAGGATATATGACGTTATAGACGCATATAATGTGCCCACCGAGAAGTAAGGGCCGACCCGCCAGGAATGTTGGAAAATACTACATTCGAGATGTTAGGTTGCCTTAGGTTAGGTTATATAACGTTACAGACGCATATAATGTCCCCACCGAGACGTACGGGACGACACGACCAGGATTCTGTAAAACATTACCAGCGAGTGGCTAGATGGGTTAGGTTAGGTTATATTACGTTATAGACGTATATAATGTTCCCACCGAGAAGTGGGGCCGACCCGCCAGGAATGTTGTGAAATACTACTTTCGAGATGTTAGGTTGCCTTTTGGTAATATATACATCGTTATAGACGTATAGAATGACCCCACCGAGAAGTACCGCCCGACACGACCGGGATTCTGTAAAACATTATCACCGAGGGGCAAGATGGGTTATGTTATGTTATATTACGATATAGACGTATATATTGTTCCCACCGAGAATTAGGGGCCGACCCGAGTGGAATGTTGTAAAATACCATTTGAGATGTTAAGTTGCCTTAGGTTAGGATATATATCGTTATAGACGTATATAATATCCCCACCGAGAAGTACGGGACGACACGACCAGGATTCTGTAAAACATTAGCACCGAGGGGCAAGATGGGTTAGGTTAGGTTATATTACGTTATAGACGTAATAATGTTCCCACCGAGAAGTGGGGCCGGCCCGCCAGGAATGTTGTGAAATACTACATTCGATATGTTAGGTTGCCTTAAGTTAGGATATATAACGTTATAGACGCATATACTGTACCCACGGAGGCGTACGGGACGACACGAACGGGATTCTGTAAAACACTACCAGCAAGGTGCTAGATGGGTTAGGTTAGGTTATATTACGATATAGACGTATATAATGTTGCCACCGAGAAGTGGGGCCGACCCGCCAGGAATGTTGTGAAATACTACTTTCGAGATGTTAGGTTGCCTTTTGGTAATATATACATCGTTATAGACGTATAGAATGACCCCACCGAGAAGTACGGCCCGACACGACCAGGATTCTGTAAAACATTACCAGCGCGGGGCTAGATGGGTTAGGTTAGGTTATATTACGTTATAGACGTATATAATGTTCCCACCGAGAAGTGGGGCCGACCCGCCAGGAATGTTGTGAAATACTACATTCGAGACGTTAGGTTCCCTTAGATTAGGATATATAACGTTATAGACGTATATAATGTCCCCACCGAGAAGTACGGGACGACACGACCAGGATTCTGTAAAACATTACCAGCGAGGGGCTAGATGGGTTAGGTTAGGTTATATTACGTTATAGACGTATATAATGTTCCCACCGAGAAGTGCGGCCGACCCGCCAGGAATGTTGTGAAATACTACATTCGAGATGTTAGGTTACCTTATGGTAATATATACAATGTTATAGACGTATAGAATGTCCCCACCGAGAAGTACCGCCCGACACGACCGGGATTCTGTAAAACATTATCACCGAGGGGCAAGATAGGTTATGTTATGTTATATTACGATATAGACGCATATATTGTTCCCACCGAGAATTAGGGGCCGACCCGAGTGGAATGTTGTAAAATACCATTTGAGATGTTAAGTTGCCTTAGGTTAGGATACATAACGTTATAGACGTATATAATATCCCCACCGAGAAGTACGGGACGACACGACCAGGATTCTGTAAAACATTAGCACCGAGGGGCAAGACGGGTTAGGTTAGGTTATATTACGTTATAGACGTAATAATGTTCCCACCGAGAAGTGGGGCCGACCCGCCAGGAATGTTGTTAAATACTACATACGAGATGTTCGGTTGCCTCTGGTTAGGATATATAACGTTATAGACGCATATATTGTGCCCACCGAGAAGTAGGGGCCGACCCGCCAGGAATGTTGGAAAATACTACATCCGAGATGTTAAGTTGCCTTAGGTTAGGATATATAACGTTATAGACGTATATAATGTCCAGACCGAGAAGAACGGGACGATACGACCAGGATTCGGTAAAACATGACCAGCGGGGGGCTAGATGGGTTAGGTTATGTTATATTACGTTATAGGCGTATATAATGTTCCCACCTAGAAGTGGGGCCGACCCGCCAGGAATGTTGTGAAATACTACATTCGAGACGTTAGGTTCCCTTAGGTTAGGATATATAACGTTATAGACGCATATAATGTCCCCACCGAGAAGTACGATCCGACACAAAAGGGATTCTGTAAAACATTACCAGCGAGGAGCTAGATGGGTTTGGTTAGGTTATATTACGTTATAGACGTATATAATTTCCCCACCGAGAAGTGGGGCCGACCCGCCAGGAATGTTGTGAAATACTACATTCGGGATGTTAGGTTGCCTTATGGTAATATATACAACGTTGTAGACGTATAGAATGTCCCCACCGAGAAGTACCGCCCGACACGACCGGGATTCTGTAAAACATTATCACCGAGTGGCAAGATGGGTTATGTTATGTTGTATTACGATATAGACGTATATATTGTTACCACCGAGAATTAGGGGCCGACCCCCCTGGAATGTTGTAAAATACTACATTCGCGATGTTAAGTTGCCTTAGGTAAGTATATATAACGTTATAGACGTATATAATGTGCCCACCGAGAAGTACGGGACGACACGACCGGGATTCTGTAAAACACTACCAGCGAGGGGCTAGATGGGTTAGGATAGGTTATATTACGTTATAGACGTATATAATGTTCCCACCGAGAAGTGGGGCCGACCCGCCAGGAATGTTGTTAAATACTACATTCGAGATGTTCGGTTGCCTTACGTTAGAATATATAACGTTATAGACGCATATAATGGGCCCACCGAGAAGTAGGGGCCGACCCGCCAGGAATGTTGGAAAATACTACATCCGAGATGTTAAGTTGCCTTAGGTTAGAGGATATAACGTTATAGACGTATATAATGTCCACACCGAGAAGTACGGGCCGACACGTCCGGGATTTTGTAAAGCATTATCACCGAGGGGCAAGATGGATTAGGTTAGGTTATATTACGTTATAGACGTATATAATATTCCCAACGAGAAGTGGGGCCGACCCGCCAGGAATGTTGTGAAATACTAAATTCGAGATGTTAGGTTGCCTTATCGTAATATACACAACGTTATAGACGTATAGAATATCCCCAACGAGAAGTACGGCCCGACACGTCCGGGATTCTGTAAAACATTATCACCGAGGAGCAAGATGGGTTATGTTATGTTATATTACGATATAGAAAAATATAATGTTCCCACCGAGATGTAGGGGCCGACCCGGCAGGAATGTTGGAAAATACTACATCTAAGATGTTAAGTTGCCTTAGGTTAGAGGATATAACGTTATAGACGTATATAATGTCTACACCGAGAAGTACGGGCCGACACGTCCGGGATTTTGTAAAACATTACCAGCGAGTGGCTAGATGGGTTAGGTTAGGTTATATTACGTTATAGACGTATATAATGTTCCCACCGAGAAGTGGGGCCGACCCGCCAGGAATGTCGTTAAATACTACATTCGAGATGTTGGGTTGCCTTTGGTTAGGATATATAACGTTATAGACGCATATAATGTGCCCACCGAGAAGTAAGGGCCGACCCGCCAGGAATGTTGGAAAATACTACATTCGAGATGTTAGGTTGCCTTAGGTTAGGTTATATAACGTTACAGACGCATATAATGTCCCCACCGAGACGTACGGGACGACACGACCAGGATTCTGTAAAACATTACCAGCGAGTGGCTAGATGGGTTAGGTTAGGTTATATTACGTTATAGACGTATATAATGTTCCCACCGAGAAGTGGGGCCGACCCGCCAGGAATGTTGTGAAATACTACTTTCGAGATGTTAGGTTGCCTTTTGGTAATATATACATCGTTATAGACGTATAGAATGACCCCACCGAGAAGTACCGCCCGACACGACCGGGATTCTGTAAAACATTATCACCGAGTGGCTAGATGGGTTAGGTTAGGTTATATTACGTTATAGACGTATATAATGTTCCCACCGAGAAGTGGGGCCGACCCGCCAGGAATGTCGTTAAATACTACATTCGAGATGTTGGGTTGCCTTTGGTTAGGATATATAACGTTATAGACGCATATAATGTGCCCACCGAGAAGTAAGGGCCGACCCGCCAGGAATGTTGGAAAATACTACATTCGAGATGTTAGGTTGCCTTAGGTTAGGTTATATAACGTTACAGACGCATATAATGTCCCCACCGAGACGTACGGGACGACACGACCAGGATTCTGTAAAACATTACCAGCGAGTGGCTAGATGGGTTAGGTTAGGTTATATTACGTTATAGACGTATATAATGTTCCCACCGAGAAGTGGGGCCGACCCGCCAGGAATGTTGTGAAATACTACTTTCGAGATGTTAGGTTGCCTTTTGGTAATATATACATCGTTATAGACGTATAGAATGACCCCACCGAGAAGTACCGCCCGACACGACCGGGATTCTGTAAAACATTATCACCGAGGGGCAAGATGGGTTATGTTATGTTATATTACGATATAGACGTATATATTGTTCCCACCGAGAATTAGGGGCCGACCCGAGTGGAATGTTGTAAAATACCATTTGAGATGTTAAGTTGCCTTAGGTTAGGATATATAACGTTATAGACGTATATAATATCCCCACCGAGAAGTACGGGACGACACGACCAGGATTCTGTAAAACATTAGCACCGAGGGGCAAGATGGGTTAGGTTAGGTTATATTACGTTATAGACGTAATAATGTTCCCACCGAGAAGTGGGGCCGGCCCGCCAGGAATGTTGTGAAATACTACATTCGATATGTTAGGTTGCCTTAGGTTAGGATATATAACGTTATAGACGCATATAATGTCCGCACCGAGAAGTACGATCCGACACAAAAGGGATTCTGTAAAACATTATCACCGAGGGGCAAGATAGGTTATGTTATGTTATATTACGATATAGACGCATATATTGTTCCCACCGAGAATTAGGGGCCGACCCGAGTGGAATGTTGTAAAATACCATTTGAGATGTTAAGTTGCCTTAGGTTAGGATACATAACGTTATAGACGTATATAATATCCCCACCGAGAAGTACGGGACGACACGACCAGGATTCTGTAAAACATTAGCACCGAGGGGCAAGACGGGTTAGGTTAGGTTATATTACGTTATAGACGTAATAATGTTCCCACCGAGAAGTGGGGCCGACCCGCCAGGAATGTTGTTAAATACTACATACGAGATGTTCGGTTGCCTCTGGTTAGGATATATAACGTTATAGACGCATATATTGTGCCCACCGAGAAGTAGGGGCCGACCCGCCAGGAATGTTGGAAAATACTACATCCGAGATGTTAAGTTGCCTTAGGTTAGGATATATAACCTTATAGACGTATATAATGTCCAGACCGAGAAGAACGGGACGATACGACCAGGATTCGGTAAAACATGACCAGCGGGGGGCTAGATGGGTTAGGTTATGTTATATTACGTTATAGACGTATATAATGTTCCCACCTAGAAGTGGGGCCGACCCGCCAGGAATGTTGTGAAATACTACATTCGAGACGTTAGGTTCCCTTAGGTTAGGATATATAACGTTATAGACGCATATAATGTCCGCACCGAGAAGTACGATCCGACACAAAAGGGATTCTGTAAAACATTACCAGCGAGGAGCTAGATGGGTTTGGTTAGGTTATATTACGTTATAGACGTATATAATTTCCCCACCGAGAAGTGGGGCCGACCCGCCAGGAATGTTGTGAAATACTACATTCGGGATGTTAGGTTGCCTTATGGTAATATATACAACGTTGTAGACGTATAGAATGTCCCCACCGAGAAGTACCGCCCGACACGACCGGGATTCTGTAAAACATTATCACCGAGTGGCAAGGTGGGTTATGTTATGTTGTATTACGATATAGACGTATATATTGTTACCACCGAGAATTAGGGGCCGACCCCCCTGGAATGTTGTAAAATACTACATTCGAGATGTTAAGTTGCCTTAGGTAAGTATATATAACGTTATAGACGTATATAATGTGCCCACCGAGAAGTACGGGACGACACGACCGGGATTCTGTAAAACACTACCAGCGAGGGGCTAGATGGGTTAGGATAGGTTATATTACGTTATAGACGTATATAATGTTCCCACCGAGAAGTGGGGCCGACCCGCCAGGAATGTTGTTAAATACTACATTCGAGATGTTCGGTTGCCTTACGTTAGAATATATAACGTTATAGACGCATATAATGGGCCCACCGAGAAGTAGGGGCCGACCCGCCAGGAATGTTGGAAAATACTACATCCGAGATGTTAAGTTGCCTTAGGTTAGAGGATATAACGTTATAGACGTATATAATGTCCACACCGAGAAGTACGGGCCGACACGTCCGGGATTTTGTAAAGCATTATCACCGAGGGGCAAGATGGATTAGGTTAGGTTATATTACGTTATAGACGTATATAATATTCCCACCGAGAAGTGGGGCCGACCCGCCAGGAATGTTGTGAAATACTAAATTCGAGATGTTAGGTTGCCTTATCGTAATATACACAACGTTATAGACGTATAGAATATCCCCAACGAGAAGTACGGCCCGACACGTCCGGGATTCTGTAAAACATTATCACCGAGGAGCAAGATGGGTTATGTTATGTTATATTACGATATAGAAAAATATAATGTTCCCACCGAGATGTAGGGGCCGACCCGGCAGGAATGTTGGAAAATACTACATCTAAGATGTTAAGTTGCCTTAGGTTAGAGGATATAACGTTATAGACGTATATAATGTCCACACCGAGAAGTATGGGCCGACACGTCCGGGATTTTGTAAAACATTACCAGCGAGTGGCTAGATGGGTTAGGTTAGGTTATATTACGTCATAGACGTATATAATGTTCCCACCGAGAAGTGGGGCCGACCCGCCAGGAATGTCGTTAAATACTACATTCGAGATGTTGGGTTGCCTTTGGTTAGGATATATAACGTTATAGACGCATATAATGTGCCCACCGAGAAGTAAGGGCCGACCCGCCAGGAATGTTGGAAAATACTACATTCGAGATGTTAGGTTGCCTTAGGTTAGGTTATATAACGTTACAGACGCATATAATGTCCCCACCGAGACGTACGGGACGACACGACCAGGATTCTGTAAAACATTACCAGCGAGTGGCTAGATGGGTTAGGTTAGGTTATATTACGTTATAGACGTATATAATGTTCCCACCGAGAAGTGGGGCCGACCCGCCAGGAATGTTGTGAAATACTACATTCGAGACGTTAGGTTCCCTTAGGTTAGGATATATAACGTTATAGACGTATATAATGTCCCCACCGAGAAGTACGGGACGACACGACCAGGATTCTGTAAAACATTACCAGCGAGGGGCTAGATGGGTTAGGTTAGGTTATATTACGTTATAGACGTATATAATGTTCCCACCGAGAAGTGCGGCCGACCCGCCAGGAATGTTGTTAAATACTACATTCGAGATGTTCGGTTGCCTTAGGTTAGGATATATAACGTTATAGACGCATATAATGTGCCCACCGAGAAGTAGGGGCCGACCCGGCAGGAATGTTGGGAAATACTACATCCGAGATGTTAAGTTGCCTTAGGTTAGGATATATAACGTTATAGACGTATATAATGTCCCCACCGAGAAGTACGGGACGACACGACCAGGATTCTGTAAAACATTACCAGCGCGGGGCTAGATGGGTTAGGTTAGGTTATATTACGTTATAGACGTATATAATGTTCCCACCGACAAGTGGGGCCGACCCGCCAGGAATGTTGTGAAATACTACATTCGGGGTGTTAGGTTGCATTATGGTAATATATACAACGTTGTAGACGTATAGAATGTCCCCACCGAGAAGTACCGCCCGACACGACCGGGATTCTGTAAAACATTATCACCGAGTGGCAAGATGGGTTATGTTATGTTGTATTACGATATGGACGTATATATTGTTACCACCGAGAATTAGGGGCCGACCCGCCTGGAATGTTGTAAAATACTACATTCGAGATGTTAAGTTGCCTTAGGTAAGGATATATAACGTTATAGACGTATATAATGTCCACACCGAGAAGTATGGGCCGACACGTCCGGGATTTTGTAAAACATTACCAGCGAGTGGCTAGATGGGTTAGGTTAGGTTATATTACGTCATAGACGTATATAATGTTCCCACCGAGAAGTGGGGCCGACCCGCCAGGAATGTCGTTAAATACTACATTCGAGATGTTGGGTTGCCTTTGGTTAGGATATATAACGTTATAGACGCATATAATGTGCCCACCGAGAAGTAAGGGCCGACCCGCCAGGAATGTTGGAAAATACTACATTCGAGATGTTAGGTTGCCTTAGGTTAGGTTATATAACGTTACAGACGCATATAATGTCCCCACCGAGACGTACGGGACGACACGACCAGGATTCTGTAAAACATTACCAGCGAGTGGCTAGATGGGTTAGGTTAGGTTATATTACGTTATAGACGTATATAATGTTCCCACCGAGAAGTGGGGCCGACCCGCCAGGAATGTTGTGAAATACTACATTCGAGACGTTAGGTTCCCTTAGGTTAGGATATATAACGTTATAGACGTATATAATGTCCCCACCGAGAAGTACGGGACGACACGACCAGGATTCTGTAAAACATTACCAGCGAGGGGCTAGATGGGTTAGGTTAGGTTATATTACGTTATAGACGTATATAATGTTCCCACCGAGAAGTGCGGCCGACCCGCCAGGAATGTTGTTAAATACTACATTCGAGATGTTCGGTTGCCTTAGGTTAGGATATATAACGTTATAGACGCATATAATGTGCCCACCGAGAAGTAGGGGCCGACCCGGCAGGAATGTTGGGAAATACTACATCCGAGATGTTAAGTTGCCTTAGGTTAGGATATATAACGTTATAGACGTATATAATGTCCCCACCGAGAAGTACGGGACGACACGACCAGGATTCTGTAAAACATTACCAGCGCGGGGCTAGATGGGTTAGGTTAGGTTATATTACGTTATAGACGTATATAATGTTCCCACCGACAAGTGGGGCCGACCCGCCAGGAATGTTGTGAAATACTACATTCGGGGTGTTAGGTTGCATTATGGTAATATATACAACGTTGTAGACGTATAGAATGTCCCCACCGAGAAGTACGGCCCGACACGTCCGGGATTCTGTAAAACATTATCACCGAGGAGCAAGATGGGTTATGCTATGTTATATTACGATATAGAAAAATATAATGTTCCCACCGAGATGTAGGGGCCGACCCGGCAGGAATGTTGGAAAATACTACATCTAAGATGTTAAGTTGCCTTAGGTTAGAGGATATAACGTTATAGACGTATATAATGTCTACACCGAGAAGTACGGGCCGACACGTCCGGGATTTTGTAAAACATTACCAGTGAGTGGCTAGATGGGTTAGGTTAGGTTATATTACGTTATAGACGTATATAATGTTCCCACCGAGAAGTGGGGCCGACCCGCCAGGAATGTCGTTAAATACTACATTCGGGATGTTGGGTTGCCTTTGGATAGGATATATGACGTTATAGACGCATATAATGTGCCCACCGAGAAGTAAGGGCCGACCCGCCAGGAATGTTGGAAAATACTACATTCGAGATGTTAGGTTGCCTTAGGTTAGGTTATATAACGTTACAGACGCATATAATGTCCCCACCGAGACGTACGGGACGACACGACCAGGATTCTGTAAAACATTACCAGCGAGTGGCTAGATGGGTTAGGTTAGGTTATATTACGTTATAGACGTATATAATGTTCCCACCGAGAAGTGGGGCCGACCCGCCAGGAATGTTGTGAAATACTACTTTCGAGATGTTAGGTTGCCTTTTGGTAATATATACATCGTTATAGACGTATAGAATGACCCCACCGAGAAGTACCGCCCGACACGACCGGGATTCTGTAAAACATTATCACCGAGGGGCAAGATGGGTTATGTTATGTTATATTACGATATAGACGTATATATTGTTCCCACCGAGAATTAGGGGCCGACCCGAGTGGAATGTTGTAAAATACCATTTGAGATGTTAAGTTGCCTTAGGTTAGGATATATATCGTTATAGACGTATATAATATCCCCACCGAGAAGTACGGGACGACACGACCAGGATTCTGTAAAACATTAGCACCGAGGGGCAAGATGGGTTAGGTTAGGTTATATTACGTTATAGACGTAATAATGTTCCCACCGAGAAGTGGGGCCGGCCCGCCAGGAATGTTGTGAAATACTACATTCGATATGTTAGGTTGCCTTAAGTTAGGATATATAACGTTATAGACGCATATACTGTACCCACGGAGGCGTACGGGACGACACGAACGGGATTCTGTAAAACACTACCAGCAAGGTGCTAGATGGGTTAGGTTAGGTTATATTACGATATAGACGTATATAATGTTCCCACCGAGAAGTGGGGCCGACCCGCCAGGAATGTTGTGAAATACTACTTTCGAGATGTTAGGTTGCCTTTTGGTAATATATACATCGTTATAGACGTATAGAATGACCCCACCGAGAAGTACGGCCCGACACGACCAGGATTCTGTAAAACATTACCAGCGCGGGGCTAGATGGGTTAGGTTAGGTTATATTACGTTATAGACGTATATAATGTTCCCACCGAGAAGTGGGGCCGACCCGCCAGGAATGTTGTGAAATACTACATTCGAGATGTTCGGTTGCCTTACGTTAGAATATATAACGTTATAGACGCATATAATGGGCCCACCGAGAAGTAGGGGCCGACCCGCCAGGAATGTTGGAAAATACTACATCCGAGATGTTAAGTTGCCTTAGGTTAGAGGATATAACGTTATAGACGTATATAATGTCCACACCGAGAAGTACGGGCCGACACGTCCGGGATTTTGTAAAGCATTATCACCGAGGGGCAAGATGGATTAGGTTAGGTTATATTACGTTATAGACGTATATAATATTCCCACCGAGAAGTGGGGCCGACCCGCCAGGAATGTTGTGAAATACTAAATTCGAGATGTTAGGTTGCCTTATCGTAATATACACAACGTTATAGACGTATAGAATATCCCCAACGAGAAGTACGGCCCGACACGTCCGGGATTCTGTAAAACATTATCACCGAGGAGCAAGATGGGTTATGTTATGTTATATTACGATATAGAAAAATATAATGTTCCCACCGAGATGTAGGGGCCGACCCGGCAGGAATGTTGGAAAATACTACATCTAAGATGTTAAGTTGCCTTAGGTTAGAGGATATAACGTTATAGACGTATATAATGTCTACACCGAGAAGTACGGGCCGACACGTCCGGGATTTTGTAAAACATTACCAGCGAGTGGCTAGATGGGTTAGGTTAGGTTATATTACGTTATAGACGTATATAATGTTCCCACCGAGAAGTGGGGCCGACCCGCCAGGAATGTCGTTAAATACTACATTCGAGATGTTGGGTTGCCTTTGGTTAGGATATATAACGTTATAGACGCATATAATGTGCCCACCGAGAAGTAAGGGCCGACCCGCCAGGAATGTTGGAAAATACTACATTCGAGATGTTAGGTTGCCTTAGGTTAGGTTATATAACGTTACAGACGCATATAATGTCCCCACCGAGACGTACGGGACGACACGACCAGGATTCTGTAAAACATTACCAGCGAGTGGCTAGATGGGTTAGGTTAGGTTATATTACGTTATAGACGTATATAATGTTCCCACCGAGAAGTGGGGCCGACCCGCCAGGAATGTTGTGAAATACTACTTTCGAGATGTTAGGTTGCCTTTTGGTAATATATACATCGTTATAGACGTATAGAATGACCCCACCGAGAAGTACCGCCCGACACGACCGGGATTCTGTAAAACATTATCACCGAGTGGCTAGATGGGTTAGGTTAGGTTATATTACGTTATAGACGTATATAATGTTCCCACCGAGAAGTGGGGCCGACCCGCCAGGAATGTCGTTAAATACTACATTCGAGATGTTGGGTTGCCTTTGGTTAGGATATATAACGTTATAGACGCATATAATGTGCCCACCGAGAAGTAAGGGCCGACCCGCCAGGAATGTTGGAAAATACTACATTCGAGATGTTAGGTTGCCTTAGGTTAGGTTATATAACGTTACAGACGCATATAATGTCCCCACCGAGACGTACGGGACGACACGACCAGGATTCTGTAAAACATTACCAGCGAGTGGCTAGATGGGTTAGGTTAGGTTATATTACGTTATAGACGTATATAATGTTCCCACCGAGAAGTGGGGCCGACCCGCCAGGAATGTTGTGAAATACTACTTTCGAGATGTTAGGTTGCCTTTTGGTAATATATACATCGTTATAGACGTATAGAATGACCCCACCGAGAAGTACCGCCCGACACGACCGGGATTCTGTAAAACATTATCACCGAGGGGCAAGATGGGTTATGTTATGTTATATTACGATATAGACGTATATATTGTTCCCACCGAGAATTAGGGGCCGACCCGAGTGGAATGTTGTAAAATACCATTTGAGATGTTAAGTTGCCTTAGGTTAGGATATATAACGTTATAGACGTATATAATATCCCCACCGAGAAGTACGGGACGACACGACCAGGATTCTGTAAAACATTACCAGCGCGGGGCTAGATGGGTTAGGTTAGGTTATATTACGTTATAGACGTATATAATGTTCCCACCGAGAAGTGGGGCCGACCCGCCAGGAATGTTGTGAAATACTACATTCGAGATGTTCGGTTGCCTTACGTTAGAATATATAACGTTATAGACGCATATAATGGGCCCACCGAGAAGTAGGGGCCGACCCGCCAGGAATGTTGGAAAATACTACATCCGAGATGTTAAGTTGCCTTAGGTTAGAGGATATAACGTTATAGACGTATATAATGTCCACACCGAGAAGTACGGGCCGACACGTCCGGGATTTTGTAAAGCATTATCACCGAGGGGCAAGATGGATTAGGTTAGGTTATATTACGTTATAGACGTATATAATATTCCCACCGAGAAGTGGGGCCGACCCGCCAGGAATGTTGTGAAATACTAAATTCGAGATGTTAGGTTGCCTTATCGTAATATACACAACGTTATAGACGTATAGAATATCCCCAACGAGAAGTACGGCCCGACACGTCCGGGATTCTGTAAAACATTATCACCGAGGAGCAAGATGGGTTATGTTATGTTATATTACGATATAGAAAAATATAATGTTCCCACCGAGATGTAGGGGCCGACCCGGCAGGAATGTTGGAAAATACTACATCTAAGATGTTAAGTTGCCTTAGGTTAGAGGATATAACGTTATAGACGTATATAATGTCCACACCGAGAAGTACGGGCCGACACGTCCGGGATTTTGTAAAGCATTATCACCGAGGGGCAAGATGGATTAGGTTAGGTTATATTACGTTATAGACGTATATAATATTCCCACCGAGAAGTGGGGCCGACCCGCCAGGAATGTTGTGAAATACTAAATTCGAGATGTTAGGTTACCTTATCGTAATATACACAACGTTATAGACGTATAGAATATCCCCAACGAGAAGTACGGCCCGACACGTCCGGGATTCTGTAAAACATTATCACCGAGGAGCAAGATGGGTTATGTTATGTTATATTACGATATAGAAAAATATAATGTTCCCACCGAGATGTAGGGGCCGACCCGGCAGGAATGTTGGAAAATACTACATCTAAGATGTTAAGTTGCCTTAGGTTAGAGGATATAACGTTATAGACGTATATAATGTCTACACCGAGAAGTACGGGCCGACACGTCCGGGATTTTGTAAAACATTACCAGCGAGTGGCTAGATGGGTTAGGTTAGGTTATATTACGTTATAGACGTATATAATGTTCCCACCGAGAAGTGGGGCCGACCCGCCAGGAATGTCGTTAAATACTACATTCGAGATGTTGGGTTGCCTTTGGTTAGGATATATAACGTTATAGACGCATATAATGTGCCCACCGAGAAGTAAGGGCCGACCCGCCAGGAATGTTGGAAAATACTACATTCGAGATGTTAGGTTGCCTTAGGTTAGGTTATATAACGTTACAGACGCATATAATGTCCCCACCGAGACGTACGGGACGACACGACCAGGATTCTGTAAAACATTACCAGCGAGTGGCTAGATGGGTTAGGTTAGGTTATATTACGTTATAGACGTATATAATGTTCCCACCGAGAAGTGGGGCCGACCCGCCAGGAATGTTGTGAAATACTACTTTCGAGATGTTAGGTTGCCTTTTGGTAATATATACATCGTTATAGACGTATAGAATGACCCCACCGAGAAGTACCGCCCGACACGACCGGGATTCTGTAAAACATTATCACCGAGTGGCTAGATGGGTTAGGTTAGGTTATATTACGTTATAGACGTATATAATGTTCCCACCGAGAAGTGGGGCCGACCCGCCAGGAATGTCGTTAAATACTACATTCGAGATGTTGGGTTGCCTTTGGTTAGGATATATAACGTTATAGACGCATATAATGTGCCCACCGAGAAGTAAGGGCCGACCCGCCAGGAATGTTGGAAAATACTACATTCGAGATGTTAGGTTGCCTTAGGTTAGGTTATATAACGTTACAGACGCATATAATGTCCCCACCGAGACGTACGGGACGACACGACCAGGATTCTGTAAAACATTACCAGCGAGTGGCTAGATGGGTTAGGTTAGGTTATATTACGTTATAGACGTATATAATGTTCCCACCGAGAAGTGGGGCCGACCCGCCAGGAATGTTGTGAAATACTACTTTCGAGATGTTAGGTTGCCTTTTGGTAATATATACATCGTTATAGACGTATAGAATGACCCCACCGAGAAGTACCGCCCGACACGACCGGGATTCTGTAAAACATTATCACCGAGGGGCAAGATGGGTTATGTTATGTTATATTACGATATAGACGTATATATTGTTCCCACCGAGAATTAGGGGCCGACCCGAGTGGAATGTTGTAAAATACCATTTGAGATGTTAAGTTGCCTTAGGTTAGGATATATAACGTTATAGACGTATATAATATCCCCACCGAGAAGTACGGGACGACACGACCAGGATTCTGTAAAACATTAGCACCGAGGGGCAAGATGGGTTAGGTTAGGTTATATTACGTTATAGACGTAATAATGTTCCCACCGAGAAGTGGGGCCGGCCCGCCAGGAATGTTGTGAAATACTACATTCGATATGTTAGGTTGCCTTAGGTTAGGATATATAACGTTATAGACGCATATAATGTCCGCACCGAGAAGTACGATCCGACACAAAAGGGATTCTGTAAAACATTATCACCGAGGGGCAAGATAGGTTATGTTATGTTATATTACGATATAGACGCATATATTGTTCCCACCGAGAATTAGGGGCCGACCCGAGTGGAATGTTGTAAAATACCATTTGAGATGTTAAGTTGCCTTAGGTTAGGATACATAACGTTATAGACGTATATAATATCCCCACCGAGAAGTACGGGACGACACGACCAGGATTCTGTAAAACATTAGCACCGAGGGGCAAGACGGGTTAGGTTAGGTTATATTACGTTATAGACGTAATAATGTTCCCACCGAGAAGTGGGGCCGACCCGCCAGGAATGTTGTTAAATACTACATACGAGATGTTCGGTTGCCTCTGGTTAGGATATATAACGTTATAGACGCATATATTGTGCCCACCGAGAAGTAGGGGCCGACCCGCCAGGAATGTTGGAAAATACTACATCCGAGATGTTAAGTTGCCTTAGGTTAGGATATATAACCTTATAGACGTATATAATGTCCAGACCGAGAAGAACGGGACGATACGACCAGGATTCGGTAAAACATGACCAGCGGGGGGCTAGATGGGTTAGGTTATGTTATATTACGTTATAGACGTATATAATGTTCCCACCTAGAAGTGGGGCCGACCCGCCAGGAATGTTGTGAAATACTACATTCGAGACGTTAGGTTCCCTTAGGTTAGGATATATAACGTTATAGACGCATATAATGTCCGCACCGAGAAGTACGATCCGACACAAAAGGGATTCTGTAAAACATTACCAGCGAGGAGCTAGATGGGTTTGGTTAGGTTATATTACGTTATAGACGTATATAATTTCCCCACCGAGAAGTGGGGCCGACCCGCCAGGAATGTTGTGAAATACTACATTCGGGATGTTAGGTTGCCTTATGGTAATATATACAACGTTGTAGACGTATAGAATGTCCCCACCGAGAAGTACCGCCCGACACGACCGGGATTCTGTAAAACATTATCACCGAGTGGCAAGGTGGGTTATGTTATGTTGTATTACGATATAGACGTATATATTGTTACCACCGAGAATTAGGGGCCGACCCCCCTGGAATGTTGTAAAATACTACATTCGAGATGTTAAGTTGCCTTAGGTAAGTATATATAACGTTATAGACGTATATAATGTGCCCACCGAGAAGTACGGGACGACACGACCGGGATTCTGTAAAACACTACCAGCGAGGGGCTAGATGGGTTAGGATAGGTTATATTACGTTATAGACGTATATAATGTTCCCACCGAGAAGTGGGGCCGACCCGCCAGGAATGTTGTTAAATACTACATTCGAGATGTTCGGTTGCCTTACGTTAGAATATATAACGTTATAGACGCATATAATGGGCCCACCGAGAAGTAGGGGCCGACCCGCCAGGAATGTTGGAAAATACTACATCCGAGATGTTAAGTTGCCTTAGGTTAGAGGATATAACGTTATAGACGTATATAATGTCCACACCGAGAAGTACGGGCCGACACGTCCGGGATTTTGTAAAGCATTATCACCGAGGGGCAAGATGGATTAGGTTAGGTTATATTACGTTATAGACGTATATAATATTCCCACCGAGAAGTGGGGCCGACCCGCCAGGAATGTTGTGAAATACTAAATTCGAGATGTTAGGTTGCCTTATCGTAATATACACAACGTTATAGACGTATAGAATATCCCCAACGAGAAGTACGGCCCGACACGTCCGGGATTCTGTAAAACATTATCACCGAGGAGCAAGATGGGTTATGTTATGTTATATTACGATATAGAAAAATATAATGTTCCCACCGAGATGTAGGGGCCGACCCGGCAGGAATGTTGGAAAATACTACATCTAAGATGTTAAGTTGCCTTAGGTTAGAGGATATAACGTTATAGACGTATATAATGTCCACACCGAGAAGTATGGGCCGACACGTCCGGGATTTTGTAAAACATTACCAGCGAGTGGCTAGATGGGTTAGGTTAGGTTATATTACGTCATAGACGTATATAATGTTCCCACCGAGAAGTGGGGCCGACCCGCCAGGAATGTCGTTAAATACTACATTCGAGATGTTGGGTTGCCTTTGGTTAGGATATATAACGTTATAGACGCATATAATGTGCCCACCGAGAAGTAAGGGCCGACCCGCCAGGAATGTTGGAAAATACTACATTCGAGATGTTAGGTTGCCTTAGGTTAGGTTATATAACGTTACAGACGCATATAATGTCCCCACCGAGACGTACGGGACGACACGACCAGGATTCTGTAAAACATTACCAGCGAGTGGCTAGATGGGTTAGGTTAGGTTATATTACGTTATAGACGTATATAATGTTCCCACCGAGAAGTGGGGCCGACCCGCCAGGAATGTTGTGAAATACTACATTCGAGACGTTAGGTTCCCTTAGGTTAGGATATATAACGTTATAGACGTATATAATGTCCCCACCGAGAAGTACGGGACGACACGACCAGGATTCTGTAAAACATTACCAGCGAGGGGCTAGATGGGTTAGGTTAGGTTATATTACGTTATAGACGTATATAATGTTCCCACCGAGAAGTGCGGCCGACCCGCCAGGAATGTTGTTAAATACTACATTCGAGATGTTCGGTTGCCTTAGGTTAGGATATATAACGTTATAGACGCATATAATGTGCCCACCGAGAAGTAGGGGCCGACCCGGCAGGAATGTTGGGAAATACTACATCCGAGATGTTAAGTTGCCTTAGGTTAGGATATATAACGTTATAGACGTATATAATGTCCCCACCGAGAAGTACGGGACGACACGACCAGGATTCTGTAAAACATTACCAGCGCGGGGCTAGATGGGTTAGGTTAGGTTATATTACGTTATAGACGTATATAATGTTCCCACCGACAAGTGGGGCCGACCCGCCAGGAATGTTGTGAAATACTACATTCGGGGTGTTAGGTTGCATTATGGTAATATATACAACGTTGTAGACGTATAGAATGTCCCCACCGAGAAGTACCGCCCGACACGACCGGGATTCTGTAAAACATTATCACCGAGTGGCAAGATGGGTTATGTTATGTTGTATTACGATATGGACGTATATATTGTTACCACCGAGAATTAGGGGCCGACCCGCCTGGAATGTTGTAAAATACTACATTCGAGATGTTAAGTTGCCTTAGGTAAGGATATATAACGTTATAGACGTATATAATGTCCACACCGAGAAGTATGGGCCGACACGTCCGGGATTTTGTAAAACATTACCAGCGAGTGGCTAGATGGGTTAGGTTAGGTTATATTACGTCATAGACGTATATAATGTTCCCACCGAGAAGTGGGGCCGACCCGCCAGGAATGTCGTTAAATACTACATTCGAGATGTTGGGTTGCCTTTGGTTAGGATATATAACGTTATAGACGCATATAATGTGCCCACCGAGAAGTAAGGGCCGACCCGCCAGGAATGTTGGAAAATACTACATTCGAGATGTTAGGTTGCCTTAGGTTAGGTTATATAACGTTACAGACGCATATAATGTCCCCACCGAGACGTACGGGACGACACGACCAGGATTCTGTAAAACATTACCAGCGAGTGGCTAGATGGGTTAGGTTAGGTTATATTACGTTATAGACGTATATAATGTTCCCACCGAGAAGTGGGGCCGACCCGCCAGGAATGTTGTGAAATACTACATTCGAGACGTTAGGTTCCCTTAGGTTAGGATATATAACGTTATAGACGTATATAATGTCCCCACCGAGAAGTACGGGACGACACGACCAGGATTCTGTAAAACATTACCAGCGAGGGGCTAGATGGGTTAGGTTAGGTTATATTACGTTATAGACGTATATAATGTTCCCACCGAGAAGTGCGGCCGACCCGCCAGGAATGTTGTTAAATACTACATTCGAGATGTTCGGTTGCCTTAGGTTAGGATATATAACGTTATAGACGCATATAATGTGCCCACCGAGAAGTAGGGGCCGACCCGGCAGGAATGTTGGGAAATACTACATCCGAGATGTTAAGTTGCCTTAGGTTAGGATATATAACGTTATAGACGTATATAATGTCCCCACCGAGAAGTACGGGACGACACGACCAGGATTCTGTAAAACATTACCAGCGCGGGGCTAGATGGGTTAGGTTAGGTTATATTACGTTATAGACGTATATAATGTTCCCACCGACAAGTGGGGCCGACCCGCCAGGAATGTTGTGAAATACTACATTCGGGGTGTTAGGTTGCATTATGGTAATATATACAACGTTGTAGACGTATAGAATGTCCCCACCGAGAAGTACCGCCCGACACGACCGGGATTCTGTAAAACATTATCACCGAGTGGCAAGATGGGTTATGTTATGTTGTATTACGATATGGACGTATATATTGTTACCACCGAGAATTAGGGGCCGACCCGCCTGGAATGTTGTAAAATACTACATTCAAGATGTTAAGTTGCCTTAGGTAAGGATATATAACGTTATAGACGTATATAATGTCCACACCGAGAAGTATGGGCCGACACGTCCGGGATTTTGTAAAACATTACCAGCGAGTGGCTAGATGGGTTAGGTTAGGTTATATTACGTCATAGACGTATATAATGTTCCCACCGAGAAGTGGGGCCGACCCGCCAGGAATGTCGTTAAATACTACATTCGAGATGTTGGGTTGCCTTTGGTTAGGATATATAACGTTATAGACGCATATAATGTGCCCACCGAGAAGTAAGGGCCGACCCGCCAGGAATGTTGGAAAATACTACATTCGAGATGTTAGGTTGCCTTAGGTTAGGTTATATAACGTTACAGACGCATATAATGTCCCCACCGAGACGTACGGGACGACACGACCAGGATTCTGTAAAACATTACCAGCGAGTGGCTAGATGGGTTAGGTTAGGTTATATTACGTTATAGACGTATATAATGTTCCCACCGAGAAGTGGGGCCGACCCGCCAGGAATGTTGTGAAATACTACATTCGAGACGTTAGGTTCCCTTAGGTTAGGATATATAACGTTATAGACGTATATAATGTCCCCACCGAGAAGTACGGGACGACACGACCAGGATTCTGTAAAACATTACCAGCGAGGGGCTAGATGGGTTAGGTTAGGTTATATTACGTTATAGACGTATATAATGTTCCCACCGAGAAGTGCGGCCGACCCGCCAGGAATGTTGTTAAATACTACATTCGAGATGTTCGGTTGCCTTAGGTTAGGATATATAACGTTATAGACGCATATAATGTGCCCACCGAGAAGTAGGGGCCGACCCGGCAGGAATGTTGGGAAATACTACATCCGAGATGTTAAGTTGCCTTAGGTTAGGATATATAACGTTATAGACGTATATAATGTCCCCACCGAGAAGTACGGGACGACACGACCAGGATTCTGTAAAACATTACCAGCGCGGGGCTAGATGGGTTAGGTTAGGTTATATTACGTTATAGACGTATATAATGTTCCCACCGACAAGTGGGGCCGACCCGCCAGGAATGTTGTGAAATACTACATTCGGGGTGTTAGGTTGCATTATGGTAATATATACAACGTTGTAGACGTATAGAATGTCCCCACCGAGAAGTACCGCCCGACACGACCGGGATTCTGTAAAACATTATCACCGAGTGGCAAGATGGGTTATGTTATGTTGTATTACGATATGGACGTATATATTGTTACCACCGAGAATTAGGGGCCGACCCGCCTGGAATGTTGTAAAATACTACATTCGAGATGTTAAGTTGCCTTAGGTAAGGATATATAACGTTATAGACGTATATAATGTCCCCACCGAGAAGTACGGGACGACACGACCGGGATTCTGTAAAACACTACCAGCGAGGGGCTAGATGGGTTAGGATAGGTTATATTACGTTATAGACGTAATAATGTTCCCACCGGGAAGTAGGGGCCGACCAGCCAGGAATGTTGGAAAATACTACATCTAAGATGTTAAGTTGCCTTAGGTTAGAGGATATAACGTTATAGACGTATATAATGTCCACACCGAGAAGTACGGGCCGACACGTCCGGGATTTTGTAAAGCATTATAACGGAGGGCCAAGATGGATTAGGTTAGGTTATATTACGTTATGGACGTATATAATGTTCCCACCGAGAAGTGGGGCCGACCCGCCGGGAATGTTGTGAAATACTACATTCGAGACGTTAGGTTCCCTTAGGTTAGGATATATAACGTTACAGACGTATATAATGTCCCCATCGAGAGGTACGGGACGACACGACCAGGATTCTGTAAAACATTACCAGCGAGGGGCTAGATGGGTTAGCTTAGGTTATATTACGATATAGACGTATATAATGTTCCCACCGAGAAGTGGGGCCGACCCGCCAGGATTGTTGTGAAATACTACTTTCGAGATGTTAGGTTGCCTTTTGGTAATATATACAACGTTATAGACGTATAGAATGACCCCACCGAGAATTACGGCCCGACACGACCGGGATTCTGTAAAACATTATCACCGACGAGCAAGATGGGTTATGTTATGTTATATTACGATATAGACGAATATAATGTGCCCACCGAGATGTAGGGGCCGACCCGGCAGGAATGTTGGAAAATACTACATTCGAGATGTTAGGTTGCTTTAGGTTAGGACATATAACGTTATAGACGCATATAATGTCCCCACCGAGAAGTACGAGCCGACACTACAGGGATTCTGTAGAACATTACAATCGACGGGCTAGATGGGTTAGGTTAGGTTATATTACGTTATAGACGCAAGTAATATTCCCACCGAGAAGTGGGGCCGACCCGCCAGGAATGTTGTGAAATACTACATTCGGGGTGTTAGGTTGCATTATGGTAATATATACAACGTTGTAGACGTATAGAATGTCCCCACCGAGAAGTACCGCCCGACACGACCGGGATTCTGTAAAACATTATCACCGAGTGGCAAGATGGGTTATGTTATGTTGTATTACGATATGGACGTATATATTGTTACCACCGAGAATTAGGGGCCGACCCGCCTGGAATGTTGTAAAATACTACATTCGAGATGTTAAGTTGCCTTAGGTTAGAGGATATAACGTTATAGACGTATATAATGTCCACACCGAGAAGTACGGGCCGACACGTCCGGGATTTTGTAAAGCATTATCACCGAGGGGCAAGATGGATTAGGTTAGGTTATATTACGTTATAGACGTATATAATATTCCCACCGAGAAGTGGGGCCGACCCGCCAGGAATGTTGTGAAATACTACATTCGGGATGTTAGGTTGCCTTATGGTAATATATACAACGTTGTAGACGTATAGAATGTCCCCACCGAGAAGTACCGCCCGACACGACCGGGATTCTGTAAAACAGTACCAGCGAGGATCTATATCGGTTAGGTTAGGTTATATTGCGATGTAGACGTATATAATGTTCCCACCGAGAAGTGGGGCCGACCCGCCAGGAATGTTGTGAAACACTACATTCGAGAAGTTAGGTTGCCTTAGGTTAGGATATATCAAGTTATAGACGCATATAATGTCCCCACCGAGAAGTACGGGACGACACGACCGGGAATCTGTAAAACATTACCAGCGAGGGGCAAGATGGATTAGGTTAGGTTATATTACGTTATAGACGTAATAATATTCCCACCGGTAAGTAGGGGCCGACCAGCCAGGAATGTTGGAAAATGCTACATTCTAAGATGTTAAGTTGCCTTAGGTTAGAGGATATAACGTTATAGACGTATATAATGTCCACACCGAGAAGTACGGGCCGACACATCCGGGATTTTGTAAAGCATTATCACCGAGGGGCAAGATGGATTAGGTTAGGTTATGTTACGTTATAGACGTATATAATATTCCCACCGAGAAGAGGGGCCGACCCGCCAGGAATGTTGTGAAATACTACATTCGGGATGTTAGGTTGCCTTATGGTAATATATACAACGTTGTAGACGTATAGAATGTCCCCACCGAGAAGTACCGCCCGACACGACCGGGATTCTGTAAAACAATATCACCGAGTGGCAAGATGGGTTAGGTTATGTTGTATTATGATATAGACGTATATATTGTTCCCACCGAGATGTAGGGGCCGACCCGGCAGGAATGTTGAAAAATACTACATCCGAGATGTTAAGTAGCCTTAGGTTAGGATATATAACGTTATAGACGTATATAATGTCCCCACCGAGACGTACGGGACGACACGACCAGGATTCTGTAAAACATTACCAGCGACTGGCTAGATTGGTTAGGTTAGGTTATATTACGTTATAGACGTAAATAATGTTCCCACCGAGAAGGCGGGCCGAACCGCCAGGAATGTTGTGAAATACTACATTCGAGACGGTAGGTTCCCTTAGGTTAGGATATATAACGTTATAGACGCATATAATGTCCCCACCGAGAAGTACGAGCCGACACATCAGGGATTCTGTAAAACATTACCAGCGAGGAGCTAGATGGGTTGGTTAGGTTATATTACGTTATAGACGTATATAATTTCCCCACCGAGAAGTGGGGCCGACCCGCCAGGAATGTTGTGAAATACTACATTCGGGATGTTAGGTTGCCTTATGGTAATATATACAACGTTGTAGACGTATAGAATGTCCCCACCGAGAAGTACCGCCCGACACGACCGGGATTCTGTAAAACAATATCACCGAGTGGCAAGATGGGTTAGGTTATGTTGTATTATGATATAGACGTATATATTGTTCCCACCGAGATGTAGGGGCCGACCCGGCAGGAATGTTGAAAAATACTACATCCGAGATGTTAAGTAGCCTTAGGTTAGGATATATAACGTTATAGACGTATATAATGTCCCCACCGAGACGTACGGGACGACACGACCAGGATTCTGTAAAACATTACCAGCGACTGGCTAGATTGGTTAGGTTAGGTTATATTACGTTATAGACGTAAATAATGTTCCCACCGAGAAGGCGGGCCGAACCGCCAGGAATGTTGTGAAATACTACATTCGAGACGGTAGGTTCCCTTAGGTTAGGATATATAACGTTATAGACGCATATAATGTCCCCACCGAGAAGTACGAGCCGACACATCAGGGATTCTGTAAAACATTACCAGCGAGGAGCTAGATGGGTTGGTTAGGTTATATTACGTTATAGACGTATATAATTTCCCCACCGAGAAGTGGGGCCGACCCGCCAGGAATGTTGTGAAATACTACATTCGGGATGTTAGGTTGCCTTATGGTAATATATACAACGTTGTAGACGTATAGAATGTCCCCACCGAGAAGTACCGCCCGACACGACCGGGATTCTGTAAAACATTATCACCGAGGAGCAAGATGGGTTATGTTATGTTATATTACGATATAGACGAACATAATGTTCCCACCGAGATGTAGGGGCCGACCCGGCAGGAATGTTGGAAGATACTACATCCGAGATGTTAAGTTGCCTTAGGTTAGGATATATAACGTTATAGACGTATATAATGTCCTCACCGAGAAGTACGGGCGACACGACCAGGATTCTGTAAAACATTACCAGCGAGTGGCTAGATGGGTTAGGTTAGGTTATATTACGTTATAGACGTAATAATATTCCCACCGGGAAGTAGGGGCCGACCAGCCAGGAATGTTGGAAAATACTACATTCTAAGATGTTAAGTTGCCTTAAGTTAGAGTATATAACGTTATAGACGTATATAATGTCCACACCGAAAAGTACGGGCCGACACGTCCGGGATTTTGTAAAGCATTATCACCGAGGGGCAAGATGGATTAGGTTAGGTTATATTACGTTATAGACGTATATAATGTCCACACCGAGAAGTACGGGCCGACACGTCCGGGATTTTGTAAAACATTACCAGCGAGTGGCTAGATGGGTTAGGTTAGGTTATATTACGTTATAGACGTATATAATGTTCCCACCGAGAAGTGGGGCCGACCAGCCAGGAATGTTGGAAAATACTACATCCGAGATGTTAGGTTGCCTTAGGTTAGAGGATATAACGTTATAGACGTATATAATGTCCACACCGAGAAGTACTGGCCGACACGTCCGGGATTTTGTAAAGCATTATCACCGAGGGGCAAGATGGATTAGGATAGGTTATATTACGTTATAGACGTATATAATATTCCCACCGAGAAGTGGGGCCGACCCGCCAGGAATGTTGTGAAATACTACATTCGAGATGTTGGGTTTCCTTATGGTAATATATACAACGTTATAGACCCATATATTGTGCCGACCGAGAAGTAGGGGCCGACCCGCCAGGAATGTTGGAAAATACTACATTCTAAGATGTTAAGTTGCCTTAGGTTAGAGGATATTACGTTATAGACGTATATAATGTCCACACCGAGAAGTACGGGTCGACACATCCGGGATTTTGTAAAGCATTATCACCGAGGGGCAAGATGGATTAGGTTAGGTTATGTTACGTTATAGACGTATATAATATTCCCACCGAGAAGAGGGGCCGACCCGCCAGGAATGTTGTGAAATACTACATTCGGGATGTTAGGTTGCCTTATGGTAATATATACAACGTTGTAGACGTATAGAATGTCCCCACCGAGAAGTACCGCCCGACACGACCGGGATTCTGTAAAACAATATCACCGAGTGGCAAGATGGGTTAGGTTATGTTGTATTATGATATAAACGTATATATTGTTCCCACCGAGATGTAGGGGCCGACCCGGCAGGAATGTTGAAAAATACTACATCCGAGATGTTAAGTAGCCTTAGGTTAGGATATATAACGTTATAGACGTATATAATGTCCCCACCGAGACGTACGGGACGACACGACCAGGATTCTGTAAAACATTACCAGCGACTGGCTAGATTGGTTAGGTTAGGTTATATTACGTTATAGACGTAAATAATGTTCCCACCGAGAAGGCGGGCCGAACCGCCAGGAATGTTGTGAAATACTACATTCGAGACGGTAGGTTCCCTTAGGTTAGGATATATAACGTTATAGACGCATATAATGTCCCCACCGAGAAGTACGAGCCGACACATCAGGGATTCTGTAAAACATTACCAGCGAGGAGCTAGATGGGTTGGTTAGGTTATATTACGTTATAGACGTATATAATTTCCCCACCGAGAAGTGGGGCCGACCCGCCAGGAATGTTGTGAAATACTACATTCGGGATGTTAGGTTGCCTTATGGTAATATATACAACGTTGTAGACGTATAGAATGTCCCCACCGAGAAGTACCGCCCGACACGACCGGGATTCTGTAAAACAATATCACCGAGTGGCAAGATGGGTTAGGTTATGTTGTATTATGATATAGAAGTATATATTGTTCCCACCGAGATGTAGGGGCCGACCCGGCAGGAATGTTGAAAAATACTACATCCGAGATGTTAAGTAGCCTTAGGTTAGGATATATAACGTTATAGACGTATATAATGTCCCCACCGAGACGTACGGGACGACACGACCAGGATTCTGTAAAACATTACCAGCGACTGGCTAGATTGGTTAGGTTAGGTTATATTACGTTATAGACGTAAATAATGTTCCCACCGAGAAGGCGGGCCGAACCGCCAGGAATGTTGTGAAATACTACATTCGAGACGGTAGGTTCCCTTAGGTTAGGATATATAACGTTATAGACGCATATAATGTCCCCACCGAGAAGTACGAGCCGACACATCAGGGATTCTGTAAAACATTACCAGCGAGGAGCTAGATGGGTTGGTTAGGTTATATTACGTTATAGACGTATATAATTTCCCCACCGAGAAGTGGGGCCGACCCGCCAGGAATGTTGTGAAATACTACATTCGGGATGTTAGGTTGCCTTATGGTAATATATACAACGTTGTAGACGTATAGAATGTCCCCACCGAGAAGTACCGCCCGACACGACCGGGATTCTGTAAAACATTATCACCGAGGAGCAAGATGGGTTATGTTATGTTATATTACGATATAGACGAACATAATGTTCCCACCGAGATGTAGGGGCCGACCCGGCAGGAATGTTGGAAGATACTACATCCGAGATGTTAAGTTGCCTTAGGTTAGGATATATAACGTTATAGACGTATATAATGTCCTCACCGAGAAGTACGGGCGACACGACCAGGATTCTGTAAAACATTACCAGCGAGTGGCTAGATGGGTTAGGTTAGGTTATATTACGTTATAGACGTAATAATATTCCCACCGGGAAGTAGGGGCCGACCAGCCAGGAATGTTGGAAAATACTACATTCTAAGATGTTAAGTTGCCTTAAGTTAGAGTATATAACGTTATAGACGTATATAATGTCCACACCGAAAAGTACGGGCCGACACGTCCGGGATTTTGTAAAGCATTATCACCGAGGGGCAAGATGGATTAGGTTAGGTTATATTACGTTATAGACGTATATAATGTCCACACCGAGAAGTACGGGCCGACACGTCCGGGATTTTGTAAAACATTACCAGCGAGTGGCTAGATGGGTTAGGTTAGGTTATATTACGTTATAGACGTATATAATGTTCCCACCGAGAAGTGGGGCCGACCAGCCAGGAATGTTGGAAAATACTACATCCGAGATGTTAGGTTGCCTTAGGTTAGAGGATATAACGTTATAGACGTATATAATGTCCACACCGAGAAGTACTGGCCGACACGTCCGGGATTTTGTAAAGCATTATCACCGAGGGGCAAGATGGATTAGGATAGGTTATATTACGTTATAGACGTATATAATATTCCCACCGAGAAGTGGGGCCGACCCGCCAGGAATGTTGTGAAATACTACATTCGAGATGTTGGGTTTCCTTATGGTAATATATACAACGTTATAGACCCATATATTGTGCCGACCGAGAAGTAGGGGCCGACCCGCCAGGAATGTTGGAAAATACTACATTCTAAGATGTTAAGTTGCCTTAGGTTAGAGGATATTACGTTATAGACGTATATAATGTCCACACCGAGAAGTACGGGCCGACACATCCGGGATTTTGTAAAGCATTATCACCGAGGGGCAAGATGGATTAGGTTAGGTTATGTTACGTTATAGACGTATATAATATTCCCACCGGTAAGTAGGGGCCGACCAGCCAGGAATGTTGGAAAATGCTACATTCTAAGATGTTAAGTTGCCTTAGGTTAGAGGATATAACGTTATAGACGTATATAATGTCCACACCGAGAAGTACGGGCCGACACATCCGGGATTTTGTAAAGCATTATCACCGAGGGGCAAGATGGATTAGGTTAGGTTATGTTACGTTATAGACGTATATAATATTCCCACCGAGAAGAGGGGCCGACCCGCCAGGAATGTTGTGAAATACTACATTCGGGATGTTAAGTAGCCTTAGGTTAGGATATATAACGTTATAGACGTATATAATGTCCCCACCGAGACGTACGGGACGACATGACCAGGATTCTGTAAAACATTACCAGCGAGTGGCTAGATGGGTTTGGTTAGGTTATATTACGTTATAGACGTATATAATGTTCCCACCGAGAAGTGGGGCCGACCCGCCAGGAATGTTGTTAAATACTACATACGAGATGTTCGGTTGCCTCTGGTTAGGATATATAACGTTATAGACGCATATATTGTGCCCACCGAGAAGTAGGGGCCGACCCGCCAGGAATGTTGGAAAATACTACATTCGAGATGTTAAGTTGCCTTAGGTTAGGATATATAACGTTATAGACGTATATAATGTCCAGACCGAGAAGAACGGGACGATACGACCAGGATTCTGTAAAACATGACCAGCGGGGGGCTAGATGGGTTAGGTTATGTTATATTACGTTATAGACGTATATAATGTTCCCACCTAGAAGTGGGGCCGACCCGCCAGGAATGTTGTGAAATACTACATTCGAGATGTTCGGTTGCCTTAGGTTAGAATATATAACGTTATAGACGCATATAATGGGCCCACCGAGAAGTAGGGGCCGACCCGCCAGGAATGTTGGAAAATACTACATCCGAGATGTTAAGTTGCCTTAGGTTAGAGGATATAACGTTATAGACGTATATAATGTCCACACCGAGAATTACGGGCCGACACGTCCGGGATTTTGTAAAGCTTTATCACCGAGGGGCAAGATGGATTAGGTTAGGTTATATTACGTTATAGACGTATATAATATTCCCACCGAGAAGTGGGGCCGACCCGCCAGGAATGTTGTGAAATACTAAATTCGAGATGTTAGGTTGCCTTATCGTAATATACACAACGTTATAGACGTATAGAATATCCCCAACGAGAAGTACGGCCCGACACGTCCGGGATTCTGTAAAACATTATCACCGAGGAGCAAGATGGGTTATGTTATGTTATATTACGATATAGAAAAATATAATGATCCCACCGAGATGTAGGGGCCGACCCGGCAGGAATGTTGGAAAATACTACATCTAAGATGTTAAGTTGCCTTAGGTTAGAGGATATAACGTTATAGACGTATATAATGTCCACACCGAGAAGTATGGGCCGACACGTCCGGGATTTTGTAAAACATTACCAGCGAGTGGCTAGATGGGTTAGGTTAGGTTATATTACGTCATAGACGTATATAATGTTCCCACCGAGAAGTGGGGCCGACCCGCCAGGAATGTCGTTAAATACTACATTCGAGATGTTGGGTTGCCTTTGGTTAGGATATATAACGTTATAGACGCATATAATGTGCCCACCGAGAAGTAAGGGCCGACCCGCCAGGAATGTTGGAAAATACTACATTCGAGATGTTAGGTTGCCTTAGGTTAGGTTATATAACGTTACAGAAGCATATAATGTCCCCACCGAGACGTACGGGACGACACGACCAGGATTCTGTAAAACATTACCAGCGAGTGGCTAGATGGGTTAGGTTAGGTTATATTACGTTATAGACGTATATAATGTTCCCACCGAGAAGTGGGGCCGACCCGCCAGGAATGTTGTGAAATACTACATTCGAGACGTTAGGTTCCCTTAGGTTAGGATATATAACGTCATAGACGTATATAATGTCCCCACCGAGAAGTACGGGACGACACGACCAGGATTCTGTAAAACATTACCAGCGAGGGGCTAGATGGGTTAGGTTAGGTTATATTACGTTATAGACGTATATAATGTTCCCACCGAGAAGTGCGGCCGACCCGCCAGGAATGTTGTGAAATACTACATTCGAGATGTTAGGTTACCTTATGGTAATATATACAACGTTATAGACGTATAGAATGTCCCCACCGAGAAGTACCGCCCGACACGACCGGGATTCTGCAAAACATTATCACCGAGGGGCAAGATAGGTTATGTTATGTTATATTACGATATAGACGCATATATTGTTCCCACCGAGAATTAGGGGCCGACCCGAGTGGAATGTTGTAAAATACCATTTGAGATGTTAAGTTGCCTTAGGTTAGGATACATAACGTTATAGACGTATATAAAATCCCCACCGAGAAGTACGGGACGACACGACCAGTATTCTGTAAAACATTAGCACCGAGTGGCTAGATGGGTTAGGTTAGGTTATGTTACGTTATAGACGTATATAATGTTCCCACCGAGAAGTGGGGCCGACCCGCCAGGAATGTTGTTAAATACTACATACGAGATGTTCGGTTGCCTTAGGTTAGGATATATAACGTTATAGACGCATATATTGTGCCCACCGAAAAGTAGGGGCCGACCCGCCAGGAATGTTGGAAAATACTACATCCGAGATGTTAAGTTGCCTTAGGTTAGGATATATAACGTTATAGACGTATATAATGTCCCCACCTAGGAGTACGGGACGACACGACCAGGATTCTGTAAAACATTACCAGCGCGGGGCTAGATGGGTTAGGTTAGGTTATATTACGTTATAGACGTATATAATGTTCCCACCGAGAAGTGGGGCCGACCCGCCAGGAATGTTGTGAAATACTACATTCGGGATGTTAGGTTGCCTTATGGTAATATATACAACGTTGTAGACGTATAGAATGTCCCCACCGAGAAGTACCGCCCGACACGACCGGGATTCTGTAAAACATTATCACCGGGTGGCTAGATGGGTTAGGTTAGGTTATATTACGTTATAGACGTATATAATGTTCCCACCGAGAAGTGGGGCCGACCCGCCAGGAATGTTGTGAAATACTACATTCGAGACGTTAGGTTCCCTTAGGTTAGGATATATAACGTTATAGACGTATATAGTGTCCCCACCGAGAAGTACGGGACGACACGACCAGGATTCTGTAAAACATTACCAGCGAGGGGCTAGAAGATGGGTTAGGTTAGGTTATATTACGTTATAGACGTATATAATGCTCCCACCGAGAAGTGCGGCCGACCCGCCAGGAATGTTGTGTAATACTACATTCGAGATGTTAGGTTACCTTATGGTAATATATACAACGTTATAGACGTATGGAATGTCCCCACCGAGAAGTACCGACCGACACGACCGGGATTCTGTAAAACATTATCACCGAGGGGCAAGATGGGTTATGTTATGTTATATTACGATATAGACGTATATATTGTTCCCACCGAGAATTAGGGGCCGACCCGAGTGGAATGTTGTAAAATACCATTTGAGATGTTAAGTTGCCTTAGGTTAGGATATATAACGTTATAGACGTATATAATATCCCCACCGAGAAGTACGGGACGACACGACCAGGATTCTGTAAAACATTAGCACCGAGGGGCAAGATGGGTTAGGTTATGTTGTATTACGATATAGACGTATATATTGTTCCCACCGAGATGTAGGGGCCGACACGGCAGGAATGTTGGAAAATACTACATCCGAGATGTTAAGTAGCCTTAGGTTAGGATATATAACGTTATAGACGTATATAATGTCCCCACCGAGACGTACGGGACGACACGACCAGGATTCTGTAAAACATTACCAGCGAGTGGCTAGATGGGTTAGGTTAGGTTATATTACGTTATAGACGTATATAATGTTCCCACCGAGAAGTGGGGCCGACCCGCCAGGAATGTTGTTAAATACTACATACGAGATGTTCGGTTACCTTAGGTTAGGATATATAACGTTATAGACGCATATATTGTGCCCACCGAAAAGTAGGGGCCGACCCGCCAGGAATGTTGGAAAATACTACATCCGAGATGTTAAGTTGCCTTAGGTTAGGATATATAACGTTATAGACGTATATAATGTCCCCACCGAGGAGTACGGGACGACACGACCAGGATTCTGTAAAACATTACCAGCGCGGGGCTAGATGGGTTAGGTTAGGTTATATTACGTTATAGACGTATATAATGTTCCCACCGAGAAGTGGGGCCGACCCGCCAGGAATGTGGTGAAATACTACATTCGAGACGTTAGGTTCCCTTAGGTTAGGATATATAACGTTATAGACGTATATAATGTCCCCACCGAGAAGTACGGGACGACACGACCAGGATTCTGTAAAACATTACCATTGAGGGTCAAGATGGGTTAGGTTAGGTTATATTACGTTATAGACGTATATAATGTTCCCACCGAGAAGTGGGGCCGATCCGCCACGAATGTTGTGAAATACTACATTCGAGACGTTAGGTTGCCTTAGGTTAGGATATATAACGTTATAGACGCATATAATGTCCCCACCGAGAAGTACGAGCCGACACATCAGGGATTCTGTAAAACATTACCAGCGAGGGTCTAGATGGGTTAGGGTAGGTTTTATTACGTTATAGACATATACAATGCCCCACCGAGAAGTGGGGCCGGCCCGCCAGGACTGTTGTGAAATACTACATTCGAGATGTTAGGTTGCCTTAGGTTAGGATATATAACGTTGTAGACGCATATATTGTGCCCACCGAAAAGTAGGGGCCGACACGCCAGGAATGTTGGAAAATACTACATCCGAGATGTTAAGTTGCCTTAGGTTAGGATATATAACGTTATAGACGTATATAATGTCCCCACCTAGGAGTACGGGACGACACGACCAGGATTCTGTAAAACATTACCAGCGCGGGGCTAGATGGGTTAGGTTAGGTTATATTACGTTATAGACGTATATAATGTTCCCACCGAGAAGTGGGGCCGACCCGCCAGGAATGTGGTGAAATACTACATTCGAGACGTTAGGTTCCCTTAGGTTAGGATATATAACGTTATAGACGTATATAATGTCCCCACCGAGAAGTACGGGACGACACGACCAGGATTCTGTAAAACATTAGCACCGAGGGGCAAGATGGGTTAGGTTAGGTTATATTACGCTATAGACGTAATAATGTTCCCACCGAGAAGTGGGGCCGACCCGCCAGGAATGTTGTTAAATACTACATTCGAGATGTTCGGTTGCCTTAGGTTAGGATATATAACGTTATAGACGCATATAATGTGCCCACCGAGAAGTAGGGGCCGACCCGCCAGGAATGTTGGAAAATACTACATCCGAGATGTTAAGTTGCCTTAGGTTAGAGGATATAACGTTATAGACGTATATAATGTCCACACCGAGAAGTACGGGCCGAAACGTCCGGGATTTTGTAAAGCATTATCACCGAGGGGCAAGATGGATTAGGTTAGGTTATATTACGTTATAGACGTATATAATATTCCCACCGAGAAGTGGGGCCGACCCGCCAGGAATGTTGTGAAATACTACATTCGGGATGTTAGGTTGCCTTATGTTAATATATACAACGTTGTAGACGTATAGAATGTCACCACCGAGAAGTACCGCCCGACACGACCGGGATTCTGTAAAACATTATCACCGAGTGGCTAGATGGGTTAGGTTAGGTTATATTACGTTATAGACGTATATAATGTTCCCACCGAGAAGTAGGGCCGACCCGCCAGGAATGTTGTGAAATACTACATTCGAGACGTTAGGTTCCCTTAGGTTAGGATATATAACGTTATAGACGTATATAATGTCCCCACCGAGAAGTACGGGACGACACGACCAGGATTCTGTAAAACATTAGCACCGAGGGGCAAGATGGGTTAGGTTAGGTTATATTACGCTATAGACGTAATAATGTTCCCACCGAGAAGTGGGGCCGACCAGCCAGGAATGTTGGAAAATACTACATCTAAGATGTTAAGTTGCCTTAGGTTAGAGGATATAACGTTATAGACGTATATAATGTCCACACCGAGAAGTGGGGCCGGCCCGCCAGGAATGTTGTGAAATACTACGTTCGATATGTTAGGTTGCCTTCAGTTAGGATATATAACGTTATAGACGCATATACTGTACCCACGGAGACGTACGGGACGACACGAACGGGATTCTGTAAAACACTACCAGCAAGGTGCTAGATGGGTTAGGTTAGGTTATATTACGTTATAGACGTATATAATGTTCCCACCGAGAAGTGGGGCCGACCCGCCAGGAATGTGGTGAAATACTACATTCGAGACGTTAGGTTCCCTTAGGTTGGGATATATAACGTTATAGACGTATATAATGTCCCCACCGAGAAGTACGGGACGACCCGCCAGGAATGTTGGAAAATACTACATCCGATATGTTAAGTTGCCTTAGGTTAGGATATATAACGTTATAGACGTATATAATGTCCCCACCGAGAAGTACGGGACGATACGACCAGGATTCTGTAAAACATGACCAGCGAGGGGCTAGATGGGTTAGGTTAGGTTATATTACGTTATAGACGTATATAATTTCCCCACCGAGAAGTGGGGCCGACCCGCCAGGAATGTTGTGAAATACTACATTCGGGATGTTAGGTTGCCTTATGGTAATATATACAACGTTGTAGACGTATAGAATGTCCCCACCGAGAAGTACCGCCCGACACGACCGGGATTCTGTAAAACATTATCACCGAGTGGCAAGATGGGTTATGTTATGTTGTATTACGATATAGACGTATATATTGTTACCACCGAGAATTAGGGGCCGACCCGCCTGGAATGTTGTAAAATACTACATTCGAGATGTTAAGTTGCCTTAGGTAAGGATATATAACGTTATAGACGTATATAATGTCCCCACCGAGAAGTACGGGACGACACGACCAGGATTCTGTAAAACATTAGCACCGAGGGGCAAGATGGGTTAGGTTAGGTTATAATACGATTTAGACGTATATAATGTGCCCACCGAGAAGTAGGGGCCGACCCGCCAGGAATGTTGGAAAGTACTACATCCGAGATGTTAAGTTGCCTGAGGTTAGGATATATAACGTTATAGACGTATATAATGTCCCCACCGAGAAGTACGGTACGACACGACCAGGGTTCTGTAAAACATTACCAGCGCGGGGCTAGATGGGTTAGGTTAGATTATATTACGTTATAGACGTATATAATGTTCCCACCGAGAAGTGGGGCCGACCCGCCAGGAATGTGGTGAAATACTACATTCGAGACGTTAGGTTGCCTTAGGTTAGGATATATAACGTTATAGACGCATATACTGTACACACGGAGGCGTACGGGACGACACGAACGGGATTCTGTAAAACACTACCAGCAAGGTGCTAGATGGGTTAGGTTAGGTTATATTACGATATAGACGTATATAATGTTCCCACCGAGAAGTGGGGCCGACCCGCCAGGAATGTTGTGAAATACTACTTTCGAGATATTAGGTTGCCTTTTGGTAATATATACATCGTTATAGACGTATAGAATGACCCCACCGAGAAGTACGGCCCGACACGACCAGGATTCTGCAAAACATTACCAGCGCGGGGCTAGATGGGTTATGTTAGGTTATATTACGTTGTAGACGTATATAATGTTCCCACCGAGAAGTGGGGCCGACCCGCCAGGAATGTGGTGAAATACTACATTCGAGACGTTAGGTTCCCTTAGGTTGGGATATATAACGTTATAGACGTATATAATGTCCCCACCGAGAAGTACGGGACGACACGACCAGGATTCTGTAAAACATTACCACCGAGGGGCAAGATGGGTTATGTTATGTTATATTACGATATAGACGTATATATGGTTCCCACCGAGAATTAGGGGCCGACCCGAGTGGAATGTTGTAAAATACCATTTGAGATGTTAAGTTGCCTTAGGTTAGGATATATAACGTTATGGACGTATATAATATCCCCACCGAGAAGTACGGGACGACACGACCAGGATTCTGTGAAACATTAGCACCGAGGGGCAAGATGGGTTAGGTTAGGTTATATTACGCTATAGACGTAATAATGTTCCCACCGAGAAGTGGGGCCGACCCGCCAGGAATGTTGTTAAATACTACATTCGAGATGTTCGGTTGCCTTAGGTTAGGATATATAACGTTATAGACGCATATAATGTGCCCACCGAGAAGTAGGGGCCGACCCGCCAGGAATGTTGGAAAATACTACATCCGAGATGTTAAGTTGCCTTAGGTTAGAGGATATAACGTTATAGACGTATATAATGTCCCCACCGAGAAGTACGGGACGACACGACCAGGATTCTGTAAAACATTACCAGCGAGGGGCTAGAAGATGGGTTAGGTTACGTTATATTACGTTATAGACGTATATAATGTTCCCACCGAGAAGTGCGGCCGACCCGCCAGGAATGTTGTGTAATACTACATTCGAGATGTTAGGTTACCTTATGGTAATATATACAACGTTATAGACGTATAGAATGTCCCCACCGAGAAGTACCGCCCGACACGACCGGGATTCTGTAAAACATTATCACCGAGGGGCAAGGTGGGTTATGTTATGTTATATTACGATATAGACGTATATATTGTTCCCACCGAGAATTAGGGGCCGACCCGAGTGGAATGTTGTAAAATACCATTTGAGATGTTAAGTTGCCTTAGGTTAGGATATATAACGTTATAGACGTATATAATATCCCCACCGAGAAGTACGGGACGACACGACCAGGATTCTGTAAAACATTAGCACCGAGGGGCAAGATGGGTTAGGTTATGTTGTATTACGATATAGACGTATATATTGTTCCCACCGAGATGTAGGGGCCGACCCGGCAGGAATGTTGGAAAATACTACATCCGAGATGTTAAGTAGCCTTAGGTTAGGATATATAACGTTATAGACGTATATAATGTCCCCACCGAGACGTACGGGACGACACGACCAGGATTCTGTAAAACATTACCAGCGAGTGGCTAGATGGGTTAGGTTAGGTTATGTTACGTTATAGACGTATATAATGTTCCCACCGAGAAGTGGGGCCGACCCGCCAGGAATGTTTGTAAATACTACATACGAGATGTTCGGTTGCCTTAGGTTAGGATATATAACGTTATAGACGCATATATTGTGCCCACCGAAAAGTAGGGGCCGACCCGCCAGGAATGTTGGAAAATACTACATCCGAGATGTTAAGTTGCCTTAGGTTAGGATATATAACGTTATAGACGTATATAATGTCCCCACCGAGAAGTACGGGACGACACGACCAGGATTCTGTAAAACATTACCAGCGCGGGGCTAGATGGGTTAGGTTAGGTTATATTACGTTATAGACGTATATAATGTTCCCACCGAGAAGTGGGGCCGACCCGCCAGGAATGTGGTGAAATACTACATTCGAGACGTTAGGTTCCCTTAGGTTAGGATATATACCGCTATAGACGTATATAATGTCCCCACCGAGAAGTACGGGACGATACGACCAGGATTCTGTAAAACATTACCATTGAGGGTCAAGATGGGTTAGGTTAGGTTATATTACGTTATAGACGTATATAATGTTCCCACCGAGAAGTGGGGCCGACCCGCCAGGAATGTGGTGAAATACTACATTCGAGACGTTAGGTTCCCTTAGGTTAGGATATATATCGCTATAGACGTATATAATGTCCCCACCGAGAAGTACGGGACGATACGACCAGGATTCTGTAAAACATTATCATTGAGGGTCAAGATGGGTTAGGTTAGGTTATATTACGTTATAGACGTATATAATATTCCCACCGAGAAGTGGGGCCGACCCGCCAGGAATGTTGTGAAATACTACATTCGGGATCTTAGGTTGCCTTATGGTAATATATACAACGTTGTAGACGTATAGAATGTCCCCACCGAGAAGTACCGCCCGACACGACCGGGATTCTGTAAAACATTAAAACCAAGTGGCAAGATGGGTTATGTTATGTTGTATTACGATATGGACGTATATATTGTTACCACCGAGAATTAGGGGCCGACCCGCCTGGAATGTTGTAAAATACTACATTCGAGATGTTAAGTTGCCTTAGGTAAGGATATATAACGTTATAGACGTATATAATGTCCCCACCGAGAAGTACGGGACGACACGACCAGGATTCTGTAAAACATTAGCACCGAGGGGCAAGATGGGTTAGGTTAGGTTATAATACGATTTAGACGTATATAATGTGCCCACCGAGAAGTAGGGGCCGACCCGCCAGGAATGTTGGAAAGTACTACATCCGAGATGTTAAGTTGCCTGAGGTTAGGATATATAACGTTATAGACGTATATAATGTCCCCACCGAGAAGTACGGTACGACACGACCAGGGTTCTGTAAAACATTACCAGCGCGGGGCTAGATGGGTTAGGTTAGATTATATTACGTTATAGACGTATATAATGTTCCCACCGAGAAGTGGGGCCGACCCGCCAGGAATGTGGTGAAATACTACATTCGAGACGTTAGGTTGCCTTAGGTTAGGATATATAACGTTATAGACGCATATACTGTACACACGGAGGCGTACGGGACGACACGAACGGGATTCTGTAAAACACTACCAGCAAGGTGCTAGATGGGTTAGGTTAGGTTATATTACGATATAGACGTATATAATGTTCCCACCGAGAAGTGGGGCCGACCCGCCAGGAATGTTGTGAAATACTACTTTCGAGATATTAGGTTGCCTTTTGGTAATATATACATCGTTATAGACGTATAGAATGACCCCACCGAGAAGTACGGCCCGACACGACCAGGATTCTGCAAAACATTACCAGCGCGGGGCTAGATGGGTTATGTTAGGTTATATTACGTTGTAGACGTATATAATGTTCCCACCGAGAAGTGGGGCCGACCCGCCAGGAATGTGGTGAAATACTACATTCGAGACGTTAGGTTCCCTTAGGTTGGGATATATAACGTTATAGACGTATATAATGTCCCCACCGAGAAGTACGGGACGACACGACCAGGATTCTGTAAAACATTACCACCGAGGGGCAAGATGGGTTATGTTATGTTATATTACGATATAGACGTATATATGGTTCCCACCGAGAATTAGGGGCCGACCCGAGTGGAATGTTGTAAAATACCATTTGAGATGTTAAGTTGCCTTAGGTTAGGATATATAACGTTATGGACGTATATAATATCCCCACCGAGAAGTACGGGACGACACGACCAGGATTCTGTGAAACATTAGCACCGAGGGGCAAGATGGGTTAGGTTAGGTTATATTACGCTATAGACGTAATAATGTTCCCACCGAGAAGTGGGGCCGACCCGCCAGGAATGTTGTTAAATACTACATTCGAGATGTTCGGTTGCCTTAGGTTAGGATATATAACGTTATAGACGCATATAATGTGCCCACCGAGAAGTAGGGGCCGACCCGCCAGGAATGTTGGAAAATACTACATCCGAGATGTTAAGTTGCCTTAGGTTAGAGGATATAACGTTATAGACGTATATAATGTCCCCACCGAGAAGTACGGGACGACACGACCAGGATTCTGTAAAACATTACCAGCGAGGGGCTAGAAGATGGGTTAGGTTACGTTATATTACGTTATAGACGTATATAATGTTCCCACCGAGAAGTGCGGCCGACCCGCCAGGAATGTTGTGTAATACTACATTCGAGATGTTAGGTTACCTTATGGTAATATATACAACGTTATAGACGTATAGAATGTCCCCACCGAGAAGTACCGCCCGACACGACCGGGATTCTGTAAAACATTATCACCGAGGGGCAAGGTGGGTTATGTTATGTTATATTACGATATAGACGTATATATTGTTCCCACCGAGAATTAGGGGCCGACCCGAGTGGAATGTTGTAAAATACCATTTGAGATGTTAAGTTGCCTTAGGTTAGGATATATAACGTTATAGACGTATATAATATCCCCACCGAGAAGTACGGGACGACACGACCAGGATTCTGTAAAACATTAGCACCGAGGGGCAAGATGGGTTAGGTTATGTTGTATTACGATATAGACGTATATATTGTTCCCACCGAGATGTAGGGGCCGACCCGGCAGGAATGTTGGAAAATACTACATCCGAGATGTTAAGTAGCCTTAGGTTAGGATATATAACGTTATAGACGTATATAATGTCCCCACCGAGACGTACGGGACGACACGACCAGGATTCTGTAAAACATTACCAGCGAGTGGCTAGATGGGTTAGGTTAGGTTATGTTACGTTATAGACGTATATAATGTTCCCACCGAGAAGTGGGGCCGACCCGCCAGGAATGTTTGTAAATACTACATACGAGATGTTCGGTTGCCTTAGGTTAGGATATATAACGTTATAGACGCATATATTGTGCCCACCGAAAAGTAGGGGCCGACCCGCCAGGAATGTTGGAAAATACTACATCCGAGATGTTAAGTTGCCTTAGGTTAGGATATATAACGTTATAGACGTATATAATGTCCCCACCGAGAAGTACGGGACGACACGACCAGGATTCTGTAAAACATTACCAGCGCGGGGCTAGATGGGTTCGGTTAGGTTATATTACGTTATAGACGTATATAATGTTCCCACCGAGAAGTGGGGCCGACCCGCCAGGAATGTGGTGAAATACTACATTCGAGACGTTAGGTTCCCTTAGGTTAGGATATATACCGCTATAGACGTATATAATGTCCCCACCGAGAAGTACGGGACGATACGACCAGGATTCTGTAAAACATTACCATTGAGGGTCAAGATGGGTTAGGTTAGGTTATATTACGTTATAGACGTATATAATGTTCCCACCGAGAAGTGGGGCCGACCCGCCAGGAATGTGGTGAAATACTACATTCGAGACGTTAGGTTCCCTTAGGTTAGGATATATATCGCTATAGACGTATATAATGTCCCCACCGAGAAGTACGGGACGATACGACCAGGATTCTGTAAAACATTATCATTGAGGGTCAAGATGGGTTAGGTTAGGTTATATTACGTTATAGACGTATATAATATTCCCACCGAGAAGTGGGGCCGACCCGCCAGGAATGTTGTGAAATACTACATTCGGGATCTTAGGTTGCCTTATGGTAATATATACAACGTTGTAGACGTATAGAATGTCCCCACCGAGAAGTACCGCCCGACACGACCGGGATTCTGTAAAACATTAAAACCGAGTGGCAAGATGGGTTATGTTATGTTGTATTACGATATGGACGTATATATTGTTACCACCGAGAATTAGGGGCCGACCCGCCTGGAATGTTGTAAAATACTACATTCGAGATGTTAAGTTGCCTTAGGTAAGGATATATAACGTTATAGACGTATATAATGTCCCCACCGAGAAGTACGGGACGACACGACCGGGATTCTGTAAAACACTACCAGCGAGGGGCTAGATGGGTTAGGATAGGTTATATTACGTTATAGACGTAATAATGTTCCCACCGGGAAGTAGGGGCCGACCAGCCAGGAATGTTGGAAAATACTACATCTAAGATGTTAAGTTGCCTTAGGTTAGAGGATATAACGTTATAGACGTATATAATGTCCACACCGAGAAGTGGGGCCGGCCCGCCAGGAATGTTGTGAAATACTACGTTCGATATGTTAGGTTGCCTTCAGTTAGGATATATAACGTTATAGACGCATATACTGTACCCACGGAGACGTACGGGACGACACGAACGGGATTCTGTAAAACACTACCAGCAAGGTGCTAGATGGGTTAGGTTAGGTTATATTACGTTATAGACGTATATAATGTTCCCACCGAGAAGTGGGGCCGACCCGCCAGGAATGTGGTGAAATACTACATTCGAGACGTTAGGGGTTCCCTTAGGTTGGGATATATAACGTTATAGACGTATATAATGTCCCCACCGAGAAGTACGGGACGACCCGCCAGGAATGTTGGAAAATACTACATCCGATATGTTAAGTTGCCTTAGGTTAGGATATATAACGTTATAGACGTATATAATGTCCCCACCGAGAAGTACGGGACGATACGACCAGGATTCTGTAAAACATGACCAGCGAGGGGCTAGATGGGTTAGGTTAGGTTATATTACGTTATAGACGTATATAATTTCCCCACCGAGAAGTGGGGCCGACCCGCCAGGAATGTTGTGAAATACTACATTCGGGATGTTAGGTTGCCTTATGGTAATATATACAACGTTGTAGACGTATAGAATGTCCCCACCGAGAAGTACCGCCCGACACGACCGGGATTCTGTAAAACATTATCACCGAGTGGCAAGATGGGTTATGTTATGTTGTATTACGATATAGACGTATATATTGTTACCACCGAGAATTAGGGGCCGACCCGCCTGGAATGTTGTAAAATACTACATTCGAGATGTTAAGTTGCCTTAGGTAAGGATATATAACGTTATAGACGTATATAATGTCCCCACCGAGAAGTACGGGACGACACGACCAGGATTCTGTAAAACATTAGCACCGAGGGGCAAGATGGGTTAGGTTAGGTTATAATACGATTTAGACGTATATAATGTGCCCACCGAGAAGTAGGGGCCGACCCGCCAGGAATGTTGGAAAGTACTACATCCGAGATGTTAAGTTGCCTGAGGTTAGGATATATAACGTTATAGACGTATATAATGTCCCCACCGAGAAGTACGGTACGACACGACCAGGGTTCTGTAAAACATTACCAGCGCGGGGCTAGATGGGTTAGGTTAGATTATATTACGTTATAGACGTATATAATGTTCCCACCGAGAAGTGGGGCCGACCCGCCAGGAATGTGGTGAAATACTACATTCGAGACGTTAGGTTGCCTTAGGTTAGGATATATAACGTTATAGACGCATATACTGTACACACGGAGGCGTACGGGACGACACGAACGGGATTCTGTAAAACACTACCAGCAAGGTGCTAGATGGGTTAGGTTAGGTTATATTACGATATAGACGTATATAATGTTCCCACCGAGAAGTGGGGCCGACCCGCCAGGAATGTTGTGAAATACTACTTTCGAGATGTTAGGTTGCCTTTTGGTAATATATACATCGTTATAGACGTATAGAATGACCCCACCGAGAAGTACGGCCCGACACGACCAGGATTCTGCAAAACATTACCAGCGCGGGGCTAGATGGGTTATGTTAGGTTATATTACGTTGTAGACGTATATAATGTTCCCACCGAGAAGTGGGGCCGACCCGCCAGGAATGTGGTGAAATACTACATTCGAGACGTTAGGTTCCCTTAGGTTGGGATATATAACGTTATAGACGTATATAATGTCCCCACCGAGAAGTACGGGACGACACGACCAGGATTCTGTAAAACATTACCACCGAGGGGCAAGATGGGTTATGTTATGTTATATTACGATATAGACGTATATATGGTTCCCACCGAGAATTAGGGGCCGACCCGAGTGGAATGTTGTAAAATACCATTTGAGATGTTAAGTTGCCTTAGGTTAGGATATATAACGTTATGGACGTATATAATATCCCCACCGAGAAGTACGGGACGACACGACCAGGATTCTGTAAAACATTAGCACCGACGGGCAAGATGGGTTAGGTTAGGTTATATTACGCTATAGACGTAATAATGTTCCCACCGAGAAGTGGGGCCGACACGCCAGGAATGTTGTTAAATACTACATTCGAGATGTTCGGTTGCCTTAGGTTAGGATATATAACGTTATAGACGCATATAATGTGCCCACCGAGAAGTAGGGGCCGACCCGCCAGGAATGTTGGAAAATACTACATCCGAGATGTTAAGTTGCCTTAGGTTAGAGGATATAACGTTATAGACGTATATAATGTCCCCACCGAGAAGTACGGGACGACACGACCAGGATTCTGTAAAACATTACCAGCGAGGGGCTAGAAGATGGGTTAGGTTACGTTATATTACGTTATAGACGTATATAATGTTCCCACCGAGAAGTGCGGCCGACCCGCCAGGAATGTTGTGTAATACTACATTCGAGATGTTAGGTTACCTTATGGTAATATATATAACGTTATAGACGTATAGAATGTCCCCACCGAGAAGTACCGCCCGACACGACCGGGATTCTGTAAAACATTATCACCGAGGGGCAAGATGGGTTATGTTATGTTATATTACGATATAGACGTATATATTGTTCCCACCGAGAATTAGGGGCCGACCCGAGTGGAATGTTGTAAAATACCATTTGAGATGTTAAGTTGCCTTAGGTTAGGATATATAACGTTATAGACGTATATAATATCCCCACCGAGAAGTACGGGACGACACGACCAGGATTCTGTAAAACATTAGCACCGAGGGGCAAGATGGGTTAGGTTATGTTGTATTACGATATAGACGTATATATTGTTCCCACCGAGATGTAGGGGCCGACCCGGCAGGAATTTTGGAAAATACTACATCCGAGATGTTAAGTAGCCTTAGGTTAGGATATATAACGTTATAGACGTATATAATGTCCCCACCGAGACGTACGGGACGACACGACCAGGATTCTGTAAAACATTACCAGCGAGTGGCTAGATGGGTTAGGTTAGGTTATGTTACGTTATAGACGTATATAATGTTCCCACCGAGAAGTGGGGCCGACCCGCCAGGAATGTTGTTAAATACTACATACGAGATGTTCGGTTACCTTAGGTTAGGATATATAACGTTATAGACGCTTATATTGTGCCCACCGAAAAGTAGGGGCCGACCCGCCAGGAATGTTGGAAAATACTACATCCGAGATGTTAAGTTGCCTTAGGTTAGGATATATAACGTTATAGACGTATATAATGTCCCCACCGAGGAGTACGGGACGACACGACCAGGATTCTGTAAAACATTACCAGCGCGGGGCTAGATGGGTTAGGTTAGGTTATATTACGTTATAGACGTATATAATGTTCCCACCGAGAAGTGGGGCCGACCCGCCAGGAATGTGGTGAAATACTACATTCGAGACGTTAGGTTCCCTTAGGTTAGGATATATAACGTTATAGACGTATATAATGTCCCCACCGAGAAGTACGGGACGACACGACCAGGATTCTGTAAAACATTACCATTGAGGGTCAAGATGGGTTAGGTTAGGTTATATTACGTTATAGACGTATATAATGTTCCCACCGAGAAGTGGGGCCGGCCCGCCAGGACTGTTGTGAAATACTACATTCGAGATGTTAGGTTGCCTTAGGTTAGGATATATAACGTTATAGACGCATATAATGTCCCCACCGAGAAGTGGGGCCGGCCCGCCAGGAATGTTGTGAAATACTACATTCGATATGTTAGGTTGCCTTAAGTTAGGATATATAACGTTATAGACGCATATACTGTACCCACGGAGACGTACGGGACGACACGAACGGGATTCTGTAAAACACTACCAGCAAGGTGCTAGATGGGTTAGGTTAGGTTATATTACGATATAGACGTATATAATGTCCCCACCGAGAAGTACGGGACGACACGACCGGGATTCTGTAAAATACTACCAGCGAGGGGCTAGATGGGTTAGGTTAGGTTATATTACGTTATAGACGTATATAATGTTCCCACCGAGAAGTGGGGCCGACCCGCCAGGAATGTTGTGAAATACTACATTCGAGACGTTAGGTTCCCTTAGGTTAGGATATATAACGTTATAGACGCACATAATGTCCCCACCGAGAAGTACGAGCCGACACATCAGGGATTCTGTAAAACATTACCAACGAGGAGCTAGATGGGTTTGGTTAGGTTATATTACGTTATAGACGTATATAATTTCCCCACCAAGAAGTGGGGCCGACCCGCCAGGAATGATGTGAAATACTACATTAGGGATGTTAGGTTGCCTTATGGTAATATATACAACGTTGTAGACGTATAGAATGTCCCCACCGAGAAGTACCGCCCGACACGACCGGGATTCTGTAAAACATTATCACCGAGGGGCAAGATGGGTTATGTTATGTTGTATGACGATATAGACGTATATATTGTTACCACCGAGAATTAGGGGCCGACCCGCCTGGAATGTTGTAAAATACTACATTCGAGATGTTAAGTTGCCTTAGGTAAGGATATATAACGTTATAGACGTATATAATGTCCCCACCGAGAAGTACGGGACGACACGCCCAGGATTCTGTAAAACATTACCAGCGAGGTGCTAGATGGGTTAGGTTAGGTTATATTACGATTTAGACGTATGTAATGTGCCCACCGAGAAGTAGGGGCCGACCCGCCAGGAATGTTGGAAAGTACTACATCCGAGATGTTAAGTTGCCTGAGGTTAGGATATATAACGTTATAGACGTATATAATGTCCCCACCGAGAAGTACGGTACGACACGACCAGGGTTCTGTAAAACATTACCACCGAGGGGCAAGATGGGTTATGTTATGTTATATTACGATATAGACGTATATATGGTTCCCACCGAGAATTAGGGGCCGACCCGAGTGGAATGTTGTAAAATACCATTTGAGATGTTAAGTTGCCTTAGGTTAGGATATATAACGTTATAGACGTATATAATATCCCCACCGAGAAGTACGGGACGACACGACCAGGATTCTGTAAAACATTAGCACCGAGGGGCAAGATGGGTTAGGTTAGGTTATATTACGCTATAGACGTAATAATGTTCCCACCGAGAAGTGGGGCCGACCCGCCAGGAATGTTGTTAAATACTACATTCGAGATGTTCGGTTGCCTTAGGTTAGGATATATAACGTTATAGACGCATATAATGTGCCCACCGAGAAGTAGGGGCCGACCCGCCAGGAATGTTGGAAAATACTACATCCGAGATGTTAAGTTGCCTTAGGTTAGAGGATATAACGTTATAGACGTATATAATGTCCACACCGAGAAGTACGGGCCGAAACGTCCGGGATTTTGTAAAGCATTATCACCGAGGGGCAAGATGGATTAGGTTAGGTTATATTACGTTATAGACGTATATAATATTCCCACCGAGAAGTGGGGCCGACCCGCCAGGAATGTTGTGAAATACTACATTCGAGACGTTAGGTTCCCTTAGGTTAGGATATATAACGTTATAGACGTATATAATGTCCCCACCGAGAAGTACGGGACGACACGACCAGGATTCTGTAAAACATTACCAGCGAGGGGCTAGAAGATGGGTTAGGTTAGGTTATATTACGTTATAGACGTATATAATGCTCCCACCGAGAAGTGCGGCCGACCCGCCAGGAATGTTGTGTAATACTACATTCGAGATGTTAGGTTACCTTATGGTAATATATACAACGTTATAGACGTATGGAATGTCCCCACCGAGAAGTACCGACCGACACGACCGGGATTCTGTAAAACATTATCACCGAGGGGCAAGATGGGTTATGTTATGTTATATTACGATATAGACGTATATATTGTTCCCACCGAGAATTAGGGGCCGACCCGCCAGGAATGTTGTTAAATACTACATACGAGATGTTCGGTTGCCTTAGGTTAGGATATATAACGTTATAGACGCATATATTGTGCCCACCGAAAAGTAGGGGCCGAACCGCCAGGAATGTTGGAAAATACTACATCCGAGATGTTAAGTTGCCTTAGGTTAGGATATATAACGTTATAGACGTATATAATGTCCCCACCGAGGAGTACGGGACGACACGACCAGGATTCTGTAAAACATTACCAGCGCGGGGCTAGATGGGTTAGGTTAGGTTATATTACGTTATAGACGTATATAATGTTCCCACCGAGAAGTGGGGCCGACCCGCCAGGAATGTGGTGAAATACTACATTCGAGACGTTAGGTTCCCTTAGGTTAGGATATATAACTTTATAGACGTATATAATGTCCCCACCGAGAAGTACGGGACGACACGACCAGGATTCTGTAAAACATTACCATTGAGGGTCAAGATGGGTTAGGTTAGGTTATATTACGTTATAGACGTATATAATGTTCCCACCGAGAAGTGGGGCCGATCCGCCACGAATGTTGTGAAATACTACATTCGAGACGTTAGGTTGCCTTAGGTTAGGATATATAACGTTATAGACGCATATAATGTCCCCACCGAGAAGTACGAGCCGACACATCAGGGATTCTGTAAAACATTACCAGCGAGGGTCTAGATGGGTTAGGGTAGGTTTTATTACGTTATAGACGTATACAATGCCCCACCGAGAAGTGGGGCCGGCCCGCCAGGACTGTTGTGAAATACTACATTCGAGATGTTAGGTTGCCTTAGGTTAGGATATATAACGTTATAGACGCATATAATGTCCCCACCGAGAAGTGGGGCCGGCCCGCCAGGAATGTTGTGAAATACTACATTCGATATGTTAGGTTGCCTTAAGTTAGGATATATAACGTTATAGACGCATATACTGTACCCACGGAGACGTACGGGACGACACGAACGGGATTCTGTAAAACACTACCAGCGAGGGGCTAGATGGGTTAGGTTAGGTTATATTACGTTATAGACGTATATAATGTTCCCACCGAGAAGTGGGGCCGACCCGCCAGGAATGTTGTGAAATACTACATTCGAGACGTTAGGTTCCCATAGGTTAGGATATATAACGTTATAGACGCACATAATGTCCCCACCGAGAGGTACGAGCCGACACATCAGGGATTCTGTAAAACATTACCAACGAGGAGCTAGATGGGTTTGGTTAGGTTATATTACGTTATAGACGTATATAATTTCCCCACCGAGAAGTGGGGCCGACCCGCCAGGAATGTTGTGAAATACTACATTAGGGATGTTAGGTTGCCTTATGGTAATATATACAACGTTGTAGACGTATAGAATGTCCCCACCGAGAAGTACCGCCCGACACGACCGGGATTCTGTAAAACATTACCAGCGAGAGTCTGGATGGGTTATGTTATGTTGTATTACGATATAGACGTATATATTGTTACCACCGAGAATTAGGGGCCGACCCGCCTGGAATGTTGTAAAATACTACATTCGAGATGTTAAGTTGCCTTAGGTAAGGATATATAACGTTATAGACGTATATAATGTCCCCACCGAGAAGTACGGGACGACACGCCCAGGATTCTGTAAAACATTACCAGCGAGGTGCTAGATGGGTTAGGTTAGGTTATATTACGATTTAGACGTATGTAATGTGCCCACCGAGAAGTAGGGGCCGACCCGCCAGGAATGTTGGAAAGTACTACATCCGAGATGTTAAGTTGCCTGAGGTTAGGATATATAACGTTATAGACGTATATAATGTCCCCACCGAGAAGTACGGTACGACACGACCAGGGTTCTGTAAAACATTACCAGCGCGGGGCTAGATGGGTTAGGTTACATTATATTACGTTATAGACGTATATAATGTTCCCACCGAGAAGTGGGGCCGACCCGCCAGGAATGTGGTGAAATACTACATTCGAGACGTTAGGTTGCCTTAGGTTAGGATATATAACGTTATAGACGCATATACTGTACACACGGAGGCGTACGGGACGACACGAACGGGATTCTGTAAAACACTACCAGCAAGGTGCTAGATGGGTTAGGTTAGGTTATATTACGATATAGACGTATATAATGTTCCCACCGAGAAGTGGGGCCGACCCGCCAGGAATGTTGTGAAATACTACATTCGAGACGTTAGGTTGCCTTAGGTTAGGATATATAACGTTATAGACGCATATAATGTCCCCACCGAGAAGTACGAGCCGACACATCAGGGATTCTGTAAAACATTACCAGCGAGGGTCTAGATGGGTTAGGGTAGGTTTTATTACGTTATAGACGTATACAATGCCCCACCGAGAAGTGGAGCCGGCCCGCCAGGACTGTTGTGAAATACTACATTCGAGATGTTAGGTTGCCTTAGGTTAGGATATATAACGTTATAGACGCATATAATGTCCCCACCGAGAAGTACGGTCCGACACGAACGGGATTCTGTAAAACATTACCAGCGAGGCTCTGGATGGGTTAGGTTAGGTTATATTACGATATAGACGTATATAATGTGCCCACCGAGATGTAGGGGCCGAAACGGCAGGTATGTTGGAAAATACTACATCCGAGATGTTAAGTTGCCTTAGGTTAGGATATATAACGTTAAGGACGTATATAATGTCCCCACCGAGAAGTACGGGACGACACGACCAGGATTCTGTAAAACGTTACCAGCGAGGGGCTAGATGGGTTAGGTTAGGTTATATTACGTTATAGACGTATATAATGTTCCTACCGAGAAGTGGGGCCGACCCGCCAGGAATGTTGTGAAATACTACATTCCAGATGTTAGGTTGCCTTAGGTTAGGATATATAACGTTATAGACGCATATAATGTGCCCACCGAGAAGTAGGGGCCGACCCGCCAGGAATGTTGGAAAGTACTACTACCGAGATGTTAAGTTGCCTTAGGTTAGGATATATAACGTTATAGACGTATATAATGTCCCCACCGAGAAGTACGGGACGACACGACCAGGATTCTGTAAAACATTACCAGCGAGGGGCTAGATGGGTTAGGTTAGGTTATATTACGTTATATACGTATATAATGTTCCCACCGAGAAGTGGGGCCGACCCGCCAGGAATGTTGTGAAATACTACATTCGAGATGTTAGGTTGCCTTATGTTAGGATATATAACGTTATAGACGCATATATTGTCCCCACGGAGAGGTACGGGACGACACGAACGGGATTCCGTAAAACACTACCAGCAAGGAGCTAGATGGGTTAGCTTAGGTTATATTACGATATAGACGTATATAATGTCCACACCGAGAAGTGGGGCCGACGCGCCAGGAATGTTGTGAAATACTACATTCGAGATGTTAGGATACCTTATGGTAACATATACAACGTTATAGACGTATAGAATGTCCCCACCGAGAAGTACCGCCCGACACGACCGGGATTCTGTAAAACATTATCACCGAGGGGCAAGATGGGTTATGTTATGTTATATTACGATATAGACGTATATATTGTTCCCACCGAGAATTAGGGGCCGACCCGCCTGGAATGTTGTAAAATACCATTTGAGATGTTAAGTTGCCTTAGGTTAGGATATATAACGTTATAGACGTATATAATATCCCCACCGAGAAGTACGGGACGACACGACCAGGATTCTGTAAAACATTAGCACCGAGGGGCAAGGTGGGTTAGGTTAGGTTATATTACGTTATAGACGTAATAATGTTCCCACCGGGAAGTAGGGGACGACCAGCCAGGAATGTTGGAAAATACTACATCTAAGATGTTAAGTTGCCTTAGGTTAGAGGATATAACGTTATAGACGTATATAATGTCCACACCGAGAAGTACGGGCCGATACGTCCGGGATTTTGTAAAGCATTATAACGGAGGGCCAAGATGGATTAGGTTAGGTTATATTACGATATAAACGAATATAATGTGCCCACCGAGATGTAGGGGCCGACCCGGCAGGAATGTTGGAAAATAGTACATTCGAGATGTTAGGTTGCTTTAGGTTAGGACATACAATGTTATAGACGCATATAATGTCCCCACCGAGAAGTACGAGCCGACACTACAGGGATTCTGTAGAACATTACAATCGACGGGCTAGATGGGTTAGGTTAGGTTATATTACGTTATAGACGCAAGTAATGTTCCCACCAAGAAGTGGGGCCGACCCACCAGGAATGTAGTGAAACACTACATTCGAGATGCTAGGTTGCCTTATGGTAATATATACAGCGCTATAGACGTATAGAATGTCCCCACCGAGAAGTACGCCCTGACACGTCCGGGATTCTGTAAAACATTATCTCCGAGGAGCAAGATGGGTTATGTTATGTTATATTACGATACAGACGAATATAATGTGCCCACCGAGATGTAGGGGCCGACCCGGCAGGAATGTTGGAAAATACTACATCCGAGATGTTAAGTTGCCTTAGGTTAGGATATATAACGTTATAGACGTATATAATGTCCCCACCGAGAAGTACGGTACGACACGACCAGGATTCTGTAAAACATTACCAGCGCGGGGCTAGATGGGTTAGGTTAGATTATATTACGTTATAGACGTATATAATGTTCCCACCGAGAAGTGGGGCCGACCCGCCAGGAATGTGGTGAAATACTACATTCGAGACGTTAGGTTCCCCTAGGTTAGTATATATAACGTTATAGACGTATATAATGTCCCCACCGAGAAGTACGGGACGACACGACCAGGATTCTGTAAAACATTACCACCGAGGGGCAAGATGGGTTATGTTATGTTATATTACGATATAGACGTATATATGGTTCCCACCGAGAATTAGGGGCCGACCCGAGTGGAATGTTGTAGAATACCATTTGAGATGTTAAGTTGCCTTAGGTTAGAATATATATCGTTATAGACGTATATAATGTCCCCACCGAGAAGTACGGTCCGACACGAACGGGATTCTGTAAAACATTACCAGCGAGGCTCTGGATGGGTTAGGTTAGGTTATATTACGATATAGACGTATATAATGTGCCCACCGAGATGTAGGGGCCGAAACGGCAGGTATGTCGGAAAATACTACATCCGAGATGTTAAGTTGCCTTAGGTTAGGATATATAACGTTATAGACGCACATAATGTCCCCACCGAGAAGTACGAGCCGACACATCAGGGATTCTGTAAAACATTACCAACGAGGAGCTAGATGGGTTTGGTTAGGTTATATTACGTTATAGACGTATATAATTTCCCCACCGAGAAGTGGGGCCGACCCGCCAGGAATGTTGTGAAATACTACATTCGGGATGTTAGGTTGCCTTATGGTAATATATACAACGTTGTAGACGTATAGAATGTCCCCACCGAGAAGTACCGCCCGACACGACCGGGATTCTGTAAAACATTATCACCGAGTGGCAAGATGGGTTATGTTATGTTGTATTACGATATAGACGTATATATTGTTACCACCGAGAATTAGGGGCCCACCCGCCTGGAATGTTGTAAAATACTACATTCGAGATGTTAAGTTGCCTTAGGTAAGGATATATAACGTTATAGACGTATATAATGTCCCCACCGAGAAGTACGGGACGACACGACCAGGATTCTGTAAAACATTACCAGCGAGGTGCTAGATGGGTTAGGTTAGGTTATATTACGATTTAGACGTATATAATGTGCCCACCGAGAAGTAGGGGCCGACCCGCCAGGAATGTTGGAAAGTACTACATCCGAGATGTTAAGTTGCCTGAGGTTAGGATATATAACGTTATAGACGTATATAATGTCCCCACCGAGAAGTACGGTACGACACGACCAGGGTTCTGTAAAACATTACCAGCGCGGGGCTAGATGGGTTAGGTTAGATTATATTACGTTATAGACGTATATAATGTTCCCACCGAGAAGTGGGGCCGACACGCCAAGAATGTGGTGAAATACTACATTCGAGACGTTAGGTTGCCTTAGGTTAGGATATATAACGTTATAGACGCATATACTGTACACACGGAGGCGTACGGGACGACACGAACGGGATTCTGTAAAACACTACCAGCAAGGTGCTAGATGGGTTAGGTTAGGTTATATTACGATATAGACGTATATAATGTTCCCACCGAGAAGTGGGTCCGACCCGCCAGGAATGTGGTGAAATACTACATTCGAGACGTTAGGTTCCCTTAGGTTGGGATATATAACGTTATAGACGTATATAATGTCCCCACCGAGAAGTACGGGACGACACGACCAGGATTCTGTAAAACATTACCACCGAGGGGCAAGATGGGTTATGTTATGTTATATTACGATATAGACGTATATATGGTTCCCACCGAGAATTAGGGGCCGACCCGAGTGGAATGTTGTAAAATACCATTTGAGATGTTAAGTTGCCTTAGGTTAGGATATATAACGTTATAGACGTATATAATGTCCCCACCGAGAAGTACGGTCCGACACGAACGGGATTCTGTAAAACATTACCAGCGAGGCTCTGGATGGGTTAGGTTAGGTTATATTACGATATAGACGTATATAATGTGCCCACCGAGATGTAGGGGCCGAAACGGCAGGTATGTTGGAAAATACTACATCCGAGATGTTAAGTTGCCTTAGGTTAGGATATATAACGTTAAGGACGTATATAATGTCCCCACCGAGAAGTACGGGACGACACGACCAGGATTCTGTAAAACGTTACCAGCGAGGGGCTAGATGGGTTAGGTTAGGTTATATTACGTTATAGACGTATATAATGTTCCTACCGAGAAGTGGGGCCGACCCGCCAGGAATGTTGTGAAATACTACATTCCAGATGTTAGGTTGCCTTAGGTTAGGATATATAACGTTATAGACGCATATATTGTCCCCACGGAGAGGTACGGGACGACACGAACGGGATTCCGTAAAACACTACCAGCAAGGAGCTAGATGGGTTAGCTTAGGTTATATTACGATATAGACGTATATAATGTCCACAACGAGAAGTGGGGCCGACGCGCCAGGAATGTTGTGAAATACTACATTCGAGATGTTAGGATACCTTATGGTAACATATACAACGTTATAGACGTATAGAATGTCCCCACCGAGAAGTACCGCCCGACACGACCGGGATTCTGTAAAACATTATCACCGAGGGGCAAGATGTGTTATGTTATGTTATATTACGATATAGACGTATATATTGTTCCCACCGAGAATTAGGGGCCGACCCGCCTGGAATGTTGTAAAATACCATTTGAGATGTTAAGTTGCCTTAGATTAGGATATATAACGTTATAGACGTATATAATATCCCCACCGAGAAGTACGGGACGACACGACCAGGATTCTGTAAAACATTAGCACCGAGGGGCAAGGTGGGTTAGGTTAGGTTATATTACGTTATAGACGTAATAATGTTCCCACCGGGAAGTAGGGGACGACCAACCAGGAATGTTGGAAAATACTACATCTAAGGCGTTAAGTTGCCTTAGGTTAGGATATATAACGTGATAGACGTATATAATGTCCCCACCGTGAAGTACGGGACGACACGACCTGGATTCTGTAAAACATTACCAGCGAGGGGCTAGATGGGATAGGTTAGGTTATATTACGTTATAGACGTATATAATGTTCCCACCGAGAAGTGGGGCCGACCAGCCATGAATGTTGTGAAATACTACATTCGAGATGTTGGGTTGCCTTAGGTTAGGATATACAACGTTATACACGCATATAATGTCCCAACCGAGACGTACGGGACGACACGAACGGGATTCTGTGAAACATTACCAGCGAGGGCCAAGATGGGTTAAGTTAGGTTATATTACGTTATAGACGTATATAATGTTCCCACCGAGAAGTGGGGCCGACCCGCCAGGAATGTTGTAAAATACTACATTCGAGATGTTACGTTCCCTTAGGTTAGGATATATAACGTTATAGACGTATATAATGTCCCCACCGAGAAGTACGGTCCGACACGAACGGGATTCTGTAAAACATTACCAGCGAGGCTCTGGATGGGTTAGGTTAGGTTATATTACGATATAGACGTATATAATGTGCCCACCGAGATGTAGGGGCCCAACCGGTAGGTATGTTGGAAAATACTACATCCGAGATGTTAAGTTGCCTTAGGTTAGGATATATAACGTTAAGGACGTATATAATGTCCCCACCGAGAAGTACGGGACGACACGACCAGGATTCTGTAAAACGTTACCAGCGAGGGGCTAGATGGGTTAGGTTAGGTTATATTACGTTATAGACGTATATAATGTTCCTACCGAGAAGTGGGGCCGACCCGCCAGGAATGTTGTGAAATACTACATTCCAGATGTTAGGTTGCCTTAGGTTAGGATATATAACGTTATAGACGCATATAATGTGCCCACCGAGAAGTAGGGGCCGACCCGCCAGGAATGTTGGAAAGTACTACATCCGAGATGTTAAGTTGCCTTAGGTAAGGATATATAACGTTATAGACGTATATAACGTCCCCACTGAGAAGTACGAGCCGACACTACAGGGATTCTGTAGAACATTACAAGCGACGGGCTAGATGGGTTAAGTTAGGTTATATTACGTTATAGACGTATATAATGTTCCCACCGAGAAGAGGGGCCCACCCGCCAGGAATGTTGTGAAATACTACATCCAAGATGTTAGGTTCCCTTAGGTTAGGATATATAACGTTATAGACGTATATAATGTCCCCACCGAGAAGTACGGTCCGACACGAACGGGAATCTGTAAAACATTACCAGCGAGGAGCTAGATGGGTTAGCTTAGGTTATATTACGATATAGACGTATATAATGGTCCCACCGAGAAGTGGGGCCGTCCCGCCAGGAATGTTGTGAAATACTACTTTCGAGATGTTAGGTTGCCTTTTGGTAATATATACAACGTCATAGACGTATAGAATGACCCCACCGAGAAGTACGGCCCGACAGGACCGGGATTCTGTAAAACATTATCACCGACGAGCAAGATGGATTATGTTATGTTATATTACGATATAGACGAATATAATGTGCCCACCGAGATGTAGGGGCCGACCCGGCAGGAATGTTGGAAAATACTACATTCGAGATGTTAGGTTGCCTTAGGTTAGGATATATAACGTGATAGACGCATATAATGTCCCCACTGAGAAGTACGAGCCGACACTACAGGGATTCTGTAGAACATTACAAGCGACGGGCTAGATGGGTTAGGTTAGGTTATATTACGTTATAGACGTATATAATGTTCCCACCGAGAAGAGGGGCCCACCCGCCAGGAATGTTGTGAAATACTACATCCGAGATCTTAGGTTCCCTTAGGTTAGGATATATAACGTTATAGACGTATATAATGTCCCCACGGAGAAGTACGGTCCGACACGAACGGGATTCTGTAAAACATTACCAGCGAGAGTCTGGATGGGTTAGGTTAGGTAATATTACGATATAGACGTATATAATGTGCCCACCGAGAAGTAGGGGCTGACCAGGCAGTAATGTTGCAAAATACTACATTCGAGATGTTAAGTTACCTTAGGTTAGGATATATAACGTTATAGACGTATATAATATCCCCACCGAGAAGTACGGGACGACACGACCAGGATTCTGTGAAACATTAGCACCGAGGGGCAAGATGGGTTAGGTTAGGTTATATTACGTTATAGACGTAATAATGTTCCCACCGGGAAGTAGGGGCCGACCAGCCAGGAATGTTGGAAAATACTACATCTAAGATGTTAAGTTGCCTTACGTTAGAGGATATAACGTTATAGACGTATATAATGTCCCCACCGAGAAGTGGGGCCGACCCGCCAGGAATGTTGTGAAATACTACATTCGAGATGTTAGGTTGCCTTATGGTACTATATACAAAGTTGTAGACGTAGAGAATGTCCCCACCGAGAAGTACCGCCCGACACGAACGGGATTCTGTAAAACATTAGCACCGAGGGTCAAGATGGGTTAGGTTAGGTTATATTACGTTATAGACGTAATAATGTTCCCACCGGGAAGTAGGGGCCGACCAGCCAGGCATGTTGGAAAATACTATATCTAAGATGTTAAGTTGCCTTAGGGTAGAGGATATAACGTTATAGACGTATATAATGTCCCCACCGAGAAGTACGAGACGACACGACCGGGATTCTGTAAAACATTAGCACCGAGGGGCAAGATGTGTTAGGTTAGGTTATATTACGTTATAGACGTAATAATGTTCCCACCGGGAAGTAGGGGCCGACCAGCCTGGAATGTTGTAAAATACTACATTCGAGATGTTAAGTTGCCTTAGGTAAGGATATATAACGTTATAGACGTATATAATGTACCCACCGAGAAGTACGGGACGACACGACCGGGATTCTGTAAAACACTACCAGCGAGGGGCTAGATGGGTTAGGTTACGTTATATTACGTTATAGACGTATATAATGTTCCCACCGAGAAGAGTGGCCCACCCGCCAGGAATGTTGTGAAATACTACATCCGAGATGTTAGGTTCTCTTAGGTTAGGATATATAACGTTATATACGTATATAATGTCCCCACCGAAATGTACGGTCCGACACGAACGGGAATCTGTAAAACATTACCAGCGAGGAGCTAGATGGGTTAGCTTAGGTTATATTACGATATAGACGTATATAATGTGCCCACCGAGAAGTAGGGGCTGACCAGGCAGTAATGTTGCAAAATACTAAATTCGAGATGTTAAGTTACCTTAGGTTAGGATATATAACGTTATAGACGTATATAATATCCCCACCAAGAAGTACGGGACGACACGAACAGGATTCTGTAAAACATTAGCACCGAGGGGCAAGATGGGTTATGTTATGTTATATTACGTTATAGACGAATATAATGTGCCCACCGAGATGTACGGGCCGACCCGGCAGGAATGTTGGAATATACTACATTCGAGATGTTAGGTTGCCTTAGGTTAGCATATATAACGTTATAGACGCATATAATGTCTCCACCGAGAAGTACGAGCCGACACTACAGGGATTCTGTAGAACATTACAAGCCGCGGGCTAGATGGGTTAGGTTAGGTTATATTACGTTATAGACGTAAGTAATGTTCCCACCAAGAAGTGGGGCCGACCCTCCAGGAATGTAGTGAAATACTACATTCGACATGTTAGGTTGCCTTATGGTAATATATACAACGTTATAGAGGTATAGAATGTCCCCACCGAGAAGTACGGCCAGACACGACCGGGATTCTGTAAAACATTATCACCGAGGAGCAAGATGGGTTATGTTATGTTATATTACGATATAGACGTTTATAATGTGCCCACCGAGATGTAGGGGCCGACACGCCTGGAATGTTGTAAAATACTACATCCGAGATGCTAGGTTCCCTTAGGTTAGTATATATAACGTTATAGACGTATATAATGTCCCCACCGAGAAGTACGGGACGACACGACCGGGATTCTGTAAAACACTACCAGCGAGGGGCTAGATGGGTTAGGTTACGTTATATTACGTTATAGACGTATATAATGTTCCCACCGAGAAGTACGGCCCGACACGTCCGGGATTCTGTAAAACATTATCACCGAGGAGCAAGATGGGTTATGTTACGTTATATTACGATATAGACGAATATAATGTTCCCACCGAGATGTAGGGGCCGACCGGCAGGAATGTTGGAAAATACTACATCCGAGATGTTCAGTTGCCTTAGGTTAGGATATATAACGTTATAGACGTATATAATGTCCCCACCGAGAAGTACGGGACGACACGACCAGGATTCTGTAAAACATTACCATCGAGTGGCTAGATGGGTTAGGTTAGGTTATATTACGTTATAGACGTATATAATGTTCCCACCGAGAAGTGGGGCCGACCCGCCAAGAATGTTGTTAAATACTACATTCGAGATGTTCGGTTGCCTTAGGTTAGGATATATAACGTTATAGACGCATATAATGTGCCCACCTAGAAGTAGGGGCCGACCCGCCAGGAATGTTGGAAAATACTACATCCGAGATGTTAAGTTGCCTTAGGTTAGAGGATATAACGTTATAGACGTATATAATGTCCACACCGAGAAGTACGGGCCGACACGTCCGGGAATTTTTAAAGCATTATCACCGAGGGGCAAGATGGATTAGGTTAGGTTATATTACGTTATAGACGTATATAATATTCCCACCGAGAAGTGGGGCCGACCCGCCAGGAATGTTATGAAATACTACATTCGAGATGTTAGGTTGCATTTTGGTAATATATACAACGTTATAGACGTATAGAATGTCCCCACCGAGACGTACGGGACGACACGAACGGGATTCTGTAAAACATTACCATCGAGGGTCTAGATGGGTTAGGTCAGGTTATATTACGATATAGACGTATATAATGTGCCCATCGAGAAGTAGTGGCCGACCCGCCAGGAATGTTGGAAGATACTACATCCGAGATGTTAGGTTCCGTTAGGTTAGGATATATAACGTTATAGACGTATATAATATCCCCACCGAGAAGTACGGGACGACACGACCAGGATTCTGTAAAACATTAGCACCGAGGGGCAAGGTGGGTTAGGTTAGGTTATATTACGTTATAGACGTAATAATGTTCCCACCGGGAAGTAGGGGACGACCAACCAGGAATGTTGGAAAATACTACATCTAAGGCGTTAAGTTGCCTTAGGTTAGGATATATAACGTGATAGACGTATATAATGTCCCCACCGTGAAGTACGGGACGACACGACCTGGATTCTGTAAAACATTACCAGCGAGGGGCTAGATGGGATAGGTTAGGTTATATTACGTTATAGACGTATATAATGTTCCCACCGAGAAGTGGGGCCGACCAGCCATGAATGTTGTGAAATACTACATTCGAGATGTTGGGTTGCCTTAGGTTAGGATATACAACGTTATACACGCATATAATGTCCCAACCGAGACGTACGGGACGACACGAACGGGATTCTGTGAAACATTACCAGCGAGGGCCAAGATGGGTTAAGTTAGGTTATATTACGTTATAGACGTATATAATGTTCCCACCGAGAAGTGGGGCCGACCCGCCAGGAATGTTGTAAAATACTACATTCGAGATGTTACGTTCCCTTAGGTTAGGATATATAACGTTATAGACGTATATAATGTCCCCACCGAGAAGTACGGTCCGACACGAACGGGATTCTGTAAAACATTACCAGCGAGGCTCTGGATGGGTTAGGTTAGGTTATATTACGATATAGACGTATATAATGTGCCCACCGAGATGTAGGGGCCCAACCGGTAGGTATGTTGGAAAATACTACATCCGAGATGTTAAGTTGCCTTAGGTTAGGATATATAACGTTAAGGACGTATATAATGTCCCCACCGAGAAGTACGGGACGACACGACCAGGATTCTGTAAAACGTTACCAGCGAGGGGCTAGATGGGTTAGGTTAGGTTATATTACGTTATAGACGTATATAATGTTCCTACCGAGAAGTGGGGCCGACCCGCCAGGAATGTTGTGAAATACTACATTCCAGATGTTAGGTTGCCTTAGGTTAGGATATATAACGTTATAGACGCATATAATGTGCCCACCGAGAAGTAGGGGCCGACCCGCCAGGAATGTTGGAAAGTACTACATCCGAGATGTTAAGTTGCCTTAGGTAAGGATATATAACGTTATAGACGTATATAACGTCCCCACTGAGAAGTACGAGCCGACACTACAGGGATTCTGTAGAACATTACAAGCGACGGGCTAGATGGGTTAAGTTAGGTTATATTACGTTATAGACGTATATAATGTTCCCACCGAGAAGAGGGGCCCACCCGCCAGGAATGTTGTGAAATACTACATCCAAGATGTTAGGTTCCCTTAGGTTAGGATATATAACGTTATAGACGTATATAATGTCCCCACCGAGAAGTACGGTCCGACACGAACGGGAATCTGTAAAACATTACCAGCGAGGAGCTAGATGGGTTAGCTTAGGTTATATTACGATATAGACGTATATAATGGTCCCACCGAGAAGTGGGGCCGTCCCGCCAGGAATGTTGTGAAATACTACTTTCGAGATGTTAGGTTGCCTTTTGGTAATATATACAACGTCATAGACGTATAGAATGACCCCACCGAGAAGTACGGCCCGACAGGACCGGGATTCTGTAAAACATTATCACCGACGAGCAAGATGGATTATGTTATGTTATATTACGATATAGACGAATATAATGTGCCCACCGAGATGTAGGGGCCGACCCGGCAGGAATGTTGGAAAATACTACATTCGAGATGTTAGGTTGCCTTAGGTTAGGATATATAACGTGATAGACGCATATAATGTCCCCACTGAGAAGTACGAGCCGACACTACAGGGATTCTGTAGAACATTACAAGCGACGGGCTAGATGGGTTAGGTTAGGTTATATTACGTTATAGACGTATATAATGTTCCCACCGAGAAGAGGGGCCCACCCGCCAGGAATGTTGTGAAATACTACATCCGAGATCTTAGGTTCCCTTAGGTTAGGATATATAACGTTATAGACGTATATAATGTCCCCACGGAGAAGTACGGTCCGACACGAACGGGATTCTGTAAAACATTACCAGCGAGAGTCTGGATGGGTTAGGTTAGGTAATATTACGATATAGACGTATATAATGTGCCCACCGAGAAGTAGGGGCTGACCAGGCAGTAATGTTGCAAAATACTACATTCGAGATGTTAAGTTACCTTAGGTTAGGATATATGACGTTATAGACGTATATAATATCCCCACCGAGAAGTACGGGACGACACGACCAGGATTCTGTGAAACATTAGCACCGAGGGGCAAGATGGGTTAGGTTAGGTTATATTACGTTATAGACGTAATAATGTTCCCACCGGGAAGTAGGGGCCGACCAGCCAGGAATGTTGGAAAATACTACATCTAAGATGTTAAGTTGCCTTACGTTAGAGGATATAACGTTATAGACGTATATAATGTCCCCACCGAGAAGTGGGGCCGACCCGCCAGGAATGTTGTGAAATACTACATTCGAGATGTTAGGTTGCCTTATGGTACTATATACAAAGTTGTAGACGTAGAGAATGTCCCCACCGAGAAGTACCGCCCGACACGAACGGGATTCTGTAAAACATTAGCACCGAGGGTCAAGATGGGTTAGGTTAGGTTATATTACGTTATAGACGTAATAATGTTCCCACCGGGAAGTAGGGGCCGACCAGCCAGGCATGTTGGAAAATACTATATCTAAGATGTTAAGTTGCCTTAGGGTAGAGGATATAACGTTATAGACGTATATAATGTCCCCACCGAGAAGTACGAGACGACACGACCGGGATTCTGTAAAACATTAGCACCGAGGGGCAAGATGTGTTAGGTTAGGTTATATTACGTTATAGACGTAATAATGTTCCCACCGGGAAGTAGGGGCCGACCAGCCTGGAATGTTGTAAAATACTACATTCGAGATGTTAAGTTGCCTTAGGTAAGGATATATAACGTTATAGACGTATATAATGTACCCACCGAGAAGTACGGGACGACACGACCGGGATTCTGTAAAACACTACCAGCGAGGGGCTAGATGGGTTAGGTTACGTTATATTACGTTATAGACGTATATAATGTTCCCACCGAGAAGAGTGGCCCACCCGCCAGGAATGTTGTGAAATACTACATCCGAGATGTTAGGTTCTCTTAGGTTAGGATATATAACGTTATATACGTATATAATGTCCCCACCGAAATGTACGGTCCGACACGAACGGGAATCTGTAAAACATTACCAGCGAGGAGCTAGATGGGTTAGCTTAGGTTATATTACGATATAGACGTATATAATGTGCCCACCGAGAAGTAGGGGCTGACCAGGCAGTAATGTTGCAAAATACTAAATTCGAGATGTTAAGTTACCTTAGGTTAGGATATATAACGTTATAGACGTATATAATATCCCCACCAAGAAGTACGGGACGACACGAACAGGATTCTGTAAAACATTAGCACCGAGGGGCAAGATGGGTTATGTTATGTTATATTACGTTATAGACGAATATAATGTGCCCACCGAGATGTACGGGCCGACCCGGCAGGAATGTTGGAATATACTACATTCGAGATGTTAGGTTGCCTTAGGTTAGCATATATAACGTTATAGACGCATATAATGTCTCCACCGAGAAGTACGAGCCGACACTACAGGGATTCTGTAGAACATTACAAGCCGCGGGCTAGATGGGTTAGGTTAGGTTATATTACGTTATAGACGTAAGTAATGTTCCCACCAAGAAGTGGGGCCGACCCTCCAGGAATGTAGTGAAATACTACATTCGACATGTTAGGTTGCCTTATGGTAATATATACAACGTTATAGAGGTATAGAATGTCCCCACCGAGAAGTACGGCCAGACACGACCGGGATTCTGTAAAACATTATCACCGAGGAGCAAGATGGGTTATGTTATGTTATATTACGATATAGACGTTTATAATGTGCCCACCGAGATGTAGGGGCCGACACGCCTGGAATGTTGTAAAATACTACATCCGAGATGCTAGGTTCCCTTAGGTTAGTATATATAACGTTATAGACGTATATAATGTCCCCACCGAGAAGTACGGCCCGACACGTCCGGGATTCTGTAAAACATTATCACCGAGGAGCAAGATGGGTTATGTTACGTTATATTACGATATAGACGAATATAATGTTCCCACCGAGATGTAGGGGCCGACCGGCAGGAATGTTGGAAAATACTACATCCGAGATGTTCAGTTGCCTTAGGTTAGGATATATAACGTTATAGACGTATATAATGTCCCCACCGAGAAGTACGGGACGACACGACCAGGATTCTGTAAAACATTACCATCGAGTGGCTAGATGGGTTAGGTTAGGTTATATTACGTTATAGACGTATTTAATGTTCCCACCGAGAAGTGGGGCCGACCCGCCAAGAATGTTGTTAAATACTACATTCGAGATGTTCGGTTGCCTTAGGTTAGGATATATAACGTTATAGACGCATATAATGTGCCCACCTAGAAGTAGGGGCCGACCCGCCAGGAATGTTGGAAAATACTACATCCGAGATGTTAAGTTGCCTTAGGTTAGAGGATATAACGTTATAGACGTATATAATGTCCACACCGAGAAGTACGGGCCGACACGTCCGGGAATTTTTAAAGCATTATCACCGAGGGGCAAGATGGATTAGGTTAGGTTATATTACGTTATAGACGTATATAATATTCCCACCGAGAAGTGGGGCCGACCCGCCAGGAATGTTATGAAATACTACATTCGAGATGTTAGGTTGCATTTTGGTAATATATACAACGTTATAGACGTATAGAATGTCCCCACCGAGACGTACGGGACGACACGAACGGGATTCTGTAAAACATTACCATCGAGGGTCTAGATGGGTTAGGTCAGGTTATATTACGATATAGACGTATATAATGTGCCCATCGAGAAGTAGTGGCCGACCCGCCAGGAATGTTGGAAGATACTACATCCGAGATGTTAGGTTCCGTTAGGTTAGGATATATAACGTTATGGACGTATATAATGTCCCCACCGAGAAGTACGGGGCGACACGACCAGGATTCTGTAAAGCATTAGCACCGAGGGGCAAGATGTGTTAGGTTAGGTTATATTACGTTATAGACGTAATAATGTTCCCACCGGGAAGTAGGGGCCGACCCGCCAGGAATGTTGTGAAATACTACAATCGAGATGTTAGGTTGCCTTATGGTAATATATACAACGTTATAGACGTATAGAATGTCCCCACCGAGAAGTACGGCCCGACAAGACCGGGATTCTGTAAAACATTATCACCGAGGAGCAAGATGGGTTATGTTATGTTATATTACGATATAGACGTTTATAATGTGCCCACCGACATGTAGGGGCCGACACGCCTGGAATGATGTAAAATACTACATTCGAGATTTTAAGTTGCATGAGGTTAGGATATATTACGTTATAGACGTATATAATGTTCCCACCGAGAAGAGGGGCCGACGCGCCAGGAATGTTGTGAAATACTACATCCGAGATGCTAGGTTCCCTTAGGTTAGTATATATAACGTTATAGACGTATATAATGTCCCCACCGAGAAGTGGGGCCGACCCGCCAGGAATGTTGTGAAATACTACATTCGAGATGTTAGGTTGCCTTATTGTAATATATACAACGTTGTAGACGTATAGAATGTCCCCACCGAGAAGTACCGCCCGACACGACCGGGATTCTGTAAAACATTACCTGCGAGGGTCTGGATGGGTTAGGTTAGGTTATATTACGATATAGACGTATATAATGTGCCCACCGAGAAGTAGGGCCTGACCAGGCAGTATTGTTGCAAAATACTACATTCGAGATGTTAAGTTGCCTTAGGTTAGGATATATAACGTTATGGACGTATATAATGTCCCCACCGAGAAGTACGGGACGACACGACCAGGATTCTGTAAAACATTACCAGCGAGTGGCTAGATGGGTTAGGTTAGGTTATATTACGTTATAGACGTATATAATGTTCCCACCGAGAAGTGGGGCCGACCCGCCAGGAATGTTGTTAAATACTACATTCGAGATGTTCGGTTGCCTTAGGTTAGGATATATAACGTTATAGACGCATATAATGTGCCCACCGAGAAGTAGGGGCCGACCCGCCAGGAATGTTGGAAAATACTACATCCGAGATGTTAAGTTGCCTTAGGTTAGAGGATATAACGTTATAGACGTATATAATGTCCACACCGAGAAGTACGGGCCGACACGTCCGGGATTTTGTAAAGCATTATCACCGAGGGGCAAGATGGATTAGGTTAGGTTATATTACGTTATAGACGTATATAATATTCCCACCGAGAAGTGGGGCCGACCCGCCAGGAATGTCGTTAAATACTACCTTCGAGATGTTCGGTTGCCTTTGGTTAGGATATATAACGTTAAGGACGCATATAATGTCCCCACCGAGACGTACGGGACGACACGTCCGGGATTTTGTAAAACATTACCAGCGAGTGGCTGGATGGGTTAGGTTAGGTTATATTACGTTATAGACGTATATAATGTCCCCAACGACAAGTGGGGCCGACCCGCCAGGAATGTTGTGAAATACTACATTCGAGATGTTAGGTTGCCTTTTGGTAATATATACAACGTTATAGACGTATATAATATCCCCACTTAGAAGTACGGGACGACGCGACCGGGATTCTGTAAAACATTACCAGCGAGGGTCTAGATGGGTTAGGTTAGGTTATAATACGATATAGACGTATATAATGTGCCCACCGAGAAGTAGGGGCTGACCAGGCAGTAATGTTGGAAAATACTACATCCGAGATGTTAAGTTGCCTTAGGTTAGGATATATAACGTTATGGACGTATATAATGTCCCCACCGAGAAGTACGGGGCGACACGACCAGGATTCTGTAAAGCATTATCTCCGAGGGGCAAGATGTGTTATGTTAGGTTATATTACGTTATAGACGTAATAATGTTCCCTCCGGGAAGTAGGGGCCGACCCGCCAGGAATGTTGTGAAATACTACAATCGAGATGTTAGGTTGCCTTATGGTAATATATACAACGTTATAGACGTATAGAATGTCCCCACCGAGAAGTACGGCCCGACAAGACCGGGATTCTGTAAAACATTATCACCGAGGAGCAAGATGGGTTATGTTATGTTATATTACGATATAGACGTTTATAATGTGCCCACCGAGATGTAGGGGCCGACACGCCTGGAATGATATAAAATACTACATTCGAGATTTTAAGTTGCATGAGGTTAGGATATATAACGTTATGGACGTATATAATGTCCCCACCGAGAAGTACGGGGCGACACGACCAGGATTCTGTAAAGCATTATCTCCGAGGGGCAAGATGTGTTAGGTTAGGTTATATTACGTTATAGACGTAATAATGTTCCCTCCGGGAAGTAGGGGCCGACCCGCCAGGAATGTTGTGAAATACTACAATCGAGATGTTAGGTTGCCTTATGGTAATATATACAACGTTATAGACGTATAGAATGTCCCCACCGAGAAGTACGGCCCGACAAGACCGGGATTCTGTAAAACATTATCACCGAGGAGCAAGATGGGTTATGTTATGTTATATTACGATATAGACGTTTATAATGTGCGCACCGAGATGTAGGGGCCGACACGCCTGGAATGATGTAAAATACTACATTCGAGATTTTAAGTTGCATGAGGTTAGGATATATTACGTTATAGACGTATATAATGTTCCCACCGAGAAGAGGGGCCGACCGGCCAGGAATGTTGTTAAATACTACATTCGAGATGTTCGGTTGCGTTAGGTTAGGATATATAACGTTATAGACGTTTATAATGTGCCCACCGAGATGTAGGGGCCGACACGCCTGGAATGATATAAAATACTACATTCGAGATTTTAAGTTGCATGAGGTTAGGATATATAACGTTATGGACGTATATAATGTCCCCACCGAGAAGTACGGGGCGACACGACCAGGATTCTGTAAAGCATTATCTCCGAGGGGCAAGATGTGTTAGGTTAGGTTATATTACGTTATAGACGTATATAATGTCCCCAACGAGAAGTGGGGCCGACCCGCCAGGAATGTTGTGAAATACTACATTCGAGATGTTAGGTTGCCTTTTGGTAATATATACAACGTTATAGACGTATAGAATGTCCCCACCGAGAAGTACGGCCCAACACGACCGGGATTCTGTAAAACATTATCACGGACGAGCAAGATGGGTTATGTTATGTTATATTACGATATAGACGAATATAATGTGCCCACCGAGATGTAGGGGCCGACCCGGCAGGAATGTTGGAAAATACTACAATCGAGATGTTAGTTTGCCTTATTTTAGGATATATAACGTTATAGACGCATATAATGTCCGCACCGATACGTACGGGACGAAACGAACGGGATTCTGTAAAACATTACCAGCGAGGGTCTAGATGGGTTAGGTTAGGTTATATTACGATATAGACGTATATAATGTGCCCATCGAGAAGTAGTGGCCGACCCGCCAGGAATGTTGGAAGATACTACATCCGAGATGTTAGGTTCCGTTAGGTTAGGATATATAACGTTATAAACGCATATAATGTCCCCACCGAGATGTACGGGACGACAAGACCAGGATTCTGTAAAACATTACCAGCGAGGGGCTAGATGTGTTAGGGTAGGTTATATTACGTTATAGACGTATATACTGTTCCCACCGAGAAGTGGGGCCGACCCTCCAGGAATGTTGTGAAATACTACATTCGAGACGTTAGGTTGCCTTAGGTTAGGATATATAACGTTATAACGCATATAATGTCCCCACCGAGACGTACGGGACGACACGAACGGGATTCTCTAAAACACTACCAGCGAGGAGCTAGATGGGTTAGCTTATTTTCTATTACGATATAGACGTATATAATGTCCCCACCGAGAAGTGGGGTCGACCCGCCAGGAATGTTGTGAAATACTACATTCGAGATGTTAGGTTGCCTTTTGGTAATATATACAACGTTATAGACATATAGAATGTCCCCACCGAGAAGTACGGCCCGACACGACCGGGATTCTGTAAAACATTATCACGGACGAGCAAGATGGGTTATGTTATGTTATATTACGATATAGACGAATATAATATGCCCACCGAGATGTAGGGGCCGACCCGGCAGGAATGTTGGAAAATACAACAATCGAGATGTTAGTTTGCCTTAGGTTAGGATATATAACGTTATAGACGCATATAATGTCCGCACCGAGACGTACGGGACGACACGAACGGGATTCTGTAAAACATTGCCATCGAGGGTCTAGATGGGTGAGGTTAGGTTATATTACGATATAGACGTATATAATGTGCCCATCGAGAAGTAGTGGCCGACCCGCCAGGAATGTTGGAAGATACTACATCCGAGATGTTAGGTTCCGTTAGGTTAGGATATATAACGTTATAAACGCATGTAATGTCCCCACCGACAAGTACGGGACGACACGACCAGGATTCCGTAAAACATTACCAGCGAGGATCTAGATCGGTTAGGTTAGGTTATATTACGATATAGACGTATATAATGTTCCCACCGAGAAGTGGGGCCGATCCGCCAGGAATGTTGTGAAATACTACATGCGAGACGTTAGGTTGCCTTAGGTTAGGATATATAACGTTATAGACGCATATAATGTCCCCACCGAGAAGTACGAGCCGACGCGACAGGGATTCTGTAAAACATTACCAGCGAGGGGCTAGATGGGTTTGGTTAGGTTATATTATGTTATAGAAGTAAATAATGTTCCCACCGAGAAGTGGGGCCGACCCTCCAGGAATGTTGTGAAACACTACATTCGAGACGTTAGGTTGCCTTAGGTTAGGATATATAACGTTATAGACGTATATAATGTCCCCACCGAGAAGTACGAGCCGACGCGACAGGGATTCTGTAAAACATTACCAGCGAGGGGCTATATGGGTTTGGTTAGGTTATATTATGTTATAGAAGTAAATAATGTCCCCACCGAGAAGTACGGTCCGACACGTCCGGGATTTTGTAAAACATTACCAGCGAGTGGCTAGATGGGTTAGGTTAGGTTATATTACGATATAGACGTATATAATGTGCCCATCGAGAAGTAGTGGCCGACCCGCCAGGAATGTTGGAAGATACTACGTCCGAGATGTTAGGTTCCGTTAGGTTAGGATATATAACGTTATAAACGCATATAATGTCCCCACCGAGATGTACGGGACGACACGACCAGGATTCTGTAAAACATTACCAGCGAGGGGCTAGATGTGTTAGGTTAGGTTATAATACGATATAGACGTATATAATGTGCCCACCGAGAAGTGGGGCCGACCCTCCAGGAACGTTGTGAAATACTAGATTCGAGATGTGAGGTTGCCTTTTGGTAATATATACAACGTTATAGACGTATAGAATGTCCCCACCGAGAAGTACGGCCCGACACGACCGGGATTCTGTAAAACATTATCACGGACGAGCAAGATGGGTTATGTTATGTTATATTACGATATAGACGAATATAATGTGCCCACCGAGATGTAGAGGCCGACCCGGCAGGAATGGTGGAAAATACTACATTCGAGATGTTATTTTGCCTTAGGTTAGGATATATAACGTTATAGACGCATATAATGTCCGCACCGAGACGTACGGGACGACACGAACGGGATTCTGTAAAACATTGCCATCGAGGGTCTAGATGGGTTAGGTTAGGTTATATTACGATATAGACGTATATAATGTGCCCATCGAGAAGTAGTGGCCGACCCGCCAGGTATGTTGGAAGATACTACATCCGAGATGTTAGGTTCCGTTAGGTTAGGATATATAACGTTATAAACGCATGTAATGTCCCCACCGACAAGTACGGGACGACACGACCAGGATTCCGTAAAACATTACCAGCGAGGATCTAGATCGGTTAGGTTAGGTTATATTACGATATAGACGTATATAATGTTCCCACCGAGAAGTGGGGCCGATCCGCCAGGAATGTTGTGAAATACTACATGCGAGACGTTAGGTTGCCTTAGGTTAGGATATATAACGTTATAGACGCATATAATGTCCCCACCGAGAAGTACGAGCCGACGCGACAGGGATTCTGTAAAACATTACCAGCGAGGGGCTAGATGGGTTTGGTTAGGTTATATTATGTTATAGAAGTAAATAATGTCCCCACCGAGAAGTACGGTCCGACACGTCCGGGATTTTGTAAAACATTACCAGCGAGTGGCTAGATGGGTTAGGTTAGGTTATATTACGATATAGACGTATATAATGTCCCCACCGAGAAGTGGGGCCGACCCGCCAGGAATGTTGTGAAATACTACATTCGAGATGTTAGGTTGCCTTTTGGTAATATATACAACGTTATAGACGTATAGAATGTCCCCACCGAGAAGTACGGCCCGACACGACCGGGATTCTGTAAAACATTATCACGGACGAGCAAGATGGGTTATGTTATGTTATATTACGATATAGACGAATATAATGTGCCCACCGAGATGTAGGGGCCGACACGCCTGGAATGATGTAAAATACTATATTCGAGATTTTAAGTTGCATGAGGTTAGGATATATTACGTTATAGACGTATATAATGTTCCCACCGAGAAGAGGTACCTACCCGCCAGGAATGTTGTGAAATACTACATCCGAGATGTTAGGTTGCCTTATGGTAATATATACAACGTTATAGACGTATAGAATGTCCCCACCGAGAAGTACGGCCCGACACGTCCGGGATTCTGTAAAACATTATCACCGAGGAGCAAGATGGGTTATGTTATGTTATATTACGATATAGACGAATATAATGTTCCCACCGAGATGTAGGGGCCGACCGGCAGGAATGTTGTAAAATACTACATTCGAGATTTTTAGTTGCCTTAGGTAAGGATATATAACGTTATAGACGTATATAATGTTCCCACCGCGAAGTACGAGACGACACGACCGGGATTCTGTAAAACACTACCAGCGAGGGGCTAGATGGGTTAGGTTAGGTTATATTACGTTATAGACGTATATAATATTCCCACCGAGAAGAGGGGCTGACCAGGCAGTAATGTTGCAAAATACTACATTCGAGATGTTAAGTTACCTTAGGTTAGGATATATAACGTTATAGACGTATATAATATCCCCACCGAGAAGTACGGGACGACACGACCAGGATTCTGTAAAACATTAGCAGCGAGGGGCAAGATGGGTTAGGTTAGGTTATATTACGTTATAGACGTAATAATGTTCCCACCGGGAAGTAGGGGCCGACCAGCCAGGAATGTTGGAAAATACTACATCTAAGATGTTAAGTTGCCTTAGGTTAGAGCATATAACGTTATAGACGTATATAATGTCCCCACCGAGAAGTGGGGCCGACCCGCCAGGAATGTTGTTAAATACTACATTCGAGATGTTCGGTTGCCTTAGGTTAGGATATATAACGTTATAGACGCATATAATGTGCCCACCGAGAAGTGGGGCCGACCCTCCAGGAATGTTGTGAAATACTACATTCGAGACGTTAGGTTGCCTTAGGTTAGGATATATAACGTTATAGACGCATATAATGTCTCCACCGAGACGTACGGGACGACACGAACGGGATTCTCTAAAACACTACCAGCGAGGAGCTAGATGGGTCAGCTTAGGATCTATTACGATATAGACGTATATAATGTCCCCACCGAGAAGTGGGGCCGACCCGCCAGGAATGTTGTGAAATACTACATTCGAGATGTTAGTTTGCCTTTTGGTAATATATACAACGTTATAGACGTATAGAATGTCCCCACCGAGAAGTACGGCCCGACACGACCGGGATTCTGTAAAACATTATCACGGACGAGCATGATGGGTTATGTTATGTTATATTACGATATAGACGAATATGATGTGCCCACCGAGATGTAGGGGCCGACCCGGCAGGAATGTTGGAAAATACTACAATCGAGATGTTAGTTTGCCTTAGGTTAGGATATATAACGTTATAGACGCATATAATGTCCGCACCGAGACGTACGGGACGAAACGAACGGGATTCTGTAAAACATTACCAGCGAGGGTCTAGATGGGTTAGGTTAGGTTATATTACGATATAGACGTATATAATGTGCCCATCGAGAAGTAGTGGCCGACCCGCCAGGAATGTTGGAAGATACTACGTCCGAGATGTTAGGTTCCGTTAGGTTAGGATATATAACGTTATAAACGCATATAATGTCCCCACCGAGATGTACGGGACGACACGACCAGGATTCTGTAAAACATTACCAGCGAGGGGCTAGATGTGTTAGGTTAGGTTATATTACGTTATAGACGTATATAATGTTCCCACCGAGAAGTGGGGCCGACCCTCCAGGAACGTTGTGAAATACTAGATTCGAGATGTGAGGTTGCCTTTTGGTAATATATACAACGTTATAGACGTATAGAATGTCCCCACCGAGAAGTACGGCCCGACACGACCGGGATTCTGTAAAACATTATCACGGACGAGCAAGATGGGTTATGTTATGTTATATTACGATATAGACGAATATAATGTGCCCACCGAGATGTAGAGGCCGACCCGGCAGGAATGGTGGAAAATACTACATTCGAGATGTTATTTTGCCTTAGGTTAGGATATATAACGTTATAGACGTATATAATGTCCACACCGAGAAGTACGGGCCGACACGTCCGGGACTTTGTGAAGCATTATCACCGAGGGGCAAGATGGATTAGGTTAGGTTATATTACGTTATAGACGTATATAATATTCCCACCGAGAAGTGCGGCCGACCCGCTAGGAATGTCGTTAAATACTACATTCGAGATGTTCGGTTGCCTTTGGTCAGGATATATAACGTTATAGACGCATATAATGTTCAAACCGAGAAGTAGGGGCCAACCCGCCAGCAATGTTGGAAAATACTACATCTAAGGTGTTAAGTTGCTTTAGGTTAGAGGATATAACGTTATAGACGTATATAATGTCCACACCGAGAAGTACGGGCCGACACGTCCGGGATTTTGTAAAACATTACCAGCGAGTGGCTAGATAGGTTAGGTTAGGTTATATTACGTTATAGACGTATATAATGTTCCCACCGAGAAGTGGGGCCGACCCGCCAGGAATATCGTTAAATACTACATTCGAGATGTTCGGTTGCCTTTGGTTAGGATATATAACGTTATAGACGCATATAATGTTCCCACCGAGAAGTACGGGCCGACCCGCCAGGAATGTTGGAAAATACTACATTCGAGATGTTAGGTTGCCTTAGGTCAGGATATATAACGTTATAGACGCATATAATGTCCCCACCGAGACGTACGGGACGACTCGTCCGGGATTTTGTAAAACATTACCAGCGAGTGGCTGGATGGGTTAGGTTAGGTTATATTACGTTATAGACGTATATAATGTCCCCAACGAGAAGTGGGGCCGACCCGCCAGGAATGTTGTGAAATACTACATTCGAGATGTGAGGTTGCCTTTTGGTAATATATACAACGTTATAGACGTATAGAATGTCCCCACCGAGAAGTACGGCCCGACACGACCGGGATTCTGTAAAACATTATCACGAACGAGCAAGATGGGTTATGTTATGTTATATTACGATATAGACGAATATAATGTGTCCACCGAGATGTAGGGGCCGACCCGGCAGGAATGTTGGAAAATACTACAATCGAGATGTTAGTTTGCCTTATTTTAGGATATATAACGTTATAGACGCATATAATGTCCGCACCGATACGTACCGGACGAAACGAACGGGATTCTGTAAAACATTACCAGCGAGGGTCTAGATGGGTTAGGTTAGGTTATATTACGATATAGACGTATATAATGTGCCCATCGAGAAGTAGTGGCCGACCCGCCAGGAATGTTGGAAGATACTACGTCCGAGATGTTAGGTTCCGTTAGGTTAGGATATATAACGTTATAAACGCATATAATGTCCCCACCGAGATGTACGGGACGACACGACCAGGATTCTGTAAAACATTACCAGCGAGGGGCTAGATGTGTTAGGTTAGGTTATATTACGTTATAGACGTATATAATGTTCCCACCGAGAAGTGGGGCCGACCCTCCAGGAACGTTGTGAAATACTAGATTCGAGATGTGAGGTTGCCTTTTGGTAATATATACAACGTTATAGACGTATAGAATGTCCCCACCGAGAAGTACGGCCCGACACGACCGGGATTCTGTAAAACATTATCACGGACGAGCAAGATGGGTTATGTTATGTTATATTACGATATAGACGAATATAATGTGCCCACCGAGATGTAGAGGCCGACCCGGCAGGAATGGTGGAAAATACTACATTCGAGATGTTATTTTGCCTTAGGTTAGGATATATAACGTTATAGACGTATATAATGTCCACACCGAGAAGTACGGGCCGACACGTCCGGGTCTTTGTGAAGCATTATCACCGAGGGGCAAGATGGATTAGGTTAGGTTATATTACGTTATAGACGTATATAATATTCCCACCGAGAAGTGCGGCCAACCCGCTAGGAATGTCGTTAAATACTACATTCGAGATGTTCGGTTGCCTTTGGTCAGGATATATAACGTTATAGACGCATATAATGTTCAAACCGAGAAGTAGGGGCCAACCCGCCAGCAATGTTGGAAAATACTACATCTAAGGTGTTAAGTTGCTTTAGGTTAGAGGATATAACGTTATAGACGTATATAATGTCCACACCGAGAAGTACGGGCCGACACGTCCGGGATTTTGTAAAACATTACCAGCGAGTGGCTAGATAGGTTAGGTTAGGTTATATTACGTTATAGACGTATATAATGTTCCCACCGAGAAGTGGGGCCGACCCGCCAGGAATATCGTTAAATACTACATTCGAGATGTTCGGTTGCCTTTGGTTAGGATATATAACGTTATAGACGCATATAATGTTCCCACCGAGAAGTACGGGCCGACCCGCCAGGAATGTTGGAAAATACTACATTCGGGATGTTAGGTTGCCTTAGGTCAGGATATATAACGTTATAGACGCATATAATGTCCCCACCGAGACGTACGGGACGACTCGTCCGGGATTTTGTAAAACATTACCAGCGAGTGGCTGGATGGGTTAGGTTAGGTTATATTACGTTATAGACGTATATAATGTCCCCAACGAGAAGTGGGGCCGACCCGCCAGGAATGTTGTGAAATACTACATTCGAGATGTGAGGTTGCCTTTTGGTAATATATACAACGTTATAGACGTATAGAATGTCCCCACCGAGAAGTACGGCCCGACACGACCGGGATTCTGTAAAACATTATGACGAACGAGCAAGATGGGTTATGTTATGTTATATTACGATATAGACGAATATAATGTGCCCACCGAGATGTAGGGGCCGACCCGGCAGGAATGTTGGAAAATACTACAATCGAGATGTTAGTTTGCCTTATTTTAGGATATATAACGTTATAGACGCATATAATGTCCGCACCGATACGTACCGGACGAAACGAACGGGATTCTGTAAAACATTACCAGCGAGGGTCTAGATGGGTTAGGTTAGGTTATATTACGATATAGACGTATATAATGTGCCCATCGAGAAGTAGTGGCCGACCCGCCAGGAATGTTGGAAGATACTACGTCCGAGATGTTAGGTTCCGTTAGGTTAGGATATATAACGTTATAAACGCATATAATGTCCCCACCGAGATGTACGGGACGACACGACCAGGATTCTGTAAAACATTACCAGCGAGGGGCTAGATGTGTTAGGTTAGGTTATATTACGTTATAGACGTATATCATGTTCCCACCGAGAAGTCGGGCCGACCCGCCAGGAATGTCGTTAAATACTACATTCGTGATGTTCGGTTGCCTTTGGTTAGGATATATAACGTTATAGACGCATATAATGTTCCCACCGAGAAGTAGGGGCCGACCCGCCAGGAATGTTGGAAAATACTACATTCGAGATGGTAGGTTGCCTTAGGTTAGGATATATAACGTTATAGACGCATATAATGTCCCCACCGAGACGTACGGGACGACACGAACGGGATTCTCTAAAACACTACCAGCGAGGAGCTAGATGGCTTAGCTTAGGTTCTATTACGATATAGACGTATATAATGTCCCCACCGAGAAGTGGGGCCGACCCGCCAGGAATGTTGTGAAATACTACATTCGAGATGTTAGGTTGCCCTTTGGTAATATATACAACGTTATAGACGTATAGAATGTCCCCACCGAGAAGTACGGCCCGACACGACCGGGATTCTGTAAAACATTATCACGGACGAGCAAGATGGGTTATGTTATGTTATATTACGATATAGACGAATATAATGTGCCCACCGAGATGTAGGGGCCGACCCGGTAGGAATGTTGGAAAATACTACATTCGAGATGTTATTTTGCCGTAGGTTAGGATATATAACGTTACAGACGTATAGAATTTCCCCACCGAGAAGTACGGCCCGACACGACCGAGATTCTGTAAAACATTATCACGGACGAGCAAGATGGGTTATGTTATGTTATATTACGCTATAGACGAATATAATGTTCCCACCGAGAAGTGGGGCCGACCCGCCAGGAATGTTGTGAAATACTACATTCGAGACGTTAGGTTGCCTTAGGTTAGGATATATAACGTTATAGACGCATATAATGTCCCCACCGAGAAGTACGAGCCGACGCGACAGGGATTCTGTAAAACATTACCAGCGAGGGGCTAGATGGGTTTGGTTAGGTTATATTATGTTATAGAAGTAAATAATGTTCCCACCGAGAAGTGGGGCCGACCCGCCAGGAATGTTGGAAGATACTACATCCGAGATGTTAGGTTCCGTTAGGTTAGGATATATAACGTTATAAACGTAGATAATGTCCCCACCGACAAGTACGGGACGACACGACCAGGATTCCGTAAAACATTAACAGCGAGGATCTAGATCGGTTAGGTTAGGTTATATTACGATATAGACGTATATAATGTTCCCACCGAGAAGTGGGGCCGACACGCCAGGAATGGTGTGAAATACTACATTCGAGATGTTAGGTTGCCTTTTGGTAATATATACAACGTTATAGACGTACAGAATGTCCCCACCGAGAAGTACGGCCCGACACGACCGGGATTCTGTAAAACATTGTCACGGACGAGCAAGATGGGTTATGTTATGTTATATTACGATATAGACGAATATAATGTGCCCACCGAGATGTAGGGGCCGACCCGGCAGGAATGTTGGAAAATACTACAATCGAGATGTTAGTTTGCCTTAGGTTAGGATATATAACGTTGTAGACGCATATAATGTCCGCACCGAGACGTACGGGACGAAACGAACGGGATTCTGTAAAACATTACCAGCGAGGGTCTAGATGGGTTAGGTTAGGTTATATTACGATACAGACGTATATAATGTGCCCATCGAGAAGTAGTGGCCGACCCGCCAGGAATGTTGGAAGATACTACATACGAGATGTTCGGTTGCCTTTGGTTAGGATATATAACGTTATAGACGCTTATAATGTTCCCACCGAGAAGTAGGGGCCGACCCGCCAGGAATGTTGGAAAATACTACATCTAAGATGTTAAGTTGCTTTAGGTTAGAGGATATAACGTTATAGACGTATATAATGTCCACACCGAGAAGTACGGGCCGACACGTCCGGGATTTTGTAAAACATTACCAGCGAGTGGCTAGATGGGTTAGGTTAGGTTATATTACGTTATAGACGTATATAATGTTCCCACCGAGAAGTCGGGCCGACCCGCCAGGAATGTCGTGAAATACTACATTCGAGATGTTCGGTTGCCTTTGGTTAGGATATATAACGTTATAGACGCATATAATGTTCCCACCGAGAAGTAGGGGCCGACCCGCCAGGAATGTTGGAAAATACTACATTCGAGATGTTAGGTTGCCTTAGGTTAGGATATATAACGTTATAGACGCATATAATGTCCCCACCGAGACGTACGGGACGACACGAACGGGATTCTCTAAAACACTACCAGCGAGGGTCTAGATGGGTTAGGTTAGGTTATATTACGATATAGACGTATATAATGTGCTCATCGAGAAGTAGTGGCCGACCCGCCAGGAATGTTGGAAAATACTACATTCGAGATGTTATTTTGCCTTAGGTTAGGATATATAACGTTATAGACGCATATAATGTCCCCACCGACAAGTACGGGACGACACGACCAGGATTCCGTAAAACATTACCAGCGAGGATCTAGATCGGTTAGGTTAGGTTATATTACGATATAGACGTATATAATGTTCCCACCGAGAAGTGGGGCCAACCCGCCAGGAATGTTGTGAAATACTACATTCGAGATGTTAGGTTGCCTTTTGGTAATATATACAACGTTATAGACGTACAGAATGTCCCCACCGAGAAGTACGGCCCGACACGACCGGGATTCTGTAAAACATTATCACGGACGAGCAAGATGGGTTATGTTATGTTATATTACGATATAGACGAATATAATGTGCCAACCGAGATGTAGGGGCCGATCCGGCAGGAATGTTGGAAAATACTACATTCGAGATATTATTTTGCCTTAGGTTAGGATATATAACGTTATAGACGCATATAATGTCCCCACCGACAAGTACGGGACGACACGACCAGGATTCCGTAAAACATTACCAGCGAGGATCTAGATCGGTTAGGTTAGGTTATATTACGATATAGACGTATATAATGTTCCCACCGAGAAGTGGGGCCGACCCGCCAGGAATGTTGTGAAATACTACATTCGAGACGTTAGGTTGCCTTTTGGTAATATATACAACGTTATAGACGTACAGAATGTCCCCACCGAGAAGTACGGCCCGACACGACCGGGATTCTGTAAAACATTATCACGGACGAGCAAGATGGGTTATGTTATGTTATATTACGATATAGACGAATATAATGTGCCCACCGAGATGTAGGGGCCGACCCGGCAGGAATGTTGGAAAATACTACAATCGAGATGTTAGTTTGCCTTAGGTTAGGATATATAACGTTATAGACGCATATAATGTCCGCACCGAGACGTACGGGACGAAACGAAAGGGATTCTGTAAAACATTACCAGCGAGGGTCTAGATGGGTTAGGTTAGGTTATATTACGATACAGACGTATATAATGTGCCCATCGAGAAGTAGTGGCCGACCCGCCAGGAATGTTGGAAGATACTACATACGAGATGTTAGGTTCCGTTAGGTTAGGATATATAACGTTATAAACGCATCTAATGTCCCCACCGAGATGTACGGGACGACACGATCAGGATTCTGTAAAACATTACCAGCGAGGGGCGAGATGTGTTAGGTTACGTTATATTACGTTATAGACGTATATAATGTTCCCACCGAGAAGTGGGGCCGACCCTCCAGGAATGTTGTGAAATACTACATTCGAGACGTTAGGTTGCCTTAGGTTAGGATATATAACGATATAGACGCATATAATGTCCCCACCGAGAAGTACGAGCCGACGCGACAGGGATTCTGTAAAACATTACCAGCGAGGGGCTAAATGGGTTTGGTTAGGTTATATTATGTTATAGAAGTAAATAATGTCCCCACCGAGAAGTACGGTCCGACACGTCCGGGATTTTGTAAAACATTACCAGCGAGTGGCTAGATGGGTTAGGTTAGGTTATATTACGTTATAGACGTATATAATGTTCCCACCGAGAAGTCGGGCCGACCCGCCAGGAATGTCGTGAAATACTACATTCGAGATGTTAGGTTGCCTTAGGTTAGGATATATAACGTTATAGACGCATATAATGTCCCCACCGAGACGTACGGGACGACACGAACGGGATTCTCTAAAACACTACCAGCGAGGGTCTAGATGGGTTAGGTTAGGTTATATTACGATATAGACGTATATAATGTGCTCATCGAGAAGTAGTGGCCGACCCGCCAGGAATGTTGGAAAATACTACATTCGAGATGTTATTTTGCCTTAGGTTAGGATATATAACGTTATAGACGCATATAATGTCCCCACCGACAAGTACGGGACGACACGACCAGGATTCCGTAAAACATTACCAGCGAGGATCTAGATCGGTTAGGTTAGGTTATATTACGATATAGACGTATATAATGTTCCCACCGAGAAGAGGGGCCAACCCGCCAGGAATGTTGTGAAATACTACATTCGAGATGTTAGGTTGCCTTTTGGTAATATATACAACGTTATAGACGTACAGAATGTCCCCACCGAGAAGTACGGCCCGACACGACCGGGATTCTGTAAAACATTATCACGGACGAGCAAGATGGGTTATGTTATGTTATATTACGATATAGACGAATATAATGTGCCCACCGAGATGTAGGGGCCGATCCGGCAGGAATGTTGGAAAATACTACATTCGAGATATTATTTTGCCTTAGGTTAGGATATATAACGTTATAGACGCATATAATGTCCCCACCGAGAAGTACGAGCCGACGCGGCAGGGATTCTGTAAAGCATTACCAGCGAGGGGCTAGATGGGATTGGTTATGTTATATTATGTTATAGAAGTAAATAATGTTCCCTCCGAGAAGTGGGGCCGACCCGCCAGGAATGTTGTGAAATACTACATTCGAGATGTTAGGTTGCATTTTGGTAATATGTACAACGTTATAGACGTATAGAATGTCCCCACCGAGAAGTACGGCCCGACACGACCGGGATTCTGTAAAACATTATCACGGACGAGAAAGATGGGTTACGTTATGTTATATTACGATATAGACGAATATAATGTGCCCACCGAGATGTAGGGGCCGACCCGGCAGGAATGTTGGAAAATACTACAATCGAGATGTTAGTTTGCATTACGTTAGGATATATAACGTTATAGACGCATATAATGCCCGCACCGAGACGTACGGGACGAAACAAACGGGATTCTGTAAAACATTACCAGCGAGGGTCTAGATGGGTTAGGTTAGGTTATATTACGATACAGACGTATATAATGTGCCCATCGAGAAGTAGTGGCCGACCCGCCAGGAATGTTGGAAGATACTACATACGAGATGTTAGGTTCCGTTAGGTTAGGATATATAACGTTATAAACGCATATAATGTCCCCACCGAGATGTACGGGTCGACACGACCAGGATTCTGTAAAACATTACCAGCGAGGGGCTAGATGTGTTAGGTTAGGTTATATTACGTTATAGACGTATATAATGTTCCCACCGAGAAGTGGGGCCGACCCTCCAGGAATGTTGTGAAATACTACATTCGAGACGTTAGGTTGCCTTAGGTTAGGATATATAACGATATAGACGCATATAATGTCCCCACCGAGAAGTACGAGCCGACGCGACAGGGATTCTGTAAAACATTACCAGCGAGGGGCTAAATGGGTTTGGTTAGGTTATATTATGTTATAGAAGTAAATAATGTCCCCACCGAGAAGTACGGTCCGACACGTCCGGGATTTTGTAAAACATTACCAGCGAGTGGCTAGATGGGTTAGGTTAGGTTATATTACGTTATAGACGTATATAATGTTCCCACCGAGAAGTCGGGCCGACCCGCCAGGAATGTCGTGAAATACTACATTCGAGATGTTCGGTTGCCTTTGGTTAGGATATATAACGTTATAGACGCATATAATGTTCCCACCGAGAAGTAGGGGCCGACCCGCCAGGAATGTTGGAAAATACTAGATTCGAGATGTTATTTTGCCTTAGGTTAGGATATATAACGTTATAGACGCATATAATGTCCCCACCGACAAGTACGGGACGACACGACCAGGATTCCGTAAAACATTACCAGCGAGGATCTAGATCGGTTAGGTTAGGTTATATTACGATATAGACGTATATAATGTTCCCGCCGAGAAGTGGGGCCAACCCGCCAGGAATGTCGTTAAATACTACATTCGAGATGTTCGGTTGCCTTTGGTTAGGATATATAACGTTATAGACGCATATAATGTTCCCACCGAGAAGTAGGGGCCGACCCGCCAGGAATGTTGGAAAATACTACATTCGAGATGTTAGGTTGCCTTAGGTTAGGATATATAACGATATAGACGCATATAATGTCCCCACCGAGACGTACGGGACGACACGAACGGGATTCTCTAAAACACTACCAGCGAGGGTCTAGATGGGTTAGGTTAGGTTATATTACGATGTAGACGTATATAATGTGTTCATCGAGAAGTAGTGGACGACCCGCCAGGAATGTTGGAAAATACTACATTCGAGATGTTATTTTGCCTTAGGTTAGGATATATAACGTTATAGACGCCTATAATGTCCCCACCGACAAGTACGGGACGACACGACCAGGAGTCCGTAAAACATTACCAGCGAGAATCTAGATCGGTTAGGTTAGGTTATATTACGATATAGACGTATATAATGTTCCCACCGAGAAGTGGGGCCGACCCGCCAGGAATGTTGGAAGATACTACATCCGAGATGTTAGTTTCCGTTAGGTTAGGATATATAACGATATAAACGTATATAATGTCCCCACCGAGAAGTACAGGACGACACGACCAGGATTCTGTAAAACATTGCCAGTGAGGGGCTAGATGGGTTAGGTTAGGTTATATTACGTTATAGACGTATATAATGTTCCCACCGAGAAGTGGGGCCGACCCGCCAGGAATGTTGTGAAATACTACATTCGAGACGTTAGGTTGGCTTAGGTTAGGATATATAACGTTATAAACGCATATAATGTCCCCACCGAGATGTACGGGACGACACGATCAGGATTCTGTAAAACATTACCAGCGAGGGGCGAGATGTGTTAGGTTAGGTTATATTGCGTTATAGACGTATATAATGTTCCCACCGAGAAGTGGGGCCGACCCTCCAGGAATGTTGTGAAATACTACATTCGAGACGTTAGGTTGCCTTAGGTTAGGATATATAACGATATAGACGCATATAATGTCCCCACCGAGAAGTACGAGCCGACGCGACAGGGATTCTGTAAAACATTACCAGCGAGGGTCTAGATGGGTTAGGTTAGGTTATATTACGATACAGACGTATATAATGTGCCCATCGAGAAGTAGTGGCCGACCCGCCAGGAATGTTGGAAGATACTACATACGAGATGTTCGGTTGCCTTTGGTTAGGATATATAACGTTATAGACGCTTATAATGTTCCCACCGAGAAGTAGGGGCCGACCCGCCAGGAATGTTGGAAAATACTACATCTAAGATGTTAAGTTGCTTTAGGTTAGAGGATATAACGTTATAGACGTATATAATGTCCACACCGAGAAGTACGGGCCGACACGTCCGGGATTTTGTAAAACATTACCAGCGAGTGGCTAGATGGGTTAGGTTAGGTTATATTACGTTATAGACGTATATAATGTTCCCACCGAGAAGTGGGGCCGACCCGCCAGGAATGTCGTTAAATACTACATTCGAGATGTTCGGTTGCCTTTGGTTAGGATATATAACGTTATAGACGCATATAATGTTCCCACCGAGAAGTAGGGGCCGACCCGCCAGGAATGTTGGAAAATACTACATTCGAGATGTTATTTTGCCTTAGGTTAGGATATATAACGTTATAGACGCATATAATGTCCCCACCGACAAGTACGGGACGACACGACCAGGATTCCGTAAAACATTACCAGCGAGGATCTAGATCGGTTAGGTTAGGTGATATTACGATATAGACGTATATAATGTTCCCACCGAGAAGTGGGGCCGACCCGCCAGGAATGTTGTGAAATACTACATTCGAGACGTTAGGTTGCCTTAGCTTAGGATATATAACGTTATAGACGCATATAATGTCCCCACCGAGAAGTACCAGACGACGCGACAGGGATTCTGTAAAACATTACCAGCGAGGGTCTAGATGGGTTTGGTTAGGTTATATTATGTTATAGAAGTAAATAATGTTCCCACCGAGAAGTGGGGCCGACCCGCCAGGAATGTTGTGAAACACTACATTCGAGATGTTAGGTTGCCTTTTGGTAATATATACAACGTTATAGACGTATATAGTGTCCCCACCGAGAAGTACGGCCCGACACGACCGAGATTCTGTAAAACATTATCACGGACGAGCAAGATGGGTTATGTTATGTTATATTACGATATAGACGAATATAATGTTCCCACCTAGAAGTGGGGCCGACCCGCCAGGAATGTTGTGAACTACAACATTCGAGATGTTAGGTTGCCTTAGGTTAGGATATATAACGTTATAGACGCATATAATGTTCTCACCGAGAAGTAGGGGCCTACCCGCCAGGAATGTTGGAAAATACTACATTCGAGATGCTAATTTGCCTTAGGTTAGGATATATAACGTTATAACGCATATAATGTCCCCACCGAGACGTACGGGACGACATGAACGGGATTCTCTAAAACACTACCAGCGAGGAGCTAGATGGGTTAGCTTAGGTTCTATTACGATATAGACGTATATAATGTCCCCACCGAGAAGTGGGGCCGAACCGCCAGGAATGTTGTGAAATACTACATTCGAGATGCTAGGTTGCCTTTTGGTAATATATACAACGTTATAGACGTATAGAATGTCCCCACCGAGAAGTACGGCCCGACACGACCGGGATTCTGTAAAACATAATCACGGACGAGCAAGATGGGTTATGTTATGTTATATTACTATATAGACGAATATAATGTGCCCACCGAGATGTAGGGGCCGACCCTGCAGGAATGTTGGAAAATACTACATTCGAGATGTTATTTTGCCTTAGGTTAGGATATATAACGTTATAGACGTATATAATGTCCACACCGAGAAGTACGGGCCGACACGTCCGGGATTTTGTAAAACATTACCCGCGAGTGGCTAGATGGGTTAGGTTAGGTTATATTACGTTATAGACATATATAATGTTCCCACCGAGAAGTGGGGCCGACCCGCCACGAATGTTGGAAAATACTACATTCGAGGTGTTATTTTGCCTTAGGTTAGGATATATAACGTTATAGACGCATATAATGTCCCCACCGACAAGTACGGGACGACACGACCAGGATTCCGTAAAACATTACCAGCGAGGATCTAGATCGGTTAGGTTAGGTTATATTACGATATAGACGTATATAATGTTCCCACCGAGAAGTGGGGCCGACCCGCCAGGAATGTTGTGAAATACTACATTCGAGACGTTAGGTTGCCTTTTGGTAATATATACAACGTTACAGACGTACAGAATGTCCCCACCGAGAAGTACGGCCCGACACGACCGGGATTCTGTAAAACATTATCACGGACGAGCAAGATGGGTTATGTTATGTTATATTACGATATAGACGAATATAATGTGCCCACCGAGATGTAGGGGCCGATCCGGCAGGAATGTTGGAAAATACTACATTCGAGATACTATTTTGCCTTAGGTTAGGATATATAACGTTATAGACGCATATAATGTCCCCAGCGAGAAGTACGAGCCGACGCGACAGGGATTCTGTAAAGCATTACCAGCGAGTGGCTAGATGGGTTAGGTTAGGTTATATTACGATACAGACGTATATAATGTGCCCATCGAGAAGTAGTGGCCGACCCGCCAGGAATGTTGGAAGATACTACATACGAGATGTTAGGTTCCGTTAGGTTAGGATATATAACGTTATAAACGCATATAATGTCCCCACCGAGATGTACGGGACGACACGACCAGGATTCTGTAAAACATTACCAGCGAGGTGCTAGATGTGTTAGGTTAGGTTATATTACGTTATAGACGTATATAATGTTCCCACCGAGAAGTGGGGCCGACCCTCCAGGAATGTTGTGAAATACTACATTCGAGACGTTAGGTTGCCTTAGGTTAGGACATATAACGATATAGACGCATATAATGTCCCCACCGAGAAGTACGAGCCGACGCGACAGGGATTCTGTAAAACATTACCAGCGAGGGGCTAAATGGGTTTGGTTAGGTTATATTATGTTATAGAAGTAAATATTGTCCCCACCGAGAAGTACGGTCCGACACGTCCGGGATTTTGTAAAACATTACCAGCGAGTGCCTAGATGGGTTAGGTTAGGTTATATTACGTTAAAGACGTATAGAATGTCCCCACCGAGAAGTACGGCCCGACACGACCGGGATTCTGTAAAACATTATCACGGACGAGCAAGATGGGTTACGTTATGTTATATTACGATATAGACGAATATAATGTGCCCACCGAGATGTAGGGGCCGACCCGGCAGGAATGTTGGAAAATACTACAATCGAGATGTTAGTTTGCCTTAGGTTAGGATATATAACGTTATAGACGCATATAATGTCCGCACCGAGACGTACGGGACGAAACGAAAGGGATTCTGTAAAACATTACCAGCGAGGTTCTAGATGGGTTAGGTTAGGTTATATTACGATACAGACGTATATAATGTGCCCATCGAGAAGTAGTGGCCGACCCGCCAGGAATGTTGGAAGATACTACATACGAGATGTTAGGTTCCGTTAGGTTAGGATATATAACGTTATAAACGCATATAATGTCCCCACCGAGATGTACGGGACGACACGACCAGGATTCTGTAAAACATTACCAGCGAGGGGCTAGATGTGTTAGGTTAGGTTATATTACGTTATAGACGTATATAATGTTCCCACCGAGAAGTGGGGCCGACCCTCCAGGAATGTTGTGAAATACTACATTCGAGACGTTAGGTTGCCTTAGGTTAGGATATATAACGATATAGACGCATATAATGTCCCCACCGAGAAGTACGAGCCGACGCGACAGGGATTCTGTAAAACATTACCAGCGAGGGGCTAAATGGGTTTGGTTAGGTTATATTATGTTATAGAAGTAAATAATGTCCCCACCGAGAAGTACGGTCCGACACGTCCGGGATTTTGTAAAACATTACCAGCGAGTGGCTAGATGGGTTAGGTTAGGTTATATTACGTTATAGACGTATATAATGTTCCCACCGAGAAGTCGGGCCGACCCGCCAGGAATGTCGTGAAATACTACATTCGAGATGTTCGGTTGCCTTTGGTTAGGATATATAACGTTATAGACGCATATAATGTTCCCACCGAGAAGTAGGGGCCGCCCCGCCAGGAATGTTGGAAAATACTAGATTCGAGATGTTATTTTGCCTTAGGTTAGGATATATAACGTTATAGACGCATATAATGTCCCCACCGACAAGTACGGGACGACACGACCAGGATTCCGTAAAACATTACCAGCGAGGATCTAGATCGGTTAGGTTAGGTTATATTACGATATAGACGTATATAATGTTCCCGCCGAGAAGTGGGGCCAACCCGCCAGGAATGTCGTTAAATACTACATTCGAGATGTTCGGTTGCCTTTGGTTAGGATATATAACGTTATAGACGCATATAATGTTCCCACCGAGAAGTAGGGGCCGACCCGCCAGGAATGTTGGAAAATACTACATTCGAGATGTTAGGTTGCCTTAGGTTAGGATATATAACGATATAGACGCATATAATGTCCCCACCGAGACGTACGGGACGACACGAACGGGATTCTCTAAAACACTACCAGCGAGGGTCTAGATGGGTTAGGTTAGGTTATATTACGATGTAGACGTATATAATGTGTTCATCGAGAAGTAGTGGACGACCCGCCAGGAATGTTGGAAAATACTACATTCGAGATGTTATTTTGCCTTAGGTTAGGATATATAACGTTATAGACGCATATAATGTCCCCACCGACAAGTACGGGACGACACGACCAGGATTCCGTAAAACATTACCAGCGAGGATCTAGATCGGTTAGGTTAGGTTATATTACGATATAGACGTATATAATGTTCCCACCGAGAAGTGGGGCCGACCCGCCAGGAATGTTGGAAGATACTACATCCGAGATGTTAGTTTCCGTTAGGTTAGGATATATAACGATATAAACGTATATAATGTCCCCACCGAGAAGTACAGGACGACACGTCCAGGATTCTGTAAAACATTGCCAGTGAGTGGCTAGATGGGTTAGGTTAGGTTATATTACGTTATAGACGTATATAATGTTCCCACCGAGAAGTGGGGCCGACCCGCCAGGAATGTTGTGAAATACTACATTCGAGACGTTAGGTTGGCTTAGGTTAGGATATATAACGTTATAAACGCATACAATGTCCCCACCGAGATGTACGGGACGACACGATCAGGATTCTGTAAAACATTACCAGCGAGGGGCGAGATGTGTTAGGTTAGGTTATATTGCGTTATAGACGTATATAATGTTCCCACCGAGAAGTGGGGCCGACCCTCCAGGAATGTTGTGAAATACTACATTCGAGACGTTAGGTTGCCTTAGGTTAGGATATATAACGATATAGACGCATATAATGTCCCCACCGAGAAGTACGAGCCGACGCGACAGGGATTCTGTAAAACATTACCAGCGAGGGTCTAGATGGGTTAGGTTAGGTTATATTACGATACAGACGTATATAATGTGCCCATCGAGAAGTAGTGGCCGACCCGCCAGGAATGTTGGAAGATACTACATACGAGATGTTCGGTTGCCTTTGGTTAGGATATATAACGTTATAGACGCTTATAATGTTCCCACCGAGAAGTAGGGGCCGACCCGCCAGGAATGTTGGAAAATACTACATCTAAGATGTTAAGTTGCTTTAGGTTAGAGGATATAACGTTATAGACGTATATAATGTCCACACCGAGAAGTACGGGCCGACACGTCCGGGATTTTGTAAAACATTACCAGCGAGTGGCTAGATGGGTTAGGTTAGGTTATATTACGTTATAGACGTATATAATGTTCCCACCGAGAAGTGGGGCCGACCCGCCAGGAATGTCGTTAAATACTACATTCGAGATGTTCGGTTGCCTTTGGTTAGGATATATAACGTTATAGACGCATATAATGTTCCCACCGAGAAGTAGGGGCCGACCCGCCAGGAATGTTGGAAAATACTACATTCGAGATGTTATTTTGCCTTAGGTTAGGATATATAACGTTATAGACGCATATAATGTCCCCACCGACAAGTACGGGACGACACGACCAGGATTCCGTAAAACATTACCAGCGAGGATCTAGATCGGTTAGGTTAGGTGATATTACGATATAGACGTATATAATGTTCCCACCGAGAAGTGGGGCCGACCCGCCAGGAATGTTGTGAAATACTACATTCGAGACGTTAGGATGCCTTAGCTTAGGATATATAACGTTATAGACGCATATAATGTCCCCACCGAGAAGTACCAGACGACGCGACAGGGATTCTGTAAAACATTACCAGCGAGGGTCTAGATGGGTTTGGTTAGGTTATATTATGTTATAGAAGTAAATAATGTTCCCACCGAGAAGTGGGGCCGACCCGCCAGGAATGTTGTGAAACACTACATTCGAGATGTTAGGTTGCCTTTTGGTAATATATACAACGTTATAGACGTATATAGTGTCCCCACCGAGAAGTACGGCCCGACACGACCGAGATTCTGTAAAACATTATCACGGACGAGCAAGATGGGTTATGTTATGTTATATTACGATATAGACGAATATAATGTTCCCACCTAGAAGTGGGGCCGACCCGCCAGGAATGTTGTGAACTACAACATTCGAGATGTTAGGTTGCCTTAGGTTAGGATATATAACGTTATAGACGCATATAATGTTCTCACCGAGAAGTAGGGGCCTACCCGCCAGGAATGTTGGAAAATACTACATTCGAGATGCTAATTTGCCTTAGGTTAGGATATATAACGTTATAACGCATATAATGTCCCCACCGAGACGTACGGGACGACATGAACGGGATTCTCTAAAACACTACCAGCGAGGAGCTAGATGGGTTAGCTTAGGTTCTATTACGATATAGACGTATATAATGTACCCACCGAGAAGTGGGGCCGACCCGCCAGGAATGTTGTGAAATACTACATTCGAGATGCTAGGTTGCCTTTTGGTAATATATACAACGTTATAGACGTATAGAATGTCCCCACCGAGAAGTACGGCCCGACACGACCGGGATTCTGTAAAACATTATCACGGACGAGCAAGATGGGTTATGTTATGTTATATTACTATATAGACGAATATAATGTGCCCACCGAGATGTAGGGGCCGACCCTGCAGGAATGTTGGAAAATACTACATTCGAGATGTTATTTTGCCTTAGGTTAGGATATATAACGTTATAGACGTATATAATGTCCACACCGAGAAGTACGGGCCGACACGTCCGGGATTTTGTAAAACATTACCAGCGAGTGGCTAGATGGGTTAGGTTAGGTTATATTACGTTATAGACATATATAATGTTCCCACCGAGAAGTGGGGCCGACCCGCCACGAATGTTGGAAAATACTACATTCGAGGTGTTATTTTGCCTTAGGTTAGGATATATAACGTTATAGACGCATATAATGTCCCCACCGACAAGTACGGGACGACACGACCAGGATTCCGTAAAACATTACCAGCGAGGATCTAGATCGGTTAGGTTAGGTTATATTACGATATAGACGTATATAATGTTCCCACCGAGAAGTGGGGCCGACCCGCCAGGAATGTTGTGAAATACTACATTCGAGACGTTAGGTTGCCTTTTGGTAATATATACAACGTTACAGACGTACAGAATGTCCCCACCGAGAAGTACGGCCCGACACGACCGGGATTCTGTAAAACATTATCACGGACGAGCAAGATGGGTTATGTTATGTTATATTACGATATAGACGAATATAATGTGCCCACCGAGATGTAGGGGCCGATCCGGCAGGAATGTTGGAAAATACTACATTCGAGATACTATTTTGCCTTAGGTTAGGATATATAACGTTATAGACGCATATAATGTCCCCAGCGAGAAGTACGAGCCGACGCGACAGGGATTCTGTAAAGCATTACCAGCGAGTGGCTAGATGGGTTAGGTTAGGTTATATTACGATACAGACGTATATAATGTGCCCATCGAGAAGTAGTGGCCGACCCGCCAGGAATGTTGGAAGATACTACATACGAGATGTTAGGTTCCGTTAGGTTAGGATATATAACGTTATAAACGCATATAATGTCCCCACCGAGATGTACGGGACGACACGACCAGGATTCTGTAAAACATTACCAGCGAGGTGCTAGATGTGTTAGGTTAGGTTATATTACGTTATAGACGTATATAATGTTCCCACCGAGAAGTGGGGCCGACCCTCCAGGAATGTTGTGAAATACTACATTCGAGACGTTAGGTTGCCTTAGGTTAGGACATATAACGATATAGACGCATATAATGTCCCCACCGAGAAGTACGAGCCGACGCGACAGGGATTCTGTAAAACATTACCAGCGAGGGGCTAAATGGGTTTGGTTAGGTTATATTATGTTATAGAAGTAAATATTGTCCCCACCGAGAAGTACGGTCCGACACGTCCGGGATTTTGTAAAACATTACCAGCGAGTGCCTAGATGGGTTAGGTTAGGTTATATTACGTTAAAGACGTATAGAATGTCCCCACCGAGAAGTACGGCCCGACACGACCGGGATTCTGTAAAACATTATCACGGACGAGCAAGATGGGTTACGTTATGTTATATTACGATATAGACGAATATAATGTGCCCACCGAGATGTAGGGGCCGACCCGGCAGGAATGTTGGAAAATACTACAATCGAGATGTTAGTTTGCCTTAGGTTAGGATATATAACGTTATAGACGCATATAATGTCCGCACCGAGACGTACGGGACGAAACGAAAGGGATTCTGTAAAACATTACCAGCGAGGTTCTAGATGGGTTAGGTTAGGTTATATTACGATACAGACGTATATAATGTGCCCATCGAGAAGTAGTGGCCGACCCGCCAGGAATGTTGGAAGATACTACATACGAGATGTTAGGTTCCGTTAGGTTAGGATATATAACGTTATAAACGCATATAATGTCCCCACCGAGATGTACGGGACGACACGATCAGGATTCTGTAAAACATTACCAGCGAGGGGCGAGATGTGTTAGGTTAGGTTATATTACGTTATAGACGTATATAATGTTCCCACCGAGAAGTGGGGCCGACCCTCCAGGAATGTTGTGAAATACTACATTCGAGACGTTAGGTTGCCTTAGGTTACGATATATAACGATATAGACGCATATAATGTCCCCACCGAGAAGTACGAGCCGACGCGACAGGGATTCTGTAAAACATTACCAGCGAGGGGCTAAATGGGTTTGGTTAGGTTATATTATGTTATAGAAGTAAATAATGTCCCCACCGAGAAGTACGGTCCGACACGTCCGGGATTTTGTAAAACATTACCAGCGAGTGGCTAGATGGGTTAGGTTAGGTTATATTACGTTATAGACGTATATAATGTTCCCACCGAGAAGTCGGGCCGACCCGCCAGGAATGTCGTGAAATACTACATTCGAGATGTTCGGTTGCCTTTGGTTAGGATATATAACGTTATAGACGCATATAATGTTCCCACCGAGAAGTAGGGGCCGACCCGCCAGGAATGTTGCAAAATACTACATTCGAGATGTTAGGTTGCCTTAGGTTAGGATATATAACGTTATAGACGCATATAATGTCCCCACCGAGACGTACGGGACGACACGAACGGGATTCTCTAAAACAGTACCAGCGAGGGTCTAGATGGGTTAGGTTAGGTTATATTACGATATAGACGTATATAATGTGCTCATCGAGAAGTAGTGGCCGACCGGCCAGGAATGTTGGAAAATACTACATTCGAGATGTTATTTTGCCTTAGGTTAGGATATATAACGTTATAGACGCATATAATGTCCCCACCGACAAGTACGGGACGACACGACCAGGATTCCGTAAAACATTACCAGCGAGGATCTAGATCGGTTAGGTTAGGTTATATTACGATATAGACGTATATAATGTTCCCATCGAGAAGTGGGGCCAACCCGCCAGGAATGTTGTGAAATACTACATTCGAGATGTTAGGTTGCCTTTTGGTAATATATACAACGTTATAGACGTACAGAATGTCCCCACCGAGAAGTACGGCCCGACACGACCGGGATTCTGTAAAACATTATCACGGACGAGCAAGATGGGTTATGTTATGTTATATTACGATATAGACGAATATAATGTGCCCACCGAGATGTAGGGGCCGATCCGGCAGGAATGTTGGAAAATACTACATTCGAGATATTATTTTGCCTTAGGTTAGGATATATAACGTTATAGACGCATATAATGTCCCCACCGAGAAGTACGAGCCGACGCGGCAGGGATTCTGTAAAGCATTACCAGCGAGGGGCTAGATGGGATTGGTTATGTTATATTATGTTATAGAAGTAAATAATGTTCCCTCCGAGAAGTGGGGCCGACCCGCCAGGAATGTTGTGAAATACTACATTCGAGATGTTAGGTTGCATTTTGGTAATATGTACAACGTTATAGACGTATAGAATGTCCCCACCGAGAAGTACGGCCCGACACGACCGGGATTCTGTAAAACATTATCACGGACGAGAAAGATGGGTTACGTTATGTTATATTACGATATAGACGAATATAATGTGCCCACCGAGATGTAGGGGCCAACCCGGCAGGAATGTTGGAAAATACTACAATCGAGATGTTAGTTTGCATTACGTTAGGATATATAACGTTATAGACGCATATAATGCCCGCACCGAGACGTACGGGACGAAACGAACGGGATTCTGTAAAACATTACCAGCGAGGGTCTAGATGGGTTAGGTTAGGTTATATTACGATACAGACGTATATAATGTGCCCATCGAGAAGTAGTGGCCGACCCGCCAGGAATGTTGGAAGGTACTACATACGAGATGTTAGGTTCCGTTAGGTTAGGATATATAACGTTATAAACGCATATAATGTCCCCACCGAGATGTACGGGTCGACACGACCAGGATTCTGTAAAACATTACCAGCGAGGGGCTAGATGTGTTAGGTTAGGTTATATTACGTTATAGACGTATATAATGTTCCCACCGAGAAGTGGGGCCGACCCTCCAGGAATGTTGTGAAATACTACATTCGAGACGTTAGGTTGCCTTAGGTTAGGATATATAACGATATAGACGCATATAATGTCCCCACCGAGAAGTACGAGCCGACGCGACAGGGATTCTGTAAAACATTACCAGCGAGGGGCTAAATGGGTTTGGTTAGGTTATATTATGTTATAGAAGTAAATAATGTCCCCACCGAGAAGTACGGTCCGACACGTCCGGGATTTTGTAAAACATTACCAGCGAGTGGCTAGATGGGTTAGGTTAGGTTATATTACGTTATAGACGTATATAATGTTCCCACCGAGAAGTCGGGCCGACCCGCCAGGAATGTCGTGAAATACTACATTCGAGATGTTCGGTTGCCTTGGGTTAGGATATATAACGTTATAGACGCATATAATGTTCCCACCGAGAAGTAGGGGCCGACCCGCCAGGAATGTTGGAAAATACTACATTCGAGATGTTAGGTTGCCTTAGGTTAGGATATATAACGTTATAGACGCATATAATGTCCCCACCGAGACGTACGGGACGACACGAACGGGATTCTCTAAAACACAACCAGCGAGGGTCTAGATGGGTTAGGTTAGGTTATATTACGATATAGACGTATATAATGTGCTCATCGAGAAGTAGTGGCCGACCCGCCAGGAATGTTGGAAAATACTACATTCGAGATGTTATTTTGCCTTAGGTTAGGATATATAACGTTATAGACGCATATAATGTCCCCAACGACAAGTACGGGACGACACGACCAGGATTCCGTAAAACATTACCAGCGAGGATCTAGATCGGTTAGGTTAGGTTATATTACGATATAGACGTATATAACGTTCCCACCGAGAAGTGGGGCCGACCCGCCAGGAATGTCGTTAAATACTACATTCGAGATGTTCGGTTGCCTTTGGTTAGGATATGTAACGTTATAGACGCATATAATGTTCCCGCCGAGAAGTAGGGGCCGACCCGCCAGGAATGTTGGAAAATACTACATCTAAGATGTTAAGTTGCTTTAGGTTAGAGGATATAACGTTATAGACGTATATAATGTCCACACCGAGAAGTACGGGCCGACACGTCCGGGATTTTGTAAAACATTACCAGCGAGTGGCTAGATGGGTTAGGTTAGGTTATATTACGTTATAGACGTATATAATGTTCCCACCGAGAAGTGGGGCCAACCCGCCAGGAATGTTGTGAAATACTACATTCGAGATGTTAGGTTGCCTTTTGGTAATATATACAACGTTATAGACGTACAGAATGTCCCCACCGAGATGTACGGCCCGACACGACCGGGATTCTGTAAAACATTATCACGGACGTGCAAGATGGGTTATGTTATGTTATATTACGATATAGACGAATATAATGTGCCCACCGAGATGTAGGGGCCGATCCGGCAGGAATGTTGGAAAATACTACATTCGAGATATTATTTTGCCTTAGGTTAGGATATATAACGTTATAGACGCATATAATGTCCCCACCGAGAAGTACGAGCCGACGCGGCAGGGATTCTGTAAAGCATTACCAGCGAGGGGCTAGATGGGATTGGTTATGTTATATTATGTTATAGAAGTAAATAATGTTCCCTCCGAGAAGTGGGGCCGACCCGCCAGAAATGTTGTGAAATACTACATTCGAGATGTTAGGTTGCATTTTGGTAATATGTACAACGTTATAGACGTATAGAATGTCCCCACCGAGAAGTACGGCCCGACACGACCGGGATTCTGTAAAACATTATCACGGACGAGCAAGATGGGTTACGTTATGTTATATTACGATATAGACGAATATAATGTGCCCACCGAGATGTAGGGGCCGACCCGGCAGGAATGTTGGAAAATACTACAATCGAGATGTTAGTTTGCCTTAGGTTAGGATATATAACGTTATAGACGCATATAATGTCCCCACCGACAAGTACGGGACGACACGACCAGGATTCCGTAAAACATTACCAGCGAGGATCTAGATCGGTTAGGTTAGGTTATATTACGATATAGACGTATATAATGTTCCCACCGAGAAGTGGGGCCGACCCGCCAGGAATGTTGTGAAATACTACATTCGAGACGTTAGGTTGCCTTTTGGTAATATATACAACACTATAGACGTACAGAATGTCCCCACCGAGAAGTACGGCCCGACACGACCGGGATTCTGTAAAACATTATCACGGACGAGCAAGATGGGTTATGTTATGTTATATTACGATATAGACGAATATAATGTGCCCACCGAGATGTAGGGGCCGACCCTGCAGGAATGTTGGAAAATACTACATTCGAGATGTTATTTTGCCTTAGGTTAGGATATATAACGTTATAGACGTTTATAATGTCCACACCGAGAAGTACGGGCCGACACGTCCGGGATTTTGTAAAACATTACCAGTGAGTGGCTAGATGGGTTAGGTTAGGTTATATTACGTTATAGACGTATATAATGTTCCCACCGAGAAGTGGGGCCGACCCGCCAGGAATGTCGTTAAATACTACATTCGAGATGTTCGGTTGCCTTTGGTTAGGATATATAACGTTATAGACGCATATAATGTTCCCACCGAGAAGTAGGGGCCGACCCGCCAGGAATGTTGGAAAATACTACATTCGAGATGTTAGGTTGCCTTAGGTTAGAATATATAACGTTATAGACGCATATAATGTCCCCACCGAGACGTACGGGACGACACGAACGGGATTCTCTAAAACACTACCAGCGAGGGTCTAGATGGGTTAGGTTAGGTTATATTACGATGTAGACGTATATAATGTGCTCATCGAGAAGTAGTGGACGACCCGCCAGGAATGTTGGAAAATACTACATTCGAGATGTTATTTTGCCTTAGGTTAGGATATATAACGTTATAGACGCATATAATGTCCCCACCGACAAGTACGGGACGACACGACCAGGATTCCGTAAAACATTACCAGCGAGGATCTAGATCGGTTAGGTTAGGTTATATTACGATATAGACGTATATAATGTTCCCACCGAGAAGTGGGGCCGACCCGCCAGGAATGTTGGAAGATACTACATCCGAGATGTTAGTTTCCGTTAGGTTAGGATATATAACGATATAAACGTATATAATGTCCCCACCGAGAAGTACAGGACGACACGACCAGGATTCTGTAAAACATTGCCAGTGAGGGGCTAGATGGGTTAGGTTAGGTTATATTACGTTATAGACGTATATAATGTTCCCACCGAGAAGTGGGGCCGACCCGCCAGGAATGTTGTGAAATACTACATTCGAGACGTTAGGTTGGCTTAGGTTAGGATATATATCGTTATAGACGCATATAATGTCCCCACCGAGAAGTACGAGCCGACACATCAGGGATTCTGTAAAACATTACCAGCGAGGGGCTAGATGGGTTATGTTATGGTATATTACGTTATAGACGTATATAATGTTCCCACCGAGAAGTGGGGCCGACCCGCCAGGAATGTTGTGAAATACTACATTCGAGACGTTAGGTTGCCTTAGGTTAGGATATATAACGTTATAGACGTATATAATGTACGCACCGAGACGTACGGGACGACACGAACGGGATACTGTAAAACATTACCAGCGAGGGTCTAGATGGGTTAGGTTAGGTTGTATTACGATATAGACGTATATAATGTGCCCATCGAGAAGTAGTGGCCGACCCGCCAGGAATGTTGGAAGGTACTACATCCGAGATGTTAGGTTCCGTTAGGTTAGGATATATAACAATATAAACGTATATAATGTCCCCACCGAGAAGTACGGGACGACACGACCAGGATTCTGTAAAACATAACCAGCGAGGGGCTAGATGGGTTAGGTTAGGTTATATTACGATATAGACGTGAATAATGTTCCCACCGAGAAGTGGGGACGACCCGACAGGAATATTGTGAAACATTACATTCGAGATGTTAGATTGCCTTAGGTTAGGATATATAACGTTATAGACACATATATTGTCCCCACCGAGACGTACGGGACGACACGAACGGGATTCTGTAAAACATTACCAGCGATGTGCTAGATGGGTTAGGTTAGGCTATATTACGTTATAGACGTATATACTGTTCCCACCGAGACGTGGGGCCGACCCGCCAGGAATGTTGTGAAATACTACAGTCGAGATGTTAGGTTGCCTTATAGTAATATATACAACGTTTTAGACGTATAGAATGTCCCCACCGAGAAGTACGGGTCGACACGACCGGGAATCTGTAAAACATTATCACCGAGGGGCAAGATGGGTTATGTTATGTTATATTACGATATAGACGTATGTAATATTCCCACGGAGAATTAGGGGCCGACCCGCCTGGAATGTTGTCAAATACTACATTCGAGATATTAAGTTGCCTTACGTTAGGATATATAACGTTATAGACGTATATAAAGTCCCCACCGAGAAATACGGGACGACACGACCAGGATTCTGTAAAACATTACCAGCGAGGGGCTAGATGGGTTAGGTTAGGTTATATTACGTTATAGACGTATATAATGTTCCCACCGAGAAGTGGGGCCGACCCGCCAGGAATGTTGTGAAATACTACATTCGAGACGTTAGGTTGCCTTAGGTTAGGATATATAACGTTATAGACGTATATAATGTCCGCACCGAGATGTACAGGACGACACGAACGGGATTCTGTAAAACATTACTAGCGAGGGTCTAGATGGGTTAGGTTAGGTTGTATTACGATATAGAAGTAAATAATGTTCCCACCGAGAAGTGGGGCCGACCCGCCAGGAATGTTGTGAAATACTACATTCGAGATGTTAGGTTACCTTAGGTTAGGATATATAACGTTATAGACGCATTTAATGTCCCCACCGGGAAGTACGGGACAACACGAACGGGATTCTGTAAAACACTACCAGCGAGGGGCTAGATGGGTTAGGTTAGGTTATATTACGTTATAGACGTATATAATGTTCCCACCGAGAAGAGGGGCCGACCCGCGAGGAATGTTGTGAAATACTACATCCGAGACGTTAGGTTCCCTTAGGTTAGGATATATAACGTTATAGACGTATATAATGTCCCCACCGAGAAGTACGGTCCGACAAGAACGGGATTGTGTAAAACATTACCAGCGAGGGTCTAGATGGGTTAGGTTAGGTTATATTACGATATAGACGTATATAACGTGCCGACCGAGAAGTAGGGGACTGACCAGGCAGTAGTGTTGTGAAATATTACATTCGAGATGTTAAGTTGCCTTAGGTTAGGATATATAACGCTATAGAAGCACATAATGTCCCCACCGAGAAGTACGAGCCGACACGACAGGGATTCTGTAAAACATTACAAGCGACGGACTAGATGGGTTAGGTTAGGTTATATTACGTTATAGACGTAAGTAATGTTCCCACCAAGAAGTGGGGCCGACCCGCCAGGAATGTTGTGAAATACTACATTCGAGATGTTAGGTTGTCTTTTGGTAATATATACAACGTTATAGACGTATAGAATGTCCCCACCGAGAAGTACGGCCCGACACGACCGGGATTCTCTTAAACTTTACCAGCGAGGTGCTAGATGGGTTAAGTTAGGTTATATTACGATATTGACGTATATAATGTGCCCACCGAGAAGTAGGGGCCGACCCGCATGGAATGTTGGAAAATACTACATCCGAGATGTTAGGTTGCCGTAAGTTAGGATATATAACGTTATAGACGCATATAATGTCGCCACCGAGACGTACGGGACGACACGATCGGGTTTCTGTAAAATATTACCAGCGAGGTGCTGGATGGGTTATGTTAGGTTATATTACGATATAGACGTATATAATGTGCCCACCGAAAAGTAGGGGCCGACCCGCCAGGAATGTTGGAAAATACTACATCCGAGATGTTAAGTTGCCTTAGGTTAGGACATATAACGTTATAGACGTATATAATGCCCACACCGAGAAGTATGGGACAACACGACCAGGATTCCGTAAAACAGTACCAGCGAGGGGATAGATGGGTTATGTTAGGTTATATTATGTTATAGACGTGTATAATGTTCCCACCGAGAAGTGGGGACGACCCGCGAAGAATGTTGTGAAACACTAAATTCGAGATGTTAGGTTGCCTTAGGTTAGGATATTTAACGTTATAGACGCGTATATTGTCCCCACCGAGACGTACGGGACGACACGAACGAGATTCTGTAAAACATTACAAGCGAGGGGCTAGATGGGTTAGGTTAGGTTATATTACGTTATAGACGTATATAATGTTCCCACCGAGAAGTGGGGCCGACCCGCCAGGAATGTTGTGAAATACTACATTCGAGACGATAGGTTGCCTTAGGTTAGGATATATAACGTTATAGACGCATATAATGTCCCCACCGACAAGTACGGGACGACACGACCAGGATTCCGTAAAACATTACCAGCGAGGATCTAGATCGGTTAGGTTAGGTTATATTACGATATAGACGTATATAATGTTCCCACCGAGAAGTGGGGCCGACCCGCCAGGAATGTTGGAAGATACTACATCCGAGATGTTAGTTTCCGTTAGGTTAGGATATATAACGATATAAACGTATATAATGTCCCCACCGAGAAGTACAGGACGACACGACCAGGATTCTGTAAAACATTGCCAGTGAGGGGCTAGATGGGTTAAGTTAGGTTATATTACGTTATAGACGTATATAATGTTCCCACCGAGAAGTGGGGCCGACCCGCCAGGAATGTTGTGAAATACTACATTCGAGACGTTAGGTTGGCTTAGGTTAGGATATATAACGTTATAGACGCATATAATGTCCCCACCGAGAAGTACGAGCCGACACATCAGGGATTCTGTAAAACATTACCAGCGAGGGGCTAGATGGGTTATGTTATGGTATATTACGTTATAGACGTATATAATGTTCCCACCGAGAAGTGGGGCCGACCCGCCAGGAATGTTGTGAAATACTACATTCGAGACGTTAGGTTGCCTTAGGTTAGGATATATAACGTTATAGACGCATATAATGTCCCCACCGAGACGTACGGGACGACACGATCGGGATTCTGCAAAACATTACCAGCGAGGTGCTAGATGGGTTAGGTTAGGTTATATTACGATATAGAGGTATATAATGTTCCCACCGAGAAGTGGGGACGACCCGCCAGGAATGCTGTGAAACACTACATTCGAGATGTTAGGTTGCCTTAGGTTAGGATATATAACGTTATAGACGCATATAGTCTCCCCACCGAGACGTACGGGACGACACGAACGGGATTCTGTAAAACACTACCAGCGAGGGGCTAGATGGGTTAGGTTAGGTTCTATTACGTGATAGACGTATATAATGTTACCACCAAGAAGTGGGGTCGACCCTCCAGGAATGTTGTAAAATACTACATTCAAGTAGTTAGGATGAATTAGGTTAGGATATATAACGATATAGAAGTATATAATGTCCGAACCGAGACGAACGGGACGACACGAACGGGACTCTATGAAACATTACTAGCGAGGGAAAGACGGGGTTAGGTTAGGTTATATTACGATATAAACTTATATAATGTGCCCACAGAGAAGTAGTGGCAGAAGCGCCAGGAATGTTGGAAAATACTACATCCGAGATGTTATGTTGCCTTAGGTTAGGATATATAACGTTATTGACGTATATAATTTCCACACCGAGAAGTACGGTCCGACACGACCGGGATTCTGTAAAGCATCACCGAGGGGCTAGATGAGTTAGATTAAGTTATATTACGTTATAGACGTATATAATTTCCACACCGAGAAGTAGGGGCCGACACGCCTGGAATGTTGTAAAATACTACATTCGAGTAGTTAGGTTGAATTATGCTAGGATATATAACGATATACACGTATATAATGTCCGAACCGAGACGAACGGGACGACACGAACGGGATTCTGTAAAACATTACCAGCGAGGGGCTAGATGGGTTAGGTTATGTTATATTACGTTATAGACGCATATAATTTCCACACCGAGGAGTACGGGCCGACAAGACCGGGATTCTGTGAAGCATCACCGAAGGGCTAGATGGGTTAAGTTAGGTTATATTACGTTATAGACGTAATAATGTTCCCACCGAGAAGTAGGGGCCGACCAGCCAGGAATGTTGGAAAATACTACATCTAAGATGTTAAGTTGCCTTATGTTAGGATATATAACGTTATAGACGAATATACTGTCCACACCGAGACGTACGGGCCGACACGACCGGTATTCCGTAAAGCATTATCACCGAGGGGCAAGATGTGTTAGGTCAGGTTATATAACGTTACATACGTAAATAATGTTCCCACCGAGAAGTGGGGCCGACCCGCCAGGAATATTGTGAAATACTACATTCGAGATGTTAGGTTTCCGTAGGTTAGGATATATAACGTTATAGACGCATATAATGTCCCCACCGAGACGTACGGGTCGACACAATCGGGATTCTGTAAAACATTACCAGCGAGGGGCAAGAGGGGTTAGGTTATATTATATTACGTTATAGACGTATATAATGTGCCCACCGAGAAGTAGGGGCCGATCCGCCAGGAATGTTAGAAAATACTACACCCGAGATGTTAAGTTGCCTTAGGTTAGGATATATAACGTTATAGACGCATATAATGTCCCCACCGAGACGTACGAGACGACTCGAACGAGAGTCTGTACAACATTCCAAGCGAGGGTCTAGATTGCTTAGGTTAGGTTATATTACGTTATAGACGTAAATAATGTTCCCACCGAGAAGTGGGGCCGACCCGCCAGGAATGCTGTTAAATACTACAGTCGAGATGTTATGTTCCGTTAGGTTAGGATATATAACGATATAAACGTATATAATGTCCCCACCGAGAAGTACGAGCCGACACGACAGGGATTCTGTAAAACATTACCAGCGAGGGGCTAGATGGGATTGGTTAGATTATATTATGTTATAGAAGTAAATAATGTTCCCACCGAGAAGTGGGGCCGACCCGCCAGGAATGGCGGAAAATGCTACATCCGAGATGTTAGGCTGCCTTATGGTAATATATACAACGTTATAGATGTATATAATGTCCCCACCGAGAAGTACGGGCCGACACGACCGGGATTCTGTAAAACATTACCAGCGAGGGGCTAGATGGGTTAGGTTATGTTATATTACGTTATAGACGCATATAATTTCCACACCCAGGAGTACGGGCCGACAAGACCGAGATTCTGTAAAGCATCACCGAAGGGCTAGATGGGTTAGGTTAGGTTATATTACGTTATAGACGTAATAATGTTCCCACCGAGAAGTAGGGGCCGACCAGCCAGGAATGTTGTGAAATACTACATTCGAGATGTTAGGTTGCCTTAGGGTAGGATATACAACGCTATAGACGTATATAATGTCCCCACCGAGAAGTACGGCCCGACACGACCGAGATTCTGTAAAACATTACCAGCCAGGGGCTAGATGGGTTAGGTTAGAATATATTACGATATAGACGTATATAATGTTCCCACTAAGAAGTAGGCTCCGACCCACCTGAAATGTTGTAAAATACTACATTCGAGATATTAGGTTGCCCTAGGTTAGGATTTATAACGTCACAGACGTATATAGTGTCCCCACCGAGACGTACGGGACGATACGACGGGGATTCTGTAAAACATTACCAGCGAGGGGCTAGATGGGTTAGGATAGGTTATACTACGTTACAGACGTATATAATGACCCCACCGAGAATTAGGGGCCGACCCGCCAGGAATGTTGTGAAATACTACATTCGAGACGTTAGGTTGCCTTAGGGTAGGATATACAACGCTATAGACGTATATAATGTCCCCACCGAGAAGTACGGGCCGACACGACCGAGATTCTGTAAAACATTACCAGCGAAGGTCTAGATGGGTTAGGTTAGGTTATATTACGTTACAGACGTATATAATGTGCCCACCGAGAAGTAGGACCCGACCCGCCTGGAAAGTTGTAAAATACTACATCCGAGGCGTGAGGTTGCCTTAGGTTAGGATGTATAACGTTATAGACGTATATAATGTTCCCACGGAGAGGTACGGGCCGACACGACCGGGATTGTGTAAAACATTACCAGCGATGGGCTACATGGGTTTGGTTAGATTATATTATGTTATAGAAGTAAATAATGTGCCCACCGAGAAGTGGGGCCGACCCGCCAGGAATATTGGAAAATACTACATCCGAGATGTTAGGTTGCCTTAGGTTAGGATATATAACGTTATAGACGCATATAATGTCCGAACCGAGACGAACGGGACGACACGAACGAAATTCTATGAAACATTACTAGCGAGGGGCTAGACGGGGTTAAGTTAGGTTTTATTACGATATAAACGTATATAATGTGCCCACAGAGATGTAGTGGCAGAACCGCCAGGAATGTTGGAAAATACTACATGCGAGATGTTAAGTTGCCTTAGGTTAGGATATATAACGTTATAGACGTATATAATTTCCACACCGAGAAGTACGGTCCGACACGACCGGGATTCTGTAAAGCATCACCGAGGGGCTAGATGGGTTAGGTTAAGTTATATTACGTTATAGACGTATATAATTTCCACACCGAGAAGTAGGGGCCTACACGCTGGAATGTTGTAAAATACTACATTCGAGTAGTCAGGTTGAATTAGGTTAGGATATATAACGATATAGACGTATATAATGTCCGAACCGAGACGAAGGGGACGACACGAACGGGATTCTGTAAAACATTACTAGCGAGGGGCTAGACGGGGTTAGGTTAGGTTATATTATGATATATACATATATAATGTGCCCACAGAGAAGTAGTGGCAGAACCGCCAGGAATGTTGGAAAATACTACATGCGAGATGTTATATTGCCTTAGGTTAGGATGTATAACGTTGTAGACGTATATAATTTCCACACCGAGAAGTACGGGCCGACACGACCGGGATTCCGTAAAGCATTATCACCGAGGGGCAAGATGTGTTAGATCAGGTTATATTACGTTACAGACGTAAATAATGTTCCCACCGAGAAGTGGGGCCGACCCGCCAGGAATGCTGTCAAATACTACATTCGAGATGTTAGGTTGCCTTAGCTTAGGATATATAACGTTATAGACGCATATAATGTGCCCACCGAGAAGTAGGGGCCGACCCGCCAGGAATGTTGGAAAATACAACAACCGAGATGTTAAGTTGCCCTAAGTTAGGATATATAACGTTATAGACGTATATAATGTCCCCACCCAGAAGTACGGGACGACACGACCAGGATTCTGTAAAACATTAACGGCGAGGTTCTAGATGGGTTAGGTTAGGCTATATTACGTTATAGACGTATACAATGTGCCCAGCGAGAAGTAGGTGCCAAACCCGCCTGGAATGTTGTAAAATACTACACCCGAGGTGTGAGGTTGCCTTAAGTTAGGATATATAACGTTATAGACGTATACAATGTTCCCACGGCGAGGTACGGTCCGGTACGACCGGGATTCTGTAAAATGTTACCAGCGAGGGGCTAGAATGGTTAGGTTATGTTATATTACGTTATAGACGTATATAATGTTCCCACCGAGATTTAGGAGCCGACCCGCCAGGAATGTAGGAAAATACTACATCCGAGATGTTAGGTTGCTTTATGTTGGGATATATAACGTTATAGACGTATATAATGTCCCCACCGAGAAGTACGGGCCGACACGACCGGCATTCTGCAAAACATTATGACCGAGGGCAAAATGGGTTAGATTAGGTTATATTACGTTATGGAAGTATATAATGACCCCACCGAGAATTAGGGGCCGACCCGCCAGGAATGTTGTGAAATACTACATTCGAGATGTTAGGTTGCCTTAAGGTAGGGTATACAACGCTATAGACGTATATAATGTCCCCACCGAGAAGTACGGACCGACACGACCGGGATTCTGTTAAACATTATCTCCCAAGGGCAAGATGGGTTAGGATATGTTATATTTCGTTACAGACGTATATAATGTTCCCACCGAGAAGTAGGAGCCTACCGCGCCAGGAATGTTGGAAAACACTACATCCGAGATGTTAGGTTGTCCTAGGTCGTGATATATAACGTTACAGACGTATATAGAGTCCCCTCCGAGAAGTACGGGACGACACGTCCGGGATTCTGTAAAACATTACCAGCGAGGTGCTAGATGGGTTAGGTTAGGTTATATTAAGTTATAGACGAATATAATGTTCCCACCGTGAATTAGGGTCCGTCCGGCCAGAAATGTTGGAAAATACTGCATCCGAGATGTTAGGTTGCCTTAGGTTGGGATATATAACGTTGCAGACGCATACAATGTCCCCACCGAGACGTACGGGACGACACGAACGGGAATCTGTAAAACATTAAGAGCGAGGCGCCAGATGGGATAGGTTAGGTTATATTACGTTATAGACGTATATAATGTTCCCACCGAGAATGAGGAGCCGACCCTCTAGGAATGTTGTAAAATACTACATTCGAGATATTAGGTTGCCTTAGGATAGGCTTTATAACGTTATAGACGTATATAATATACGCACCGAGACGTACGGGACGACACGAACGGGGTTCTGTAAAACATTATCAGCGAGGGTCTAGATGGGTTAGGTTAGGTTATATTACGTTATAGACGTATATAATGTTCCCACCGAGAAGTAGGGGCCGACCCGCCTGGAATGTTGTAAAATACTACATCCGAGGTGTGAGGTTGCCTTAGGTTAGGATATATAACGTTATAGACGTATATAATTTTCCCACGGGGAGGTACGGACTGGCACGACCGGGATTCTGTAAAACATTACCAGCGAGGGGCTAGATGGGTTAGGTTAAGGTTATATCACGTTATAACGTATATGATGTTCCCACCGAGAAGTAGGGGCCGCCGCGCCAGGAATGTTGTAACATACTACATCCGAGGTGTTAGGTTGCCTTAGGTTAGGATATATAACGTTATAGACGTATATAATGTTCCCACAGAGAGGTACTGTCCCACACGGCTGCGATTCTGTAAAACATTACCAGCCACAGGCTAGATGGGTTAGGTTAGGTTATATTACGTTATAGACGTATATAATGGTCCCACCGAGAAATAGGGGCCGACCCGCCAGGAATGTTGGAAAATATTACATTCGAGATGTTAGGTTGCCTTAGGTTAGGATATGTAATGTTATAGACGTATATAATGTTCCCACAAAGACGTACGGGGCTACACGAACGGGATTCTACAAAACATTCCCAGCGGGGGGCTAGAAGGGGTTAGGTAAGGTTATATTAGGTTACAGACGTATATAATGTTCCTACTGAGAAGTAAGGGCAGACACGCCAGGAATGTTGTAAAATACTACATCCGAGGGGTTAGGTTGCCTTAGGTTAGGATATATAACGTCATAGATATATATAATGTTCCCACCGAGACGTACGGGGCTACACGAACGGGATTCTGTAAAACATTACCAGCGAGGGGCTAGATGGGGTAGGTTTGTTTATATGACGTTATAGACGTATATAATGTTCCCACCTAGAAGTAAGGGCCGACCCGCCAGGAATGTTGTAAAATACTACATCCGAAGTGTAACGTTGCCTTAGGTTAGGATATATAACGTTATAGACGCATATAATGTCCCCACCGAGACGTACGGGACGACTCGAACGAGAGTCTGTACAACATTCCAAGCGAGGGTCTAGATTGCTTAGGTTATGTTATATTACGTTATAGACGTAAATAATGTTCCCACCGAGAAGTGGGGCCGACCCGCCAGGAATGCTGTTAAATACTACAGTCGAGATATTATGTTCCGTTAGGTTAGGATATATAACGATATAAACGTATATAATGTCCCCACCGAGAAGTACGAGCCGACACGACAGGGATTCTGTAAAACATTACCAGCGAGGGGCTAGATGGGATTGGTTAGATTATATTATGTTATAGAAGTAAATAATGTTCCCACCGAGAAGTGGGGCGGACCCGCCAGGAATGTTGGAAAATGCTACATCCGAGATGTTAGGCTGCCTTATGGTAATATATACAACGTTATAGATGTATATAATGTCCCCACCGAGAAGTACGGGCCGACACGACCGGGATTCTGTAAAACATTACCAGCGAGGGGCTAGATGGGTTAGGTTATGTTATATTACGTTATAGACGCATATAATTTCCACACCCAGGAGTACGGGCCGACAAGACCGAGATTCTGTAAAGCATCACCGAAGGGCTAGATGGGTTAGGTTAGGTTATATTACGTTATAGACGTAATAATGTTCCCACCGAGAAGTAGGGGCCGACCAGCCAGGAATGTTGTGAAATACTACATTCGAGACGTTAGGTTGCCTTAGGGTAGGATATACAACGCTATAGACGTATATAATGTCCCCACCGAGAAGTACGGGCCGACACGACCGAGATTCTGTAAAACATTACCAGCGAAGGTCTAGATGGGTTAGGTTAGGTTATATTACGTTACAGACGTATATAATGTGCCCACCGAGAAGTAGGACCCGACCCGCCTGGAAAGATGTAAAATACTACATCCGAGGCGTGAGGTTGCCTTAGGTTAGGATGTATAACGTTATAGACGTATATAATTTCCACACCGAGAAGTACGGGCCGACACGACCGGGATTCTGTAAAGCATCATCGAGGGGCTAGATGGGTTAGGTTAAGTTATATTAAGTTATAGACGTATATAATTTCCACACCGAGAAGTACGGGCCGACACGACCGGGATTCTGTAAAGCATTATCTCCGAGGGGCAAGATGGGGTAGGTTAGGCTATATTACGTTATAGAGGTATATAATGTTCCCACCGAGAAGTGGGGCCGACCTGCCAGGAATGTTGTGAAATACTACATTCGAGAAGTTAGGTTGCCTTAGGTTAGGATATATAACATTATAGACGAATATAATGTCCACACCGAGACGTGCGGGCCGACACGACCGGGATTCCGTAAAGCATTATCACCGAGGGGCAAGATGTGTTAGGTCAGGTTATATTACGTTACAGACGTAAATAATGTTCCCACCGAGAAGTGGGTCCGACCCACCATGAATGTTGTGAAATACTACATTCGAGATGTTAGGTTGCCGCAGGTTAGGATATATAACGTTATAGACGCATATAATGTCCCAACCGAGACGTACGGGTGGACACAATCGGGATTCTGTAAAACATTACCAGCGAGGGGCAAGATGGGTTAGGTTATATTATATTACGTTATAGAAGTATATAATGTGCCCACCGAGAAGTAAGGGCAGATCCGCCAGGAATGTTGGAAAATACTACACCCGAGATGTTATGTTGCCTTAGGGTAGGATATATAACGTTATAGACGTATATAATTTCCGCACCGAGACGTACGGGACGACACGAACGAGAGTCTGTACAACATTACCAGCGAGGGTCTAGATTGCTTAGGTTATGTTATATTACGCTATAGACGTATATAATGTTCCCACCGAGAAGTAGGGGCCGACCCGCCAGGAATGTTGAAAAATACCACATCCGAGATGTTAGAATGCCTGAGGTTAGGATAAATAACATTATAGACGTATATAATGTCCCCTCCGAGAAGCACGGGCCGACACGTCCGGGATTCTGTAAAACATTACCAGCGAGGTGCTAGATGGGTTAGGTTAGGTTATATTAAGTTATAGACGAATATAATGTTCCCACCGTGAATTAGGGTCCGTCCGGCCAGAAATGTTGGAAAATACTGCATCCGAGATGTTAGGTTGCCTTAGGTTGGGATATATAACGTTGCAGACGCATACAATGTCCCCACCGAGACGTACGGGACGACACGAACGGGAATCTGTAAAACATTAAGAGCGAGGCGCCAGATGGGATAGGTTAGGTTATATTACGTTATAGACGTATATAATGTTCCCACCGAGAATGAGGAGCCGACCCTCTAGGAATGTTGTAAAATACTACATTCGAGATATTAGGTTGCCTTAGGATAGGCTTTATAACGTTATAGACGTATATAATATCCGCACCGAGACGTACGGGACGACACGAACGGGGTTCTGTAAAACATTATCAGCGAGGGTCTAGATGGGTTAGGTTAGGTTATATTACGTTATAGACGTATATAATGTTCCCACAGAGATGTGGAGTCGACCGGCCAGGAATGTTGTAAAATATTACATCCGAAGTGATAGGTTGCCTTAGGTTAGGATATATAACGTTATAGACGTATATAATGTTCCCACGGAGAAGTACGTGCCGACACGACCGGGATTCTCTAAAACATTACCACCGAGGGGCAGGATGGGATAGTTTATGTTATTTTACGTTATAGACGTGTATAATGTTCCCACCGCGAAGTAGGGGCCGGCCCGCCAGGTGTGTTGTAAAATACTACATCCGTGGTATGAGGTTGCCTTTGTTAGGATATATAACGTTATAGTCGTATATAATGTTCCCACGGAGAGGTACAGGCCGACAAGACCGGGATTCTGTAAAACATTACCAGCGAGGGGCTAGATGGGTTAGGTAATGTTATATTACGTTATAGACGTATATAATGTTTCATCCGAGAAGTAGGGGCCGACCCGCCAGGAATGTTGTAAAATACTACATCTGAGATGCTAGGTTGCCTTAGGTTAGGATATATAACGTTATAGACGTATATAATGTTACCACGGAGAGGAACGGTCCGACACGGCCGGGATTCTGTAAAACATTACCAGCGAGGGGCTAGATGGCTTAGGTTAGGATATATAACGTTATAGACGTATATAATGTCCCCACCGAGAAGTACGGGCGGACACGACCGGTATTCTGTAAAACATTACCACCGAGGGGCAGGATGGGATAGGTTATGTTATATTACGTTATAGACGCATATAATGTTCCCACCGAGAAGTAGGGACCGACCCGCCAGGAATGTTGTAAAATACTACATCCGGGATGCTAGGATGCCTTAGGTTAGGATATATAACGTTATAAACGTATATAATGTTACCACGGAGAGGAACGGTCCGACACGGCCGGGATTCTGTAAAACATTACCAGCGACGGGCAGGATGGGTTAGGTTAGGTTATATTACGTTATAGACGTATATAATGTTCGATCCGAGAAGTACGGTCGGACACGAACGGGATTCTGTAAAACATTACCAGCGAGGGGCCAGATGGGTTGGGTTATGTTATATCACGTTATAGACGTATTTAATATTCCCACGGATAAGTAGGGGCCGGCCCGCCAGGAGTGTTGTAAAATACTACATCCGTGGTATGAGGTTGCATTTGCTGGATATATAACGTTATAGTCGTATATAATGTTCCCGCGGAGAGGTACGGGCCGACAAGACCGTTATTCTGTAAAACATTACCAGCGATGGGCTAAATGGGTTAGGTTAGGTTATATTACGTTATAGACGTATATAACGTTCCCACCGAGAAGTAGGGGCCGACCCGCCAGGAATGTTGTGAAATACTACATCCGAGATGTTAGATTGACTTAGGTTAGGATATATAACGCTATAGACGTATATAATGTCCCCTCCGAGACGAACGGGACGACACGAACGGGATTCTGTAAAACATTACCAGCGAAGGGATAGATAGGTTAGGTTAGGATATATAACGTTATGGATGTATATAATGTTCTCACCGAGAAGTAGGGGCCGACCGCCAGGAATGTTGTAAAATACTACATCCGGGATGCTAGGTTGCCTTAGGTTAGGATATATAACGTTATAAACGTATATAATGTTACCACGGAGAGGAACGGTCCGACACGGCCGGGATTCTGTAAAACATTACCAGCGACGGGCAGGATGGGTTAGGTTAGGTTATATTACGTTATAGACGTATGTAATGTTCGATCCGAGAAGTACGGTCGGACACGAACGGGATTCTGTAAAACATTACCAGCGATGGGCTAAATGGGTTAGGTTAGGTTATATTACATTATAGACGTATATAACGTTCCCACCGAGAAGTAGGGGCCGACCCGCCAGGAATGTTGTGAAATACTACATCCGAGATGTTAGATTGACTTAGGTTAGGATATATAACGCTATAGACGTATATAATGTCCCCACCGAGACGAACGGGACGACACGAACGGGATTCTGTAAAACATTACCAGCGAAGGGATAGATAGGTTAGGTTAGGATATATAACGTTATGGATGTATATAATGTTCTCACCGAGAAGTAGGGGCCGACCGCCAGGAATGTTGTAAAATACTACATCCGAGATGTTAGGCTGCCTTAGGTTCGGATATATAACGTTATACACGTATATAATGTACCCACCGAGAAGTACGGGCCGACACGACCGGCATTCTGCAAAACATTATGACCGAGGGGCAAAATGGGTTAGATTAGGTTATATTACGATATAGACGTATATAATGATCCGACCGAGAAGTAGGAGCCGACCCGCCTGGAATGTAGTAAAATACTACATTCGAGATGTTAGATTGCCTTAGGTTAGGATATATAACGCTATAGACGTATATAATTTACCCACGGAGAAGAACGGGTCTACACGAACGGGACTCTACAACACATTCGCAGCGAGGGGCTAGATGAGTTACGTCAGGTTATATTACGTTATAGACGAATATAATGTTCCCACCGAGAAGTAAGGGCCGGCCCGCCAGGAATGTTGTAAAATACTACACCGGAGGTGTGAGGTTGCCTTAGGTTAGGATATATAACGTTATAGAACTATATAATGTCCGCACCGTGACGTACGGGACGACACGACCGGCATTCTGCAAAACATTATGACCGAGGTGCAAAATGGGTTAGATCAGGTTATATTACGATATAGACGTATATAATGATCTCACAGAGAAGTAGGGGCCGACCCGCCTGGAATGTGGTAAAATACTACATTCGAGATGTTAGGTTGCCTTAGGTTATGATATATAACGTTATAGACGTATATAATTTCCGCACCGAGACGTACGGAACGACACGAACGTGAATCTGTGAAACATTACCAGCGAAGGTCTAGATGGGTGATGTTAGGTTATATTACGATATAGACGTATATAATGTGCCCACCAAGAAGTAGGGGTCGACCCGCCTGGCATGGTGTAAAATACTACATCCGAGGTGTGAGGTGGCCTTAGGTTAGGATATATAACGCTATAGACGTATATAATTTTCCCACGGAGAGGTACGGGTCTACAGGAAAGGGATTCTACAACACATTCGCAGCGAGGGGCTAGATGGGTTAGGTTAGGTTATATTACGTTATAGACGTATATAATGTTCCCGCCGAGAAGTAGGGGCCGATGCGCCAGGAATGTTGTAAAATATACATCCGAGATGAAAGTTGCCTTAGGTTAGCGTATATAACGTTATAGACGTATATAATGTTCCCACCGAGACGTACGAGGCTACACTAACGGGATTCTACAAAACATTCCCAGCGAGGTGCTAGATGGGTTAGGATAGGTTATAATACGTTATAGACGTATATAATGTTCTCACAGAGAAGTGGGGGCCGACCGCCAGGAATGTTGTAAAATACTACATCCGAGATGTTGGGCTGCCTTAGGTTCGGATATATAACGTTATAGACATATATAATGTACCCACCGAGAAGTACGGGCCGACACGCCGGGATTCTGCAAAACATTATTACCGAGGGGCAAAAAAGGTTCGATTAGGTTATATTACGATATAGACGTATATAATGTACCCACCGAGAAGTATTGGCCAACTCGCCTGGAATTTGTAAAATACTACATTCCAGATCTTAGGTTGCCTTAGGTTAGGATATATAACGTTCTAGACGTATGTAATGTGCCCACCGAGAAGTAGGGGCCGACGTGCCAGGAATGTAGTAAAATATTACATCCGAGATGTTAGGTTGCCTTATGCTAGGGTATATAGCGTTATAGACGTATATTATGTTCCCACCGAGATGTTGGGGCCGAAGCGCCACGAATGTAGTAAAATATTACATTCGACATGTTAGGTTGCCTTAGCCTAGGATATGTAACGCTATAGACGTATATAATGTTCCCACCGAGAAGTAGGGGCCAACAAGCCAGGAATGTTGTAAAATATTACGCTCAACATGTTAGGTTGCCTTAGGCTAGGATATATAGCGTTATAGACGTATATAATGTTCCAACCGAGAAGTAGGTGCCGACGCGCCAGGAATGTTGCGAAATTTTACATACGAGACGTTAGGTTGCCTTAGGTTAGGATATATAACGTTATAGACGTATATAATGTTCTCACCGAGAAGTAGGGCCGAACGCGCCGGGAATGTTGTAAAATATTACATTGGACATGTTAGGTTGCCTTAGGCTAGGATATATATCGTTAGAGACGTATCTAATGTTCCCACCGGAAAGTAGGGACCGACATGCCAGGAATGTTGTAAAATATTACGGTAGAGAGATTAGTTTGCCTTAGGCTAGGATATATAATGTTATAGATGTATATATTGTTACACAGAGAAGTAGGGTCCAGCATGCCCGGAATGTTGTAAAATATTGCGGTATAGATGTTAGGTTGCCTTAGGTTAGGATATATAACGTTATAGACGTATATACTGTTCCCAGCGAGAAGTAGGACCCGATGCGCCCGGAATGTTGTAAAATATTACATTCGACATGTTAGGTTGCCGTAGACTAGGATATATAACGTTATAGACGTATATAATGTTCCCACCTAGAAGTAGGGGCCGGGGCGCCAGGAATGTAGTAAAATATTACATCCCAGGTGTTAGGTAGCCTTAGGCTATGATATATAACGATATTGACGTATATACTGTTACCACAAGAGAAGTAGGGACCGGCATGCTAGGAATGTTGTAAAATATTACTTTATAGATGTTAGGTTTCCTTAGGTTAGGATATACAACGTTATAGACGTATATACTGTTCCCAGCGAGAAGTAGGACCCGACGCGCCAGGTATGTTGTAAAATATTACATTCTACATGTTAGGTTGCATTAGGCTAGGATATATAGCGTTATAGAAGTATATTATGTTCCCACCGAGAAGTTGAGGCCGACGCGCCACGAATGTAGTACAATATTGCATTCGACATGTTAGGTTGCCTTAGGCTAGGATATATACCGTTATAGACGTATATAATGTTCCCACCGAGTAGTACGGGCCGACGCGCCAGGAATGTTGTAAAATATTACACTCGACATGTTAGGTTGCCTTAGACTACTATTTATAGCGTTATAGACGTATATAAAGTTCCCACCGACAAGTAGGGGCCGACGTGCCGGGAATGCAGTAAAATATTACATCCGAGATGCTAGGTTGCCTTAGGTTAGGATATATGACGTTGTAGACGTATATAATGTTCACACCGAGAACTAGGGCCGACACGCTAGGAACGTATTAAAAAATACTCCCGAGATGCTAGGTTGCCTTAGGCTAGGATATATAGCGTTATAGACGTATATTATGTTCCCACAGAGTAGTAGGGGCCGACGCGCCAGAAATGATGAAAAATATTACATTCGACATGTTAGGTTGCCTTATGCTAGGATATATAGCGTCATAGACGTATATAATGTTCCCACCGAGAAGTAGGGGCCGACGCGACAAGAATGTTGTAAAATATTACATTCGACATGTTAGGTTGCCTTAGACTACGATGTATAGCGTTATAGACGTATATAATGTTCCCACCGTGATGTAGGCGCCGACGCGCCAGTAATGTTGTAAAATATTACATTCTACTTGTTAGGTTGCATTAGGTTACGATATATAGCGTTATAGACGTATATTATGTTCCCACCGAGAAGTTGAGGCCAACGCGCCACGAATGTAGTACAATATTGCATTCGACATGTTAGGTGGCCTTAGGCTAGGATATATACCGTTATAGACGTATATAATGTTCCCACAGAGTAGTAGGGGCCGACGCGCCGGGAATGTAGTAAAATATTACATCCCAAATGTCAGGTTGCCTTAGGCTATGATAAATAACGTTATTGACGTATATACTGTTACCACAAGAGAAGTGGGGACCGGCATGCTAGGAATGATGTAAAATATTACTTTACAGGTGTTAGGTTGCCTTAGGTTAGGATATACAATGTTATAGACGTATATACTGTTCCCAGCGAGAAGTAGGACCCGTATAGACCCGACGAGACAGGAATGTTGTAAAATATTACATCCGAGATGTTATGTTGCATTTCGTAAGGATATATAACGTTATACACGTATATAATATTCTCACCGAGAAGTAGGCGCCAACGAGCCAGGAATGTTGTAAAATATTACTCTCGACATGTTAGGTTGCCTTAGGCTAGGATATATATCGTTATAGACGTATATAATGTTCCCACCGAGTAGTAGGTGCTGACGCGCCAGGAATGTTGTAGAATATTGCATTCGACATGTTAGGTTGCCTTAGGCTAGTATATATATCTTTATAGACGTATATAATATTCCCACCGAGAAGTAGGAGCCGACGCGCCAGGAATGTTGTAAAATACTACATCCGAGATGTTAGGCTGCCTTAGGTTAGGATATATAACGTTATAGACGTATATAATGTTCCCACGGAGTGGTACGGGCCGACACGACCGGGATTCTGTAAAACATTACCAGCGAGGTGCTAGATGGGTTAGGTTAGGTTATACTACGTTATAGAAGTATATAATGTTCATATCGAGAAGTAGGGGCCGACCCGCCAGGAATGTTGTAAAATACTACATCCGAGATGTTACATTGCGTTAGGTTAGGATATATCACGTTATAGACGTATGTAATGTACCCACGGAGAGGTACGGTCCGACACGGCCGGGATTCTGTAAAACATTATCAGCCACAGGCTAGATAGGTTATTTTAGGTTATATTACGTTATAGACGTATATAATATTCCCACCGAGAAGTAGGAGCCGACGCGCCAGGAATGTTGTAAAATACTACATCCGAGATGTTAGGCTGCCTTAGGTTAGGATATATAACGTTATAGACGTATATAATGTTCCCACGGAGTGGTACGGGCCGACACAACCGGGATTCTGTAAAACATTACCAGCGAGGTGCTAGATGGGTTAGGTTAGGTTATATTACGTTATAGAAGTATATAATGTTCATATCGAGAAGTAGGGGCCGACCCGCCAGGAATGTTGTAAAATACTTCATTCGAGATGTTAGGTTGCCTTAGGTAGGGATATATAAAGTTATAGACGTACATAATGTCCCCACCGAGAAGTTCGGGCGGACACGACCGGGATTCTGTAAAACATTACCAGCGAGGGGCTAGATGGGTTAGGATAGGTTATATTACGTTATAGACGTATATAATGTTTCCATCGAGAAGTAGGGGCCGACCCGCCAGGAATGTTGTAAAATACTACATCCGAGATGTTACATTGCGTTAGGTTAGGATATATCACGTTATAGACGTATATAATGTTCCCACAGAGACGTACGGGGCTACACGAACGGGATTCTACAAAACATTCCCAGCGGGGGGCTGGATGGGTTAGGTTAGGTTATATTACGTTATAGACGTATATAATGTTCCCATCGAGAAGTAGGGGCCGACCCGCCAGGAATGTTGTAAAATACTACATCCGAGATATTACATTGCGTTAGGTTAGGATATATCACGTTATAGACGTATGTAATGTTCCCACCTAGACGTACGGGGCTACACGAACGGGATTCTACAAAACATTCCCAGCGGGGGGCTAGATGGGTTAGGGTACGTTATATTACGTTATAGACGTATATAATGTTCCCAATGATAAGTAGGGGCAGACCCGCCAGCAATGTTGTATCATACTACATCCGAGGTGTTAGGTTGCCTTAGGCTAGGATATATACCGTTATAGACGTATATAATGTTCGCACCGAGAAATAGGGGCCGACCAGACAGGAATGTTGCAACATACTACATCCGACGTGTTAGGTTGCCTTAGGTTAGGATATATAACGTTATAGACGTATATAATGTTCCCACGGAGTGGTACGGTCCGACACGGCCGGGATTCTGTAAAACATTACCAGCGAGGGGCTAGATGGGTTAGGTTAGGTTATATTACGTTATAAAATTATATAATGTTCCCACCGAGAAGTTGGGGCCGACGCGCAAGGAATGTTGTGAAATACTACATCCGAGCTGTGAGGTTGCCTTAGGTTAGGTTATATTACGTTATAAAATTATATAACGTTCCCACGGAGAGGTTCGGGCCGACACGGCCGGGATTCTGTAAAACATTACCCAGCGAGGGAATAGATGGGTTAGGTTAGGTCATATTACGTTATTGACGTATATAATTTTCCCACCGAGGATTAGGGACCAAACCGCCAGGAATGTTGTAAAATACTACATCCGAGATGATAGGCTGCCTTAGGTTAGGATATATAACGTTATAGACGGATATAATGTTCCCACAATGATGTACGGGGCTACACGAACGGGATACTACAAAACATTCCCAGCGGGCTGCAAGATGGGTTAGGTTAGGTTATATTAGGTTATAGACGAATATAATGTTCCCACTGAGAAGTAGGGCCCGACACGCCAGGCATGTTGTAAAATACTACATGCGAGATGTTAGGCTGCCTTAGGATAGGATATATAACGTTATAGACGTATATAATGTTCCCGCGGAGAGGTACGGTCCGACACGGCCGGGATTCTGTAAAACATTACCAGCCACGGGCTAGATGGGTTAGGTTAGGTTATATTACGTTATAGACGTATATTATATTCCCACGGAGAGGTACGGGCCGACACAACCGTGATTCTGTAAAAGATTACCAGCTAGGGACTAGATGGATTAGGTTAGGTCATATTACGTTATAAACGTATATAATGTTCGCACCGAGATGTAGGGGCCGACCCGCCAGGAATGTTGTAAAATACTACATCCGAGATGTTAGATTGCCTTAGGTTAGAATATATAACGTTATAGACGGATATAATGTATCCCACAAAGACGTACAGGGCTACCCGAACGGGATTCTACAAAACATTCCAAGCCGGGGGCTAGATGGGTTAGGTTAGGTTATATTACGTTATAGACGTATATAATGTTCCCACCGAGGATTAGGGGCCGAACCGCCAGGAATGTTGTAAAATACTACATCCGAGATGTTAGGCTGCCTTAGGATAGGATATATAACGTTATAGACGTATATAATGTTCCCACAATGATGTACGGGGCTACACGAACGGGATTCTACAAAACATTCCCAGCGGGGCGCTAGATGGGTTAGGATAGGTTATATTACGTTATAAAATTATATAATGTTCCCGCCGAGAAGTAGGGGCCGACCCGCCATGAATGTTTTAAAATACTACATCCGAGATGTTAGATTGCCTTAGGATAGGATATATAACGTTATAGATGTATATAATTTTCCCACCGAGACGAACGGGGCTACACGAACAGGATTCTACAAAACATTCCCAGCGAGTTGCTAGATGGGTTAGGTTAGGTTATATTACGTTATAGTCGTATATAATATTCCCACCGAGAAGTAGGGGCCGGCCCGCCAGGAATGTTGTAAAATACTACATCCGAGATGTGAGGTTGCCTTAGGTTAGGATATATAACGTTATAGACGTATATAATGTTCCCACGGAGAGGTACGCGCCGACATGACCGGGATTCTGGAAAACATAACCCAGCGAGGGTCTAGATGGGTTAGGTTAGGTCATATTACGTTATTGACGTATATAATTTTCCCACCGAGGATTAGAGGCCGAACCGCCAGGAATGTTGTAAAATACTACATCCGAGATGTTAGGCTGCCTCAGGTTAGGATATATAACGTTATAGACGGATATAATGTTCCCACGGAGAGGTACGGTCCGACACGGCCGGGATTCTGTAAAACATTACCAGCCACGGGCTAGATGGGTTAGGTTAGGTTATATTACGTTATAGACGTATATTATATTCCCACGGAGTGGTACGGGCCGACACAACCGTGATTCTGTAAAACATTCCCAGCGGGGGGCTAGATGCGTTAGGTTAGGTTATATTACGTTATAGACGTATATAATGTTCCCACCGAGGATTAGGGGCCGAACCGCCAGGAATGTTGTAAAATACTACATCCGAGATGTTAGGCTGCCTTAGGATAGGATATATAACGTTATAGACGTATATCATGTTCGCACAATGATGTACGGGGCTACACGAACGGGATTCTACAAAACATTCCCAGCGGGGGGCTAGATGGGTTAGGATAGGTTATATTACGTTATAAAATTATATAATGTTCCCACCGAGAAGTAGGGGCCGACCCGCAAGGAATGTTGTGAAATACTACATCCGAGGTGTGAGGTTGCCTTAGGTTAGGATATATAACGTTATAGACGTATGTAATGTTCCCATGGAGAGGTATGGGCAGACACGGCCGGGATTCTGTAAAACATTACCAGCGAGGGGCTAGATGGGTTAGGTTAGGTTATATTACGTTATAGACGTATATAATGTTCCCACCGAGAAGTAGGGGCCGACCCGCCAGGAATGTTTTAAAATACTACATCCGAGGTGTGAGGTTGCCTTAGGTTAGGTTATATAACGCTATAGACGTATATAACGTTCCCACGGAGAGTTACAGGCCGACACCACAGGGATTCTGTAAATCATTACCAGCGAGGGGCTAGATGGGTTAGGTTAGTTTATATTACGTTATAGACGTATATAATGTTCCCACCGAGAAGTAGGGGCCGGCCCGGCAGGAATGATGTAAAGTATTACATCCGAGGTGTTAGGTTGCCTTAGGTTGGGATATATAAAGTTATAGACTTACATAATATCCGCTCCGAGAAGTTCGGGCGGACAGGAACGGGATTCTGTAAAACGTTCCCAGCGAGGGGCTAGATGGGTTAGGTTAGGATATATTACGTTATAGACGTATATAATGTTCCCACCGAGAAGGAGGGGCCGGCCCGGAGGGAATGATGTAAAATACTACATCCCAGGTGTTAGGTTGCCTTAGGTTAGGATATATAATGTTATAGACGTATATAATGTTCCCACGGAGAGGTACGCGCCGACACGACCGGGATTCTGGAAAACATTACCCAGCGAGGGGCTAGATGGGTTAGGTTAGGTCATATTACGTTATTGACGTATATAATTTTCCCACCGAGGATTAGGGGCCGAACCGCCAGGAATGTTGTAAAATACTACATCCGAGATGTTAGGCTGCCTTAGGATAGGATATATAACGTTATAGACGTATATAATGTTCCCACAATGATGTACGGGGCTACACGAAAGGGATTCTACAAAACATTCCCAGCGGGGCGCTAGATGGGTTAGGATAGGTTATATTACGTTATAAAATTATATAATGTTCCCAGAAGTAGGGGCCGACCCGCCATGAATGTTTTAAAATACTACACCCGAGATGTTAGATTGCCTTAGGATAGGATATATAACGTTATAGATGTATATGATTTTCCCACCAAGACGTACGGGGCTACACGAACGGGATTCTACAAAACATTCCCAGCGAGTTGCTAGATGGGTTAGGTTAGGTTATATTACGTTATAGACGTATATAATGTTCCCACCGAGAAGTAGGGCCCGACCCGCCAGGAATGTTGTAAAATACTACATCCGAGATGTGAGGTTGCCTTAGGTTAGGATATATAACGTTATAGACGTATATAATGTTCCCACGGAGAGATACGCGCCGACACGACCGGGATTCTGGAAAACATTACCCAGCGCGGGGCTAGATGGGTTAGGTTAGGTCATATTACGTTATTGACGTATATAATTTTCCCACCGAGGATTAGGGGCCGAACCGCCAGGAATGTTGTAAAATACTACATCCGAGATGTTAGGCTGCCTTAGGATAGGATATATAACGTTATAGACGTATATAATGTTCCCACAATGATGTACGGGGCTACACGAACGGGATTCTACAAAACATTCCCAGCGGGGCGCTAGATGGGTTAGGATAGGTTATATTACGTTATAAAATTATATAATGTTCCCACCGAGAAGTAGGGGCCGACCCGCCATGAATGTTTTAAAATACTACATCCGAGATGTTAGATTGCCTTAGGATAGGATATATAACGTTATAGTTGTATACGATTTTCCCACCGAGACGTACGGGGCTACACGAACGGGATTCTACAAAACATTCCCAGCGAGTTGCTAGATGGGTTAGGTTAGGTTATATTACGTTATAAACGTATATAATGTTCCCACCGAGAAGTAGGGCCCGACCCGCCAGGAATGTTGTAAAATACTACATCCGAGATGTTAGATTGCCTTAGGTTAGAATATATAACGTTATAGACGGATATAATGTATCCCACAAAGACGTACAGGGCTACGCGAACGGGATTCTACAAAACATTCCCAGCGGGGGGCTAGATGGGTTAGGTTAGGTTATATTACGTTATAGACGTATATAATGTTCCCACCGAGGATTAGGGGCCGAACCGCCAGAAATGTTGTAAAATACTACATCCGAGATGTTAGGCTGCCTTAGGATAGGATATATAACGTTATAGACGTATATAATGTTCCCACCGAAACGATCGGGGCTACACGAACGGGATTCTACAAAACATTCCCAGCGAGGGGCTGGATGGGTTAGGTTAGGTTATATTACGTTAGAAACGTATATAATGTTCCCACCGAGAAGTAGGGTCCGACCCGCCAGGAATGTTGTAAAATACTACATCCGAGATGTTAGATTGCCTTAGGTTAGGATATATAACGTTATAGACGTATCTAATGTTCCCACAATGATGTACGGGGCTACACGAACGGGATTCTACAAAACATTCCCAGCGGGCTGCAAGATGCTTTAGGTTAGGTTATATTAGGTTATAGACGAATATAATGTTCCCACTGAGAAGTAGGTCCCGACACGCCAGGCATGTTGTAAAATACTACATGCGAGATGTTACATTGCCTTAGGTTAGAATATATAACGTTATAGACGGATATAATGTATCCCACAAAGACGTACAGGGCTACACGAACGGGATTCTACAAAACATTCCCAGCGGGGGGCTAGATGCGTTAGGTTAGGTTATATTACGTTATAGACGTATATAATGTTCCCACCGAGGATTAGGGGCCGAACCGCCAGGAATGTTGTAAAATACTACATCCGAGATGTTAGGCTGCCTTAGGATAGGATATATAACGTTATAGACGTATATCATGTTCGCACAATGATGTACGGGGCTACACGAACGGGATTCTACAAAACATTCCCAGCGGGGGGCTAGATGGGTTAGGATAGGTTATATTACGTTATAAAATTATATAATGTTCCCACCGAGAAGTAGGGGCCGACCCGCAAGGAATGTTGTGAAATACTACATCCGAGGTGTGAGGTTGCCTTAGGTTAGGATATATAACGTTATAGACGTATGTAATGTTCCCATGGAGAGGTATGGGCAGACACGGCCGGGATTCTGTAAAACATTACCAGCGAGGGGCTAGATGGGTTAGGTTAGGTTATATTACGTTATAGACGTATATAATGTTCCCACCGAGAAGTAGGGGCCGACCCGCCAGGAATGTTTTAAAATACTACATCCGAGGTGTGAGGTTGCCTTAGGTTAGGTTATATAACGCTATAGACGTATATAACGTTCCCACGGAGAGTTACAGGCCGACACCACAGGGATTCTGTAAATCATTACCAGCGAGGGGCTAGATGGGTTAGGTTAGTTTATATTACGTTATAGACGTATATAATGTTCCCACCGAGAAGTAGGGGCCGGCCCGGCAGGAATGATGTAAAGTATTACATCCGAGGTGTTAGGTTGCCTTAGGTTGGGATATATAAAGTTATAGACTTACATAATATCCGCTCCGAGAAGTTCGGGCGGACAGGAACGGGATTCTGTAAAACATTCCCAGCGAGTTGCTAGATGGGTTAGGTTAGGTTATATTACGTTATAGACGTATATAATGTTCCCACCGAGAAGTAGGGCCCGACCCGCCAGGAATGTTGTAAAATACTACATCCGAGATGTGAGGTTGCCTTAGGTTAGGATATATAACGTTATAGACGTATATAATGTTCCCACGGAGAGATACGCGCCGACACGACCGGGATTCTGGAAAACATTACCCAGCGCGGGGCTAGATGGGTTAGGTTAGGTCATATTACGTTATTGACGTATATAATTTTCCCACCGAGGATTAGGGGCCGAACCGCCAGGAATGTTGTAAAATACTACATCCGAGATGTTAGGCTGCCTTAGGATAGGATATATAACGTTATAGACGTATATAATGTTCCCACAATGATGTACGGGGCTACACGAACGGGATTCTACAAAACATTCCCAGCGGGGCGCTAGATGGGTTAGGATAGGTTATATTACGTTATAAAATTATATAATGTTCCCACCGAGAAGTAGGGGCCGACCCGCCATGAATGTTTTAAAATACTACATCCGAGATGTTAGATTGCCTTAGGATAGGATATATAACGTTATAGTTGTATACGATTTTCCCACCGAGACGTACGGGGCTACACGAACGGGATTCTACAAAACATTCCCAGCGAGTTGCTAGATGGGTTAGGTTAGGTTATATTACGTTATAAACGTATATAATGTTCCCACCGAGAAGTAGGGCCCGACCCGCCAGGAATGTTGTAAAATACTACATCCGAGATGTTAGATTGCCTTAGGTTAGAATATATAACGTTATAGACGGATATAATGTATCCCACAAAGACGTACAGGGCTACGCGAACGGGATTCTACAAAACATTCCCAGCGGGGGGCTAGATGGGTTAGGTTAGGTTATATTACGTTATAGACGTATATAATGTTCCCACCGAGGATTAGGGGCCGAACCGCCAGAAATGTTGTAAAATACTACATCCGAGATGTTAGGCTGCCTTAGGATAGGATATATAACGTTATAGACGTATATAATGTTCCCACCGAAACGATCGGGGCTACACGAACGGGATTCTACAAAACATTCCCAGCGAGGGGCTGGATGGGTTAGGTTAGGTTATATTACGTTAGAAACGTATATAATGTTCCCACCGAGAAGTAGGGTCCGACCCGCCAGGAATGTTGTAAAATACTACATCCGAGATGTTAGATTGCCTTAGGTTAGGATATATAACGTTATAGACGTATCTAATGTTCCCACAATGATGTACGGGGCTACACGAACGGGATTCTACAAAACATTCCCAGCGGGCTGCAAGATGCTTTAGGTTAGGTTATATTAGGTTATAGACGAATATAATGTTCCCACTGAGAAGTAGGTCCCGACACGCCAGGCATGATGTAAAATACTACATCCGAGATGTTACATTGCCTTAGGTTAGAATATATAACGTTATAGACGTATATAATGTTCCCACCGAAACGATCGGGGCTACACGAACGGGATTCTACAAAACATTCCCAGCGAGTTGCTAGATGGGTTAGGTTAGGTTATATTACGTTATAGACGTATATAATGTTCCCACCGAGAAGTAGGGGCCGGCCCGCCAGGAATGTTGTAAAATACTACATCCGAGATGTGAGGTTGCCTTAGGTTAGGATATATAACGTTATAGACGTATATAATGTTCCCACGGAGAGGTACGCGCCGACACGACCGGGATTCTGGAAAACATTACCCAGCGAGGGGCTAGATGGGTTAGGTTAGGTCATATTACGTTATTGACGTATATAATTTTCCCACCGAGGATTAGGGGCCGAACCGCCAGGAATGTTGTAAAATACTACATCCGAGATGTTAGGCTGCCTTAGGATAGGATATATAACGTTATAGACGTATATAATGTTCCCACAATGATGTACGGGGCTACACGAACGGGATTCTACAAAACATTCCCAGCGGGGCGCTAGATGGGTTAGGATAGGTTATATTACGTTATAAAATTATATAATGTTCCCACCGAGAAGTAGGGGCCGACCCGCCATGAATGTTTTAAAATACTACATCCGAGATGTTAGATTGCCTTAGGATAGGATATATAACGTTATAGATGTATATGATTTTCCCACCGAGACGTACGGGGCTACACGAACGGGATTCTACAAAACATTCCCAGCGAGTTGCTAGATGGGTTAGGTTAGGTTATATTACGTTATAGACGTATATAATGTTCCCACCGAGAAGTAGGGGCCGGCGCGCCAGGTATGTTGTAAAATACTACATCCGAGATGTGAGGTTGCCTTAGGTTAGGATATATAACGTTATAGACGTATATAATGTTCCCACGGAGAGATACGCGCCGACACGACCGGGATTCTGGAAAACATTACCCAGCGAGGGGCTAGATGGGTTAGGTTACGTTATATTACGTTATAGAAGTATATAATGTTCCCAACGAGAAGGAGGGGCCGACCCGCCAGGAATGTTTTAAAATACTACATCCGAGATGTTAGATTGCCTTAGGATAGGATATATAACGTTATAGATGTATATAATTTTCCCACCGAGACGTACGGGGCTACACGAACGGGATTCTACAAATCATTCCCAGCGAGTTGCTAGATGGGTTAGGTTAGGTTATATTACGTTATAGACGTATATAATGTTCCCACCGAGAAGTAGGGGCCGGCCCGCCAGGAATGTTGTAAAATACTACATCCGAGATGTGAGGTTGCCTTAGGTTAGGATATATAACGTTATAGACGTATATAATGTTCCCACAATGATGTACGGGGCTACACGAACGGGATTCTACAAAACATTCCCAGCGGGCTGCAAGATGGGTTAGGTTAGGTTATACTAGGTTATAGACGAATATAATGTTCCCACTGAGAAGTAGGGCCCGACACGCCAGGCATGTTGTAAAATACTACATGCGAGATGTTACATTGCCTTAGGTTAGGATATATAACGTTATAGACGTATATAATGTTCCCACCGAAACGATCCGGGCTACACGAACGGGATTCTACAAAACATTCCCAGCGCGGGGCTGGATGGGTTAGGTTAGGTTATATTACGTTAGAAACGTAGATAATGTTCCCACCGAGAAGTAGGGTCCAACCCGCCAGGAATGTTGTAAAATACTGCATCCGAGATGTTAGGTTGCCTTAGGTTAGAATATATAACGTTATAGACGGATATAATGTATCCCACAAAGACGTACAGGGCTACGCGAACGGGATTCTACAAAACATTCCCAGCGGGGGGCTAGATGGGTTAGGTTAGGTTATATTACGTTATAGACGTATATAATGTTCCCACCGAGGATTAGGGGCCGAACCGCCAGAAATGTTGTAAAATACTACATCCGAGATGTTAGGCTGCCTTAGGATAGGATATATAACGTTATAGACGTATATAATGTTCCCACCGAAACGATCGGGGCTACACGAACGGGATTCTACAAAACATTCCCAGCGAGGGGCTGGATGGGTTAGGTTAGGTTATATTACGTTAGAAACGTATATAATGTTCCCACCGAGAAGTAGGGTCCGACCCGCCAGGAATGTTGTAAAATACTACATCCGAGATGTTAGATTGCCTTAGGTTAGGATATATAACGTTATAGACGTATCTAATGTTCCCACAATGATGTACGGGGCTACACGAACGGGATTCTACAAAACATTCCCAGCGGGCTGCAAGATGCTTTAGGTTAGGTTATATTAGGTTATAGACGAATATAATGTTCCCACTGAGAAGTAGGTCCCGACACGCCAGGCATGATGTAAAATACTACATCCGAGATGTTACATTGCCTTAGGTTAGAATATATAACGTTATAGACGTATATAATGTTCCCACCGAAACGATCGGGGCTACACGAACGGGATTCTACAAAACATTCCCAGCGAGTTGCTAGATGGGTTAGGTTAGGTTATATTACGTTATAGACGTATATAATGTTCCCACCGAGAAGTAGGGGCCGGCCCGCCAGGAATGTTGTAAAATACTACATCCGAGATGTGAGGTTGCCTTAGGTTAGGATATATAACGTTATAGACGTATATAATGTTCCCACGGAGAGGTACGCGCCGACACGACCGGGATTCTGGAAAACATTACCCAGCGAGGGGCTAGATGGGTTAGGTTAGGTCATATTACGTTATTGACGTATATAATTTTCCCACCGAGGATTAGGGGCCGAACCGCCAGGAATGTTGTAAAATACTACATCCGAGATGTTAGGCTGCCTTAGGATAGGATATATAACGTTATAGACGTATATAATGTTCCCACAATGATGTACGGAGCTACACGAACGGGATTCTACAAAACATTCCCAGCGAGTTGCTAGATGGGTTAGGTTAGGTTATATTACGTTATAGACGTATATAATGTTCCCACCGAGAAGTAGGGCCCGACCCGCCAGGAATGTTGTAAAATACTACATCCGAGATATTAGATTGCCTTAGGTTAGAATATATAACGTTATAGACGGATATAATGTATCCCACAAAGACGTACAGGGCTACGCGAACGGGATTCTACAAAACATTCCCAGCGGGGGGCTAGATGGGTTAGGTTAGGTTATATTACGTTATAGACGTATATAATGTTCCCACCGAGGATTAGGGGCCGAACCGCCAGGAATGTTGTAAAATACTACATCCGAGATGTTAGGCTGCCTTAGGATAGGATATATAACGTTATAGACGTATATAATGTTCCCACGGAGAGGTACGGTCCGACACGGCCGGGATTCTGTAAAACATTACCAGCCACGGGCTAGATGGGTTAGGTTAGGTTATATTACGTTATAGACGTATATTATATTCCCACGGAGTGGTACGGGCCGACACGACCGTGATTCTGTAAAACATTACCAGCGAGGGGCTAGATGGGTTAGGTTACGTTATATTACGTTATAGAAGTATATAATGTTCCCAACGAGAAGGAGGGGCCGACCCGCCAGGAATGTTTTAAAATACTACATCCGAGATGTTAGATTGCCTTAGGATAGGATATATAACGTTATAGATGTATATAATGTTCCCACCGAGAAGTAGGGTTCGATCCGCCAGGAATGTTGTAAAATACTACATCCGAGGTGTTAGATTGCTTTAGGTTAGGATATATAACGTTATAGACGTATATAATGTTCCCACGGAGTGGTACGGGCCGAAACGACAGGGATTCTGTAAAACATTACCAGCGAGGGGCTAGATGGGTTAGGTTACGTTATATTACGTTATAGAAGTATATAATGTTCCCAACGAGAAGGAGGGGCCGACCCGCCAGGAATGTTTTAAAATACTACATCCGAGATGTTAGATTGCCTTAGGATAGGATATATAACGTTATAGATGTATATAATTTTCCCACCGAGACGTACGGGGCTACACGAACGGGATTCTACAAAACATTCCCAGCGAGTTGCTAGATGGGTTAGGTTAGGTTATATTACGTTATAGACGTATATAATGTTCCCACCGAGAAGTAGGGGCCGGCCCGCCAGGAATGTTGTAAAATAGTACATCCGAGATGTGAGGTTGCCTTAGGTTAGAATATATAGCGTTATAGACGGATATAATGTATCCCACAAAGACGTACAGGGCTAGCCGAACGGGATTCTACAAAACATTCCCAGCCGGGGGCTAGATGGGTTAGGTTAGGTTATATTACGTTGTAGACGTATATAATGTTACCACCGAGGATTAGGGGCCGAACCGCCAGGAATGTTGTAAAATAATACATCCGAGATGTTAGGCTGCCTTAGGATAGGATATATCACGTTATAGACGTATATAATGTTCCCACAATGATGTACGGGGCTACACGAACGGGATTCTACAAAACATTCCCAGCGAGTTGCTAGATGGGTTAGGTTAGGTTATATTACGTTATAGACGTATATAATGTTCCCACCGAGAAGTAGGGCCCGACCCGCCAGGAATGTTGTAAAATACTACATCCGAGATGTTAGATTGCCTTAGGTTAGAATATATAACGTTATAGACGGATATAATGTATCCCACAAAGACGTACAGGGCTACGCGAACGGGATTCTACAAAACATTCCCAGCGGGGGGCTAGATGGGTTAGGTTAGGTTACATTACGTTATAGACGTATATAATGTTCCCACCGAGGATTAGGGGCCGAACCGCGAGGAATGTTGTAAAATACTACATCCGAGATGTTAGGCTGCCTTAGGATAGGATATATAACGATATAGACGTATATAATGTTCCCACGGAGAGGTACGGTCCGACACGGCCGGGATTCTGTAAAACATTACCAGCCACGGGCTAGATGGGTTAGGTTAGGTTATATTACGTTATAGACGTATATTATATTCCCACGGAGTGGTACGGGCCGACACGACCGTGATTCTGTAAAAGACTACCAGCGAGGGACTAGATGGGTTAGGTTAGGTTATATTACGTTATAAACGTATATAATGTTCCCACCGAGAAGTAGGGGCCGACCCGCCAGGAATGTTGTAAAATACTACATCCGAGATGTTAGATTGCCTTAGGTTAGAATATATAACGTTATAGACGGATATAATGTATCCCACAAAGACGTACAGGGCTACACGAACGGGATTCTACAAAACATTCCCAGCGGGGGCTAGATGGGTTAGGTTAGGTTATATTACGTTATAGACGTATATAATGTTCCTACCGAGGATTAGGGGCCGAACCGCCAGGAATGATGTAAAATATTACATCCGAGGTGTTAGGTTGCCTTAGGTTGGGATATATAACGTTATAGACGTATATAATATTCCCACCGAAACGATCGGGGCTACACGAACGGGATTCTACAAAACATTCCCAGCGAGGGGCTGGATGGGTTAGGTTAGGTTATATTACGTTAGAAACGTATATAATGTTCCCACCGAGAAGTAGGGTCCGACCCGCCAGGAATGTTGTAAAATACTACATCCGAGATATTAGATTGCCTTAGGTTAGGATATATAACGTTATAGACGTATCTAATGTTCCCACAATGATGTACGGGGCTACACGAACGGGATTCTACAAAACATTCCCAGCGGGCTGCAAGATGCTTTAGGTTAGGTTATATTAGGTTATAGACGAATATAATGTTCCCACTGAGAAGTAGGTCCCGACACGCCAGGCATGATGTAAAATACTACATCCGAGATGTTACATTGCCTTAGGTTAGAATATATAACGTTATAGACGTATATAATGTTCCCACCGAAACGATCGGGGCTACACGAACGGGATTCTACAAAACATTCCCAGCGAGGGGCTGGATGGGTTAGGTTAGGTTATATTACGTTAGAAACGTATATAATGTTCCCACCGAGAAGTAGGGGCCGATCCGCCAGGAATATTGTAAAATACTACATCCGAGGTGTGAGGTTGCCTTAGGTTAGGTTATATAACGCTATAGACGTATATAACGTTCCCACGGAGAAGTACGGGCCGACACCACAGGAATTCTGTAAATCATTACCAGCGAGGGGCTAGATGGGTTAGGTTAGTTTATATTACGTTATAGACGTATATAATGTTCCCACCGAGAAGTAGGGTTCGACCCGCCAGGAATGTTGTAAAATACTACATCCGAGGTGTTAGATTGCTTTAGGTTAGGATATATAACGTTATAGACGTATATAATGTTCCCACGGAGTGGTACGGGCCGAAACGACAGGGATTCTGTAAAACATTACCAGCGAGGGGCTAGATGGGTTAGGTTACGTTATATTACGTTATAGAAGTATATAATGTTCCCAACGAGAAGGAGGGGCCGACCGGCCAGGAATGTTTTAAAATACTACATCCGAGATGTTAGATTGCCTTAGGATAGGATATATAACGTTATAGATGTATATAATTTTCCCACCGAGACGTACGGGGCTACACGAACGGGATTCTACAAAACATTCCCAGCGAGTTGCTAGATGGGTTAGGTTAGGTTATATTACGTTATAGACGTATATAATGTTCCCACCGAGAAGTAGGGGCCGGCCCGCCAGGAATGTTGTAAAATAGTACATCCGAGATGTGAGGTTGCCTTAGGTTAGGATATATAACGTTATAGACGTATATAATGTTCCCACGGAGAGGTACGAGCCGACACGACCGGGATTCTGGAAAACATTACCCAGCGAGGGGCTAGATGGGTTAGGTTAGGTCATATTACGTTATTGACGTATATAATTTTCCCACCGAGGATTAGGGGCCGAACCGCCAGGAATGTTGTAAAATACTACATCCGAGATGTTAGGCTGCCTTAGGATAGGATATATAACGTTATAGACGTATATAATGTTCCCACAATGATGTACGGGGCTACACGAACGGGATTCTACAAAACATTCCCAGCGGGGCGCTAGATGGGTTAGGATAGGTTATATTACGTTATAAAATTATATAATGTTCCCACCGAGAAGTAGGGGCCGACCCGCCATGAATGTTTTAAAATACTACATCCGAGATGTTAGATTGCCTTAGGATAGGATATATAACGTTATAGATGTATATGATTTTCCCACCGAGACGTACGGGGCTACACGAACGGGATTCTACAAAACATTCCCAGCGAGTTGCTAGATGGGTTAGGTTAGGTTATATTACGTTATAGACGTATATAATGTTCCCACCGAGAAGTAGGGGCCGACCCGCCAGGAATGTTGTAAAATACTACATCCGAGATGTGAGGTTGCCTTAGGTTAGGATATATAACGTTATAGACGTATATAATGTTCCCACGGAGAGATACGCGCCGACACGACCGGGATTCTGGAAAACATTACCCAGCGAGGGGCTAGATGGGTTAGGTTACGTTATATTACGTTATAGAAGTATATAATGTTCCCAACGAGAAGGAGGGGCCGACCCGCCAGGAATGTTTTAAAATACTACATCCGAGATGTTAGATTGCCTTAGGATAGGATATATAACGTTATAGATGTATATAATTTTCCCACCGAGACGTACGGGGCTACACGAACGGTATTCTACAAAACATTCCCAGCGAGTTGCTAGATGCGTTAGGTTAGGTTATATTACGTTATAGACGTATATAATGTTCCCACCGAGAAGTAGGGGCCGGCCCGCCAGGAATGTTGTAAAATACTACATCCGAGATGTGAGGTTGCCTTAGGTTAGGATATATAACGTTATAGACGTATATAATGTTCCCACAATGATGTACGGGGCTACACGAACGGGATTCTACAAAACATTCCCAGCGGGCTGCAAGATGGGTTAGGTTAGGTTATACTAGGTTATAGACGAATATAATGTTCCCACTGAGAAGTAGGGCCCGACACGCCAGGCATGTTGTAAAATACTACATGCGAGATGTTACATTGCCTTAGGTTAGGATATATAACGTTATAGACGTATATAATGTTCCCACCGAAACGATCCGGGCTACACGAACGGGATTCTACAAAACATTCCCAGCGCGGGGCTGGATGGGTTAGGTTAGGTTATATTACGTTAGAAACGTAGATAATGTTCCCACCGAGAAGTAGGGTCCAACCCGCCAGGAATGTTGTAAAATACTGCATCCGAGATGTTAGATTGCCTTAGGTTAGAATATATAACGTTATAGACGGATATAATGTATCCCACAAAGACGTACAGGGCTACACGAACGAGATTCTACAAAACATTCCCAGCGGTGGGCTAGATGGGTTAGGTTAGGTTATATTACGTTATAGACGTATATAATGTTCCCACCGAGGATTAGGGGCCGAACCGCCAGGAATGTTGTAAAATACTACATCCGAGATGTTAGGCTGCCTTAGGGTAGGATATATAACGTTATAGACGTATATAATGTTCCCACCGAAACGATCCGGGCTACACGAACGGGATTCTACAAAACATTCCCAGCGCGGGGCTGGATGGGTTAGGTTAGGTTATATTACGTTAGAAACGTAGATAATGTTCCCACCGAGAAGTAGGGTCCAACCCGCCAGGAATGTTGTAAAATACTGCATCCGAGATGTTAGATTGCCTTAGGTTAGAATATATAACGTTATAGACGGATATAATGTATCCCACAAAGACGTACAGGGCTACACGAACGAGATTCTACAAAACATTCCCAGCGGTGGGCTAGATGGGTTAGGTTAGGTTATATTACGTTATAGACGTATATAATGTTCCCACCGAGGATTAGGGGCCGAACCGCCAGGAATGTTGTAAAATACTACATCCGAGATGTTAGGCTGCCTTAGGTTAGAATATATAACGTTATAGACGTATATAATGTTCCCACAATGATGTACGGGGCTACACGAACGGGATTCTACAAAACATTCCCAGCGGGGCGCTAGATGGGTTAGGATAGGTTATATTACGTTATAAAATTATATAATGTTCCCACCGAGAAGTAGGGGCCGACCCGCCATGAATTTTTTAAAATACTACATCCGAGATGTTAGATTGCCTTAGGATAGGATATATAACGTTATAGATGTATATGATTTTCCCACCGAGACGTACGGGGCTACACGAACGGGATTCTACAAAACATTCCCAGCGAGTTGCTAGATGGGTTAGGTTATGTTATATTACGTTATAGACGTATATAATGTTCCCACCGAGAAGTAGGGGCCGGCCCGCCAGGAATGTTGTAAAATACTACATCCGAGATGTGAGGTTGCCTTAGGTTAGGATATATAACGTTATAGACGTATATAATGTTCCCACGGAGAGGTACGCGCCGACACGACCGGGATTCTGGAAAACATTACCCAGCGAGGGGCTAGATGGGTTAGGTTAGGTCATATTACGTTATTGACGTATATAATTTTCCCACCGAGGATTAGGGGCCGAACCGCCAGGAATGTTGTAAAATACTACATCCGAGATGTTAGGCTGCCTTAGGATAGGATATATAACGTTATAGACGTATATAATGTTCCCACAATGATGTACGGAGCTACACGAACGGGATTCTACAAAACATTCCCAGCGAGTTGCTAGATGGGTTAGGTTAGGTTATATTACGTTATAGACGTATATAATGTTCCCACCGAGAAGTAGGGCCCGACCCGCCAGGAATGTTGTAAAATACTACATCCGAGATATTAGATTGCCTTAGGTTAGAATATATAACGTTATAGACGGATATAATGTATCCCACAAAGACGTACAGGGCTACGCGAACGGGATTCTACAAAACATTCCCAGCGGGGGGCTAGATGGGTTAGGTTAGGTTATATTACGTTATAGACGTATATAATGTTCCCACCGAGGATTAGTGGCCGAACCGCCAGGAATGTTGTAAAATACTACATCCGAGATGTTAGGCTGCCTTAGGATAGGATATATAACGTTATAGACGTATATAATGTTCCCACGGAGAGGTACGGTCCGACACGGCCGGGATTCTGTAAAACATTACCAGCCACGGGCTAGATGGGTTAGGTTAGGTTATATTACGTTATAGACGTATATTATATTCCCACGGAGTGGTACGGGCCGACACGACCGTGATTCTGTAAAACATTACCAGCGAGGGGCTAGATGGGTTAGGTTACGTTATATTACGTTATAGAAGTATATAATGTTCCCAACGAGAAGGAGGGGCCGACCCGCCAGGAATGTTTTAAAATACTACATCCGAGATGTTAGATTGCCTTAGGATAGGATATATAACGTTATAGATGTATATAATTTTCCCACCGAGACGTACGGGGCTACACGAACGGGATTCTACAAAACATTCCCAGCGAGTTGCTAGATGGGTTAGGTTAGGTTATATTACGTTATAGACGTATATAATGTTCCCACCGAGAAGTAGGGGCCGGCCCGCCAGGAATGTTGTAAAATACTACATCCGAGATGTGAGGTTGCCTTAGGTTAGGATATATAACGTTATAGACGGATATAATGTATCCCACAAAGACGTACAGGGCTACACGAACGAGATTCTACAAAACATTCCCAGCGGGGGGCTAGATGGGTTAGGTTAGGTTATATTACGTTATAGACGTATATAATGTTCCCACCGAGGATTAGGGGCCGAACCGCCAGGAATGTTGCAAAATACTACATCCGAGATGTTAGGCTGCCTTAGGGTAGGATATATAACGTTATAGACGTATATAATGTTCCCACGGAGAGGTACGGTGCGACACGGCCGGGATTCTGTAAAACATTACCAGCCACGGGCTAGATGGGTTAGGTTAGGTTATATTACGTTATAGACGTATATTATATTCCCACGGAGTGGTACGGGCCGACACAACCGCGATTCTGTAAAAGATTACCAGCGAGGGACTAGATGGATTAGGTTAGGTTATATTACGTTATAAACGTATATAATGTTCCCACCGAGAAGTAGGGGCCGACCCGCCAGGAATGTTGTAAAATACTACATCCGAGATGTTAGATTGCCTTAGGTTAGAATATATAGCGTTATAGACGGATATAATGTATCCCACAAAGACGTACAGGGCTACCCGAACGGGATTCTACAAAACATTCCCAGCCGGGGGCTAGATGGGTTAGGTTAGGTTATATTACGTTATAGACGTATATAATGTTACCACCGAGGATTAGGGGCCGAACCGCCAGGAATGTTGTAAAATACTACATCCGAGATGTTAGGCTGCCTTAGGATAGGATATATAACGTTATAGACGTATCTAATGTTCCCACAATGATGTACGGGGCTACACGAACGGGATTCTACAAAACATTCCCAGCGGGCTGCAAGATGCTTTAGGTTAGGTCATATTAGGTTATAGACGAATATAATGTTCCCACTGAGAAGTAGGTCCCGACACGCCAGGCATGATGTAAAATACTACATCCGAGATGTTACATTGCCTTAGGTTAGAATATATAACGTTATAGACGTATATAATGTTCCCACCGAAACGATCGGGGCTACACGAACGGGATTCTACAAAACATTCCCAGCGAGGGGCTGGATGGGTTAGGTTAGGTTATATTACGTTAGAAACGTATATAATGTTCCCACCGAGAAGTAGGGGCCGATCCGCCAGGAATATTGTAAAATACTACATCCGAGGTGTGAGGTTGCCTTAGGTTAGGTTATATAACGCTATAGACGTATATAACGTTCCCACGGAGAAGTACGGGCCGACACCACAGGAATTCTGTAAATCATTACCAGCGAGGGGCTAGATGGGTTAGGTTAGTTTATATTACGTTATAGACGTATATAATGTTCCCACCGAGAAGTAGGGTTCGATCCGCCAGGAATGTTGTAAAATACTACATCCGAGGTGTTAGATTGCTTTAGGTTAGGATATATAACGTTATAGACGTATATAATGTTCCCACGGAGTGGTACGGGCCGAAACGACAGGGATTCTGTAAAACATTACCAGCGAGGGGCTAGATGGGTTAGGTTACGTTATATTACGTTATAGAAGTATATAATGTTCCCAACGAGAAGGAGGGGCCGACCCGCCAGGAATGTTTTAAAATACTACATCCGAGATGTTAGATTGCCTTAGGATAGGATATATAACGTTATAGATGTATATAATTTTCCCACCGAGACGTACGGGGCTACACGAACGGGATTCTACAAAACATTCCCAGCGAGTTGCTAGATGGGTTAGGTTACGTTATATTACGTTATAGAAGTATATAATGTTCCCAACGAGAAGGAGGGGCCGACCCGCCAGGAATGTTTTAAAATACTACATCCGAGATGTTAGATTGCCTTAGGATAGGATATATAACGTTATAGATGTATATAATTTTCCCACCGAGACGTACGGGGCTACACGAACGGGATTCTACAAAACATTCCCAGCGAGTTGCTAGATGGGTTAGGTTAGGTTATATTACGTTATAGACGTATATAATGTTCCCACCGAGAAGTAGGGGCCGGCCCGCCAGGAATGTTGTAAAATAGTACATCCGAGATGTGAGGTTGCCTTAGGTTAGGATATATAACGTTATAGACGTATATAATGTTCCCACAATGATGTACGGGGCTACACGAACGAGATTCTACAAAACATTCCCAGCGGGGGGCTAGATGGGTTAGGTTAGGTTATATTACGTTATAGACGTATATTATATTCCCACGGAGTGGTACGGGCCGACACAACCGCGATTCTGTAAAAGATTACCAGCGAGGGACTAGATGGATTAGGTTAGGTTATATTACGTTATAGACGTATATAATGTTCCCACCGAGAAGTAGGGCCCGACCCGCCAGGAATGTTGTAAAATACTACATCCGAGATGTTAGATTGCCTTAGGTTAGAATATATAACGTTATAGACGGATATAATGTATCCCACAAAGACGTACAGGGCTACGCGAACGGGATTCTACAAAACATTCCCAGCGGGGGGCTAGATGGGTTAGGTTAGGTTACATTACGTTATAGACGTATATAATGTTACCACCGAGGATTAGGGGCCGAACCGCCAGGAATGTTGTAAAATACTACATCCGAGATGTTAGGCTGCCTTAGGATAGGATATATAACGTTATAGACGTATATAATGTTCCCACAATGATGTACGGGGCTACACGAACGGGATTCTACAAAACATTCCCAGCGAGTTGCTAGATGGGTTAGGTTAGGTTATATTACGTTATAGACGTATATAATGTTCCCACCGAGAAGTAGGGCCCGACCCGCCAGGAATGTTGTAAAATACTACATCCGAGATGTTAGATTGCCTTAGGTTAGAATATATAACGTTATAGACGGATATAATGTATCCCACAAAGACGTACAGGGCTACGCGAACGGGATTCTACAAAACATTCCCAGCGGGGGGCTAGATGGGTTAGGTTAGGTTACATTACGTTATAGACGTATATAATGTTCCCACCGAGGATTAGGGGCCGAACCGCCAGGAATGTTGTAAAATACTACATCCGAGATGTTAGGCTGCCTTAGGATAGGATATATAACGGTATAGACGTATATAATGTTCCCACGGAGAGGTACGGTCCGACACGGCCGGGATTCTGTAAAACATTACGAGCCACGGGCTAGATGGGTTAGGTTAGGTTATATTACGTTATAGACGTATATTATATTCCCACGGAGTGGTACGGGCCGACACGACCGTGATTCTGTAAAAGATTACCAGCGAGGGACTAGATGGGTTAGGTTAGGTTATATTACGTTATAAACGTATATAATGTTCCCACCGAGAAGTAGGGGCCGACCCGCCAGGAATGTTGTAAAATACTACATCCGAGATGTTAGATTGCCTTAGGTTAGAATATATAACGTTATAGACGGATATAATGTATCCCACAAAGACGTACAGGGCTACACGAACGGGATTCTACAAAACATTCCCAGCGGGGGCTAGATGGGTTAGGTTAGGTTATATTACGTTATAGACGTATATAATGTTCCTACCGAGGATTAGGGGCCGAACCGCCAGGAATGATGTAAAATATTACATCCGAGGTGTTAGGTTGCCTTAGGTTGGGATATATAACGTTATAGACGTATATAATATTCCCACCGAAACGATCGGGGCTACACGAACGGGATTCTACAAAACATTCCCAGCGAGGGGCTGGATGGGTTAGGTTAGGTTATATTACGTTAGAAACGTATATAATGTTCCCACCGAGAAGTAGGGTCCGACCCGCCAGGAATGTTGTAAAATACTACATCCGAGATATTAGATTGCCTTAGGTTAGGATATATAACGTTATTGACGTATCTAATGTTCCCACAATGATGTACGGGGCTACACGAACGGGATTCTACAAAACATTCCCAGCGGGCTGCAAGATGGGTTAGGTTAGGTTATACTAGGTTATAGACGAATATAATGTTCCCACTGAGAAGTAGGGCCCGACACGCCAGGCATGTTGTAAAATACTACATGCGAGATGTTACATTGCCTTAGGTTAGGATATATAACGTTATAGACGTATATAATGTTCCCACCGAAACGATCGGGGCTACACGAACGGGTTTCTACAAAACATTCCCAGCGCGGGTCTGGATGGGTTAGGTTAGGTTATATTACGTTAGAAACGTATATAATGTTCCCACCGAGAAGTAGGGTCCAACCCGCTAGGAATGTTGTAAAATACTGCATCCGAGATGTTAGGCTGCCTTAGGGTAGGATATATAACGTTATAGACGTATATAATATTCACATGGAGAGGTACGGTGCGACACGGCCGGGATTCTGTAAAACATTACCAGCCACGGGCTAGATGGGTTAGGTTAGGTTATATTACGTTATAGACGTATATTATATTCCCACGGAGTGGTACCGGCCGACACAACCGTGATTCTGTAAAAGATTACCAGCGAGGGACTAGATGGATTAGGTTAGGTTGTATTACGTTATAAACGTATATAATGTTCCCACCGAGAAGTAGGGGCCGACCCGCCAGGAATGTTGTAAAATACTACATCCGAGATGTGAGGTTGCCTTAGGTTAGGATATATAACGTTATAGACGTATATAATGTTCCCACGGAGAGATACGCGCCGACACTACCGGGATTCTGGAAAACATTACCCAGCGAGGGGCTAGATGGGTTAGGTTAGGTCATATTACGTTATTGACGTATATAATTTTCCCACCGAGGATTAGGGGCCGAACCGCCAGGAATGTTGTAAAATACTACATCCGAGATGTTAGGCTGCCTTAGGATAGGATATATAACGTTATAGACGTATATAATGTTCCCACAATGATGTACGGGGCTACACGAACGGGATTCTACAAAACATTCCCAGCGGGGCGCTAGATGGGTTAGGATAGGTTATATTACGTTATAAAATTATATAATGTTCCCACCGAGAAGTAGGGGCCGACCCGCCATGAATGTTTTAAAATACTACATCCGAGATGTTAGATTGCCTTAGGATAGGATATATAACGTTATAGTTGTATACGATTTTCCCACCGAGACGTACGGGGCTACACGAACGGGATTCTACAAAACATTCCCAGCGAGTTGCTAGATGGGTTAGGTTAGGTTATATTACGTTATAAACGTATATAATGTTCCCACCGAGAAGTAGGGCCAGACCCGCCAGGAATGTTGTAAAATACTACATCCGAGATGTTAGATTGCCTTAGGTTAGAATATATAACGTTATAGACGGATATAATGTATCCCACAAAGACGTACAGGGCTACGCGAACGGGATTCTACAAAACATTCCCAGCGGGGGGCTAGATGGGTTAGGTTAGGTTATATTACGTTATAGACGTATATAATGATCCCACCGAGGATTAGGGGCCGAACCGCCAGGAATGTTGTAAAATACTACATCCGAGATGTTAGGCTGCCTTAGGATAGGATATATAACGTTATAGACGTATATAATGTTCCCACCGAAACGATCGGGGCTACACGAACGGGATTCTACAAAACATTCCCAGCGAGGGGCTGGATGGGTTAGGTTAGGTTATATTACGTTAGAAACGTATATAATGTTCCCACCGAGAAGTAGGGTCCGACCCGCCAGGAATGTTGTAAAATACTACATCCGAGATGTTAGATTGCCTTAGGTTAGGATATATAATGTTATAGACGTATCTAATGTTCCCACAATGATGTACGGGGCTACACGAACGGGATTCTACAAAACATTCCCAGCGGGCTGCAAGATGCTTTAGGTTAGGTTATATTAGGTTATAGACGAATATAATGTTCCCACTGAGAAGTAGGTCCCGACACGCCAGGCATGATGTAAAATACTACATCCGAGATGTTACATTGCCTTAGGTTAGAATATATAACGTTATAGACGTATATAATGTTCCCACCGAAACGATCGGGGCTACACGAACGGGATTCTACAAAACATTCCCAGCGAGGGGCTGGATGGGTTAGGTTAGGTTATATTACGTTAGAAACGTATATAATGTTCCCACCGAGACGTAGGGGCCGATCCGCCAGGAATATTGTAAAATACTACATCCGAGGTGTGAGGTTGCCTTAGGTCAGGTTATATAACGCTATAGACGTATATAACGTTCCCACGGAGAAGTACGGGCCGACACCACAGGGATTCTGTAAATCATTACCAGCGAGGGGCTAGATGGGTTAGGTTAGTTTATATTACGTTATAGACGTATATAATGTTCCCACCGAGAAGTAGGGTTCGACCCGCCAGGAATGTTGTAAAATACTACATCCGAGGTGTTAGATTGCTTTAGGTTAGGATATATAACGTTATAGACGTATATAATGTTCCCACGGAGTGGTACGGGCCGAAACGACAGGGATTCTGTAAAACATTACCAGCGAGGGGCTAGATGGGTTAGGTTACGTTATATTACGTTATAGAAGTATATAATGTTTCCAACGAGAAGGAGGGGCCGACCCGCCAGGAATGTTTTAAAATACTACATCCGAGATGTTAGATTGCCTTAGGATAGGATATATAACGTTATAGATGTATATAATTTTCCCACCGAGACGTACGGGGCTACACGAACGGGATTCTACAAAACATTCCCAGCGAGTTGCTAGATGGGTTAGGTTAGGTTATATTACGTTATAGACGTATATAATGTTCCCACCGAGAAGTAGGGGCCGGCCCGCCAGGAATGTTGTAAAATACTACATCCGAGATGTGAGGTTGCCTTAGGTTAGGATATATAAAGTTATAGACGTATATAATGTTCCCACAATGATGTACGGGGCTACACGAACGGGATTCTACAAAACATTCCCAGCGGGCTGCAAGATGGGTTAGGTTAGGTTATACTAGGTTATAGACGAATATAATGTTCCCACTGAGAAGTAGGGCCCGACACGCCAGGCATGTTGTAAAATACTACATGCGAGATGTTACATTGCCTTAGGTTAGGATATATAACGTTATAGACGTATATAATGTTCCCACCGAAACGATCGGGGCTACACGAACGGGATTCTACAAAACATTCCCAGCGCGGGGCTGGATGGGTTAGGTTAGGTTATATTACGTTAGAAACGTAGATAATGTTCCCACCGAGAAGTAGGGTCCAACCCGCCAGGAATGTTGTAAAATACTGCATCCGAGATGTTAGATTGCCTTAGGTTAGAATATATAACGTTATAGACGGATATAATGTATCCCACAAAGACGTACAGGGCTACACGAAAGAGATTCTACAAAACATTCCCAGCGGGGGGCTAGATGGGTTAGGTTAGGTTATATTACGTTATAGACGTATATAATGTTCCCACCGAGGATTAGGGGCCGAACCGCCAGGAATGTTGTAAAATACTACATCCGAGATGTTAGGCTGCCTTAGGGTAGGATATATAACGTTATAGACGTATATAATATTCACATGGAGAGGTACGGTGCGACACGGCCGGGATTCTGTAAAACATTACCAGCCACGGGCTAGATGGGTTAGGTTAGGTTATATTACGTTATAGACGTATATTATATTCCCACGGAGTGGTACGGGCCGACACGACCGTGATTCTGTAAAAGATTACCAGCGAGGGACTAGATGGGTTAGGTTAGGTTATATTACGTTATAAACGTATATAATGTTCCCACCGAGAAGTAGGGGCCGATCCGCCAGGAATATTGTAAAATACTACATCCGAGGTGTGAGGTTGCCTTAGGTTAGGTTATATAACGCTATAGACGTATATAACGTTCCCACGGAGAAGTACGGGCCGACACCACAGGAATTCTGTAAATCATTACCAGCGAGGGGCTAGATGGGTTAGGTTAGTTTATATTACGTTATAGACGTATATAATGTTCCCACCGAGAAGTAGGGTTCGACCCGCCAGGAATGTTGTAAAATACTACATCCGAGATGTTAGATTGCCTTAGGTTAGGATATATAACGTTATAGACGTATCTAATGTTCCCACAATGATGTACGGGGCTACACGAACGGGATTCTACAAAACATTCCCAGCGGGCTGCAAGATGCTTTAGGTTAGGTTATATTAGGTTATAGACGAATATAATGTTCCCACTGAGAAGTAGGTCCCGACACGCCAGGCATGATGTAAAATACTACATCCGAGATGTTACATTGCCTTAGGTTAGAATATATAACGTTATAGACGTATATAATGTTCCCACCGAAACGATCGGGGCTACACGAACGGGGTTCTACAAAACATTCCCAGCGAGTTGCTAGATGGGTTAGGTTAGGTTATATTACGTTATAGACGTATATAATGTTCCCACCGAGAAGTAGGGGCCGGCCCGCCAGGAATGTTGTAAAATACTACATCCGAGATGTGAGGTTGCCTTAGGTTAGGATATATAACGTTATAGACGGATATAATGTATCCCACAAAGACGTACAGGGCTACACGAACGAGATTCTACAAAACATTCCCAGCGGGGGGCTAGATGGGTTAGGTTAGGTTATATTACGTTATAGACGTATATAATGTTCCCACCGAGGATTAGGGGCCGAACCGCCTGGAATGTTGCAAAATACTACATCCTAGATGTTAGGCTGCCTTAGGGTAGGATATATAACGTTATAGACGTATATAATGTTCCCACGGAGAGGTACGGTGCGACACGGCCGGGATTCTGTAAAACATTACCAGCCACGGGCTAGATGGGTTAGGTTAGGTTATATTACGTTATAGACGTATATTATATTCCCACGGAGTGGTACGGGCCGACACAACCGCGATTCTGTAAAAGATTACCAGCGAGGGACTAGATGGATTAGGTTAGGTTATATTACGTTATAAACGTATATAATGTTCCCACCGAGAAGTAGGGGCCGACCCGCCAGGAAAGTTGTAAAATACTACATCCGAGATGTTAGATTACCTTAGGTTAGAATATATAGCGTTATAGACGGATATAATGTATCCCACAAAGACGTACAGGGCTACCCGAACGGGATTCTACAAAACATTCCCAGCGAGTTGCTAGATGGGTTAGGTTAGGTTATATTACGTTATAGACGTATATAATGTTCCCACCGAGAAGTAGGGGCCGGCCCGCCAGGAATGTTGTAAAATACTACATCCGAGATGTGAGGTTGCCTTAGGTTAGGATATATAACGTTATAGACGTATGTAATGTTCCCACGGAGAGGTACGCGCCGACACGACCGGGATTCTGGAAAACATTACCCAGCGAGGGGCTAGATGGGTTAGGTTAGGTCATATTACGTTATTGACGTATATAATTTTCCCACCGAGGAGTAGGGGCCGAACCGCCAGGAATGTTGTAAAATACTACATCCGAGATGTTAGGCTGCCTTAGGTTAGGATATATAACGTTATAAACGGATATAATGTTCCCACAATGATGTACGGGGCTACACGAACGGAATTCTACAAAACATTCCCAGCGGGCTGCAAGATGGGTTAGGTTAGGTTATATTAGGTTATAGACGAATATAATGTTCCCACTGAGAAGTAGGGCCCGACACGCCAGGCATGTTGTAAAATACTACATGCGAGATGTTACATTGCCTTAGGTTAGGATATATAACGTTATAGACGTATATAATGTTCCCACCGAAACGATCGGGGCTACACGAACGGGATTCTACAAAACATTCCCAGCGGGGGGCTAGATGGGTTAGGTTAGGTTATATCACGTTATAGACGTATATAATGTTCCCACCGAGGATTAGGGGCCGAACCGCCAGGAATGTTGTAAAATACTACATCCGAGATGTTAGGCTGCCTTACGTTAGGATATATAACGTTATAAACGGATATAATGTTCCCACAATGATGTACGGGGCTACACGAACGGAATTCTACAAAACATTCCCAGCGGGCTGCAAGATGGGTTAGGTTAGGTTATATTAGGTTATAGACGAATATAATGTTCCCACTGAGAAGTAGGGCCCGACACGCCAGGCATGTTGTAAAATACTACATGCTAGATGTTACATTGCCTTAGGTTAGGATATATAACGTTATAGACGTATATAATGTTCCCACCGAAACGATCGGGGCTACACGAACGGGATTCTACAAAACATTCCCAGCGAGGGGCTGGATGGGTTAGGTTAGGTTATATTACGTTAGAAACGTATATAATGTTCCCACCGAGAAGTAGGGCCCGACCCGCCAGGAATGTTGTAAAATACTACATCCGAGATGTTAGATTGCCTTAGGTTAGAATATATAACGTTATAGACGGATATAATGTATCCCACAAAGACGTACAGGGCTACGCCAACGGGATTCTACAAAACATTCCCAGCGGGGGGCTAGATGGGTTAGGTTAGGTTATATCACGTTATAGACGTATATAATGTTCCCACCGAGGATTAGGGGCCGAACCGCCAGGAATGTTGCAAAATACTACATCCGAGATGTTAGGCTGCCTTAGGGTAGGATATATAACGTTATAGACGTATATAATGTTCCCACGGAGAGGTACGGTGCGACACGGCCGGGATTCTGTAAAACATTACCAGCCACGGGCTAGATGGGTTAGGTTAGGTTATATTACGTTATAGACGTATATTATATTCCCACGGAGTGGTACGGGCCGACACAACCGCGATTCTGTAAAAGATTACCAGCGAGGGACTAGATGGATTAGGTTAGGTTATATTACGTTATAAACGTATATAATGTTCCCACCGAGAAGTAGGGGCCGACCCGCCAGGAATGTTGTAAAATACTACATCCGAGATGTTAGATTGCCTTAGGTTAGAATATATAGCGTTATAGACGGATATAATGTATCCCACAAAGACGTACAGGGCTACCCGAACGGGATTCTACAAAACATTCCCAGCCGGGGGCTAGATGGGTTAGGTTAGGTTATATTACGTTATAGACGTATATAATGTTACCACCGAGGATTAGGGGCCGAACCGCCAGGAATGTTGTAAAATACTACATCCGAGATGTTAGGCTGCCTTAGGATAGGATATATAACGTTATAGACGTATATAATGTTCCCACAATGATGTACGGGGCTACACGAACGGGATTCTACAAAACATTCCCAGTGGGGCGCTAGATGGGTTAGGATAGGTTATATTACGTTATAAAATTATATAATGCTCCCACCGAGAAGTAGGGGCCGACCCGCCATGAATGTTTTAAAATACTACATCCGAGATGTTAGATTGCCTTAGGATAGGATATATAACGTTATAGATGTATATGATTTTCCCACCGAGACGTACGGGGCTACACAAACGGGATTCTACAAAACATTCCCAGCGAGTTGCTAGATGGGTTAGGTTAGGTTATATTACGTTATAGACGTATATAATGTTCCCACCGAGAAGTAGGGGCCGGCCCGCCAGGAATGTTGTAAAATACTACATCCGAGATGTGAGGTTGCCTTAGGTTAGGATATATAACGTTATAGACGTATGTAATGTTCCCACGGAGAGGTACGCGCCGACACGACCGGGATTCTGGAAAACATTACCCAGCGAGGGGCTAGATGGGTTAGGTTAGGTCATATTACGTTATTGACGTATATAATTTTCCCACCGAGGAGTAGGGGCCGAACCGCCAGGAATGTTGTAAAATACTACATCCGAGATGTTAGGCTGCCTTAGGTTAGGATATATAACGTTATAAACGGATATAATGTTCCCACAATGATGTACGGGGCTACACGAACGGAATTCTACAAAACATTCCCAGCGGGCTGCAAGATGGGTTAGGTTAGGTTATATTAGGTTATAGACGAATATAATGTTCCCACTGAGAAGTAGGGCCCGACACGCCAGGCATGTTGTAAAATACTACATGCGAGATGTTACATTGCCTTAGGTTAGGATATATAACGTTATAGACGTATATAATGTTCCCACCGAAACGATCGAGGCTACACGAACGGGATTCTACAAAACATTCCCAGCGAGGGGCTGGATGTGTTAGGTTAGGTTATATTACGTTAGAAACGTATATAATGTTCCCACCGAGAAGTAGGGGCCGGCCCGCCAGGAATGTTGTAAAATACTACATCCGAGATGTGAGGTTGCCTTAGGTTAGGATATATAACGTTATAAACGGATATAATGTTCCCACAATGATGTACGGGGCTACACGAACGGAATTCTGGAAAACATTACCCAGCGAGGGGCTAGATGGGTTAGGTTAGGTCATATTACGTTATTGACGTATATAATGTTACCACCGAGGATTAGGGGCCGAACCGCCAGGAATGTTGTAAAATACTACATCCGAGATGTTAGGCTGCCTTAGGTTAGGATATATAACGTTATAAACGGATATAATGTTCCCACAATGATGTACGGGGCTACACGAACGGAATTCTACAAAACATTCCCAGCGGGCTGCAAGATGGGTTAGGTTAGGTTATATTAGGTTATAGACGAATATAATGTTCCCACTGAGAAGTAGGGCCCGACACGCCAGGCATGTTGTAAAATACTACATGCGAGATGTTACATTGCCTTAGGTTAGGATATATAACGTTATAGACGTATATAATGTTCCCACCGAAACGATCGGGGCTACACGAACGGGATTCTACAAAACATTCCCAGCGAGGGGCTGGATGGGTTAGGTTAGGTTATATTACGTTAGAAACGTATATAATGTTCCCACCGAGAAGTAGGGCCCGACCCGCCAGGAATGTTGTAAAATACTACATCCGAGATGTGAGGTTGCCTTAGGTTAGGATATATAACGTTATAGACGTATGTAATGTTCCCACGGAGAGGTACGCGCCGACACGACCGGGATTCTGGAAAACATTACCCAGCGAGGGGCTAGATGGGTTAGGTTATGTCATATTACGTTATTGACGTATATAATTTTCCCACCGAGGATTAGGGGCCGAACCGCCAGGAATGTTGTAAAATACTACATCCGAGATGTTAGGCTGCCATAGCTTAGGATATATAACGTTATAAACGGATATAATGTTCCCACAATGATGTACGGGGCTACACGAACGGAATTCTACAAAACATTCCCAGCGGGCTGCAAGATGGGTTAGGTTAGGTTATATTAGGTTATAGACGAATATAATGTTCCCACTGAGAAGTAGGGCCCGACACGCCAGGCATGTTGTAAAATACTACATGCGAGATGTTACATTGCCTTAGGTTAGGATATATAACGTTATAGACGTATATAATGTTCCCACCGAAACGATCGGGGCTACACGAACGGGATTCTACAAAACATTCCCAGCGAGGGGCTGGATGGGTTAGGTTAGGTTATATTACGTTAGAAACGTATATAATGTTCCCACCGAGAAGTAGGGGCCGACCCGCCAGGAATGTTGCAAAATACTACATCCGAGATGTTAGGCTGCCTTAGGGTAGGATATATAACGTTATAGACGTATATAATGTTCCCACGGAGAGGTACGGTGCGACACGGCCGGGATTCTGTAAAACATTACCAGCCACGGGCTAGATGCGTTAGGTTAGGTTATATTACGTTATAGACGTATATTATATTCCCACGGAGTGGTACGGGCCGACACAACCGCGATTCTGTAAAAGATTACCAGCGAGGGACTAGATGGATTAGGTTAGGTTATATTACGTTATAAACGTATATAATGTTCCCACCGAGAAGTAGGGGCCGACCCGCCAGGAATGTTGTAAAATACTACATCCGAGATGTTAGATTGCCTTAGGTTAGAATATATAGCGTTATAGACGGATATAATGTATCCCACAAAGACGTACAGGGCTACCCGAACGGGATTCTACAAAACATTCCCAGCCGGGGGCTAGATGGGTTAGGTTAGGTTATATTACGTTATAGACGTATATAATGTTACCACCGAGGATTAGGGGCCGAACCGCCAGGAATGTTGTAAAATACTACGTCCGAGATGTTAGGCTGCCTTAGGATAGGATATATAACGTTATAGACGTATATAATGTTCCCACAATGATGTACGGGGCTACACGAACGGGATTCTACAAAACATTCCCAGTGGGGCGCTAGATGGGTTAGGATAGGTTATATTACGTTATAAAATTATATAATGCTCCCACCGAGAAGTAGGGGCCGACCCGCCATGAATGTTTTAAAATACTACATCCGAGATGTTAGATTGCCTTAGGATAGGATATATAACGTTATAGATGTATATGATTTTCCCACCGAGACGTACGGGGCTACACAAACGGGATTCTACAAAACATTCCCAGCGAGTTGCTAGATGGGTTAGGTTAGGTTATATTACGTTATAGACGTATATAATGTTCCCACCGAGAAGTAGGGGCCGGCCCGCCAGGAATGTTGTAATATACTACATCCGAGATGTGAGGTTGCCTTAGGTTAGGATATATAACGTTATAGACGTATGTAATGTTCCCACGGAGAGGTACGCGCCGACACGACCGGGATTCTGGAAAACATTACCCAGCGAGGGGCTAGATGGGTTAGGTTAGGTCATATTACGTTATTGACGTATATAATTTTCCCACCGAGGAGTAGGGGCCGAACCGCCAGGAATGTTGTAAAATACTACATCCGAGATGTTAGGCTGCCTTAGGTTAGGATATATAACGTTATAAACGGATATAATGTTCCCACAATGATGTACGGGGCTTCACGAACGGAATTCTACAAAACATTCCCAGCGGGCTGCAAGATGGGTTAGGTTAGGTTATATTAGGTTATAGACGAATATAATGTTCCCACTGAGAAGTAGGGCCCGACACGCCAGGCATGTTGTAAAATACTACATGCGAGATGTTACATTGCCTTAGGTTAGGATATATAACGTTATAGACGTATATAATGTTCCCACCGAAACGATCGAGGCTACACGAACGGGATTCTACAAAACATTCCCAGCGAGGGGCTGGATGTGTTAGGTTAGGTTATATTACGTTAGAAACGTATATAATGTTCCCACCGAGAAGTAGGGGCCGGCCCGCCAGGAATGTTGTAAAATACTACATCCGAGATGTGAGGTTGCCTTAGGTTAGGATATATAACGTTATAAACGGATATAATGTTCCCACAATGATGTACGGGGCTACACGAACGGAATTCTGGAAAACATTACCCAGCGAGGGGCTAGATGGGTTAGGTTAGGTCATATTACGTTATTGACGTATATAATTTTCCCACCGAGGATTAGGGGCCGAACCGCCAGGAATGTTGTAAAATACTACATCCGAGATGTTAGGCTGCCTTAGGTTAGGATATATAACGTTATAAACGGATATAATGTTCCCACAATGATGTACGGGGCTACACGAACGGAATTCTACAAAACATTCCCAGCGGGCTGCAAGATGGGTTAGGTTAGGTTATATTAGGTTATAGACGAATATAATGTTCCCACTGAGAAGTAGGGCCCGACACGCCAGGCATGTTGTAAAATACTACATGCGAGATGTTACATTGCCTTAGGTTAGGATATATAACGTTATAGACGTATATAATGTTCCCACCGAAACGATCGGGGCTACACGAACGGGATTCTACAAAACATTCCCAGCGAGGGGCTGGATGGGTTAGGTTAGGTTATATTACGTTAGAAACGTATATAATGTTCCCACCGAGAAGTAGGGCCCGACCCGCCAGGAATGTTGTAAAATACTACATCCGAGATGTGAGGTTGCCTTAGGTTAGGATATATAACGTTATAGACGTATGTAATGTTCCCACGGAGAGGTACGCGCCGACACGACCGGGATTCTGGAAAACATTACCCAGCGAGGGGCCAGATGGGTTAGGTTATGTCATATTACGTTATTGACGTATATAATTTTCCCACCGAGGATTAGGGGCCGAACCGCCAGGAATGTTGTAAAATACTACATCCGAGATGTTAGGCTGCCATAGGTTAGGATATATAACGTTATAAACGGATATAATGTTCCCACAATGATGTACGGGGCTACACGAACGGAATTCTACAAAACATTCCCAGCGGGCTGCAAGATGGGTTAGGTTAGGTTATATTAGGTTATAGATGAATATAATGTTCCCACTGAGAAGTAGGGCCCGACACGCCAGGCATGTTGTAAAATACTACATGCGAGATGTTACATTGCCTTAGGTTAGGATATATAACGTTATAGACGTATATAATGTTCCCACCGAAACGATCGGGGCTACACGAACGGGATTCTACAAAACATTCCCAGCGAGGGGCTGGATGGGTTAGGTTAGGTTATATTACGTTAGAAACGTATATAATGTTCCCACCGAGAAGTAGGGGCCGACCCGCCAGGAATGTTGTAAAATACTACATCCGAGATGTTAGATTGCCTTAGGTTAGAATATATAACGTTATAGACGGATATAATGTATCCCACAAAGACGTACAGGGCTACACGAACGGGATTCTACAAAACATTCCCAGCGGGGGCTAGATGGGTTAGGTTAGGTTATATTACGTTATAGACGTATATAATGTTCCTACCGAGGATTAGGGGCCGAACCGCCAGGAATGTTGTAAAATACTACATCCGAGATGTTAGGCTGCCTTAGGATAGGATATATAACGTTATAGACGTATATAATGTTCCCACAATGATGTACGGGTCTACACGAACGGGATTCTACAAAACATTCCCAGCGGGGGGCTAGATGGGTTAGGATAGGCTATATTACGTTATAAAATTATATAATGTTCCCACCGAGAAGTAGGGGCCGACCCGCAAGGAATGTTGTGAAATACTACATCCGAGGTGTGAGGTTGCCTTAGGTTAGGATATATAACGTTATAGACGTATGTAATGTTCCCATGGAGAGGTATGGGCAGAGACGGCCGGGATTCTGTAAAACATTACCAGCGACGGGCTAGATGGGTTAGGTTAGGTTATATTACGTTATAGACGTATATAATGTTCCCACCGAGAAGTAGGGGCCGACCCGGCAGGAAAGCTGTAAAATACTACATCTGAGGTGTTAGGTTGCCTTAGGTTAGGATATATAACGTTATAGACGTATATAATATTCCCACGGAGTGGTACGGGCCGACTCTACCGGGATTCTGTAAAACATTACCACCGAGGGGCTAGATGAGTCAGGTTAGCTTATATTACGTTATAGACGTATATAATGTTCCCACCGAGAAGTAGGGGCCGACCCGGCAGGAATGTTTTAAAATACTACATCCGATATGTTAGACTGCCTTAGGTTAGGATATATAACGTTATAGTCGTATATAATGTTCCCACGGAGTGGTACGGGCCGACGAGACCGTGATTCTGTAAAACATTACCAGCGAGGGGCTAGATGGGTTAGGTTACGTTATATTATGTTATACAAGTATATAATGTGCCCACCGAGAAGGAGGGGCCGACCCGCCAGGAATGTTTTAAAATACTACATCCGAGATGTTAGATTGCCTTAGGATAGGATATATACCGTTATAGATGTATATAATTTTCCCACCGAGACGTACGGAGCTACACGAACGGGATTCTACAAAACATTCCCAGCGAGTTGCTAGATGGGTTAGGTTAGGTTATATTACGTTATAGACGTATATAATTTTCCCACCGAGAAGTAGGGGCCGGCCCGCCAGGAATGTTGTAAAATACTACATCCGAGATGTGAGGTTGCCTTAGGTTAGGATATATAACGTTATAGACGTATGTAATGTTCCCACGGAGAGGTACGCGCCGACACGACCGGGATTCTGGAAAACATTACCCAGCGAGGGGCTAGATGGGTTAGGTTAGGTCATATTACGTTATTGACGTATATAATTTTCCCACCGAGGAGTAGGGGCCGAACCGCCAGGAATGTTGTAAAATACTACATCCGAGATGTTAGGCTGCCTTAGGTTAGGATATATAACGTTATAAACGGATATAATGTTCCCACAATGATGTACGGGGCTACACGAACGGAATTCTACAAAACATTCCCAGCGGGCTGCAAGATGGGTTAGGTTAGGTTATATTAGGTTATAGACGAATATAATGTTCCCACTGAGAAGTAGGGCCCGACACGCCAGGCATGTTGTAAAATACTACATGCGAGATGTTACATTGCCTTAGGTTAGGATATATAACGTTATAGACGTATATAATGTTCCCACCGAAACGATCGGGGCTACACGAACGGGATTCTACAAAACATTCCCAGCGGGGGGCTAGATGGGTTAGGTTAGGTTATATCACGTTATAGACGTATATAATGTTCCCACCGAGGATTAGGGGCCGAACCGCCAGGAATGTTGTAAAATACTACATCCGAGATGTGAGGTTGCCTTAGGTTAGGATATATAACGTTATAGACGTATGTAATGTTCCCACGGAGAGGTACGCGCCGACACGACCGGGATTCTGGAAAACATTACCCAGCGAGGGGCTAGATGGGTTAGGTTAGGTCATATTACGTTATTGACGTATATAATTTTCCCACCGAGGAGTAGGGGCCGAACCGCCAGGAATGTTGTAAAATACTACATCCGAGATGTTAGGCTGCCTTAGGTTAGGACATATAACGTTATAAACGGATATAATGTTCCCACAATGATGTACGGGGCTACACGAACGGAATTCTACAAAACATTCCCAGCGGGCTGCAAGATGGGTTAGGTTAGGTTATATTAGGTTATAGACGAATATAATGTTCCCACTGAGAAGTAGGGCCCGACACGCCAGGCATGTTGTAAAATACTACATGCGAGATGTTACATTGCCTTAGGTTAGGATATATAACGTTATAGACGTATATAATGTTCCCACCGAAACGATCGAGGCTACACGAACGGGATTCTACAAAACATTCCCAGCGAGGGGCTGGATGTGTTAGGTTAGGTTATATTACGTTAGAAACGTATATAATGTTCCCACCGAGAAGTAGGGGCCGGCCCACCAGGAATGTTGTAAAATACTACATCCGAGATGTGAGGTTGCCTTAGGTTAGGATATATAACGTTATAGACGTATGTTATGTTCCCACGGAGAGGTACGCGCCGACACGAACGGGATTCTGGAAAACATTACCCAGCGAGGGGCTAGATGGGTTAGGTTAGGTCATATTACGTTATTGACGTATATAATTTTCCCACCGAGGATTAGGGGCCGAACCGCCAGGAATGTTGTAAAATACTACATCCGAGATGTTAGGCTGCCTTAGGTTAGGATATATAACGTTATAAACGGATATAATGTTCCCACAATGATGTACGGGGCTACACGAACGGAATTCTACAAAACATTCCCAGCGGGCTGCAAGATGGGTTAGGTTAGGTTATATTAGGTTATAGACGAATATAATGTTCCCACTGAGAAGTAGGGCCCGACACGCCAGGCATGTTGTAAAATACTACATGCGAGATGTTACATTGCCTTAGGATAGGATATATAACGTTATAGACGTATATAATGTTCCCACCGAAACGATCGGGGCTACACGAACGGGATTCTACAAAACATTCCCAGCGAGGGGCTGGATGGGTTAGGTTAGGTTATATTACGTTAGAAACGTATATAATGTTCCCACCGAGAAGTAGGGCCCGACCCGCCAGGAATGTTGTAAAATACTACATCCGAGATGTGAGGTTGCCTTAGGTTAGGATATATAACGTTATAGACGTATGTAATGTTCCCACGGAGAGGTACGCGCCGACACGACCGGGATTCTGGAAAACATTACCCAGCGAGGGGCTAGATGGGTTAGGTTAGGTCATATTACGTTATTGACGTATATAATTTTCCCACCGAGGATTAGGGGCCGAACCGCCAGGAATGTTGTAAAATACTACATCCGAGATGTTAGGCTGCCATAGGTTAGGATATATAACGTTATAAACGGATATAATGTTCCCACAATGATGTACGGGGCTACACGAACGGAATTCTACAAAACATTCCCAGCGGGCTGCAAGATGGGTTAGGTTAGGTTATATTAGGTTATAGACGAATATAATGTTCCCACTGAGAAGTAGGGCCCGACACGCCAGGCATGTTGTAAAATACTACATGCGAGATGTTACATTGCCTTAGGTTAGGATATATAACGTTATAGACGTATATAATGTTCCCACCGAAACGATCGGGGCTACACGAACGGGATTCTACAAAACATTCCCAGCGAGGGGCTGGATGGGTTAGGTTAGGTTATATTACGTTAGAAACGTATATAATGTTCCCACCGAGAAGTAGGGGCCGACCCGCCAGGAATGTTGTAAAATACTACATCCGAGATGTTAGATTGCCTTAGGTTAGAATATATAACGTTATAGACGGATATAATGTATCCCACAAAGACGTACAGGGCTACACGAACGGGATTCTACAAAACATTCCCAGCGGGGGCTAGATGGGTTAGGTTAGGTTATATTACGTTATAGACGTATATAATGTTCCTACCGAGGATTAGGGGCCGAACCGCCAGGAATGTTGTAAAATACTACATCCGAGATGTTAGGCTGCCTTAGGATAGGATATATAACGTTATAGACGTATATAATGTTCCCACAATGATGTACGGGTCTACACGAACGGGATTCTACAAAACATTCCCAGCGGGGGGCTAGATGGGTTAGGATAGGCTATATTACGTTATAAAATTATATAATGTTCCCACCGAGAAGTAGGGGCCGACCCGCAAGGAATGTTGTGAAATACTACATCCGAGGTGTGAGGTTGCCTTAGGTTAGGATATATAACGTTATAGACGTATGTAATGTTCCCATGGAGAGGTATGGGCAGAGACGGCCGGGATTCTGTAAAACATTACCAGCGACGGGCTAGATGGGTTAGGTTAGGTTATATTACGTTATAGACGTATATAATGTTCCCACCGAGAAGTAGGGCCCGACCCGGCAGGAAAGTTGTAAAATACTACATCTGAGGTGTTAGGTTGCCTTAGGTTAGGATATATAACGTTATAGACGTATATAATATTCCCACGGAGTGGTACGGGCCGACTCTACCGGGATTCTGTAAAACATTACCACCGAGGGGCTAGATGAGTCAGGTTAGCTTATATTACGTTATAGACGTATATAATGTTCCCACCGAGAAGTAGGGGCCGACCCGGCAGGAATGTTTTAAAATACTACATCCGATATGTTAGACTGCCTTAGGTTAGGATATATAACGTTATAGTCGTATATAATGTTCCCACGGAGTGGTACGGGCCGACGAGACCGTGATTCTGTAAAACATTACCAGCGAGGGGCTAGATGGGTTAGGTTACGTTATATTATGTTATACAAGTATATAATGTTCCCACCGAGAAGGAGGGGCCGACCCGCCAGGAATGTTTTAAAATACTACATCCGAGATGTTAGATTGCCTTAGGATAGGATATATACCGTTATAGATGTATATAATTTTCCCACCGAGACGTACGGAGCTACACGAACGGGATTCTACAAAACATTCCCAGCGAGTTGCTAGATTGGTTAGGTTAGGTTATATTACGTTATAGACGTATATAATTTTCCCACCGAGAAGTAGGGGCCGGCCCGCCAGGAATGTTGTAAAATACTACATCCGAGATGTGAGGTTGCCTTAGGTTAGGATATATAACGTTATAGACGTATATAATGTTCCCACAATGATGTACGGGGCTACACGAACGGGATTCTACAAAACATTCCCAGCGGGCTGCAAGATGGGTTAGGTTAGGTTATATTAGGTTATAGACGAATATAATGTTCCCACTGAGAAGTAGGGCCCGACACGCCAGGCATGTTGTAAAATACTACATCCGAGATGTTACATTGCCTTAGGTTAGGATATATAACGTTATAGACGTATATAATGTTCCCACCGAAACGATCGGGGCTACACGAACGGGATTCTACAAAACATTCCCAGCGAGGGGCTGGATGGGTTAGGTTAGGTTATATTACGTTAGAAACGAATATAATGTTCCCACCGAGAAGTAGGGCCCGACCCGCCAGGAATGTTGTAAAATACTACATCCGAGATGTTAGATTGCCTTAGGTTAGAATATATAACGTTATAGACGGATATAATGTATCCCACAAAGACGTACAGGGCTACGCCAACGGGATTCTACAAAACATTCCCAGCGGGGGGCTAGATGGGTTAGGTTAGGTTATATTACGTTATAGACGTATATAATGTTCCCACCGAGGATTAGGGGCCGAACCGCCAGGAATGTTGCAAAATACTACATCCGAGATGTTAGGCTGCCTTAGGATAGGATATATAACGTTATAGACGTATATAATGTTCCCACAATGATGTACGGGGCTACACGAACGGGATTCTACAAAACATTCCCAGTGGGGCGCTAGATGGGTTAGGATAGGTTATATTACGTTATAAAATTATATAATGCTCCCACCGAGAAGTAGGGGCCGACCCGCCATGAATGTTTTAAAATACTACATCCGAGATGTTAGATTGCCTTAGGATAGGATATATAACGTTATAGATGTATATGATTTTCCCACCGAGACGTACGGGGCTACACAAACGGGATTCTACAAAACATTCCCAGCGAGTTGCTAGATGGGTTAGGTTAGGTTATATTACGTTATAGACGTATATAATGTTCCCACCGAGAAGTAGGGGCCGGCCCGCCAGGAATGTTGTAAAATACTACATCCGAGATGTGAGGTTGCCTTAGGTTAGGATATATAACGTTATAGACGTATGTAATGTTCCCACGGAGAGGTACGCGCCGACACGACCGGGATTCTGGAAAACATTACCCAGCGAGGGGCTAGATGGGTTAGGTTAGGTCATATTACGTTATTGACGTATATAATTTTCCCACCGAGGAGTAGGGGCCGAACCGCCAGGAATGTTGTAAAATACTACATCCGAGATGTTAGGCTGCCTTAGGTTAGGATATATAACGTTATAAACGGATATAATGTTCCCACAATGATGTACGGGGCTACACGAACGGAATTCTACAAAACATTCCCAGCGGGCTGCAAGATGGGTTAGGTTAGGTTATATTAGGTTATAGACGAATATAATGTTCCCACTGAGAAGTAGGGCCCGACACGCCAGGCATGTTGTAAAATACTACATGCGAGATGTTACATTGCCTTAGGTTAGGATATATAACGTTATAGACGTATATAATGTTCCCACCGAAACGATCGAGGCTACACGAACGGGATTCTACAAAACATTCCCAGCGAGGGGCTGGATGTGTTAGGTTAGGTTATATTACGTTAGAAACGTATATAATGTTCCCACCGAGAAGTAGGGGCCGGCCCGCCAGGAATGTTGTAAAATACTACATCCGAGATGTGAGGTTGCCTTAGGTTAGGATATATAACGTTATAGACGTATGTAATGTTCCCACGGAGAGGTACGCGCCGACACGAACGGGATTCTGGAAAACATTACCCAGCGAGGGGCTAGATGGGTTAGGTTAGGTCATATTACGTTATTGACGTATATAATTTTCCCACCGAGGATTAGGGGCCGAACCGCCAGGAATGTTGTAAAATACTACATCCGAGATGTTAGGCTGCCTTAGGTTAGGATATATAACGTTATAAACGGATATAATGTTCCCACAATGATGTACGGGGCTACACGAACGGAATTCTACAAAACATTCCCAGCGGGCTGCAAGATGGGTTAGGTTAGGTTATATTAGGTTATAGACGAATATAATGTTCCCACTGAGAAGTAGGGCCCGACACGCCAGGCATGTTGTAAAATACTACATGCGAGATGTTACATTGCCTTAGGTTAGGATATATAACGTTATAGACGTATATAATGTTCCCACCGAAACGATCGGGGCTACACGAACGGGATTCTACAAAACATTCCCAGCGAGGGGCTGGATGGGTTAGGTTAGGTTATATTACGTTAGAAACGTATATAATGTTCCCACCGAGAAGTAGGGCCCGACCCGCCAGGAATGTTGTAAAATACTACATCCGAGATGTGAGGTTGCCTTAGGTTAGGATATATAACGTTATAGACGTATGTAATGTTCCCACGGAGAGGTACGCGCCGACACGACCGGGATTCTGGAAAACATTACCCAGCGAGGGGCTAGATGGGTTAGGTTAGGTCATATTACGTTATTGACGTATATAATTTTCCCACCGAGGATTAGGGGCCGAACCGCCAGGAATGTTGTAAAATACTACATCCGAGATGTTAGGCTGCCATAGGTTAGGATATATAACGTTATAAACGGATATAATGTTCCCACAATGATGTACGGGGCTACACGAACGGAATTCTACAAAACATTCCCAGCGGGCTGCAAGATGGGTTAGGTTAGGTTATATTAGGTTATAGACGAATATAATGTTCCCACTGAGAAGTAGGGCCCGACACGCCAGGCATGTTGTAAAATACTACATGCGAGATGTTACATTGCCTTAGGTTAGGATATATAACGTTATAGACGTATATAATGTTCCCACCGAAACGATCGGGGCTACACGAACGGGATTCTACAAAACATTCCCAGCGAGGGGCTGGATGGGTTAGGTTAGGTTATATTACGTTAGAAACGTATATAATGTTCCCACCGAGAAGTAGGGGCCGACCCGCCAGGAATGTTGTAAAATACTACATCCGAGATGTTAGATTGCCTTAGGTTAGAATATATAACGTTATAGACGGATATAATGTATCCCACAAAGACGTACAGGGCTACACGAACGGGATTCTACAAAACATTCCCAGCGGGGGCTAGATGGGTTAGGTTAGGTTATATTACGTTATAGACGTATATAATGTTCCTACCGAGGATTAGGGGCCGAACCGCCAGGAATGTTGTAAAATACTACATCCGAGATGTTAGGCTGCCTTAGGATAGGATATATAACGTTATAGACGTATATAATGTTCCCACAATGATGTACGGGTCTACACGAACGGGATTCTACAAAACATTCCCAGCGGGGGGCTAGATGGGTTAGGATAGGCTATATTACGTTATAAAATTATATAATGTTCCCACCGAGAAGTAGGGGCCGACCCGCAAGGAATGTTGTGAAATACTACATCCGAGGTGTGAGGTTGCCTTAGGTTAGGATATATAACGTTATAGACGTATGTAATGTTCCCATGGAGAGGTATGGGCAGAGACGGCCGGGATTCTGTAAAACATTACCAGCGACGGGCTAGATGGGTTAGGTTAGGTTATATTACGTTATAGACGTATATAATGTTCCCACCGAGAAGTAGGGGCCGACCCGGCAGGAAAGTTGTAAAATACTACATCTGAGGTGTTAGGTTGCCTTAGGTTAGGATATATAACGTTATAGACGTATATAATATTCCCACGGAGTGGTACGGGCCGACTCTACCGGGATTCTGTAAAACATTACCACCGAGGGGCTAGATGAGTCAGGTTAGCTTATATTACGTTATAGACGTATATAATGTTCCCACCGAGAAGTAGGGGCCGACCCGGCAGGAATGTTTTAAAATACTACATCCGATATGTTAGACTGCCTTAGGTTAGGATATATAACGTTATAGTCGTATATAATGTTCCCACGGAGTGGTACGGGCCGACGAGACCGTGATTCTGTAAAACATTACCAGCGAGGGGCTAGATGGGTTAGGTTACGTTATATTATGTTATACAAGTATATAATGTTCCCACCGAGAAGGAGGGGCCGACCCGCCAGGAATGTTTTAAAATACTACATCCGAGATGTTAGATTGCCTTAGGATAGGATATATACCGTTATAGATGTATATAATTTTCCCACCGAGACGTACGGAGCTACACGAACGGGATTCTACAAAACATTCCCAGCGAGTTGCTAGATGGGTTAGGTTAGGTTATATTACGTTATAGACGTATATAATTTTCCCACCGAGAAGTAGGGGCCGGCCCGCCAGGAATGTTGTAAAATACTACATCCGAGATGTGAGGTTGCCTTAGGTTAGGATATATAACGTTATAGACGTATATAATGTTCCCACAATGATGTACGGGGCTACACGAACGGGGTTCTACAAAACATTCCCAGCGGGCTGCAAGATGGGTTAGGTTAGGTTATATTAGGTTATAGACGAATATAATGTTCCCACTGAGAAGTAGGGCCCGACACGCCAGGCATGTTGTAAAATACTACATCCGAGATGTTACATTGCCTTAGGTTAGGATATATAACGTTATAGACGTATATAATGTTCCCACCGAAACGATCGGGGCTACACGAACGGGATTCTACAAAACATTCCCAGCGAGGGGCTGGATGGGTTAGGTTAGGTTATATTACGTTAGAAACGTATATAATGTTCCCACCGAGAAGTAGGGCCCGACCCGCCAGGAATGTTGTAAAATACTACATCCGAGATGTTAGATTGCCTTAGGTTAGAATATATAACGTTATAGACGGATATAATGTATCCCACAAAGACGTACAGGGCTACGCCAACGGGATTCTACAAAACATTCCCAGCGGGGGGCTAGATGGGTTAGGTTAGGTTATATTACGTTATAGACGTATATAATGTTCCCACCGAGGATTAGGGGCCGAACCGCCAGGAATGTTGCAAAATACTACATCCGAGATGTTAGGCTGCCTTAGGATAGGATATATAACGTTATAGACGTATATAATGTTCCCACAATGATGTACGGGTCTACACGAACGGGATTCTACAAAACATTCCCAGCGGGGGGCTAGATGGGTTAGGATAGGCTATATTACGTTATAAAATTATATAATGTTCCCACCGAGAAGTAGGGGCCGACGCGCAAGGAATGTTGTGAAATACTACATCCGAGGTGTGAGGTTGCCTTAGGTTAGGATATATAACGTTATAGTCGTATATAATGTTCCCACGGAGTGGTACGGGCCGACGAGACCGTGATTCTGTAAAACATTACCAGCGAGGGGCTAGATGGGTTAGGTTACGTTATATTATGTTATACAAGTATATAATGTTCCCACCGAGAAGGAGGGGCCGACCCGCCAGGAATGTTTTAAAATACTACATCCGAGATGTTAGATTGCCTTAGGATAGGATATATACCGTTATAGATGTATATAATTTTCCCACCGACACGTACGGAGCTACACGAACGGGATTCTACAAAACATTCCCAGCGAGTTGCTAGATGGGTTAGGTTAGGTTATATTACGTTATAGACGTATATAATTTTCCCACCGAGAAGTAGGGGCCGACCCGCCAGGAATGTTGTAAAATACTACATCCGAGATGTTAGATTGCCTTAGGTTAGAATATATAGCGTTATAGACGGATATAATGTATCCCACAAAGACGTACAGGGCTACCCGAACGGGATTCTACAAAACATTCCCAGCCGGGGGCTAGATGGGTTAGGTTAGGTTATATTACGTTATAGACATATATAATGTTACCACCGAGGATTAGGGGCCGAACCGCCAGGAATGTTGTAAAATACTACATCCGAGATGTTAGGCTGCCTTAGGATAGGATATATAACGTTATAGACGTATATAATGTTCCCACAATGATGTACGGGGCTACACGAACGGGATTCTACAAAACATTCCCAGCGGGGCGCTAGATGGGTTAGGATAGGTTATATTACGTTATAAAATTATATAATGCTCCCACCGAGAAGTAGGGGCCGACCCGCCATGAATGTTTTAAAATACTACATCCGAGATGTTAGATTGCCTTACGATAGGATATATAACGTTATAGATGTATATGATTTTCCCACCGAGACGTACGGGGCTACACAAACGGGATTCTACAAAACATTCCCAGCGAGTTGCTAGATGGGTTAGGTTAGGTTATATTACGTTATAGACGTATATAATTTTCCCACCGAGAAGTAGGGGCCGGCCCGCCAGGAATGTTGTAAAATACTACATCCGAGATGTGAGGTTGCCTTAGGTTAGGATATATAACGTTATAGACGTATATAATGTTCCCACAATGATGTACGGGGCTACACGAACGGGATTCTACAAAACATTCCCAGCGGGCTGCAAGATGGGTTAGGTTAGGTTATATTAGGTTATAGACGAATATAATGTTCCCACTGAGAAGTAGGGCCCGACACGCCAGGCATGTTGTAAAATACTACATGCGAGATGTTACATTGCCTTAGGTTAGGATATATAACGTTATAGACGTATATAATGTTCCCACCGAAACGATCGGGGCTACACGAACGGGATTCTACAAAACATTCCCAGCGAGGGGCTGGATGGGTTAGGTTAGGTTATATTACGTTAGAAACGTATATAATGTTCCCACCGAGAAGTAGGGCCCGACCCGCCAGGAATGTTGTAAAATACTACATCCGAGATGTTAGATTGCCTTAGGTTAGAATATATAACGTTATAGACGGATATAATGTATCCCACAAAGACGTACAGGGCTACGCCAACGGGACTCTACAAAACATTCCCAGCGGGGGGCTAGATGGGTTAGGTTAGGTTATATTACGTTATAGACGTATATAATGTTCCCACCGAGGATTAGGGGCCGAACCGCCAGGAATGTTGTAAAATACTACATCCGAGATATTAGGCTGCCTTAGGATAGGATATATAACGTTATAGACGTATATAATGTTCCCCCGGAGAGGTACGGTCCGACACGGCCGGGATTCTGTAAAACATTACCAGCCACGGGCTAGATGGGTTAGGTTAGGTTATATTACGTTATAGACGTATATTATATTCCCACGGAGTGGTACGGGCCGACACGACCGTGATTCTGTAAAAGATTACCAGCGAGGGACTAGATGGGTTAGGTTAGGTTATATTACGTTAGAAACGTATATAATGTTCCCACCGAGAAGTAGGGGCCGATCCGCCACGAATGTTGTAAAATACTACATCCGAGGTGTTAGGTTGCTTTAGGTTAGGATATATAACGTTATAGACGTATATAATGTTCCCAAGGAGTGGTACGCGCCGAAACGACAGGGATTCTGTAAAACATTACCAGCGAGGGGCTAGATGGGTCAGGTTACGTTATATTACGTTATAGAAGTATATAATGTTCCCACCGAGATATAGGGATCGACCCGCCAGGAATGTTGTAAAATACTACATCCGAGGTGTGAGGTTGCCTTAGGTTAGGATATATAACCTTATAGACGTATATAATGTTCCCACGGAGATGTACGGACCCAAACGACCGAGATTCTGTAAAACATTACCAGCGAGGGGCTAGATGGGTTAGGTTAGGTTATATTACGTTATAGACTTTCAAAATGTTCCAACCGAGCAGTAGGGTCCGACCCGCCAGGAATGTTGTAAAATACTACATCCGAAATGTTAGATTGCCTTACGTTAGAATGTATAACGTTATGGACGTACATAATGTCTCTACCGAGAAGATCGGTCGGACACGAACGGGATTCTTTAAAACATTACCAGCGAGGGGCTAGATGGTTCAGGTTAGGTTATATTACGTTATTAAAGTATATAATGTTCCCACCGAGAATTAGGGGCCGACCAGCCAGGAATGTTGTAAAATACTACATCCGAGGTGTGAGGTTGCCTTGTGTTAGGATATATAACGTTATAGACGTATATAATGTTCCCACCTAGACGTACGGGGCTACACGATCGGGATTCTACAAAACATTCCCAGCGAGGGGCTAGATGGGTAAGGTTAGGTTATATGACGTTATAGACGTATATAATGTTCCCACCGAGAAGTAGGGGCCGACCCGCCAGGAATGTTGTAAAATACTACATTCGAGATGTTAGGTTGCCTTAGGTTGGCATATATAAAGTTATAGACGTATATAATGTACCCACGGAGTGGTACGTGCCGAAACGACAGGGATTCTGTAAAACATTACCAGCGAGGGGCTAGATGGGTTAGGTTAGGTTATATTACGTTATAGAAGTATATAATGTTCCCACCGAGAAGTAGGGGCCGACCCGCCAGGAATGTTTTAAAATACTACATCCGAGATGTTAGGTTGCCTTAGGTTAGGATATATAACGTTATAGACGTATATAATGTCCCCACCGAGACGTACGGGACGACACAAACGGGATACTGTAAAACATTACAAGCCAGGGTCTAGATGGGTTAGGTTAGGTTATATTACGATATAGACGTGTATAATGTGCCCACCGAGAAGCAGGGGCCGACCCGCCAGGAATATTGGAAAATACTACATCCGAGATGTTAAGTTGCGTTAGGTTAGGATATATAACGCTATAGACGTATATAATGTCCCCACCGAGAAGTACGGGACGACACGACCAGGATTCCGTAAAACATTACCAGCGAGGAGCTAGATGGGTTAGGTTAGGTTATATTGCGTTATAGACGTAGATAATGTTCCCACCGAGAAGTGGGGCCGACCCGCCAGGAATGTTGGAAAATACTACATCCGAGATGTTAAGTTCCGTTAGGTTAGGATATATAACGTTATTGACGTATATAATGTCCGCACCGAGACGTGCGGGACGACACGAGACGGGATTCTGTAAAATATTACCATCGAGGGTCTAGGTGGGTTAGATTAGGTTTTATTACGTTATAGACGTAGATAATGTTCCCACCGAGAAGTGGGGCCGACCCGCCAGGAATGTTGTGAACACTACATTCGAGATATTAAGTTGCCTTAGGTTAGGATATATAACGTTATAGACGTGTATAATAACCCACCGAGAAGTACGGACCGACACGAACGGGAATCTGTAAAACATTACCATCGAGGGTCTAGATGGGTTAGGTTAGGTTATATTACGATATAGACGTATATAATGTTCCCACCGAGAAGTGGGGCCGACCCGCCAGGAATGTTGTGAAATACTACAGTCGAGATGTTAAGATGCCTTAGGTTAGGATATATAACGTTACAGACGTATATAATGTCCGCACCGAGAAGTACGGGACGACACGAACGGGATTCTGTAAAACGTTACCAGCGAGGGTCTAGATGGGTTAGGTTAGGTTATATTACGATACAGACGTATGTAATGTGCCCACCGAGCAGTAGTGGCCGACCCGCCAGGAATGTTGGAAAATACTACATCCGAGATGTTAGGTACCCTTACGTTAGGATATATAACGTTATGGACGTATATAATACCCCACCGAGAAGTACGGGCCGACACGAACGGGATTCTGTAAAACATTACCATCGAGGGTCTAGATGGGTTAGGTTAGGTTATATTACGTTATAGACGTAGATAATGTTCCTAGCGAGAAGTGGGGCCGACCCGCCAGGAACGTTGTGAAATACTACAGTCGAGATATTAAGTTGCCTTAGGTTAGGATATATAACGTTATAGACGTATATAATGTCCGCACCGAGACGTACGGGACGACACGAACGGGATTCTGTAAAACATTACCATCGAGGGTCTAGGTGGGTTAGATTAGGTTATATTACGTTATAGACGTAGATAATGTTCCCACCGAGAAGTGGGGCCGACCCGCCAGGAATGTTGTGAAATACTACGAGCCGAGATGTTAGGTTGCCTTAGGTTAGGATATATAACGTTATAGACGTATATAATGTCCCCACCGAGACGTACGGGACGACACAAACGGGATACTGTAAAACATTACAAGCCAGGGTCTAGATGGGTTAGGTTAGGTTATATTACGATATAGACGTGTATAATGTGCCCACCGGGAAGCAGGGGCCGACCCGCCAGGAATATTGGAAAATACTACATCCGAGATGTTAAGTTGCGTTAGGTTAGGATATATAACGCTATAGACGTATATAATGTCCCCACCGAGAAGTACGGGACGACACGACCAGGATTCCGTAAAACATTACCAGCGAGGAGCTAGATGGGTTAGGTTAGGTTATATTGCGTTATAGACGTAGATAATGTTCCCACCGAGAAGTGGGGCCGACCCGCCAGGAATGTTGGAAAATACTACATCCGAGATGTTAAGTTCCGTTAGGTTAGGATATATAACGTTATTGACGTATATAATGTCCGCACCGAGACGTGCGGGACGACACGAGACGGGATTCTGTAAAATATTACCATCGAGGGTCTAGGTGGGTTAGATTAGGTTTTATTACGTTATAGACGTAGATAATGTTCCCACCGAGAAGTGGGGCCGACCCGCCAGGAATGTTGTGAACACTACATTCGAGATATTAAGTTGCCTTAGGTTAGGATATATAACGTTATAGACGTGTATAATAACCCACCGAGAAGTACGGACCGACACGAACGGGAATCTGTAAAACATTACCATCGAGGGTCTAGATGGGTTAGGTTAGGTTATATTACGATATAGACGTATATAATGTTCCCACCGAGAAGTGGGGCCGACCCGCCAGGAATGTTGTGAAATACTACAGTCGAGATGTTAAGATGCCTTAGGTTAGGATATATAACGTTACAGACGTATATAATGTCCGCACCGAGAAGTACGGGACGACACGAACGGGATTCTGTAAAACGTTACCAGCGAGGGTCTAGATGGGTTAGGTTAGGTTATATTACGATACAGACGTATGTAATGTGCCCACCGAGCAGTAGTGGCCGACCCGCCAGGAATGTTGGAAAATACTACATCCGAGATGTTAGGTACCCTTACGTTAGGATATATAACGTTATGGACGTATATAATACCCCACCGAGAAGTACGGGCCGACACGAACGGGATTCTGTAAAACATTACCATCGAGGGTCTAGATGGGTTAGGTTAGGTTATATTACGTTATAGACGTAGATAATGTTCCTAGCGAGAAGTGGGGCCGACCCGCCAGGAACGTTGTGAAATACTACAGTCGAGATATTAAGTTGCCTTAGGTTAGGATATATAACGTTATAGACGTATATAATGTCCGCACCGAGACGTACGGGACGACACGAACGGGATTCTGTAAAACATTACCATCGAGGGTCTAGGTGGGTTAGATTAGGTTATATTACGTTATAGACGTAGATAATGTTCCCACCGAGAAGTGGGGCCGACCCGCCAGGAATGTTGTGAAATACTACAGTCGAGATGTTAGGTTGCCTTAGGTTAGGATATATAACGTTATAGACGTATATAATGTCCCCACCGAGACGTACGGGACGACACAAACGGGATACTGTAAAACATTACAAGCCAGGGTCTAGATGGGTTAGGTTAGGTTATATTACGATATAGACGTGTATAATGTGCCCACCGGGAAGCAGGGGCCGACCCGCCAGGAATATTGGAAAATACTACATCCGAGATGTTAAGTTGCGTTAGGTTAGGATATATAACGCTATAGACGTATATAATGTCCCCACCGAGAAGTACGGGACGACACGACCAGGATTCCGTAAAACATTACCAGCGAGGAGCTAGATGGGTTAGGATAGGTTATATTGCGTTATAGACGTAGATAATGTTCCCACCGAGAAGTGGGGCCGACCCGCCAGGAATGTTGGAAAATACTACATCCGAGATGTTAAGTTCCGTTAGGTTAGGATATATAACGTTATTGACGTATATAATGTCCGCACCGAGACGTGCGGGACGACACGAGACGGGATTCTGTAAAATATTACCATCGAGGGTCTAGGTGGGTTAGATTAGGTTTTATTACGTTATAGACGTAGATAATGTTCCCACCGAGAAGTGGGGCCGACCCGCCAGGAAAGTTGTGAACACTACATTCGAGATATTAAGTTGCCTTAGGTTAGGATATATAACGTTATAGACGTGTATAATAACCCACCGAGAAGTACGGACCGACACGAACGGGAATCTGTAAAACATTACCATCGAGGGTCTAGATGGGTTAGGTTAGGTTATATTACGATATAGACGTATATAATGTTCCCACCGAGAAGTGGGGCCGACCCGCCAGGAATGTTGTGAAATACTACAGTCGAGATGTTAAGATGCCTTAGGTTAGGATATATAACGTTACAGACGTATATAATGTTCGCACCGAGAAGTACGGGACGACACGAACGGGATTCTGTAAAACGTTACCAGCGAGGGTCTAGATGGGTTAGGTTAGGTTATATTACGATACAGACGTATGTAATGTGCCCACCGAGCAGTAGAGGCCGACCCGCCAGGAATGTTGGAAAATACTACATCCGAGATGTTAGGTACCCTTACGTTAGGATATATAACGTTATGGACGTATATAATACCCCACCGAGAAGTACGGGCCGACACGAACGGGATTCTGTAAAACATTACCATCGAGGGTCTAGATGGGTTAGGTTAGGTTATATTACGTTATAGACGTAGATAATGTTCCTAGCGAGAAGTGGGGCCGACCCGCCAGGAACGTTGTGAAATACTACAGTCGAGATATTAAGTTGCCTTAGGTTAGGATATATAACGTTATAGACGTATATAATGTCCGCACCGAGACGTACGGGACGACACGAACGGGATTCTGTAAAACATTACCAGCGAGGGTCTAGATGGGTTAGGTTAGGTTATATTACGATATAGACGTATATAATGTGCCCACCGAGAAGTGGGGACAACCCACCAGGAATGTTGTGAAACACTACATTCGAGATGTTACGTTGCCCTAGGATAGGATATATAATGTTATAGACGTATATAATGTCCGCACTGAGACGTACGGGACGACACAAACGGGATACTGTAAAACATTACAAGCGAGGGTCTAGATGGGTTAGGTTAGGTTATATTACGATACAGACGTATGTAATGTGCCCATCGAGAAGTAGTGCCCAACCCGCCAGGAATGTTGGAAAATACTACATCCGAGATGTTAGGTTCCCTTAGGTTAGGATATATAACGTTATAGACGTATATAATACCCCACCGAGAAGTGCGGGCCGGCACGAACGTGATTCTGTAAAACATTACCATCGAGGGTCTAGATGGGTTATGTTAGGTTATATTATGATATAGACGTATATATTGTTCCCACCGAGAAGTGGGGCCGAACCGCCAGGAATGTTGTGAAACACTACATTCGAGATGTTAAGTTGCCTTAGGTTAGGATATATAACGTTATAGACGTATAAAATGTCCGCACCGAGACTTACGGGACGACACGAACGGGATTCTGTAAAACATTACCAGCGATGGTCTAGATGGGTTAGGTTAGGTTATATTACGATACAGACGTATATAATGTGCCCACCGAGAAGTAGTGGCCGACCCGCCAGGAATGTTGGAAAATACTACATCCGAGATGTTAGGTTCCCTTAGGTTAGGATATATAACGTTATAGACGTATATAATAACCCACCGAGAAGTACGGTGCGACACGAACGGGATGCTGTAAAACATTACCCGCGATGGTCTAGATGGGTTAGGTTAGGTTATATTACGATACAGACGTATATAATGTGCCCACCGAGAAGTAGTGGCCGACCCGCCAGGAATGTTGGAAAATACTACATCCAGAGATGTTAGGTTCCCTTAGGTTGGGATATACAACGTTATAGACGTATATAATACCCCACCGCGAAGTACCGACCGACACGAACGGGATTCTGTAAAACATTACCATCGCGGGTCTAGATGGGTTAGGTTAGGTTATATTACGATATAGACGTATATAATGTTCCCACCGAGAAGCGGGGCCGACCCGCCAGGAATGTTGTGAAATACTACATTCGAGATGTTAGGTTGCCTTAGGTTAGGATATATAACGTTATAGTCGCATATATTGTCCCCACCGAGAAGTACGGGACGACACGAACGGGATTCTGTAAAACATTACCAGCGAGGGTCTAGATGGGTTAGGTTAGGTTATATTACGATACAGACGTATATAATGTGCCCACCGAGAAGTGGGGCCGAACCGCCAGGAATGTTGTGAACACTACATTCGAGATATTAAGTTGCCTTAGGTTAGGATATATAACGTTATAGACGTATATAATGTCCGCACCGAGACGTACGGGACGACACGAACGGGATTCTGTAAAACATTACCAGCGAGGGTCTAGATGGGTTAGGTTAGGTTATATTACGACATAGACGTATATAATGTGCCCACCGAGAAGTGGGGACAACCCACCAGGAATGTTGTGAAACATTACATTCGAGATGTTAGGTTGCCCTAGGTTAGGATATATAACGTTATAGACGTATATAATGTCCGCACCGAGACGTACGGGACGACACAAACGGGATACTGTAAAACATTACAAGCGAGGGTCTAGATGGGTTAGGTTAGGTTGTATTACGATACAGACGTATGTAATGTGCCCATCGAGAAGTAGTGCCCGACCCGCCAGGAATGTTGGAAAATACTACATCCGAGATGTTAGGTTCCCTTAGGTTAGGATATATAACGTTATAGACGTATATAATACCCCACCGAGAAGTACGGGCCGACACGAACGTGATTCTGTAAAACATTACCATCGAGGGTCTAGATGGGTTAGGTTAGGTTATATTACGATACAGACGTATGTAATGTGCCCACCGAGCAGTAGTGGCCGACCCGCCAGGAATGTTGGAAAATACTACATCCGAGATGTTAGGTACCCTTAGGTTAGGATATATAACGTTATAGACGTGTATAATACCCCACCGAGAAGTACGGACCGACACGAACGGGAATCTGTAAAACATTACCATCGAGGGTCTAGATGGGTTAGGTTAGGTTATATTACGATATAGACGTATATAATGTTCCCACCGAGAAGTGGGGCCGACCCGCCAGGAATGTTGTGAAATACTACAGTCGAGATGTTAAGATGCCTTAGGTTAGGATATATAACGTTACAGACGTATATAATGTCCGCACCGAGACGTACGGGACGACACGAACGGGATTCTGTAAAACATTACCATCGCGGGTCTAGATGGGTTAGGTTAGGTTATATTACGATATAGACGTATATAATGTGCCCATCGAGAAGTAGTGGCCGACCCGCCAGGAATGTTGGAAGATACTACGTCCGAGATGTTAGGTTCCGTTAGGTTAGGATATATAACGTTATAAACGCATATAATGTCCCCACCGAGATGTACGGGACGACACGACCAGGATTCTGTAAAACATTACCAGCGAGGGGCTAGATGTGTTAGGTTAGGTTATATTACGTTATAGACGTATATAATGTTCCCACCGAGAAGTGGGTCCGACCCTCCAGGAATGTTGTGAAATACTACATTCGTGATGTGAGGTTGCCTTTTGGTAATATATACAACGTTATAGACGTATAGAATGTCCCCACCGAGAAGTACGGCCCGACACGACCGGGATTCTGTGAAACATTATCACGGACGAGCAAGATGGGTTATGTTCTGTTATATTACGATATAGACGAATATAATGTGCCCACCGAGATGTAGGGGCCGACCCGGCAGGAATGTTGGAAAATACTACATTCGAGATGTTATTTTGCCTTAGGTTAGGATATATAACGTTATAGACGTATGTAATGTCCACACCGAGAAGTACGGCCCGACACGTCCGGGATTCTGTAAAACATTATCACCGAGGAGCAAGATGGGTTATGTTATGTTATATTACGATATAGACGAATATAATGTTCCCACAGAGAAGTGGGGCCGACCCGCCAGGAATGTCGTTAAATACTACGTTCGAGATGTTCGGTAGCCTTTGGTTAGGATATATAACGTTATAGACGCATATAATGTTCCCACCGAGATGTAGGGGCCGACCCGCCAGGAATGTTGGAAAATACTACATTCGAGATGTTAGGTTGCCTTAGGTTAGGATATATAACGTTATAGACGCATATAATGTCCCCAACGAGGCGTACGGTACGACACGTCCGGGATTTTGTAAAACATTACCAGCGAGTGGCTAGATGGGTTAGGTTAGGTTATATTACGTTATAGACGTATATAATGTCCCGACCGAGAAGTGGGGCCGACCCGCCAGGAATGTTGTGAAATACTACATTCGAGATGTTAGGTTGCCTTTTGGTAATATATACAACGTTATAGACGTATAGAATGTCCCCACCGAGAAGTACGGCCCGACACGACCGGGATTCTGTAAAACATTATCACGGACGAGCAAGATGGGTTATGTTATGTTATATTACGATATAGACGAATATAATGTGCCCACCGAGATGTAGGGGCCGACCCGGCAGGAGTGTTGGAAAATACTACATTCGAGATGTTATTTTGCCTTAGGTTAGGATATATAACGTTATAGACGTATATAATGTCCACGCCGAGATGTACGGGCCGACACGTCCGGGACTTTGTAAAGCATTATCACCGAGGGGCAAGATGGATTAGGTTAGGTTATATTACGTTATAGACGTATATAATATTCCCACCGAGAAGTGCGGCCGACCCGCTAGGAATGTCGTTAAATACTACATTCGAGATGTTCGGTTGCCTTTGGTCAGGATATATAACGTTATAGACGCATATAATGTTCCCACCGAGAAGTAGGGGCCAACCCGCCAGGAATGTTGGAAAATACTACATCTAAGGTGTTAAGTTGCTTTAGGTTAGAGGATATAACGTTATAGACGTATATAATGTCCACACCGAGAAGTACGGGCCGACACGTCCGGGATTTTGTAAAACATTACCAGCGAGGTGCTAGATGGGTTAGGTTAGGTTATATTACGATATAGACGTATATAATGTGCCCACCGAGAAGTACTGGCCGACCCGCCAGGAATGTTGGAAAATACTACATCCCGGATGTTAATTTGCCTTACGTTAGGATATATAACGTTATAGACGTATATAATATCCCCACCGAGAAGTACGGGACGACACGACCAGGATTCCGTAAAACATTACCAGCGGGGGGCTAGATTGGTTAGGTCAGGTTATATTGCGTTATAGACGTAAATAGTGTTCCCACCTAGAATTGGGGCCGTCCCGCCTGGAATGTTGTGAAATACTACATTCGAGATGTCAGGTTGCCTTAGGTTAGGATATATAACGCTATAGACGTATATAATGTCCCCACCGAGAAGTACGGTACGACACGACCAGGATTCTGTAAAACATTACCAGCGAGGTTCTAGATGGGTTAGGTTAGGTTATATTACGATATAGACGTATATAATGTGCCCACCGAGAAGTGGGGACGACCCGCCTGGAATGTTGTGAAGCACTACATTCGAGATGTTAGGTTGCCTTAGGTCAGGATATATAACGTTATAGACGCATATAATGTCCCCGCCGAGTAGTACGGGACGACACGAACGGGATTTTGTAAAACATTACCAGCGAGGTGCTAGATGGGTTAGGTTAGGTTATATTACGATATAGACGTATATAATGTGCCCACCGAGAAGTACTGGCCGACCCGCCAGGAATGTTGGAAAATACTACATCCCGGATGTTAATTTGCCTTACGTTAGGATATATAACGTTATAGACGTATATAATATCCCCACCGAGAAGTACGGGACGACACGACCAGGATTCCGTAAAACATTACCAGCGGGGGGCTAGATTAGTTAAGTTAGGTTATATTACGTTATAGACGTAAATAATGTTCCCAGCGAGAAGTGGGGCCGAACCGCCACGAATGTTGTGAGATACTATAGTCGAGATGTTATGTTGCCTTAGGTTAGGATATATAACGTTATAGATGTATATAATGTTCCCACAGAGAAGTGCGGCCGAACCGCCAGGAATGTTGTGAAATACTACATTCGAGATGTTATGTTACCTTAGGTTAGGATATATAACGTTATAGATGTATATAATGTTCCCACCGAGAAGTGGGGCCGACCCGCCTGGAATGTTGTGAAATACTACAGTCGAGATGTTAAGTTGCCTTAGGTTAAGGATATATAACGTTATAGACGTATATAATGTCCCCACCGAGAAGTACGGGACGACACGACCAGGATTCCGTAAAACATTACCAGCGTGGGGCTAGATTGGTTAGGTTAGGTTGTACTACGTTATAGACGTAAATAATGTTCCCACCGAGAAGTTGGGCCGACCCGCCTGGAATGTTGTGAAATACTACCATCGAGATGTTAAGTTGCATTAGGTTAGGATTTATAACGTTATAGACGTATATAATGTCCGCACCGAGACGTACGGGAAGACACGAACGGGATTCTGCAAAACATTATCAGCGAGGTTCTAGATGGGTTAGGTTAGGTTATATTACGATATAGACGTATATAATGTGCCCACCGAGAAGTGGGGACAACCCACCAGGAATGTTGTGAAACACTACATTCGAGATGTTACGTTGCCCTAGGTTAGGATATATAACGTTATAGACGCATATAATGTCCCCGCCGAGTAGTACGGGACGACACGAACGGGATTCTGTAAAACATTACCAGCGAGGGTCTAGATGGATTAGGTTAGGTTATATTACGATATAGACGTATATAATGTGCCCAGCGAGAAGTAGTGGCCGACCCGCCAGGAATGTTGGAAAATACTACATCCGAGATGTTAAGTTGCCTTAGGTTAGGATATATAACGTTATAGACGTATATAATGTCCCCACCGAGAAGTACGGGACGACACGACCAGGATTCTGTAAAACATTACCAGCGAGGTTCTAGATGGGTTAGATTAGGTTATATTACGATATAGACGTATATAATGTTCCCACCGAGAAGTAGGGGCCGACCCGCCAGGAATGTTTTAAAATACTACATCCGAGATGTTAGGTTGCCTTAGGTTAGGATATGTAACGTTATAGACGTATATAATGTTCCCACGGTGTGGTACGGGCCGAAACGACAGGGATTCTGTAAAACATTACCAGCGGGGGGGTAGATGGGTTAGGTTATATTACGTTATAGAAGTATATAATGTTCCCACCGAGGTGTAGGGGCCGACCCGCCAGGAACGTTTTAAAATACTACATCCGAGATGTTAGATTGCCTTAGGATAGGATATATAACGTTATTGACGTATATAATGTCCGCACCGAGACGTACGGGACGACACGAGACGGGATTCTGTAAAATATTACCATCGAGGGTCTAGGTGGGTTAGATTAGGTTATATTACGTTATAGACGTAGATAATGTTCCCACCGAGAAGTGGGGCCGACCCGCCAGGAATGTTGTGAAATACTACAGTCGAGATGTTAGGTTGCCTTAGGTTAGGATATATAACGTTATAGACGTATATAATGTCCCCACCGAGACGTACGGGACGACACAAACGGGATACTGTAAAACATTACAAGCCAGGGTCTAGATGGGTTAGGTTAGGTTATATTACGATATAGACGTGTATAATGTGCCCACCGAGAAGCAGGGGCCGACCCGCCAGGAATATTGGAAAATACTACATCCGAGATGTTAAGTTGCGTTAGGTTAGGATATATAACGCTATAGACGTATATAATGTCCCCACCGAGAAGTACGGGACGACACGACCAGGATTCCGTAAAACATTACCAGCGAGGAGCTAGATGGGTTAGGTTAGGTTATATTGCGTTATAGACGTAGATACTGTTCCCACCGAGAAGTGGGGCCGACCCGCCAGGAATGTTGGAAAATACTACATCCGAGATGTTAAGTTCCGTTAGGTTAGGTTATATAACGTTATTGACGTATATAATGTCCGCACCGAGACGTACGGGACGACACGAGACGGGATTCTTTAAAATATTACCATCGAGGGTCTAGGTGGGTTAGATTAGGTTTTATTACGTTATAGACGTAGATAATGTTCCCACCGAGAAGTGGGGCCGACCCGCCAGGAATGTTGTGAACACTACACTCGAGATATTAAGTTGCCTTAGGTTAGGATATATAACGTTATAGACGTGTATAATAACCCACCGAGAAGTACGGACCGACACGAACGGGAATCTGTAAAACATTACCATCGAGGGTCTAGATGGGTTAGGTTAGGTTATATTACGATATAGACGTATAAAATGTTCCCACCGAGAAGTGGGGCCGACCCGCCAGGAATGTTGTGAAATACTACAGTCGAGATGTTAAGATGCCTTAGGTTAGGATATATAACGTTACAGACGTATATAATGTCCGCACCGAGAAGTACGGGACGACACGAACGGGATTCTGTAAAACGTTACCAGCGAGGGTCTAGATGGGTTAGGTTAGGTTATATTACGATACAGACGTACGTAATGTGCCCACCGAGCAGTAGTGGCCGACCCGCCAGGAATGTTGGAAAATACTACATCCGAGATGTTAGGTACCCTTACGTTAGGATATATAACGTTATAGACGTATATAATACCCCACCGCGAAGTACGGACCGACACGAACGGGATTCTGTAAAACATTACCATCGCGGGTCTAGATGGGTTAGGTTAGGTTATATTACGATATAGACGTATATAATGTTCCCACCGAGAAGCGGGGCCGACCCGCCAGGAATGTTGTGAAATACTACATTCGAGATGTTAGGTTGCCTTAGGTTAGGATATATAACGTTATAGTCGCATATATTGTCCCCACCGAGAAGTACGGGACGACACGAACGGGATTCTGTAAAACATTACCAGCGAGGGTCTAGATGGGTTAGGTTAGGTTATATTACGATACCGACGTATATAATGTGCCCACCGAGAAGTGGGGCCGAACCGCCAGGAATGTTGTGAACACTACATTCGAGATATTAAGTTGCCTTAGGTTAGGATATATAACGTTATAGACGTATATAATGTCCGCACCGAGACGTACGGGACGACACGAACGGGATTCTGTAAAACATTACCAGCGAGGGTCTAGATGGGTTAGGTTAGGTTATATTACGATATAGACGTATATAATGTGCCCACCGAGAAGTGGGGACAACCCACCAGGAATGTTGTGAAACATTACATTCGAGATGTTAGGTTGCCCTAGGTTAGGATATATAACGTTATAGACGTATATAATACCCCACCGAGAAGTACGGGCCGACACGAACGTGATTCTGTAAAACATTACCTTCTAGGGTCTAGATGGGTTAGGTTAGGTTATATTACGATATAGACGTATATATTGTTCCCACCGAGAAGTGGGGCCGAACCGCCAGGAATGTTGTGAAACACTATATTCGAGATGTTAAGTTGCCTTAGGTTAGGATATATAACGTTATAGACGTATATAATGTCCGCACCGAAACGAACGGGACGACACGAACGGCATTCTGTAAAACGTTACCAGCGAGTGTCTAGATGGGTTAGGTTAGGTTATATTACGATACAGACGTATGTAATGTGCCCACCGAGCAGTAGTGGCCGACCCGCCAGGAATGTTGGAAAATACTACATCCGAGATGTTAGGTACGCTTAGGTTAGGATATATAACGTTATAGACGTGTATAATACCCCACCGAGAAGTACGGACCGACACGAACTTGAATCTGTAAAACATTACCATCGAGGGTCTAGATAGGTTAGGTTAGGTTATATTACGATACAGACGTATGTAATGTGCCCACCGAGCAGTAGTGGCCGACCCGCCAGGAATGTTGGAAAATACTACATCCGAGATGTTAGGTACCCTTAGGATAGGATATATAACGTTATAGACGTGTATAATACCCCACCGAGAAGTACGGACCGACACGAACGGGAATCTGTAAAACATTACCATCGAGGGTCTATATGGGTTAGGTTAGGTTATATTACGATATAGACGTATATAATGTTCCCACCGAGAAGTGGGGCCGACACGCCAGGAATGTTGTGAAATACTACATTCGAGATGTTAAGATGCCTTAGGTTAGGATATATAACGTTACAGACGTATATAATGTCCGCACCGAGACGTACGGGAAGACACGAACGGGATTCTGTAAAACATTACCAGCGATGGTCTAGATGGGTTAGGTTAGGTTATATTACGATATAGACGTATATAATGTGCCCACCGAGAAGTGGGGACGACCCGCTAGGAATGTTGTGAAACACTACATTCGAGACGTTAGGTTGCCTTAGGTCAGGATATATAACGTTATAGACGCATATAATGTCCCCGCCGAGTAGTACGGGACGACACGAACGGGATTTTGTAAAACATTACCAGCGAGGTGCTAGTTGGGTTAGGTTAGGTTATATTACGATATAGCCGTATATAATGTGCCAACCGAGAAGTAGTGGCCGACCCGCCTGTAATGTTGGAAAATACTACATCCCGGATGTTAAGTTGCCTTACGATAGGATATATAACGTTATAGACGTATATAATGTCCCCACCGAGAAGTACGGGACGACACGACCAGGATTCTGTAAAACATTACCAGCGAGGTTCTAGATGGGTTAGGTTAGGTTATATTACGATATAGACGTATACAATGTGCCCACCGAGAAGTGGGGACGACCCGCCAGGAATGTTGTGAAACACTACATTCGAGATGTTAGGTTGCCTTAGGTCAGGATATATAACGTTATAGACGCATATAATGTCCCCGCCGAGTAGTACGGGACGACACGAACGGGATTCTGTAAAACATTACCAGCGAGGGTCTAGATGGGTTAGGTTAGGTTATATTACGATATAGACGTATATAATGTGCCCAGCGAGAAGTAGTGGCCGACCCGCCAGGAATGTTGGAAAATACTACATCCGAGATGTTAAGTTGCCTTAGGTTAGGATATATAACGTTATAGACGTATATAATGTCCCCACCGAGAAGTACGGGACGACACGACCAGGATTCTGTAAAACATTACCAGCGAGGTTCTAGATGGGTTAGGTTAGGTTATATTACGATATAGACGTATATAATGTGCCCACCGAGAAGTGGGGACGACCCGCCAGGAATGTTGTGAAACACTACATTCGAGACGTTAGGTTGCCTTAGGTCAGGATATATAACGTTATAGACGCATATAATGTCCCCGCCGAGTAGTACGGGACGACACGAACGGGATTCCGTAAAACATTAATAGCGTGGGGCTAGATGGGTTAGGTTAGGTTATATTACGATATAGCCGTATATAATGTGCCCACCGAGAAGTGGGGCCGACCCGCCTGGAATGTTGTGAAATACTACCGTCGAGATGTTAAGTTGCCTTAGGTTAGGATTTATAACGTTATAGACGTATAGAATGTACGCACCGAGACGTACGGGACGACACGAACGGGATTTTGTAAAACATTACCAGCGAGGGTTAGATGGGTTAGGTTACGTTATATTACGTTATAGACGTATATAATTTTCCCACCGAGAAGTGGGACCGACCCGCCAGGAATGTTGTTAAATACTACATTCGAGACGTTAGGTTGTCTTAGGTTAGGATATATAACGTTATAGACGCATATAATGTCCCCACCGAGACGTACGAGACGACACGAACGGGATTCTGTAAAACATTACCAGCGAGGGTCTAGATGGGTTAGGTTAGGTTATATTACGATATAGACGTATATAATGTGCCCAGCGAGAAGTAGTGGCCGACCCGCCAGGAATGTTGGAAAATACTACATCCGAGATGTTAAGTTGCCTTAGGTTAGGATATATAACGTTATAGACGTATATGATGTCCCCACCGAGAAGTACGGGACGACACGACCAGGATTCTGTAAAACATTACCAGCGACGTTCTAGATGGGTTAGGTTAGGTTATATTACGATATAGACGTATATAATGTGCCCACCGAGAAGTGGGGACGACCCGCCAGGAATGTTGTGAAACACTACATTCGAGACGTTAGGTTGCCTTAGGTCAGGATATATAACGTTATAGACGCATATAATGTCCCCGCCGAGTAGTACGGGACGACACGAACGGGATTTTGTAAAACATTACCAGCGAGGGGCTAGATTGGTTAGGTTAGGTTATATTACGTTATAGACTTAAATAATGCTCCCACCGAGAAGTGGGGCCGAACCGCCAGGAATGTTGTGAGATACTACATTCCAAATGTTATGTTGCCTTAGCTTAGGATATATAACGTTATAGATGTATATAATGTTCCCACCGATAAGTGGGCCCGACACGCCTGGAATGTTGGAAAATACTACATCCGAGATGTTAAGTTGCCTTAAGTTATGATATATAACGTTATAGATGTATATAATGTTCCCACCGAGAAGTGGGGCCGACCCGCCTGGAATGTTGTGAAATACTACAGTCGAGATGTTAAGTTGCCTTAGGTTAAGGATATGTAACGTTATAGACGTATATAATGTCCCCACCGAGAAGTACGGGACGACACGACCAGGATTCCGTAAAACATTACCAGCGTGGGGCTAGATTGGTTAGGTTAGGTTATACTACGTTATAGACGTAAATAATGTTCCCACCGAGAAGTTGGGCCGACCCGCCTGGAATGTTGTGAAATACTACCATCGAGATGTTAAGTTGCATTAGGTTAGGATTTATAACGTTATAGACGTATATAATGTCCGCACCGAGACGTACGGGAAGACACGAACGGGATTCTGTAAAACATTACCAGCGACGTTCTAGATGGGTTAGGTTAGGTTATATTACGATATAGACGTATACAATGTGCCCACCGAGAAGTGGGGACGACCCGCCAGGAATGTTGTGAAACACTACATTCGAGATGTTAGGTTGCCTTAGGTCAGGATATATAACGTTATAGACGCATATAATGTCCCCGCCGAGTAGTACGGGACGACACGAACGCGATTTTGTAAAACATTACCAGCGAGGTGCTAGATGGGTTAGGTTAGGTTATATTACGATATAGCCGTATATAATGTGCCCACCGAGAAGTGGGGCCGACCCGCCTGGAATGTTGTGAAATACTACCGTCGAGATGTTATGTTGCCTTAGGTTAGGATTTATAACGTTATAGACGTATAGAATGTACGCACCGAGACGTACGGGAAGACACGAACGGGATTTTGTAAAACATTACCAGCGAGGGTTAGATGGGTTAGGTTACGTTATATTACGTTATAGACGTATATAATGTTCCCACCGAGAAGTGGGACCGACCCGCCAGGAATGTTGTTAAATACTACATTCGAGACGTTAGGTTGTCTTAGGTTAGGATATATAACGTTATAGACGCATATAATGTCCCCACCGAGACGTACGAGACGACACGAACGGGATTCTGTAAAACATTACCAGCGAGGGTCTAGATGGGTTAGGTTAGGTTATATTACGATATAGACGTATATAATGTGCCCAGCGAGAAGTAGTGGCCGACCCGCCAGGAATGTTGGAAAATACTACATCCGAGATGTTAAGTTGCCTTAGGTTAGGATATATAACGTTATAGACGTATATAATGTCCCCACCGAGAAGTACGGGACGACACGACCAGGATTCTGTAAAACATTACCAGCGAGGTTCTAGATGGGTTAGGTTAGGTTATATTACGATATAGACGTATATAATGTGCCCACCGAGAAGTGGGGACGACCCGCCAGGAATGTTGTGAAACACTACATTCGAGACGTTAGGTTGCCTTAGGTCAGGATATATAACGCTATAGACGCATATAATGTCCCCGCCGAGTAGTACGGGACGACGGGAACGGGATTTTGTAAAACATTACCAGCGAGGTGCTAGTTGGGTTAGGTTAGGTTATATTACGATATAGCCGTATATTATGTGCCAACCGAGAAGTAGTGGCCGACCCGCCTGGAATGTTGGAAAATACTACATCCCGGATGTTAAGTTGCCTTACGTTAGGATATATAACGTTATAGACGTATATAATGTCCCCACCGAGAAGTACGGGACGACACGTCCAGGATTCCGTAAAACATTACAGGCGAGGTTCTAGATGGGTTAGGTTAGGTTATATTACGATATAGACGTATACAATGTGCCCACCGAGAAGTGGGGACGACGCGCCAGGAATGTTGTGAAACACTACATTCGAGACGTTAGGTTGCCTTAGGTCAGGATATATAAAGTTATAGACGCATATAATGTCCCCGCCGAGTAGTACGGGACGACACGAACGGGATTTTGTAAAACATTACCAGCGAGGTGCTAGTTGGGTTAGGTTAGGTTATATTACGATATAGCCGTATATTATGTGCCAACCGAGAAGTAGTGGCCGACCCGCCTGGAATGTTGGAAAATACTACATCCCGGATGTTAAGTTGCCTTACGTTAGGATATATAACGTTATAGACGTATATAATGTCCCCACCGAGAAGTACGGGACGACACGACCAGGATTCTGTAAAACATTACCAGCGAGGTTCTAGATGGGTTAGGTTAGGTTATATTACGATATAGACGTATACAATGTGCCCACCGAGAAGTGGGGACGACCCGCCAGGAATGTTGTGAAACACTACATTCGAGATGTTAGGTTGCCTTAGGTCAGGATATATAACGTTATAGACGCATATAATGTCCCCGCCGAGTAGTACGGGACGACACGAACGGGATTCTGTAAAACATTACCAGCGAGGGTCTAGATGGGTTAGGTTAGGTTATATTACGATATAGACGTATATAATGTGCCCAGCGAGAAGTAGTGGCCGACCCGCCAGGAATGTTGGAAAATACTACATCCGAGATGTTAAGTTGCCTTAGGTTAGGATATATAACGTTATAGACGTATATAATGTCCCCACCGAGAAGTACGGGACGACACGACCAGGATTCTGTAAAACATTACCAGCGAGGTTCTAGATGGGTTAGGTTAGGTTATATTACGATATAGACGTATATAATGTGCCCACCGAGAAGTGGGGACGACCCGCCAGGAATGTTGTGAAACACTACATTCGAGACGTTAGGTTGCCTTAGGTCAGGATATATAACGTTATAGACGCATATAATGTCCCCGCCGAGTAGTACGGGACGACACGAACGGGATTCCGTAAAACATTAATAGCGTGGGGCTAGATGGGTTAGGTTAGGTTATATTACGATATAGCCGTATATAATGTGCCCACCGAGAAGTGGGGCCGACCCGCCTGGAATGTTGTGAAATACTACCGTCGAGATGTTAAGTTGCCTTAGGTTAGGATTTATAACGTTATAGACGTATAGAATGTACGCACCGAGACGTACGGGACGACACGAACGGGATTTTGTAAAACATTACCAGCGAGGGTTAGATGGGTTAGGTTACGTTATATTACGTTATAGACGTATATAATTTTCCCACCGAGAAGTGGGACCGACCCGCCAGGAATGTTGTTAAATACTACATTCGAGACGTTAGGTTGTCTTAGGTTAGGATATATAACGTTATAGACGCATATAATGTCCCCACCGAGACGTACGAGACGACACGAACGGGATTCTGTAAAACATTACCAGCGAGGGTCTAGATGGGTTAGGTTAGGTTATATTACGATATAGACGTATATAATGTGCCCAGCGAGAAGTAGTGGCCGACCCGCCAGGAATGTTGGAAAATACTACATCCGAGATGTTAAGTTGCCTTAGGTTAGGATATATAACGTTATAGACGTATATGATGTCCCCACCGAGAAGTACGGGACGACACGACCAGGATTCTGTAAAACATTACCAGCGACGTTCTAGATGGGTTAGGTTAGGTTATATTACGATATAGACGTATATAATGTGCCCACCGAGAAGTGGGGACGACCCGCCAGGAATGTTGTGAAACACTACATTCGAGACGTTAGGTTGCCTTAGGTCAGGATATATAACGTTATAGACGCATATAATGTCCCCGCCGAGTAGTACGGGACGACACGAACGGGATTTTGTAAAACATTACCAGCGAGGGGCTAGATTGGTTAGGTTAGGTTATATTACGTTATAGACTTAAATAATGCTCCCACCGAGAAGTGGGGCCGAACCGCCAGGAATGTTGTGAGATACTACATTCCAAATGTTATGTTGCCTTAGCTTAGGATATATAACGTTATAGATGTATATAATGTTCCCACCGATAAGTGGGCCCGACACGCCTGGAATGTTGGAAAATACTACATCCGAGATGTTAAGTTGCCTTAAGTTATGATATATAACGTTATAGATGTATATAATGTTCCCACCGAGAAGTGGGGCCGACCCGCCTGGAATGTTGTGAAATACTACAGTCGAGATGTTAAGTTGCCTTAGGTTAAGGATATGTAACGTTATAGACGTATATAATGTCCCCACCGAGAAGTACGGGACGACACGACCAGGATTCCGTAAAACATTACCAGCGTGGGGCTAGATTGGTTAGGTTAGGTTATACTACGTTATAGACGTAAATAATGTTCCCACCGAGAAGTTGGGCCGACCCGCCTGGAATGTTGTGAAATACTACCATCGAGATGTTAAGTTGCATTAGGTTAGGATTTATAACGTTATAGACGTATATAATGTCCGCACCGAGACGTACGGGAAGACACGAACGGGATTCTGTAAAACATTACCAGCGACGTTCTAGATGGGTTAGGTTAGGTTATATTACGATATAGACGTATACAATGTGCCCACCGAGAAGTGGGGACGACCCGCCAGGAATGTTGTGAAACACTACATTCGAGATGTTAGGTTGCCTTAGGTCAGGATATATAACGTTATAGACGCATATAATGTCCCCGCCGAGTAGTACGGGACGACACGAACGCGATTTTGTAAAACATTACCAGCGAGGTGCTAGATGGGTTAGGTTAGGTTATATTACGATATAGCCGTATATAATGTGCCCACCGAGAAGTGGGGCCGACCCGCCTGGAATGTTGTGAAATACTACCGTCGAGATGTTACGTTGCCTTAGGTTAGGATTTATAACGTTATAGACGTATAGAATGTACGCACCGAGACGTACGGGAAGACACGAACGGGATTTTGTAAAACATTACCAGCGAGGGTTAGATGGGTTAGGTTACGTTATATTACGTTATAGACGTATATAATGTTCCCACCGAGAAGTGGGACCGACCCGCCAGGAATGTTGTTAAATACTACATTCGAGACGTTAGGTTGTCTTAGGTTAGGATATATAACGTTATAGACGCATATAATGTCCCCACCGAGACGTACGAGACGACACGAACGGGATTCTGTAAAACATTACCAGCGAGGGTCTAGATGGGTTAGGTTAGGTTATATTACGATATAGACGTATATAATGTGCCCAGCGAGAAGTAGTGGCCGACCCGCCAGGAATGTTGGAAAATACTACATCCGAGATGTTAAGTTGCCTTAGGTTAGGATATATAACGTTATAGACGTATATAATGTCCCCACCGAGAAGTACGGGACGACACGACCAGGATTCTGTAAAACATTACCAGCGAGGTTCTAGATGGGTTAGGTTAGGTTATATTACGATATAGACGTATATAATGTGCCCACCGAGAAGTGGGGACGACCCGCCAGGAATGTTGTGAAACACTACATTCGAGACGTTAGGTTGCCTTAGGTCAGGATATATAACGCTATAGACGCATATAATGTCCCCGCCGAGTAGTACGGGACGACGGGAACGGGATTTTGTAAAACATTACCAGCGAGGTGCTAGTTGGGTTAGGTTAGGTTATATTACGATATAGCCGTATATTATGTGCCAACCGAGAAGTAGTGGCCGACCCGCCTGGAATGTTGGAAAATACTACATCCCGGATGTTAAGTTGCCTTACGTTAGGATATATAACGTTATAGACGTATATAATGTCCCCACCGAGAAGTACGGGACGACACGTCCAGGATTCCGTAAAACATTACAGGCGAGGTTCTAGATGGGTTAGGTTAGGTTATATTACGATATAGACGTATACAATGTGCCCACCGAGAAGTGGGGACGACGCGCCAGGAATGTTGTGAAACACTACATTCGAGACGTTAGGTTGCCTTAGGTCAGGATATATAAAGTTATAGACGCATATAATGTCCCCGCCGAGTAGTACGGGACGACACGAACGGGATTTTGTAAAACATTACCAGCGAGGTGCTAGTTGGGTTAGGTTAGGTTATATTACGATATAGCCGTATATTATGTGCCAACCGAGAAGTAGTGGCCGACCCGCCTGGAATGTTGGAAAATACTACATCCCGGATGTTAAGTTGCCTTACGTTAGGATATATAACGTTATAGACGTATACAATGTCCCCACCGAGAAGTACGGGACTACACGACCAGGATTCTGTAAAACATTACCAGCGAGGTTCTAGATGGGTTAGGTTAGGTTATATTACGATATAGACGTATACAATGTGCCCACCGAGAAGTGGGGACGACCCGCCAGGAATGTTGTGAAACACTACATTCGAGACGTTAGGTTGCCTTAGGTCAGGATATATAACGTTATAGACGCATATAATGTCCCCGCCGAGTAGTACGGGACGACACGAACGGGATTTTGTAAAACATTACCAGCGAGGGGCTAGATTGGTTAGGTTAGGTTATATTACGTTATAGACTTAAATAATGCTCCCACCGAGAAGTGGGGCCGAACCGCCAGGAATGTTGTGAGATACTACATTCCAAATGTTATGTTGCCTTAGCTTAGGATATATAACGTTATAGATGTATATAATGTTCCCACCGATAAGTGGGCCCGACACGCCTGGAATGTTGGAAAATACTACATCCGAGATGTTAAGTTGCCTTAAGTTATGATATATAACGTTATAGATGTATATAATGTTCCCACCGAGAAGTGGGGCCGACCCGCCTGGAATGTTGTGAAATACTACAGTCGAGATGTTAAGTTGCCTTAGGTTAAGGATATGTAACGTTATAGACGTATATAATGTCCCCACCGAGAAGTACGGGACGACACGACCAGGATTCCGTAAAACATTACCAGCGTGGGGCTAGATTGGTTAGGTTAGGTTATACTACGTTATAGACGTAAATAATGTTCCCACCGAGAAGTTGGGCCGACCCGCCTGGAATGTTGTGAAATACTACCATCGAGATGTTAAGTTGCATTAGGTTAGGATTTATAACGTTATAGACGTATATAATGTCCGCACCGAGACGTACGGGAAGACACGAACGGGATTCTGTAAAACATTACCAGCGACGTTCTAGATGGGTTAGGTTAGGTTATATTACGATATAGACGTATACAATGTGCCCACCGAGAAGTGGGGACGACCCGCCAGGAATGTTGTGAAACACTACATTCGAGATGTTAGGTTGCCTTAGGTCAGGATATATAACGTTATAGACGCATATAATGTCCCCGCCGAGTAGTACGGGACGACACGAACGCGATTTTGTAAAACATTACCAGCGAGGTGCTAGATGGGTTAGGTTAGGTTATATTACGATATAGCCGTATATAATGTGCCCACCGAGAAGTGGGGCCGACCCGCCTGGAATGTTGTGAAATACTACCGTCGAGATGTTACGTTGCCTTAGGTTAGGATTTATAACGTTATAGACGTATAGAATGTACGCACCGAGACGTACGGGAAGACACGAACGGGATTTTGTAAAACATTACCAGCGAGGGTTAGATGGGTTAGGTTACGTTATATTACGTTATAGACGTATATAATGTTCCCACCGAGAAGTGGGACCGACCCGCCAGGAATGTTGTTAAATACTACATTCGAGACGTTAGGTTGTCTTAGGTTAGGATATATAACGTTATAGACGCATATAATGTCCCCACCGAGACGTACGAGACGACACGAACGGGATTCTGTAAAACATTACCAGCGAGGGTCTAGATGGGTTAGGTTAGGTTATATTACGATATAGACGTATATAATGTGCCCAGCGAGAAGTAGTGGCCGACCCGCCAGGAATGTTGGAAAATACTACATCCGAGATGTTAAGTTGCCTTAGGTTAGGATATATAACGTTATAGACGTATATAATGTCCCCACCGAGAAGTACGGGACGACACGACCAGGATTCTGTAAAACATTACCAGCGAGGTTCTAGATGGGTTAGGTTAGGTTATATTACGATATAGACGTATATAATGTGCCCACCGAGAAGTGGGGACGACCCGCCAGGAATGTTGTGAAACACTACATTCGAGACGTTAGGTTGCCTTAGGTCAGGATATATAACGCTATAGACGCATATAATGTCCCCGCCGAGTAGTACGGGACGACGGGAACGGGATTTTGTAAAACATTACCAGCGAGGTGCTAGTTGGGTTAGGTTAGGTTATATTACGATATAGCCGTATATTATGTGCCAACCGAGAAGTAGTGGCCGACCCGCCTGGAATGTTGGAAAATACTACATCCCGGATGTTAAGTTGCCTTACGTTAGGATATATAACGTTATAGACGTATATAATGTCCCCACCGAGAAGTACGGGACGACACGTCCAGGATTCCGTAAAACATTACAGGCGAGGTTCTAGATGGGTTAGGTTAGGTTATATTACGATATAGACGTATACAATGTGCCCACCGAGAAGTGGGGACGACGCGCCAGGAATGTTGTGAAACACTACATTCGAGACGTTAGGTTGCCTTAGGTCAGGATATATAAAGTTATAGACGCATATAATGTCCCCGCCGAGTAGTACGGGACGACACGAACGGGATTTTGTAAAACATTACCAGCGAGGTGCTAGTTGGGTTAGGTTAGGTTATATTACGATATAGCCGTATATTATGTGCCAACCGAGAAGTAGTGGCCGACCCGCCTGGAATGTTGGAAAATACTACATCCCGGATGTTAAGTTGCCTTACGTTAGGATATATAACGTTATAGACGTATACAATGTCCCCACCGAGAAGTACGGGACTACACGACCAGGATTCTGTAAAACATTACCAGCGAGGTTCTAGATGGGTTAGGTTAGGTTATATTACGATATAGACGTATACAATGTGCCCACCGAGAAGTGGGGACGACCCGCCAGGAATGTTGTGAAACACTACATTCGAGATGTTAGGTTGCCTTAGGTCAGGATATATAACGTTATAGACGCATATAATGTCCCCGCCGAGTAGTACGGGACGACACGAACGGGATTTTGTAAAACATTACCAGCGAGGTGCTAGAAGGGTTAGGTTAGGTTATATCACGATATAGCCGTATATAATGTGCCCACCGAGAAGTGGGGCCGACCCGCCTGGAATGTTGTGAAATACTACCGTCGAGATGTTAAGTTGCCTTAGGTTAGGATTTATAACGTTATAGACGTATATAATGTACGCACCGAGACGTACGGGAAGACACGAACGGGATTCTGTAAAACATTACCAGCGAGGGTCTAGATGGGTTAGGTTAGGTTATATTACGTTATAGACGTAAATAATGTTCCCACCGAGAAGTGCGGCCGACCCGTCTGGAATGTTGTGAAATACTACATTCGAGATGTTAGGTTGCCTTAAGCTAGGATATATAACGTTATATACGTATATAATGTCCGCACCGAGATGTACGGAACGACACGAACGGGATTCTGTAAAACATTACAAGCGAGGGTCGAGATGGGTTAGGTTAGGTTATGTTACGATATAGACGTATATAATGTGCCCATCGATAAGTAGTGCCCGACCCGCCATGAATGTTGGAAAATACTACATCCGAGATGTTAAGTTGCCTTAAGTTAGGATATATAACGTTATAGACGTATATAATGTCCCCACCGAGAAGTACGGGACGACACGACCAGGATTCCGTAAAACATTACCAACGGGGGGCTAGATTGGTTAGGTTAGGTTATATTACGTTATGGACGTAAATAATGTTCCCACCGAGAAGTGGGACCGACCCGCCAGGAATGTTGTTAAATACTACATTCGAGACGTTAGGTTGCCTTAGGTTAGGATATATAACGTTATAGACGCATATAATGTCCCCACCGAGACGTACGAGACGACACGAACGGGATTCTGTAAAACATTACCAGCGAGGTGCTAGATGGGTTAGGTTAGGTTATATTACGTTATAGACGTATATAATGTCCCCACCGAGAAGTACGGGACGACACGAACAGGATTCCGTAAAACATTACCAGCGAGGAGCTAGATGGGTTAGGTTAGGTTATATTACGATATAGACGTATATAATGTGCCCATCGATAAGTAGTTCCCGACCCGCCATGAATGTTGGAAAATACTACATCCGAGATGTTAAGTTGCCTTAAGTTATGATATATAACGTTATAGATGTATATAATGTCCCCACCGAGAAGTACGGGACGACACGACCAGGATTCCGTAAAACATTACCAACGGGGGGCTAGATTGGTTAGGTTAGGTTATATTACGTTATAGTCGTAAATGATGTTCCCACCGAGAAGTGGGGCCGAACCGCCAGGAATGTTGTGAAACACTACATTCGAGATGTCAGGATGCCTTAGGTTAGGTTATATAACGCTATGGACGTATATAATGTCCCCACCGAGAAGAACGGGACGACACGAACGGGATTATGTAAAACATTACCAGCGAGGTGCTAGATGGGTTAGGTTAGGTTATATTACGGTATAGACGTATATAATGTGCCCACCGAGAAGTAGGGGCCTACCCGCCAGGAATGTTGGAAAATAATACATTCGAGATGTTAAGTTGCCTTAGGTTAGGATATATAACGTTATAGACGTATATAATGTCCCCACCGAGAAGTCCGGGACGACACGACCAGGATTCCGTAAAACGTTACCAGCGGGGGGCTAGATTGGTTAAGTTAGGTTATATTACGTTATAGACGTAAATAATGTTCCCACCGAGAAGTGGGGCCGAACCACCAGGAATGTTGTGAAACACTACATTCGAGATGTTAGGGTGCCTTAGGTTAGGATATGTAACGTTATAGACGTATATAATGTCCCCAGCGAGAAGTACGGGACGACACGAACGGGATTCTGTAAAACATTACCAGCGAGGTGCTAGATGGGTTAGGTTAGGTTATATTACGATATAGACGTATATAATGTGCCCGCCGAGAAGTAGGGGCCGACCAGCAAGGAATGTTGGAAAATACTACATCCGAGATGTTAAGTTGCCTTAGGTTAGGATATATAACGTTATAGACGTATATAATACCCCACCGAGAAGTACGGGACGACACGACCAGGATTCCGTAAAACATTACCAACGGGGGGCTAGATTGGTTAGGTTAGGTTATATTACGTTATAGACGTAAATAATGTTCCCACCGAGAAGTGGGGCGGAACCGCCAGGAATGTTGTGAAACACTACATTCGAGATGTTAGGTTGCCTTAGGTTAGGATATATAACGTTATAGACGCATATAATGTCCCCACCGAGATGTACGAGCCGACACGACTGGGATTCTGTAAAACATTACCAGCGAGGTGCTAGATGGGTTTGGTTAGGTTATATTACGTTATAGAAGTAAATAATGTTCCCACCGAGAAGTGGGGCCGACCCGCCAGGAATATTGTGAAATACTACATTCGAGATGTTAGGTTGCCTTCTAGTAATATATACAACGTTATAGACGTATAGAATGTCCCCAACGATAAGTACGGCCCGACACGACCGGGAGTCTGTAAAACATTATCACCGAGGAGCAAGATCGGTTATGTTATGTTATATTACGATATATACGTGTATGATGTGCCCACCGAGAAGTAGTGGCCGACCCGCCAGGAATGTTGGAAAATACTACATCCGAGATGTTAAGTTGCCTTAAGTTAGGATATATAATGTTATAGGCGTATATAATGTCCCCACCGAGCAGTACGGGACGACACGACCAGGATTCCGTAAAACATTACCAGCGAGGGGCTAGATTGGTTAGGTTAGGTTATATTACGTTATAGACGTAAATAATGTTCCCACCGAGAAGTGGGGCCGAACCGCCAGGAATGTTGTGAAACACTACATTCGAGATGTTAGGTTGCCTTAGGTTAGGATATATAACATTATAGACGCATATAATACCCCACCGAGAAGTACGGGACGACACGAACGGAATTCTGTAAAACATTAACAGCGAGGTGCTAGTTGGGTTAGGTTAGGTTATAGTACGTTATAGACGTATATAATGTTCCCACCGAGAAGTGGGGCCGACCCGCCAGGAATGCTGTGAAATACTACATTCGAGATGTCAGGTTGCCTTAGGTTAGGATATATAACGCTATAGACGTATATAATGTCCGCACCGAGACGTACGGAACGACACGAACTGGATTCTGTAAAACATAACAAGCGAGGTTCTAGATGGGTTAGGTTAGGTTATATTACGATGTAGACGTATATAATGTGCCCACCGAGAAGTAGGGTCCGACCCGCCAGGAATGTTGGAAAATACTACATCCGAGATGTTAAGTTGCCTTAGGTTAGGATATATAACGTTATAGACGTATATAATGTCCCCACCGAGAAGTACGGGACGACACGAACAGAATTCCGTAAAACATTACCAGCGAGGAGCTAGATGGGTTATGTTAGGTTATATTACGATATAGACGTATATGATGTGCCAACCGAGAAGTAGTGGGCGACCCGCCAGGAATGTTGGAAAATACTACATCCGAGATGTTTAGTTGCCTCAAGTTAGGATACATAACGTTATAGACGTATATAATGTCCCCACCGAGAAGTACGGGACGACACGACCAGGATTCCGTAAAACATTACCAGCGAGGGGCTAGTTTGGTTAGGTTAGGTTATATTACGTTATAGACTTAAATAATGTTCCCACCGAGAAGTGGGGCCGAACCGCCAGGAATGTTGTGAAATACTACAGTCGAGATGTTAGGTTGCCTTAGGTTAGGATATGTAACGTTATAGACGTATATAATGTCCGCACCGAGACGTACGGGACGACACGAACGGGATTCTGTAAAACGTTACCAGCGAGGTGCTAGATGGGTTAGGTTAGGTTATATTACGATATAGACGTATATAATGTGCCCACCGAGAGGTAGGGGCCGACCCGCCATGAATCTTGGAAAATACTACATCCGAGATGTTAAGTTGCCTTATGTTAGGATATATAACGTTATAGACGTATATAATGTCCCCACCGAGAAGTACGGGACGACACGACCAGGATTCCGTAAAACATTACCAACGGGGTGCTAGATTGGTTAGGTTAGGTTATATTACGTTATGGACGTAAATAATGTTCCCACCGAGAAGTGGGGCGGAACCGCCAGGAATGTTGTGAAACACTACATTCGAGATGTTAAGTTGCCTTAGGTTAGGATATATAACGTTATAGACGCATATAATGACCCCACCGAGAAGTATGGGACGACACGACCAGGATTCCGTAAAACATTACCAGCGAGGGGCTAGATTGGTTAGGTTAGGTTATATTACATTATAGACGTATATAATGTTCACACCGAGAAGTGGGGACGACCCGCCAAGAATGTTGTGAAACATTACATTCGAGATTTTATGTTGCCTTATGGTAATATATACAACGTTATAGACGTATAGAATGTCGCCACCGAGGAGTACGGGACGACACAACCGGGATTCTGTAAAACATTATCACCGAGGAGCAAGATGGGTTATGTTATGTTATATTACGATATAGACGAATATAATGTGCCCACCGAGATGTAGGGGCCGACCCGGCAGGAATGTTGGAAAATACTACATCCGAGATGTTATGTTGCCTTAGGTTAGGATATATAACGTTATAGACGTGTATAATGTCCCCACCGATAAGTACGGGACGACACGTCCAGGATTCTGTAAAACATTACCAGCGAGGGGCTAGATGGGTTTGGTTAGGTTATATTACGTTATAGAAGTAAATAATGTTCCCACCGAGAAGTGGTGCCGACCCGCCAGGCATGTTGTGAAATACTACATTCGAGATGTTAGGTTGCCTTATGGTAATATATACGACGTTATAGACGTATAGAATGTCCCCACCGAGAAGTACGGCCCGACATGACCGGGATTCTGTAAAACATTATCACCGAGGAGCAAGATGGGTTATGTTATGTTATATTACGATATAGACGAATATAATGTGCCCACCGAGATGTAGGGGCCCACCCGGCAGGAATGTTGGAAATACTACATTCGAGATGTTAGGTTGCCTTAGGTTAGGATATATAACGTTATAGACGCATGTAATGTCCCCACCGAGAAGTACGAGCCGACCCTACAGGGATTCTGTAAAACATTACCAGCGACGGGCTAGATGGGTTAGGTTAGGTTATATTACGTTATAGACGTAAGTAATGTCCCCACCGATAAGTACGGGACGACACGTCCAGGATTCTGTAAAACATTACCAGCGAGGTGCTAGATGGGTTAAGTTAGGTTATATTACGATATAGACGTATGTAATGTGCCCACCGAGAAGTAGGGGCCGACCCGCCAGGAATGTTGGAAATACTACATTCGAGATGTTAGGTTGCCTTAGGTTAGGATATATAACATTATAGACGCATATAATGTCCCCACCGAGAAGTATGGGACGACACGACCAGGATTCCGTAAAACATTACCAGCGAGGGGCTAGATTGGTTAGGTTAGGTTATATTACATTATAGACGTATATAATGTTCACACCGAGAAGTGGGGACCACCCGCCAAGAATGTTGTGAAACATTACATTCGAGATGTTATGTTGCCTTATGGTAATATATACAACGTTATAGACGTATAGAATGTGGCCACCGAGGAGTACGGGACGACACGACCAGGATTCCGTAAAACATTACCAGCGAGGAGCTAGATCGGTTAGGTTAGGTTATATTACGTTATAGACTTAAACAATGTTCTCACCGAGAAGTGGGGCCGAACCGCCAGGAATGTTGTGAAATACTACAGTCGAGATGTTAGGTTGCCTTAGGTTAGGATATGTAACGTTATAGACGTATATAATGTCCGCACCGAGACGTACGAGACGACACGAACGGGATTCTGTAAAACGTTACCAGCGAGGTGCTAGATGGGTCAGGCTAGGTTATATTACGATATAGACGTATATAATGTGCCCACCGAGAGGTAGGGGCCGACCCGCCATGAATCTTGGAAAATACTACATCCGAGATGTTAAGTTGCCTTATGTTAGGATATATAACGTTATAGACGTATATAATGTCCCCACCGAGAAGTACGGGACGACACGACCAGGATTCCGTAAAACATTACCAACGGGGGGCTAGATTGGTTAGGTTAGGTTATATTACGTTATAGACGTAAATAATGTTCCCACCGAGAAGTGGGGCGGAACCGCCAGGAATGTTGTGAAACACTACATTCGAGATGTTAAGTTGCCTTAGGTTAGGATATATAACGTTATAGACGCATATAATGTCCCCACCGAGAAGTACGAGCCGACACGACAGGGATTCTGTAAAACATTACCAGCGACGGGCTAGATGGGTTAGGTTAGGTTATATTACGTTATAGACGTAAGTAATGTCCCCACCGATAAGTACGGGACGACACGTCCAGGATTCTGTAAAACATTACCAGCGATAGGCTAAATGGGTTAGATTAAGTTATATTACGTTATAGACGTATATAATATTCCCACAGAGAAGTGGGGCCGACCCGCCAGGAATGTTGGAAAATACTACATCCGAGATGTTAAGTTGCCTTAGGTTAGGATATATAACTTTATAGACGTATATAATGTCCGCACCGAGACGTACGGGACGACACGAACGGGATTCTGTAAAACATTACCAGCGAGGGTCTAGATGGGTTAGGTTAGGTTATATTACGATATAGACGTATATAATGTGCCCATCGAGAAGTATTGGCCGACCCGCGAGGAATGTTGGAAGATACTACATCCGAGATATTAGGTTCCGCTAGGTTAGGATATATAACGTTATAAACGTATATAATGTGCCCACCGACAAGTACGGAACGACACGACCAGGATTCGGTAAAACATTATCAGCGAGGAGCTAGATCGGTTAGGTTAGGTTATATTACGATATAGACGTGAATAATGTTCCCACCGAGAAGTGGGGCCGAACCGCCAGAAATGTTGTGAAATACAACATTCGAGACGTTAGGTTGCCTTAGGTTAGGATATATAACGCTATAGACGCATATAACGTCCCCAGCGAGAAGTACGAGCCGACACGACAGGGATTCCGCAAAACATTACCAGCGAGGGGCTAGATTGGTTAGGTTAGGTTATATTACGATATAGACGTATATAATGTACCCACCGAGAGGTAGGGGCCGACCCGCCACGAATGTTGGAAAATACTACATGCGAGATGTTAGTTGCCTTAAGTTAGGATATACAATGTTATAGGCGTATATAATGTTCCCACCGAGAAGTACGGAACGACACGACCAGGATTCCGTAAAACATTACCAGCGAGGTGCTAGATGGGTTAAGTTAGGTTATATTACGATATAGACGTATATAATGTGCCCACCGAGAAGTAGGGGCCGACCCGCCAGGAATGTTGGAAAAAACTACATCCGAGATGTTAAGTTGCCTTAGGTTAGGATATATAACATTATAGACGCATATAATGTCCCCACCGAGAAGTATGGGACGACACGAACAGGATTCCGTAAAACATTACCAGCGAGGGGCTAGATTGGTTAGGTTAGGTTATATTACATTACAGACGTATATAATGTTCACACCGAGAAGTGGGGACGACCCGCCAAGAATGTTGTGAAACATTACATTCGAGATGTTATGTTGCCTTATGGTAATATATACAACGTTATAGACGTATAGAATGTCGCCACCGAGACGTACGGGACGACACGAACGGGATTCTGTAAAACATTACCAGCGAGGTGCTAGATGGGTTAGGTTAGGTTATATTACGATATAGACGTATATAATGTGCCCACCGAGAAGTAGGGGCCGACCCGCCAGGAATGTTGGAAAATACTACATCCGAGATGTTAAGTTGCCTTAGGTTAGGATATATAACGTTATAGACGTATATAATGTCCGCACCGAGACGTACGGGACGACACGAACGGGATTCTGTAAAACATTACCAGCGAGGGTCTAGATGGGTTAGGTTAGGTTATATTACGTTATAGACGTATATAATGTACCCACCGAGAGGTAGGGGCCGACCCGCCACGAATGTTGGAAAATACTACATGCGAGATGTTAGTTGCCTTAAGTTAGGATATACAATGTTATAGGCGTATATAATGTTCCCACCGAGAAGTACGGGACGACACGACCAAGATTCCGTAAAACATTACCAGCGAGGTGCTAGATGGGTTAAGTTAGGTTATATTACGATATAGACGTATATAATGTGCCCACCGAGAAGTAGGGGCCGACCCGCCAGGAATGTTGGAAAATACTACATCCGAGATGTTAAGTTGCCTTAGGTTAGGATATATAACATTATAGACGCATATAATGACCCCACCGAGAAGTATGGGACGACACGACCAGGATTCCGTAAAACATTACCAGCGAGGGGCTAGATTGGTTAGGTTAGGTTATATTACATTATAGACGTATATAATGTTCACACCGAGAAGTGGGGACGACCCGCCAAGAATGTTGTGAAACATTACATTCGAGATGTTATGTTGCCTTATGGTAATATATACAACGTTATAGACGTATAGAATGTCGCCACCGAGGAGTACGGGACGACACAACCGGGATTCTGTAAAACATTATCACCGAGGAGCAAGATGGGTTATGTTATGTTATATTACGATATAGACGAATATAATGTGCCCACCGAGATGTAGGGGCCGACCCGGCAGGAATGTTGGAAAATACTACATCCGAGATGTTATGTTGCCTTAGGTTAGGATATATAACGTTATAGACGTGTATAATGTCCCCACCGATAAGTACGGGACGACACGTCCAGGATTCTGTAAAACATTACCAGCGAGGGGCTAGATGGGTTTGGTTAGGTTATATTACGTTATAGAAGTAAATAATGTTCCCACCGAGAAGTGGTGCCGACCCGCCAGGCATGTTGTGAAATACTACATTCGAGATGTTAGGTTGCCTTATGGTAATATATACGACGTTATAGACGTATAGAATGTCCCCACCGAGAAGTACGGCCCGACATGACCGGGATTCTGTAAAACATTATCACCGAGGAGCAAGATGGGTTATGTTATGTTATATTACGATATAGACGAATATAATGTGTCCACCGAGATGTAGGGGCCCACCCGGCAGAAATGTTGGAAATACTACATTCGAGATGTTAGGTTGCCTTAGGTTAGGATATATAACGTTATAGACGCATGTAATGTCCCCACCGAGAAGTACGAGCCGACCCTACAGGGATTCTGTAAAACATTACCAGCGACGGGCTAGATGGGTTAGGTTAGGTTATATTACGTTATAGACGTAAGTAATGTCCCCACCGATAAGTACGGGACGACACGTCCAGGATTCTGTAAAACATTACCAGCGAGGTGCTAGATGGGTTAAGTTAGGTTATATTACGATATAGACGTATATAATGTGCCCACCGAGAAGTAGGGGCCGACCCGCCAGGAATGTTGGAAAAAACTACATCCGAGATGTTAAGTTGCCTTAGGTTAGGATATATAACATTATAGACGCATATAATGTCCCCACCGAGAAGTATGGGACGACACGAACAGGATTCCGTAAAACATTACCAGCGAGGGGCTAGATTGGTTAGGTTAGGTTATATTACATTACAGACGTATATAATGTTCACACCGAGAAGTGGGGACGACCCGCCAAGAATGTTGTGAAACATTACATTCGAGATGTTATGTTGCCTTATGGTAATATATACAACGTTATAGACGTATAGAATGTCGCCACCGAGGAGTACGGGACGACACAACCGGGATTCTGTAAAACATTATCACCGAGGAGCAAGATGGGTTATGTTATGTTATATTACGATATAGACGAATATAATGTGCCCACCGAGATGTAGGGGCCGACCCGGCAGGAATGTTGGAAAATACTACATCCGAGATGTTATGTTGCCTTAGGTAAGGATATATAACGTTATAGACGTGTATAATGTCCCCACCGATAAGTACGGGACGACACGTCCAGGATTCTGTAAAACATTACCAGCGAGATGCTAGATGGATTTGGTTAGGTTATATTACGTTATAGAAGTAAATAATGTTCCCACCGAGAAGTGGGGCCGACCCGCCAGGAATGTTGTGAAATACTACATTCGAGATGTTAGGTTGCCTTATGGTAATATATACGACGTTATAGACGTATAGAATGTCCCCACCGAGAAGTACGGCCCGACATGACCGGGATTCTGTAAAACATTATCACCGAGGAGCAAGATGGGTTATGTTATGTTATATTACGATATAGACGAATATAATGTGCCCACCGAGATGTAGGGGCCGACCCGGCAGGAATGTTGGAAGATACTACATCCGAGATGTTAGGTTCCGTTAGGTTAGGATATATAACGTTATAAACGTATATAATGTGCCCACCGACAAGTACGGGACGACACGACCAGGATTCCGTAAAACATTACCAGCGAGGAGCTAGATCGGTTAGGTTAGGTTATATTACGGTATAGACGTGAATAATGTTCCCACCGAGAAGTGGGGACGACCCGCCAGGAATGTTGTGAAACACTACATTCGAGACGTTAGGTTGCCTTAGGTTAGGATATATAACGTTATAGTCGCATATAATGTCCCCACCGAGACGTACGGGACGACACGAACGAGATTCTGTAAAATATTACCAGCGAGGTTCTAGATGGGTTAGGTTAGGTTATATTACGATATAGACGAATATAATGTGCCCACCGAGATGTAGGGGCCGACCCGGCAGGAATGTTGGAAATACTACATTCGAGATGTTAGCTAGCCTTAGGTTAGGATATATAACGTTATAGACGCATGTAATGTCCCCACCGAGAAGTACGAGCCGACACTACAGGGATTCTGTAAAACATTACCAGCGACGGGCTAGATGGGTTAGGTTATGTTATATTACGTTATAGACGTAAGTAATGTCCCCACCGATAAGTACGGGACGACACGTCCAGGATTCTGTAAAACATTACAAGCGAGGTGCTAGATTGGTTAGGTTAGGTTATATTACATTACAGACGTATATAATGTTCACACCGAGAAGTGGGGACGACCCGCCAAGAATGTTGTGAAACATTACATTCGAGATGTTATGTTGCCTCATGGTAATATATACAACGTTATAGACGTATAGAATGTCGCCACCGAGGAGTACGGGACGACACAACCGGGATTCTGTAAAACATTATCACCGAGGAGCAAGATGGGTTATGTTATGTTATATTACGATATAGACGAATATAATGTGCCCACCGAGATGTAGGGGCCGACCCGGCAGGAATGTTGGAAAATACTACATCCGAGATGTTTTGTTGCCTTAGGTAAGGATATATAACGTTATAGACGTGTATAATGTCCCCACCGATAAGTACGGGACGACACGTCCAGGATTCTGTAAAACATTACCAGCGAGCTGCTAGATGGATTTGGTTAGGTTATATTACGTTATAGAAGTAAATAATGTTCCCACCGAGAAGTGGGGCCGACCCGCCAGGAATGTTGTGAAATACTACATTCGAGATGTTAGGTTGCCTTATGGTAATATATACGACGTTATAGACGTATAGAATGTCCCCACCGAGAAGTACGGCCCGACATGACCGGGATTCTGTAAAACATTATCACCGAGGAGCAAGATGGGTTATGTTATGTTATATTACGATATAGACGAATATAATGTGCCCACCGAGATGTAGGGGCCGACCCGGCAGGAATGTTGGAAGATACTACATCCGAGATGTTAGGTTCCGTTAGGTTAGGATATATAACGTTATAAACGTATATAATGTGCCCACCGACAAGTACGGGACGACACGACCAGGATTCCGTAAAACATTACCAGCGAGGAGCTAGATCGGTTAGGTTAGGTTATATTACGGTATAGACGTGAATAATGTTCCCACCGAGAAGTGGGGACGACCCGCCAGGAATGTTGTGAAACACTACATTCGAGACGTTAGGTTGCCTTAGGTTAGGATATATAACGTTATAGTCGCATATAATGTCCCCACCGAGACGTACGGGACGACACGAACGAGATTCTGTAAAATATTACCAGCGAGGTTCTAGATGGGTTAGGTTAGGTTATATTACGATATAGACGAATATAATGTGCCCACCGAGATGTAGGGGCCGACCCGGCAGGAATGTTGGAAATACTACATTCGAGATGTTAGCTAGCCTTAGGTTAGGATATATAACGTTATAGACGCATGTAATGTCCCCACCGAGAAGTACGAGCCGACACTACAGGGATTCTGTAAAACATTACCAGCGACGGGCTAGATGGGTTAGGTTATGTTATATTACGTTATAGACGTAAGTAATGTCCCCACCGATAAGTACGGGACGACACGTCCAGGATTCTGTAAAACATTACCAGCGAGGTGCTAGATGGGTTAAGTTAGGTTATATTACGATATAGACGTATATAATGTGCCCACCGAGAAGTAGGGGCCGACCCGCCAGGAATGTTGGAAAAAACTACATCCGAGATGTTAAGTTGCCTTAGGTTAGGATATATAACATTATAGACGCATATAATGTCCCCACCGAGAAGTATGGGACGACACGAACAGGATTCCGTAAAACATTACCAGCGAGGGGCTAGATTGGTTAGGTCAGGTTATATTACATTACAGACGTATATAATGTTCACACCGAGAAGTGGGGACGACCCGCCAAGAATGTTGTGAAACATTACATTCGAGATGTTATGTTGCCTCATGGTAATATATACAACGTTATAGACGTATAGAATGTCGCCACCGAGGAGTACGGGACGACACAACCGGGATTCTGTAAAACATTATCACCGAGGAGCAAGATGGGTTATGTTATGTTATATTACGATATAGACGAATATAATGTGCCCACCGAGATGTAGGGGCCGACCCGGCAGGAATGTTGGAAAATACTACATCCGAGATGTTATGTTGCCTTAGGTAAGGATATATAACGTTATAGACGTGTATAATGTCCCCACCGATAAGTACGGGACGACACGTCCAGGATTCTGTAAAACATTACCAGCGAGATGCTAGATGGATTTGGTTAGGTTATATTACGTTATAGAAGTAAATAATGTTCCCACCGAGAAGTGGGGCCGACCCGCCAGGAATGTTGTGAAATACTACCTTCGAGATGTTAGGTTGCCTTATGGTAATATATACGACGTTATAGACGTATAGAATGTCCCCACCGAGAAGTACGGCCCGACATGACCGGGATTCTGTAAAACATTATCACCGAGGAGCAAGATGGGTTATGTTATGTTATATTACGATATAGATGAATATAATGTGCCCACCGAGATGTAGGGGCCGACCCGGCAGGAATGTTGGAAGATACTACATCCGAGATGTTAGGTTCCGTTAGGTTAGGATATATAACGTTATAAACGTATATAATGTGCTCACCGACAAGTACGGGACGACACGACCAGGATTCCGTAAAACATTACCAGCGAGGAGCTAGATCGGTTAGGTTAGGTTATATTACGGTATAGACGTGAATAATGTTCCCACCGAGAAGTGGGGACGACCCGCCTGGAATGTTGTGAAACACTACATTCGAGACGTTAGGTTGCCTTAGGTTAGGATATATAACGTTATAGTCGCATATAATGTCCCCACCGAGACGTACGGGACGACACGAACGAGATTCTGTAAAATATTACCAGCGAGGTTCTAGATGGGTTAGGTTAGGTTATATTACGATATAGACGTATATAATGTCCCCACCGAGAACTGGGGCTGACCAGCCAGTAATGTTGGAAAATACTACATTCGAGATGTTAAGTTGCCTTAGGTTACGATATATAACGTTATAGACGTATATAATGTCCCCACCGATAAGTAAGGGACGACACGAACAGGATTCTGTAAAACATTACCAGCGAGGTTCTAGATGGGTTAGGTTAGGTTATATTACGTAATAGACGTATATAATGTACCCACAGAGAGGTAGGGGCCGACCCGCCACGAATGTTGGAAAATACTACATGCGAGATGTTAGTTGCCTTAAGTTAGGATATACAATGTTATAGGCGTATATAATGTTCCCACCGAGAAGTACGGGACGATACGACCAGGATTCCGTAAAACATTACCAGCGAGGTGCTAGATGGGTTAAGTTAGGTTATATTACGATATAGACGTATGTAATGTGCCCACCGAGAAGTAGGGGCCGACCCGCCAGGAATGTTGGAAATACTACATTCGAGATGTTAGGTTGCCTTAGGTTAGGATATATAACATTATAGACGCATATAATGTCCCCACCGAGAAGTATGGGACGACACGACCAGGATTCCGTAAAACATTACCAGCGAGGGGCTAGATTGGTTAGGTTAGGTTATATTACATTATAGACGTATATAATGTTCACACCGAGAAGTGGGGACCACCCGCCAAGAATGTTGTGAAACATTACATTCGAGATGTTATGTTGCCTTATGGTAATATATACAACGTTATAGACGTATAGAATGTCGCCACCGAGGAGTACGGGACGACACGACCAGGATTCCGTAAAACATTACCAGCGAGGAGCTAGATCGGTTAGGTTAGGTTATATTACGTTATAGACTTAAATAATGTTCTCACCGAGAAGTGGGGCCGAACCGCCAGGAATGTTGTGAAATACTACAGTCGAGATGTTAGGTTGCCTTAGGTTAGGATATGTAACGTTATAGACGTATATAATGTCCGCACCGAGACGTACGGGACGACACGAACGGGATTCTGTAAAACGTTACCAGCGAGGTGCTAGATGGGTTAGGCTAGGTTATATTACGATATAGACGTATATAATGTGCCCACCGAGAGGTAGGGGCCGACCCGCCATGAATCTTGGAAAATACTACATCCGAGATGTTAAGTTGCCTTATGTTAGGATATATAACGTTATAGACGTATATAATGTCCCCACCGAGAAGTACGGGACGACACGACCAGGATTCCGTAAAACATTACCAACGGGGGGCTAGATTGGTTAGGTTAGGTTATATTACGTTATAGACGTAAATAATGTTCCCACCGAGAAGTGGGGCGGAACCGCCAGGAATGTTGTGAACCACTACATTCGAGATGTTAAGTTGCCTTAGGTTAGGATATATAACGTTATAGACGCATATAATGTCCCCACCGAGAAGTACGAGCCGACACGACAGGGATTCTGTAAAACATTACCACTGAGGGGCTAGATGGGTTTGGTTAGGTTATATTACGTTATAGAAGTAAATAATGTTCCCACCGAGAAGTGGGGCCGACCCGCCAGGAATATTGTGAAATACTACATTCGAGATGTTAGGTTGCCTTCTAGTAATATATACAACGTTATAGACGTATAGAATGTCCCCAACGAGAAGTACGGCCCGACACGACTGGGATTCTGTAAAACATTATCACCGAGGAGCAAGATCGGTTATGTTATGTTATATTACGATATATACGTGTATGATGTGCCCACCGAGAAGTAGTGGCCGACCCGCCAGGAATGTTGGAAAATACTACATCCGAGATGTTAAGTTGCCTTAAGTTAGGATATATAATGTTATAGGCGTATATAATGTCCCCACCGAGCAGTACGGGACGACACGACCAGGATTCCGTAAAACATTACCAGCGAGGGGCTAGATTGGTTAGGTTAGGTTATATTACGTTATAGACGTAAATAATGTTCCCACCGAGAAGTGGGGCCGAACCGCCAGGAATGTTGTGAAACACTACATTCGAGATGTTAGGTTGCCTTAGGTTAGGATATATAACATTATAGACGCATATAATACCCCACCGAGAAGTACGGGACGACACGAACGGAATTCTGTAAAACATTAACAGCGAGGTGCTAGATGGGTTAGGTTAGGTTATAGTACGTTATAGACGTATATAATGTTCCCACCGAGAAGTGGGGCCGAACCGCCAGGAATGTTGTGAAATACTACAGTCGAGGTGTTAGGTTGCCTTAGGTTAGGATATGTAACGTTATAGACGTATATAATGTCCGCACCGAGACGTACGGGACGACACGAACGGGATTCTGTAAAACGTTACCAGCGAGGTGCTGGATGGGTTAGGTTAGGTTATATTACGTTATAGACGTATATAATATTCCCACCGAGAAGTGGGGCCGACCCGCCAGGAATGTTGTTAAATACTACATTCGAGATGTTAGGTTGCCTTAGGTTAGGATATATAACGTTATAGACGTACATAATGTCCCCACCGAGACGTACGGGACGACACGAACGGGATTCTGTAAAACATTACCAGCGAGGTGCTAGATGGGTTAGGTTAGGTTATATTACGATATAGACGTATATAATGTGCCCACCGAGAAGTAGGGGCCGACCCGCCACGAATGTTGGAAAATACTACATGCGAGATGCTAGTTGCCTTAAGTTAGGATATACAATGTTATAGGCGTATATAATGTTCCCACCGAGAAGTACGGGACGACACGACCAAGATTCCGTAAAACATTACCAGCTAGGTGCTAGATGGGTTAAGTTAGGTTATATTACGATATAGACGTATATAATGTGCCCACCGAGAAGTAGGGGCCGACCCGCCAGGAATGTTGGAAAATACTACATCCGAGATGTTAAGTTGCCTTAGGTTAGGATATATAACATTATAGACGCATATAATGACCCCACCGAGAAGTATGGGACGACACGACCAGGATTCCGTAAAACATTACCAGCGAGGGGCTAGATTGGTTAGGTTAGGTTATATTACATTATAGACGTATATAATGTTCACACCGAGAAGTGGGGACCACCCGCCAAGAATGTTGTGAAACATTACATTCGAGATGTTATGTTGCCTTATGGTAATATATACAACGTTATAGACGTATAGAATGTCGCCACCGAGGAGTACGGGACGACACGACCAGGATTCCGTAAAACATTACCAGCGAGGAGCTAGATCGGTTAGGTTAGGTTATATTACGTTATAGACTTAAATAATGTTCTCACCGAGAAGTGGGGCCGAACCGCCAGGAATGTTGTGAAATACTACAGTCGAGATGTTAGGTTGCCTTAGGTTAGGATATGTAACGTTATAGACGTATATAATGTCCGCACCGAGACGTACGGGACGACACGAACGGGATTCTGTAAAACGTTACCAGCGAGGTGCTAGATGGGTTAGGCTAGGTTATATTACGATATAGACGTATATAATGTGCCCACCGAGAGGTAGGGGCCGACCCGCCATGAATCTTGGAAAATACTACATCCGAGATGTTAAGTTGCCTTATGTTAGGATATATAACGTTATAGACGTATATAATGTCCCCACCGAGAAGTACGGGACGACACGACCAGGATTCCGTAAAACATTACCAACGGGGGGCTAGATTGGTTAGGTTAGGTTATATTACGTTATAGACGTAAATAATGTTCCCACCGAGAAGTGGGGCGGAACCGCCAGGAATGTTGTGAACCACTACATTCGAGATGTTAAGTTGCCTTAGGTTAGTATATATAACGTTATAGACGCATATAATGTCCCCACCGAGAAGTACGAGCCGACACGACAGGGATTCTGTAAAACATTACCACTGAGGGGCTAGATGGGTTTGGTTAGGTTATATTACGTTATAGAAGTAAATAATGTTCCCACCGAGAAGTGGGGCCGACCCGCCAGGAATATTGTGAAATACTACATTCGAGATGTTAGGTTGCCTTCTAGTAATATATACAACGTTATAGACGTATAGAATGTCCCCAACGAGAAGTACGGCCCGACACGACTGGGATTCTGTAAAACATTATCACCGAGGAGCAAGATCGGTTATGTTATGTTATATTACGATATATACGTGTATGATGTGCCCACCGAGAAGTAGTGGCCGACCCGCCAGGAATGTTGGAAAATACTACATCCGAGATGTTAAGTTGCCTTAAGTTAGGATATATAATGTAATAGGCGTATATAATGTCCCCACCGAGCAGTACGGGACGACACGACCAGGATTCCGTAAAACATTACCAGCGAGGGGCTAGATTGGTTAGGTTAGGTTATATTACGTTATAGACGTAAATAATGTTCCCACCGAGAAGTGGGGCCGAACCGCCAGGAATGTTGTGAAACACTACATTCGAAATGTTAGGTTGCCTTAGGTTAGGATATATAACATTATAGACGCATATAATACCCCACCGAGAAGTACGTGCCGACACGACAGGGATTCTGTAAAACATTAACAGCGAGGTGCTAGATGGGTTAGGTTAGGTTATAGTACGTTATAGACGTATATAATGTTCCCACCGAGAAGTGGGGCCGAACCGCCAGGAATGTTGTGAAATACTACAGTCGAGGTGTTAGGTTGCCTTAGGTTAGGATATGTAACGTTATAGACGTATATAATGTCCGCACCGAGACGTACGGGACGACACGAACGGGATTCTGTAAAACGTTACCAGCGAGGTGCTGGATGGGTTAGGTTAGGTTATATTACGTTATAGACGTATATAATATTCCCACCGAGAAGTGGGGCCGACCCGCCAGGAATGTTGTTAAATACTACATTCGAGATGTTAGGTTGCCTTAGGTTAGGATATATAACATTATAGACGCATATAATGACCCCACCGAGAAGTATGGGACGACACGACCAGGATTCCGTAAAACATTACCAGCGAGGGGCTAGATTGGTTAGGTTAGGTTATATTACATTATAGACGTATATAATGTTCACACCGAGAAGTGGGGACGACCCGCCAAGAATGTTGTGAAACATTACATTCGAGATGTTATGTTGCCTTATGGTAATATATACAACGTTATAGACGTATAGAATGTCGCGACCGAGGAGTACGGGACGACACAACCGGGATTCTGTAAAACATTATCACCGAGGAGCAAGATGGGTTATGTTATGTTATATTACGATATAGACGAATATAATGTGCCCACCGAGATGTAGGGGCCGACCCGGCAGGAATGTTGGAAAATACTACATCCGAGATGTTATGTTGCCTTAGGTTAGGATATATAACGTTATAGACGTGTATAATGTCCCCACCGATAAGTACGGGACGACACGTCCAGGATTCTGTAAAACATTACCAGCGAGGGGCTAGATGGGTTTGGTTAGGTTATATTACGTTATAGAAGTAAATAATGTTCCCACCGAGAAGTGGTGCCGACCCGCCAGGCATGTTGTGAAATACTACATTCGAGATGTTAGGTTGCCTTATGGTAATATATACGACGTTATAGACGTATAGAATGTCCCCACCGAGAAGTACGGCCCGACATGACCGGGATTCTGTAAAACATTATCACCGAGGAGCAAGATGGGTTATGTTATGTTATATTACGATATAGACGAATATAATGTGTCCACCGAGATGTAGGGGCCCACCCGGCAGAAATGTTGGAAATACTACATTCGAGATGTTAGGTTGCCTTAGGTTAGGATATATAACGTTATAGACGCATGTAATGTCCCCACCGAGAAGTACGAGCCGACCCTACAGGGATTCTGTAAAACATTACCAGCGACGGGCTAGATGGGTTAGGTTAGGTTATATTACGTTATAGACGTAAGTAATGTCCCCACCGATAAGTACGGGACGACACGTCCAGGATTCTGTAAAACATTACCAGCGAGGTGCTAGATGGGTTAAGTTAGGTTATATTACGATATAGACGTATATAATGTGCCCACCGAGAAGTAGGGGCCGACCCGCCAGGAATGTTGGAAAAAACTACATCCGAGATGTTAAGTTGCCTTAGGTTAGGATATATAACATTATAGACGCATATAATGTCCCCACCGAGAAGTATGGGACGACACGAACAGGATTCCGTAAAACATTACCAGCGAGGGGCTAGATTGGTTAGGTTAGGTTATATTACATTACAGACGTATATAATGTTCACACCGAGAAGTGGGGACGACCCGCCAAGAATGTTGTGAAACATTACATTCGAGATGTTATGTTGCCTTATGGTAATATATACAACGTTATAGACGTATAGAATGTCGCCACCGAGGAGTACGGGACGACACAACCGGGATTCTGTAAAACATTATCACCGAGGAGCAAGATGGGTTATGTTATGTTATATTACGATATAGACGAATATAATGTGCCCACCGAGATGTAGGGGCCGACCCGGCAGGAATGTTGGAAAATACTACATCCGAGATGTTATGTTGCCTTAGGTAAGGATATATAACGTTATAGACGTGTATAATGTCCCCACCGATAAGTACGGGACGACACGTCCAGGATTCTGTAAAACATTACCAGCGAGATGCTAGATGGATTTGGTTAGGTTATATTACGTTATAGAAGTAAATAATGTTCCCACCGAGAAGTGGGGCCGACCCGCCAGGAATGTTGTGAAATACTACATTCGAGATGTTAGGTTGCCTTATGGTAATATATACGTCGTTATAGACGTATAGAATGTCCCCACCGAGAAGTACGGCCCGACATGACCGGGATTCTGTAAAACATTATCACCGAGGAGCAAGATGGGTTATGTTATGTTATATTACGATATAGACGAATATAATGTGCCCACCGAGATGTAGGGGCCGACCCGGCAGGAATGTTGGAAGATACTACATCCGAGATGTTAGGTTCCGTTAGGTTAGGATATATAACGTTATAAACGTATATAATGTGCCCACCGACAAGTACGGGACGACACGACCAGGATTCCGTAAAACATTACCAGCGAGGAGCTAGATCGGTTAGGTTAGGTTATATTACGGTATAGACGTGAATAATGTTCCCACCGAGAAGTGGGGACGACCCGCCAGGAATGTTGTGAAACACTACATTCGAGACGTTAGGTTGCCTTAGGTTAGGATATATAACGTTATAGTCGCATATAATGTCCCCACCGAGACGTACGGGACGACACGAACGAGATTCTGTAAAATATTACCAGCGAGGTTCTAGATGGGTTAGGTTAGGTTATATTACGATATAGACGAATATAATGTGCCCACCGAGATGTAGGGGCCGACCCGGCAGGAATGTTGGAAATACTACATTCGAGATGTTAGCTAGCCTTAGGTTAGGATATATAACGTTATAGACGCATGTAATGTCCCCACCGAGAAGTACGAGCCGACACTACAGGGATTCTGTAAAACATTACCAGCGACGGGCTAGATGGGTTAGGTTATGTTATATTACGTTATAGACGTAAGTAATGTCCCCACCGATAAGTACGGGACGACACGTCCAGGATTCTGTAAAACATTACAAGCGAGGTGCTAGATTGGTTAGGTTAGGTTATATTACATTACAGACGTATATAATGTTCACACCGAGAAGTGGGGACGACCCGCCAAGAATGTTGTGAAACATTACATTCGAGATGTTATGTTGCCTCATGGTAATATATACAACGTTATAGACGTATAGAATGTCGCCACCGAGGAGTACGGGACGACACAACCGGGATTCTGTAAAACATTATCACCGAGGAGCAAGATGGGTTATGTTATGTTATATTACGATATAGACGAATATAATGTGCCCACCGAGATGTAGGGGCCGACCCGGCAGGAATGTTGGAAAATACTACATCCGAGATGTTTTGTTGCCTTAGGTAAGGATATATAACGTTATAGACGTGTATAATGTCCCCACCGATAAGTACGGGACGACACGTCCAGGATTCTGTAAAACATTACCAGCGAGCTGCTAGATGGATTTGGTTAGGTTATATTACGTTATAGAAGTAAATAATGTTCCCACCGAGAAGTGGGGCCGACCCGCCAGGAATGTTGTGAAATACTACATTCGAGATGTTAGGTTGCCTTATGGTAATATATACGACGTTATAGACGTATAGAATGTCCCCACCGAGAAGTACGGCCCGACATGACCGGGATTCTGTAAAACATTATCACCGAGGAGCAAGATGGGTTATGTTATGTTATATTACGATATAGACGAATATAATGTGCCCACCGAGATGTAGGGGCCGACCCGGCAGGAATGTTGGAAGATACTACATCCGAGATGTTAGGTTCCGTTAGGTTAGGATATATAACGTTATAAACGTATATAATGTGCCCACCGACAAGTACGGGACGACACGACCAGGATTCCGTAAAACATTACCAGCGAGGAGCTAGATCGGTTAGGTTAGGTTATATTACGGTATAGACGTGAATAATGTTCCCACCGAGAAGTGGGGACGACCCGCCAGGAATGTTGTGAAACACTACATTCGAGACGTTAGGTTGCCTTAGGTTAGGATATATAACGTTATAGTCGCATATAATGTCCCCACCGAGACGTACGGGACGACACGAACGAGATTCTGTAAAATATTACCAGCGAGGTTCTAGATGGGTTAGGTTAGGTTATATTACGATATAGACGAATATAATGTGCCCACCGAGATGTAGGGGCCGACCCGGCAGGAATGTTGGAAATACTACATTCGAGATGTTAGCTAGCCTTAGGTTAGGATATATAACGTTATAGACGCATGTAATGTCCCCACCGAGAAGTACGAGCCGACACTACAGGGATTCTGTAAAACATTACCAGCGACGGGCTAGATGGGTTAGGTTATGTTATATTACGTTATAGACGTAAGTAATGTCCCCACCGATAAGTACGGGACGACACGTCCAGGATTCTGTAAAACATTACCAGCGAGGTGCTAGATGGGTTAAGTTAGGTTATATTACGATATAGACGTATATAATGTGCCCACCGAGAAGTAGGGGCCGACCCGCCAGGAATGTTGGAAAAAACTACATCCGAGATGTTAAGTTGCCTTAGGTTAGGATATATAACATTATAGACGCATATAATGTCCCCACCGAGAAGTATGGGACGACACGAACAGGATTCCGTAAAACATTACCAGCGAGGGGCTAGATTGGTTAGGTCAGGTTATATTACATTACAGACGTATATAATGTTCACACCGAGAAGTGGGGACGACCCGCCAAGAATGTTGTGAAACATTACATTCGAGATGTTATGTTGCCTCATGGTAATATATACAACGTTATAGACGTATAGAATGTCGCCACCGAGGAGTACGGGACGACACAACCGGGATTCTGTAAAACATTATCACCGAGGAGCAAGATGGGTTATGTTATGTTATATTACGATATAGACGAATATAATGTGCCCACCGAGATGTAGGGGCCGACCCGGCAGGAATGTTGGAAAATACTACATCCGAGATGTTATGTTGCCTTAGGTAAGGATATATAACGTTATAGACGTGTATAATGTCCCCACCGATAAGTACGGGACGACACGTCCAGGATTCTGTAAAACATTACCAGCGAGATGCTAGATGGATTTGGTTAGGTTATATTACGTTATAGAAGTAAATAATGTTCCCACCGAGAAGTGGGGCCGACCCGCCAGGAATGTTGTGAAATACTACCTTCGAGATGTTAGGTTGCCTTATGGTAATATATACGACGTTATAGACGTATAGAATGTCCCCACCGAGAAGTACGGCCCGACATGACCGGGATTCTGTAAAACATTATCACCGAGGAGCAAGATGGGTTATGTTATGTTATATTACGATATAGATGAATATAATGTGCCCACCGAGATGTAGGGGCCGACCCGGCAGGAATGTTGGAAGATACTACATCCGAGATGTTAGGTTCCGTTAGGTTAGGATATATAACGTTATAAACGTATATAATGTGCTCACCGACAAGTACGGGACGACACGACCAGGATTCCGTAAAACATTACCAGCGAGGAGCTAGATCGGTTAGGTTAGGTTATATTACGGTATAGACGTGAATAATGTTCCCACCGAGAAGTGGGGACGACCCGCCTGGAATGTTGTGAAACACTACATTCGAGACGTTAGGTTGCCTTAGGTTAGGATATATAACGTTATAGTCGCATATAATGTCCCCACCGAGACGTACGGGACGACACGAACGAGATTCTGTAAAATATTACCAGCGAGGTTCTAGATGGGTTAGGTTAGGTTATATTACGATATAGACGTATATAATGTCCCCACCGAGAACTGGGGCTGACCAGCCAGTAATGTTGGAAAATACTACATTCGAGATGTTAAGTTGCCTTAGGTTACGATATATAACGTTATAGACGTATATAATGTCCCCACCGATAAGTAAGGGACGACACGAACAGGATTCTGTAAAACATTACCAGCGAGGTTCTAGATGGGTTAGGTTAGGTTATATTACGTAATAGACGTATATAATGTACCCACAGAGAGGTAGGGGCCGACCCGCCACGAATGTTGGAAAATACTACATGCGAGATGTTAGTTGCCTTAAGTTAGGATATACAATGTTATAGGCGTATATAATGTTCCCACCGAGAAGTACGGGACGATACGACCAGGATTCCGTAAAACATTACCAGCGAGGTGCTAGATGGGTTAAGTTAGGTTATATTACGATATAGACGTATGTAATGTGCCCACCGAGAAGTAGGGGCCGACCCGCCAGGAATGTTGGAAATACTACATTCGAGATGTTAGGTTGCCTTAGGTTAGGATATATAACATTATAGACGCATATAATGTCCCCACCGAGAAGTATGGGACGACACGACCAGGATTCCGTAAAACATTACCAGCGAGGGGCTAGATTGGTTAGGTTAGGTTATATTACATTATAGACGTATATAATGTTCACACCGAGAAGTGGGGACCACCCGCCAAGAATGTTGTGAAACATTACATTCGAGATGTTATGTTGCCTTATGGTAATATATACAACGTTATAGACGTATAGAATGTCGCCACCGAGGAGTACGGGACGACACGACCAGGATTCCGTAAAACATTACCAGCGAGGAGCTAGATCGGTTAGGTTAGGTTATATTACGTTATAGACTTAAATAATGTTCTCACCGAGAAGTGGGGCCGAACCGCCAGGAATGTTGTGAAATACTACAGTCGAGATGTTAGGTTGCCTTAGGTTAGGATATGTAACGTTATAGACGTATATAATGTCCGCACCGAGACGTACGGGACGACACGAACGGGATTCTGTAAAACGTTACCAGCGAGGTGCTAGATGGGTTAGGCTAGGTTATATTACGATATAGACGTATATAATGTGCCCACCGAGAGGTAGGGGCCGACCCGCCATGAATCTTGGAAAATACTACATCCGAGATGTTAAGTTGCCTTATGTTAGGATATATAACGTTATAGACGTATATAATGTCCCCACCGAGAAGTACGGGACGACACGACCAGGATTCCGTAAAACATTACCAACGGGGGGCTAGATTGGTTAGGTTAGGTTATATTACGTTATAGACGTAAATAATGTTCCCACCGAGAAGTGGGGCGGAACCGCCAGGAATGTTGTGAACCACTACATTCGAGATGTTAAGTTGCCTTAGGTTAGGATATATAACGTTATAGACGCATATAATGTCCCCACCGAGAAGTACGAGCCGACAGGACAGGGATTCTGTAAAACATTACCACTGAGGGGCTAGATGGGTTTGGTTAGGTTATATTACGTTATAGAAGTAAATAATGTTCCCACCGAGAAGTGGGGCCGACCCGCCAGGAATATTGTGAAATACTACATTCGAGATGTTAGGTTGCCTTCTAGTAATATATACAACGTTATAGACGTATAGAATGTCCCCAACGAGAAGTACGGCCCGACACGACTGGGATTCTGTAAAACATTATCACCGAGGAGCAAGATCGGTTATGTTATGTTATATTACGATATATACGTGTATGATGTGCCCACCGAGAAGTAGTGGCCGACCCGCCAGGAATGTTGGAAAATACTACATCCGAGATGTTAAGTTGCCTTAAGTTAGGATATATAATGTTATAGGCGTATATAATGTCCCCACCGAGCAGTACGGGACGACACGACCAGGATTCCGTAAAACATTACCAGCGAGGGGCTAGATTGGTTCGGTTAGGTTATATTACGTTATAGACGTAAATAATGTTCCCACCGAGAAGTGGGGCCGAACCGCCAGGAATGTTGTGAAACACTACATTCGAGATGTTAGGTTGCCTTAGGTTAGGATATATAACATTATAGACGCATATAATACCCCACCGAGAAGTACGGGACGACACGAACGGAATTCTGTAAAACATTAACAGCGAGGTGCTAGATGGGTTAGGTTAGGTTATAGTACGTTATAGACGTATATAATGTTCCCACCGAGAAGTGGGGCCGAACCGCCAGGAATGTTGTGAAATACTACAGTCGAGGTGTTAGGTTGCCTTAGGTTAGGATATGTAACGTTATAGACGTATATAATGTCCGCACCGAGACGTACGGGACGACACGAACGGGATTCTGTAAAACGTTACCAGCGAGGTGCTGGATGGGTTAGGTTAGGTTATATTACGTTATAGACGTATATAATATTCCCACCGAGAAGTGGGGCCGACCCGCCAGGAATGTTGTTAAATACTACATTCGAGATGTTAGGTTGCCTTAGGTTAGGATATATAACGTTATAGACGTACATAATGTCCCCACCGAGACGTACGGGACGACACGAACGGGATTCTGTAAAACATTACCAGCGAGGTGCTAGATGGGTTAGGTTAGGTTATATTACGATATAGACGTATATAATGTGCCCACCGAGAAGTAGGGGCCGACCCGCCACGAATGTTGGAAAATACTACATGCGAGATGCTAGTTGCCTTAAGTTAGGATATACAATGTTATAGGCGTATATAATGTTCCCACCGAGAAGTACGGGACGACACGACCAAGATTCCGTAAAACATTACCAGCGAGGTGCTAGATGGGTTAAGTTAGGTTATATTACGATATAGACGTATATAATGTGCCCACCGAGAAGTAGGGGCCGACCCGCCAGGAATGTTGGAAAATACTACATCCGAGATGTTAAGTTGCCTTAGGTTAGGATATATAACATTATAGACGCATATAATGACCCCACCGAGAAGTATGGGACGACACGACCAGGATTCCGTAAAACATTACCAGCGAGGGGCTAGATTGGTTAGGTTAGGTTATATTACATTATAGACGTATATAATGTTCACACCGAGAAGTGGGGACCACCCGCCAAGAATGTTGTGAAACATTACATTCGAGATGTTATGTTGCCTTATGGTAATATATACAACGTTATAGACGTATAGAATGTCGCCACCGAGGAGTACGGGACGACACGACCAGGATTCCGTAAAACATTACCAGCGAGGAGCTAGATCGGTTAGGTTAGGTTATATTACGTTATAGACTTAAATAATGTTCTCACCGAGAAGTGGGGCCGAACCGCCAGGAATGTTGTGAAATACTACAGTCGAGATGTTAGGTTGCCTTAGGTTAGGATATGTAACGTTATAGACGTATATAATGTCCGCACCGAGACGTACGGGACGACACGAACGGGATTCTGTAAAACGTTACCAGCGAGGTGCTAGATGGGTTAGGCTAGGTTATATTACGATATAGACGTATATAATGTGCCCACCGAGAGGTAGGGGCCGACCCGCCATGAATCTTGGAAAATACTACATCCGAGATGTTAAGTTGCCTTATGTTAGGATATATAACGTTATAGACGTATATAATGTCCCCACCGAGAAGTACGGGACGACACGACCAGGATTCCGTAAAACATTACCAACGGGGGGCTAGATTGGTTAGGTTAGGTTATATTACGTTATAGACGTAAATAATGTTCCCACCGAGAAGTGGGGCGGAACCGCCAGGAATGTTGTGAACCACTACATTCGAGATGTTAAGTTGCCTTAGGTTAGTATATATAACGTTATAGACGCATATAATGTCCCCACCGAGAAGCACGAGCCGACACGACAGGGATTCTGTAAAACATTACCACTGAGGGGCTAGATGGGTTTGGTTAGGTTATATTACGTTATAGAAGTAAATAATGTTCCCACCGAGAAGTGGGGCCGACCCGCCAGGAATATTGTGAAATACTACATTCGAGATGTTAGGTTGCCTTCTAGTAATATATACAACGTTATAGACGTATAGAATGTCCCCAACGAGAAGTACGGCCCGACACGACTGGGATTCTGTAAAACATTATCACCGAGGAGCAAGATCGGTTATGTTATGTTATATTACGATATATACGTGTATGATGTGCCCACCGAGAAGTAGTGGCCGACCCGCCAGGAATGTTGGAAAATACTACATCCGAGATGTTAAGTTGCCTTAAGTTAGGATATATAATGTAATAGGCGTATATAATGTCCCCACCGAGCAGTACGGGACGACACGACCAGGATTCCGTAAAACATTACCAGCGAGGGGCTAGATTGGTTAGGTTAGGTTATATTACGTTATAGACGTAAATAATGTTCCCACCGAGAAGTGGGGCCGAACCGCCAGGAATGTTGTGAAACACTACATTCGAAATGTTAGGTTGCCTTAGGTTAGGATATATAACATTATAGACGCATATAATACCCCACCGAGAAGTACGTGCCGACACGACAGGGATTCTGTAAAACATTAACAGCGAGGTGCTAGATGGGTTAGGTTAGGTTATAGTACGTTATAGACGTATATAATGTTCCCACCGAGAAGTGGGGCCGAACCGCCAGGAATGTTGTGAAATACTACAGTCGAGGTGTTAGGTTGCCTTAGGTTAGGATATGTAACGTTATAGACGTATATAATGTCCGCACCGAGACGTACGGGACGACACGAACGGGATTCTGTAAAACGTTACCAGCGAGGTGCTGGATGGGTTAGGTTAGGTTATATTACGTTATAGACGTATATAATATTCCCACCGAGAAGTGGGGCCGACCCGCCAGGAATGTTGTTAAATACTACATTCGAGATGTTAGGTTGCCTTAGGTTAGGATATATAACGTTATAGACGTACATAATGTCCCCACCGAGACGTACGGGACGACACGAACGGGATTCTGTAAAACATTACCAGCGAGGTGCTAGATGGGTTAGGTTAGGTTATATTACGATATAGACGTATATAATGTGCCCACCGAGAAGTAGGGGCCGACCCGCCACGAATGTTGGAAAATACTACATGCGAGATGCTAGTTGCCTTAAGTTAGGATATACAATGTTATAGGCGTATATAATGTTCCCACCGAGAAGTACGGGACGACACGACCAAGATTCCGTAAAACATTACCAGCGAGGTGCTAGATGGGTTAAGTTAGGTTATATTACGATATAGACGTATATAATGTGCCCACCGAGAAGTAGGGGCCGACCCGCCAGGAATGTTGGAAAATACTACATCCGAGATGTTAAGTTGCCTTAGGTTAGGATATATAACATTATAGACGCATATAATGACCCCACCGAGAAGTATGGGACGACACGACCAGGATTCCGTAAAACATTACCAGCGAGGGGCTAGATTGGTTAGGTTAGGTTATATTACATTATAGACGTATATAATGTTCACACCGAGAAGTGGGGACCACCCGCCAAGAATGTTGTGAAACATTACATTCGAGATGTTATGTTGCCTTATGGTAATATATACAACGTTATAGACGTATAGAATGTCGCCACCGAGGAGTACGGGACGACACGACCAGGATTCCGTAAAACATTACCAGCGAGGAGCTAGATCGGTTAGGTTAGGTTATATTACGTTATAGACTTAAATAATGTTCTCACCGAGAAGTGGGGCCGAACCGCCAGGAATGTTGTGAAATACTACAGTCGAGATGTTAGGTTGCCTTAGGTTAGGATATGTAACGTTATAGACGTATATAATGTCCGCACCGAGACGTACGGGACGACACGAACGGGATTCTGTAAAACGTTACCAGCGAGGTGCTAGATGGGTTAGGCTAGGTTATATTACGATATAGACGTATATAATGTGCCCACCGAGAGGTAGGGGCCGACCCGCCATGAATCTTGGAAAATACTACATCCGAGATGTTAAGTTGCCTTATGTTAGGATATATAACGTTATAGACGTATATAATGTCCCCACCGAGAAGTACGGGACGACACGACCAGGATTCCGTAAAACATTACCAACGGGGGGCTAGATTGGTTAGGTTAGGTTATATTACGTTATAGACGTAAATAATGTTCCCACCGAGAAGTGGGGCGGAACCGCCAGGAATGTTGTGAACCACTACATTCGAGATGTTAAGTTGCCTTAGGTTAGTATATATAACGTTATAGACGCATATAATGTCCCCACCGAGAAGTACGAGCCGACACGACAGGGATTCTGTAAAACATTACCACTGAGGGGCTAGATGGGTTTGGTTAGGTTATATTACGTTATAGAAGTAAATAATGTTCCCACCGAGAAGTGGGGCCGACCCGCCAGGAATATTGTGAAATACTACATTCGAGATGTTAGGTTGCCTTCTAGTAATATATACAACGTTATAGACGTATAGAATGTCCCCAACGAGAAGTACGGCCCGACACGACTGGGATTCTGTAAAACATTATCACCGAGGAGCAAGATCGGTTATGTTATGTTATATTACGATATATACGTGTATGATGTGCCCACCGAGAAGTAGTGGCCGACCCGCCAGGAATGTTGGAAAATACTACATCCGAGATGTTAAGTTGCCTTAACTTAGGATATATAATGTTATAGGCGTATATAATGTCCCCAACGAGAATTACGGGACGACACGACCAGGATTCCGTAGAACGTTACCAGCGGGGGGCTAGATTGGTTAGGTTAGGTTATATTACGTTATAGACGTAAATAATGTTCCCACCGAGAAGTGGGGCCGAACCGCCATGAATGTTGTGAAATACTACAGTCGGGATGTTAGGTTGCCTTAGGTTAGGATATATAAGGTTATAGACGCGTATAATGTCCCCACCGAGACGTACGGGACGACACGAACGAGATTCTGTAAAACATTACCAGCGAGGGCCTAGATGGGTTAGGTTAGGTTATATTACCATTTAGACGTATATAATGTGCCCACCGAGAAGTAGGGGCCGACCCGCCAGGAATGTTGTGAAATACTACAGTCGAGATGTTAGGTTGCCTTAGGTTAGGATATGTAACGTTATAGACGTATATAATGTCCGCACCGAGACGTACGGGACGACACGAACGGGATTCTGTAAAACATTACCAGCGAGGTGCTAGATGGGTTAGGTTAGGTTATATTACGATATAGACGTATATAATGTGCCCACCGAGAAGTAGGGGCCGACCCGCCACGAATGTTGGAAAATACTACATGCGAGATGTTAGTTGCCTTAAGTTAGGATATACAATGTTATAGGCGTATATAATGTTCCCACCGAGATGTACGGGACGACACGACCAAGATTCCGTAAAACATTACCAGCGAGGTGCTAGATGGGTTAAGTTAGGTTATATTACGATATAGACGTATATAATGTGCCCACCGAGAAGTAGGGGCCGACCCGCCAGGAATGTTGGAAAATACTACATCCGAGATGTTAAGTTGCCTTAGGTTAGGATATATAACATTATAGACGCATATAATGACCCCACCGAGAAGTATGGGACGACACGACCAGGATTCCGTAAAACATTACCAGCGAGGGGCTAGATTGGTTAGGTTAGGTTATATTACATTATAGACGTATATAATGTTCACACCGAGAAGTGGGGACCACCCGCCAAGAATGTTGTGAAACGTTACATTCGAGATGTTATGTTGCCTTATGGTAATATATACAACGTTATAGACGTATAGAATGTCGCCACCGAGGAGTACGGGACGACACGACCAGGATTCCGTAAAACATTACCAGCGAGGAGCTAGATCGGTTAGGTTAGGTTATATTACGTTATAGACTTAAATAATGTTCTCACCGAGAAGTGGGGCCGAACCGCCAGGAATGTTGTGAAATACTACAGTCGAGATGTTAGGTTGCCTTAGGTTAGGATATGTAACGTTATAGACGTATATAATGTCCGCACCGAGACGTACGGGACGACACGAACGGGATTCTGTAAAACGTTACCAGCGAGGTGCTAGATGGGTTAGGCTAGGTTATATTACGATATAGACGTATATAATGTGCCCACCGAGAGGTAGGGGCCGACCCGCCATGAATCTTGGAAAATACTACATCCGAGATGTTAAGTTGCCTTATGTTAGGATATATAACGTTATAGACGTATATAATGTCCCCACCGAGAAGTACGGGACGACACGACCAGGATTCCGTAAAACATTACCAACGGGGGGCTAGATTGGTTAGGTTAGGTTATATTACGTTATAGACGTAAATAATGTTCCCACCGAGAAGTGGGGCGGAACCGCCAGGAATGTTGTGAACCACTACATTCGAGATGTTAAGTTGCCTTAGGTTAGGATATATAACGTTATAGACGCATATAATGTCCCCACCGAGAAGTACGAGCCGACACGACAGGGATTCTGTAAAACATTACCACTGAGGGGCTAGATGGGTTTGGTTAGGTTATATTACGTTATAGAAGTAAATAATGTTCCCACCGAGAAGTGGGGCCGACCCGCCAGGAATATTGTGAAATACTACATTCGAGATGTTAGGTTGCCTTCTAGTAATATATACAACGTTATAGACGTATAGAATGTCCCCAACGAGAAGTACGGCCCGACACGACTGGGATTCTGTAAAACATTATCACCGAGGAGCAAGATCGGTTATGTTATGTTATATTACGATATATACGTGTATGATGTGCCCACCGAGAAGTAGTGGCCGACCCGCCAGGAATGTTGGAAAATACTACATCCGAGATGTTAGGTTGCCTTAACTTAGGATATATAATGTTATAGGCGTATATAATGTCCCCAACGAGAATTACGGGACGACACGACCAGGATTCCGTAGAACGTTACCAGCGGGGGGCTAGATTGGTTAGGTTAGGTTATATTACGTTATAGACGTAAATAATGTTCCCACCGAGAAGTGGGGCCGAACCGCCATGAATGTTGTGAAATACTACAGTCGGGATGTTAGGTTGCCTTAGGTTAGGATATATAAGGTTATAGACGCGTATAATGTCCCCACCGAGAAGTACGGGACGACACGAACGGAATTCTGTAAAACATTACCAGCGAGGTGCTAGATGGGTTAGGTTAGGTTATATTACGTTATAGACGTATATAATGTTCCCAACGAGAAGTGGGGCCGACCCGCCAGGAATGCTGTGAAATACTACATTCGAGATGTCAGGTTGCCTTAGGTTAGGATATATGACGCTATAGACGTATATAATGTCCGCACCGAGAAGTACGGGACGACACGAACGGAATTCTGTAAAACATTACCAGCGAGGTGCTAGATGGGTTAGGTTAGGTTATATTACGTTATAGACGTATATAATGTTCCCAACGAGAAGTGGGGCCGACCCGCCAGGAATGCTGTGAAATACTACATTCGAGATGTCAGGTTGCCTTAGGTTAGGATATATAACGCTATAGACGTATATAATGTCCGCACCGAGACGTACGGAACGACACGAACTGGATTCTGTAAAACATAACAAGCGAGGGTCTAGATGGGTTAGGTTAGGTTATATTACGATGTAGACGTATATAATGTGCCCACCGAGAAGTAGGGGCCGACCCGCCAGGAATGTTGGAAAATACTACATCCGAGATGTTAAGTTGCCTTAGGTTAGGATATATAACGTTATAGACGTATATAATGTCCCCACCGAGAAGTACGGGACGACACGAGCAGAATTCCGTAAAACATTACCAGCGAGGAGCTAGATGGGTTATGTTAGGTTATATTACGATATAGACGTATATGATGTGCCAACCGAGAAGTAGTGGGCGACCCGCCAGGAATGTTGAAAAATACTACATCCGAGATGTTTAGTTGCCTTAAGTTAGGATACATAACGTTATAGACGTATATAATGTCCGCACCGAGAAGTACGGGACGACACGACCAGGATTCCGTAAAACATTACCAGCGAGGGGCTAGTTTGGTTAGGTTAGGTTATATTACGTTATAGACTTAAATAATGTTCTCACCGAGAAGTGGGGCCGAACCGCCAGGAATGTTGTGAAATACTACAGTCGAGATGTTAGGCTGCCTTAGGTTAGGATATGTAACGTTATAGACGTATATAATGTCCGCACCGAGACGTACGGGACGACACGAACGGGATTCTGTAAAACGTTACCAGCGAGGTGCTAGATGGGTTAGGCTAGGTTATATTACGATATAGACGTATATAATGTGCCCACCGAGAGGTAGGGGCCGACCCGCCATGAATCTTGGAAAATACTACATCCGAGATGTTAAGTTGCCTTATGTTAGGATATATAACGTTATAGACGTATATAATGTCCCCACCGAGAAGTACGGGACGACACGACCAGGATTCCGTAAAACATTACCAACGGGGGGCTAGATTGGTTAGGTTAGGTTATATTACGTTATAGACGTAAATAATGTTCCCACCGAGAAGTGGGGCCGAACCGCCAGGAATGTTGTGAAACACTACATTCGAGATGTTAGATTGCCTTAGGTTAGGATATATAACATTATAGACGCATATAATACCCCACCGAGAAGTACGGGACGACACGAACGGAATTCTGTAAAACATTAACAGCGAGGTGCTAGATGGGTTAGGTTAGGTTATAGTACGTTATAGACGTATATAATGTTCCCACCGAGAAGTGGGGCCGAACCGCCAGGAATGTTGTGAAATACTACAGTCGAGGTGTTAGGTTGCCTTAGGTTAGGCTATGTAACGTTATAGACGTATATAATGTCCGCACCGAGACGTACGGGACGACACGAACGGGATTCTGTAAAACGTTACCAGCGAGGTGCTGGATGGGTTAGGTTAGGTTATATTACGTTATAGACGTATATAATATTCCCACCGAGAAGTGGGGCCGACCCGCCAGGAATGTTGTTAAATACTACATTCGAGATGTTAGGTTGCCTTAGGTTAGGATATATAACGTTATAGACGTACATAATGTCCCCACCGAGACGTACGGGACGACACGAACGGGATTCTGTAAAACATTACCAGCGAGGTGCTAGATGGGTTAGGTTAGGTTATATTACGATATAGACGTATATAATGTGCCCACCGAGAAGTAGGGGCCGACCCGCCACGAATGTTGGAAAATACTACATGCGAGATGTTAGTTGCCTTAAGTTAGGATATACAATGTTATAGGCGTATATAATGTTCCCACCGAGAAGTACGGGACGACACGACCAAGATTCCGTAAAACATTACCAGCGAGGTGCTAGATGGGTTAAGTTAGGTTATATTACGATATAGACGTATATAATGTGCCCACCGAGAAGTAACGGCCGACCCGCCAGGAATGTTGGAAAATACTACATCCGAGATGTTAAGTTGCCTTAGGTTAGGATATATAACATTATAGACGCATATAATGACCCCACCGAGAAGTATGGGACGACACGACCAGGATTCCGTAAAACATTACCAGCGAGGGGCTAGATTGGTTAGGTTAGGTTATATTACATTATAGACGTATATAATGTTCACACCGAGAAGTGGGGACCACCCGCCAAGAATGTTGTGAAACATTACATTCGAGATGTTATGTTGCCTTATGGTAATATATACAACGTTATAGACGTATAGAATGTCGCCACCGAGGAGTACGGGACGACACGACCAGGATTCCGTAAAACATTACCAGCGAGGAGCTAGATCGGTTAGGTTAGGTTATATTACGTTATAGACTTAAATAATGTTCTCACCGAGAAGTGGGGCCGAACCGCCAGGAATGTTGTGTAATACTACAGTCGAGATGTTAGGTTGCCTTAGGTTAGGATATGTAACGTTATAGACGTATATAATGTCCGCACCGAGACGTACGGGACGACACGAACGGGATTCTGTAAAACGTTACCAGCGAGGTGCTAGATGGGTTAGGCTAGGTTATATTACGATATAGACGTATATAATGTGCCCACCGAGAGGTAGGGGCCGACCCGCCATGAATCTTGGAAAATACTACATCCGAGATGTTAAGTTGCCTTATGTTAGGATATATAACGTTATAGACGTATATAATGTCCCCACCGAGAAGTACGGGACGACACGACCAGGATTCCGTAAAACATTACCAACGGGGGGCTAGATTGGTTAGGTTAGGTTATATTACGTTATAGACGTAAATAATGTTCCCACCGAGAAGTGGGGCGGAACCGCCAGGAATGTTGTGAACCACTACATTCGAGATGTTAAGTTGCCTTAGGTTAGGATATATAACGTTATAGACGCATATAATGTCCCCACCGAGAAGTACGAGCCGACACGACAGGGATTCTGTAAAACATTACCACTGAGGGGCTAGATGGGTTTGGTTAGGTTATATTACGTTATAGAAGTAAATAATGTTCCCACCGAGAAGTGGGGCCGACCCGCCAGGAATATTGTGAAATACTACATTCGAGATGTTAGGTTGCCTTCTAGTAATATATACAACGTTATAGACGTATAGAATGTCCCCAACGAGAAGTACGGCCCGACACGACTGGGATTCTGTAAAACATTATCACCGAGGAGCAAGATCGGTTATGTTATGTTATATTACGATATATACGTGTATGATGTGCCCACCGAGAAGTAGTGGCCGACCCGCCAGGAATGTTGGAAAATACTACATCCGAGATGTTAAGTTGCCTTAAGTTAGGATATATAATGTTATAGGCGTATATAATGTCCCCACCGAGCAGTACGGGACGACACGACCAGGATTCCGTAAAACATTACCAGCGAGGTGCTAGATTGGTTAGGTTAGGTTATATTACGTTATAGACGTAAATAATGTTCCCACCGAGAAGTGGGGCCGAACCGCCATGAATGTTGTGAAATACTACAGTCGGGATGTTAGGTTGCCTTAGGTTAGGATATATAAGGTTATAGACGCGTATAATGTCCCCACCGAGACGTACGGGACGACACGAACGAGATTCTGTAAAACATTACCAGCGAGGGCCTAAATGGGTTAGGTTAGGTTATATTACCATTTAGACGTATATAATGTGCCCACCGAGAAGTAGGGGCCGACCCGCCAGGAATGTTGTGAAATACTACAGTCGAGATGTTAGGTTGCCTTAGGTTAGGATATATAACGTTATTGACGTGTATAATACCCCACCGAGAAGTACGGGCCGACACGAACGGGATTCTGTAAAACATTACCATCGAGGGTCTAGATGGGTTAGGTTAGGTTATATTACGATGTAGAAGTATATAATGTTCCCACCGAGAAGTGGGGCCGACCCGCCAGGAATGTTGTGAAATACTACATTCGAGATGTTAGCTTGCCTTAGGTTAGAATAAATAACGTTATAGCAGCATATAATGTCCCCACCGAGACGTACGGGACGACACAAAAGAGATTCTGTAAAACATTACCAGCGAGGGTGTAGATGGGTTAGGTTAGGTTATATTACGATATAGACGTATATAATGTGCCCATCGAGAAGTAGTGGCACTCCCGCCACGAATGTTGGAAAATACTACATCCGAGATGTTAGGTTCCCTTAGGTTAGGATATATAACGTTCTAGACGTATATAATACCCCACCGAGAAGTACGGGACGACACGAACGGAATTCTCTAATACATTACCAGCGAGGTGCTAGATGGGTTAGGTTAGGTTATATTACGTTATAGGCGTATATAATGTCCCCACCGAGAAGTACGGGACGACACGACCAGGATTCCGTAAAACATTACCAACGGGGGGCTAGATTGGTTAGGTTAGGTTATATTACGTTATAGACGTAAATAATGTTCCCACCGAGAAGTGGGGCGGAACCGCCAGGAATGTTGTGAAACACTACATTCGAGATGTTAAGTTGCCTTAGGTTAGGATATATAACGTTATAGACGCATATAATGTCCCCACCGAGAAGTACGAGCCGACACGACAGGGATTCTGTAAAACATTACCAGCGAGGGGCTAGATGGGTTTGGTTAGGTTATATTACGTTATAGAAGTAAATAATGTTCCCACCGAGAAGTGGGGCCGACCCGCCAGGAATATTGTGAAATACTACATTCGAGATGTTAGGTTGCCTTCTAGTAATATATACAACGTTATAGACGTATAGAATGTCCCCAACGAGAAGTACGGCCCGACACGACTGGGATTCTGTAAAACATTATCACCGAGGAGCAAGATCGGTTATGTTATGTTATATTACGATATATACGTGTATGATGTGCCCACCGAGAAGTAGTGGCCGACCCGCCAGGAATGTTGGAAAATACTACATCCGAGATGTTAAGTTGCCTTAAGTTAGGATATATAACGTTATAGGCGTATATAATGTCCCCACCGAGCAGTACGGGACGACACGACCAGGATTCCGTAAAACATTACCAGCGAGGGGCTAGATTGGTTAGGTTAGGTTATATTACGTTATAGACGTAAATAATGTTCCCACCGAGAAGTGGGGCCGAACCGCCAGGAATGTTGTGAAACACTACATTCGAGATGTTAGGTTGCCTTAGGTTAGGATATATAACATTATAGACGCATATAATACCCCACCGAGAAGTACGGGACGACACGAACGGAATTCTGTAAAACATTAACAGCGAGGTGCTAGATGGGTTAGGTTAGGTTATAGTACGTTATAGACGTATATAATGTTCCCACCGAGAAGTGGGGCCGAACCGCCAGGAATGTTGTGAAATACTACAGTCGAGGTGTTAGGTTGCCTTAGGTTAGGATATGTAACGTTATAGACGTATATAATGTCCGCACCGAGACGTACGGGACGACACGAACGGGATTCTGTAAAACGTTACCAGCGAGGTGCTGGATGGGTTAGGTTAGGTTATATTACGTTATAGACGTATATAATATTCCCACCGAGAAGTGGGGCCGACCCGCCAGGAATGTTGTTAAATACTACATTCGAGATGTTAGGCTGCCTTAGGTTAGGATATATAACGTTATAGACGTACATAATGTCCCCACCGAGACGTACGGGACGACACGTACGGGATTCTGTAAAACATTACCAGCGAGGTGCTAGATGGGTTAGGTTAGGTTATATTACAATATAGACGTATATAATGTGCCCACCGAGAAGTAGGGGCCGACCCGCCAGGAATGTTGGAAAATACTACATCCGAGATGTTAAGTTGCCTTAGGTTAGGATATATAACATTATAGACGCATATAATGACCCCACCGAGAAGTATGGGACGACACGACCAGGATTCCGTAAAACATTACCAGCGCGGGGCTAGATTGGTTAGGTTAGGTTATATTACATTATAGACGTATATAATGTTCACACCGAGAAGTGGGGACCACCCGCCAAGAATGTTGTGAAACATTACATTCGAGATGTTATGTTGCCTTATGGTAATATATACAACGTTATAGACGTATAGAATGTCGCCACCGAGGAGTACGGGACGACACGACCAGGATTCCGTAAAACATTACCAGCGAGGAGCTAGATCGGTTAGGTTAGGTTATATTACGTTATAGACTTAAATAATGTTCTCACCGAGAAGTGGGGCCGAACCGCCAGGAATGTTGTGAAATACTACAGTCGAGATGTTAGGTTGCCTTAGGTTAGGATATGTAACGTTATAGACGTATATAATGTCCGCACCGAGACGTACGGGACGACACGAACGGGATTCTGTAAAACGTTACCAGCGAGGTGCTAGATGGGTTAGGCTAGGTTATATTACGATATAGACGTATATGATGTGCCAACCGAGAAGTAGTGGGCGACCCGCCAGGAATGTTGAAAAATACTACATCCGAGATGTTTAGTTGCCTTAAGTTAGGATACATAACGTTATAGACGTATATAATGTCCGCACCGAGAAGTACGGGACGACACGACCAGGATTCCGTAAAACATTACCAGCGAGGGGCTAGTTTGGTTAGGTTAGGTTATATTACGTTATAGACTTAAATAATGTTCCCACCGAGAAGTGGGGCCGAACCGCCAGGAATGTTGTGAAATACTACAGTCCAGATGTTAGGTTGCCTTAGGTTAGGATATGTAACGTTATAGACGTATATAATGTCCGCACCGAGACGTACGGGACGACACGAACGGGATTCTGTAAAACGTTACCAGCGAGGTGCTAGATGGGTTAGGTTAGGTTATATTACGATATAGACGTATATAATGTGCCCACCGAGAGGTAGGGGCCGACCCGCCATGAATCTTGGAAAATACTACATCCGAGATGTTAAGTTGCCTTATGTTAGGATATATAACGTTATAGACGTATATAATGTCCCCACCGAGAAGTACGGGACGACACGACCAGGATTCCGTAAAACATTACCAACGGGGGGCTAGATTGGTTAGGTTAGGTTATATTACGTTATAGACGTAAATAATTTTCCCACCGAGAAGTGGAGCGGAACCGCCAGGAATGTTGTGAAACACTACATTCGAGATGTTAGGTTGCCTTAGGTTAGGATATATAACGTTATAGACGCATATAATGTCCCCACCGAGATGTACGAGCCGACACGACAGGGATTCTGTAAAACATTACCAGCCAGGGGCTAGATGGGTTTGGTTAGGTTATATTACGTTATAGAAGTAAATAATGTTCCCACCGAGAAGTGGGGCCGACCCGCCAGGAATATTGTGAAATACTACATTCGAGATGTTAGGTTGTCATCTAGTAATATATACAACGTTATAGACGTATAGAATGTCCCCAACGAGAAGTACGGCCCGACACGACCGGGATTCTGTAAAACATTATCACCGAGGAGCAAGATCGGTTATGTTATGTTATATTACGATATATACGTGTATGATGTGCCCACCGAGAAGTAGTGGCCGACCCGCCAGGAATGTTGGAAAATACTACATCCGAGATGTTGAGTTGCCTTAAGTTAGGATATATAATGTTATAGGCGTATATAATGTCCCCACCGAGCAGTACGGGACGACACGACCAGGATTCCGTAAAACATTACCAGCGAGGGGCTAGATTGGTTAGGTTAGGTTATATTACGTTATAGACGTAAATAATGTTCCCACCGAGAAGTGGGGCCGAACCGCCAGGAATGTTGTGAAACACTACATTCGAGATGTTAGGTTGCCTTAGGTTAGGATATATAACATTATAGACGCATATAATACCCCACCGAGAAGTACGGGACGACACGAACGGAATTCTGTAAAACATTAACAGCGAGGTGCTAGATGGGTTAGGTTAGGTTATAGTACGTTATAGACGCATATAATGTTCCCACAGAGAAGTGGGGCCGAACCGCCAGGAATGTTGTGAAATACTACAGTCGAGGTGTTAGGTTGCCTTAGGTTAGGATATGTAACGTTATAGACGTATATAATGTCCGCACCGAGACGTACGGGACGACACGAACGGGATTCTGTAAAACGTTACCAGCGAGGTGCTGGATGGGTTAGGTTAGGTTATATTACGTTATAGACGTATATAATATTCCCACCGAGAAGTGGGGCCGACCCGCCAGGAATGTTGTTAAATACTACATTCGAGATGTTAGGTTGCCTTAGGTTAGGATATATAACGTTATAGACGTACATAATGTCCCCACCGAGACGTACGGGACGACACGAACGGGATTCTGTAAAACATTACCAGCGAGGTGCTAGATGGGTTAGGTTAGGTTATATTACGATATAGACGTATATAATGTGCCCACCGAGAAGTAGGGGCCGACCCGCCAGGAATGTTGGAAAATACTACATCCGAGATGTTAAGATGCCTTAGGTTAGGATATGTAACGTTATAGACGTATATAATGTCCGCACCGAGACGTACGGGACGACACGAACGGGATTCTGTAAAACATTACCAGCGAGGGTCTAGATGGGTTAGGTTAGGTTATATTACGATATAGACGTATATAATGTACCCACCGAGAGGTAGGGGCCGACCCGCCACGAATGTTGGAAAATACTACATGCGAGATGTTAGTTGCCTTAAGTTAGGATATACAATGTTATAGGCGTATATAATGTTCCCACCGAGAAGTACGGGACGACACGACCAAGATTCCGTAAAACATTACCAGCGAGGTGCTAGATGGGTTAAGTTAGGTTAAATTACGATATAGACGTATATAATGTGCCCACCGAGAAGTAGGGGCCGAACCGCCAGGAATGTTGGAAAATACTACATCCGAGATGTTAAGTTGCCTTAGGTTAGGATATATAACATTATAGACGCATATAATGACCCCACCGAGAAGTATGGGACGACACGACCAGGATTCCGTAAAACATTACCAGCGAGGGGCTAGATTGGTTAGGTTAGGTTATATTACATTATAGACGTATATAATGTTCACACCGAGAAGTGGGGACAACCCGCCAAGAATGTTGTGAAACATTACATTCGAGATGTTATGTTGCCTTATGGTAATATATACAACGTTATAGACGTATAGAATGTCGCCACCGAGGAGTACGGGACGACACAACCGGGATTCTGTAAAACATTATCACCGAGGAGCAAGATGGGTTATGTTATGTTATATTACGATATAGACGTATATAATGTGCCCACCGAGAAGTAGGGGCCGATCCGCCAGGAATGTTGGAAAATACTACATCCCAGATGTTAAGTTGCCTTAGGTTAGGATATATAACGTTATAGACGTGTATAATGTCCCCACCGAGACGTACGGGACGACACGAACGGGATTCTGTAAAACATTACCAGCGAGGTGCTAGATGTGTTAGGTTAGGTTATATTACGATATAGACGTATATAATGTGCCCACCGAGAAGTAGGGGCCGACCCGCCAGGAATGTTGGAAAATACTACATCCGAGATGTTAAGTTGCCTTAGGTTAGGATATATAACTTTATAGACGTATATAATGTCCGCACCGAGACGTACGGGACGACACAAACGGGATTCTGTAAAACATTATCAGCGAGGGTCTAGATGGGTTAGGTTATGTTATATTACGATATAGACGTATATAATGTGCCCATCGAGAAGTATTGGCCGACCCGCCAGGAATGTTGGAAGATACTACATCCGAGATGTTAGGTTCCGTTAGGTCAGGATATATAACGTAATAAACGTATATAATGTGCCCACCGACAAGTACGGAATGACACGACCAGGATTCGGTAAAACATTACCAGCGAGGAGCTAGGTCGGTTAGGTTAGGTTATATTACGATATAGATGTGAATAATGTTCCCACCGAGAAGTGGGGTCGACCCGCCAGGAATGTTGTAAAACACTACATTCGAGACGTTAGGTTGCCTTAGGTTAGGATATATAACGTTATAGTCGCATATAATGTCCCCACCGAGACGTACGGGACGACACAAACGAGATTCTGTAAAATATTACCAGCGAGGTTCTAGATGGGTTAGGTTAGGTTATATTACGATATAGACGTATATAATGTCCCCACCGAGAAGTGGGGTCGACCCGCCAGGAATGTTGTAAAACACTACATTCGAGACGTTAGGTTGCCTTAGGTTAGGATATATAACGTTATAGACGTATATAATGTCCCCACCGATAAGTAAGGGACGACACGAACGGGATTCTGTAAAACATTACCATCGAGGGTCTAGATGGGTTAGGTTAGGTTGTATTACGTTATAGACGTATATAATGTACCCACCGAGAGGTAGGGGCCGACCCGCCAGGAATGTTGGAAAATACTACATGCGAGATGTTAAGTTGCCTTAACTTAGGATATACAATGTTATAGGCGTATATAATGTTCCCACCGAGAAGTACGGGACGACACGACCAGGATTCCGTAAAATATTACCCGCGACTGGCTAGATTGGTTAGGTTAGGGTACATTACGTTATAGACTTAAATAATGTTCCCATCGAGAAGTAGTGGCACTCCCGCCACGAATGTTGGAAAATACTACATCCGAGATGTTAGGTTCCCTTAGGTTAGGATATATAACGTTCTAGACGTATATAATACCCCACCGAGAAGTACGGGACGACACGAACGGAATTCTCTAATACATTACCAGCGAGGTGCTAGATGGGTTAGGTTAGGTTATATTACGTTATAGGCGTATATAATGTCCCCACCGAGAAGTACGGGACGACACGACCAGGATTCCGTAAAACATTACCAACGGGGGGCTAGATTGGTTAGGTTAGGTTATATTACGTTATAGACGTAAATAATGTTCCCACCGAGAAGTGGGGCGGAACCGCCAGGAATGTTGTGAAACACTACATTCGAGATGTTAGGTTGCCTTAGGTTAGGATATATAACGTTATAGACGCATATAATGTCCCCACCGAGATGTACGAGCCGACACGACAGGGATTCTGTAAAACATTACCAGCCAGGGGCTAGATGGGTTTGGTTAGGTTATATTACGTTATAGAAGTAAATAATGTTCCCACCGAGAAGTGGGGCCGACCCGCCAGGAATATTGTGAAATACTACATTCGAGATGTTAGGTTGTCATCTAGTAATATATACAACGTTATAGACGTATAGAATGTCCCCAACGAGAAGTACGGCCCGACACGACCGGGATTCTGTAAAACATTATCACCGAGAAGCAAGATCGGTTATGTTATGTTATATTACGATATATACGTGTATGATGTGCCCACCGAGAAGTAGTGGCCGACCCGCCAGGAATGTTGGAAAATACTACATCCGAGATGTTGAGTTGCCTTAAGTTAGGATATATAATGTTATAGGCGTATATAATGTCCCCACCGAGCAGTACGGGACGACACGACCAGGATTCCGTAAAACATTACCAGCGAGGGGCTAGATTGGTTAGGTTAGGTTATATTACGTTATAGACGTAAATAATGTTCCCACCGAGAAGTGGGGCCGAACCGCCAGGAATGTTGTGAAACACTACATTCGAGATGTTAGGTTGCCTTAGGTTAGGATATATAACATTATAGACGCATATAATACCCCACCGAGAAGTACGGGACGACACGAACGGAATTCTGTAAAACATTAACAGCGAGGTGCTAGATGGGTTAGGTTAGGTTATAGTACGTTATAGACGTATATAATGTTCCCACAGAGAAGTGGGGCCGAACCGCCAGGAATGTTGTGAAATACTACAGTCGAGGTGTTAGGTTGCCTTAGGTTAGGATATGTAACGTTATAGACGTATATAATGTCCGCACCGAGACGTACGGGACGACACGAACGGGATTCTGTAAAACGTTACCAGCGAGGTGCTGGATGGGTTAGGTTAGGTTATATTACGTTATAGACGTATATAATATTCCCACCGAGAAGTGGGGCCGACCCGCCAGGAATGTTGTTAAATACTACATTCGAGATGTTAGGTTGCCTTAGGTTAGGATATATAACGTTATAGACGTACATAATGTCCCCACCGAGACGTACGGGACGACACGAACGGGATTCTGTAAAACATTACCAGCGAGGTGCTAGATGGGTTAGGTTAGGTTATATTACGATATAGACGTATATAATGTGCCCACCGAGAAGTAGGGGCCGACCCGCCAGGAATGTTGGAAAATACTACATCCGAGATGTTAAGATGCCTTAGGTTAGGATATGTAACGTTATAGACGTATATAATGTCCGCACCGAGACGTACGGGACGACACGAACGGGATTCTGTAAAACATTACCAGCGAGGGTCTAGATGGGTTAGGTTAGGTTATATTACGATATAGACGTATATAATGTACCCACCGAGAGGTAGGGGCCGACCCGCCACGAATGTTGGAAAATACTACATGCGAGATGTTAGTTGCCTTAAGTTAGGATATACAATGTTATAGGCGTATATAATGTTCCCACCGAGAAGTACGGGACGACACGACCAAGATTCCGTAAAACATTACCAGCGAGGTGCTAGATGGGTTAAGTTAGGTTAAATTACGATATAGACGTATATAATGTGCCCACCGAGAAGTAGGGGCCGAACCGCCAGGAATGTTGGAAAATACTACATCCGAGATGTTAAGTTGCCTTAGGTTAGGATATATAACATTATAGACGCATATAATGACCCCACCGAGAAGTATGGGACGACACGACCAGGATTCCGTAAAACATTACCAGCGAGGGGCTAGATTGGTTAGGTTAGGTTATATTACATTATAGACGTATATAATGTTCACACCGAGAAGTGGGGACAACCCGCCAAGAATGTTGTGAAACATTACATTCGAGATGTTATGTTGCCTTATGGTAATATATACAACGTTATAGACGTATAGAATGTCGCCACCGAGGAGTACGGGACGACACAACCGGGATTCTGTAAAACATTATCACCGAGGAGCAAGATGGGTTATGTTATGTTATATTACGATATAGACGTATATAATGTGCCCACCGAGAAGTAGGGGCCGATCCGCCAGGAATGTTGGAAAATACTACATCCCAGATGTTAAGTTGCCTTAGGTTAGGATATATAACGTTATAGACGTGTATAATGTCCCCACCGAGACGTACGGGACGACACGAACGGGATTCTGTAAAACATTACCAGCGAGGTGCTAGATGTGTTAGGTTAGGTTATATTACGATATAGACGTATATAATGTGCCCACCGAGAAGTAGGGGCCGACCCGCCAGGAATGTTGGAAAATACTACATCCGAGATGTTAAGTTGCCTTAGGTTAGGATATATAACTTTATAGACGTATATAATGTCCGCACCGAGACGTACGGGACGACACAAACGGGATTCTGTAAAACATTATCAGCGAGGGTCTAGATGGGTTAGGTTATGTTATATTACGATATAGACGTATATAATGTGCCCATCGAGAAGTATTGGCCGACCCGCCAGGAATGTTGGAAGATACTACATCCGAGATGTTAGGTTCCGTTAGGTCAGGATATATAACGTAATAAACGTATATAATGTGCCCACCGACAAGTACGGAATGACACGACCAGGATTCGGTAAAACATTACCAGCGAGGAGCTAGGTCGGTTAGGTTAGGTTATATTACGATATAGATGTGAATAATGTTCCCACCGAGAAGTGGGGTCGACCCGCCAGGAATGTTGTAAAACACTACATTCGAGACGTTAGGTTGCCTTAGGTTAGGATATATAACGTTATAGTCGCATATAATGTCCCCACCGAGACGTACGGGACGACACAAACGAGATTCTGTAAAATATTACCAGCGAGGTTCTAGATGGGTTAGGTTAGGTTATATTACGATATAGACGTATATAATGTCCCCACCGAGAAGTGGGGTCGACCCGCCAGGAATGTTGTAAAACACTACATTCGAGACGTTAGGTTGCCTTAGGTTAGGATATATAACGTTATAGACGTATATAATGTCCCCACCGATAAGTAAGGGACGACACGAACGGGATTCTGTAAAACATTACCATCGAGGGTCTAGATGGGTTAGGTTAGGTTGTATTACGTTATAGACGTATATAATGTACCCACCGAGAGGTAGGGGCCGACCCGCCAGGAATGTTGGAAAATACTACATGCGAGATGTTAAGTTGCCTTAACTTAGGATATACAATGTTATAGGCGTATATAATGTTCCCACCGAGAAGTACGGGACGACACGACCAGGATTCCGTAAAATATTACCCGCGACTGGCTAGATTGGTTAGGTTAGGGTACATTACGTTATAGACTTAAATAATGTTCCCACCGAGAAGTGGGGCCGAACCGCCAGGATTGTTGTAAAATACTACATTCGAGATGTTAGGTTGCCTTAGGTTAGGATACATAACGTTATAGACGCATATAATGTCCCCACCGAGACGTACGGGACGACACGAACGGGATTCTGTAAAACATTACCAGCGAGGTGCTAGATGGGTTAGGTTTGGTTATATTACGATATAGACGTATATAATGTGCCCACCGAGAAGTAGGGGCCGACCCGCCAGGAATGTTGTGAAATACTACGTTCGAGATGTTTATTGCCTTTTCGTAATATATACAACGTTATAGACGTATAGAATGTCCCCACCGAGAAGTACGGCCCGACACGTCCGGGATTCCGTAAAACATTATCACCGAGGAGCAAGATGGGTTATGTTATGTCATATTACGATATAGACGAATATAATGTGCCCACCGAAATGTAGGCGCCGACCCGGCAGGAATGTTGGAAATACTACATTCGAGATGTTAGGTTGCCTTAGGTTAGGATATATAACGTTATAGACGTGTATAATGTCCCCACCGATAAGTACGGGACGACACGAACGGGATTCTGTAAAACATTACCAGCGAGGGTCTAGATGGGTTAGGTTAGGTTATATTACGTTATAGACGTATATAATGTTCCCACCGAGAAGTGGGGCCGACCCGCCAGGAATGTTGGAAAATACTACATACGAGATGTTAGGTTGCCTTAGGTTAGGATATATAACGTTATAGATGCATATAATGTCCCCACCGAGACGTACGGGACGACACGAACGGGATTCTGTATAACATTACCAGCGAGGGTCTAGATGGGTTAGGTTAGGTTATATTACGATATAGACGTATATAATGTACCCACCGAGAGGTAGGGGCCGACCCGCCAGGAATGTTGGAAAATACTACATCCGAGATATTAAGTTGCCTTAAGTTAGGATATACAATGTTATAGGCGTATATAATGTTCCCACCGAGAAGTGCGGGACGACACGACCAGGATTCCGTAAAACATTACCAGCGAGGGGCTAGATTGGTTAGGTTAGGTTACATTACGTTATAGACTTAAATAATGTTCCCACCGAGAAGTGGCGCCGAACCGCCAGGAATGTTGTGAAACACTACATTCGACATGTTAGGTTGCCTTAGGTTAGGATATATAACGTTATAGACGTATATAATGTCTCCACCGAGAAGTACGGTAAGACACGACCAGGATTCCGTAAAACATTACCAACGACGGGCTAGATGGGTTAGGTTAGGTTATATTACGTTATAGACGTAAGTAACGTCCCCACCAAGAAGTGGGGCCGACCAGCCAGGAATGGTGTGAAATACTACATTCGAGATGTTGGGTTGCCTTATGGTAATATATACAACGTTATAGACGTATAGAATGTCCCCACCGAGAAGTACGGCCCGACAAGACCGGGATTCTGTAAAACATTATCACCGAGAAGCAAGATGGGTTACGTTATGTTATATTACGATATAGACGAATATAATGTGCCCACCGAGATGTAGGGGCCGACCTGGCAGGAATGTTGGAAGATACTACATCCGAGATGTTAGGTTGCCTTAGGTTAGGATATATAACGTTATAGACGTGTATAATGTCCCCACCGATAAGTACGGGACGACACGAACGGGATTCTGTAAAACATTACCAGCGAGGGTCTAGATGGGTTAGGTTAGGTTATATTACGTTATAGACGTATATAATGTTCCCACCGAGAAGTGGGGTCGAAACGCCAGGAATGTTGTAAGACACTACATTCGAGACGTTAGGTTGCCTTAGGTTAGGATATATAACGTTATAGTCGCATATAATGTCCCCACCGAGACGTACGGGAAGACACGAACGAGATTCTGTAAAATATTGCCAGCGGGGTTCTAGATGGGTTAGGTTAGGTTATATTACGATATAGACGTATATAATGTCCCCACCGAGAAGTACGGGACGACACGACCAGGATTCTGTAAAACATTACCAGTGAGGGGCTAGATGGGATAGGTTAGCTTATATTACGTTATAGACGTATATAATGTTCCCACCGATAAGTGGGACCGACCCGCCAGAAATGTTGTGAAATACTACATCCGAGATGTTAAGTTGCCTTAAGTTAGGATATACAATGTTATAGGCGTATATAATGTTCCCACCGAGAAGTGCGGGACGACACGACCAGGATTCCGTAAAACATTACCTGCGAGGGGCTAGATTGGTTAGGTTAGGTTACATTACGTTATAGACGTAAATAATGTTCCCACCGAGAAGTGGCGCCGAACCGCCAGGAATGTTGTGAAACACTACATTCGACATGTTAGGTTGCCTTAGGTTAGGATATATAACGTTATAGACGTATATAATGTCTCCACCGAGAAGTACGGTAAGACACGACCAGGATTCCGTAAAACATTACCAACGACGGGCTAGATGGGTTAGGTTAGGTTATATTACGTTATAGACGTAAGTAATGTCCCCACCAAGAAGTGGGGCCGACCAGCCAGGAATGTTGTGAAATACTACATTCGAGATGTTGGGTTGCCTTATGGTAATATATACAACGTTATAGACGTATAGAATGTCCCCACCGACAAGTACGGGACGACACGACCAGGATTCCGTAAAACATTACCAGCGAGGAGCTAGATCGGTTAGGTTAGGTTATATTACGGTATAGACGTGAATAATGTTCCCACCGAGAAGTGGGGACGACCCGCCAGGAATGTTGTGAAACACTACATTCGAGATGTTAGGTTGCCTTAGGTTAGGATATATAACGTTATAGACGCATATATTGTCCCCACCGAGACGTACGGGACGACACGAACGGGATTCTGTAAAACATTACCAGCGACGGGCTAGATGGGTTAGGTTAGGTTATATTACGATATGGACGTATATAATGTACCCACCGAGAGGTAGGGGCCGACCCGCCACGAATGTTGGAAAATACTACATGCGAGATGTTAGTTGCCTTAAGTTAGGATATACAATGTTATAGGCGAATATAATGTTCCCACCGAGAAGTACGGGACGACACGACCAGGATTCCGCAAAACATTACCAGCGAGGTGCTAGATGGGTTAAGTTAGGTTATATTACGATATAAACGTATATAATGTGCCCAACGAGAAGTAGGGGCCGACCCGCCAGGAATGTTGGAAAATACTACATCCGAGATGTTAAGTTGCCTTAGGTTAGGATATATAACGTTATAGACGTGTATAATGTCCCCACCGAGACGTACGGGACGACACGTCCAGGATTCTGTAAAACATTACCAGCGACGGGCTAGATGGGTTAGGTTAGGTTATATTACGTTATAGACGTAAGTTATGTCCCCACCAAGAAGTGGGGCCGACCCGCCAGGAATGTTGTGAAATACTACATTCGAGATGTTAGGTTGCCTTAGGTTAGGATATATAACGTTATAGATGCATATAATGTCCCCACCGAGACGTACGGGACGACACGAACGGGATTCTGTAAAACATTACCAGCGAGGTGCTAGATGGGTTAGGTTAGGTTATATTACGATATAGACGTATATAATGTGCCCACCGAGAAGTAGGAGCCGACCCGCCAGGAATGTTGGAAAATACTACATCCGAGATGTTAAGTTGCCTTAGGTTAGGATATATAACGCTATAGACGCATATAACGACCCCAGCGAGAAGTACGATCCGACACGACAGGGATTCCGCAAAACATTACCAGCGAGGGGCTAGATTGGTTAGGTTAGGTTACATTACGTTATAGACTTAAATAATGTTCCCACCGAGAAGTGGGGCCGAACCGCCAGGATTGTTGTGAAATACTACATACGAGATGTTAGGTTGCCTTAGGTTAGGATATGTAACGTTATAGACGTATATAATGTCCCCACCGATAAGTACGGGACGACACGTCCAGGATTCTGTAAAACATTACCAGCGATGGGCTAGATGGGTTAGGTTAGGTTATATTACGTTATAGACGTATATAATGTTCCCACCGAGAAGTGGGGCCGACCCGCCAGGAATGTTGTTAAATACTACATTCGAGATGTTAGGTTGCCTTAGGTTAGGATATATAACGTTATAGACGCATATAATGTCCCCACCGAGACGTACGGGACGACACGAACGGGATTCTGTAAAACATTACCAGCGAGGTGCTAGATGGGTTAGGTTAGGTTAAATTACGATATAGACGTATATAATGTGCCCACCGAGAAGTAGGGGCCGACCCGCCAGGAATGTTGGAAAATACTACATCCGAGATGTTAAGTTGCCTTAGGTTAGGATATATAACGTTATAAACGTATATAATGTCCGCACCGACAAGTACGGAACGACACAACCAGGATTCGGTAAAACATTACCAGCGATGGGCTAGATGGGTTAGGTTAGGATATATAACGTTATAGACGCATATAATGTCCCCACCGAGACGTACGGGACGACACGAACGGGATTCTCTAAAACATTACCAGCGAGGTGCTAGATGGGTTAGGTTAGGTTATATTACGTTATAGACGTATATAAAGTTCCCACCGAGAAGTGGGGCCGACCCGCCAGGAATGTTGTGAAATACTACATTCGAGATGTTAGGTTGCCTTTTGGTAATATATACAACGTTATAGACGTATAGAATGTCCCCACCGAGAAGTACGGCCCGACAAGACGGGAATTCTGTAAAACATAATCACCGAGGAGCAAGATGGGTTATGTTATGTTATAATACGATATAGACGAATATAATGTGCCCACCGAGATGTAGGGGCCGACCCGGCAGGAATGTTGGAAAATACTACATCCGAGATGTTACGTTGCCTTAGGTTAGGATATATAACGTTATAGACGTGTATAATGACCCCACCGAGACGTACGGGACGACACGACCAGGATTCGGTAAAACATTAACAGCGAGGAGCTAGATCGGTTAGGTTAGGTTATATTACGATATAGACGTGAATAATGTTCCCACCGAGAAGTGGGGTCGAACCGCCAGGAATGTTGTAAGACACTACATTCGAGACGTTAGGTTGCCTTAGGTTAGGATATATAACGTTATGGTCGCACATAATGTCCCCACCGAGACGTACGGGAAGACACGAACGAGATTCTGTAAAATATTGCCAGCGGGGTTCTAGATGTGTTAGGTTAGGTTATATTACGATATAGACGTATATAATGTCCCCACCGAGAAGTACGGGACGACACGACCAGGATTCTGTAAAACATTACCAGTGAGGGGCTAGATGGGATAGGTTAGCTTATATTACGTTATAGACGTATATAATGTTCCCACCGAGAAGTGGGGCCGACCCGCCAGAAATGTTGTGAAATACTACATCCGAGATGTTAAGTTGCCTTAAGTTAGGATATACAATGTTATAGGCGTATATAATGTTCCCACCAAGAAGTGCGGGACGACACGACCAGGATTCCGTAAAACATTACCAGCGAGGGGCTAGATTGGTTAGGTTAGGTTACATTACGTTATAGACGTAAATAATGTTCCCACCGAGAAGTGGCGCCGAACCGCCAGGAATGTTGGAAAATACTACATCCCAGATGTTAAGTTGCCTTAGGTTAGGATATATAACGTTATAGACGTGTATAATGTCCCCACCCAGACGTACGGGACGACACGTCCAGGATTCTGTAAAACATTACCAGCGATGGGCTAGATGGGTTAGATTAGGTTATAGTACGTTATAGACGTATATAATATTCCCACAGAGAAGTGGGGCCGACCCGCCAGGAATGTTGTTAAATACTACATTCGAGATGTTAGGTTGCCTTAGGTTAGGATATATAACGTTATAGATGCATATAATGTCCCCACCGAGACGTACGGGACGACACGAACGGGATTCTGTAAAACATTACCAGCAAGGTGCTAGATGGGTTAGGTTAGGTTATATTACGATATAGACGTATATAATGTGCCCACCGAGAAGTAGTGGCCGACCCGCCAGGATGTTGGAAGATACTACATCCGAGATGTTAGGTTCCGTTAGGTTAGGATATATAACGTTATAAACGTATATAATGTGCCCACCGACAAGTACGGGACGACACGACCAGGATTCCGTAAAACATTACCAGCGAGGAACTAGATCGGTCAGGTTAGGTTATATTACGGTATAGACGTGAATAATGTTCCCACCGAGAAGTGGGGACGACCCGCCAGGAATGTTGTGAAACACTACATTCGAGATGTTAGGTTGCCTTAGGTTAGGATATATAACGTTATAGACGCATATATTGTCCCCACCGAGACGTACGGGACGACACGAACGGGATTCTCTAAAACATTACCAGCGAGGTGCTAGATGGGTTAGGTTAGGTTATATTACGTTATAGACGTATATAAAGTTCCCACCGAGAAGTGGGGCCGACCCGCCAGGAATGTTGTGAAATACTACATTCGAGATGTTAGGTTGCCTTTTGGTAATATATACAACGTTATAGACGTATAGAATGTCCCCACCGAGAAGTACGGCCCGACAAGACGGGAATTCTGTAAAACATAATCACCGAGGAGCAAGATGGGTTATGTTATGTTATAATACGATATAGACGAATATAATGTGCCCACCGAGATGTAGGGGCCGACCCGGCAGGAATGTTGGAAAATACTACATCCGAGATGTTACGTTGCCTTAGGTTAGGATATATAACGTTATAGACGTGTATAATGACCCCACCGAGACGTACGGGACGACACGACCAGGATTCGGTAAAACATTAACAGCGAGGAGCTAGATCGGTTAGGTTAGGTTATATTACGATATAGACGTGAATAATGTTCCCACCGAGAAGTGGGGTCGAACCGCCAGGAATGTTGTAAGACACTACATTCGAGACGTTAGGTTGCCTTAGGTTAGGATATATAACGTTATGGTCGCACATAATGTCCCCACCGAGACGTACGGGAAGACACGAACGAGATTCTGTAAAATATTGCCAGCGGGGTTCTAGATGTGTTAGGTTAGGTTATATTACGATATAGACGTATATAATGTCGCCACCGAGAAGTACGGGACGACACGACCAGGATTCTGTAAAACATTACCAGTGAGGGGCTAGATGGGATAGGTTAGCTTATATTACGTTATAGACGTATATAATGTTCCCACCGAGAAGTGGGGCCGACCCGCCAGAAATGTTGTGAAATACTACATCCGAGATGTTAAGTTGCCTTAAGTTAGGATATACAATGTTATAGGCGTATATAATGTTCCCACCAAGAAGTGCGGGACGACACGACCAGGATTCCGTAAAACATTACCAGCGAGGGGCTAGATTGGTTAGGTTAGGTTACATTACGTTATAGACGTAAATAATGTTCCCACCGAGAAGTGGCGCCGAACCGCCAGGAATGTTGGAAAATACTACATCCCAGATGTTAAGTTGCCTTAGGTTAGGATATATAACGTTATAGACGTGTATAATGTCCCCACCCAGACGTACGGGACGACACGTCCAGGATTCTGTAAAACATTACCAGCGATGGGCTAGATGGGTTAGATTAGGTTATAGTACGTTATAGACGTATATAATATTCCCACAGAGAAGTGGGGCCGACCCGCCAGGAATGTTGTTAAATACTACATTCGAGATGTTAGGTTGCCTTAGGTTAGGATATATAACGTTATAGATGCATATAATGTCCCCACCGAGACGTACGGGACGACACGAACGGGATTCTGTAAAACATTACCAGCAAGGTGCTAGATGGGTTAGGTTAGGTTATATTACGATATAGACGTATATAATGTGCCCACCGAGAAGTAGTGGCCGACCCGCCAGGATGTTGGAAGATACTACATCCGAGATGTTAGGTTCCGTTAGGTTAGGATATATAACGTTATAAACGTATATAATGTGCCCACCGACAAGTACGGGACGACACGACCAGGATTCCGTAAAACATTACCAGCGAGGAACTAGATCGGTCAGGTTAGGTTATATTACGGTATAGACGTGAATAATGTTCCCACCGAGAAGTGGGGACGACCCGCCAGGAATGTTGTGAAACACTACATTCGAGATGTTAGGTTGCCTTAGGTTAGGATATATAACGTTATAGACGCATATATTGTCCCCACCGAGACGTACGGCCCGACAAGACCGGGATTCTGTAAAACATTACCAGCGAGGTGCTAGATGGGTTAGGTTAGGTTATATTACGTTATAGACGTATATAAAGTTCCCACCGAGAAGTGGGGCCGACCCGCCAGGAATGTTGTGGAATACTACATTCGAGATGTTAGGTTGCCTTTTGGTAATATATACAACGTTATAGACGTATAGAATGTCCCCACCGAGAAGTACGGCCCGACAAGACGGGAATTCTGTAAAACATAATCACCGAGGAGCAAGATGGGTTATGTTATGTTATAATACGATATAGACGAATATAATGTGCCCACCGAGATGTAGGGGCCGACCCGGCAGGAATGTTGGAAAATACTACATCCGAGATGTTGCGTTGCCTTAGGTTAGGATATATAACGTTATAGACGTGTATAATGACCCCACCGAGACGTACGGGACGACACGACCAGGATTCGGTAAAACATTAACAGCGAGGAGCTAGATCGGTTAGGTTAGGTTATATTACGATATAGACGTGAATAATGTTCCAACCGAGAAGTGGGGTCGAACCGCCAGGAATGTTGTAAGACACTACATTCGAGACGTTAGGTTGCCTTAGGTTAGGATATATAACGTTATGGTCGCACATAATGTCCCCACCGAGACGTACGGGAAGACACGAACGAGATTCTGTAAAATATTGCCAGCGGGGTTCTAGATGTGTTAGGTTAGGTTATATTACGATATAGACGTATATAATGTCGCCACCGAGAAGTACGGGACGACACGACCAGGATTCTGTAAAACATTACCAGTGAGGGGCTAGATGGGATAGGTTAGCTTATATTACGTTATAGACGTATATAATGTTCCCACCGAGAAGTGGGGCCGACCCGCCAGAAATGTTGTGAAATACTACATCCGAGATGTTAAGTTGCCTTAAGTTAGGATATACAATGTTATAGGCGTATATAATGTTCCCACCAAGAAGTGCGGGACGACACGACCAGGATTCCGTAAAACATTACCAGCGAGGGGCTAGATTGGTTAGGTTAGGTTACATTACGTTATAGACGTAAATAATGTTCCGACCGAGAAGTGGCGCCGAACCGCCAGGAATGTAGGAAAATACTACATCCCAGATGTTAAGTTGCCTTAGGTTAGGATATATAACGTTATAGACGTGTATAATGTCCCCACCCAGACGTACGGGACGACACGTCCAGGATTCTGTAAAACATTACCAGCGATGGGCTAGATGGGTTAGATTAGGTTATAGTACGTTATAGACGTATATAATATTCCCACAGAGAAGTGAGGCCGATCCGCCAGGAATGTTGTTAAATACTACATTCGAGATGTTAGGTTGCCTTAGGTTAGGATATATAACGTTATAGATGCATATAATGTCCCCACCGAGACGTACGGGACGACACGAACGGGATTCTGTAAAACATTACCAGCAAGGTGCTAGATGGGTTAGGTTAGGTTATATTACGATATAGACGTATATAATGTGCCCACCGAGAAGTAGTGGCCGACCCGCCAGGATGTTGGAAGATACTACATCCGAGATGTTAGGTTCCGTTAGGTTAGGATATATAACGTTATAAACGTATATAATGTGCCCACCGACAAGTACGGGACGACACGACCAGGATTCCGTAAAACATTACCAGCGAGGAACTAGATCGGTCAGGTTAGGTTATATTACGGTATAGACGTGAATAATGTTCCCACCGAGAAGTGGGGACGACCCGCCAGGAATGTTGTGAAACACTACATTCGAGATGTTAGGTTGCCTTAGGTTAGGATATATAACGTTATAGACGCATATATTGTCCCCACCGAGACGTACGGGACGACACGAACGGGATTCTGTAAAACATTACCAGCGACGGGCTAGATGGGTTAGGTTAGGTTATATTACGTTATAGACGTAAGTAATGTCCCCACCAAGAAGTGGGGCCGACCCGCCAGGAATGTTGTGAAATACTACATTCGAGATGTTAGGTTGCCTTAGGTTAGGATATATAACGTTATAGATGCATATAATGTCCCCACCGAGACGTACGGGACGACACGAACGGGATTCTGTAAAACATTACCAGCGAGGTGCTAGATGGGTTAGGTTAGGTTATATTACGATATAGACGTATATAATGTGCCCACCGAGAAGTAGGGGCCGACCCGCCAGGAATGTTGGAAGATACTACATCCGAGATGTTAGGTTCCGTTAAGTTAGGATATATTACGTTATAAACGTATATAATGTGCCCACCGACAAGAACGGAATGACACGACCAGGATTCGGTAAAACATTACCAGCGAGGAGCTAGATCGGTTAGGTTAGGTTATATTACGATATAGATGTGAATAATGTTCCCACCGAGAAGTGGGGTCGACCCGCCAGGAATGTTGTAAAACACTACATTCGAGACGTTAGGTTGCCTTAGGTTAGGATATATAAGGTTATAGTCGCATATAATGTCCCCACCGAGACGTACGGGACGACACGAACGAGATTCTATAAAATATTACCAGCGAGGTTCTAGATGGGTTAGGTTAGGTTATATTACGATATAGACGTATATAATGTCCCCACCGAGAAGTAGGGGCTGACCAGCCAGTAATGTTGGAAAATACTACATTCGAGATGTTAAGTTGCCTTAGGTTACGATATATAACGTTATAGACGTATATAATGTCCCCACTGAGAAGTACGGGACAACACGACCAGGATTCTGTAAAACATTACCAGTGAGGGGCTAGATGGGTTAGGTTAGCTTATATTACGTTATAGACGTATATAATGTTCCCACCGAGAAGTGGGGCCGACCCGCCAGAAATGTTGTGAAATACTACATACGAGACGTTAGGTTGCCTTAGGTTAGGATATATAACGCTATAGACGCATATAACGTCCCCAGCGAGAAGTACGAGCCGACACGACAGGGATTCCGCAAAACATTACCAGCGAGGGGCTAGATTGGTTAGGTTAGGTTACATTACGTTATAGACTTAAATAATGTTCCCACCGAGAAGTGGGGCCGAACCGCCAGGATTGTTGTGAAATACTACATTCGAGATGTTAGGTTGCCTTAGGTTAGGATATGTAACGTTATAGACGTATATAATGTCCCCACCGATAAGTACGGGACGACACGTCCAGGATTCTGTAAAACATTACCAGCGATGGGCTAGATGGGTTAGGTTAGGTTATATTACGTTATAGACGTATATAATGTTCCCACCGAGAAGTGGGGCCGACCCGCCAGGAATGTTGTTAAATACTACATTCGAGATGTTAGGTTGCCTTAGGTTAGGATATATAACGTTATAAACGTATATAATGTCCGCACCGACAAGTACGGAACGACACGAACGGGATTCTCTAAAACATTACCAGCGAGGTGCTAGATGGGTTAGGTTAGGTTATATTACGTTATAGACGTATATAATGTTCCCACCGAGAAGTGGGGTCGACCCATCAGGAATGTTGTGAAATACTACATTCGAGATGTTAGGTTGCCTTATGGTAATATATACAACGTTATAGACGTATAGAATGTCCCCACCGAGAAGTACGGCCCGACAAGACCGGGATTCTGTAAAACATTATCACCGAGGAGCAAGATGGGTTATGTTATGTTATATTACGATATAGACGAATATAATGTGCCCACCGAGATGTAGGGGCCGACCCGGCAGGAATGTTGGAAAATACTAAATCCGAGATGTTAAGTTGCCTTAGGTTAGGATATATAACGTTATAGACGTGTATAATTCTCCCACCGATAAGTACGGGACGACACGTCCAGGATTCTGTAAAACATTACCAGCGATGGGCTAGATGGGTTAGGTTAGGTTATATTACGTTATAGACGTATATAATATTCCCAACGAGAAGTGGGGCCGACCTGCGAGGAATGTTGTTAAATACTACATTCGAAATGTTAGGTTGCCTTAGGTTAGGATATATAAAGTTATAGATGCATATAATGTCCCCACTGAGACGTACGGGACGACACGAACGGGATTCTGTAAAACATTACCAGCGAGGTGCTAGATGGGTTAGGTTAGGTTATATTACGATATAGACGTATATAATGTGCCCACCGAGAAGTAGGGGCTGAGCCGCCAGGAATGTTGGAAAATACTACATCCGAGATGTTAAGTTGCCTTAGGTTAGGATATATAACGTTATAGACGTATATAATGTCCGTACCGAGACGTACGAGACGACACGAACGGGATTCTGTAAAACATTACCAGCGAGGGTCTAGATGGGTTAGGTTAGGTTATATTACGATATAGACGTATATAATGTGCCCATCGAGAAGTATTGGCCGACCCGCCAGGAATGTTGGAAGATACTACATCCGAGATGTTAGGTTCCGTTAGGTTAGGATATATAACGTTATAAACGTATATAATGTGCCCACCGACAAGTACGGAATGACACGACCAGGATTTGGTAAAACATTACCAGCGAGGAGCTAGATCGGTTAGGTTAGGTTATATTACGATATAGACGTGAATAATGTTGCCACCGAGAAGTGGGGTCGACCCGCCAGGAATGTTGTAAAACACTACATTCGAGACGTTAGGTTGCCTTAGGTTAGGATATATAACGTTATAGTCGCATATAATGTCCCCACCGAGACGTACGGGACGACACGAACGGGATTCTGTAAAACATTACCAGCGAGGTTCTAAATGGGTTAGGTTAGGTTATATTACGATATAGACGTATATAATGTACCCACCGAGAGGTAGGGGCCGACCCGCCACGAATTTTGGAAAATACTACATCCGAGATGTTAAGTTGCCTTAAGTTAGGATATACTATGTTATAGGCGTATATAATGTTCCCACCGAGAAGTGCGGGACGACACGACCAGGATTCCGTAAAACATTACCAGCGAGGGGCTAGATTGGTTAGGTTAGGTTACATTACGTTATAGACGTAAATAATGTTCCCACCGAGAAGTGGCGCCGAACCGCCAGGAATGTTGTGAAACACTACATTCGACATGTTAGGTTGCCTTAGGTTAGGATATATAACGTTATAGACGTATATAATGTCTCCACCGAGAAGTACGGTAAGACACGACCAGGATTCCGTAAAACATTACCAACGACGGGCTAGATGGGTTAGGTTAGGTTATATTACGTTATAGACGTAAGTAATGTCCCCACCAAGAAGTGGGGCCGACCAGCCAGGAATGTTGTGAAATACTACATTCGAGATGTTGGGTTGCCTTATGGTAATATATACAACGTTATAGACGTATAGAATGTCCCCACCGAGAAGTACGGCCCGACAAGACCGGGATTCTGTAAAACATTATCACCGAGGAGCAAGATGGGTTATGTTATGTTATATTACGATATAGACGAATATAATGTGCCCACCGAGATGTAGGGGCCGACCTGGCAGGAATGTTGGAAAATACTACATCCGAGATGTTAAGTTGCCTTAGGTTAAGATATATAACGTTATAGACGTGTATAATTCTCCCACCGATAAGTACGGGACGACACGTCCAGGATTCTGTAAAACATTACCAGCGATGGGCTAGACGGGTTAGGTTAGGTTATATTACGTTAATGACGTATATAATATTCCCACCGAGAAGTGGGGCCGACCTGCCAGGGATGTTGTTAAATACTACATTCGAGATGTTAGGTTGCCTTAGGTTAGGATATATAACGTTATAGACGCATATAATGTCCCCACCGAGACGTACGGGACGACACGAACGGGATTCTCTAAAACATTACCAGCGAGGTGCTAGATGGGTTAGGTTAGGTTATATTACGTTATAGACGTATATAATGTTCCCACCGAGTAGTGGGGCCGACCCATCAGGAATGTTGTGAAATACTACATTCGAGATGTTAGGTTGCCTTATGGTAATATATACAACGTTATAGACGTATAGAATGTCCCCACCGAGAAGTACGGCCCGACAAGACCGGGATTCTGTAAAACATTATCACCGAGGAGCAAGATGGGTTATGTTATGTTATATTACGATATAGACGAATATAATGTGCCCACCGAGATGTAGGGGCCGACCCGGCAGGAATGTTGGAAAATACTAAATCCGAGATGTTAAGTTGCCTTAGGTTAGGATATATAACGTTATAGACGTGTATAATTCTCCCACCGATAAGTACGGGACGACACGTCCAGGATTCTGTAAAACATTACCAGCGATGGGCTAGATGGGTTAGGTTAGGTTATATTACGTTATAGACGTATATAATATTCCCACCGAGAAGTGGGGCCGACCTGCGAGGAATGTTGTTAAATACTACATTCGAGATGTTAGGTTGCCTTAGGTTAGGATATATAAAGTTATAGATGCATATAATGTCCCCACTGAGACGTACGGGACGACACGAACGGGATTCTGTAAAACATTACCAGCGAGGTGCTAGATGGGTTAGGTTAGGTTATATTACGATATAGACGTATATAATGTGCCCACCGAGAAGTAGGGGCTGAGCCGCCAGGAATGTTGGAAAATACTACATCCGAGATGTTAAGTTGCCTTAGGTTAGGATATATAACGTTATAGACGTATATAATGTCCGTACCGAGACGTACGAGACGACACGAACGGGATTCTGTAAAACATTACCAGCGAGGGTCTAGATGGGTTAGGTTAGGTTATATTACGATATAGACGTATATAATGTGCCCATCGAGAAGTATTGGCCGACCCGCCAGGAATGTTTGAAGATACTACATCCGAGATGTTAGGTTCCGTTAGGTTAGGATATATAACGTTATAAACGTATATAATGTGCCCACCGACAAGTACGGAATGACACGACCAGGATTTGGTAAAACATTACCAGCGAGGAGCTAGATCGGTTAGGTTAGGTTATATTACGATATAGACGTGAATAATGTTCCCACCGAGAAGTGGGGTCGACCCGCCAGGAATGTTGTAAAACACTACATTCGAGACGTTAGGTTGCCTTAGGTTAGGATATATAACGTTATAGTCGCATATAATGTCCCCACCGAGACGTACGGGACGACACGAACGGGATTCTGTAAAACGTTACCAGCGAGGTTCTAAATGGGTTAGGTTAGGTTATATTACGATATAGACGTATATAATGTACCCACCGAGAGGTAGGGGCCGACCCGCCACGAATTTTGGAAAATACTACATCCGAGATGTTAAGTTGCCTTAAGTTAGGATATACAATGTTATAGGCGTATATAATATTCCCACCGAGAAGTGCGGGACGACACGACCAGGATTCCGTAAAACATTACCAGCGAGGGGCTAGATTGGTTAGGTTAGGTTACATTACGTTATAGACGTAAATAATGTTCCCACCGAGAAGTGGCGCCGAACCGCCAGGAATGTTGTGAAACACTACATTCGACATGTTAGGTTGCCTTAGGTTAGGATATATAACGTTATAGACGTATATAATGTCTCCACCGAGAAGTACGGTAAGACACGACCAGGATTCCGTAAAACATTACCAACGACGGGCTAGATGGGTTAGGTTAGGTTATATTACGTTATAGACGTAAGTAATGTCCCCACCAAGAAGTGGGGCCGACCAGCCAGGAATGTTGTGAAATACTACATTCGAGATGTTGGGTTGCCTTATGGTAATATATACAACGTTATAGACGTATAGAATGTCCCCACCGAGAAGTACGGCCCGACAAGACCGGGATTCTGTAAAACATTATCACCGAGGAGCAAGATGGGTTATGTTATGTTATATTACGATATAGACGAATATAATGTGCCCACCGAGATGTAGGGGCCGACCTGGCAGGAATGTTGGAAAATACTACATCCGAGATGTTAAGTTGCCTTAGGTTAGGATATATAACGTTATAGACGTGTATAATTCTCCCACCGATAAGTACGGGACGACACGTCCAGGATTCTGTAAAACATTACCAGCGATGGGCTAGACGGGTTAGGTTAGGTTATATTACGTTAATGACGTATATAATATTCCCACCGAGAAGTGGGGCCGACCTGCCAGGGATGTTGTTAAATACTACATTCGAGATGTTAGGTTGCCTTAGGTTAGGATATATAACGTTATAGACGCATATAATGTCCCCACCGAGACGTACGGGACGACACGAACGGGATTCTCTAAAACATTACCAGCGAGGTGCTAGATGGGTTAGGTTAGGTTATATTACGTTATAGACGTATATAATGTTCCCACCGAGAAGTGGGGCCGACCCATCAGGAATGTTGCGAAATACTACATTCGAGATGTTAGGTTGCCTTATGGTAATATATACAACGTTAGAGACGTATAGAATGTCCCCACCGAGAAGTACGGCCCGACAAGACCGGGATTCTGTAAAACATTATCACCGAGGAGCAAGATGGGTTATGTTATGTTATATTACGATATAGACGAATATAATGTGCCCACCGAGATGTAGGGGCCGACCCGGCAGGAATGTTGGAAAATACTAAATCCGAGATGTTAAGTTGCCTTAGGTTAGGATATATAACGTTATAGACGTGTATAATTCTCCCACCGATAAGTACGGGACGACACGTCCAGGATTCTGTAAAACATTACCAGCGATGGGCTAGATGGGTTAGGTTAGGTTATATTACGTTATAGACGTATATAATATTCCCACCGAGAAGTGGGGCCGACCTGCGAGGAATGTTGTTAAATACTACATTCGAGATGTTAGGTTGCCTTAGGTTAGGATATATAAAGTTATAGATGCATATAATGTCCCCACTGAGACGTACGGGACGACACGAACGGGATTCTGTAAAACATTACCAGCGAGGTGCTAGATGGGTTAGGTTAGGTTAAATTACGATATAGACGTATATAATGTGCCCACTGAGAAGTAGGGGTGGACCCGCCAGGAATGTTGGAAAATACTACATCTGAGATGTTAAGTTGCCTTAGGTTAGGATATATAACGTTATAAACGTATATAATGTCCGCACCGACAAGTACGGAACGACACGACCAGGATTCGGTAAAACATTACCAGCGAGGAGCTAGATCGGTTAGGTTAGGTTATATTACGTTATAGACGTATATAATGTTCCCACCGAGAAGTGGGGCCGACCCGCCAGGAATGTTGTTAAATACTACATTCGAGATGTTAGGTTGCCTTATGGTAATATATACAACGTTATAGACGTATAGAATGTCCCTACCGGGAAGTACGGCCCGACAAGGCCGGGATTCTGTAAAACATTATCACCGAGGAGCAAGATGGGTTATGTTATGTTATATTACGATATAGACGAATATAATGTGCCCACCGAGATGTAGGGGCCGACCTGGCAGGAATGTTGGAAAATACTACATCCGAGATGTTAAGTTGCCTTAGGTTAGGATATATAACGTTATAGACGTGTATAATTCTCCCACCGATAAGTACGGGACGACACGTCCAGGATTCTGTAAAACATTACCAGCGATGGGCTACATGGGTTAGGTTAGGTTATATTACGTTATAGACGTATATAATATTCCCACCGAGAAGTGGGGCCGACCTGCCAGGAATGTTGTTAAATACTACATTCGAGATGTTAGGTTGCCTTAGGTTAGGATATATAACGTTATAGACGCATATAATGTCCCCACCGAGACGTACGGGACGACACGAACGGGATTCTCTAAAACATTACCAGCGAGGTGCTAGATGGGTTAGGTTAGGTTATATTACGTTATAGACGTATATAATGTTCCCACCGAGAAGTGGGGTCGACCCATCAGGAATGTTGTGAAATACTACATTCGAGATGTTAGGTTGCCTTATGGTAATATATACAACGTTATAGACGTATAGAATGTCCCCACCGAGAAGTACGGCCCGACAAGACCGGGATTCTGTAAAACATTATCACCGAGGAGCAAGATGGGTTATGTTATGTTATATTACGATATAGACGAATATAATGTGCCCACCGAGATGTAGGGGCCGACCCGGCAGGAATGTTGGAAAATACTAAATCCGAGATGTTAAGTTGCCTTAGGTTAGGATATATAACGTTATAGACGTGTATAATTCTCCCACCGATAAGTACGGGACGACACGTCCAGGATTCTGTAAAACATTACCAGCGATGGGCTAGATGGGTTAGGTTATGTTATATTACGTTATAGACGTATATAATATTCCCAACGAGAAGTGGGGCCGACCTGCGAGGAATGTTGGAAAATACTACATCCGAGATGTTAAGTTGCCTTAGGTTAGGATATATAACGTTATAGACGTATATAATGTCCGTACCGAGACGTACGAGACGACACGAACGGGATTCTGTAAAACATTACCAGCGAGGGTCTAGATGGGTTAGGTTAGGTTATATTACGATATAGACGTATATAATGTGCCCATCGAGAAGTATTGGCCGACCCGCCAGGAATGTTGGAAGATACTACATCCGAGATGTTAGGTTCCGTTAGGTTAGGATATATAACGTTATAAACGTATATAATGTGCCCACCGACAAGTACGGAATGACACGACCAGGATTTGGTAAAACATTACCAGCGAGGAGCTAAATCGGTTAGGTTAGGTTATATTACGATATAGACGGGAATAATGTTCCCACCGAGAAGTGGGGTCGACCCGCCAGGAATGTTGTAAAACACTACATTCGAGACGTTAGGTTGCCTTAGGTTAGGATATATAACGTTATAGACGTGTATAATGTCCCCACCGAGACGTACGGGACGACACGAAAGGGATTCTGTAAAACATTACCAGCGAGGTTCTAAATGGGTTAGGTTAGGTTATATTACGATATAGACTTATATAATGTACCCACCGAGAGGTAGGGGCCGACCCGCCAGAAATGTTGTGAAATACTACATCCGAGATGTTAAGTTGCCTTAAGTTAGGATATACAATGTTATAGGCGTATATAATGTTCCCACCGAGAAGTGCGGGACGACACGACCAGGATTCCGTAAAACATTACCTGCGAGGGGCTAGATTGGTTAGGTTAGGTTACATTACGTTATAGACGTAAATAATGTTCCCACCGAGAAGTGGCGCCGAACCGCCAGGAATGTTGTGAAACACTACATTCGACATGTTAGGTTGCCTTAGGTTAGGATATATAACGTTATAGACGTATATAATGTCTCCACCGAGAAGTACGGTAAGACACGACCAGGATTCCGTAAAACATTACCAACGACGGGCTAGATGGGTTAGGTTAGGTTATATTACGTTATAGACGTAAGTAATGTCCCCACCAAGAAGTGGGGCCGACCAGCCAGGAATGTTGTGAAATACTACATTCGAGATGTTGGGTTGCCTTATGGTAATATATACAACGTTATAGACGTATAGAATGTCCCCACCGAGAAGTACGGCCCGACAAGACCGGGATTCTGTAAAACATTATCACCGAGGAGCAAGATGGGTTACGTTATGTTATATTACGATATAGACGAATATAATGTGCCCACCGAGATGTAGGGGCCGACCTGGCAGGAATGTTGGAAGATACTACATCCGAGATGTTAGGTTCCGTTAGGTTAGGATATATAACGTTATAAACGTATATAATGTGCCCACCGACAAGTACGGGACGACACGACCAGGATTCCGTAAAACATTACCAGCGAGGAGCTAGATCGGTTAGGTTAGGTTATATTACGGTATAGACGTGAATAATGTTCCCACCGAGAAGTGGGGACGACCCGCCAGGAATGTTGTGAAACACTACATTCGAGATGTTAGGTTGCCTTAGGTTAGGATATATAACGTTATAGACGCATATATTGTCCCCACCGAGACGTACGGGACGACACGAACGGGATTCTGTAAAACATTACCAGCGACGGGCTAGATGGGTTAGGTTAGGTTATATTACGATATGGACGTATATAATGTACCCACCGAGAGGTAGGGGCCGACCCGCCACGAATGTTGGAAAATACTACATGCGAGATGTTAGTTGCCTTAAGTTAGGATATACAATGTTATAGGCGAATATAATGTTCCCACCGAGAAGTACGGGACGACACGACCAGGATTCCGTAAAACATTACCAGCGAGGTGCTAGATGGGTTAAGTTAGGTTATATTACGATATAAACGTATATAATGTGCCCAACGAGAAGTAGGGGCCGACCCGCCAGGAATGTTGGAAAATACTACATCCGAGATGTTAAGTTGCCTTAGGTTAGGATATATAACGTTATAGACGTGTATAATGTCCCCACCGAGACGTACGGGACGACACGTCCAGGATTCTGTAAAACATTACCAGCGACGGGCTAGATGGGTTAGGTTAGGTTATATTACGTTATAGACGTAAGTTATGTCCCCACCAAGAAGTGGGGCCGACCCGCCAGGAATGTTGTGAAATACTACATTCGAGATGTTAGGTTGCCTTAGGTTAGGATATATAACGTTATAGATGCATATAATGTCCCCACCGAGACGTACGGGACGACACGAACGGGATTCTGTAAAACATTACCAGCGAGGTGCTAGATGGGTTAGGTTAGGTTATATTACGATATAGACGTATATAATGTGCCCACCGAGAAGTAGGAGCCGACCCGCCAGGAATGTTGGAAAATACTACATCCGAGATGTTAAGTTGCCTTAGGTTAGGATATATAACGCTATAGACGCATATAACGACCCCAGCGAGAAGTACGATCCGACACGACAGGGATTCCGCAAAACATTACCAGCGAGGGGCTAGATTGGTTAGGTTAGGTTACATTACGTTATAGACTTAAATAATGTTCCCACCGAGAAGTGGGGCCGAACCGCCAGGATTGTTGTGAAATACTACATACGAGATGTTAGGTTGCCTTAGGTTAGGATATGTAACGTTATAGACGTATATAATGTCCCCACCGATAAGTACGGGACGACACGTCCAGGATTCTGTAAAACATTACCAGCGATGGGCTAGATGGGTTAGGTTAGGTTATATTACGTTATAGACGTATATAATGTTCCCACCGAGAAGTGGGGCCGACCCGCCAGGAATGTTGTTAAATACTACATTCGAGATGTTAGGTTGCCTTAGGTTAGGATATATAACGTTATAGACGCATATAATGTCCCCACCGAGACGTACGGGACGACACGAACGGAATTCTGTAAAACATTACCAGCGAGGTGCTAGATGGGTTAGGTTAGGTTAAATTACGATATAGACGTATATAATGTGCCCACCGAGAAGTAGGGGCCGACCCGCCAGGAATGTTGGAAAATACTACATCCGAGATGTTAAGTTGCCTTAGGTTAGGATATATAACGTTATAAACGTATATAATGTCCGCACCGACAAGTACGGAACGACACAACCAGGATTCGGTAAAACATTACCAGCGATGGGCTAGATGGGTTAGGTTAGGTTATATTACGTTATAGACGTATATAATATTCCCACCGAGAAGTGGGGCCGACCTGCCGGGAATGTTGTTAAATACTACATTCGAGATGTTAGGTTGCCTTAGGTTAGGATATATAACGTTATAGACGCATATAATGTCCCCACCGAGACGTACGGGACGACACGAACGGGATTCTCTAAAACATTACCAGCGAGGTGCTAGATGGGTTAGGTTAGGTTATATTACGTTATAGACGTATATAAAGTTCCCACCGAGAAGTGGGGCCGACCCGCCAGGAATGTTGTGAAATACTACATTCGAGATGTTAGGTTGCCTTTTGGTAATATATACAACGTTATAGACGTATAGAATGTCCCCACCGAGAAGTACGGCCCGACAAGACGGGAATTCTGTAAAACATAATCACCGAGGAGCAAGATGGGTTATGTTATGTTATAATACGATATAGACGAATATAATGTGCCCACCGAGATGTAGGGGCCGACCCGGCAGGAATGTTGGAAAATACTACATCCGAGATGTTACGTTGCCTTAGGTTAGGATATATAACGTTATAGACGTGTATAATGACCCCACCGAGACGTACGGGACGACACGACCAGGATTCGGTAAAACATTAACAGCGAGGAGCTAGATCGGTTAGGTTAGGTTATATTACGATATAGACGTGAATAATGTTCCCACCGAGAAGTGGGGTCGAACCGCCAGGAATGTTGTAAGACACTACATTCGAGACGTTAGGTTGCCTTAGGTTAGGATATATAACGTTATGGTCGCACATAATGTCCCCACCGAGACGTACGGGAAGACACGAACGAGATTCTGTAAAATATTGCCAGCGGGGTTCTAGATGTGTTAGGTTAGGTTATATTACGATATAGACGTATATAATGTCCCCACCGAGAAGTACGGGACGACACGACCAGGATTCTGTAAAACATTACCAGTGAGGGGCTAGATGGGATAGGTTAGCTTATATTACGTTATAGACGTATATAATGTTCCCACCGAGAAGTGGGGCCGACCCGCCAGAAATGTTGTGAAATACTACATCCGAGATGTTAAGTTGCCTTAAGTTAGGATATACAATGTTATAGGCGTATATAATGTTCCCACCAAGAAGTGCGGGACGACACGACCAGGATTCCGTAAAACATTACCAGCGAGGGGCTAGATTGGTTAGGTTAGGTTACATTACGTTATAGACGTAAATAATGTTCCCACCGAGAAGTGGCGCCGAACCGCCAGGAATGTTGGAAAATACTACATCCCAGATGTTAAGTTGCCTTAGGTTAGGATATATAACGTTATAGACGTGTATAATGTCCCCACCCAGACGTACGGGACGACACGTCCAGGATTCTGTAAAACATTACCAGCGATGGGCTAGATGGGTTAGATTAGGTTATAGTACGTTATAGACGTATATAATGTTCCCACCGAGAAGTGGGGCCGACCCGCCAGGAATGTTGTTAAATACTACATTCGAGATGTTAGGTTGCCTTAGGTTAGGATATATAACGTTATAAACGTATATAATGTCCGCACCGACAAGTACGGAACGACACGAACGGGATTCTCTAAAACATTACCAGCGAGGTGCTAGATGGGTTAGGTTAGGTTATATTACGTTATAGACGTATATAATGTTCCCACCGAGAAGTGGGTTCGACCCATCAGGAATGTTGTGAAATACTACATTCGAGATGTTAGGTTGCCTTATGGTAATATATACAACGTTATAGACGTATAGAATGTCCCCACCGAGAAGTACGGCCCGACAAGACCGGGATTCTGTAAAACATTATCACCGAGGAGCAAGATGGGTTATGTTATGTTATATTACGATATAGACGAATATAATGTGCCCACCGAGATGTAGGGGCCGACCCGGCAGGAATGTTGGAAAATACTAAATCCGAGATGTTAAGTTGCCTTAGGTTAGGATATATAACGTTATAGACGTGTATAATTCTCCCACCGATAAGTACGGGACGACACGTCCAGGATTCTGTAAAACATTACCAGCGATGGGCTAGATGGGTTAGGTTAGGTTATATTACGTTATAGACGTATATAATATTCCCAACGAGAAGTGGGGCCGACCTGCGAGGAATGTTGTTAAATACTACATTCGAGATGTTAGGTTGCCTTAGGTTAGGATATATAAAGTTATAGATGCATATAATGTCCCCACTGAGACGTACGGGACGACACGAACGGGATTCTGTAAAACATTACCAGCGAGGTGCTAGATGGGTTAGGTTAGGTTATATTACGATATAGACGTATATAGTGTGCCCACCGAGAAGTAGGGGCTGAGCCGCCAGGAATGTTGGAAAATACTACATCCGAGATGTTAAGTTGCCTTAGGTTAGGATATATAACGTTATAGACGTATATAATGTCCGTACCGAGACGTACGAGACGACACGAACGGGATTCTGTAAAACATTACCAGCGAGGGTCTAGATGGGTTAGGTTAGGTTATATTACGATATAGACGTATATAATGTGCCCATCGAGAAGTATTGGCCGACCCGCCAGGAATGTTGGAAGATACTACATCCGAGATGTTAGGTTCCGTTAGGTTAGGATATATAACGTTATAAACGTATATAATGTGCCCACCGACAAGTACGGAATGACACGACCAGGATTTGGTAAAACATTACCAGCGAGGAGCTAGATCGGTTAGGTTAGGTTATATTACGATATAGACGTGAATAATGTTCCCACCGAGAAGTGGGGTCGACCCGCCAGGAATGTTGTAAAACACTACATTCGAGACGTTAGGTTGCCTTAGGTTAGGATATATAACGTTATAGTCGCATATAATGTCCCCACCGAGACGTACGGGACGACACGAACGGGATTCTGTAAAACATTACCAGCGAGGTTCTAAATGGGTTAGGTTAGGTTATATTACGATATAGACGTATATAATGTACCCACCGAGAGGTAGGGGCCGACCCGCCACGAATTTTGGAAAATACTACATCCGAGATGTTAAGTTGCCTTAAGTTAGGATATACTATGTTATAGGCGTATATAATGTTCCCACCGAGAAGTGCGGGACGACACGACCAGGATTCCGTAAAACATTACCAGCGAGGGGCTAGATTGGTTAGGTTAGGTTACATTACGTTATAGACGTAAATAATGTTCCCACCGAGAAGTGGCGCCGAACCGCCAGGAATGTTGTGAAACACTACATTCGACATGTTAGGTTGCCTTAGGTTAGGATATATAACGTTATAGACGTATATAATGTCTCCACCGAGAAGTACGGTAAGACACGACCAGGATTCCGTAAAACATTACCAACGACGGGCTAGATGGGTTAGGTTAGGTTATATTACGTTATAGACGTAAGTAATGTCCCCACCAAGAAGTGGGGCCGACCAGCCAGGAATGTTGTGAAATACTACATTCGAGATGTTGGGTTGCCTTATGGTAATATATACAACGTTATAGACGTATAGAATGTCCCCACCGAGAAGTACGGCCCGACAAGACCGGGATTCTGTAAAACATTATCACCGAGGAGCAAGATGGGTTATGTTATGTTATATTACGATATAGACGAATATAATGTGCCCACCGAGATGTAGGGGCCGACCTGGCAGGAATGTTGGAAAATACTACATCCGAGATGTTAAGTTGCCTTAGGTTAGGATATATAACGTTATAGACGTGTATAATTCTCCCACCGATAAGTACGGGACGACACGTCCAGGATTCTGTAAAACATTACCAGCGATGGGCTAGACGGGTTAGGTTAGGTTATATTACGTTAATGACGTATATAATATTCCCACCGAGAAGTGGGGCCGACCTGCCAGGGATGTTGTTAAATACTACATTCGAGATGTTAGGTTGCCTTAGGTTAGGATATATAACGTTATAGACGCATATAATGTCCCCACCGAGACGTACGGGACGACACGAACGGGATTCTCTAAAACATTACCAGCGAGGTGCTAGATGGGTTAGGTTAGGTTATATTACGTTATAGACGTATATAATGTTCCCACCGAGAAGTGGGGCCGACCCATCAGGAATGTTGTGAAATACTACATTCGAGATGTTAGGTTGCCTTATGGTAATATATACAACGTTATAGACGTATAGAATGTCCCCACCGAGAAGTACGGCCCGACAAGACCGGGATTCTGTAAAACATTATCACCGAGGAGCAAGATGGGTTATGTTATGTTATATTACGATATAGACGAATATAATGTGCCCACCGAGATGTAGGGGCCGACCCGGCAGGAATGTTGGAAAATACTAAATCCGAGATGTTAAGTTGCCTTAGGTTAGGATATATAACGTTATAGACGTGTATAATTCTCCCACCGATAAGTACGGGACGACACGTCCAGGATTCTGTAAAACATTACCAGCGATGGGCTAGATGGGTTAGGTTAGGTTATATTACGTTATAGACGTATATAATATTCCCACCGAGAAGTGGGGCCGACCTGCGAGGAATGTTGTTAAATACTACATTCGAGATGTTAGGTTGCCTTAGGTTAGGATATATAAAGTTATAGATGCATATAATGTCCCCACTGAGACGTACGGGACGACACGAACGGGATTCTGTAAAACATTACCAGCGAGGTGCTAGATGGGTTAGGTTAGGTTATATTACGATATAGACGTATATAATGTGCCCACCGAGAAGTAGGGGCTGAGCCGCCAGGAATGTTGGAAAATACTACATCCGAGATGTTAAGTTGCCTTAGGTTAGGATATATAACGTTATAGACGTATATAATGTCCGTACCGAGACGTACGAGACGACACGAACGGGATTCTGTAAAACATTACCAGCGAGGGTCTAGATGGGTTAGGTTAGGTTATATTACGATATAGACGTATATAATGTGCCCATCGAGAAGTATTGGCCGACCCGCCAGGAATGTTGGAAGATACTACATCCGAGATGTTAGGTTCCGTTAGGTTAGGATATATAACGTTATAAACGTATATAATGTGCCCACCGACAAGTACGGAATGACACGACCAGGATTTGGTAAAACATTACCAGCGAGGAGCTAGATCGGTTAGGTTAGGTTATATTACGATATAGACGTGAATAATGTTCCCACCGAGAAGTGGGGTCGACCCGCCAGGAATGTTGTAAAACACTACATTCGAGACGTTAGGTTGCCTTAGGTTAGGATATATAACGTTATAGTCGCATATAATGTCCCCACCGAGACGTACGGGACGACACGAACGGGATTCTGTAAAACATTACCAGCGAGGTTCTAAATGGGTTAGGTTAGGTTATATTACGATATAGACGTATATAATGTACCCACCGAGAGGTAGGGGCCGACCCGCCACGAATTTTGGAAAATACTACATCCGAGATGTTAAGTTGCCTTAAGTTAGGATATACTATGTTATAGGCGTATATAATGTTCCCACCGAGAAGTGCGGGACGACACGACCAGGATTCCGTAAAACATTACCAGCGAGGGGCTAGATTGGTTAGGTTAGGTTACATTACGTTATAGACGTAAATAATGTTCCCACCGAGAAGTGGCGCCGAACCGCCAGGAATGTTGTGAAACACTACATTCGACATGTTAGGTTGCCTTAGGTTAGGATATATAACGTTATAGACGTATATAATGTCTCCACCGAGAAGTACGGTAAGACACGACCAGGATTCCGTAAAACATTACCAACGACGGGCTAGATGGGTTAGGTTAGGTTATATTACGTTATAGACGTAAGTAATGTCCCCACCAAGAAGTGGGGCCGACCAGCCAGGAATGTTGTGAAATACTACATTCGAGATGTTGGGTTGCCTTATGGTAATATATACAACGTTATAGACGTATAGAATGTCCCCACCGAGAAGTACGGCCCGACAAGACCGGGATTCTGTAAAACATTATCACCGAGGAGCAAGATGGGTTATGTTATGTTATATTACGATATAGACGAATATAATGTGCCCACCGAGATGTAGGGGCCGACCTGGCAGGAATGTTGGAAAATACTACATCCGAGATGTTAAGTTGCCTTAGGTTAGGATATATAACGTTATAGACGTGTATAATTCTCCCACCGATAAGTACGGGACGACACGTCCAGGATTCTGTAAAACATTACCAGCGATGGGCTAGACGGGTTAGGTTAGGTTATATTACGTTAATGACGTATATAATATTCCCACCGAGAAGTGGGGCCGACCTGCCAGGGATGTTGTTAAATACTACATTCGAGATGTTAGGTTGCCTTAGGTTAGGATATATAACGTTATAGACGCATATAATGTCCCCACCGAGACGTACGGGACGACACGAACGGGATTCTCTAAAACATTACCAGCGAGGTGCTAGATGGGTTAGGTTAGGTTATATTACGTTATAGACGTATATAATGTTCCCACCGAGAAGTGGGGCCGACCCATCAGGAATGTTGTGAAATACTACATTCGAGATGTTAGGTTGCCTTATGGTAATATATACAACGTTATAGACGTATAGAATGTCCCCACCGAGAAGTACGGCCCGACAAGACCGGGATTCTGTAAAACATTATCACCGAGGAGCAAGATGGGTTATGTTATGTTATATTACGATATAGACGAATATAATGTGCCCACCGAGATGTAGGGGCCGACCCGGCAGGAATGTTGGAAAATACTAAATCCGAGATGTTAAGTTGCCTTAGGTTAGGATATATAACGTTATAGACGTGTATAATTCTCCCACCGATAAGTACGGGACGACACGTCCAGGATTCTGTAAAACATTACCAGCGATGGGCTAGATGGGTTAGGTTAGGTTATATTACGTTATAGACGTATATAATATTCCCACCGAGAAGTGGGGCCGACCTGCGAGGAATGTTGTTAAATACTACATTCGAGATGTTAGGTTGCCTTAGGTTAGGATATATAAAGTTATAGATGCATATAATGTCCCCACTGAGACGTACGGGACGACACGAACGGGATTCTGTAAAACATTACCAGCGAGGTGCTAGATGGGTTAGGTTAGGTTATATTACGATATAGACGTATATAATGTGCCCACCGAGAAGTAGGGGCTGAGCCGCCAGGAATGTTGGAAAATACTACATCCGAGATGTTAAGTTGCCTTAGGTTAGGATATATAACGTTATAGACGTATATAATGTCCGTACCGAGACGTACGAGACGACACGAACGGGATTCTGTAAAACATTACCAGCGAGGGTCTAGATGGGTTAGGTTAGGTTATATTACGATATAGACGTATATAATGTGCCCATCGAGAAGTATTGGCCGACCCGCCAGGAATGTTGGAAGATACTACATCCGAGATGTTAGGTTCCGTTAGGTTAGGATATATAACGTTATAAACGTATATAATGTGCCCACCGACAAGTACGGAATGACACGACCAGGATTTGGTAAAACATTACCAGCGAGGAGCTAGATCGGTTAGGTTAGGTTATATTACGATATAGACGTGAATAATGTTCCCACCGAGAAGTGGGGTCGACCCGCCAGGAATGTTGTAAAACACTACATTCGAGACGTTAGGTTGCCTTAGGTTAGGATATATAACGTTATAGTCGCATATAATGTCCCCACCGAGACGTACGGGACGACACGAACGGGATTCTGTAAAACATTATCAGCGAGGGTCTAGATGGGTTAGGTTAGGTTATATTACGATATAGACGTATATAATGTGCCCATCGAGAAGTATTGGCCGACCCGCCACGAATTTTGGAAAATACTACATCCGAGATGTTAAGTTGCCTTAAGTTAGGATATACAATGTTATAGGCGTATATAATATTCCCACCGAGAAGTGCGGGACGACACGACCAGGATTCCGTAAAACATTACCAGCGAGGGGCTAGATTGGTTAGGTTAGGTTACATTACGTTATAGACGTAAATAATGTTCCCACCGAGAAGTGGCGCCGAACCGCCAGGAATGTTGTGAAACACTACATTCGACATGTTAGGTTGCCTTAGGTTAGGATATATAACGTTATAGACGCATATAATGTCCCCACCGAGACGTACGGGACGACACGAACGGGATTCTCTAAAACATTACCAGCGAGGTGCTAGATGGGTTAGGTTAGGTTATATTACGTTATAGACGTATATAATGTTCCCACCGAGAAGTGGGGCCGACCCATCAGGAATGTTGTGAAATACTACATTCGAGATGTTAGGTTGCCTTATGGTAATATATACAACGTTATAGACGTATAGAATGTCCCCACCGAGAAGTACGGCCCGACAAGACCGGGATTCTGTAAAACATTATCACCGAGGAGCAAGATGGGTTATGTTATGTTATATTACGATATAGACGAATATAATGTGCCCACCGAGATGTAGGGGCCGACCCGGCAGGAATGTTGGAAAATACTAAATCCGAGATGTTAAGTTGCCTTAGGTTAGGATATATAACGTTATAGACGTGTATAATTCTCCCACCGATAAGTACGGGACGACACGTCCAGGATTCTGTAAAACATTACCAGCGATGGGCTAGATGGGTTAGGTTAGGTTATATTACGTTATAGACGTATATAATATTCCCACCGAGAAGTGGGGCCGACCTGCGAGGAATGTTGTTAAATACTACATTCGAGATGTTAGGTTGCCTTAGGTTAGGATATATAAAGTTATAGATGCATATAATGTCCCCACTGAGACGTACGGGACGACACGAACGGGATTCTGTAAAACATTACCAGCGAGGTGCTAGATGGGTTAGGTTAGGTTAAATTACGATATAGACGTATATAATGTGCCCACTGAGAAGTAGGGGTGGACCCGCCAGGAATGTTGGAAAATACTACATCTGAGATGTTAAGTTGCCTTAGGTTAGGATATATAACGTTATAAACGTATATAATGTCCGCACCGACAAGTACGGAACGACACGACCAGGATTCGGTAAAACATTACCAGCGAGGAGCTAGATCGGTTAGGTTAGGTTATATTACGTTATAGACGTATATAATGTTCCCACCGAGAAGTGGGGCCGACCCGCCAGGAATGTTGTTAAATACTACATTCGAGATGTTAGGTTGCCTTATGGTAATATATACAACGTTATAGACGTATAGAATGTCCCTACCGGGAAGTACGGCCCGACAAGGCCGGGATTCTGTAAAACATTATCACCGAGGAGCAAGATGGGTTATGTTATGTTATATTACGATATAGACGAATATAATGTGCCCACCGAGATGTAGGGGCCGACCTGGCAGGAATGTTGGAAAATACTACATCCGAGATGTTAAGTTGCCTTAGGTTAGGATATATAACGTTATAGACGTGTATAATTCTCCCACCGATAAGTACGGGACGACACGTCCAGGATTCTGTAAAACATTACCAGCGATGGGCTACATGGGTTAGGTTAGGTTATATTACGTTATAGACGTATATAATATTCCCACCGAGAAGTGGGGCCGACCTGCCAGGAATGTTGTTAAATACTACATTCGAGATGTTAGGTTGCCTTAGGTTAGGATATATAACGTTATAGACGCATATAATGTCCCCACCGAGACGTACGGGACGACACGAACGGGATTCTCTAAAACATTACCAGCGAGGTGCTAGATGGGTTAGGTTAGGTTATATTACGTTATAGACGTATATAATGTTCCCACCGAGAAGTGGGGTCGACCCATCAGGAATGTTGTGAAATACTACATTCGAGATGTTAGGTTGCCTTATGGTAATATATATAACGTTATAGACGTATAGAATGTCCCCACCGAGAAGTACGGCCCGACAAGACCGGGATTCTGTAAAACATTATCACCGAGGAGCAAGATGGGTTATGTTATGTTATATTACGATATAGACGAATATAATGTGCCCACCGAGATGTAGGGGCCGACCCGGCAGGAATGTTGGAAAATACTAAATCCGAGATGTTAAGTTGCCTTAGGTTAGGATATATAACGTTATAGACGTGTATAATTCTCCCACCGATAAGTACGGGACGACACGTCCAGGATTCTGTAAAACATTACCAGCGATGGGCTAGATGGGTTAGGTTATGTTATATTACGTTATAGACGTATATAATATTCCCAACGAGAAGTGGGGCCGACCTGCGAGGAATGTTGGAAAATACTACATCCGAGATGTTAAGTTGCCTTAGGTTAGGATATATAACGTTATAGACGTATATAATGTCCGTACCGAGACGTACGAGACGACACGAACGGGATTCTGTAAAACATTACCAGCGAGGGTCTAGATGGGTTAGGTTAGGTTATATTACGATATAGACGTATATAATGTGCCCATCGAGAAGTATTGGCCGACCCGCCAGGAATGTTGGAAGATACTACATCCGAGATGTTAGGTTCCGTTAGGTTAGGATATATAACGTTATAAACGTATATAATGTGCCCACCGACAAGTACGGAATGACACGACCAGGATTTGGTAAAACATTACCAGCGAGGAGCTAAATCGGTTAGGTTAGGTTATATTACGATATAGACGTGAATAATGTTCCCACCGAGAAGTGGGGTCGACCCGCCAGGAATGTTGTAAAACACTACATTCGAGACGTTAGGTTGCCTTAGGTTAGGATATATAACGTTATGGTCGCATATAATGTCCCCACCGAGACGTACGGGACGACACGAAAGGGATTCTGTAAAACATTACCAGCGAGGTTCTAAATGGGTTAGGTTAGGTTATATTACGATATAGACTTATATAATGTACCCACCGAGAGGTAGGGGCCGACCCGCCACGAATTTTGGAAAATACTACATCCGAGATGTTAAGTTGCCTTAAGTTAGGATATACAATGTTATAGGCGTATATAATGTTCCCACCGAGAAGTGCGGGACGACACGACCAGGATTCCGTAAAACATTACCAGCGAGGGGCTAGATTGGTTAGGTTAGGTTACATTACGTTATAGACGTAAATAATGTTCCCACCGAGAAGTGGCGCCGAACCGCCAGGAATGTTGTGAAACACTACATTCGACATGTTAGGTTGCCTTAGGTTAGGATATATAACGTTATAGACGTATATAATGTCTCCACCGAGAAGTACGGTAAGACACGACCAGGATTCCGTAAAACATTACCAACGACGGGCTAGATGGGTTAGGTTAGGTTATATTACGTTATAGACGTAAGTAATGTCCCCACCAAGAAGTGGGGCCGACCAGCCAGGAATGTTGTGAAATACTACATTCGAGATGTTGGGTTGCCTTATGGTAATATATACAACGTTATAGACGTATAGAATGTCCCCACCGAGAAGTACGGCCCGACAAGACCGGGATTCTGTAAAACATTATCACCGAGGAGCAAGATGGGTTATGTTATGTTATATTACGATATAGACGAATATAATGTGCCCACCGAGATGTAGGGGCCGACCTGGCAGGATTGTTGGAAAATACTACATCCGAGATGTTAAGTTGCCTTAGGTTAGGATATATAACGTTATAGACGTGTATAATTCTCCCACCGATAAGTACGGGACGACACGTCCAGGATTCTGTAAAACATTACCAGCGATGGGCTAGACGGGTTAGGTTAGGTTATATTACGTTAATGACGTATATAATATTCCCACCGAGAAGTGGGGCCGACCTGCCAGGGATGTTGTTAAATACTACATTCGAGATGTTAGGTTGCCTTAGGTTAGGATATATAACGTTATAGACGCATATAATGTCCCCACCGAGACGTACGGGACGACACGAACGGGATTCTCTAAAACATTACCAGCGAGGTGCTAGATGGGTTAGGTTAGGTTATATTACGTTATAGACGTATATAATGTTCCCACCGAGAAGTGGGGCCGACCCATCAGGAATGTTGTGAAATACTACATTCGAGATGTTAGGTTGCCTTATGGTAATATATACAACGTTATAGACGTATAGAATGTCCCCACCGAGAAGTACGGCCCGACAAGACCGGGATTCTGTAAAACATTATCACCGAGGAGCAAGATGGGTTATGTTATGTTTTATTACGATATAGACGAATATAATGTGCCCACCGAGATGTAGGGGCCGACCCGGCAGGAATGTTGGAAAATACTAAATCCGAGATGTTAAGTTGCCTTAGGTTAGGATATATAACGTTATAGACGTGTATAATTCTCCCACCGATAAGTACGGGACGACACGTCCAGGATTCTGTAAAACATTACCAGCGATGGGCTAGATGGGTTAGGTTAGGTTATATTACGTTATAGACGTATATAATATTCCCACCGAGAAGTGGGGCCGACCCGCGAGGAATGTTGTTAAATACTACATTCGAGATGTTAGGTTGCCTTAGGTTAGGATATATAAAGTTATAGATGCATATAATGTCCCCACTGAGACGTACGGGACGACACGAACGGGATTCTGTAAAACATTACCAGCGAGGTGCTAGATGGGTTAGGATAGGTTATATTACGATATAGACGTATATAATGTGCCCACCGAGAAGTAGGGGCTGAGCCGCCAGGAATGTTGGAAAATACTACATCCGAGATGTTAAGTTGCCTTAGGTTAGGATATATAACGTTATAGACGTATATAATGTCCGTACCGAGACGTACGAGACGACACGAACGGGATTCTGTAAAACATTACCAGCGAGGGTCTAGATGGGTTAGGTTAGGTTATATTACGATATAGACGTATATAATGTGCCCATCGAGAAGTATTGGCCGACCCGCCAGGAATGTTTGAAGATACTACATCCGAGATGTTAGGTTCCGTTAGGTTAGGATATATAACGTTATAAACGTATATAATGTGCCCACCGACAAGTACGGAATGACACGACCAGGATTTGGTAAAACATTACCAGCGAGGAGCTAGATCGGTTAGGTTAGGTTATATTACGATATAGACGTGAATAATGTTCCCACAGAGAAGTGGGGTCGACCCGCCAGGAATGTTGTAAAACACTACATTCGAGACGTTAGGTTGCCTTAGGTTAGGATATATAACGTTATAGACGTATATAATGTCTCCACCGAGAAGTACGGTAAGACACGACCAGGATTCCGTAAAACATTACCAGCGAGGGGCTAGATGGGTTAGGTTAGGTTATATTACGTTATAGACGTATATAATATTCCCACCGAGAAGTGGGGCCGACCCGCCAGGAATGTTGTGAAATACTACATTCGAGATGTTAGGTTGCCTTAGGTTAGGATATATAACGTTATAGACGCATATAATGTACCCACTGAGACGCACGGGACGACACTAGCGGGATTCTGTAAAACATTACCAGCGAGGGTCTAGATGGGTTAGGTTATGTTATATTACGATATAGACGAATATAATGTGCCCACCGAGATGTAGGGGCCGACCCGGCAGGAATGTTGGAAAATACTGCATCCGAGATGTTAAGTTGCCTTAGGTTAGGATATATAACATTATAGACGTGTATAATGTCCCCACCGATAAGTACGGGACGACACGTCCAGGATTCTGTAAAACATTACCAGCGATGGGCTAGATGGGTTAGGTTAGGTTATATTACGTTATAGACGTATATAATGTTCCCACCGAGAAGTGGGGCCGACCCGCCAGGAATGTTGTTAAATACTACATTCGAGACGTTAGGTTGCCTTAAGTTAGGATATATAACGTTATAGTCGCATATAATGTCCCCACTGAGACGCACGGGACGACACGAACGGGATTCTGTAAAACATTACCAGCGAGGGTCTAGATGGGTTATGTTATGTTATATTACGATATAGACGAATATAATGTGCCCACCGAGATGTAGGGGCCGACCCGGCAGGAATGTTGGAAAATACTAAATCCGAGATGTTAAGTTGCCTTAGGTTAGGATATATAACGTTATAGACGTGTATAATTCTCCCACCGATAAGTACGGGACGACACGTCCAGGATTCTGTAAAACATTACCAGCGATGGGCTAGATGGGTTAGGTTAGGTTATATTACGTTATAGACGTATATAATATTCCCACCGAGAAGTGGGGCCGACCTGCGAGGAATGTTGTTAAATACTACATTCGAGATGCTAGGTTGCCTTAGGTTAGGATATATAAAGTTATAGATGCATATAATGTCCCCACCGAGACGTACGGGACGACACGAACGGGATTCTGTAAAACATTACCAGCGAGGTGCTAGATGGGTTAGGTTAGGTTATATTACGTTATAGACGTATATAAAGTTCCCACCGAGAAGTGGGGCCGACCCGCCAGGAATGTTGTGAAATACTACATTCGAGATGTTAGGTTGCCTTTTGGTAATATATACAACGTTATGGACGTATAGAATGTCCCCACCGAGAAGTACGGCCCGACAAGACGGGGATTCTGTAAAACATAATCACCGAGGAGCAAGATGGGTTATGTTATGTTATAATACGATATAGACGAATATAATGTGCCCACCGAGATGTAGGGGCCGACCCGGCAGGAATGTTGGAAAATACTACATCCGAGATGTTACGTTGCCTTAGGTTAGGATATATAACGTTATAGACGTGTATAATGACCCCACCGAGACGTACGGGACGACACGACCAGGATTCGGTAAAACATTAACAGCGAGGAGCTAGATCGGTTAGGTTAGGTTATATTACGATATAGACGTGAATAATGTTCCCACCGAGAAGTGGTGTCGAACCGCCAGGAATGTTGTAAGACACTACATTCGAGACGTTAGGTTGCCTTAGGTTAGGATATATAACGTTATAGTCGCACATAATGTCCCCACCGAGACGTACGGGAAGACACGAACGAGATTCTGTAAAATATTGCCAGCGGGGTTCTAGATGTGTTAGGTTAGGTTATATTACGATATAGACGTATATAATGTCCCCACCGAGAAGTACGGGACGACACGACCAGGATTCTGTAAAACATTACCAGTGAGGGGCTAGATGGGATAGGTTAGCTTATATTACGTTACAGACGTATATAATGTTCCCACCGAGAAGTGGGGCCGACCGGCCAGAAATGTTGTGAAATACTACATCCGAGATGTTAAGTTGCCTTAAGTTAGGATATACAATGTTATAGGCGTATATAATGTTCCCACCAAGAAGTGCGGGACGACACGACCAGGATTCCGTAAAACATTACCAGCGAGGGGCTAGATTGGTTAGGTTAGGTTATATTACATTATAGACGTATATAATGTTCACACCGAGAAGTGGGGACGACCCGCCAAGAATGTTGTGAAACATTACATTCGAGATGTTATGTTGCCTTATGGTAATATATACAACGTTATAGACGTATAGAATGTCGCCACCGAGGAGTACGGGACGACACAACCGGGATTCTGTAAAACATTATCACCGAGGAGCAAGATGGGTTATGTTATGTTATATTACGATATAGACGTATATAATGTGCCCACCGAGAAGTAGGGGCCGATCCGCCAGGAATGTTGGAAAATACTACATCCCAGATGTTAAGTTGCCTTAGGTTAGGATATATAACGTTATAGACGTGTATAATGTCCCCACCGAGACGTACGGGACGACACGTCCAGGATTCTGTAAAACATTACCAGCGATGGGCTAGATGGGTTAGATTAGGTTATAGTACGTTATAGACGTATATAATATTCCCACAGAGAAGTGGGGCCGACCCGCCAGGAATGTTGTTAAATACTACATTCGAGATGTTAGGTTGCCTTAGGTTAGGATATATAACGTTATAGATGCATATAATGTCCCTACCGAGACGTACGGGACGACACGAACGGGATTCTGTAAAACATTACCAGCGAGGTGCTAGATGGGTTAGGTTAGGTTATATTACGATATAGACGTATATAATGTGCCCACCGAGAAGTAGTGGCCGACCCGCCAGGATGTTGGAAGATACTACATCCGAGATGTTAGGTTCCGTTAGGTTAGGATATATAACGTTATAAACGTATATAATGTGCCCACCGACAAGTACGGGACGACACGACCAGGATTCCGTAAAACATTACCAGCGAGGAACTAGATCGGTCAGGTTAGGTTATATTACGGTATAGACGTGAATAATGTTCCCACCGAGAAGTGGGGACGACCCGCCAGGAATGTTGTGAAACACTACATTCGAGATGTTAGGTTGCCTTAGGTTAGGATATATAACGTTATAGACGCATATATTGTCCCCACCGAGACGTACGGGACGACACGAACGGGATTCTGTAAAACATTACCAGCGACGGGCTAGATGGGTTAGGTTAGGTTATATTACGTTATAGACGTAAGTAATGTCCCCACCAAGAAGTGGGGCCGACCCGCCAGGAATGTTGTGAAATACTACATTCGAGATGTTAGGTTGCCTTAGGTTAGGATATATAACGTTATAGATGCATATAATGTCCCCACCGAGACGTACGGGACGACACGAACGGGATTCTGTAAAACATTACCAGCGAGGTGCTAGATGGGTTAGGTTAGGTTATATTACGATGTAGACGTATATAATGTGCCCACCGAGAAGTAGGGGCCGACCCGCCAGGAATGTTGGAAAATACTACATCCGAGATGTTAAGTTGCCTTAGGTTAGGATATATAACTTTATAGACGTATATAATGTCCGCACCGAGACGTACGGGACGACACGAACGGGATTCTGTAAAACATTATCAGCGAGGGTCTAGATGGGTTAGGTTAGGTTATATTACGATATAGACGTATATAATGTGCCCATCGAGAAGTATTGGCCGACCCGCCAGAAATGTTGGAAGATACTACATCCGAGATGTTAGGTTCCGTTAGGTTAGGATATATTACGTTATAAACGTATATAATGTGCCCACCGACAAGTACGGAATGACACGACCAGGATTCGGTAAAACATTACCAGCGAGGAGCTAGATCGGTTAGGTTAGGTTATATTACGATATAGATGTGAATAATGTTCCCACCGAGAAGTGGGGTCGACCCGCCAGGAATGTTGTAAAACACTACATTCGAGACGTTAGGTTGCCTTAGGTTAGGATATATAACGTTATAGTCGCATATAATGTCCCCACCGAGACGTACGGGACGACACGAACGAGATTCTATAAAATATTACCAGCGAGGTTCTAGATGGGTTAGGTTAGGTTATATTACGATATAGACGTATATAATGTCCCCACCGAGAAGTAGGGGCTGACCAGCCAGTAATGTTGGAAAATACTACATTCGAGATGTTAAGTTGCCTTAGGTTACGATATATAACGTTATAGACGTATATAATGTCCCCACTGAGAAGTACGGGACAACACGACCAGGATTCTGTAAAACATTACCAGTGAGGGGCTAGATGGGTTAGGTTAGCTTATATTACGTTATAGACGTATATAATGTTCCCACCGAGAAGTGGGGCCGACCCGCCAGAAATGTTGTGAAATACTACATTCGAGACGTTAGGTTGCCTTAGGTTAGGATATATAACGCTATAGACGCATATAACGTCCCCAGCGAGAAGTACGAGCCGACACGACAGGGATTCCGCAAAACATTACCAGCGAGGGGCTAGATTGGTTAGGTTAGGTTACATTACGTTATAGACTTAAATAATGTTCCCACCGAGAAGTGGGGCCGACCCGCCAGGAATGTTGTTAAATACTACATTCGAGATGTTAGGTTGCCTTATGGTAATATATACAACGTTATAGACGTATAGAATGTCCCTACCGAGAAGTACGGCCCGACAAGGCCGGGATTCTGTAAAACATTATCACCGAGGAGCAAGATGGGTTATGTTATGTTATATTACGATATAGACGAATATAATGTGCCCACCGAGATGTAGGGGCCGACCTGGCAGGAATGTTGGAAAATACTACATCCGAGATGTTAAGTTGCCTTAGGTTAGGATATATAACGTTATAGACGTGTATAATTCTCCCACCGATAAGTACGGGACGACACGTCCAGGATTCTGTAAAACATTACCAGCGATGGGCTAGATGGGTTAGGTTAGGTTATATTACGTTATAGACGTATATAATATTCCCACCGAGAAGTGGCGCCGAACCGCCAGGAATGTTGTTAAATACTACATTCGAGATGTTAGGTTGCCTTAGGATAGGATATATAACGTTATAGACGCATATAATGTCCCCACCGAGACGTACGGTAAGACACGACCAGGATTCCGTAAAACATTACCAGCGAGGGGCTAGATGGGTTAGGTTAGGTTATATTACGTTATAGACGTATATAAAGTTCCCACCGAGAAGTGGGGCCGACCCGCCAGGAATGTTGTGAAATACTACATTCGAGATGTTAGGTTGCCTTTTGGTAATATATACAACGTTATAGACGTATAGAATGTCCCCACCGGGAAGTACGGCCCGACAAGACGGGGATTCTGTAAAACATAATCACCGAGGAGCAAGATGGGTTATGTTATGTTATAATACGATATAGACGAATATAGTGTGCCCACCGAGATGTAGGGGCCGACCCGGCAGGAATGTTGGAAAATACTACATCCGAGATGTTACGTTGCCTTAGGTTAGGATATATAACGTTATAGACGTGTATAATGACCCCACCGAGACGTACGGGACGACACGACCAGGATTCGGTAAAACATTAACAGCGAGGAGCTAGATCGGTTAGGTTAGGTTATATTACGATATAGACGTGAATAATGTTCCCACCGAGAAGTGGGGTCGAACCGCCAGGAATGTTGTAAGACACTACATTCGAGACGTTAGGTTGCCTTAGGTTAGGATATATAACGTTATAGTCGCACATAATGTCCCCACCGTGACGTACGGGAAGACACGAACGAGATTCTGTAAAATATTGCCAGCGGGGTTCTAGATGTGTTAGGTTAGGTTATATTACGATATAGACGTATATAATGTCCCCACCGAGAAGTACGGGACGACACGACCAGGATTCTGTAAAACATTACCAGTGAGGGGCTAGATGGGATAGGTTAGCTTATATTACGTTATAGACGTATATAATGTTCCCACCGAGAAGTGGGGCCGACCCGCCAGAAATGTTGTGAAATACTACATCCGAGATGTTAAGTTGCCTTAAGTTAGGATATACAATGTTATAGGCGTTTATAATGTTCCCACCAAGAAGTGCGGGACGACACGACCAGGATTCCGTAAAACATTACCAGCGAGGGGCTAGATTGGTTAGGTTAGGTTACATTACGTTATAGACGTAAATAATGTTCCCACCGAGAAGTGGCGCCGAACCGCCAGGAATGTTGTGAAACACTACATTCGACATGTTAGGTTGCCTTAGGTTAGGATATATAACGTTATAGACGTATATAATGTCTCCACCGAGAAGTACGGTAAGACACGACCAGGATTCCGTAAAACATTACCAACGACGGGCTAGATGGGTTAGGTTAGGTTATATTACGTTATAGACGTAAGTAATGTCCCCACCAAGAAGTGGGGCCGACCAGCCAGGAATGTTGTGAAATACTACATTCGAGATGTTGGGTTGCCTTATGGTAATATATACAACGTTATAGACGTATAGAATGTCCCCAACGAGAAGTACGGCCCGACAAGACCGGGATTCTGTAAAACATTATCACCGAGGAGCAAGATGGGTTATGTTGTGTTATATTACGATATAGACGAATATAATGTGCCCACCGAGATGTAGGGGCCGACCTGGCAGGAATGTTGGAAAATACTACATCCGAGATGTTAAGTTGCCTTAGGTTAGGATATATAACGTTATAGACGTGTATAATTCTCCCACCGATAAGTACGGGACGACACGTCCAGGATTCTGTAAAACATTACCAGCGATGGGCTAGATGGGTTAGGTTAGGTTATATTACGTTATAGACGTATATAATATTCCCACCGAGAAGTGGGGCCGACCTGCCAGGAATGTTGTTAAATACTACATTCGAGATGTTAGGTTGCCTTAGGTTAGGATATATAACGTTATAGACGCATATAATGTCCCCACCGAGACGTACGGGACGACACGAACGGGATTCTCTAAAACATTACCAGCGAGGTGCTAGATGGGTTAGGTTAGGTTATATTACGTTATAGACGTATATAATGTACCCACCGAGAGGTAGGGGCCGACCCGCCAGGAATGTTGGAAAATACTACATCCGAGAAGTTAGGTTCCCTTAGGTTAGATATATAACATTATAGACGTATATAATACCCCGCCGAGAAGTACGGGACGGCAAGAACGGGATTCTGTAAAACATTACCAGCGAGGTTCTAAATGGGTTAGGTTAGGTTATATTACGATATAGACGTATATAATGTACCCACCGAGAGGTAGGGGCCGACCCGCCACGAATTTTGGAAAATACTACATCCGAGATGTTAAGTTGCCTTAAGTTAGGATATACAATGTTATAGGCGTATATAATATTCCCACCGAGAAGTGCGGGACGACACGACCAGGATTCCGTAAAACATTACCAGCGAGGGGCTAGATTGGTTAGGTTAGGTTACATTACGTTATAGACGTAAATAATGTTCCCACCGAGAAGTGGCGCCGAACCGCCAGGAATGTTGTGAAACACTACATTCGACATGTTAGGTTGCCTTAGGTTAGGATATATAACGTTATAGACGTATATAATGTCTCCACCGAGAAGTACGGTAAGACACGACCAGGATTCCGTAAAACATTACCAACGACGGGCTAGATGGGTTAGGTTAGGTTATATTACGTTATAGACGTAAGTAATGTCCCCACCAAGAAGTGGGGCCGACCAGCCAGGAATGTTGTGAAATACTACATTCGAGATGTTGGGTTGCCTTATGGTAATATATACAACGTTATAGACGTATAGAATGTCCCCACCGAGAAGTACGGCCCGACAAGACCGGGATTCTGTAAAACATTATCACCGAGGAGCAAGATGGGTTATGTTATGTTATATTACGATATAGACGAATATAATGTGCCCACCGAGATGTAGGGGCCGACCTGGCAGGAATGTTGGAAAATACTACATCCGAGATGTTAAGTTGCCTTAGGTTAGGATATATAACGTTATAGACGTGTATAATTCTCCCACCGATAAGTACGGGACGACACGTCCAGGATTCTGTAAAACATTACCAGCGATGGGCTAGATGGGTTAGGTTAGGTTATATTACGTTATAGACGTATATAATGTTCCCACCGAGAAGTGGGGCCGACCCGCCAGGAATGTTGTTAAATACTACATTCGAGACGTTAGGTTGCCTTAAGTTAGGATATATAACGTTATAGTCGCATATAATGTCCCCACTGAGACGCACGGGACGACACGAACGGGATTCTGTAAAACATTACCAGCGAGGGTCTAGATGGGTTAGGTTAGGTTATATTACGATATAGGCGTATATAATGTACCCACCGAGAGGTAGGGGCCGACCCGGCAGGAATGTTGGAAAATACTACATCCGAGATGTTAGGTTCCCTTAGGTTAGATATATAACATTATAGACGTATATAATACCCCGCCGAGAAGTACGAGACGGCACGAACGGGATTCTGTAAAACATTACCAGCGAGGTTCTAGATGGGTTAGGTTAGGTTATATTACGATATAGACGTATATAATGTACTCACCGAGAGGTAGGGGCCGACCCGCCAGGAATGTTGGAAAATACTACATCCGAGATGTTATGTTGCCTTAAGATAGGATATACAATGTTATAGGCGTATATAATGTTCCCACCGAGAAGTACGGGACGACACGACCAGGATTCCGTAAAACATTACCAGCGAGGGGCTAGATTGGTTAGGTTAGGTTATATTACGTTATAGGCGTAAACAATGTTCCCACCGAGAAATGGGGCCGTACCGCCAGGAATGTTGTGAAACACTACATTCGAGATGTTAGGTTGCCTTAGGTTAGGATATATAACGTTATAGACGCATATAATGCCAACACCGAAAAGTACGGGACGACACGAACGGGATTCTGTAAACATTACCAGCGAGAGTCTAGATGGGATAGGTTAGGTTATATTACGATATAGACGTATATAATGTGCCCACCGAGAGGTAGGTGCCGACCCGCCAGGAATGTTGGAAAATACTACATCCGAGATGTTAAGTTGCCTTAAGTTAGGATATATAACGTTATAGATGTATATAGTGGCCCCAACGAGAATTACGGGACGACACGACCAGGATTCCGTAGAACGTTACCAGCGGGGGGCTAGATTGGTTAGGTTAGGTTATATTACGTGATAGACGTAAATAATGTTCCCACCGAGAAGTGGGGCCGAACCGCCAGGAATGTTGTGAAACACTACATTCGCGATGTTAGGTTGCCTTAGGTTAGGATATATAACGTTATAAACGCATATAATGTCCCCACCGAGAAGTACGGGACGACTCGAACGGGATTCTGTAAAACATTACCAGCGAGGTGCTAGATGGGTTAGGTTAGGTTATATTACGATATAGACGTATATAATGTACCCACCGAGAGGTGGGGGCCGACCCGCCAGGAATGTTGGAAAATACTACATCCGAGATGTTAAGTTGCCTGAAGTTAGGATATACAATGTTATAGGCGTATATAATGTTCCCACCGAGAAGTACGGGACGACACGACCAGGATTCCGTAAAACATTACCAGCGAGGGACTAGATTGGTTAGGTTAGGTTACATTACGTTATAGACGTAAATAATGTTCCCACCGAGAAGTGCCGCCGAACCGCCAGGAATGTTGTGAAACACTACATTCGAGATGTTAGGCTGCCTTAGGTTAGGATATATAACGTTATAGACGCATATAATGTACCCACTGAGACGCACGGGACGACACGAACGGGATTCTGTAAAACATTACCATCGAGGGTCTAGATGGGTTAGGTTAGGTTATATTACGATATAGACGTATATAATGTGCACACCGAGAGGTAGGGGCCGACCCGCCAGGAATGTTGGAAAATACTACATCCGAGATGTTAAGTTGCCTGAAGCTAGGATATATAACGTTATAGATGTATATAATGTCCCCAACGAGAATTACGGGACGACACGACCAGGATTCCGTAGAACATTACCAGCGGGGGGCTAGATTGGTTAGGTTAGGTTATATTACGTTATAGGCGTAAACAATGTTCCCACCGAGAAATGGGGCCGTACCGCCAGGAATGTTGTGAAACACTACATTCGCGATGTTAGGTTGCCTTAGGTTAGGATATATAACGTTATAAACGCATATAATGTCCCCACCGAGAAGTACGGGACGACTCGAACGGGATTCTGTAAAACATTACCAGCGAGGTGCTAGATGGGTTAGGTTAGGTTATATTACGATATAGACGTATATAATGTACCCACCGAGAGGTGGGGGCCGACCCGCCAGGAATGTTGGAAAATACTACATCCGAGATGTTAAGTTGCCTGAAGTTAGGATATATAACGTTATAGATGTATATAATGTCCCCAACGAGAATTACGGGACGACACGACCAGGATTCCGTAGAACATTACCAGCGGGGGGCTAGATTGGTTAGGTTAGGTTACATTACGTTATAGACGTAAATAATGTTCCCACCGAGAAGTGCCGCCGAACCGCCAGGAATGTTGTGAAACACTACATTCGAGATGTTAGGTTGCCTTAGGTTAGGATATATAACGTTATAGACGCATATAATGTACCCACTGAGACGCACGGGACGACACGAACGGGATTCTGTAAAACATTACCATCGAGGGTCTAGATGGGTTAGGTTAGGTTATATTACGATATAGACGTATAAAATGTGCACACCGAGAGGTAGGGGCCGACCCGCCAGGAATGTTGGAAAATACTACATCCGAGATGTTAAGTTGCCTGAAGTTAGGATATATAACGTTATAGACGTATATAATGTCCCCACCGAGAAGTACGGGACGACACGACCAGGATTCCGTAAAACATTACCAGCGACGGGCTAGATTGGTTAGGTTAGGATACATTACGTTATAGACTTAAATAATGTTCCCACCGAGAAGTAGAGCCGAACCGCCAGGAATGTTGTGAAATACTACATTCGAGATGTTAGGTTGCCCTTTGTTAATATATACAACGTTATAGACGTATAGAATGTCCCCACTGAGAAGTACGGCCCGGCACGACCGGGATTCTGTAAAATATTATCACCGAGGAGCAAGATGGGTTATGTTATGTTATCTTACGATATAGACGTATATGACGTGCCCAACGAGAAGTAGTGGCCGAACCGCCAGGAATGTTGGAAAATACTACATCCGAGATGTTAAGTTTCCTTAAGTTAGGATATATAACGTTATAGACGTATATAATGTCCCCACCGAGAAGTACGGGACAACATGACCAGGATTCCGTAAAACATTACCAGCGAGGGGCTAGATTGGTTAAGTTAGGTTATATTACGTTATAGGCGTAAACAATGTTCCCACCGAGAAATGGGGCCGTACCGCCAGGAATGTTGTGAAACACTACATTCGAGATGTTAGGTTGCCTTAGGTTAGGATATATAACGTTATAGACGCATATAATGCCAACACCGAAAAGTACGGGACGACACGAACGGGATTCTGTAAACATTACCAGCGAGAGTCTAGATGGGATAGGTTAGGTTATATTACGATATAGACGTATATAATGTGCCCACCGAGAGGTAGGTGCCGACCCGCCAGGAATGTTGGAAAATACTACATCCGAGATGTTAAGTTGCCTTAAGTTAGGATATATAACGTTATAGATGTATATAGTGGCCCCAACGAGAATTACGGGACGACACGACCAGGATTCCGTAGAACATTACCAGCGGGGGGCTAGATTGGTTAGGTTAGGTTATATTACGTTATAGGCGTAAACAATGTTCCCACCGAGAAATGGGGCCGTACCGCCAGGAATGTTGTGAAACACTACATTCGAGATGTTAGGTTGCCTTAGGTTAGGATATATAACGTTATAGACGCATATAATGCCAACACCGAAAAGTACGGGACGACACGAACGGGATTCTGTAATCATTACCAGCGAGAGTCTAGATGGGATAGGTTAGGCTATATTACGATATAGACGTATATAATGTGCCCACCGAGAGGTAGGTGCCGACCCGCCAGGAATGTTGGAAAATACTACATCCGAGATGTTAAGTTGCCTTAAGTTAGGATATACAACGTTATAGATGTATATAGTGTCCCCAACGAGAATTACGGGACGACACGACCAGGATTCCGTAGAACGTTACCAGCGGGGGGCTAGATTGGTTAGGTTAGGTTATATTACGTGATAGACGTAAATAATGTTCCCACCGAGAAGTGGGGCCGAACCGCCAGGAATGTTGTGAAACACTACATTCGCGATGTTAGGTTGTCTTAGGTTAGGATATATAACGTTATAGACGCATATAATGTCCCCACCGAGAAGTACGGGACGACTCGAACGGGATTCTGTAAAACATTACCAGCGAGGTGCTAGATGGGTTAGGTTAGGTTATATTACGATATAGACGTATATAATGTACCCACCGAGAGGTGGGGGCCGACCCGCCAGGAATGTTGGAAAATACTACATCCGAGATGTTAAGTTGCCTGAAGTTAGGATATACAATGTTATAGGCGTATATAATGTTCCCACCGAGAAGTACGGGACGACACGACCAGGATTCCGTAAAACATTACCAGCGAGGGACTAGATTGGTTAGGTTAGGTTACATTACGTTATAGACGTAAATAATGTTCCCACCGAGAAGTGCCGCCGAACCGCCAGGAATGTTGTGAAACACTACATTCGAGATGTTAGGTTGCCTTAGGTTAGGATATATAACGTTATAGACGCATATAATGTACCCACTGAGACGCACGGGACGACACGAACGGGATTCTGCAAAACATTATCACCGAGGAGCAAGATGGGTTATGTTATGTTATATTACGATATAGACGAATATAATGTGCCCACCGAGATGTAGGGGCCGACCCGGCAGGAATGTTGGAAATACTACATTCGAGATGTTAGGTTGCCTTAGGTTAGGATATATAACGTTATAGACGCATGTAATGTCCCCACCGAGAAGTACGAGCCGACACTACAGGGATTCTGTAAAACATTACCAGCGACGGGCTAGATGGGTTAGGTTAGGTTATATTACGTTATAGACGTAAGTAATGTCCCCACCAAGAAGTGGGGCCGACCCGCCAGGAATGTTGTTAAATACTACATTCGAGACGTTAGGTTGCCTTGGGTTAGGATATATAACGTTATAGTCGCATATAATGTCCCCACCGAGAGGTACGGGACGACACGAACGAGATTCTGTAAAATATTACCAGCGAGGTTCTAGATAGGTTAGGTTAGGTTATATTACGGTATAGACGTGAATAATGTTCCCACCGAGAAGTAGGGGCTGACCAGTCAGTAATGTTGGAAAATACTACATTCGAGATGTTAAGTTGCGTTAGGTTACGATATATAACGTTATAGATGTATATAATGTCCCCACCGAGAAGTACGGGACGATACGACCAGGATTCTGTAAAACATTACCAGTGAGGGGCTAGATGGGTTAGGTTAGCTTATATTACGTTATAGACGTATATAATGTTCCCACCGAGAAGTGGGGCCGACCCGCCAGAAATGATGTGAAATACTACATTCGAGACGTTAGGTTGCCTTAGGTTAGGATATATAACGCTATAGACGCATATAACGTCCCCAGCGAGAAGTACGAGCCGACACGACAGGGATTCCGTAAAACATTACCAGCGAGGGGCTAGATTAGTTAGGTTAGGTTACATTACGTTATAGACTTAAATAATGTTCCCACCGAGAAGTGGGGCCGAACCGCCAGGAATGTTGTGAAATACTACAGTCGAGATGTTAGGTTGCCTTAGGTTAGGATAGGTAACGTTATAGACGTATATAATGTCCGCACCGATACGTACGGGACGACACGAACGGGATTCTGTAAAACATTACCAGCGAGGTTCTAGATAGGTTAGGTTAGGTTATATTACCACATAGACGTATATAATGTACCCACCGAGAGGTAGGGGCCGACCCGCCAGGAATGTTGGAAAATACTACATCCGAGATGTTAAGTTGCCTTAAGTTAGGATATACAATGTTAAAAGCGTATATAATGTTCCCACCGAGAAGTACGGGACGACAAGAACAGAATTCCGTAAAACATTACCAGCGAGGGGCTAGATTGGTTAGGTTAGGTTACATTACGTTATAGACGTAAATAATGTTCCCACCGAGAAGTGGCGCCGAACCGCCAGGAATGTTGTGAAACACTACATTCGAGATGTTAGGTTGCCTTAGGTTAGGATATATAACGTTATAGACGCATATAATGTACCCACTGAGACGCACGGGACGACACGAACGGGATTCTGTAAAACATTACCATCGAGGGTCTAGATGGGTTAGGTTAGGTTATATTACGATATAGACGTATATAATGTGCACACCGAGAGGTAGGGGCCGACCCGCCAGGAATGTTGGAAAATACTACATCCGAGATGTTAAGTTGCCTGAAGTTAGGATATATAACGTTATAGATGTATATAGTGTCCCCAACGAGAATTACGGGACGACACGACCAGGATTCCGTAGAACATTACCAGCGGGGGGCTAGATTGGTTAGGTTAGGTTATATTACGTTATAGGCGTAAACAATGTTCCCACCGAGAAATGGGGCCGTACCGCCAGGAATGTTGTGAAACACTACATTCGCGATGTTAGGTTGCCTTAGGTTAGGATATATAACGTTATAAACGCATATAATGTCCCCACCGAGAAGTACGGGACGACTCGAACGGGATTCTGTAAAACATTACCAGCGAGGTGCTAGATGGGTTAGGTTAGGTTATATTACGATATAGACGTATATAATGTACCCACCGAGAGGTGGGGGCCGACCCGCCAGGAATGTTGGAAAATACTACATCCGAGATGTTAAGTTGCCTGAAGTTAGGATATACAATGTTATAGGCGTATATAATGTTCCCACCGAGAAGTACGGGACGACACGACCAGGATTCCGTAAAACATTACCAGCGAGGGACTAGATTGGTTAGGTTAGGTTACATTACGTTATAGACGTAAATAATGTTCCCACGGAGAAGTGCCGCCGAACCGCCAGGAATGTTGTGAAACACTACATTCGAGATGTTAGGTTGCCTTAGGTTAGGATATATAACGTTATAGACGCATATAATGTACCCACTGAGACGCACGGGACGACACGAACGGGATTCTGTAAAACATTACCATCGAGGGTCTAGATGGGTTAGGTTAGGTTATATTACGATATAGACGTATAAAATGTGCACACCGCGAGGTAGGGGCCGACCCGCCAGGAATGTTGGAAAATACTACATCCGAGATGTTAAGTTGCCTGAAGTTAGGATATATAACGTTATAGATGTATATAATGTCCCCAACGAGAATTACGGGACGACACGACCAGGATTCCGTAGAACATTACCAGCGGGGGGCTAGATTGGTTAGGTTAGGTTACATTACGTTATAGACGTAAATAATGTTCCCACCGAGAAGTGCCGCCGAACCGCCAGGAATGTTGTGAAACACTACATTCGAGATGTTAGGTTGCCTTAGGTTAGGATATATAACGTTATAGACGCATATAATGTACCCACTGAGACGCACGGGACGACACGAACGGGATTCTGTAAAACATTACCATCGAGGGTCTAGATGGGTTAGGTTAGGTTATATTACGATATAGACGTATATAATGTGCACACCGAGAGGTAGGGGCCGACCCGCCAGGAATGTTGGAAAATACTACATCCGAGATGTTAAGTTGCCTGAAGTTAGGATATATAACGTTATAGATGTATATAATGTCCCCAACGAGAATTACGGGACGACACGACCAGGATTCCGTAGAACATTACCAGCGGGGGGCTAGATTGGTTAGGTTAGGTTATATTACGTTATAGGCGTAAACAATGTTCCCACCGAGAAATGGGGCCGTACCGCCAGGAATGTTGTGAAACACTACATTCGCGATGTTAGGTTGCCTTAGGTTAGGATATATAACGTTATAAACGCATATAATGTCCCCACCGAGAAGTACGGGACGACTCGAACGGGATTCTGTAAAACATTACCAGCGAGGTGCTAGATGGGTTAGGTTAGGTTATATTACGATATAGACGTATATAATGTACCCACCGAGAGGTGGGGGCCGACCCGCCAGGAATGTTGGAAAATACTACATCCGAGATGTTAAGTTGCCTGAAGTTAGGATATACAATGTTATAGGCGTATATAATGTTCCCACCGAGAAGTACGGGACGACACGACCAGGATTCCGTAAAACATTACCAGCGAGGGACTAGATTGGTTAGGTTAGGTTACATTACGTTATAGACGTAAATAATGTTCCCACCGAGAAGTGCCGCCGAACCGCCAGGAATGTTGTGAAACACTACATTCGAGATGTTAGGTTGCCTTAGGTTAGGATATATAACGTTATAGACGCATATAATGTACCCACTGAGACGCACGGGACGACACGAACGGGATTCTGTAAAACATTACCATCGAGGGTCTAGATGGGTTAGGTTAGGTTATATTACGATATAGACGTATATAATGTGCACACCGAGAGGTAGGGGCCGACCCGCCAGGAATGTTGGAAAATACTACATCCGAGATGTTAAGTTGCCTGAAGTTAGGATATATAACGTTATAGATGTATATAATGTCCCCAACGAGAATTACGGGACGACACGACCAGGATTCCGTAGAACATTACCAGCGGGGGGCTAGATTGGTTAGGTTAGGTTATATTACGTTATAGGCGTAAACAATGTTCCCACCGAGAAATGGGGCCGTACCGCCAGGAATGTTGTGAAACACTACATTCGCGATGTTAGGTTGCCTTAGGTTAGGATATATAACGTTATAAACGCATATAATGTCCCCACCGAGAAGTACGGGACGACTCGAACGGGATTCTGTAAAACATTACCAGCGAGGTGCTAGATGGGTTAGGTTAGGTTATATTACGATATAGACGTATATAATGTACCCACCGAGAGGTGGGGGCCGACCCGCCAGGAATGTTGGAAAATACTACATCCGAGATGTTAAGTTGCCTGAAGTTAGGATATACAATGTTATAGGCGTATATAATGTTCCCACCGAGAAGTACGGGACGACACGACCAGGATTCCGTAAAACATTACCAGCGAGGGACTAGATTGGTTAGGTTAGGTTACATTACGTTATAGACGTAAATAATGTTCCCACCGAGAAGTGCCGCCGAACCGCCAGGAATGTTGTGAAACACTACATTCGAGATGTTAGGTTGCCTTAGGTTAGGATATATAACGTTATAGACGCATATAATGTACCCACTGAGACGCACGGGACGACACGAACGGGATTCTGTAAAACATTACCATCGAGGGTCTAGATGGGTTAGGTTAGGTTATATTACGATATAGACGTATATAATGTGCACACCGAGAGGTAGGGGCCGACCCGCCAGGAATGTTGGAAAATACTACATCCGAGATGTTAAGTTGCCTGAAGTTAGGATATATAACGTTATAGATGTATATAATGTCCCCAACGAGAATTACGGGACGACACGACCAGGATTCCGTAGAACATTACCAGCGGGGGGCTAGATTGGTTAGGTTAGGTTATATTACGTTATAGGCGTAAACAATGTTCCCACCGAGAAATGGGGCCGTACCGCCAGGAATGTTGTGAAACACTACATTCGCGATGTTAGGTTGCCTTAGGTTAGGATATATAACGTTATAAACGCATATAATGTCCCCACCGAGAAGTACGGGACGACTCGAACGGGATTCTGTAAAACATTACCAGCGAGGTGCTAGATGGGTTAGGTTAGGTTATATTACGATATAGACGTATATAATGTACCCACCGAGAGGTGGGGGCCGACCCGCCAGGAATGTTGGAAAATACTACATCCGAGATGTTAAGTTGCCTGAAGTTAGGATATACAATGTTATAGGCGTATATAATGTTCCCACCGAGAAGTACGGGACGACACGACCAGGATTCCGTAAAACATTACCAGCGAGGGACTAGACTGGTTAGGTTAGGTTACATTACGTTATAGACGTAAATAATGTTCCCACGGAGAAGTGCCGCCGAACCGCCAGGAATGTTGTGAAACACTACATTCGAGATGTTAGGTTGCCTTAGGTTAGGATATATAACGTTATAGACGCATATAATGTACCCACTGAGACGCACGGGACGACACGAACGGGATTCTGTAAAACATTACCATCGAGGGTCTAGATGGGTTAGGTTAGGTTATATTACGATATAGACGTATAAAATGTGCACACCGAGAGGTAGGGGCCGACCCGCCAGGAATGTTGGAAAATACTACATCCGAGATGTTAAGTTGCCTGAAGTTAGGATATATAACGTTATAGATGTATATAATGTCCCCAACGAGAATTACGGGACGACACGACCAGGATTCCGTAGAACATTACCAGCGGGGGGCTAGATTGGTTAGGTTAGGTTACATTACGTTATAGACGTAAATAATGTTCCCACCGAGAAGTGCCGCCGAACCGCCAGGAATGTTGTGAAACACTACATTCGAGATGTTAGGTTGCCTTAGGTTAGGATATATAACGTTATAGACGCATATAATGTACCCACTGAGACGCACGGGACGACACGAACGGGATTCTGTAAAACATTACCATCGAGGGTCTAGATGGGTTAGGTTAGGTTATATTACGATATAGACGTATATAATGTGCACACCGAGAGGTAGGGGCCGACCCGCCAGGAATGTTGGAAAATACTACATCCGAGATGTTAAGTTGCCTGAAGTTAGGATATATAACGTTATAGATGTATATAATGTCCCCAACGAGAATTACGGGACGACACGACCAGGATTCCGTAGAACATTACCAGCGGGGGGCTAGATTGGTTAGGTTAGGTTATATTACGTTATAGGCGTAAACAATGTTCCCACCGAGAAATGGGGCCGTACCGCCAGGAATGTTGTGAAACACTACATTCGCGATGTTAGGTTGCCTTAGGTTAGGATATATAACGTTATAAACGCATATAATGTCCCCACCGAGAAGTACGGGACGACTCGAACGGGATTCTGTAAAACATTACCAGCGAGGTGCTAGATGGGTTAGGTTAGGTTATATTACGATATAGACGTATATAATGTACCCACCGAGAGGTGGGGGCCGACCCGCCAGGAATGTTGGAAAATACTACATCCGAGATGTTAAGTTGCCTGAAGTTAGGATATACAATGTTATAGGCGTATATAATGTTCCCACCGAGAAGTACGGGACGACACGACCAGGATTCCGTAAAACATTACCAGCGAGGGACTAGATTGGTTAGGTTAGGTTACATTACGTTATAGACGTAAATAATGTTCCCACCGAGAAGTGCCGCCGAACCGCCAGGAATGTTGTGAAACACTACATTCGAGATGTTAGGTTGCCTTAGGTTAGGATATATAACGTTATAGACGCATATAATGTACCCACTGAGACGCACGGGACGACACGAACGGGATTCTGTAAAACATTACCATCGAGGGTCTAGATGGGTTAGGTTAGGTTATATTACGATATAGACGTATAAAATGAGCACACCGAGAGGTAGGGGCCGACCCGCCAGGAATGTTGGAAAATACTACATCCGAGATGTTAAGTTGCCTGAAGTTAGGATATATAACGTTATAGATGTATATAATGTCCCCAACGAGAATTACGGGACGACACGACCAGGATTCCGTAGAACATTACCAGCGGGGGGCTAGATAGGTTAGGTTAGGTTATATTACGTTATAGGCGTAAACAATGTTCCCACCGAGAAATGGGGCCGTACCGCCAGGAATGTTGTGAAACACTACATTCGAGATGTTAGGTTGCCTTAGGTTAGGATATATAACGTTATAGACGCATATAATGCCAACACCGAAAAGTACGGGACGACACGAACGGGATTCTGTAATCATTACCAGCGAGAGTCTAGATGGGATAGGTTAGGCTATATTACGATATAGACGTATATAATGTGCCCACCGAGAGGTAGGTGCCGACCCGCCAGGAATGTTGGAAAATACTACATCCGAGATGTTAAGTTGCCTTAAGTTAGGATATACAACGTTATAGATGTATATAGTGTCCCCAACGAGAATTACGGGACGACACGACCAGGATTCCGTAGAACGTTACCAGCGGGGGGCTAGATTGGTTAGGTTAGGTTATATTACGTGATAGACGTAAATAATGTTCCCACCGAGAAGTGGGGCCGAACCGCCAGGAATGTTGTGAAACACTACATTCGCGATGTTAGGTTGTCTTAGGTTAGGATATATAACGTTATAGACGCATATAATGTCCCCACCGAGAAGTACGGGACGACTCGAACGGGATTCTGTAAAACATTACCAGCGAGGTGCTAGATGGGTTAGGTTAGGTTATATTACGATATAGACGTATATAATGTACCCACCGAGAGGTGGGGGCCGACCCGCCAGGAATGTTGGAAAATACTACATCCGAGATGTTAAGTTGCCTGAAGTTAGGATATACAATGTTATAGGCGTATATAATGTTCCCACCGAGAAGTACGGGACGACACGACCAGGATTCCGTAAAACATTACCAGCGAGGGACTAGATTGGTTAGGTTAGGTTACATTACGTTATAGACGTAAATAATGTTCCCACCGAGAAGTGCCGCCGAACCGCCAGGAATGTTGTGAAACACTACATTCGAGATGTTAGGTTGCCTTAGGTTAGGATATATAACGTTATAGACGCATATAATGTACCCACTGAGACGCACGGGACGACACGAACGGGATTCTGCAAAACATTATCACCGAGGAGCAAAATGGGTTATGTTATGTTATATTACGATATAGACGAATATAATGTGCCCACCGAGTTGTAGGGGCCGACCCGGCAGGAATGTTGGAAATACTACATTCGAGATGTTAGGTTGCCTTAGGTTAGGATATATAACGTTATAGACGCATGTAATGTCCCCACCGAGAAGTACGAGCCGACACTACAGGGATTCTGTAAAACATTACCAGCGGGGGGCTAGATGGGTTAGGTTAGGTTATATTACGTTATAGACGTAAGTAATGTCCCCACCAAGAAGTGGGGCCGATCCGCCAGGAATGTTGTTAAATACTACATTCGAGACGTTAGGTTGCCTTGGGTTAGGATATATAACGTTATAGTCGCATATAATGTCCCCACCGAGAGGTACGGGACGACACGAACGAGATTCTGTAAAATATTACCAGCGAGGTTCTAGATAGGTTAGGTTAGGTTATATTACGGTATAGACGTGAATAATGTTCCCACCGAGAAGTAGGGGCTGACCAGTCAGTAATGTTGGAAAATACTACATTCGAGATGTTAAGTTGCGTTAGGTTACGATATATAACGTTATAGATGTATATAATGTCCCCACCGAGAAGTACGGGACGATACGACCAGGATTCTGTAAAACATTACCAGTGAGGGGCTAGATGGGTTAGGTTAGCTTATATTACGTTATAGACGTATATAATGTTCCCACCGAGAAGTGGGGCCGACCCGCCAGAAATGATGTGAAATACTACATTCGAGACGTTAGGTTGCCTTAGGTTAGGATATATAACGCTATAGACGCATATAACGTCCCCAGCGAGAAGTACGAGCCGACACGACAGGGATTCCGTAAAACATTACCAGCGAGGGGCTAGATTAGTTAGCTTAGGTTACATTACGTTATAGACTTAAATAATGTTCCCACCGAGAAGTGGGGCCGAACCGCCAGGAATGTTGTGAAATACTACAGTCGAGATGTTAGGTTGCCTTAGGTTAGGATAGGTAACGTTATAGACGTATATAATGTCCGCACCGATACGTACGGGACGACACGAACGGGATTCTGTAAAACATTACCAGCGAGGTTCTAGATAGGTTAGGTTAGGTTATATTACCACATAGACGTATATAATGTACCCACCGAGAGGTAGGGGCCGACCCGCCAGGAATGTTGGAAAATACTACATCCGAGATGTTAAGTTGCCTTAAGTTAGGATATACAATGTTAAAAGCGTATATAATGTTCCCACCGAGAAGTACGGGACGACACGAACAGAATTCCGTAAAACATTACCAGCGAGGGGCTAGATTGGTTAGGTTAGGTTACATTACGTTATAGACGTAAATAATGTTCCCACCGAGAAGTGGCGCCGAACCGCCAGGAATGTTGTGAAACACTACATTCGAGATGTTAGGTTGCCTTAGGTTAGGATATATAACGTTATAGACGTATATTATGTCTCCACCGAGAAGTACGGTAAGACACGACCAGGATTCCGTAGAACATTACCAGCGGGGGGCTAGATTGGTTAGGTTAGGTTATATTACGTTATAGACGTAAATAATGTTCCCACCGAGAAGTGGGGCCGAACCGCCAGGAATGTTGTGAAACACTACATTCGCGATGTTAGGTTGCCTTAGGTTAGGATATATAACGTTATAGACGTATATAATGTGCCCACCGAGAAGTACGGGACGACACGACCAGGATTCCGTAAAACATTACCAGCGAGGGGCTAGATTGGTTAGGTTAGGATACATTACGTTATAGACTTAAATAATGTTCCCACCGAGAAGTGGGGCCGAACCGCCAGGAATGTTGTGAAATACTACATTCGAGATGTTAGGTTGCCCTTTGTTAATGTATACAACGTTATAGACGTATAGAATGTCCCCAATGAGAAGTACGGCCCGACACGACCGGGATTCTGTAAAACATTATCACCGAGGAGCAAGATGGGTTATGTTATGTTATATTACGACATAGACGAATATAATGTGCCCAGCGAGATGTAGGGGCCGACCCGGCAGGAATGTTGGAAAATACTACATCCGAGTTGTTAAGTTGCCTTAAGTTGGGATATATAACGTTATAGACGTATATAATGTCCCCACCGAGAAGTACGGGACGACATGGCCAGGATTCCGTAGAACATTACCAGCGGGGGCTAGATTGGTTAGGTTAGGTTATATTACGTTATAGACCTAAATAATGTTCCCACCGAGAAGTGGGGCCGAACCGCCAGGAATGTTGTGAAACACTACATTCGAGATGTTAGGTTGCCTTAGGTTAGGATATATAACGTTATAGACGCATATAATGTCCCCACCGAGAAGTACGAGCCGACACTACAGGGATTCTGTAAAACACTACCAGCGACGGGCTAGATGGGTTAGGGTAGGTAATATTACGTTATAGACGTAAGTAATGTTCCCCCCAAGAAGTGGGGCCGACCCGCCAGGAATATTGTGAAATACTACATCCGAGATGTTAAGTTGCCTTAGGTTAGGATATATAACGTTATTGACGTATATAATTTCCGCACCGAGACGTACGGGACGACACGAACGGGATTCTGTAAAACGTTACCAGCGAAGTGCTAGATGGGTTAGGTTAGGTTCTATTACGATATAGACGTTTATAATGTGCCCACCGAGAAGTAGGGGCCGACCCGCGAGGAATGTTGGAAAATACTACATCCGAGATGTTAAGTTGCCTTTTGGTAATATATACAACGTTATAGACGTATAGAATGTCCCCACCGAGAAGTACGGGCTGACACGACCAGGATTCTGTAAAACATTACCAGCGAGGTGCTAGATGGGTTAGGTTTGGTTATATTACGATATAGACGTATATAATGTGCCCACTGAGAGGTAGGGGCCGACCCGCCAGGAATGTTGGAAAATACTACATCCGAGATGTTAAGTTGCCTTAAGTTAGGATATATAACGTTATAGATGTATATAATGTCCCTAACGAGAATTACGGGACGACACGACCAGGATTCCGTAGAACATTACCAGCGGGGGGCTAGATTGGTTAGGTTAGGTTATATTACGTTATAGACGTAAATAATGTTCCCACCGAGAAGTGGGGCCGAACCGCCAGGAATGTTGTGAAACACTACATTCGCGATGTTAGGTTGCCTTAGGTTAGGATATATAACGTTATAGATGTATATAATGTCCCTAACGAGAATTACGGGACGACACGACCAGGATTCCGTAGAACATTACCAGCGGGGGGCTAGATTGGTTAGGTTAGGTTATATTACGTTATAGACGTAAATAATGTTCCCACCGAGAAGTGGGGCCGAACCGCCAGGAATGTTGTGAAACACTACATTCGCGATGTTAGGTTGCCTTAGGTTAGGATATATAACGTTATAGACGTATATAATGTGCCCACCGAGAAGTACGGGACGACACGACCAGGATTCCGTAAAACATTACCAGCGAGGGGCTAGATTGGTTAGGTTAGGATACATTACGTTATAGACTTAAATAATGTTCCCACCGAGAAGTGGGGCCGAACCGCCAGGAATGTTGTGAAATACTACATTCGAGATGTTAGGTTGCCCTTTGTTAATATATACAACGTTATAGACGTATAGAATGTCCCCAATGAGAAGTACGGCCCGACACGACCGGGATTCTGTAAAATATTATCACCGAGGAGCAAGATGGGTTATGTTATGTTATATTACGATATAGACGTATATGACGTGCCCACCGAGAAGTAGTGGCCGAACCGCCAGGAATGTTGGAAAATACTACATCCGAGATGTTAAGTTTCCTTAAGTTAGGATATATAACGTTATAGACGTATATAATGTCCCCACCGAGAAGTACGGGACGGCACGAACGGGATTCTGTAAAACATTATCAGCGAGGTTCTAGATGGGTTAGGTTAGGTTATATTACGATATAGACGTATATAATGTACTCACCGAGAGGTAGGGGCCGACCCGCCAGGAATGTTGGAAAATACTACATCCGAGATGTTATGTTGCCTTAAGATAGGATATACAATGTTATAGGCGTATATAATGTTCCCACCGAGAAGTACGGGACGACACGACCAGGATTCCGTAAAACATTACCAGCGAGGGACTAGATTGGTTAGGTTAGGTTACACTACGTTATAGACGTAAATAATGTCCCCACAAAGAAGTGGGGCCGACCCGCCAGGAATGTTGTGAAATACTACATTCGAGATGTTAGGTTGCCTTAGGTTAGGATATATAACGTTATAGTCGCGTATAATGTCCCCACCGAGAAGTACGGGACGACACGAGCGAGATTCTGTAAAATATTACCAGCGAGGTTCTAGATGGGTTAGGTTAGGTTATATTACGTTATAGACGTAAATAATGTTCCCACCGAGAAGTGGGCCCGAACCGTCAGGAATGTTGTGAAACACTACATTCGAGATGTTAGGTTGCCTTAGGTTAGTATATATAACGTTATAGACGCATATAATGTCCCCAGCGAGAAGTACGGGACGACACGAACGGGATTCTGTAAAACATTACCAGCGAGGTGCTAGATGGGTTATGTTATGTTATATTACGATATAGACGTATATAATGTTCCCACCGAGAAGTAGTGGCCGACCCGCAAGGAATGTTGGAAAATACTACATCCGAGATGTTAAGTTGCCTTAATTTAGGATATACAATGTTATAGGCGTATATAATGTTCCCACCGATAAGTACGGGACGACACGACCAGGATTCCGTAAAACATTACCAGCGAGGGACTAGATTGGTTAGGTTAGGTTACACTACGTTATAGACGTAAATAATGTCCCCACCAAGAAGTGGGGCCGACCCGCCAGGAATGTTGTGAAATACTACATTCGAGATGTTAGGTTGCCTTAGGTTAGGATATATAACGTTATAGACGTATATAATGTCTCCACCGAGAAGTACGGTAAGACACAACCAGGATTCCGTAAAACATTACCAGCGACGGGCTAGATGGGTTAGGTTAGGTTATATTACGTTATAGACGTAAGTAATGTCCCCACCAAGAAGTGGGGCCGACCCGCCAGGAATGTTGTGAAATACTACATTCGAGATGTTAGGTTGCCTTAGGTTAGGATATATAACGTTATAGTCGCATATAATGTCCCCACCGTGAAGTACGGGACGACACGAGCGAGATTCTGTAAAATATTACCAGCGAGGTTCTAGATGGGTTAGGTTAGGTTATATTACGTTATAGACGTGAATAATATTCCCACCGAGAAGTGGGGTCGACCCGCCAGGAATGTTGTAAAATACTACATCCGAGTTGTTAAGTTGCCTTAAGTTAGGATATATAACGTTATAGACGTATATAATGTCCCCACCGAGAAGTACGGGACGACATGACCAGGATTCCGTAGAACATTACCAGCGGGGGCTAGATTGGTTAGGTTAGGTTATATTACGTTATAGACTTAAATAATGTTCCGACCGAGAAGTGGGGCCGAACCGCCAGGAATGTTGTGAAACACTACATTCGAGATGTTAGGTTGCCTTAGGTTATGATATATAACGTTATAGACGCATATAATGTCCCCACCGAGAAGTACGAGCCGACACTACAGGGATTCTGTAAAACACTACCAGCGACGGGCTAGATGGGTTAGGGTAGGTAATATTACGTTATAGACGTAAGTAATGTTCCCCCCAAGAAGTGGGGCCGACCCGCCAGGAATATTGTGAAATACTACATCCGAGATGTTAAGTTGCCTTAGGTTAGGATATATAACGTTATTGACGTATATAATTTCCGCACCGAGACGTACGGGACGACACGAACGGGATTCTGTAAAACGTTACCAGCGAAGTGCTAGATGGGTTAGGTTAGGTTCTATTACGATATAGACGTTTATAATGTGCCCACCGAGAAGTAGGGGCCGACCCGCGAGGAATGTTGGAAAATACTACATCCGAGATGTTAAGTTGCCTTTTGGTAATATATACAACGTTATAGACGTATAGAATGTCCCCACCGAGAAGTACGGGCTGACACGACCAGGATTCTGTAAAACATTACCAGCGAGGTGCTAGATGGGTTAGGTTTGGTTATATTACGATATAGACGTATATAATGTGCCCACTGAGAGGTAGGGGCCGACCCGCCAGGAATGTTGGAAAATACTACATCCGAGATGTTAAGTTGCCTTAAGTTAGGATATATAACGTTATAGATGTATATAATGTCCCTAACGAGAATTACGGGACGACACGACCAGGATTCCGTAGAACATTACCAGCGGGGGGCTAGATTGGTTAGGTTAGGTTATATTACGTTATAGACGTAAATAATGTTCCCACCGAGAAGTGGGGCCGAACCGCCAGGAATGTTGTGAAACACTACATTCGCGATGTTAGGTTGCCTTAGGTTAGGATATATAACGTTATAGATGTATATAATGTCCCTAACGAGAATTACGGGACGACACGACCAGGATTCCGTAGAACATTACCAGCGGGGGGCTAGATTGGTTAGGTTAGGTTATATTACGTTATAGACGTAAATAATGTTCCCACCGAGAAGTGGGGCCGAACCGCCAGGAATGTTGTGAAACACTACATTCGCGATGTTAGGTTGCCTTAGGTTAGGATATATAACGTTATAGACGTATATAATGTGCCCACCGAGAAGTACGGGACGACACGACCAGGATTCCGTAAAACATTACCAGCGAGGGGCTAGATTGGTTAGGTTAGGATACATTACGTTATAGACTTAAATAATGTTCCCACCGAGAAGTGGGGCCGAACCGCCAGGAATGTTGTGAAATACTACATTCGAGATGTTAGGTTGCCCTTTGTTAATATATACAACGTTATAGACGTATAGAATGTCCCCAATGAGAAGTACGGCCCGACACGACCGGGATTCTGTAAAATATTATCACCGAGGAGCAAGATGGGTTATGTTATGTTATATTACGATATAGACGTATATGACGTGCCCACCGAGAAGTAGTGGCCGAACCGCCAGGAATGTTGGAAAATACTACATCCGAGATGTTAAGTTTCCTTAAGTTAGGATATATAACGTTATAGACGTATATAATGTCCCCACCGAGAAGTACGGGACGACATGACCAGGATTCCGTAAAACATTACCAGCGAGGGGCTAGATTGGTTAGGTTAGGTTATATTACGTTATAGGCGTAAACAATGTTCCCACCGAGAAATGGGGCCGAACCGCCAGGAATGTTGTGAAACACTACATTCGAGATGTTAGGTTGCCTTAGGTTAGGATATATAACGTTATAGACGCATATAATGTCCCCACCGAGAAGTACGAGCCGACACTACAGGGATTCTGTAAAACATTACCAGCGACGGGATAGATGGGTTAGGGTAGGTAATATTACGTTATAGACGTAAGTAATGTTCCCTCCAAGAAGTGGGGCCGACGCTCCAGGAATATTGTGAAATACTAAATCCGAGATGTTAAGTTGCCTTAGGTTAGGATATATAACGTTATTGACGTATATAATTTCCGCACCGAGACGTACGGGACGACACGAACGGGATTCTGTAAAACGTTACCAGCGAAGTGCTAGATGGGTTAGGTTAGGTTCTATTACGATATAGACGTTTATAATGTGCCCACCGAGAAGTAGGGGCCGACCCGCGAGGAATGTTGGAAAATACTACATCCGAGATGTTAAGTTGCCTTTTGGTAATATATACAACGTTATAGACGTATAGAATGTCCCCACCGAGAAGTACGGGCTGACACGACCAGGATTCTGTAAAACATTACCAGCGAGGTGCTAGATGGGTTAGGTTTGGTTATATTACGATATAGACGTATATAATGTGCCCACCGAGAAGTAGGGGCCGACCCGCCAGGAATGTTGGAAAATACTACATCCGAGATGTTAAGTTGCCTTAGGTTAGGATATATAACGTTATAGACGTATATAATGTCCCCACCGAGAAGTACGGGACGACACGACCAGGATTCCGTAAAACATTACCAGCGAGGGGCTAGATGAGTTAGATTAGGTTATATTACGTTATAGACATATATAATGTTCCCACCGAAAAGTGGGGCCGACCCGCGAGGAATGTTGTGACATACTACATTCGAGACGTTAGGTTGCCTTGGGTTAGGATATATAACGTTATAGACGCATATAATGTCCCCACCGAGAAGTACGAGCCGACACGACAGGGATTCTGTAAAACATTACCAGCGAGGGGCTATATGGGTTTGGTTAGGTTATATTACGTTATAGACGTAAATAATGTTCCCACCGAGAAGTGGGGCCGAACCGCCAGGAATGTTGTGAAATACTACATTCGAGATGTTAGGTTGACTTAGGTTAGGATAAATAACGTTATAGACGCATATAATGGCCCCACCGATACGTACGGGACGACACGAACGAGATTCTGTAAAACATTACCAGCCAGGGTCTAGATGGGATAGGTTAGGTTATATTACGATATAGACGTATATAATGTACCCACCGAGAGGTAGGGGCCGACCCGCCAGGAATGTTGTAAAACACTACATTCGAGACGTTAGGTTGCCTTAGGTTAGGATATATAACGTATTAGTCGCATATAATGTCCCCACCGAGACGTACGGGACGACACCAACGAGATTCTGTAAAATATTACCAGCGAGGTTCTAGATGGGTTAGGTTAGGTTATATTACGATATAGACGTATATAATGTGCCCATCGAGAAGTAGTGGCCGACCCGCCAGGAATGTTGGAAGATACTACATCCGAGATGTTAGGTTCCCTTAGGATAGGATATATAACGTTATAGACGCATATAATGTACCCACTGAGACGCACGGGACGACACGAACGGGATTCTGTAAAACATTACCATCGAGGGTCTAGATGGGTTAGGTTAGGTTATATTACGATATAGACGTATATAATGTGCACACCGAGAGGTAGGGGCCGACCCGCCAGGAATGTTGGAAAATACTACATCCGAGATGTTAAGTTGCCTGAAGTTAGGATATATAACGTTATAGATGTATATAATGTCCCCAACGAGAATTACGGGACGACACGACCAGGATTCCGTAGAACATTACCAGCGGGGGGCTAGATTGGTTAGGTTAGGTTATATTACGTTATAGGCGTAAACAATGTTCCCACCGAGAAATGGGGCCGTACCGCCAGGAATGTTGTGAAACACTACATTCGCGATGTTAGGTTGCCTTAGGTTAGGATATATAACGTTATAAACGCATATAATGTCCCCACCGAGAAGTACGGGACGACTCGAACGGGATTCTGTAAAACATTACCAGCGAGGTGCTAGATGGGTTAGGTTAGGTTATATTACGATATAGACGTATATAATGTACCCACCGAGAGGTGTGGGCCGACCCGCCAGGAATGTTGGAAAATACTACATCCGAGATGTTAAGTTGCCTGAAGTTAGGATATACAATGTTATAGGCGTATATAATGTTCCCACCGAGAAGTACGGGACGACACGACCAGGATTCCGTAAAACATTACCAGCGAGGGACTAGATTGGTTAGGTTAGGTTACATTACGTTATAGACGTAAATAATGTTCCCACCGAGAAGTGCCGCCGAACCGCCAGGAATGTTGTGAAACACTACATTCGAGATGTTAGGTTGCCTTAGGTTAGGATATATAACGTTATAGACGCATATAATGTACCCACTGAGACGCACGGGACGACACGAACGGGATTCTGTAAAACATTACCATCGAGGGTCTAGATGGGTTAGGTTAGGTTATATTACGATATAGACGTATATAATGTGCACACCGAGAGGTAGGGGCCGACCCGCCAGGAATGTTGGAAAATACTACATCCGAGATGTTAAGTTGCCTGAAGTTAGGATATATAACGTTATAGATGTATATAATGTCCCCAACGAGAATTACGGGACGACACGACCAGGATTCCGTAGAACATTACCAGCGGGGGGCTAGATTGGTTAGGTTAGGTTATATTACGTTATAGGCGTAAACAATGTTCCCACCGAGAAATGGGGCCGTACCGCCAGGAATGTTGTGAAACACTACATTCGCGATGTTAGGTTGCCTTAGGTTAGGATATATAACGTTATAAACGCATATAATGTCCCCACCGAGAAGTACGGGACGACTCGAACGGGATTCTGTAAAACATTACCAGCGAGGTGCTAGATGGGTTAGGTTAGGTTATATTACGATATAGACGTATATAATGTACCCACCGAGAGGTGGGGGCCGACCCGCCAGGAATGTTGGAAAATACTACATCCGAGATGTTAAGTTGCCTGAAGTTAGGATATACAATGTTATAGGCGTATATAATGTTCCCACCGAGAAGTACGGGACGACACGACCAGGATTCCGTAAAACATTACCAGCGAGGGACTAGACTGGTTAGGTTAGGTTACATTACATTATAGACGTAAATAATGTTCCCACGGAGAAGTGCCGCCGAACCGCCAGGAATGTTGTGAAACACTACATTCGAGATGTTAGGTTGCCTTAGGTTAGGATATATAACGTTATAGACGCATATAATGTACCCACTGAGACGCACGGGACGACACGAACGGGATTCTGTAAAACATTACCATCGAGGGTCTAGATGGGTTAGGTTAGGTTATATTACGATATAGACGTATAAAATGTGCACACCGAGAGGTAGGGGCCGACCCGCCAGGAATGTTGGAAAATACTACATCCGAGATGTTAAGTTGCCTGAAGTTAGGATATATAACGTTATAGATGTATATAATGTCCCCAACGAGAATTACGGGACGACACGACCAGGATTCCGTAGAACATTACCAGCGGGGGGCTAGATTGGTTAGGTTAGGTTACATTACGTTATAGACGTAAATAATGTTCCCACCGAGAAGTGCCGCCGAACCGCCAGGAATGTTGTGAAACACTACATTCGAGATGTTAGGTTGCCTTAGGTTAGGATATATAACGTTATAGACGCATATAATGTACCCACTGAGACGCACGGGACGACACGAACGGGATTCTGTAAAACATTACCATCGAGGGTCTAGATGGGTTAGGTTAGGTTATATTACGATATAGACGTATATAATGTGCACACCGAGAGGTAGGGGCTGACCCGCCAGGAATGTTGGAAAATACTACATCCGAGATGTTAAGTTGCCTGAAGTTAGGATATATAACGTTATAGATGTATATAATGTCCCCAACGAGAATTACGGGACGACACGACCAGGATTCCGTAGAACATTACCAGCGGGGGGCTAGATTGGTTAGGTTAGGTTATATTACGTTATAGGCGTAAACAATGTTCCCACCGAGAAATGGGGCCGTACCGCCAGGAATGTTGTGAAACACTACATTCGCGATGTTAGGTTGCCTTAGGTTAGGATATATAACGTTATAAACGCATATAATGTCCCCACCGAGAAGTACGGGACGACTCGAACGGGATTCTGTAAAACATTACCAGCGAGGTGCTAGATGGGTTAGGTTAGGTTATATTACGATATAGACGTATATAATGTACCCACCGAGAGGTGGGGGCCGACCCGCCAGGAATGTTGGAAAATACTACATCCGAGATGTTAAGTTGCCTGAAGTTAGGATATACAATGTTATAGGCGTATATAATGTTCCCACCGAGAAGTACGGGACGACACGACCAGGATTCCGTAAAACATTACCAGCGAGGGACTAGATTGGTTAGGTTAGGTTACATTACGTTATAGACGTAAATAATGTTCCCACCGAGAAGTGCCGCCGAACCGCCAGGAATGTTGTGAAACACTACATTCGAGATGTTAGGTTGCCTTAGGTTAGGATATATAACGTTATAGACGCATATAATGTACCCACTGAGACGCACGGGACGACACGAACGGGATTCTGTAAAACATTACCATCGAGGGTCTAGATGGGTTAGGTTAGGTTATATTACGATATAGACGTATAAAATGAGCACACCGAGAGGTAGGGGCCGACCCGCCAGGAATGTTGGAAAATACTACATCCGAGATGTTAAGTTGCCTGAAGTTAGGATATATAACGTTATAGATGTATATAATGTCCCCAACGAGAATTACGGGACGACACGACCAGGATTCCGTAGAACATTACCAGCGGGGGGCTAGATTGGTTAGGTTAGGTTATATTACGTTATAGGCGTAAACAATGTTCCCACCGAGAAATGGGGCCGTACCGCCAGGAATGTTGTGAAACACTACATTCGAGATGTTAGGTTGCCTTAGGTTAGGATATATAACGTTATAGACGCATATAATGCCAACACCGAAAAGTACGGGACGACACGAACGGGATTCTGTAATCATTACCAGCGAGAGTCTAGATGGGATAGGTTAGGCTATATTACGATATAGACGTATATAATGTGCCCACCGAGAGGTAGGTGCCGACCCGCCAGGAATGTTGGAAAATACTACATCCGAGATGTTAAGTTGCCTTAAGTTAGGATATACAACGTTATAGATGTATATAGTGTCCCCAACGAGAATTACGGGACGACACGACCAGGATTCCGTAGAACGTTACCAGCGGGGGGCTAGATTGGTTAGGTTAGGTTATATTACGTGATAGACGTATATAATGTTCCCACCGAGAAGTGGGGCCGAACCGCCAGGAATGTTGTGAAACACTACATTCGCGATGTTAGGTTGTCTTAGGTTAGGATATATAACGTTATAGACGCATATAATGTCCCCACCGAGAAGTACGGGACGACTCGAACGGGATTCTGTAAAACATTACCAGCGAGGTGCTAGATGGGTTAGGTTAGGTTATATTACGATATAGACGTATATAATGTACCCACCGAGAGGTGGGGGCCGACCCGCCAGGAATGTTGGAAAATACTACATCCGAGATGTTAAGTTGCCTGAAGTTAGGATATACAATGTTATAGGCGTATATAATGTTCCCACCGAGAAGTACGGGACGACACGACCAGGATTCCGTAAAACATTACCAGCGAGGGACTAGATTGGTTAGGTTAGGTTACATTACGTTATAGACGTAAATAATGTTCCCACCGAGAAGTGCCGCCGAACCGCCAGGAATGTTGTGAAACACTACATTCGAGATGTTAGGTTGCCTTAGGTTAGGATATATAACGTTATAGACGCATATAATGTACCCACTGAGACGCACGGGACGACACGAACGGGATTCTGCAAAACATTATCACCGAGGAGCAAGATGGGTTATGTTATGTTATATTACGATATAGACGAATATAATGTGCCCACCGAGATGTAGGGGCCGACCCGGCAGGAATGTTGGAAATACTACATTCGAGATGTTAGGTTGCCTTAGGTTAGGATATATAACGTTATAGACGCATGTAATGTCCCCACCGAGAAGTACGAGCCGACACTACAGGGATTCTGTAAAACATTACCAGCGACGGGCTAGATGGGTTAGGTTAGGTTATATTACGTTATAGACGTAAGTAATGTCCCCACCAAGAAGTGGGGCCGATCCGCCAGGAATGTTGTTAAATACTACATTCGAGACGTTAGGTTGCCTTGGGTTAGGATGTATAACGTTATAGTCGCATATAATGTCCCCACCGAGAGGTACGGGACGACACGAACGAGATTCTGTAAAATATTACCAGCGAGGTTCTAGATAGGTTAGGTTAGGTTATATTACGGTATAGACGTGAATAATGTTCCCACCGAGAAGTAGGGGCTGACCAGTCAGTAATGTTGGAAAATACTACATTCGAGATGTTAAGTTGCGTTAGGTTACGATATATAACGTTATAGATGTATATAATGTCCCCACCGAGAAGTACGGGACGATACGACCAGGATTCTGTAAAACATTACCAGTGAGGGGCTAGATGGGTTAGGTTAGCTTATATTACGTTATAGACGTATATAATGTTCCCACCGAGAAGTGGGGCCGACCCGCCAGAAATGATGTGAAATACTACATTCGAGACGTTAGGTTGCCTTAGGTTAGGATATATAACGCTATAGACGCATATAACGTCCCCAGCGAGAAGTACGAGCCGACACGACAGGGATTCCGTAAAACATTACCAGCGAGGGGCTAGATTAGTTAGGTTAGGTTACATTACGTTATAGACTTAAATAATGTTCCCACCGAGAAGTGGGGCCGAACCGCCAGGAATGTTGTGAAACACTACATTCGCGATGTTAGGTTGCCTTAGGTTAGGATATATAACGTTATAGACGTATATAATGTGCCCACCGAGAAGTACGGGACGACACGACCAGGATTCCGTAAAACATTACCAGCGAGGGGCTAGATTGGTTAGGTTAGGATACATTACGTTATAGACTTAAATAATGTTCCCACCGAGAAGTGGGGCCGAACCGCCAGGAATGTTGTGAAATACTACATTCGAGATGTTAGGTTGCCCTTTGTTAATGTATACAACGTTATAGACGTATAGAATGTCCCCAATGAGAAGTACGGCCCGACACGACCGGGATTCTGTAAAACATTATCACCGAGGAGCAAGATGGGTTATGTTATGTTATATTACGACATAGACGAATATAATGTGCCCAGCGAGATGTAGGGGCCGACCCGGCAGGAATGTTGGAAAATACTACATCCGAGTTGTTAAGTTGCCTTAAGTTGGGATATATAACGTTATAGACGTATATAATGTCCCCACCGAGAAGTACGGGACGACATGGCCAGGATTCCGTAGAACATTACCAGCGGGGGCTAGATTGGTTAGGTTAGGTTATATTACGTTATAGACCTAAATAATGTTCCCACCGAGAAGTGGGGCCGAACCGCCAGGAATGTTGTGAAACACTACATTCGAGATGTTAGGTTGCCTTAGGTTAGGATATATAACGTTATAGACGCATATAATGTCCCCACCGAGAAGTACGAGCCGACACTACAGGGATTCTGTAAAACACAACCAGCGACGGGCTAGATGGGTTAGGGTAGGTAATATTACGTTATAGACGTAAGTAATGTTCCCCCCAAGAAGTGGGGCCGACCCGCCAGGAATATTGTGAAATACTACATCCGAGATGTTAAGTTGCCTTAGGTTAGGATATATAACGTTAATGACGTATATAATTTCCGCACCGAGACGTACGGGACGACACGAACGGGATTCTGTAAAACGTTACCAGCGAAGTGCTAGATGGGTTAGGTTAGGTTCTATTACGATATAGACGTTTATAATGTGCCCACCGAGAAGTAGGGGCCGACTCGCGAGGAATGTTGGAAAATACTACATCCGAGATGTTAAGTTGCCTTTTGGTAATATATACAACGTTATAGACGTATAGAATGTCCCCACCGAGAAGTACGGGCTGACACGACCAGGATTCTGTAAAACATTACCAGCGAGGTGCTAGATGGGTTAGGTTTGGTTATATTACGATATAGACGTATATAATGTGCCCACTGAGAGGTAGGGGCCGACCCGCCAGGAATGTTGGAAAATACTACATCCGAGATGTTAAGTTGCCTTAAGTTAGGATATATAACGTTATAGATGTATATAATGTCCCTAACGAGAATTACGGGACGACACGACCAGGATTCCGTAGAACATTACCAGCGGGGGGCTAGATTGGTTAGGTTAGGTTATATTACGTTATAGACGTAAATAATGTTCCCACCGAGAAGTGGGGCCGAACCGCCAGGAATGTTGTGAAACACTACATTCGCGATGTTAGGTTGCCTTAGGTTAGGATATATAACGTTATAGATGTATATAATGTCCCTAACGAGAATTACGGGACGACACGACCAGGATTCCGTAGAACATTACCAGCGGGGGGCTAGATTGGTTAGGTTAGGTTATATTACGTTATAGACGTAAATAATGTTCCCACCGAGAAGTGGGGCCGAACCGCCAGGAATGTTGTGAAACACTACATTCGCGATGTTAGGTTGCCTTAGGTTAGGATATATAACGTTATAGACGTATATAATGTGCCCACCGAGAAGTACGGGACGACACGACCAGGATTCCGTAAAACATTACCAGCGAGGGGCTAGATTGGTTAGGTTAGGATACATTACGTTATAGACTTAAATAATGTTCCCACCGAGAAGTGGGGCCGAACCGCCAGGAATGTTGTGAAATACTACATTCGAGATGTTAGGTTGCCCTTTGTTAATATATACAACGTTATAGACGTATAGAATGTCCCCAATGAGAAGTACGGCCCGACACGACCGGGATTCTGTAAAATATTATCACCGAGGAGCAAGATGGGTTATGTTATGTTATATTACGATATAGACGTATATGACGTGCCCACCGAGAAGTAGTGGCCGAACCGCCAGGAATGTTGGAAAATACTACATCCGAGATGTTAAGTTTCCCTAAGTTAGGATATATAACGTTATAGACGTATATAATGTCCCCACCGAGAAGTACGGGACGGCACGAACGGGATTCTGTAAAACATTACCAGCGAGGTTCTAGATGGGTTAGGTTAGGTTATATTACGATATAGACGTATATAATGTACTCACCGAGAGGTAGGGGCCGACCCGCCAGGAATGTTGGAAAATACTACATCCGAGATGTTATGTTGCCTTAAGATAGGATATACAATGTTATAGGCGTATATAATGTTCCCACCGAGAAGTACGGGACGACACGACCAGGATTCCGTAAAACATTACCAGCGAGGGACTAGATTGGTTAGGTTAGGTTACACTACGTTATAGACGTAAATAATGTCCCCACAAAGAAGTGGGGCCGACCCGCCAGGAATGTTGTGAAATACTACATTCGAGATGTTAGGTTGCCTTAGGTTAGGATATATAACGTTATAGACGTATATAATGTCTCCACCGAGAAGTACGGCAAGACACAACCAGGATTCCGTAAAACATTACCAGCGACGGGCTAGATGGGTTAGGTTAGGTTATATTACGTTACAGACGTAAGTAATTTCCCCACCAAGAAGTGGGGCCGACCCGCCAGGAATGTTGTGAAATACTACATTCGAGATGTTAGGTTGCCTTAGGTTAGGATATATAACGTTATAGTCGCGTATAATGTCCCCACCGAGAAGTACGGGACGACACGAGCGAGATTCTGTAAAATATTACCAGCGAGGTTCTAGATGGGTTAGGTTAGGTTATATTACGTTATAGACGTAAATAATGTTCCCACCGAGAAGTGGGCCCGAACCGTCAGGAATGTTGTGAAACACTACATTCGAGATGTTAGGTTGCCTTAGGTTAGTATATATAACGTTATAGACGCATATAATGTCCCCAGCGAGAAGTACGGGACGACACGAACGGGATTCTGTAAAACATTACCAGCGAGGTGCTAGATGGGTTATGTTATGTTATATTACGATATAGACGTATATAATGTTCCCACCGAGAAGTAGTGGCCGACCCGCAAGGAATGTTGGAAAATACTACATCCGAGATGTTAAGTTGCCTTAATTTAGGATATACAATGTTATAGGCGTATATAATGTTCCCACCGATAAGTACGGGACGACACGACCAGGATTCCGTAAAACATTACCAGCGAGGGACTAGATTGGTTAGGTTAGGTTACACTACGTTATAGACGTAAATAATGTCCCCACCAAGAAGTGGGGCCGACCCGCCAGGAATGTTGTGAAATACTACATTCGAGATGTTAGGTTGCCTTAGGTTAGGATATATAACGTTATAGACGTATATAATGTCTCCACCGAGAAGTACGTTAAGACACAACCAGGATTCCGTAAAACATTACCAGCGACGGGCTAGATGGGTTAGGTTAGGTTATATTACGTTATAGACGTAAGTAATGTCCCCACCAAGAAGTGGGGCCGACCCGCCAGGAATGTTGTGAAATACTACATTCGAGATGTTAGGTTGCCTTAGGTTAGGATATATAACGTTATAGTCGCATATAATGTCCCCACCGAGAAGTACGGGACGACACGAGCGAGATTCTGTAAAATATTACCAGCGAGGTTCTAGATGGGTTAGGTTAGGTTATATTACGATATAGACGTGAATAATATTCCCACCGAGAAGTGGGGTCGACCCGCCAGGAATGTTGTAAAATACTACATCCGAGTTGTTAAGTTGCCTTAAGTTAGGATATATAACGTTATAGACGTATATAATGTCCCCACCGAGAAGTACGGGACGACATGACCAGGATTCCGTAGAACATTACCAGCGGGGGCTAGATTGGTTAGGTTAGGTTATATTACGTTATAGACCTAAATAATGTTCCCACCGAGAAGTGGGGCCGACCCGCCAGGAATGTTGTGAAACACTACATTCGAGATGTTAGGTTGCCTTAGGTTAGGATATATAACGTTATAGACGCATATAATGTCCCCACCGAGAAGTACGAGCCGACACTACAGGGATTCTGTAAAACACTACCAGCGACGGGCTAGATGGGTTAGGGTAGGTAATATTACGTTATAGACGTAAGTAATGTTCCCCCCAAGAAGTGGGGCCGACCCGCCAGGAATATTGTGAAATACTACATCCGAGATGTTAAGTTGCCTTAGGTTAGGATATATAACGTTATTGACGTATATAATTTCCGCACCGAGACGTACGGGACGACACGAACGGGATTCTGTAAAACGTTACCAGCGAAGTGCTAGATGGGTTAGGTTAGGTTCTATTACGATATAGACGTTTATAATGTGCCCACCGAGAAGTAGGGGCCGACCCGCGAGGAATGTTGGAAAATACTACATCCGAGATGTTAAGTTGCCTTTTGGTAATATATACAACGTTATAGACGTATAGAATGTCCCCACCGAGAAGTACGGGCTGACACGACCAGGATTCTGTAAAACATTACCAGCGAGGTGCTAGATGGGTTAGGTTTGGTTATATTACGATATAGACGTATATAATGTGCCCACTGAGAGGTAGGGGCCGACCCGCCAGGAATGTTGGAAAATACTACATCCGAGATGTTAAGTTGCCTTAAGTTAGGATATATAACGTTATAGATGTATATAATGTCCCTAACGAGAATTACGGGACGACACGACCAGGATTCCGTAGAACATTACCAGCGGGGGGCTAGATTGGTTAGGTTAGGTTATATTACGTTATAGACGTAAATAATGTTCCCACCGAGAAGTGGGGCCGAACCGCCAGGAATGTTGTGAAACACTACATTCGCGATGTTAGGTTGCCTTAGGTTAGGATATATAACGTTATAGATGTATATAATGTCCCTAACGAGAATTACGGGACGACACGACCAGGATTCCGTAGAACATTACCAGCGGGGGGCTAGATTGGTTAGGTTAGGTTATATTACGTTATAGACGTAAATAATGTTCCCACCGAGAAGTGGGGCCGAACCGCCAGGAATGTTGTGAAACACTACATTCGCGATGTTAGGTTGCCTTAGGTTAGGATATATAACGTTATAGACGTATATAATGTGCCCACCGAGAAGTACGGGACGACACGACCAGGATTCCGTAAAACATTACCAGCGAGGGGCTAGATTGGTTAGGTTAGGATACATTACGTTATAGACTTAAATAATGTTCCCACCGAGAAGTGGGGCCGAACCGCCAGGAATGTTGTGAAATACTACATTCGAGATGTTAGGTTGCCCTTTGTTAATATATACAACGTTATAGACGTATAGAATGTCCCCAATGAGAAGTACGGCCCGACACGACCGGGATTCTGTAAAATATTATCACCGAGGAGCAAGATGGGTTATGTTATGTTATATTACGATATAGACGTATATGACGTGCCCACCGAGAAGTAGTGGCCGAACCGCCAGGAATGTTGGAAAATACTACATCCGAGATGTTAAGTTTCCTTAAGTTAGGATATATAACGTTATAGACGTATATAATGTCCCCACCGAGAAGTACGGGACGACATGACCAGGATTCCGTAAAACATTACCAGCGAGGGGCTAGATTGGTTAGGTTAGGTTATATTACGTTATAGGCGTAAACAATGTTCCCACCGAGAAATGGGGCCGAACCGCCAGGAATGTTGTGAAACACTACATTCGAGATGTTAGGTTGCCTTAGGTTAGGATATATAACGTTATAGACGCATATAATGTCCCCACCGAGAAGTACGAGCCGACACTACAGGGATTCTGTAAAACATTACCAGCGACGGGATAGATGGGTTAGGGTAGGTAATATTACGTTATAGACGTAAGTAATGTTCCCTCCAAGAAGTGGGGCCGACGCTCCAGGAATATTGTGAAATACTAAATCCGAGATGTTAAGTTGCCTTAGGTTAGGATATATAACGTTATTGACGTATATAATTTCCGCACCGAGACGTACGGGACGACACGAACGGGATTCTGTAAAACGTTACCAGCGAAGTGCTAGATGGGTTAGGTTAGGTTCTATTACGATATAGACGTTTATAATGTGCCCACCGAGAAGTAGGGGCCGACCCGCGAGGAATGTTGGAAAATACTACATCCGAGATGTTAAGTTGCCTTTTGGTAATATATACAACGTTATAGACGTATAGAATGTCCCCACCGAGAAGTACGGGCTGACACGACCAGGATTCTGTAAAACATTACCAGCGAGGTGCTAGATGGGTTAGGTTTGGTTATATTACGATATAGACGTATATAATGTGCCCACCGAGAAGTAGGGGCCGACCCGCCAGGAATGTTGGAAAATACTACATCCGAGATGTTAAGTTGCCTTAGGTTAGGATATATAACGTTATAGACGTATATAATGTCCCCACCGAGAAGTACGGGACGACACGACCAGGATTCCGTAAAACATTACCAGCGAGGGGCTAGATGAGTTAGATTAGGTTATATTACGTTATAGACATATATAATGTTCCCACCGAAAAGTGGGGCCGACCCGCGAGGAATGTTGTGACATACTACATTCGAGACGTTAGGTTGCCTTGGGTTAGGATATATAACGTTATAGACGCATATAATGTCCCCACCGAGAAGTACGAGCCGACACGACAGGGATTCTGTAAAACATTACCAGCGAGGGGCTATATGGGTTTGGTTAGGTTATATTACGTTATAGACGTAAATAATGTTCCCACCGAGAAGTGGGGCCGAACCGCCAGGAATGTTGTGAAATACTACATTCGAGATGTTAGGTTGACTTAGGTTAGGATAAATAACGTTATAGACGCATATAATGGCCCCACCGATACGTACGGGACGACACGAACGAGATTCTGTAAAACATTACCAGCCAGGGTCTAGATGGGATAGGTTAGGTTATATTACGATATAGACGTATATAATGTACCCACCGAGAGGTAGGGGCCGACCCGCCAGGAATGTTGTAAAACACTACATTCGAGACGTTAGGTTGCCTTAGGTTAGGATATATAACGTATTAGTCGCATATAATGTCCCCACCGAGACGTACGGGACGACACCAACGAGATTCTGTAAAATATTACCAGCGAGGTTCTAGATGGGTTAGGTTAGGTTATATTACGATATAGACGTATATAATGTGCCCATCGAGAAGTAGTGGCCGACCCGCCAGGAATGTTGGAAGATACTACATCCGAGATGTTAGGTTCCCTTAGGATAGGATATATAACGTTATAGACGTATATAATGTGCGCACCGATACGTACGGGACGACACGAACCGGATTCTGTAAAACATTACCAGCGAGGGTCTAGATGGGTTAGGTTAGCTTATATTACGATATAGACGTATATAATGTACCCACCGAGAGGTAGGGGCCGACCCGCCAGGAATGTTGGAAAATACTACATCCGAGATGTTAGGTTGCCTTAGGTTAGGATATATAACGTTATAGATGCATATAATGTCCCCACCGAGACGTACGGGACGAAACGAACGGGATTCTGTAAAACATTACCAGCGAGGTGCTAGATGGGTTAGGTTAGGTTATATTACGATATAAATGTATATAATGTGCCCACCGAGAAGTAGGGGCCGACCCGCCAGGAGTGTTGGAAAATACTACATCCGAGATGTTAAGTTGCCTTAGGTTAGATATATAACATTATAGACGTATATAATACCCCGCCGAGAAGTACGGGACGGCACGAACGGGATTCTGTAAAACATTACCAGCGAGGTTCTAGATGGGTTAGGTTAGGTTATATTACGATATAGACGTATATAATGTACTCACCGAGAGGTAGGGGCCGACCCGCCAGGAATGTTGGAAAATACTACATCCGAGATGTTATGTTGCCTTAAGATAGGATATACAATGTTATAGGCGTATATAATGTTCCCACCGAGAAGTACGGGACGACACGACCAGGATTCCGTAAAACATTACCAGCGAGGGACTAGATTGGTTAGGTTAGGTTACACTACGTTATAGACGTAAATAATGTCCCCACAAAGAAGTGGGGCCGACCCGCCAGGAATGTTGTGAAATACTACATTCGAGATGTTAGGTTGCCTTAGGTTAGGATATATAACGTTATAGACGTATATAATGTCTCCACCGAGAAGTACGGTAAGACACAACCAGGATTCCGTAAAACATTACCAGCGACGGGCTAGATGGGTTAGGTTAGGTTATATTACGTTATAGACGTAAGTAATGTCCCCACCAAGAAGTGGGGCCGACCCGCCAGGAATGTTGTGAAATACTACATTCGAGATGTTAGGTTGCCTTAGGTTAGGATATATAACGTTATAGTCGCGTATAATGTCCCCACCGAGAAGTACGGGACGACACGAGCGAGATTCTGTAAAATATTACCAGCGAGGTTCTAGATGGGTTAGGTTAGGTTATATTACGTTATAGACGTAAATAATGTTCCCACCGAGAAGTGGGCCCGAACCGTCAGGAATGTTGTGAAACACTACATTCGAGATGTTAGGTTGCCTTAGGTTAGTATATATAACGTTATAGACGCATATAATGTCCCCAGCGAGAAGTACGGGACGACACGAACGGGATTCTGTAAAACATTACCAGCGAGGTGCTAGATGGGTTATGTTATGTTATATTACGATATAGACGTATATAATGTTCCCACCGAGAAGTAGTGGCCGACCCGCAAGGAATGTTGGAAAATACTACATCCGAGATGTTAAGTTGCCTTAATTTAGGATATACAATGTTATAGGCGTATATAATGTTCCCACCGATAAGTACGGGACGACACGACCAGGATTCCGTAAAACATTACCAGCGAGGGACTAGATTGGTTAGGTTAGGTTACACTACGTTATAGACGTAAATAATGTCCCCACCAAGAAGTGGGGCCGACCCGCCAGGAATGTTGTGAAATACTACATTCGAGATGTTAGGTTGCCTTAGGTTAGGATATATAACGTTATAGACGTATATAATGTCTCCACCGAGAAGTACGGTAAGACACAACCAGGATTCCGTAAAACATTACCAGCGACGGGCTAGATGGGTTAGGTTAGGTTATATTACGTTATAGACGTAAGTAATGTCCCCACCAAGAAGTGGGGCCGACCCGCCAGGAATGTTGTGAAATACTACATTCGAGATGTTAGGTTGCCTTAGGTTAGGATATATAACGTTATAGTCGCATATAATGTCCCCACCGAGAAGTACGGGACGACACGAGCGAGATTCTGTAAAATATTACCAGCGAGGTTCTAGATGGGTTAGGTTAGGTTATATTACGATATAGACGTGAATAATATTCCCACCGAGAAGTGGGGTCGACCCGCCAGGAATGTTGTAAAATACTACATCCGAGTTGTTAAGTTGCCTTAAGTTAGGATATATAACGTTATAGACGTATATAATGTCCCCACCGAGAAGTACGGGACGACATGACCAGGATTCCGTAGAACATTACCAGCGGGGGCTAGATTGGTTAGGTTAGGTTATATTACGTTATAGACCTAAATAATGTTCCCACCGAGAAGTGGGGCCGAACCGCCAGGAATGTTGTGAAACACTACATTCGAGATGTTAGGTTGCCTTAGGTTAGGATATATAACGTTATAGACGCATATAATGTCCCCACCGAGAAGTACGAGCCGACACTACAGGGATTCTGTAAAACACTACCAGCGACGGGCTAGATGGGTTAGGGTAGGTAATATTACGTTATAGACGTAAGTAATGTTCCCCCCAAGAAGTGGGGCCGACCCGCCAGGAATATTGTGAAATACTACATCCGAGATGTTAAGTTGCCTTAGGTTAGGATATATAACGTTATTGACGTATATAATTTCCGCACCGAGACGTACGGGACGACACGAACGGGATTCTGTAAAACGTTACCAGCGAAGTGCTAGATGGGTTAGGTTAGGTTCTATTACGATGTAGACGTTTATAATGTGCCCACCGAGAAGTAGGGGCCGACCCGCGAGGAATGTTGGAAAATACTACATCCGAGATGTTAAGTTGCCTTTTGGTAATATATACAACGTTATAGACGTATAGAATGTCCCCACCGAGAAGTACGGGCTGACACGACCAGGATTCTGTAAAACATTACCAGCGAGGTGCTAGATGGGTTAGGTTTGGTTATATTACGATATAGACGTATATAATGTGCCCACTGAGAGGTAGGGGCCGACCCGCCAGGAATGTTGGAAAATACTACATCCGAGATGTTAAGTTGCCTTAAGTTAGGATATATAACGTTATAGATGTATATAATGTCCCTAACGAGAATTACGGGACGACACGACCAGGATTCCGTAGAACATTACCAGCGGGGGGCTAGATTGGTTAGGTTAGGTTATATTACGTTATAGACGTAAATAATGTTCCCACCGAGAAGTGGGGCCGAACCGCCAGGAATGTTGTGAAACACTACATTCGCGATGTTAGGTTGCCTTAGGTTAGGATATATAACGTTATAGATGTATATAATGTCCCTAACGAGAATTACGGGACGACACGACCAGGATTCCGTAGAACATTACCAGCGGGGGGCTAGATTGGTTAGGTTAGGTTATATTACGTTATAGACGTAAATAATGTTCCCACCGAGAAGTGGGGCCGAACCGCCAGGAATGTTGTGAAACACTACATTCGCGATGTTAGGTTGCCTTAGGTTAGGATATATAACGTTATAGACGTATATAATGTGCCCACCGAGAAGTACGGGACGACACGACCAGGATTCCGTAAAACATTACCAGCGAGGGGCTAGATTGGTTAGGTTAGGATACATTACGTTATAGACTTAAATAATGTTCCCACCGAGAAGTGGGGCCGAACCGCCAGGAATGTTGTGAAATACTACATTCGAGATGTTAGGTTGCCCTTTGTTAATATATACAACGTTATAGACGTATAGAATGTCCCCAATGAGAAGTACGGCCCGACACGACCGGGATTCTGTAAAATATTATCACCGAGGAGCAAGATGGGTTATGTTATGTTATATTACGATATAGACGTATATGACGTGCCCACCGAGAAGTAGTGGCCGAACCGCCAGGAATGTTGGAAAATACTACATCCGAGATGTTAAGTTTCCTTAAGTTAGGATATATAACGTTATAGACGTATATAATGTCCCCACCGAGAAGTACGGGACGACATGACCAGGATTCCGTAAAACATTACCAGCGAGGGGCTAGATTGGTTAGGTTAGGTTATATTACGTTATAGGCGTAAACAATGTTCCCACCGAGAAATGGGGCCGAACCGCCAGGAATGTTGTGAAACACTACATTCGAGATGTTAGGTTGCCTTAGGTTAGGATATATAACGTTATAGACGCATATAATGTCCCCACCGAGAAGTACGAGCCGACACTACAGGGATTCTGTAAAACATTACCAGCGACGGGATAGATGGGTTAGGGTAGGTAATATTACGTTATAGACGTAAGTAATGTTCCCTCCAAGAAGTGGGGCCGACGCTCCAGGAATATTGTGAAATACTAAATCCGAGATGTTAAGTTGCCTTAGGTTAGGATATATAACGTTATTGACGTATATAATTTCCGCACCGAGACGTACGGGACGACACGAACGGGATTCTGTAAAACGTTACCAGCGAAGTGCTAGATGGGTTAGGTTAGGTTCTATTACGATATAGACGTTTATAATGTGCCCACCGAGAAGTAGGGGCCGACCCGCGAGGAATGTTGGAAAATACTACATCCGAGATGTTAAGTTGCCTTTTGGTAATATATACAACGTTATAGACGTATAGAATGTCCCCACCGAGAAGTACGGGCTGACACGACCAGGATTCTGTAAAACATTACCAGCGAGGTGCTAGATGGGTTAGGTTTGGTTATATTACGATATAGACGTATATAATGTGCCCACCGAGAAGTAGGGGCCGACCCGCCAGGAATGTTGGAAAATACTACATCCGAGATGTTAATTTGCCTTAGGTTAGGATATATAACGTTATAGACGTATATAATGTCCCCACCGAGAAGTACGGGACGACACGACCAGGATTCCGTAAAACATTACCAGCGAGGGGCTAGATGAGTTAGATTAGGTTATATTACGTTATAGACATATATAATGTTCCCACCGAAAAGTGGGGCCGACCCGCGAGGAATGTTGTGACATACTACATTCGAGACGTTAGGTTGCCTTGGGTTAGGATATATAACGTTATAGACGCATATAATGTCCCCACCGAGAAGTACGAGCCGACACGACAGGGATTCTGTAAAACATTACCAGCGAGGGGCTATATGGGTTTGGTTAGGTTATATTACGTTATAGACGTAAATAATGTTCCCACCGAGAAGTGGGGCCGAACCGCCAGGAATGTTGTGAAATACTACATTCGAGATGTTAGGTTGACTTAGGTTAGGATAAATAACGTTATAGACGCATATAATGGCCCCACCGATACGTACGGGACGACACGAACGAGATTCTGTAAAACATTACCAGCCAGGGTCTAGATGGGATAGGTTAGGTTATATTACGATATAGACGTATATAATGTACCCACCGAGAGGTAGGGGCCGAACCGCCAGGAATGTTGTAAAACACTACATTCGAGACGTTAGGTTGCCTTAGGTTAGGATATATAACGTATTAGTCGCATATAATGTCCCCACCGAGACGTACGGGACGACACCAACGAGATTCTGTAAAATATTACCAGCGAGGTTCTAGATGGGTTAGGTTAGGTTATATTACGATATAGACGTATATAATGTGCCCATCGAGAAGTAGTGGCCGACCCGCCAGGAATGTTGGAAGATACTACATCCGAGATGTTAGGTTCCCTTAGGATAGGATATATAACGTTATAGACGTATATAATGTGCGCACCGATACGTACGGGACGACACGAACCGGATTCTGTAAAACATTACCAGCGAGGGTCTAGATGGGTTAGGTTAGCTTATATTACGATATAGACGTATATAATGTACCCACCGAGAGGTAGGGGCCGACCCGCCAGGAATGTTGGAAAATACTACATCCGAGATGTTAGGTTGCCTTAGGTTAGGATATATAACGTTATAGATGCATATAATGTCCCCACCGAGACGTACGGGACGAAACGAACGGGATTCTGTAAAACATTACCAGCGAGGTGCTAGATGGGTTAGGTTAGGTTATATTACGATATAAATGTATATAATGTGCCCACCGAGAAGTAGGGGCCGACCCGCCAGGAGTGTTGGAAAATACTACATCCGAGATGTTAAGTTGCCTTAGGTTAGATATATAACATTATAGACGTATATAATACCCCGCCGAGAAGTACGGGACGGCACGAACGGGATTCTGTAAAACATTACCAGCGAGGTTCTAGATGGGTTAGGTTAGGTTATATTACGATATAGACGTATATAATGTACTCACCGAGAGGTAGGGGCCGACCCGCCAGGAATGTTGGAAAATACTACACCCGAGATGTTATGTTGCCTTAAGATAGGATATACAATGTTATAGGCGTATATAATGTTCCCACCGAGAAGTACGGGACGACACGACCAGGATTCCGTAAAACATTACCAGCGAGGGACTAGATTGGTTAGGTTAGGTTACACTACGTTATAGACGTAAATAATGTCCCCACAAAGAAGTGGGGCCGACCCGCCAGGAATGTTGTGAAATACTACATTCGAGATGTTAGGTTGCCTTAGGTTAGGATATATAACGTTATAGACGTATATAATGTCTCCACCGAGAAGTACGGTAAGACACAACCAGGATTCCGTAAAACATTACCAGCGACGGGCTAGATGGGTTAGGTTAGGTTATATTACGTTATAGACGTAAGTAATGTCCCCACCAAGAAGTGGGGCCGACCCGCCAGGAATGTTGTGAAATACTACATTCGAGATGTTAGGTTGCCTTAGGTTAGGATATATAACGTTATAGTCGCGTATAATGTCCCCACCGAGAAGTACGGGACGACACGAGCGAGATTCTGTAAAATATTACCAGCGAGGTTCTAGATGGGTTAGGTTAGGTTATATTACGTTATAGACGTAAATAATGTTCCCACCGAGAAGTGTGCCCGAACCGTCAGGAATGTTGTGAAACACTACATTCGAGATGTTAGGTTGCCTTAGGTTAGTATATATAACGTTATAGACGCATATAATGTCCCCAGCGAGAAGTACGGGACGACACGAACGGGATTCTGTAAAACATTACCAGCGAGGTGCTAGATGGGTTATGTTATGTTATATTACGATATAGACGTATATAATGTTCCCACCGAGAAGTAGTGGCCGACCCGCAAGGAATGTTGGAAAATACTACATCCGAGATGTTAAGTTGCCTTAATTTAGGATATACAATGTTATAGGCGTATATAATGTTCCCACCGATAAGTACGGGACGACACGACCAGGATTCCGTAAAACATTACCAGCGAGGGACTAGATTGGTTAGGTTAGGTTACACTACGTTATAGACGTAAATAATGTCCCCACCAAGAAGTGGGGCCGACCCGCCAGGAATGTTGTGAAATACTACATTCGAGATGTTAGGTTGCCTTAGGTTAGGATATATAACGTTATAGACGTATATAATGTCTCCACCGAGAAGTACGGTAAGACACAACCAGGATTCCGTAAAACATTACCAGCGACGGGCTAGATGGGTTAGGTTAGGTTATATTACGTTATAGACGTAAGTAATGTCCCCACCAAGAAGTGGGGCCGACCCGCCAGGAATGTTGTGAAATACTACATTCGAGATGTTAGGTTGCCTTAGGTTAGGATATATAACGTTATAGTCGCATATAATGTCCCCACCGAGAAGTACGGGACGACACGAGCGAGATTCTGTAAAATATTACCAGCGAGGTTCTAGATGGGTTAGGTTAGGTTATATTACGATATAGACGTGAATAATATTCCCACCGAGAAGTGGGGTCGACCCGCCAGGAATGTTGTAAAATACTACATCCGAGTTGTTAAGTTGCCTTAAGTTAGGATATATAACGTTATAGACGTATATAATGTCCCCACCGAGAAGTACGGGACGACATGACCAGGATTCCGTAGAACATTACCAGCGGGGGCTAGATTGGTTAGGTTAGGTTATATTACGTTATAGACCTAAATAATGTTCCCACCGAGAAGTGGGGCCGAACCGCCAGGAATGTTGTGAAACACTACATTCGAGATGTTAGGTTGCCTTAGGTTAGGATATATAACGTTATAGACGCATATAATGTCCCCACCGAGAAGTACGAGCCGACACTACAGGGATTCTGTAAAACACTACCAGCGACGGGCTAGATGGGTTAGGGTAGGTAATATTACGTTATAGACGTAAGTAATGTTCCCCCCAAGAAGTGGGGCCGACCCGCCAGGAATATTGTGAAATACTACATCCGAGATGTTAAGTTGCCTTAGGTTAGGATATATAACGTTATTGACGTATATAATTTCCGCACCGAGACGTACGGGACGACACGAACGGGATTCTGTAAAACGTTACCAGCGAAGTGCTAGATGGGTTAGGTTAGGTTCTATTACGATATAGACGTTTATAATGTGCCCACCGAGAAGTAGGGGCCGACCCGCGAGGAATGTTGGAAAATACTACATCCGAGATGTTAAGTTGCCTTTTGGTAATATATACAACGTTATAGACGTATAGAATGTCCCCACCGAGAAGTACGGGCTGACACGACCAGGATTCTGTAAAACATTACCAGCGAGGTGCTAGATGGGTTAGGTTTGGTTATATTACGATATAGACGTATATAATGTGCCCACTGAGAGGTAGGGGCCGACCCGCCAGGAATGTTGGAAAATACTACATCCGAGATGTTAAGTTGCCTTAAGTTAGGATATATAACGTTATAGATGTATATAATGTCCCTAACGAGAATTACGGGACGACACGACCAGGATTCCGTAGAACATTACCAGCGGGGGGCTAGATTGGTTAGGTTAGGTTATATTACGTTATAGACGTAAATAATGTTCCCACCGAGAAGTGGGGCCGAACCGCCAGGAATGTTGTGAAACACTACATTCGCGATGTTAGGTTGCCTTAGGTTAGGATATATAACGTTATAGATGTATATAATGTCCCTAACGAGAATTACGGGACGACACGACCAGGATTCCGTAGAACATTACCAGCGGGGGGCTAGATTGGTTAGGTTAGGTTATATTACGTTATAGACGTAAATAATGTTCCCACCGAGAAGTGGGGCCGAACCGCCAGGAATGTTGTGAAACACTACATTCGCGATGTTAGGTTGCCTTAGGTTAGGATATATAACGTTATAGACGTATATAATGTGCCCACCGAGAAGTACGGGACGACACGACCAGGATTCCGTAAAACATTACCAGCGAGGGGCTAGATTGGTTAGGTTAGGATACATTACGTTATAGACTTAAATAATGTTCCCACCGAGAAGTGGGGCCGAACCGCCAGGAATGTTGTGAAATACTACATTCGAGATGTTAGGTTGCCCTTTGTTAATATATACAACGTTATAGACGTATAGAATGTCCCCAATGAGAAGTACGGCCCGACACGACCGGGATTCTGTAAAATATTATCACCGAGGAGCAAGATGGGTTATGTTATGTTATATTACGATATAGACGTATATGACGTGCCCACCGAGAAGTAGTGGCCGAACCGCCAGGAATGTTGGAAAATACTACATCCGAGATGTTAAGTTTCCTTAAGTTAGGATATATAACGTTATAGACGTATATAATGTCCCCACCGAGAAGTACGGGACGACATGACCAGGATTCCGTAAAACATTACCAGCGAGGGGCTAGATTGGTTAGGTTAGGTTATATTACGTTATAGGCGTAAACAATGTTCCCACCGAGAAATGGGGCCGAACCGCCAGGAATGTTGTGAAACACTACATTCGAGATGTTAGGTTGCCTTAGGTTAGGATATATAACGTTATAGACGCATATAATGTCCCCACCGAGAAGTACGAGCCGACACTACAGGGATTCTGTAAAACATTACCAGCGACGGGATAGATGGGTTAGGGTAGGTAATATTACGTTATAGACGTAAGTAATGTTCCCTCCAAGAAGTGGGGCCGACCCTCCAGGAATATTGTGAAATACTAAATCCGAGATGTTAAGTTGCCTTAGGTTAGGATATATAACGTTATTGACGTATATAATTTCCGCACCGAGACGTACGGGACGACACGAACGGGATTCTGTAAAACGTTACCAGCGAAGTGCTAGATGGGTTAGGTTAGGTTCTATTACGATATAGACGTTTATAATGTGCCCACCGAGAAGTAGGGGCCGAACCGCGAGGAATGTTGGAAAATACTACATCCGAGATGTTAAGTTGCCTTTTGGTAATATATACAACGTTATAGACGTATAGAATGTCCCCACCGAGAAGTACGGGCTGACACGACCAGGATTCTGTAACACATTACCAGCGAGGTGCTAGATGGGTTAGGTTTGGTTATATTACGATATAGACGTATATAATGTGCCCACCGAGAAGTAGGGACCGACCCGCCAGGAATGTTGGAAAATACTACATCCGAGATGTTAAGTTGCCTTAGGTTAGGATATATAACGTTATAGACGTATATAATGTCCCCACCGAGAAGTACGGGACGACACGACCAGGATTCCGTAAAACATTACCAGCGAGGGGCTAGATGAGTTAGATTAGGTTATATTACGTTATAGACATATATAATGTTCCCACCGAAAAGTGGGGCCGACCCGCGAGGAATGTTGTGACATACTACATTCGAGACGTTAGGTTGCCTTGGGTTAGGATATATAACGTTATAGACGCATATAATGTCCCCACCGAGAAGTACGAGCCGACACGACAGGGATTCTGTAAAACATTACCAGCGAGGGGCTATATGGGTTTGGTTAGGTTATATTACGTTATAGACGTAAATAATGTTCCCACCGAGAAGTGGGGCCGAACCGCCAGGAATGTTGTGAAATACTACATTCGAGATGTTAGGTTGACTTAGGTTAGGATAAATAACGTTATAGACGCATATAATGGCCCCACCGATACGTACGGGACGACACGAACGAGATTCTGTAAAACATTACCAGCCAGGGTCTAGATGGGATAGGTTAGGTTATATTACGATATAGACGTATATAATGTACCCACCGAGAGGTAGGGGCCGACCCGCCAGGAATGTTGTAAAACACTACATTCGAGACGTTAGGTTGCCTTAGGTTAGGATATATAACGTATTAGTCGCATATAATGTCCCCACCGAGACGTACGGGACGACACCAACGAGATTCTGTAAAATATTACCAGCGAGGTTCTAGATGGGTTAGGTTAGGTTATATTACGATATAGACGTATATAATGTGCCCATCGAGAAGTAGTGGCCGACCCGCCAGGAATGTTGGAAGATACTACATCCGAGATGTTAGGTTCCCTTAGGATAGGATATATAACGTTATAGACGTATATAATGTGCGCACCGATACGTACGGGACGACACGAACCGGATTCTGTAAAACATTACCAGCGAGGGTCTAGATGGGTTAGGTTAGCTTATATTACGATATAGACGTATATAATGTACCCACCGAGAGGTAGGGGCCGACCCGCCAGGAATGTTGGAAAATACTACATCCGAGATGTTAGGTTGCCTTAGGTTAGGATATATAACGTTATAGATGCATATAATGTCCCCACCGAGACGTACGGGACGAAACGAACGGGATTCTGTAAAACATTACCAGCGAGGTGCTAGATGGGTTAGGTTAGGTTATATTACGATATAAATGTATATAATGTGCCCACCGAGAAGTAGGGGCCGACCCGCCAGGAGTGTTGGAAAATACTACATCCGAGATGTTAAGTTGCCTTAGGTTAGATATATAACATTATAGACGTATATAATACCCCGCCGAGAAGTACGGGACGGCACGAACGGGATTCTGTAAAACATTACCAGCGAGGTTCTAGATGGGTTAGGTTAGGTTATATTACGATATAGACGTATATAATGTACTCACCGAGAGGTAGGGGCCGACCCGCCAGGAATGTTGGAAAATACTACATCCGAGATGTTATGTTGCCTTAAGATAGGATATACAATGTTATAGGCGTATATAATGTTCCCACCGAGAAGTACGGGACGACACGACCAGGATTCCGTAAAACATTACCAGCGAGGGACTAGATTGGTTAGGTTAGGTTACACTACGTTATAGACGTAAATAATGTCCCCACAAAGAAGTGGGGCCGACCCGCCAGGAATGTTGTGAAATACTACATTCGAGATGTTAGGTTGCCTTAGGTTAGGATATATAACGTTATAGACGTATATAATGTCTCCACCGAGAAGTACGGTAAGACACAACCAGGATTCCGTAAAACATTACCAGCGACGGGCTAGATGGGTTAGGTTAGGTTATATTACGTTATAGACGTAAGTAATGTCCCCACCAAGAAGTGGGGCCGACCCGCCAGGAATGTTGTGAAATACTACATTCGAGATGTTAGGTTGCCTTAGGTTAGGATATATAACGTTATAGTCGCGTATAATGTCCCCACCGAGAAGTACGGGACGACACGAGCGAGATTCTGTAAAATATTACCAGCGAGGTTCTAGATGGGTTAGGTTAGGTTATATTACGTTATAGACGTAAATAATGTTCCCACCGAGAAGTGTGCCCGAACCGTCAGGAATGTTGTGAAACACTACATTCGAGATGTTAGGTTGCCTTAGGTTAGTATATATAACGTTATAGACGCATATAATGTCCCCAGCGAGAAGTACGGGACGACACGAACGGGATTCTGTAAAACATTACCAGCGAGGTGCTAGATGGGTTATGTTATGTTATATTACGATATAGACGTATATAATGTTCCCACCGAGAAGTAGTGGCCGACCCGCAAGGAATGTTGGAAAATACTACATCCGAGATGTTAAGTTGCCTTAATTTAGGATATACAATGTTATAGGCGTATATAATGTTCCCACCGATAAGTACGGGACGACACGACCAGGATTCCGTAAAACATTACCAGCGAGGGACTAGATTGGTTAGGTTAGGTTACACTACGTTATAGACGTAAATAATGTCCCCACCAAGAAGTGGGGCACTCTGAGATAGCGCGTTGTGAAATACTACATTCGAGATGTTAGGTTGCCTTAGGTTAGGATATATAACGTTATAGACGTATATAATGTCTCCACCGAGAAGTACGGTAAGACACAACCAGGATTCCGTAAAACATTACCAGCGACGGGCTAGATGGGTTAGGTTAGGTTATATTACGTTATAGACGTAAGTAATGTCCCCACCAAGAAGTGGGGCCGACCCGCCAGGAATGTTGTGAAATACTACATTCGAGATGTTAGGTTGCCTTAGGTTAGGATATATAACGTTATAGTCGCATATAATGTCCCCACCGAGAAGTACGGGACGACACGAGCGAGATTCTGTAAAATATTACCAGCGAGGTTCTAGATGGGTTAGGTTAGGTTATATTACGATATAGACGTGAATAATATTCCCACCGAGAAGTGGGGTCGACCCGCCAGGAATGTTGTAAAATACTACATCCGAGTTGTTAAGTTGCCTTAAGTTAGGATATATAACGTTATAGACGTATATAATGTCCCCACCGAGAAGTACGGGACGACATGACCAGGATTCCGTAGAACATTACCAGCGGGGGCTAGATTGGTTAGGTTAGGTTATATTACGTTATAGACCTAAATAATGTTCCCACCGAGAAGTGGGGCCGAACCGCCAGGAATGTTGTGAAACACTACATTCGAGATGTTAGGTTGCCTTAGGTTAGGATATATAACGTTATAGACGCATATAATGTCCCCACCGAGAAGTACGAGCCGACACTACAGGGATTCTGTAAAACACTACCAGCGACGGGCTAGATGGGTTAGGGTAGGTAATATTACGTTATAGACGTAAGTAATGTTCCCCCCAAGAAGTGGGGCCGACCCGCCAGGAATATTGTGAAATACTACATCCGAGATGTTAAGTTGCCTTAGGTTAGGATATATAACGTTATTGACGTATATAATTTCCGCACCGAGACGTACGGGACGACACGAACGGGATTCTGTAAAACGTTACCAGCGAAGTGCTAGATGGGTTAGGTTAGGTTCTATTACGATATAGACGTTTATAATGTGCCCACCGAGAAGTAGGGGCCGACCCGCGAGGAATGTTGGAAAATACTACATCCGAGATGTTAAGTTGCCTTTTGGTAATATATACAACGTTATAGACGTATAGAATGTCCCCACCGAGAAGTACGGGCTGACACGACCAGGATTCTGTAAAACATTACCAGCGAGGTGCTAGATGGGTTAGGTTTGGTTATATTACGATATAGACGTATATAATGTGCCCACTGAGAGGTAGGGGCCGACCCGCCAGGAATGTTGGAAAATACTACATCCGAGATGTTAAGTTGCCTTAAGTTAGGATATATAACGTTATAGATGTATATAATGTCCCTAACGAGAATTACGGGACGACACGACCAGGATTCCGTAGAACATTACCAGCGGGGGGCTAGATTGGTTAGGTTAGGTTATATTACGTTATAGACGTAAATAATGTTCCCACCGAGAAGTGGGGCCGAACCGCCAGGAATGTTGTGAAACACTACATTCGCGATGTTAGGTTGCCTTAGGTTAGGATATATAACGTTATAGATGTATATAATGTCCCTAACGAGAATTACGGGACGACACGACCAGGATTCCGTAGAACATTACCAGCGGGGGGGCTAGATTGGTTAGGTTAGGTTATATTACGTTATAGACGTAAATAATGTTCCCACCGAGAACTCTGAGATAGCGCGTGGAATGTTGTGAAACACTACATTCGCGATGTTAGGTTGCCTTAGGTTAGGATATATAACGGTATAGACGTATATAATGTGCCCACCGAGAAGTACGGGACGACACGACCAGGATTCCGTAAAACATTACCAGCGAGGGGCTAGATTGGTTAGGTTAGGATACATTACGTTATAGACTTAAATAATGTTCCCACCGAGAAGTGGGGCCGAACCGCCAGGAATGTTGTGAAATACTACATTCGAGATGTTAGGTTGCCCTTTGTTAATATATACAACGTTATAGACGTATAGAATGTCCCCAATGAGAAGTACGGCCCGACACGACCGGGATTCTGTAAAATATTATCACCGAGGAGCAAGATGGGTTATGTTATGTTATATTACGATATAGACGTATATGACGTGCCCACCGAGAAGTAGTGGCCGAACCGCCAGGAATGTTGGAAAATACTACATCCGAGATGTTAAGTTTCCTTAAGTTAGGATATATAACGTTATAGACGTATATAATGTCCCCACCGAGAAGTACGGGACGACATGACCAGGATTCCGTAAAACATTACCAGCGAGGGGCTAGATTGGTTAGGTTAGGTTATATTACGTTATAGGCGTAAACAATGTTCCCACCGAGAAATGGGGCCGAACCGCCAGGAATGTTGTGAAACACTACATTCGAGATGTTAGGTTGCCTTAGGTTAGGATATATAACGTTATAGACGCATATAATGTCCCCACCGAGAAGTACGAGCCGACACTACAGGGATTCTGTAAAACATTACCAGCGACGGGATAGATGGGTTAGGGTAGGTAATATTACGTTATAGACGTAAGTAATGTTCCCTCCAAGAAGTGGGGCCGACCCTCCAGGAATATTGTGAAATAATAAATCCGAGATGTTAAGTTGCCTTAGGTTAGGATATATAACGTTATTGACGTATATAATTTCCGCACCGAGACGTACGGGACGACACGAACGGGATTCTGTAAAACGTTACCAGCGAAGTGCTAGATGGGTTAGGTTAGGTTCTATTACGATATAGACGTTTATAATGTGCCCACCGAGAAGTAGGGGCCGAACCGCGAGGAATGTTGGAAAATACTACATCCGAGATGTTAAGTTGCCTTTTGGTAATATATACAACGTTATAGACGTATAGAATGTCCCCACCGAGAAGTACGGGCTGACACGACCAGGATTCTGTAACACATTACCAGCGAGGTGCTAGATGGGTTAGGTTTGGTTATATTACGATATAGACGTATATAATGTGCCCACCGAGAAGTAGGGGCCGACCCGCCAGGAATGTTGGAAAATACTACATCCGAGATGTTAAGTTGCCTTAGGTTAGGATATATAACGTTATAGACGTATATAATGTCCCCACCGAGAAGTACGGGACGACACGACCAGGATTCCGTAAAACATTACCAGCGAGGGGCTAGATGAGTTAGATTAGGTTATATTACGTTATAGACATATATAATGTTCCCACCGAAAAGTGGGGCCGACCCGCGAGGAATGTTGTGACATACTACATTCGAGACGTTAGGTTGCCTTGGGTTAGGATATATAACGTTATAGACGCATATAATGTCCCCACCGAGAAGTACGAGCCGACACGACAGGGATTCTGTAAAACATTACCAGCGAGGGGCTATATGGGTTTGGTTAGGTTATATTACGTTATAGACGTAAATAATGTTCCCACCGAGAAGTGGGGCCGAACCGCCAGGAATGTTGTGAAATACTACATTCGAGATGTTAGGTTGACTTAGGTTAGGATAAATAACGTTATAGACGCATATAATGGCCCCACCGATACGTACGGGACGACACGAACGAGATTCTGTAAAACATTACCAGCCAGGGTCTAGATGGGATAGGTTAGGTTATATTACGATATAGACGTATATAATGTACCCACCGAGTGGTAGGGGCCGACCCGCCAGGAATGTTGTAAAACACTACATTCGAGACGTTAGGTTGCCTTAGGTTAGGATATATAACGTATTAGTCGCATATAATGTCCCCACCGAGACGTACGGGACGACACCAACGAGATTCTGTAAAATATTACCAGCGAGGTTCTAGATGGGTTAGGTTAGGTTATATTACGATATAGACGTATATAATGTGCCCATCGAGAAGTAGTGGCCGACCCGCCAGGAATGTTGGAAGATACTACATCCGAGATGTTAGCTTCCCTTAGGATAGGATATATAACGTTATAGACGTATATAATGTGCGCACCGATACGTACGGGACGACACGAACCGGATTGTGTAAAACATTACCAGCGAGGGTCTAGATGGGTTAGGTTAGCTTATATTACGATATAGACGTATATAATGTACCCACCGAGAGGTAGGGGCCGACCCGCCAGGAATGTTGGAAAATACTACATCCGAGATGTTAGGTTGCCTTAGGTTAGGATATATAACGTTATAGATGCATATAATGTCCCCACCGAGACGTACGGGACGAAACGAACGGGATTCTGTAAAACATTACCAGCGAGGTGCTAGATGGGTTAGGTTAGGTTATATTACGATATAAATGTATATAATGTGCCCACCGAGAAGTAGGGGCCGACCCGCCAGGAGTGTTGGAAAATACTACATCCGAGATGTTAAGTTGCCTTAGGTTAGATATATAACATTATAGACGTATATAATACCCCGCCGAGAAGTACGGGACGGCACGAACGGGATTCTGTAAAACATTACCAGCGAGGTTCTAGATGGGTTAGGTTAGGTTATATTACGATATAGACGTATATAATGTACTCACCGAGAGGTAGGGGCCGACCCGCCAGGAATGTTGGAAAATACTACATCCGAGATGTTATGTTGCCTTAAGATAGGATATACAATGTTATAGGCGTTATAATGTTCCCACCGAGAAGTACGGGACGACACGACCAGGATTCCGTAAAACATTACCAGCGAGGGACTAGATTGGTTAGGTTAGGTTACACTACGTTATAGACGTAAATAATGTCCCCACAAAGAAGTGGGGCCGACCCGCCAGGAATGTTGTGAAATACTACATTCGAGATGTTAGGTTGCCTTAGGTTAGGATATATAACGTTATAGACGTATATAATGTCTCCACCGAGAAGTACGGTAAGACACAACCAGGATTCCGTAAAACATTACCAGCGACGGGCTAGATGGGTTAGGTTAGGTTATATTACGTTATAGACGTAAGTAATGTCCCCACCAAGAAGTGGGGCCGACCCGCCAGGAATGTTGTGAAATACTACATTCGAGATGTTAGGTTGCCTTAGGTTAGGATATATAACGTTATAGTCGCGTATAATGTCCCCACCTAGAAGTACGGGACGACACGAGCGAGATTCTGTAAAATATTACCAGCGAGGTTCTAGATGGGTTAGGTTAGGTTATATTACGTTATAGACGTAAATAATGTTCCCACCGAGAAGTGGGCCCGAACCGTCAGGAATGTTGTGAAACACTACATTCGAGATGTTAGGTTGCCTTAGGTTAGTATATATAACGTTATAGACGCATATAATGTCCCCAGCGAGAAGTACGGGACGACACGAACGGGATTCTGTAAAACATTACCAGCGAGGTGCTAGATGGGTTATGTTATGTTATATTACGATATAGACGTATATAATGTTCCCACCGAGAAGTAGTGGCCGACCCGCAAGGAATGTTGGAAAATACTACATCCGAGATGTTAAGTTGCCTTAATTTAGGATATACAATGTTATAGGCGTATATAATGTTCCCACCGATAAGTACGGGACGACACGACCAGGATTCCGTAAAACATTACCAGCGAGGGACTAGATTGGTTAGGTTAGGTTACACTACGTTATAGACGTAAATAATGTCCCCACCAAGAAGTGGGGCCGACCCGCCAGGAATGTTGTGAAATACTACATTCGAGATGTTAGGTTGCCTTAGGTTAGGATATATAACGTTATAGACGTATATAATGTCTCCACCGAGAAGTACGGTAAGACACAACCAGGATTCCGTAAAACATTACCAGCGACGGGCTAGATGGGTTAGGTTAGGTTATATTACGTTATAGACGTAAGTAATGTCCCCACCAAGAAGTGGGGCCGACCCGCCAGGAATGTTGTGAAATACTACATTCGAGATGTTAGGTTGCCTTAGGTTAGGATATATAACGTTATAGTCGCATATAATGTCCCCACCGAGAAGTACGGGACGACACGAGCGAGATTCTGTAAAATATTACCAGCGAGGTTCTAGATGGGTTAGGTTAGGTTATATTACGATATAGACGTGAATAATATTCCCACCGAGAAGTGGGGTCGACCCGCCAGGAATGTTGTAAAATACTACATCCGAGTTGTTAAGTTGCCTTAAGTTAGGATATATAACGTTATAGACGTATATAATGTCCCCACCGAGAAGTACGGGACGACATGACCAGGATTCCGTAGAACATTACCAGCGGGGGCTAGATTGGTTAGGTTAGGTTATATTACGTTATAGACCTAAATAATGTTCCCACCGAGAAGTGGGGCCGAACCGCCAGGAATGTTGTGAAACACTACATTCGAGATGTTAGGTTGCCTTAGGTTAGGATATATAACGTTATAGACGCATATAATGTCCCCACCGAGAAGTACGAGCCGACACTACAGGGATTCTGTAAAACACTACCAGCGACGGGCTAGATGGGTTAGGGTAGGTAATATTACGTTATAGACGTAAGTAATGTTCCCCCCAAGAAGTGGGGCCGACCCGCCAGGAATATTGTGAAATACTACATCCGAGATGTTAAGTTGCCTTAGGTTAGGATATATAACGTTATTGACGTATATAATTTCCGCACCGAGACGTACGGGACGACACGAACGGGATTCTGTAAAACGTTACCAGCGAAGTGCTAGATGGGTTAGGTTAGGTTCTATTACGATATAGACGTTTATAATGTGCCCACCGAGAAGTAGGGGCCGACCCGCGAGGAATGTTGGAAAATACTACATCCGAGATGTTAAGTTGCCTTTTGGTAATATATACAACGTTATAGACGTATAGAATGTCCCCACCGAGAAGTACGGGCTGACACGACCAGGATTCTGTAAAACATTACCAGCGAGGTGCTAGATGGGTTAGGTTTGGTTATATTACGATATAGACGTATATAATGTGCCCACTGAGAGGTAGGGGCCGACCCGCCAGGAATGTTGGAAAATACTACATCCGAGATGTTAAGTTGCCTTAAGTTAGGATATATAACGTTATAGATGTATATAATGTCCCTAACGAGAATTACGGGACGACACGACCAGGATTCCGTAGAACATTACCAGCGGGGGGCTAGATTGGTTAGGTTAGGTTATATTACGTTATAGACGTAAATAATGTTCCCACCGAGAAGTGGGGCCGAACCGCCAGGAATGTTGTGAAACACTACATTCGCGATGTTAGGTTGCCTTAGGTTAGGATATATAACGTTATAGATGTATATAATGTCCCTAACGAGAATTACGGGACGACACGACCAGGATTCCGTAGAACATTACCAGCGGGGGGCTAGATTGGTTAGGTTAGGTTATATTACGTTATAGACGTAAATAATGTTCCCACCGAGAAGTGGGGCCGAACCGCCAGGAATGTTGTGAAACACTACATTCGCGATGTTAGGTTGCCTTAGGTTAGGATATATAACGTTATAGACGTATATAATGTGCCCACCGAGAAGTACGGGACGACACGACCAGGATTCCGTAAAACATTACCAGCGAGGGGCTAGATTGGTTAGGTTAGGATACATTACGTTATAGACTTAAATAATGTTCCCACCGAGAAGTGGGGCCGAACCGCCAGGAATGTTGTGAAATACTACATTCGAGATGTTAGGTTGCCCTTTGTTAATATATACAACGTTATAGACGTATAGAATGTCCCCAATGAGAAGTACGGCCCGACACGACCGGGATTCTGTAAAATATTATCACCGAGGAGCAAGATGGGTTATGTTATGTTATATTACGATATAGACGTATATGACGTGCCCACCGAGAAGTAGTGGCCGAACCGCCAGGAATGTTGGAAAATACTACATCCGAGATGTTAAGTTTCCTTAAGTTAGGATATATAACGTTATAGACGTATATAATGTCCCCACCGAGAAGTACGGGACGACATGACCAGGATTCCGTAAAACATTACCAGCGAGGGGCTAGATTGGTTAGGTTAGGTTATATTACGTTATAGGCGTAAACAATGTTCCCACCGAGAAATGGGGCCGAACCGCCAGGAATGTTGTGAAACACTACATTCGAGATGTTAGGTTGCCTTAGGTTAGGATATATAACGTTATAGACGCATATAATGTCCCCACCGAGAAGTACGAGCCGACACTACAGGGATTCTGTAAAACATTACCAGCGACGGGATAGATGGGTTAGGGTAGGTAATATTACGTTATAGACGTAAGTAATGTTCCCTCCAAGAAGTGGGGCCGACCCTCCAGGAATATTGTGAAATACTAAATCCGAGATGTTAAGTTGCCTTAGGTTAGGATATATAACGTTATTGACGTATATAATTTCCGCACCGAGACTTACGGGACGACACGAACGGGATTCTGTAAAACGTTACCAGCGAAGTGCTAGATGGGTTAGGTTAGGTTCTATTACGATATAGACGTTTATAATGTGCCCACCGAGAAGTAGGGGCCGACCCGCGAGGAATGTTGGAAAATACTACATCCGAGATGTTAAGTTGCCTTTTGGTAATATATACAACGTTATAGACGTATAGAATGTCCCCACCGAGAAGTACGGGCTGACACGACCAGGATTCTGTAAAACATTACCAGCGAGGTGCTAGATGGGTTAGGTTTGGTTATATTACGATATAGACGTATATAATGTGCCCACCGAGAAGTAGGGGCCGACCCGCCAGGAATGTTGGAAAATACTACATCCGAGATGTTAAGTTGCCTTAGGTTAGGATATATAACGTTATAGACGTATATAATGTCCCCACCGAGAAGTACGGGACGACACGACCAGGATTCCGTAAAACATTACCAGCGAGGGGCTAGATGAGTTAGATTAGGTTATATTACGTTATAGACATATATAATGTTCCCACCGAAAAGTGGGGCCGACCCGCGAGGAATGTTGTGACATACTACATTCGAGACGTTAGGTTGCCTTGGGTTAGGATATATAACGTTATAGACGCATATAATGTCCCCACCGAGAAGTACGAGCCGACACGACAGGGATTCTGTAAAACATTACCAGCGAGGGGCTATATGGGTTTGGTTAGGTTATATTACGTTATAGACGTAAATAATGTTCCCACCGAGAAGTGGGGCCGAACCGCCAGGAATGTTGTGAAATACTACATTCGAGATGTTAGGTTGACTTAGGTTAGGATAAATAACGTTATAGACGCATATAATGGCCCCACCGATACGTACGGGACGACACGAACGAGATTCTGTAAAACATTACCAGCCAGGGTCTAGATGGGATAGGTTAGGTTATATTACGATATAGACGTATATAATGTACCCACCGAGAGGTAGGGGCCGACCCGCCAGGAATGTTGTAAAACACTACATTCGAGACGTTAGGTTGCCTTAGGTTAGGATATATAACGTATTAGTCGCATATAATGTCCCCACCGAGACGTACGGGACGACACCAACGAGATTCTGTAAAATATTACCAGCGAGGTTCTAGATGGGTTAGGTTAGGTTATATTACGATATAGACGTATATAATGTGCCCATCGAGAAGTAGTGGCCGACCCGCCAGGAATGTTGGAAGATACTACATCCGAGATGTTAGGTTCCCTTAGGATAGGATATATAACGTTATAGACGTATATAATGTGCGCACCGATACGTACGGGACGACACGAACCGGATTCTGTAAAACATTACCAGCGAGGGTCTAGATGGGTTAGGTTAGCTTATATTACGATATAGACGTATATAATGTACCCACCGAGAGGTAGGGGCCGACCCGCCAGGAATGTTGGAAAATACTACATCCGAGATGTTAGGTTGCCTTAGGTTAGGATATATAACGTTATAGATGCATATAATGTCCCCACCGAGACGTACGGGACGAAACGAACGGGATTCTGTAAAACATTACCAGCGAGGTGCTAGATGGGTTAGGTTAGGTTATATTACGATATAAATGTATATAATGTGCCCACCGAGAAGTAGGGGCCGACCCGCCAGGAGTGTTGGAAAATACTACATCCGAGATGTTAAGTTGCCTTAGGTTAGATATATAACATTATAGACGTATATAATACCCCGCCGAGAAGTACGGGACGGCACGAACGGGATTCTGTAAAACATTACCAGCGAGGTTCTAGATGGGTTAGGTTAGGTTATATTACGATATAGACGTATATAATGTACTCACCGAGAGGTAGGGGCCGACCCGCCAGGAATGTTGGAAAATACTACATCCGAGATGTTATGTTGCCTTAAGATAGGATATACAATGTTATAGGCGTATATAATGTTCCCACCGAGAAGTACGGGACGACACGACCAGGATTCCGTAAAACATTACCAGCGAGGGACTAGATTGGTTAGGTTAGGTTACACTACGTTATAGACGTAAATAATGTCCCCACAAAGAAGTGGGGCCGACCCGCCAGGAATGTTGTGAAATACTACATTCGAGATGTTAGGTTGCCTTAGGTTAGGATATATAACGTTATAGATGTATATAATGTCCCTAACGAGAATTACGGGACGACACGACCAGGATTCCGTAGAACATTACCAGCGGGGGGCTAGATTGGTTAGGTTAGGTTATATTACGTTATAGACGTAAATAATGTTCCCACCGAGAAGTGGGGCCGAACCGCCAGGAATGTTGTGAAACACTACATTCGCGATGTTAGGTTGCCTTAGGTTAGGATATATAACGTTATAGACGTATATAATGTGCCCACCGAGAAGTACGGGACGACACGACCAGGATTCCGTAAAACATTACCAGCGAGGGGCTAGATTGGTTAGGTTAGGATACATTACGTTATAGACTTAAATAATGTTCCCACCGAGAAGTGGGGCCGAACCGCCAGGAATGTTGTGAAATACTACATTCGAGATGTTAGGTTGCCCTTTGTTAATATATACAACGTTATAGACGTATAGAATGTCCCCAATGAGAAGTACGGCCCGACACGACCGGGATTCTGTAAAATATTATCACCGAGGAGCAAGATGGGTTATGTTATGTTATATTACGATATAGACGTATATGACGTGCCCACCGAGAAGTAGTGGCCGAACCGCCAGGAATGTTGGAAAATACTACATCCGAGATGTTAAGTTTCCTTAAGTTAGGATATATAACGTTATAGACGTATATAATGTCCCCACCGAGAAGTACGGGACGACATGACCAGGATTCCGTAAAACATTACCAGCGAGGGGCTAGATTGGTTAGGTTAGGTTATATTACGTTATAGGCGTAAACAATGTTCCCACCGAGAAATGGGGCCGAACCGCCAGGAATGTTGTGAAACACTACATTCGAGATGTTAGGTTGCCTTAGGTTAGGATATATAACGTTATAGACGCATATAATGTCCCCACCGAGAAGTACGAGCCGACACTACAGGGATTCTGTAAAACATTACCAGCGACGGGATAGATGGGTTAGGGTAGGTAATATTACGTTATAGACGTAAGTAATGTTCCCTCCAAGAAGTGGGGCCGACCCTCCAGGAATATTGTGAAATACTAAATCCGAGATGTTAAGTTGCCTTAGGTTAGGATATATAACGTTATTGACGTATATAATTTCCGCACCGAGACTTACGGGACGACACGAACGGGATTCTGTAAAACGTTACCAGCGAAGTGCTAGATGGGTTAGGTTAGGTTCTATTACGATCTAGACGTTTATAATGTGCCCACCGAGAAGTAGGGGCCGACCCGCGAGGAATGTTGGAAAATACTACATCCGAGATGTTAAGTTGCCTTTTGGTAATATATACAACGTTATAGACGTATAGAATGTCCCCACCGAGAAGTACGGGCTGACACGACCAGGATTCTGTAAAACATTACCAGCGAGGTGCTAGATGGGTTAGGTTTGGTTATATTACGATATAGACGTATATAATGTGCCCACCGAGAAGTAGGGGCCGACCCGCCAGGAATGTTGGAAAATACTACATCCGAGATGTTAAGTTGCCTTAGGTTAGGATATATAACGTTATAGACGTATATAATGTCCCCACCGAGAAGTACGGGACGACACGACCAGGATTCCGTAAAACATTACCAGCGAGGGGCTAGATGAGTTAGATTAGGTTATATTACGTTATAGACATATATAATGTTCCCACCGAAAAGTGGGGCCGACCCGCGAGGAATGTTGTGACATACTACATTCGAGACGTTAGGTTGCCTTGGGTTAGGATATATAACGTTATAGACGCATATAATGTCCCCACCGAGAAGTACGAGCCGACACGACAGGGATTCTGTAAAACATTACCAGCGAGGGGCTATATGGGTTTGGTTAGGTTATATTACGTTATAGACGTAAATAATGTTCCCACCGAGAAGTGGGGCCGAACCGCCAGGAATGTTGTGAAATACTACATTCGAGATGTTAGGTTGACTTAGGTTAGGATAAATAACGTTATAGACGCATATAATGGCCCCACCGATACGTACGGGACGACACGAACGAGATTCTGTAAAACATTACCAGCCAGGGTCTAGATGGGATAGGTTAGGTTATATTACGATATAGACGTATATAATGTACCCACCGAGAGGTAGGGGCCGACCCGCCAGGAATGTTGTAAAACACTACATTCGAGACGTTAGGTTGCCTTAGGTTAGGATATATAACGTATTAGTCGCATATAATGTCCCCACCGAGACGTACGGGACGACACCAACGAGATTCTGTAAAATATTACCAGCGAGGTTCTAGATGGGTTAGGTTAGGTTATATTACGATATAGACGTATATAATGTGCCCATCGAGAAGTAGTGGCCGACCCGCCAGGAATGTTGGAAGATACTACATCCGAGATGTTAGGTTCCCTTAGGATAGGATATATAACGTTATAGACGTATATAATGTGCGCACCGATACGTACGGGACGACACGAACCGGATTCTGTAAAACATTACCAGCGAGGGTCTAGATGGGTTAGGTTAGCTTATATTACGATATAGACGTATATAATGTACCCACCGAGAGGTAGGGGCCGACCCGCCAGGAATGTTGGAAAATACTACATCCGAGATGTTAGGTTGCCTTAGGTTAGGATATATAACGTTATAGATGCATATAATGTCCCCACCGAGACGTACGGGACGAAACGAACGGGATTCTGTAAAACATTACCAGCGAGGTGCTAGATGGGTTAGGTTAGGTTATATTACGATATAAATGTATATAATGTGCCCACCGAGAAGTAGGGGCCGACCCGCCAGGAGTGTTGGAAAATACTACATCCGAGATGTTAAGTTGCCTTAGGTTAGATATATAACATTATAGACGTATATAATACCCCGCCGAGAAGTACGGGACGGCACGAACGGGATTCTGTAAAACATTACCAGCGAGGTTCTAGATGGGTTAGGTTAGGTTATATTACGATATAGACGTATATAATGTACTCACCGAGAGGTAGGGGCCGACCCGCCAGGAATGTTGGAAAATACTACATCCGAGATGTTATGTTGCCTTAAGATAGGATATACAATGTTATAGGCGTATATAATGTTCCCACCGAGAAGTACGGGACGACACGACCAGGATTCCGTAAAACATTACCAGCGAGGGACTAGATTGGTTAGGTTAGGTTACACTACGTTATAGACGTAAATAATGTCCCCACAAAGAAGTGGGGCCGACCCGCCAGGAATGTTGTGAAATACTACATTCGAGATGTTAGGTTGCCTTAGGTTAGGATATATAACGTTATAGACGTATATAATGTCTCCACCGAGAAGTACGGTACGACACAACCAGGATTCCGTAAAACATTACCAGCGACGGGCTAGATGGGTTAGGTTAGGTTATATTACGTTATAGACGTAAGTAATGTCCCCACCAAGAAGTGGGGCCGACCCGCCAGGAATGTTGTGAAATACTACATTCGAGATGTTTGGTTGCCTTAGGTTAGGATATATAACGTTATAGTCGCGTATAATGTCCCCACCGAGAAGTACGGGACGACACGAGCGAGATTCTGTAAAATATTACCAGCGAGGTTCTAGATGGGTTAGGTTAGGTTATATTACGTTATAGACGTAAATAATGTTCCCACCGAGAAGTGGGCCCGAACCGTCAGGAATGTTGTGAAACACTACATTCGAGATGTTAGGTTGCCTTAGGTTAGTATATATAACGTTATAGACGCATATAATGTCCCCAGCGAGAAGTACGGGACGACACGAACGGGATTCTGTAAAACATTACCAGCGAGGTGCTAGATGGGTTATGTTATGTTATATTACGATATAGACGTATATAATGTTCCCACCGAGAAGTAGTGGCCGACCCGCAAGGAATGTTGGAAAATACTACATCCGAGATGTTAAGTTGCCTTAATTTGGGATATACAATGTTATAGGCGTATATAATGTTCCCACCGATAAGTACGGGACGACACGACCAGGATTCCGTAAAACATTACCAGCGAGGGACTAGATTGGTTAGGTTAGGTTACACTACGTTATAGACGTAAATAATGTCCCCACCAAGAAGTGGGGCCGACCCGCCAGGAATGTTGTGAAATACTACATTCGAGATGTTAGGTTGCCTTAGGTTAGGATATATAACGTTATAGACGTATATAATGTCTCCACCGAGAAGTACGGTAAGACACAACCAGGATTCCGTAAAACATTACCAGCGACGGGCTAGATGGGTTAGGTTAGGTTATATTACGTTATAGACGTAAGTAATGTCCCCACCAAGAAGTGGGGCCGACCCGCCAGGAATGTTGTGAAATACTACATTCGAGATGTTAGGTTGCCTTAGGTTAGGATATATAACGTTATAGTCGCATATAATGTCCCCACCGAGAAGTACGGGACGACACGAGCGAGATTCTGTAAAATATTACCAGCGAGGTTCTAGATGGGTTAGGTTAGGTTATATTACGATATAGACGTGAATAATATTCCCACCGAGAAGTGGGGTCGACCCGCCAGGAATGTTGTAAAATACTACATCCGAGTTGTTAAGTTGCCTTAAGTTAGGATATATAACGTTATAGACGTATATAATGTCCCCACCGAGAAGTACGGGACGACATGACCAGGATTCCGTAGAACATTACCAGCGGGGGCTAGATTGGTTAGGTTAGGTTATATTACGTTATAGACCTAAATAATGTTCCCACCGAGAAGTGGGGCCGAACCGCCAGGAATGTTGTGAAACACTACATTCGAGATGTTAGGTTGCCTTAGGTTAGGATATATAACGTTATAGACGCATATAATGTCCCCACCGAGAAGTACGAGCCGACACTACAGGGATTCTGTAAAACACTACCAGCGACGGGCTAGATGGGTTAGGGTAGGTAATATTACGTTATAGACGTAAGTAATGTTCCCCCCAAGAAGTGGGGCCGACCCGCCAGGAATATTGTGAAATACTACATCCGAGATGTTAAGTTGCCTTAGGTTAGGATATATAACGTTATTGACGTATATAATTTCCGCACCGAGACGTACGGGACGACACGAACGGGATTCTGTAAAACGTTACCAGCGAAGTGCTAGATGGGTTAGGTTAGGTTCTATTACGATATAGACGTTTATAATGTGCCCACCGAGAAGTAGGGGCCGACCCGCGAGGAATGTTGGAAAATACTACATCCGAGATGTTAAGTTGCCTTTTGGTAATATATACAACGTTATAGACGTATAGAATGTCCCCACCGAGAAGTACGGGCTGACACGACCAGGATTCTGTAAAACATTACCAGCGAGGTGCTAGATGGGTTAGGTTTGGTTATATTACGATATAGACGTATATAATGTGCCCACTGAGAGGTAGGGGCCGACCCGCCAGGAATGTTGGAAAATACTACATCCGAGATGTTAAGTTGCCTTAAGTTAGGATATATAACGTTATAGATGTATATAATGTCCCTAACGAGAATTACGGGACGACACGACCAGGATTCCGTAGAACATTACCAGCGGGGGGCTAGATTGGTTAGGTTAGGTTATATTACGTTATAGACGTAAATAATGTTCCCACCGAGAAGTGGGGCCGAACCGCCAGGAATGTTGTGAAACACTACATTCGCGATGTTAGGTTGCCTTAGGTTAGGATATATAACGTTATAGATGTATATAATGTCCCTAACGAGAATTACGGGACGACACGACCAGGATTTCGTAGAACATTACCAGCGAGGGGCTAGATTGGTTAGGTTAGGATACATTACGTTATAGACTTAAATAATGTTCCCACCGAGAAGTGGGGCCGAACCGCCAGGAATGTTGTGAAATACTACATTCGAGATGTTAGGTTGCCCTTTGTTAATATATACAACGTTATAGACGTATAGAATGTCCCCAATGAGAAGTACGGCCCGACACGACCGGGATTCTGTAAAATATTATCACCGAGGAGCAAGATGGGTTATGTTATGTTATATTACGATATAGACGTATATGACGTGCCCACCGAGAAGTAGTGGCCGAACCGCCAGGAATGTTGGAAAATACTACATCCGAGATGTTAAGTTTCCTTAAGTTAGGATATATAACGTTATAGACGTATATAATGTCCCCACCGAGAAGTACGGGACGACATGACCAGGATTCCGTAAAACATTACCAGCGAGGGGCTAGATTGGTTAGGTTAGGTTATATTACGTTATAGGCGTAAACAATGTTCCCACCGAGAAATGGGGCCGAACCGCCAGGAATGTTGTGAAACACTACATTCGAGATGTTAGGTTGCCTTAGGTTAGGATATATAACGTTATAGACGCATATAATGTCCCCACCGAGAAGTACGAGCCGACACTACAGGGATTCTGTAAAACATTACCAGCGACGGGATAGATGGGTTAGGGTAGGTAATATTACGTTATAGACGTAAGTAATGTTCCCTCCAAGAAGTGGGGCCGACCCTCCAGGAATATTGTGAAATACTAAATCCGAGATGTTAAGTTGCCTTAGGTTAGGATATATAACGTTATTGACGTATATAATTTCCGCACCGAGACTTACGGGACGACACGAACGGGATTCTGTAAAACGTTACCAGCGAAGTGCTAGATGGGTTAGGTTAGGTTCTATTACGATATAGACGTTTATAATGTGCCCACCGAGAAGTAGGGGCCGACCCGCGAGGAATGTTGGAAAATACTACATCCGAGATGTTAAGTTGCCTTTTGGTAATATATACAACGTTATAGACGTATAGAATGTCCCCACCGAGAAGTACGGGCTGACACGACCAGGATTCTGTAAAACATTACCAGCGAGGTGCTAGATGGGTTAGGTTTGGTTATATTACGATATAGACGTATATAATGTGCCCACCGAGAAGTAGGGGCCGACCCGCCAGGAATGTTGGAAAATACTACATCCGAGATGTTAAGTTGCCTTAGGTTAGGATATATAACGTTATAGACGTATATAATGTCCCCACCGAGAAGTACGGGACGACACGACCAGGATTCCGTAAAACATTACCAGCGAGGGGCTAGATGAGTTAGATTAGGTTATATTACGTTATAGACATATATAATGTTCCCACCGAAAAGTGGGGCCGACCCGCGAGGAATGTTGTGACATACTACATTCGAGACGTTAGGTTGCCTTGGGTTAGGATATATAACGTTATAGACGCATATAATGTCCCCACCGAGAAGTACGAGCCGACACGACAGGGATTCTGTAAAACATTACCAGCGAGGGGCTATATGGGTTTGGTTAGGTTATATTACGTTATAGACGTAAATAATGTTCCCACCGAGAAGTGGGGCCGAACCGCCAGGAATGTTGTGAAATACTACATTCGAGATGTTAGGTTGACTTAGGTTAGGATAAATAACGTTATAGACGCATATAATGGCCCCACCGATACGTACGGGACGACACGAACGAGATTCTGTAAAACATTACCAGCCAGGGTCTAGATGGGATAGGTTAGGTTATATTACGATATAGACGTATATAATGTACCCACCGAGAGGTAGGGGCCGACCCGCCAGGAATGTTGTAAAACACTACATTCGAGACGTTAGGTTGCCTTAGGTTAGGATATATAACGTATTAGTCGCATATAATGTCCCCACCGAGACGTACGGGACGACACCAACGAGATTCTGTAAAATATTACCAGCGAGGTTCTAGATGGGTTAGGTTAGGTTATATTACGATATAGACGTATATAATGTGCCCATCGAGAAGTAGTGGCCGACCCGCCAGGAATGTTGGAAGATACTACATCCGAGATGTTAGGTTCCCTTAGGATAGGATATATAACGTTATAGACGTATATAATGTGCGCACCGATACGTACGGGACGACACGAACCGGATTCTGTAAAACATTACCAGCGAGGGTCTAGATGGGTTAGGTTAGCTTATATTACGATATAGACGTATATAATGTACCCACCGAGAGGTAGGGGCCGACCCGCCAGGAATGTTGGAAAATACTACATCCGAGATGTTAGGTTGCCTTAGGTTAGGATATATAACGTTATAGATGCATATAATGTCCCCACCGAGACGTACGGGACGAAACGAACGGGATTCTGTAAAACATTACCAGCGAGGTGCTAGATGGGTTAGGTTAGGTTATATTACGATATAAATGTATATAATGTGCCCACCGAGAAGTAGGGGCCGACCCGCCAGGAGTGTTGGAAAATACTACATCCGAGATGTTAAGTTGCCTTAGGTTAGATATATAACATTATAGACGTATATAATACCCCGCCGAGAAGTACGGGACGGCACGAACGGGATTCTGTAAAACATTACCAGCGAGGTTCTAGATGGGTTAGGTTAGGTTATATTACGATATAGACGTATATAATGTACTCACCGAGAGGTAGGGGCCGACCCGCCAGGAATGTTGGAAAATACTACATCCGAGATGTTATGTTGCCTTAAGATAGGATATACAATGTTATAGGCGTATATAATGTTCCCACCGAGAAGTACGGGACGACACGACCAGGATTCCGTAAAACATTACCAGCGAGGGACTAGATTGGTTAGGTTAGGTTACACTACGTTATAGACGTAAATAATGTCCCCACAAAGAAGTGGGGCCGACCCGCCAGGAATGTTGTGAAATACTACATTCGAGATGTTAGGTTGCCTTAGGTTAGGATATATAACGTTATAGACGTATATAATGTCTCCACCGAGAAGTACGGTAAGACACAACCAGGATTCCGTAAAACATTACCAGCGACGGGCTAGATGGGTTAGGTTAGGTTATATTACGTTATAGACGTAAGTAATGTCCCCACCAAGAAGTGGGGCCGACCCGCCAGGAATGTTGTGAAATACTACATTCGAGATGTTAGGTTGCCTTAGGTTAGGATATATAACGTTATAGTCGCGTATAATGTCCCCACAGAGAAGTACGGGACGACACGAGCGAGATTCTGTAAAATATTACCAGCGAGGTTCTAGATGGGTTAGGTTAGGTTATATTACGTTATAGACGTAAATAATGTTCCCACCGAGAAGTGGGCCCGAACCGTCAGGAATGTTGTGAAACACTACATTCGAGATGTTAGGTTGCCTTAGGTTAGTATATATAACGTTATAGACGCATATAATGTCCCCAGCGAGAAGTACGGGACGACACGAACGGGATTCTGTAAAACATTACCAGCGAGGTGCTAGATGGGTTATGTTATGTTATATTACGATATAGACGTATATAATGTTCCCACCGAGAAGTAGTGGCCGACCCGCAAGGAATGTTGGAAAATACTACATCCGAGATGTTAAGTTGCCTTAATTTAGGATATACAATGTTATAGGCGTATATAATGTTCCCACCGATAAGTACGGGACGACACGACCAGGATTCCGTAAAACATTACCAGCGAGGGACTAGATTGGTTAGGTTAGGTTACACTACGTTATAGACGTAAATAATGTCCCCACCAAGAAGTGGGGCCGACCCGCCAGGAATGTTGTGAAATACTACATTCGAGATGTTAGGTTGCCTTAGGTTAGGATATATAACGTTATAGACGTATATAATGTCTCCACCGAGAAGTACGGTAAGACACAACCAGGATTCCGTAAAACATTACTAGCGACGGGCTAGATGGGTTAGGTTAGGTTATATTACGTTATAGACGTAAGTAATGTCCCCACCAAGAAGTGGGGCCGACCCGCCAGGAATGTTGTGAAATACTACATTCGAGATGTTAGGTTGCCTTAGGTTAGGATATATAACGTTATAGTCGCATATAATGTCCCCACCGAGAAGTACGGGACGACACGAGCGAGATTCTGTAAAATATTACCAGCGAGGTTCTAGATGGGTTAGGTTAGGTTATATTACGATATAGACGTGAATAATATTCCCACCGAGAAGTGGGGTCGACCCGCCAGGAATGTTGTAAAATACTACATCCGAGTTGTTAAGTTGCCTTAAGTTAGGATATATAACGTTATAGACGTATATAATGTCCCCACCGAGAAGTACGGGACGACATGACCAGGATTCCGTAGAACATTACCAGCGGGGGCTAGATTGGTTAGGTTAGGTTATATTACGTTATAGACCTAAATAATGTTCCCACCGAGAAGTGGGGCCGAACCGCCAGGAATGTTGTGAAACACTACATTCGAGATGTTAGGTTGCCTTAGGTTAGGATATATAACGTTATAGACGCATATAATGTCCCCACCGAGAAGTACGAGCCGACACTACAGGGATTCTGTAAAACACTACCAGCGACGGGCTAGATGGGTTAGGGTAGGTAATATTACGTTATAGACGTAAGTAATGTTCCCCCCAAGAAGTGGGGCCGACCCGCCAGGAATATTGTGAAATACTACATCCGAGATGTTAAGTTGCCTTAGGTTAGGATATATAACGTTATTGACGTATATAATTTCCGCACCGAGACGTACGGGACGACACGAACGGGATTCTGTAAAACGTTACCAGCGAAGTGCTAGATGGGTTAGGTTAGGTTCTATTACGATATAGACGTTTATAATGTGCCCACCGAGAAGTAGGGGCCGACCCGCGAGGAATGTTGGAAAATACTACATCCGAGATGTTAAGTTGCCTTTTGGTAAGATATACAACGTTATAGACGTATAGAATGTCCCCACCGAGAAGTACGGGCTGACACGACCAGGATTCTGTAAAACATTACCAGCGAGGTGCTAGATGGGTTAGGTTTGGTTATATTACGATATAGACGTATATAATGTGCCCACTGAGAGGTAGGGGCCGACCCGCCAGGAATGTTGGAAAATACTACATCCGAGATGTTAAGTTGCCTTAAGTTAGGATATATAACGTTATAGATGTATATAATGTCCCTAACGAGAATTACGGGACGACACGACCAGGATTCCGTAGAACATTACCAGCGGGGGGCTAGATTGGTTAGGTTAGGTTATATTACGTTATAGACGTAAATAATGTTCCCACCGAGAAGTGGGGCCGAACCGCCAGGAATGTTGTGAAACACTACATTCGCGATGTTAGGTTGCCTTAGGTTAGGATATATAACGTTATAGATGTATATAATGTCCCTAACGAGAATTACGGGACGACACGACCAGGATTTCGTAGAACATTACCAGCGGGGTGCTAGATTGGTTAGGTTAGGTTATATTACGTTATAGACGTAAATAATGTTCCCACCGAGAAGTGGGGCCGAACCGCCAGGAATGTTGTGAAACACTACATTCGCGATGTTAGGTTGCCTTAGGTTAGGATATATAACGTTATAGACGTATATAATGTGCCCACCGAGAAGTACGGGACGACACGACCAGGATTCCGTAAAACATTACCAGCGAGGGGCTAGATTGGTTAGGTTAGGATACATTACGTTATAGACTTAAATAATGTTCCCACCGAGAAGTGGGGCCGAACCGCCAGGAATGTTGTGAAATACTACATTCGAGATGTTAGGTTGCCCTTTGTTAATATATACAACGTTATAGACGTATAGAATGTCCCCAATGAGAAGTACGGCCCGACACGACCGGGATTCTGTAAAATATTATCACCGAGGAGCAAGATGGGTTATGTTATGTTATATTACGATATAGACGTATATGACGTGCCCACCGAGAAGTAGTGGCCGAACCGCCAGGAATGTTGGAAAATACTACATCCGAGATGTTAAGTTTCCTTAAGTTAGGATATATAACGTTATAGACGTATATAATGTCCCCACCGAGAAGTACGGGACGACATGACCAGGATTCCGTAAAACATTACCAGCGAGGGGCTAGATTGGTTAGGTTAGGTTATATTACGTTATAGGCGTAAACAATGTTCCCACCGAGAAATGGGGCCGAACCGCCAGGAATGTTGTGAAACACTACATTCGAGATGTTAGGTTGCCTTAGGTTAGGATATATAACGTTATAGACGCATATAATGTCCCCACCGAGAAGTACGAGCCGACACTACAGGGATTCTGTAAAACATTACCAGCGACGGGATAGATGGGTTAGGGTAGGTAATATTACGTTATAGACGTAAGTAATGTTCCCTCCAAGAAGTGGGGCCGACCCTCCAGGAATATTGTGAAATACTAAATCCGAGATGTTAAGTTGCCTTAGGTTAGGATATATAACGTTATTGACGTATATAATTTCCGCACCGAGACGTACGGGACGACACGAACGGGATTCTGTAAAACGTTACCAGCGAAGTGCTAGATGGGTTAGGTTAGGTTCTATTACGATATAGACGTTTATAATGTGCCCACCGAGAAGTAGGGGCCGACCCGCGAGGAATGTTGGAAAATACTACATCCGAGATGTTAAGTTGCCTTTTGGTAATATATACAACGTTATAGACGTATAGAATGTCCCCACCGAGAAGTACGGGCTGACACGACCAGGATTCTGTAAAACATTACCAGCGAGGTGCTAGATGGGTTAGGTTTGGTTATATTACGATATAGACGTATATAATGTGCCCACCGAGAAGTAGGGGCCGACCCGCCAGGAATGTTGGAAAATACTACATCCGAGATGTTAAGTTGCCTTAGGTTAGGATATATAACGTTATAGACGTATATAATGTCCCCACCGAGAAGTACGGGACGACACGACCAGGATTCCGTAAAACATTACCAGCGAGGGGCTAGATGAGTTAGATTAGGTTATATTACGTTATAGACATATATAATGTTCCCACCGAAAAGTGGGGCCGACCCGCGAGGAATGTTGTGACATACTACATTCGAGACGTTAGGTTGCCTTGGGTTAGGATATATAACGTTATAGACGCATATAATGTCCCCACCGAGAAGTACGAGCCGACACGACAGGGATTCTGTAAAACATTACCAGCGAGGGGCTATATGGGTTTGGTTAGGTTATATTACGTTATAGACGTAAATAATGTTCCCACCGAGAAGTGGGGCCGAACCGCCAGGAATGTTGTGAAATACTACATTCGAGATGTTAGGTTGACTTAGGTTAGGATAAATAACGTTATAGACGCATATAATGGCCCCACCGATACGTACGGGACGACACGAACGAGATTCTGTAAAACATTACCAGCCAGGGTCTAGATGGGATAGGTTAGGTTATATTACGATATAGACGTATATAATGTACCCACCGAGAGGTAGGGGCCGACCCGCCAGGAATGTTGTAAAACACTACATTCGAGACGTTAGGTTGCCTTAGGTTAGGATATATAACGTATTAGTCGCATATAATGTCCCCACCGAGACGTACGGGACGACACCAACGAGATTCTGTAAAATATTACCAGCGAGGTTCTAGATGGGTTAGGTTAGGTTATATTACGATATAGACGTATATAATGTGCCCATCGAGAAGTAGTGGCCGACCCGCCAGGAATGTTGGAAGATACTACATCCGAGATGTTAGGTTCCCTTAGGATAGGATATATAACGTTATAGACGTATATAATGTGCGCACCGATACGTACGGGACGACACGAACCGGATTCTGTAAAACATTACCAGCGAGGGTCTAGATGGGTTAGGTTAGCTTATATTACGATATAGACGTATATAATGTACCCACCGAGAGGTAGGGGCCGACCCGCCAGGAATGTTGGAAAATACTACATCCGAGATGTTAGGTTGCCTTAGGTTAGGATATATAACGTTATAGATGCATATAATGTCCCCACCGAGACGTACGGGACGAAACGAACGGGATTCTGTAAAACATTACCAGCGAGGTGCTAGATGGGTTAGGTTAGGTTATATTACGATATAAATGTATATAATGTGCCCACCGAGAAGTAGGGGCCGACCCGCCAGGAGTGTTGGAAAATACTACATCCGAGATGTTAAGTTGCCTTAGGTTAGATATATAACATTATAGACGTATATAATACCCCGCCGAGAAGTACGGGACGGCACGAACGGGATTCTGTAAAACATTACCAGCGAGGTTCTAGATGGGTTAGGTTAGGTTATATTACGATATAGACGTATATAATGTACTCACCGAGAGGTAGGGGCCGACCCGCCAGGAATGTTGGAAAATACTACATCCGAGATGTTATGTTGCCTTAAGATAGGATATACAATGTTATAGGCGTATATAATGTTCCCACCGAGAAGTACGGGACGACACGACCAGGATTCCGTAAAACATTACCAGCGAGGGACTAGATTGGTTAGGTTAGGTTACACTACGTTATAGACGTAAATAATGTCCCCACAAAGAAGTGGGGCCGACCCGCCAGGAATGTTGTGAAATACTACATTCGAGATGTTAGGTTGCCTTAGGTTAGGATATATAACGTTATAGACGTATATAATGTCTCCACCGAGAAGTACGGTAAGACACAACCAGGATTCCGTAAAACATTACCAGCGACGGGCTAGATGGGTTAGGTTAGGTTATATTACGTTATAGACGTAAATAATGTTCCCACCGAGAAGTGGGCCCGAACCGTCAGGAATGTTGTGAAACACTACATTCGAGATGTTAGGTTGCCTTAGGTTAGGATATATAACGTTATAGTCGCATATAATGTCCCCACCGAGAAGTACGGGACGACACGAGCGAGATTCTGTAAAATATTACCAGCGAGGTTCTAGATGGGTTAGGTTAGGTTATATTACGTTATAGACGTGAATAATATTCCCACCGAGAAGTGGGGTCGACCCGCCAGGAATGTTGTAAAATACTACATCCGAGTTGTTAAGTTGCCTTAAGTTAGGATATATAACGTTATAGACGTATATAATGTCCCCACCGAGAAGTACGGGACGACATGACCAGGATTCCGTAGAACATTACCAGCGGGGGCTAGATTGGTTAGGTTAGGTTATATTACGTTATAGACCTAAATAATGTTCCCACCGAGAAGTGGGGCCGAACCGCCAGGAATGTTGTGAAACACTACATTCGAGATGTTAGGTTGCCTTAGGTTAGGATATATAACGTTATAGACGCATATAATGTCCCCACCGAGAAGTACGAGCCGACACTACAGGGATTCTGTAAAACACTACCAGCGACGGGCTAGATGGGTTAGGGTAGGTAATATTACGTTATAGACGTAAGTAATGTTCCCCCCAAGAAGTGGGGCCGACCCGCCAGGAATATTGTGAAATACTACATCCGAGATGTTAAGTTGCCTTAGGTTAGGATATATAACGTTATTGACGTATATAATTTCCGCACCGAGACGTACGGGACGACACGAACGGGATTCTGTAAAACGTTACCAGCGAAGTGCTAGATGGGTTAGGTTAGGTTCTATTACGATATAGACGTTTATAATGTGCCCACCGAGAAGTAGGGGCCGACCCGCGAGGAATGTTGGAAAATACTACATCCGAGATGTTAAGTTGCCTTTTGGTAATATATACAACGTTATAGACGTATAGAATGTCCCCACCGAGAAGTACGGACTGACACGACCAGGATTCTGTAAAACATTACCAGCGAGGTGCTAGATGGGTTAGGTTTGGTTATATTACGATATAGACGTATATAATATGCCCACTGAGAGGTAGGGGCCGACCCGCCAGGAATGTTGGAAAATACTACATCCGAGATGTTAAGTTGCCTTAAGTTAGGATATATAACGTTATAGATGTATATAATGTCCCTAACGAGAATTACGGGACGACACGACCAGGATTCCGTAGAACATTACCAGCGGGGGGCTAGATTGGTTAGGTTAGGTTATATTACGTTATAGACGTAAATAATGTTCCCACCGAGAAGTGGGGCCGAACCGCCAGGAATGTTGTGAAACACTACATTCGCGATGTTAGGTTGCCTTAGGTTAGGATATATAACGTTATAGACGTATATAATGTGCCCACCGAGAAGTACGGGACGACACGACCAGGATTCCGTAGAACATTACCAGCGGGGGGCTAGATTGGTTAGGTTAGGTTATATTACGTTATAGACGTAAATAATGTTCCCACCGAGAAGTGGGGCCGAACCGCCAGGAATGTTGTGAAACACTACATTCGCGATGTTAGGTTGCCTTAGGTTAGGATATATAACGTTATAGACGTATATAATGTGCCCACCGAGAAGTACGGGACGACACGACCAGGATTCCGTAAAACATTACCAGCGAGGGGCTAGATTGGTTAGGTTAGGATACATTACGTTATAGACTTAAATAATGTTCCCACCGAGAAGTGGGGCGAACCGCCAGGAATGTTGTGAAATACTACATTCGAGATGTTAGGTTGCCCTTTGTTAATATATACAACGTTATAGACGTATAGAATGTCCCCAATGAGAAGTACGGCCCGACACGACCGGGATTCTGTAAAATATTATCACCGAGGAGCAAGATGGGTTATGTTATGTTATATTACGATATAGACGTATATGACGTGCCCACCGAGAAGTAGTGGCCGAACCGCCAGGAATGTTGGAAAATACTACATCCGAGATGTTAAGTTTCCTTAAGTTAGGATATATAACGTTATAGACGTATATAATGTCCCCACCGAGAAGTACGGGACGACATGACCAGGATTCCGTAAAACATTACCAGCGAGGGGCTAGATTGGTTAGGTTAGGTTATATTACGTTATAGGCGTAAACAATGTTCCCACCGAGAAATGGGGCCGAACCGCCAGGAATGTTGTGAAACACTACATTCGAGATGTTAGGTTGCCTTAGGTTAGGATATATAACGTTATAGACGCATATAATGTCCCCACCGAGAAGTACGAGCCGACACTACAGGGATTCTGTAAAACATTACCAGCGACGGGATAGATGGGTTAGGGTAGGTAATATTACGTTATAGACGTAAGTAATGTTCCCTCCAAGAAGTGGGGCCGACCCTCCAGGAATAATGTGAAATACTAAATCCGAGATGTTAAGTTGCCTTAGGTTAGGATATATAACGTTATTGACGTATATAATTTCCGCACCGAGACGTACGGGACGACACGAACGGGATTCTGTAAAACGTTACCAGCGAAGTGCTAGATTGGTTAGGTTAGGTTCTATTACGATATAGACGTTTATAATGTGCCCACCGAGAAGTAGGGGCCGACCCGCGAGGAATGTTGGAAAATACTACATCCGAGATGTTAAGTTGCCTTTTGGTAATATATACAACGTTATAGACGTATAGAATGTCCCCACCGAGAAGTACGGGCTGACACGACCAGGATTCTGTAAAACATTACCAGCGAGGTGCTAGATGGGTTAGGTTTGGTTATATTACGATATAGACGTATATAATGTGCCCACCGAGAAGTAGGGGCCGACCCGCCAGGAATGTTGGAAAATACTACATCCGAGATGTTAAGTTGCCTTAGGTTAGGATATATAACGTTATAGACGTATATAATGTCCCCACCGAGAAGTACGGGACGACACGACCAGGATTCCGTAAAACATTACCAGCGAGGGGCTAGATGAGTTAGATTAGGTTATATTACGTTATAGACATATATAATGTTCCCACCGAAAAGTGGGGCCGACCCGCGAGGAATGTTGTGACATACTACATTCGAGACGTTAGGTTGCCTTGGGTTAGGATATATAACGTTATAGACGCATATAATGTCCCCACCGAGAAGTACGAGCCGACACGACAGGGATTCTGTAAAACATTACCAGCGAGGGGCTATATGGGTTTGGTTAGGTTATATTACGTTATAGACGTAAATAATGTTCCCACCGAGAAGTGGGGCCGAACCGCCAGGAATGTTGTGAAATACTACATTCGAGATGTTAGGTTGACTTAGGTTAGGATAAATAACGTTATAGACGCATATAATGGCCCCACCGATACGTACGGGACGACACGAACGAGATTCTGTAAAACATTACCAGCCAGGGTCTAGATGGGATAGGTTAGGTTATATTACGATATAGACGTATATAATGTACCCACCGAGAGGTAGGGGCCGACCCGCCAGGAATGTTGTAAAACACTACATTCGAGACGTTAGGTTGCCTTAGGTTAGGATATATAACGTATTAGTCGCATATAATGTCCCCACCGAGACGTACGGGACGACACCAACGAGATTCTGTAAAATATTACCAGCGAGGTTCTAGATGGGTTAGGTTAGGTTATATTACGATATAGACGTATATAATGTGCCCATCGAGAAGTAGTGGCCGACCCGCCAGGAATGTTGGAAGATACTACATCCGAGATGTTAGGTTCCCTTAGGATAGGATATATAACGTTATAGACGTATATAATGTGCGCACCGATACGTACGGGACGACACGAACCGGATTCTGTAAAACATTACCAGCGAGGGTCTAGATGGGTTAGGTTAGCTTATATTACGATATAGACGTATATAATGTACCCACCGAGAGGTAGGGGCCGACCCGCCAGGAATGTTGGAAAATACTACATCCGAGATGTTAGGTTGCCTTAGGTTAGGATATATAACGTTATAGATGCATATAATGTCCCCAACGAGACGTACGGGACGAAACGAACGGGATTCTGTAAAACATTACCAGCGAGGTGCTAGATGGGTTAGGTTAGGTTATATTACGATATAAATGTATATAATGTGCCCACCGAGAAGTAGGGGCCGACCCGCCAGGAGTGTTGGAAAATACTACATCCGAGATGTTAAGTTGCCTTAGGTTAGATATATAACATTATAGACGTATATAATACCCCGCCGAGAAGTACGGGACGGCACGAACGGGATTCTGTAAAACATTACCAGCGAGGTTCTAGATGGGTTAGGTTAGGTTATATTACGATATAGACGTATATAATGTACTCACCGAGAGGTAGGGGCCGACCCGCCAGGAATGTTGGAAAATACTACATCCGAGATGTTATGTTGCCTTAAGATAGGATATACAATGTTATAGGCGTATATAATGTTCCCACCGAGAAGTACGGGACGACACGACCAGGATTCCGTAAAACATTACCAGCGAGGGACTAGATTGGTTAGGTTAGGTTACACTACGTTATAGACGTAAATAATGTCCCCACAAAGAAGTGCGGCCGACCCGCCAGGAATGTTGTGAAATACTACATTCGAGATGTTAGGTTGCCTTAGGTTAGGATATATAACGTTATAGACGTATATAATGTCTCCACCGAGAAGTACGGTAAGACACAACCAGGATTCCGTAAAACATTACCAGCGACGGGCTAGATGGGTTAGGTTAGGTTATATTACGTTATAGACGTAAGTAATGTCCCCACCAAGAAGTGGGGCCGACCCGCCAGGAATGTTGTGAAATACTACATTCGAGATGTTAGGTTGCCTTAGGTTAGGATATATAACGTTATAGTCGCGTATAATGTCCCCACCGAGAAGTACGGGACGACACGAGCGAGATTCTGTAAAATATTACCAGCGAGGTTCTAGATGGGTTAGGTTAGGTTATATTACGTTATAGACGTAAATAATGTTCCCACCGAGAAGTGGGCCCGAACCGTCAGGAATGTTGTGAAACACTACATTCGAGATGTTAGGTTGCCTTAGGTTAGTATATATAACGTTATAGACGCATATAATGTCCCCAGCGAGAAGTACGGGACGACACGAACGGGATTCTGTAAAACATTACCAGCGAGGTGCTAGATGGGTTATGTTATGTTATATTACGATATAGACGTATATAATGTTCCCACCGAGAAGTAGTGGCCGACCCGCAAGGAATGTTGGAAAATACTACATCCGAGATGTTAAGTTGCCTTAATTTAGGATATACAATGTTATAGGCGTATATAATGTTCCCACCGATAAGTACGGGACGACACGACCAGGATTCCGTAAAACATTACCAGCGAGGGACTAGATTGGTTAGGTTAGGTTACACTACGTTATAGACGTAAATAATGTCCCCACCAAGAAGTGGGGCCGACCCGCCAGGAATGTTGTGAAATACTACATTCGAGATGTTAGGTTGCCTTAGGTTAGGATATATAACGTTATAGACGTATATAATGTCTCCACCGAGAAGTACGGTAAGACACAACCAGGATTCCGTAAAACATTACCAGCGACGGGCTAGATGGGTTAGGTTAGGTTATATTACGTTATAGACGTAAGTAATGTCCCCACCAAGAAGTGGGGCCGACCCGCCAGGAATGTTGTGAAATACTACATTCGAGATGTTAGGTTGCCTTAGGTTAGGATATATAACGTTATAGTCGCATATAATGTCCCCACCGAGAAGTACGGGACGACACGAGCGAGATTCTGTAAAATATTACCAGCGAGGTTCTAGATGGGTTAGGTTAGGTTATATTACGATATAGACGTGAATAATATTCCCACCGAGAAGTGGGGTCGACCCGCCAGGAATGTTGTAAAATACTACATTCGAGATGTTAGGTTCCGTTAGGTTAGGATACATAACGTTATAAACGTATATAATGTGCCCACCGACAAGTACGGAACGACACGACCAGGATTCGGTAAAACATTACCAGCGAGGAGCTAGATCGGTTAGGTTAGTTTACATTACGATATAGACGTGAATAATGTTCCCACCGAGAAGTGGCGCCGAACCGCCAGGAATGTTGTGAAACACTACATTCGAGATGTTAGGTTGCATTAGGTTAGGATATATAACGTTATAGACGTATATTATGTCCCCACCGAGAAGTACGGGACGACACGAACGGGATTCTGTAAAACATTACCATCGAGGGTCTAGATGGGTTAGGTTAGGTTATATTACGATATAGACGTATATAATGTGCCCACCGAGAGGTAGGGGCCGACCCGCCAGGAATGTTGGAAAATACTACATCCGAGATGTTAAGTTGCCTGAAGTTAGGATATATAACGTTATAAACGCATATAATGTCCCCACCGAGAAGTACGGGACGACTCGAACGGGATTCTGTAAAACATTACCAGCGAGGTGCTAGATGGGTTAGGTTAGGTTATATTACGTTATAGACGTATATAATGTACCCACCGAGAGGTGGGGGCCGACCCGCCAGGAATGTTGGAAAATACTACATCCGAGATGTTAAGTTGCCTGAAGTTATGATATACAATGTTATAGGCGTATATAATGTTCCCACCGAGAAGTACGGGACGACACGACCAGGATTCCGTAAAACATTACCAGCGAGGGACTAGATTGGTTAGGTTAGGTTACATTACGTTATAGACGTAAATAATGTTCCCACCGAGAAGTGCCGCCGAACCGCCAGGAATGTTGTGAAACACTACATTCGAGATGTTAGGTTGCCTTAGGTTAGGATATATAACGTTATAGACGCATCTAATGCCCCCACCGAGAAGTACGGGACGACACGAACGGGATTCTGTAAAATGTTACCAGCGAGGTGCTAGATGGGTTATGTTATGTTATATTACGATATAGACGTATATGACGTGCCCACCGAGAAGTAGTGGCCGAACCGCCAGGAATGTTGGAAAATACTACATCCGAGATGTTAAGTTGCCTTAGGTTAGGATATATAACGTTATAGACGTATATAATGTCCCCACCGAGAAGTACGGGACGACAAGACCAGAATCCCGTAAAACATTACCAGCGATGGGCTAGATGGGTTAGGTTAGGTTATATTACGATATAGACGTATATAATGTGCCCACCGAGAAGTAGGGGCCGACCCGCGAGGAATGTTGTGACATACTACATTCGAGAAGTTAGGTTGCCTTGGGTTAGGATATATAACGTTATAGACGTATATTATGTCCCCACCGAGAAGTACGGCCCGACACGACCAGGATTCTGTAAAACATTATCACCGAGGAGCAAGATGGGTTATGTTATGTTATATTACGACATAGACGAATATAATGTGCCCAGCGAGATGTAGGGGCCGACCCGGCAGGAATGTTGGAAAATACTACATCCGAGTTGTTAAGTTGCCTTAAGTTAGGATATATAACGTTATAGACGTATATAATGTCCCCACCGAGAAGTACGGGACCACATGACCAGGATTCCGTAGAACATTACCAGCGGGGGCTAGATTGGTTAGGTTAGGTTATATTACGATATAGACGTATATAATGTGCCCACCGAGAAGTAAGGGCCGACCCGCCAGGAATGTTGGAAAATACTACATCCGAGATGTTAAGTTGCCTTAGGTTAGGATATATAACGTTATAGACGTATATAATGTCCGCACCGAGACGTACGGGACGACACGAAATGGATTCTGTAAAACATTACCAGCGAGGGTCTAGATGGGTTAGGTTAGGTTATATTACGATATAGACGTATATAATGTGCCCATCGAGAAGTATTGGCCGACCCGCCAGGAATGTTGGAAGATACTACATCTGAGATGTTAGGTTCCGTTAGGTTAGGATATATAACGTTATAAACGTATATAATGTGCCCACCGACAAGTACGGAACGACACGACCAGGATTCGGTAAAACATTACCAGCGAGGAGCTAGATCGGTTAGGTTAGGTTATATTACGATATAGACGTGAATAATGTTCCCACCGAGAAGTGGGGTCGACCCGCCAGGAATGTTGTAAAACACTACATTCGAGACGTTAGGTTGCCTTAGGTTAGGATATATAACGTATTAGTCGCATATAATGTCCCCACCGAGACGTACGGGACGACACGAACGAGATTCTGTAAAATATTACCAGCGAGGTTCTAGATGGGTTAGGTTAGGTTATATTACGACATAGACGTATATAATGTACCCACCGAGAGGTAGGGGCCGACCCGCCAGGAATGTTGGAAAATACTACATCCGAGATGTTAAGTTGCCTTAAGTTAGGATATACAATGTTAAAAGCGTATATAATGTTCCCACCGAGAAGTACGGGACGACACGAACAGAATTCCGTAAAACATTACCAGCGAGGGGCTAGATTGGTTAGGTTAGGTTACATTACGTTATAGACGTAAATAATGTTCCCACCGAGAAGTGGCGCCGAACCGCCAGGAATGTTGTGAAACACTACATTCGAGATGTTATGTTGCCTTAGGTTAGGATATATAACGTTATAGACGTATATTATGTCTCCACCGAGAAGTACGGTAAGACACGACCCGGATTCCGTAAAACATTACCTGCGAGGGGCTAGGTGGGTTAGCTTAGGTTATATTACGATATAGACTTATATGACATGCCCACCGAGCAGTAGTGGCCGACCCGCCAGGAATGTTGGAAAATACTACATACGAGATATTAAGTTGCCTTAAGTTAGGATATATAACGTTATAGACGTATATAATGTCCCCAGCGAGAAGTACGGGACGACACGACCAGGATTCCGTAAAACTTTACCAGCGAGGGGCTAGATTGGTTAGGTTAGGTTATATTACGTTATAGACGTAAATAATGTTCCCACCGAGAAGTGGGGCCGACCCGACAGGAATGTTGGAAAATACTACATCCGAGATGTTAAGTTGCCTTAGGTTAGGATATATAACGTTATTGACGTATATAATGTCCGCACCGAGACGTACGGGACGACACGAACGGGATTCTGTAAAACGTTAACAGCGATGTGCTAGATGGGTTAGGTTAGGTTATATTACGATATAGACGTATATAATGTGCCCACCGAGAAGTAGGGGCCGACCCGCCAGGAATGTTGGAAAATACTACATCCGAGATGTTAAGTTGCCTTAGGTTAGGATATATAACGTTATAGACGTATATAATGTCCGCACCGAGACGTACGGGACGACATGACCAGGATTCCGTAAAACATTACCAGCGAGGGGCTAGATTGGTTAGGTTAGGTTATATTACGTTATAGACGTAAATAATGTTCCCACCGAGAAGTGGGGTCGAACCGCCAGGAATGTTGTGAAATACTACATTCGCGATGTTAGGTTGCCTTAGGTTAGGATATACAACGTTATAGACGTATATAATGTCCCCACCGAGAAGTACGGGACGACACGACCAGGATTCCGTAAAACATTACCAGCGATGGGCTAGATGGGTTAGGTTAGGTTATATTACGTTATAGACGTATATAATGTTCCCACCGAGAAGTACGAGCCAACACGACAGGGATTCTGTAAAACATTACCAGCGAGGGGCTATATGGGTTTGGTTAGGTTATATTACGTTATAGACGTAAATAATGTTCCCACCGAGAAGTGGGGCCGAACCGCCAGGAATGTTGTGAAATACTACATTCGAGATGTTAGGTAGACTTAGGTTAGGATAAATAACGTTATAGACGCATATAATGGCCCCACCGAGACGTACGGGACGACACGAACGAGATTCTGTAAAACATTACCAGCCAGGGTCTAGATGGGATAGGTTAGGTTATATTACGATATAGACGTATATAATGTGCCCACCGAGAGGTAGGGGCCGACCCGCCAGGAATGTTGGAAAATACTACATCCGAGATGTTAGGTTGCCTTAAGTTAGGATATATAACGTTATACACGTATATAATGTCCTCAACGAGAATTACGGGACGACACGACCAGGATTCCGTAGAACATTACCAGCGGGGGGCTAGATTGGTTAGGTTAGGTTATATTACGTTATAGACGTAAATAATGTTCCCACCGAGAAGTGGGGCCGAACCGCCAGGAATGTTGTGAAACACTACATTCGAGATGTTAGGTTGGCTTAGGTTAGGATATATAACGTTATAGACGCATATAATGTCCCCAGCGAGAAGTACGGGACGACACGAACGGGATTCTGTAAAACATTACCAGCGAGGTGCTAGATGGGTTATGTTATGTTATATTACGATATAGACGTATATAATGTTCCCACCGAGATGTAGGGGCCGACCCGCCAGGAATGTTGGAAAATACTACATCCGAGATGTTAAGTTGCCTTCATTTAGGATATATAACGTTATAGACGCATATAATGTCCCCACCGAGAAGTGCGGGACGACACGAACGGGATTCTGTAAAACATTACCCACGAGGGGCTAGATGGGTTAGGTTAGGTTATATTACGATATAGACGTATATAATGTGCCCACCGAGAAGTAGGGGCCGACCCGCGAGGAATGTTGTGACATACTACATTCGAGAAGTTAGGTTGCCTTGGGTTAGGATATATAACGTTATAGACGTATATTATGTCCCCACCGAGAAGTACGGCCCGACACGACCGGGATTCTGTAAAACATTATCACCGAGGAGCAAGATGGGTTATGTTATGTTATATTACGACATAGACGAATATAATGTGCCCAGCGAGATGTAGGGGCCGACCCGGCAGGAATGTTGGAAAATACTACATCCGAGTTGTTAAGTTGCCTTAAGTTAGGATATATAACGTTATAGACGTATATAATGTCCCCACCGAGAAGTACGGGACGACATGACCAGGATTCCGTAGAACATTACCAGCGGGGGCTAGATTGGTTAGGTTAGGTTATATTACGTTATAGACCTAAATAATGTTCCCACCGAGAAGTGGGGCCGAACCGCCAGGAATGTTGTGAAACACTACATTCGAGATGTTAGGTTGCCTTAGGTTAGGATATATAACGTTATAGACGCATATAATGTCCCCACCGAGAAGTACGAGCCGACACTACAGGGATTCTGTAAAACATTACCAGCGACGGGCTAGATGGGTTGGGTTAGGTAATATTACGTTATAGACGTAAGTAATGTTCCCCCCAAGAAGTGGGGCCGACCCGCCAGGAATATTGTGAAATACTACATCCGAGATGTTAAGTTGCCTTAGGTTAGGATATATAACGTTATTGACGTATATAATTTCCGCACCGAGACGTACGGGACGACACGAACGGGATTCTGTAAAACGTTACCAGCGAAGTGCTAGATGGGTTAGGTTAGGTTCTATTACGATATAGACGTTTATAATGTGCCCACCGAGAAGTAGGGGCCGACCCGCGAGGAATGTTGGAAAATACTACATCCGAGATGTTAAGTTGCCTTAGGTTAGGATATATAACGTTATAGACGTATATAATGTCCCCACCGAGAAGTACGGGACGACACGACCAGAATTCCGTAAAACATTACCAGCGATGGGCTAGATGGGTTAGGTTAGGTTATATTACGTTATAGACGTATATAATGTTCCCACCGAGAAGTGGGGCCGAACCGCCAGGAATGTTGTGAAACACTACATTCGAGATGTTAGGTTGCCCTAGGTTAGGATATATAACGTTATAGACGCATATAATGTCCCCACCGACAAGTACGGGACGACACGAACGGGATTCTGTAAAACATTACCAGCGAGGGGCTAGATGGGTTAGGTTAGGTTATATTACGATATAGACGTATATAATGTGCCCACCGAGAAGTAGGGGCCGACCCGCGAGGAATGTTGTGACATACTACATTCGAGAGGTTAGGTTGCCTTGGGTTAGGATATATAACGTTATAGACGTATATAATGTCCCCACCGAGGAGTACGGGACGACATGACCAGGATTCCGTAGAACATTACCAGCGGGGGCTAGATTGGTTAGGTTAGGTTATATTACGATATAGACGTATATAATGTGCCCACCGAGAAGTAGGGGCCGACCCGCCAGGAATGTTGGAAAATACTACATCCGAGATGTTAAGTTGCCTTAGGTTAGGATATATAACGTTATAGACGTATATAATGTCCGCACCGAGACGTACGGGACGACACGAAATGGATTCTGTAAAACATTACCAGCGAGGGTCTAGATGGGTTAGGTTAGGTTATATTACGATATAGACGTATATAATGTGCCCATCGAGAAGTATTGGCCGACCCGCCAGGAATGTTGGAAGATACTACATCTGAGATGTTAGGTTCCGTTAGGTTAGGATATATAACGTTATAAACGTATATAATGTGCCCACCGACAAGTACGGAACGACACGACCAGGATTCGGTAAAACATTACCAGCGAGGAGCTAGATCGGTTAGGTTAGGTTATATTACGATATAGACGTGAATAATGTTCCCACCGAGATGTGGGGTCGACCCGCCAGGAATGTTGTAAAACACTACATTCGAGACGTTAGGTTGCCTTAGGTTAGGATATATAACGTATTAGTCGCATATAATGTCCCCACCGAGACGTACGGGACGACACGAACGAGATTCTGTAAAATATTACCAGCGAGGTTCTAGATGGGTTAGGTTAGGTTATATTACGATATAGACGTATATAATGTGCCCATAGAGAAGTAGTGGCCGACCCGCCAGGAATGTTGGAAGATACTACATCCGAGATGTTAGGTTCCCTTAGGATAGGATATATAACGTTATAGACGTATATAATGTCCGCACCGATACGTACGGGACGACACGAACGGGATTCTGTAAAACATTACCAGCGAGGTTCTAGATAGGTTAGGTTAGGTTATATTACGACATAGACGTATATAATGTACCCACCGAGAGGTAGGGGCCGACCCGCCAGGAATGTTGGAAAATACTACATCCGAGATGTTAAGTTGCCTTAAGTTAGGATATACAATGTTAAAAGCGTATATAATGTTCCCACCGAGAAGTACGGGACGACACGAACAGAATTCCGTAAAACATTACCAGCGAGGGGCTAGATTGGTTAGGTTAGGTTACATTACGTTATAGACGTAAATAATGTTCCCACCGAGAAGTGGCGCCGAACCGACAGGAATGTTGTGAAACACTACATTCGAGATGTTATGTTGCCTTAGGTTAGGATATATAACGTTATAGACGTATATTATGTCTCCACCGAGAAGTACGAGCCGACACTACAGGGATTCTGTAAAACATTACCAGCGACGGGCTAGATGGGTTAGGTTAAGTAATATTACGTTATAGACGTAAGTAATGTTCCCCCCAAGAAGTGGGGCCGACCCGCCAGGAATATTGTGAAATACTACATCCGAGATGTTAAGTTGCCTTAGGTTAGGATATATAACGTTATTGACGTATATAATTTCCGCACCGAGACGTACGGGACGACACGAACGGGATTCTGTAAAACGTTACCAGCGAAGTGCTAGATGGGTTAGGTTAGGTTCTATTACGATATAGACGTTTATAATGTGCCAACCGAGAAGTAGGGGCCGACCCGCGAGGAATGTTGGAAAATACTACATCCGAGATGTTAAGTTGCCTTTTGGTAATATATACAACGTTATAGACGTATAGAATGTCCCCACCGAGAAGTACGGGCTGACACGACCAGGATTCTGTAAAACATTACCAGCGAGGAGCTAGATGGGTTAGGTTTGGTTATATTACGATATAGACGTATATAATGTGCCCACCGAGATGTAGGTGCCGACCCGCCAGGAATGTTGGAAAATACTACATCCGAGATGTTAAGTTGCCTTAGGTTAGGATATATAACGTTATAGACGTATATAATGTTCCCACCGAGAAGTACGGGACGACACGACCAGGATTCCGTAAAACATTACCAGCGAGGGGCTAGATGAGTTAGGTTAGGTTATATTACGTTATAGACATATATAATGTTCCCACCGAAAAGTGGGGCCGACCCGCGAGGAATGTTGTGACATACTACATTCGAGACGTTAGGTTGCCTTGGGTTAGGATATATAACGTTATAGACGCACATAATGTCCCCACCGAGACGTACGGGACGACACGAACGAGATTCTGTAAAATATTACCAGCGAGGTTCTAGATGGGTTAGGTTAGGTTATATTACGATATAGACGTATATAATGTGCCCATCGAGAAGTAGTGGCCGACCCGCCAGGAATGTTGGAAGATACTACATCCGAGATGTTAGGTTCCCTTAGGATAGGATATATAACGTTATAGACGTATATAATGTCCGCACCGATACGTACGGGACGACACGAACCGGATTCTGTAAAACATTACCAGCGAGGGTCTAGATGGGTTAGGTTAGCTTATATTACGATATAGACGTATATAATGTACCCACCGAGAGGTAGGGGCCGACCCGCCAGGAATGTTGGAAAATACTACATCCGAGATGTTAGGTTGCCTTAGGTTAGGATATATAACGTTATAGATGCATATAATGTCCCCACCGAGACGTACGGGACGAAACGAACGGGATTCTGTAAAACATTACCAGCGAGGTGCTAGATGGGTTAGGTTAGGTTATATTACGATATAAATGTATATAATGTGCCCACCGAGAAGTAGGGGCCGACCCGCCAGGAGTGTTGGAAAATACTACATCCGAGATGTTAAGTTGCCTTAGGTTAGGATATATAACGTTATAGACGTATATAATGTCCGCACCGAGATGTACGGGACGACATGACCAGGATTCCGTAAAACATTACCAGCGGGGGGCTAGATTGGTTAGGTTAGGTTATATTACGTTATAGGCGTAAATAATGTTCCCACCGAGAAGTGGGGCCGAACGGCCAGGAATGTTGTGAAACACTACATTCGAGATGTTAGGTTGCCTTAGGTTAGGATATATAACGTTATAGACGCATCTAATGCCCCCACCGAGAAGTACGGGACGACACGAACGGGATTCTGTAAAACGTTACCAGCGAGGTGCTAGATGGGTTAGGTTAGGTTATATTACGATATAGACTTATATAATGTGCCCACCGAGAAGTAGGGGCCGACCCGCCAGGAATGTTGGAAAATACTACATCCGAGATGTTAAGTTGCCTTAGGTTAGGATATATAACGTTATAGGCGCATCTAATGCCCCCACCGAGAAGTACGGGACGACACGAACGGGATTCTGTAAAACGTTACCAGCGAGGTGCTAGATGGGTTAGGTTAGGTTATATTACGATATAGACGTATATAATGTGCCCACTGAGAGGTAGGGGCCGACCCGCCAGGAATGTTGGAAAATACTACATCCGAGATGTTAAGTTGCCTTAAGTTAGGATATATAACGTTATAGATGTATATAATGTCCCCAACGAGAATTACGGGACGGCACGACCAGGATTCCGTAGAACATTACCAGCGGGGGGCTAGATTGGTTAGGTTGGGTTATATTACGTTATAGACGTAAATAATGTTCCCACCGAGAAGTGGGGCCGAACCGCCAGGAATCTTGTGAAATACTACATTCGCGATGTTAGGTTGCCTTAGGTTAGGATATACAACGTTATAGACGTATATAATGTCCCCACCGAGAAGTACGGGACGAAACGACCAGGATTCCGTAAAACATTACCAGCGATGGGCTAGATGGGTTAGGTTAGGTTATATTTCGTTATAGACGTATATAATGTGCCCACCGAGAGGTAGGGGCCGACCCGCCAGGAATGTTGGAAAATACTACATCCGAGATGTTAAGTTGCCTTAGGTTAGGATATATAACGTTATTGACGTATATAATGTCCCCACCGAGAAGTACGGGACGACACGAACGGGATTCTGTGAAACATTACCAGCGACGGGCTAGATGGGTTAGGTTAGGTAATATTACGTTATAGACGTAAGTAATGTTCCCCCCAAGAAGTGGGGCCGACCCGGCAGGAATATTGTGAAATACTACATCCGAGATGTTAAGTTGCCTTAGGTTAGGATATGTAACGTTATTGACGTATATAATTTCCGCACCGAGACGTACGGGACGACACGAACGGGATTCTGTAAAACGTTACCAGCGAGGTGCTAGATGTGTTAGGTTAGGTTATATTACGTTATAGACGTAAGTAATGTTCCCCCCAAGAAATGGGGCCGACCCGCCAGGAATATTGTGAAATACTACATTCGAGATGTTAGGTTGCCTTATAGTAATATATACAACGTTATAGACGTATAGAATGTCCCCACCGAGAAGTACGGCTCGACACGACCGGGATTCTGTAAAACATTATCACCGAGAAGCAAGATGGGTTATGTTATGTTATATTACGATATAGACGTATATAATGTTCCGACCGAGAAGTAGTGGCCGACCCGCGAGGAATGTTGGAAAATACTACATCCGAGATGTTAAGTTGCCTTAATTTAGGATATATAACGTTATAGACGTATATAATGTCCCCAGCGAGAAGTACGGGACGACACGACCAGGATTCCGTAAAACTTTACCGGCGAGGTGCTAGATTGGTTAGGTTAGGTTATATTACGTTATAGACGTAAATAATGTTCCCACCGAGAAGTGGGGCCGACCCGACAGGAATGTTGGAAAATACTACATCCGAGATGTTAAGTTGCCTTAGGTTAGGATATATAACATTATAGACGCATATAATGTCCCCACCGAGAAGTACTAGCCGACACTACAGGGATTCTGTAAAACATTACCAGCGACGGGCTAGATGGGTTAGGTTAGGTTATATTACGTTATAGACGTAAGTAATGTTCCCCCCAAGAAATGGGGCCGACCCGCCAGGAATGTTGTGAAATACTACAATCGAGACGTTAGGTTGCCTTAGGTTAGGATATATAACGTTATAGACGTATAGAATGTCGCCACCGAAAAGTACGGGACGACACGACCGGGATTCTGTAAAACACTACCCACAAGGGGCTAGATGGGTTAGGTTAGGTTATATTACGTTATAGACGTATATAATGTTCTCACCGAGAAGTGGGGCCGACCCGCCAGGAATGTTGTCAAATACTACACTCGAGATGTTAGGTTGCCTTAGGTTAGGATATATAACGTTATAGACGCATATAATGTCCCCACCGAGACGTACGGGACGACACGAACGGGATTCTGTAAAACATTACCCGCGAGGTGCTAGATGGGTTAGGTTTGGTTATATTCCGATATAGACGTATATAATGTGCCCACCGAGAAGTAGTGGCCGACACGCCAGGAATGTTGGAAGATACTACATCCGAGATGTTAGGTTCCGGTAGGTTACGATATATAACGTTATAAACGTAGATAATGTCCCCACCGACAAGTACGGGACGACACGACCAGGATTCCGTAAAACATTACCAGCGAGGATCTAGATCGGTTAGGTTACGTTATATTACGTTATAGACGTATATATTGTTACCACCGAGAATTAGGGGCCGACCCGCCTGGAATGTTGTAAAATACTACATTCGAGATGTTAAGCTGCCTTAGGTAAGGATATATAACGTTATAGACGTATATAATGTCCCCACCGAGAAGTACGGGACGACACGACCAGGATTCCGTAAAACATTACCAGCGAGGGGCTAGATGAGTTAGGTTAGGTTATATTACGTTATAGACATATATAATGTTCCCACCGAAAAGTGGGGCCGACCCGCGAGGAATGTTGTGACATACTACATTCGAGACGTTAGGTTGCCTTGGGTTAGGATATATAACGTTATAGACGCACATAATGTCCCCACCGAGACGTACGGGACGACACGAACGAGATTCTGTAAAATATTACCAGCGAGGTTCTAGATGGGTTAGGTTAGGTTATATTACGATATAGACGTATATAATGTGCCCATCGAGAAGTAGTGGCCGACCCGCCAGGAATGTTGGAAGATACTACATCCGAGATGTTAGGTTCCCTTAGGATAGGATATATAACGTTATAGACGTATATAATGTCCGCACCGATACGTACGGGACGACACGAACCGGATTCTGTAAAACATTACCAGCGAGGGTCTAGATGGGTTAGGTTAGCTTATATTACGATATAGACGTATATAATGTACCCACCGAGAGGTAGGGGCCGACCCGCCAGGAATGTTGGAAAATACTACATCCGAGATGTTAGGTTGCCTTAGGTTAGGATATATAACGTTATAGATGCATATAATGTCCCCACCGAGACGTACGGGACGAAACGAACGGGATTCTGTAAAACATTACCAGCGAGGTGCTAGATGGGTTAGGTTAGGTTATATTACGATATAAATGTATATAATGTGCCCACCGAGAAGTAGGGGCCGACCCGCCAGGAGTGTTGGAAAATACTACATCCGAGATGTTAAGTTGCCTTAGGTTAGGATATATAACGTTATAGACGTATATAATGTCCGCACCGAGATGTACGGGACGACATGACCAGGATTCCGTAAAACATTACCAGCGGGGGGCTAGATTGGTTAGGTTAGGTTATATTACGTTATAGGCGTAAATAATGTTCCCACCGAGAAGTGGGGCCGAACGGCCAGGAATGTTGTGAAACACTACATTCGAGATGTTAGGTTGCCTTAGGTTAGGATATATAACGTTATAGACGCATCTAATGCCCCCACCGAGAAGTACGGGACGACACGAACGGGATTCTGTAAAACGTTACCAGCGAGGTGCTAGATGGGTTAGGTTAGGTTATATTACGATATAGACTTATATAATGTGCCCACCGAGAAGTAGGGGCCGACCCGCCAGGAATGTTGGAAAATACTACATCCGAGATGTTAAGTTGCCTTAGGTTAGGATATATAACGTTATAGACGCATCTAATGCCCCCACCGAGAAGTACGGGACGACACGAACGGGATTCTGTAAAACGTTACCAGCGAGGTGCTAGATGGGTTAGGTTAGGTTATATTACGATATAGACGTATATAATGTGCCCACTGAGAGGTAGGGGCCGACCCGCCAGGAATGTTGGAAAATACTACATCCGAGATGTTAAGTTGCCTTAAGTTAGGATATATAACGTTATAGATGTATATAATGTCCCCAACGAGAATTACGGGACGGCACGACCAGGATTCCGTAGAACATTACCAGCGGGGGGCTAGATTGGTTAGGTTGGGTTATATTACGTTATAGACGTAAATAATGTTCCCACCGAGAAGTGGGGCCGAACCGCCAGGAATGTTGTGAAATACTACATTCGCGATGTTAGGTTGCCTTAGGTTAGGATATACAACGTTATAGACGTATATAATGTCCCCACCGAGAAGTACGGGACGAAACGACCAGGATTCCGTAAAACATTACCAGCGATGGGCTAGATGGGTTAGGTTAGGTTATATTTCGTTATAGACGTATATAATGTTCCCACCGAGAAGTGGGGCCCAACCGCCAGGAATGTTGTGAAACACTACATTCGAGAAGTTAGGTTGCCTTAGGTTAGGATATATAACGTTATAGACGCATATAATGTCCCCACCGAGAAGTACGGGACGACACGAACGGGATTCTGTGAAACATTACCAGCGACGGGCTAGATGGGTTAGGTTAGGTAATATTACGTTATAGACGTAAGTAATGTTCCCCCCAAGAAGTGGGGCCGACCCGGCAGGAATATTGTGAAATACTACATCCGAGATGTTAAGTTGCCTTAGGTTAGGATATGTAACGTTATTGACGTATATAATTTCCGCACCGAGACGTACGGGACGACACGACCGGGATTCTGTAAAACGTTACCAGCGAGGTGCTAGATGGGTTAGGTTAGGTTATATTACGTTATAGACGTAAGTAATGTTCCCCCCAAGAAATGGGGCCGACCCGCCAGGAATATTGTGAAATACTACATTCGAGATGTTAGGTTGCCTTATAGTAATATATACAACGTTATAGACGTATAGAATGTCCCCACCGAGAAGTACGGCTCGACACGACCGGGATTCTGTAAAACATTATCACCGAGAAGCAAGATGGGTTATGTTATGTTATATTACGATATAGACGTATATAATGTTCCGACCGAGAAGTAGTGGCCGACCCGCGAGGAATGTTGGAAAATACTACATCCGAGATGTTAAGTTGCCTTAATTTAGGATATATAACGTTATAGACGTATATAATGTCCCCAGCGAGAAGTACGGGACGACACGACCAGGATTCCGTAAAACTTTACCGGCGAGGTGCTAGATTGGTTAGGTTAGGTTATATTACGTTATAGACGTAAATAATGTTCCCACCGAGAAGTGGGGCCGACCCGACAGGAATGTTGGAAAATACTACATCCGAGATGTTAAGTTGCCTTAGGTTAGGATATATAACATTATAGACGCATATAATGTCCCCACCGAGAAGTACTAGCCGACACTACAGGGATTCTGTAAAACATTACCAGCGACGGGCTAGATGGGTTAGGTTAGGTTATATTACGTTATAGACGTAAGTAATGTTCCCCCCAAGAAATGGGGCCGACCCGCCAGGAATGTTGTGAAATACTACAATCGAGACGTTAGGTTGCCTTAGGTTAGGATATATAACGTTATAGACGTATAGAATGTCGCCACCGAAAAGTACGGGACGACACGACCGGGATTCTGTAAAACACTACCCACAAGGGGCTAGATGGGTTAGGTTAGGTTATATTACGTTATAGACGTATATAATGTTCTCACCGAGAAGTGGGGCCGACCCGCCAGGAATGTTGTCAAATACTACACTCGAGATGTTAGGTTGCCTTAGGTTAGGATATATAACGTTATAGACGCATATAATGTCCCCACCGAGACGTACGGGACGACACGAACGGGATTCTGTAAAACATTACCCGCGAGGTGCTAGATGGGTTAGGTTTGGTTATATTCCGATATAGACGTATATAATGTGCCCACCGAGAAGTAGTGGCCGACACGCCAGGAATGTTGGAAGATACTACATCCGAGATGTTAGGTTCCGGTAGGTTACGATATATAACGTTATAAACGTAGATAATGTCCCCACCGACAAGTACGGGACGACACGACCAGGATTCCGTAAAACATTACCAGCGAGGATCTAGATCGGTTAGGTTACGTTATATTACGTTATAGACGTATATATTGTTACCACCGAGAATTAGGGGCCGACCCGCCTGGAATGTTGTAAAATACTACATTCGAGATGTTAAGCTGCCTTAGGTAAGGATATATAACGTTATAGACGTATATAATGTCCCCACCGAGAAGTACGGGACGACACGACCGGGATTCTGTAAAACATTACCAGCGAGGGGCTAGATGGTTTAGGATAGGTTATATTACGTTATAGACGTATATAATGTTCCCACCGAGAAGTGGGGCCGACCCGCCAGGAATGTCATTAAATACTACATTCGAGATGTTCGGTTGCCTTAGGTTAGGATATATAACGTTATAGACGCGTATAAGGTGCCCAGCGAGAAGTAGGGGCCGACCCGCCAGGAATGCTGGAAAATACTACATCCGAGATGTTAAGTTGCCTTAGGTTAGAGGATATAACGTTATAGACGTATATAATGTCCACACCGAGAAGTACGGGCCGACACGTCCGGGATTTTGTAAAGCATTATCACCGAGGGGCTAGATGGATTAGGTTAGGTTATATTACGTTATAGACGTATATAATATTCCCACCGAGAAGTGGGGCCGACCCGCCAGGAATGATGTGAAATACTACATTCGGGATGGTAGGTTGCCTTATGGTAATATATACAGCGTTGTAGACGTATAGAATGTCCCCACCGAGAAGTACCGCCCGACACGACCGGGATTCTGTAAAACATTATTACCGAGAGGCAAGATGGGTTATGTTATGTTGTATTACGATATAGACGTATATATTGTTCCCACCGAGATGTAGGGGCCGACCCGGCAGGAATGTTGGAAAATACTACATCCGAGATGTTAAGTAGCCTTAGGTTAGGATATATAACGTTATAGACGTATATAATGTCCCCACCGAGACGTACGGGACGACACGACCAGGATTCTGTAAAACATTACCAGCGAGGGTCAAGATGGGTTAGGTTAGGTTATAGTACGTTATAGACATTATAATGTTCCCACCGAGAAGTGGGGCCGATCGGCCTCGAATGTTGTGAAATACTACATTCGAGACGTTAGGTTGCCTTAGGTTAGGATATATAACGTTATAGACGCATATAATGTCCCCACCGAGAAGTACGAGCCGACACATCAGGGATTCTGTAAAACATTACCAGCGAGGGTATAGATGGGTTAGGGTAGGTTTTATTACGTTATAGAGGTATACAATGCCCCACCGAGAAGCGGGGCCGGCCCGCCAGGAATGTTGTGAAATACTACATTCGAGATGTTAGGTTCGCCTTGGGTTAGGATATGTAACGTTATAGACGCATATAATGTCCCCACCGAGAAGTACGAGACGACACATCAGGGATTCTGTAAAACATTACCAGCGCGGGTCTAGATGGGTTAGGTTAGGTTTTATTACGTTATAGACGTATATAATGTCCCCACCGAGAAGTGGGGCCGGCCCGCCAGGAATGTTGTGAAATACTACATTCGATATGTTAGGTTGCCTTAAGTTAGGATATATAACGTTATAGACGCATATACTGTACCCAAGGAGGCGTACGGGACGACACGAACGGGATTCTGTAAAACACTACCAGCAAGGTGCTAGATGGGTTAGGTTAGGTTATATTACGATATAGACGTATATAATGTTCCCAACGAGAAGTGGGGCCGACCCGCCAGGAATGTTGTGAAATACTACTTTCGAGATGTTAGGTTGCCTTTTGGTAATATATACATCGTTATAGACGTATAGAATGACCCCACCGAGAAGTACGGCCCGACACGACCAGGATTCTGTAAAACATTACCAGCGCGGGGCTAAATGGGTTAGGTTAGGTTATATTACGTTATGGACGTATATAATGTTCCCACCGAGAAGTGGGGCCGACCCGCCAGGAATGTGGTGAAATATTACATTCGAGACGTTAGGTTCCCTTAGGTTGGGATATATAACGTTATAGACGTATATAATGTCCCCACCGAGAAGTACGGGACGACACGACCAGGATTCTGTAAAACATTACCAGCGAGGGTCAAGATGGGTTAGGTTAGGTTATATTACGTTATAGACGTATATAATGTTCCCACCGAGAAGTGCGGCCGACCCGCCAGGAATGTTGTGAAATACTACATTCGAGATGTTAGGTTACCTTATGGTAATATATACAACGTTATAGACGTATAGAATGTCCCCACCGAGAAGTACCGCCCGACACGACCGGGATTCTGTAAAACATTATCACCGAGGGGCAAGATGGGTTATGTTATGTTATATTACGATATAGACGTATATATGGTTCCCACCGAGAATTAGGGGCCGACCCGAGTGGAATGTTGTAAAATACCATTTGAGATGTTAAGTTGCCTTATGTCAGGATATATAACGTTATAGACGTATATAATATCCCCACCGAGAAGTACGGGACGACACGACCAGGATTCTGTAAAACATTAGCACCGAGGGGCAAGATGGGTTAGGTTAGGTTATATTACGTTATAGACGTAATAATGTTCCCACCGGGAAGTAGGGGCCCACCAGCCTGGAATGTTGGAAAATACTACATCTAAGGTGTTAAGTTGCCTTAGGTTAGGATATATAACGTTATAGACGTATATAATGTCCCCACCGAGAAGTACGGGACGACACGACCAGGATTCTGTAAAACATTACCAGCGAGGGGCTAGATGGGATAGGTTAGGTTATATTACGTTATAGACGTATATAATGTTCCCACCGAGAAGTGGGGCCGACCAGCCAGGAATGTTGTGAAATACTACATTCGAGATGTTGTGTTGCCTTAGGTTAAGATATACAACGTTATACACGCATATAATATCCCCAACGAGAAGTACGGCCCGACACGACCGGGATTCTGTAAAACATTATCGCCGACGAGCTAGATGGGTTATGTTATGTTGTATTACGATATAGACGAATATAATGTGCCCACCGAGATGTAGGCGCCGACACGGCAGGAATGTTTGAAAATACTACATTCGAGATGTTAGGTTGCCTTAGGTTAGGATATATAATGTTATAGACGCATATAAGGTCCCCACCGTGATGTACGAGCCGACACTACAGGGATTCTGTAAAACATTACAAGCGTCGGGCTAGATGGGTTAGGTTAGGTTATATTACGTTATAGACGTATATAATGTTCCCACCAAGAAGTGGGTCCGACCCGCCAGGAATGTTGTGATATACTACATTCGAGATGTTAGGTTGCCATAGGTTAGTATATATAACGTTATAGACGCATATAATCTTCCCCACCGAGACGTACGGGACGACACGAACGGGATTCTGTAAAACATTACCAGCGAGGTGCTAGATGGGTTAGGTTAGGTTATATTACAATATAGACGTATATAATGAGCCCACCGAGAAGTAGGGGCCGACCCGGCAGGTATGTTGGAAAATACTACATCCGAGATGTTAAGTTGCCTTAGGTTAGGATATATAACGTTATAGACGCATATAATGTCCCCACCGAGATGTATGGGACGACACGACCAGGATTCTGTAAAACATTACCAGCGAGGGGCTAGATGGGTTAGGTTAGGTTATATTATGTTATGGAAGTAAATAATGTTCCCACCGAGAAGTGGGGCCGACCCGCCAGGAATGTTGTGAAATACTACATTCGAGATGTTAGGTTGCCTTAGGTTAGGATATATAACGTTATAGACGCATATATTGTCCCCACGGAGATGTACGGGACGACACGAGCGGGATTCCGTAAAACACTACCAGCAAGGAGCTAGATGGGTTAGCTTAGGTTATATTACGATATAGACGTATATAATGTCCACACCGAGAAGTGGGGCCGACGCGCCAGGAATGTTGTGAAATACTACATTCGAGATGTTAGGTTACCTTATGGTAACATATACAACGTTATAGACGTATACAATGTCCACACCGAGAAGTACGGGCCGACACGTCCGGGATTTTGTAAAGCATTATAACGGAGGGCCAAGAAGGATTAGGTTAGGTTATATTACGATATAGACGAATATAATGTGCCCACCGAGATGTAGGGGCCGACCCGGCAGGAATTTTGGAAAATAGTACATTCGAGATGTTAGGTTGCTTTAGGTTAGGACATATAATGTTATAGACGCATATAATGTCCCCACCGAGAAGTACGAGCCGACACTACAGGGATTCTGTAGAACATTACAATCGACGGGCTAGATGGGTTAGGTTAGGTTATATTACGTTATAGACGCAAGTAATGTTCCCACCAAGAAGTGGGGCCGACCCTCCAGGAATGTAGTGAAACACTACATTCGAGATGTTAGGTTGCCTTATGGTAATATATACAACGTTATAGACGTATAGAATGTCCCCACCGAGAAGTACGCCCTGACACGTCCGGGATTCTGTAAAACATTATCTCCGAGGAGCAAGATGGGTTCTGTTATGTTATATTACGATACAGACGAATATAATGTGCCCACCGAGATGTAGGGGCCGACCCGGCAGGAATGTTGGAAAATACTACATCCGAGATGCTAAGTTGCCTTAGGTAAGGATATATAACGTTATAGACGTATATAATGTCCCCACCGAGAAGTACGGGACGACACGACCGGGATTCTGTAAAACACTACCAGCGAGGGGCTAGATGGGTTAGGATAGGTTATATTACGTTATAGATGTAATAATGTTCCCACCGGGAAGTAGAGGCCGACCAGCCAGGAATGTTGGAAAATACTACATCTAAGATGTTACGTTGCCTTAGGTTAGAGGATATAACGTTATAGACGTATATAATGTCCACACCGAGAAGTACGGGCCGACACGTCCGGGATTTTGTAAAGCATTATAACGGAGGGCCAAGATGGATTAGGTTAGGTTATATTACGTTATGGACGTATATAATGTTCCCACCGAGAAGTGGGGCCGGCCCGCCAGGAATGTTGTCAAATACTACACTCGAGATGTTAGGTTGCCTTAGGTTAGGATATATAACGTTATAGACGCATATAATGTCCCCACCGAGACGTACGGGACGACACGAACGGGATTCTGTAAAACATTACCCGCGAGGTGCTAGATGGGTTAGGTTTGGTTATATTCCGATATAGACGTATATAATGTGCCCACCGAGAAGTAGTGGCCGACACGCCAGGAATGTTGGAAGATACTACATCCGAGATGTTAGGTTCCGGTAGGTTACGATATATAACGTTATAAACGTAGATAATGTCCCCACCGACAAGTACGGGACGACACGACCAGGATTCCGTAAAACATTACCAGCGAGGATCTAGATCGGTTAGGTTACGTTATATTACGTTATAGACGTATATATTGTTACCACCGAGAATTAGGGGCCGACCCGCCTGGAATGTTGTAAAATACTACATTCGAGATGTTAAGCTGCCTTAGGTAAGGATATATAACGTTATAGACGTATATAATGTCCCCACCGAGAAGTACGGGACGACACGACCGGGATTCTGTAAAACATTACCAGCGAGGGGCTAGATGGTTTAGGATAGGTTATATTACGTTATAGACGTATATAATGTTCCCACCGAGAAGTGGGGCCGACCCGCCAGGAATGTCATTAAATACTACATTCGAGATGTTCGGTTGCCTTAGGTTAGGATATATAACGTTATAGACGCGTATAAGGTGCCCAGCGAGAAGTAGGGGCCGACCCGCCAGGAATGCTGGAAAATACTACATCCGAGATGTTAAGTTGCCTTAGGTTAGAGGATATAACGTTATAGACGTATATAATGTCCACACCGAGAAGTACGGGCCGACACGTCCGGGATTTTGTAAAGCATTATCACCGAGGGGCAAGATGGATTAGGTTAGGTTATATTACGTTATAGACGTATATAATATTCCCACCGAGAAGTGGGGCCGACCCGCCAGGAATGATGTGAAATACTACATTCGGGATGGTAGGTTGCCTTATGGTAATATATACAGCGTTGTAGACGTATAGAATGTCCCCACCGAGAAGTACCGCCCGACACGACCGGGATTCTGTAAAACATTATTACCGAGAGGCAAGATGGGTTATGTTATGTTGTATTACGATATAGACGTATATATTGTTCCCACCGAGATGTAGGGGCCGACCCGGCAGGAATGTTGGAAAATACTACATCCGAGATGTTAAGTAGCCTTAGGTTAGGATATATAACGTTATAGACGTATATAATGTCCCCACCGAGACGTACGGGACGACACGACCAGGATTCTGTAAAACATTACCAGCGAGGGTCAAGATGGGTTAGGTTAGGTTATAGTACGTTATAGACATTATAATGTTCCCACCGAGAAGTGGGGCCGATCGGCCTCGAATGTTGTGAAATACTACATTCGAGACGTTAGGTTGCCTTAGGTTAGGATATATAACGTTATAGACGCATATAATGTCCCCACCGAGAAGTACGAGCCGACACATCAGGGATTCTGTAAAACATTACCAGCGAGGGTATAGATGGGTTAGGGTAGGTTTTATTACGTTATAGACGTATACAATGCCCCACCGAGAAGCGGGGCCGGCCCGCCAGGAATGTTGTGAAATACTACATTCGAGATGTTAGGTTCGCCTTGGGTTAGGATATGTAACGTTATAGACGCATATAATGTCCCCACCGAGAAGTACGAGACGACACATCAGGGATTCTGTAAAACATTACCAGCGCGGGTCTAGATGGGTTAGGTTAGGTTTTATTACGTTATAGACGTATATAATGTCCCCACCGAGAAGTGGGGCCGGCCCGCCAGGAATGTTGTGAAATACTACATTCGATATGTTAGGTTGCCTTAAGTTAGGATATATAACGTTATAGACGCATATACTGTACCCAAGGAGGCGTACGGGACGACACGAACGGGATTCTGTAAAACACTACCAGCAAGGTGCTAGATGGGTTAGGTTAGGTTATATTACGATATAGACGTATATAATGTTCCCAACGAGAAGTGGGGCCGACCCGCCAGGAATGTTGTGAAATACTACTTTCGAGATGTTAGGTTGCCTTTTGGTAATATATACATCGTTATAGACGTATAGAATGTCCCCACCGAGAAGTACCGCCCGACACGACCGGGATTCTGTAAAACATTATCACCGAGGGGCAAGATGGGTTATGTTATGTTATATTACGATATAGACGTATATATGGTTCCCACCGAGAATTAGGGGCCGACCCGAGTGGAATGTTGTAAAATACCATTTGAGATGTTAAGTTGCCTTATGTCAGGATATATAACGTTATAGACGTATATAATATCCCCACCGAGAAGTACGGGACGACACGACCAGGATTCTGTAAAACATTAGCACCGAGGGGCAAGATGGGTTAGGTTAGGTTATATTACGTTATAGACTTAATAATGTTCCCACCGGGAAGTAGGGGCCCACCAGCCTGGAATGTTGGAAAATACTACATCTAAGGTGTTAAGTTGCCTTAGGTTAGGATATATAACGTTATAGACGTATATAATGTCCCCACCGAGAAGTACGGGACGACACGACCAGGATTCTGTAAAACATTACCAGCGAGGGGCTAGATGGGATAGGTTAGGTTATATTACGTTATAGACGTATATAATGTTCCCACCGAGAAGTGGGGCCGACCAGCCAGGAATGTTGTGAAATACTACATTCGAGATGTTGTGTTGCCTTAGGTTAAGATATACAACGTTATACACGCATATAATATCCCCAACGAGAAGTACGGCCCGACACGACCGGGATTCTGTAAAACATTATCGCCGACGAGCTAGATGCGTTATGTTATGTTGTATTACGATATAGACGAATATAATGTGCCCACCGAGATGTAGGCGCCGACACGGCAGGAATGTTTGAAAATACTACATTCGAGATGTTAGGTTGCCTTAGGTTAGGATATATAATGTTATAGACGCATATAATGTCCCCACCGTGATGTACGAGCCGACACTACAGGGATTCTGTAAAACATTACAAGCGTCGGGCCAGATGGGTTAGGTTAGGTTATATTACGTTATAGACGTATATAATGTTCCCACCAAGAAGTGGGTCCGACCCGCCAGGAATGTTGTGATATACTACATTCGAGATGTTAGGTTGCCATAGGTTAGTATATATAACGTTATAGACGCATATAATCTTCCCCACCGAGACGTACGGGACGACACGAACGGGATTCTGTAAAACATTACCAGCGAGGTGCTAGATGGGTTAGGTTAGGTTATATTACAATATAGACGTATATAATGAGCCCACCGAGAAGTAGGGGCCGACCCGGCAGGTATGTTGGAAAATACTACATCCGAGATGTTAAGTTGCCTTAGGTTAGGATATATAACGTTATAGACGCATATAATGTCCCCACCGAGATGTATGGGACGACACGACCAGGATTCTGTAAAACATTACCAGCGAGGGGCTAGATGGGTTAGGTTAGGTTATATTATGTTATGGAAGTAAATAATGTTCGCACCGAGAAGTGGGGCCGACCCGCCAGGAATGTTGTGAAATACTACATTCGAGATGTTAGGTTGCCTTAGGTTAGGATATATAACGTTATAGACGCATATATTGTCCCCACGGAGATGTACGGGACGACACGAGCGGGATTCCGTAAAACACTACCAGCAAGGAGCTAGATGGGTTAGCTTAGGTTATATTACGATATAGACGTATATAATGTCCACACCGAGAAGTGGGGCCGACGCGCCAGGAATGTTGTGAAATACTACATTCGAGATGTTAGGTTACCTTATGGTAACATATACAACGTTATAGACGTATACAATGTCCACACCGAGAAGTACGGGCCGACACGTCCGGGATTTTGTAAAGCATTATAACGGAGGGCCAAGAAGAATTAGGTTAGGTTATATTACGATATAGACGAATATAATGTGCCCACCGAGATGTAGGGGCCGACCCGGCAGGAATTTTGGAAAATAGTACATTCGAGATGTTAGGTTGCTTTAGGTTAGGACATATAATGTTATAGACGCATATAATGTCCCCACCGAGAAGTACGAGCCGACACTACAGGGATTCTGTAGAACATTACAATCGACGGGCTAGATGGGTTAGGTTAGGTTATATTACGTTATAGACGCAAGTAATGTTCCCACCAAGAAGTGGGGCCGACCCTCCAGGAATGTAGTGAAACACTACATTCGAGATGTTAGGTTGCCTTATGGTAATATATACAACGTTATAGACGTATAGAATGTCCCCACCGAGAAGTACGCCCTGACACGTCCGGGATTCTGTAAAACATTATCTCCGAGGAGCAAGATGGGTTCTGTTATGTTATATTACGATACAGACGAATATAATGTGCCCACCGAGATGTAGGGGCCGACCCGGCAGGAATGTTGGAAAATACTACATCCGAGATGCTAAGTTGCCTTAGGTAAGGATATATAACGTTATAGACGTATATAATGTCCCCACCGAGAAGTACGGGACGACACGACCGGGATTCTGTAAAACATTACCAGCGAGGGGCTAGATGGGTTAGGTTAGGTTATATTACGTTATAGACGTATATAATGTTCCCACCGAGTAGTGGGGCCGACACGCCAGGAATGTTGTGAAATACTACATTCGAGATGTTAGGTTGCCTTAGGTTAGGATATATAACGTTATAGACGCATATAATGTGCCCACCGAGAAGTAGGGGCCGACCCGCCAGGAATGTTGGAAAGTACTACATCCGAGATGATAAGTTGCCTTAGGTTAGGATATATAACGTTATAGACGTATATAATGTCCCCACCAAGAAGTACGGGACGACACGACCAGGATTCTGTAAAACATTACCAGCGAGGGGCTAGATGGCTTAGGTTAGGTTATATTACGTTATAGACGTATATAATGTTCCCACCGAGAAGTGCGGGCGACCCGCCAGGAATGTTGTGAAATACTACATTCGAGATGTTAGGTTACCTTATGGTAATATATACAACGTTATAGACGTATAGAATGTCCCCACCGAGAAGTACCGCCCGACACGACCAGGATTCTGTAAAACATTATCACCGAGGGGCAAGATGGGTTATGTTATGTTATATTACGATATAGACGTATATATTGTGCCCACCGAGATGTAGGGGCCGACCCGGCAGGAATGTTGGAAAATACTACATTCGAGATGTTAGGCTGCCTTAGGTTAGGATATATAACGTTATAGACGTATATAATGTCCCCACCGAGAAGTACGGTCCGACACGAACGGGAATCTGTAAAATATTACCAGCGAGGGTCTGGATGGGTTAGGTTAGGTTATATTACGACATAGACGTATATAATGTGCCCACCGAGAAGTAGGGCCTGACCAGGCAGTAATGTTGCAAAATACTACATTCGAGATGTTAAGTTACCTTAGATTAGGATATATAACGTTATAGACCTATATAGTATCCCCACCGAGAAGTACGGGACGACACGACCAGGATTCTGTAAAACATTAGCACCGAGGGGCAAGATGGGTTAGGTTAGTTTATATTACGTTATAGACGTAATAATGTTCCCACCGGGAAGTAGGGGCCGACCAGCCAGGAATGTTGGAAAATACAACATCTAAGATGTTAAGTTGCCTTAGGTTAGAGGATATAACGTTATAGACGTATATAATGTCCCCACCGAGAAGTGGGGCCGACCCGCCAGGAATGTTGTGAAATACTACATTCGAGATGTTAGGTTGCCTTATGGTAATATATACAACGTTGTAGACGTAGAGAATGTCCCCACCGCGAAGTACCGCCCGACACGAACGGGATTCTGTAAAACATTTTCACCGAGGAGCAAGATGGGTTATGTTAAGTTGTATTACGATATAGACGTATATATTGTTCCCACCGAGAAGTGGGGCCGGCCCGCCAGGAATGTTGTGAAATACTACATTCGATATGTTAGGTTGCCTTAAGTTAGGATATATAACGTTATAGACGCATATACTGTACCCACGGAGGCGTACGACACGACACGAACGGGATTCTGTAAGACACTACCAGCGAGGTGCTTGATGGGTTAGGTTAGGTTATATTACAATATAGACGTTTATAATGAGCCCACCGAGAAGTAGGGGCCGACCCGGCAGGAATGTTGGAAAATACTACATCCGAGATGTTAAGTTGCCTTAGGTTAGTATATATAACGTTATAGACGCATATAATGTCCCCACCGAGACGTACGGGACGACACGAACGGGATTCTGTAAAACATTACCAGGGAGGTGCTAGATGGGTTAGGTTAGGTTATATTACGATATAGACATATATAATGTGCCCACCGAGAAGTAGGGGCCGACTCGGCAGGAATGTTGGAAAATACTACATCCGAGATGTTAAGTTGCCTTAGGTTAGGATATATAACGTTATAGACGCATATAATGTCCCCACCGAGACGTACGGGACGACACGAACGGGATTCTGTAAAACATTACCAGGGAGGTGCTAGATGGGTTAGGTTAGGTTATATTACGATATAGACATATATAATGTGCCCACCGAGATGTAGGGGCCGAACCGGCAGGTATGTTGGAAAATACTACATCCGAGATGTTAAGTTGCCTTAGGTTAGGATATATAACGTTATAGACGTATATAATGTCCCCACCGAGAAGTACGGGACGACACGACCAGGATTCTGTAAAACATTACCAGCGAGGGGCTAGATGGGTTAGGTTAGGTTATATTACGTTATAGACGTATATAATGTTCCCACCGAGTAGTGGGGCCGACACGCCAGGAATGTTGTGAAATACTACATTCGAGATGTTAGGTTGCCTTAGGTTAGGATATATAACGTTATAGACGCATATAATGTGCCCACCGAGAAGTAGGGGCCGACCCGCCAGGAATGTTGGAAAGTACTACATCCGAGATGATAAGTTGCCTTAGGTTAGGATATATAACGTTATAGACGTATATAATGTCCCCACCGAGAAGTACGGGACGACACGACCAGGATTCTGTAAAACATTACCAGCGAGGGGCTAGATGGGTTAGGTTAGGTTATATTACGTTACAGACGTATATAATGTTCCCACCGAGAAGTGCGGGCGACCCGCCAGGAATGTTGTGAAATACTACATTCGAGACCTTAGGTTGCCTTAGGTTAGGATATATAACGTTATAGACGCATATAATGTCCCCACCGAGAAGTACGAGCCGACACATCAGGGATTCTGTAAAACATTAGCACCGAGTGGCAAGATGGGTTAGGTTAGGTTATATTACGTTATAGACGTAATAATGTTCCCACCGGGAAGTAGGGGCCGACCAGCCAGGAATGTTGGAAAATACTACATCTAAGGTGTTAAGTTGCCTTAGGTTAGGATATATAACGTTATAGACGTATATAATGTCCCACCGAGAAGTACGGGACGACACGACCAGGATTCTGTAAAACATCACCAGCGAGGGGCTAGATGGGATAGGTTAGGTTATATTACGTTATAGACGTATATAATGTTCCCACCGAGAAGTAGGGGCCGACCCGGCAGGAATGTTGGAAAATACTACATCCGAGATGTTAAGTTGCCTTAGGTTAGTATATATAACGTTATAGACGCATATAATGTCCCCACCGAGACGTACGGGACGACACGAACGGGATTCTGTAAAACATTACCAGCGAGGTGCTAGATGGGTTAGGTTAGGTTATATTACGATATAGACATATATAATGTGCCCACCGAGAAGTAGGGGCCGACTCGGCAGGAATGTTGGAAAATACTACATCCGAGATGTTAAGTTGCCTTAGGTTAGGATATATAACGTTGTAGACGTATATAATGTCCCCACCGAGAAGTACGGGACGACACGACCAGGATTCTGTAAAACATTACCAGCGAGGGGCTAGATGGGTTAGGTTAGGTTATATTACGTTATAGACGTATATAATGTTCCCACCGAGAAGTGGGGCCGACACGCCAGGAATGTTGTGAAATGCTACATTCGAGATATTAGGTTGCCTTAGGTTAGGATATATAACGTTATAGACGCATATAATGTGCCCACCGAGAAGTAGGGGCCGACCCGCCAGGAATGTTGGAAAGTACTACATCCGAGATGTTAAGTTGCCTTAGGTTAGGATATATAACGTTATAGACGTATATAATGTCCCCACCGAGAAGTACGGGACGACACGACCAGGATTCTGTAAAACATTACCAGCGAGGGGCTAGATGGGTTAGGTTAGGTTATATTACGTTATAGACGTATATAATGTTCCCACCGAGAAGTGCGGCCGACCCGCCAGGAATGTGGTGAAATACTACATTCGAGACGTTAGGTTCCCTTAGGTTGGGATAGATAACGTTATAGACGTATATAATGTCCCCACCGGGAAGTACGGGACGACACGACCAGGATTCTGTAAAACATTACCAGCGAGGGTCAAGATGGGTTAGGTTAGGTTATATTACGTTATAGACGTATATAATGTTCCCACCGAGAAGTGCGGGCGACCCGCCAGGAATGTTGTGAAATACTACATTCGAGATGTTAGGTTACCTTATGGTAATATATACAACGTTATAGACGTATAGAATGTCCCCACCGAGAAGTACCGCCCGACACGACCGGGATTCTGTAAAACATTATCACCAAGGGGCAAGATGGGTTATGTTATGTTATATTACGATATAGACGTATATATGGTTCCCACCGAGAATTAGGGGCCGACCCGAGTGGAATGTTGTAAAATACCATTTGAGATGTTAAGTTGCCTTAGGTTAGGATATATAACGTTATAGACGTATATAATATCCCCACCGAGAAGTACGGGACGACACGACCAGGATTCTGTAAAACATTAGCACCGAGGGGCAAGATGGGTTAAGTTAGGTTATATTACGTTATAGACGTAATAATGTTCCCACCGGGAAGTAGGGGCCGACCAGCCAGGAATGTTGGAAAATATTACATCTAAGGTGTTAAGTTGCCTTAGGTTAGGATATATAACGTTATAGACGTATATAATGTCCCCACCGAGAAGTACGGGACGACACGACCAGGATTCTGTAAAACATTACCAGCGAGGGGCTAGATGGGATAGGTTAGGTTATATTACGTTATAGACGTATATAATGTTCCCACCGAGAAGTGGGGCCGACCAGCCAGGAATGTTGTGAAATACTACATTCGAGATGTTGGGTTGCCTTAGGTTATGATATACAACGTTATACACGCATATAATGTCCCCACCGAGACGTACGGGACGACACGAACGGGATTCTGTGAAACATTACCAGCGAGGGCCAAGATGGGTTAAGTTAGGTTATATTACGTTATAGACGTATATAATGTTCCCACCGAGAAGTGGGGCCGACCCGCCAGGAATGTTGTAAAATACTACATTCGAGATGTTACGTTCCCTTAGGTTAGGATATATAACGTTATAGACGTATATAATGTCCCCACCGAGAAGTACGGTCCGACACGAACGGGATTCTGTAAAACATTACCAGCGAAGCTCTGGATGGGTTAGGTTAGGTTATATTACGATATAGACGTATATAATGTGCCCACCGAGATGTAGGGGCCGACCCGACAGGTATGTTGGAAAATACTACATCCGAGATGTTAAGTTGCCTTAGGTTAGGATATATAACGTTATAGACGCATATAATGTCCCCACCGAGATGTATGGGACGACACGACCAGGATTCTGTAAAACATTACCAGCGAGGGGCTAGATGGGTTAGGTTAGGTTATATTATGTTATGGAAGTAAATAATGTTCCCACCGAGAAGTGGGGCCGACCCGCCAGGAATGCTGTGAAATACTACATTCGAGATGATAGGTTGCCTTTTGGTAATATATACAACGTTATAGACGTATGGAATGTCCCCACCGAGAAGTGCGGCCCGACACGACCGGGATTATGTAAAACATTATCACCGAAGGGCAAGGTGAGTTATGTTATGTTATATTACGATATACACGTATATATTGTTCCCACCAAGAATTAGGGGCCGACCCGCCTGGAATGTTGTAAAATACTACATTCGAGATGTTACGTTCCCTTAGGTTAGGATATATAGCGTTATAGACGTATATAATGTCCCCACCGAGAAGTACGGTCCGACACGAACAGGATTTTGTAAAACATTACCAGCGAGGCTCTGGATGGGTTAGGTTAGGTTATATTACGATATAGACGTATATAATGTGCCCACCGAGATGTAGGGGCCGAACCGGCAGGTATGTTGGAAAATACTACATCCGAGATGTTAAGTTGCCTTAGGTTAGGATATATAACGTTATAGACGTATATAATGTTCCCACCGAGAAGTACGGGACGACACGACCAGGATTCTGTAAAACATTACCAGCGAGGGGCTAGATGGGTTAGGTTAGGTTATATTACGTTATAGACGTATATAATGTTCCCACCGAGAAGTGCGGGCGACCCGCCAGGAATGTTGTGAAATACTACATTCGAGATGTTAGGTTACCTTATGGTAATATATACAACGTTATAGACGTATAGAATGTCCCCACCGAGAAGTACCGCCCGACACGACCAGGATTCTGTAAAACATTATCACCGAGGGGCAAGATTGGTTATGTTATGTTATATTACGATATAGACGTATATATTGTTCCAACCGAGAAGTGGGGCCGACCCGCCAGGAATGTTGTGAAATACTACATTCGAGATGTTAGGTTGCCTTATGGTAATATATACAACGTTGTAGACGTAGAGAATGTCCCCACCGAGAAGTACCGCCCGACACGAACGGGATTCTGTAAAACATTTTCACCGAGGGGCAAGATGGGTTATGTTATGTTGTATTACGATATAGACGTATATATTGTTCCCACCGAGAATTAGGGGCCGACCCGCCTGGAATGTTGTAAAATACTACATTTGAGATGTTAAATTGCCTTAGGTAAGGATATATAACGTTATAGACGTATATAATGTCCCCTCGGAGAAGTACAGGACGACACGACCGGGATTCTGTAAAACACTACCAGCGAGGGGCTAGATGGGTTAGGTTACGTTATATTACGTTATAGACGTATATAATGTTCCCACCGAGAAGTGGGGCCGACCCGCCAGGAATGTTGTGAAATACTACATTCGAGAAGTTAGGTTGCCTTAGGATAGGATATATAACGTTATAGACGCATATAATGTCCCCACCGAGAAGTACGAGCCGACACATCAGGGATTCTGTAAAACATTAGCACCGAGGGGCAAGATGGGTTAGGTTAGGTTATATTACGTTATAGACGTAATAATGTTCCCACCGGGAAGTAGGGGCCGACCAGCCAGGAATGTTGGAAAATACTACATCTAAGGTGTTAAGTTGCCTTAGGTTAGGATATATAACGTTATAGACGTATATAATGTCCCCACCGAGAAGTACGGGACGACACGACCAAGATTCTGTAAAACATCACCAGCGAGGGGCTAGATGGGATAGGTTAGGTTATATTACGTTATAGACGTATATAATGTTCCCACCGAGAAGTGGGGCCGACCAGCCAGGAATGTTGTGAAATACTACATTCGAGATGTTGGGTTGCCTTAGGTTAGGATATACAACGTTATACTCGCATATATTGTCCCCACCGAGACGTACGGGACGACACGAACGGGATTCTGTGAAACATTACTAGCGAGGGCCAAGATGGGTTAAGTTAGGTTATATTACGTTATAGACGTATATAATGTTCCCACCGAGAAGTGGGGCCGACCCGCCAGGAATGTTGTAAAATACTACATTCGAGATGTTACGTTCCCTTAGGTTAGGATATATAACGTTATAGACGTATATAATGTCCCCACCGAGAAGTACGGTCCGACACGAACGGGAATCTGTAAAATATTACCAGCGAGGGTCTGGATGTGTTAGGTTAGGTTATATTACGACATAGACGTATATAATGTGCCCACCGAGAAGTAGGGCCTGACCAGGCAGTAATGTTGCAAAATACTACATTCGAGATGTTAAGTTACCTTAGGTTAGGATATATAACGTTATAGACCTATATAGTATCCCCACCGAGAAGTACGGGACGACACGACCAGGATTCTGTAAAACATTAGCACCGAGGGGCAAGATGGGTTAGGTTAGTTTATATTACGTTATAGACGTAATAATGTTCCCACCGGGAAGTAGGGGCCGACCAGCCAGGAATGTTGGAAAATACTACATTCGAGATGTTAGGTTGCCTTATGGTAATATATACAACGTTGTAGACGTAGAGAATGTCCCCACCGCGAAGTACCGCCCGACACGAACGGGATTCTGTAAAACATTTTCACCGAGGAGCAAGATGGGTTATGTTATGTTGTATTACGATATAGACGTATATATTGTTCCCACCGAGAATTAGGGGCCGAACCGGCAGGTATGTTGTAAAATACTACATTTGAGATGTTAAGTTGCCTTAGGTAAGGATATATAACGTTATAGACGTATATAATGTCCCCACGGAGAAGTACTGGACGACACGACCGGGATTCTGTAAAACACTACCAGCGAGGGTCTAGATCGGTTAGGTTACGTTATATTACGTTATAGACGTATATAATGTTCCCACCGAGAAGTGGGGCCGACCCGCCAGGAATGTTGTGAAATACTACATTCGAGACCTTAGGTTGCCTTAGGTTAGGATATATAACGTTATAGACGCATATAATGTCCCCACCGAGAAGTAGGGGCCGACCCGGCAGGAATGTTGGAAAATACTACATCCGAGATGTTAAGTTGCCTTAGGTTAGTATATATAACGTTATAGACGCATATAATGTCCCCACCGAGACGTACGGGACGACACGACCAGGATTCTGTAAAACATTACCAGCGAGGGGCTAGATGGGTTAGGTTAGGTTATATTACGTTATAGACGTATATAATGTTCCCACCGAGAAGTGGGGCAGACACGCCAGGAATGTTGTGAAATGCTACATTCGAGATATTAGGTTGCCTTAGGTTAGGATATATAACGTTATAGACGCATATAATGTGCCCACCGAGAAGTAGGGGCCGACCCGCCAGGAATGTTGGAAAGTACTACATCCGAGATGTTAAGTTGCCTTAGGTTAGGATATATAACGTTATAGACGTATATAATGTCCCAACCGAGAAGTACGGGACGACACGACCAGCATTCTGTAAAACATTACCAGCGAGGGGCTAGATGGGTTAGGTTAGGTTATATTACGTTATAGACGTATATAATGTTCCCACCGAGAAGTGCGGCCGACCCGCCAGGAATGTGGTGAAATACTACATTCGAGACGTTAGGTTCCCTTAGGTTGGGATATATAACGTTATTGACGTATATAATGTCCCCACCGAGAAGTACGGGACGACACGACCAGGATTCTGTAAAACATTACCAGCGAGGGTCAAGATGGGTTAGGTTAGGTTATATTACGTTATAGACGTATATAATGTTCCCACCGAGAAGTGCGGGCGACCCGCCAGGAATGTTGTGAAATACTACATTCGAGATGTTAGGTTACCTTATGGTAATATATACAACGTTATAGACGTATAGAATGTCCCCACCGAGAAGTACCGCCCGACACGACCGGGATTCTGTAAAACATTTTCACCGAGGGGCAAGATGGGTTATGTTATGTTGTATTACGATATAGACGTATATATTGTTCCCACCGAGAATTAGGGGCCGACCCGCCGGGAATGTTGTAAAATACTACATTTGAGATGTTAAATTGCCTTAGATAAGGATATATAACGTTATAGACGTATATAATGTCCCCACGGAGAAGTACAGGACGACACGACCGGGATTCTGTAAAACACTACCAGCGAGGGGCTAGATGGGTTAGGTTACGTTATATTACGTTATAGACGTATATAATGTTCCCACCGAGAAGTGGGGCCGACCAGCCAGGATTGTTGTGAAATACTACATTCGAGATGTTGGGTTGCCTTAGGTTAGGATATACAACGTTATACTCGCATATATTGTCCCCACCGAGACGTACGGGACGACACGAACGGGATTCTGTGAAACATTACTAGCGAGGGCCAAGATGGGTTAAGTTAGGTTATATTACGTTATAGACGTATATAATGTTCCCACCGAGAAGTGGGGCCGACCCGCCAGGAATGTTGTAAAATACTACATACGAGATGTTACGTTCCCTTAGGTTAGGATATATAACGTTATAGACGTATATAATGTCCCCACCGAGAAGTACGGTCCGACGCGAACGGGATTCTGTAAAACATTATCGCCGACGAGCTAGATGGGTTATGTTATGTTATATTACGATATAGACGTATATATGGTTCCCACCGAGAATTAGGGGCCGACCCGAGTGGAATGTTGTAAAATACCATTTGAGATGTTAAGTTGCCTTATGTCAGGATATATAACGTTATAGACGTATATAATATCCCCACCGAGAAGTACGGGACGACACGACCAGGATTCTGTAAAACATTAGCACCGAGGGGCAAGATAGGTTAGGTTAGGTTATATTACGTTATAAACGTAATAATGTTCCCACCGGGAAGTAGGGGCCCACCAGCCAGGAATGTTGGAAAATACTACATCTAAGGTGTTAAGTTGCCTTAGGTTAGGATATATAACGTTATAGACGTATATAATGTCCCCACCGAGAAGTACGGGACGACACGACCAGGATTCTGTAAAACATTACCAGCGAGGGGCTAGATGGGTTAGGTTAGGTTATATTATGTTATGGAAGTAAATAATGTTCCCACCGAGAAGTGGGGCCGACCCGCCAGGAATGTTGTGAAATACTACATTCGAGATGTTAGGTTGCCTTAGGTTAGGATATATAACGTTATAGACGCATATATTGTCCCCACGGAGATGTACGGGACGACACGAGCGGGATTCCGTAAAACACTACCAGCAAGGAGCTAGATGGGTTAGCTTAGGTTATATTACGATATAGACGTATATAATGTCCACACCGAGAAGTGGGGCCGACGCGCCAGGAATGTTGTGAAATACTACATTCGAGATGTTAGGTTACCTTATGGTAACATATACAACGTTATAGACGTATAGAATGTCCCCACCGAGAAGTACCGCCCGACACGACCGGGATTCTGTAAAACATTATCACCGAGGGGCAAGGTGGGTTAGGTTAGGTTATATTACGTTATAGACGTAATAATGTTCCCACCGGGAAGTAGGGGACGACCAGCCAGGAATGTTGGAAAATACTACATCTAAGATGTTAAGTGGCCTTAGGTTAGAGGATATAACGTTATAGACGTATATAATGTCCACACCGAGAAGTACGGGCCGACACGTCCGGGATTTTGTAAAGCATTATAACGGAGGGCCAAGATGGATTAGGTTAGGTTATATTACGATATAGACGAATATAATGTGCCCACCGAGATGTAGGGGCCAACCCGGCAGGAATGTTGGAAAATACTACATCCGAGATGCTAAGTTGCCTTAGGTAAGGACATATAACGTTATAGACGTATATAATGTCCCCACCGAGAAGTACGGGACGACACGACCGGGATTCTGTAAAACACTACCAGCGAGGGGCTAGATGGGTTAGGATAGGTTATATTACGTTATAGATGTAATAATGTTCCCACCGGGAAGTAGGGGCCGACCAGCCAGGAATGTTGGAAAATACTACATCTAAGATGTTAAGTTGCCTTAGGTTAGAGGATATAACGTTATAGACGTATATAATGTCCACACCGAGAAGTACGGGCCGACACGTCCGGGATTTTGTAAAGCATTATAACGGAGGGCCAAGATGGATTAGGTTAGGTTATATTACGATATAGACGAATATAATGTGCCCACCGAGATGTAGGGGCCGACCCGGCAGGAATGTTGGAAAATAGTACATTCGAGATGTTAGGTTGCTTTAGGTTAGGACATATAACGTTATAGACGTATATAATGTCCCCACCGAGAAGTACGGGACGACACGACCAGGATTCTGTAAAACATTACCAGCGAGGGTCAAGATGGGTTAGGTTAGGTTATATTACGTTATAGACGTATATAATGTTCCCACCGAGTAGTGCGGGCGACCCGCCAGGAATGTTGTGAAATACTACATTCGAGACGTTAGGTTGCCTTAGGATAGGATATATAACGTTATAGGCGCATATAATGTCCCCACCGAGAAGTACGGTCCGACACGAACGGGAATCTGTAAAATATTACCAGCGAGGGTCTGGATGTGTTAGGTTAGGTTATATTACGACATAGACGTATATAATGTGCCCACCGAGAAGTAAGGCCTGACCAGGCAGTAATGTTGCAAAATACTACATTCGAGATGTTAAGTTACCTTAGGTTAGGATATATAACGTTATAGACCTATATAGTATCCCCACCGAGAAGTACGGGACGACACGACCAGGATTCTGTAAAACATCACCAGCGAGGGGCTAGATGGGATAGGTTAGGTTATATTACGTTATAGACGTATATAATGTTCCCACCGAGAAGTGGGGCCGACCAGCCAGGAATGTTGTGAAATACTACATTCGAGATGTTGGGTTGCCTTAGGTTAGGATATACAACGTTATACTCGCATATATTGTCCCCACCGAGACGTACGGGACGACACGAACGGGATTCTGTGAAACATTACTAGCGAGGGCCAAGATGGGTTAAGTTAGGTTATATTACGTTATAGACGTATATAATGTTCCCACCGAGAAGTGGGGCCGACCCGCCAGGAATGTTGTAAAATACTACATTCGAGATGTTACGTTCCCTTAGGTTAGGATATATAACGTTATAGACGTATATAATGTCCCCACCGAGAAGTACGGTCCGACACGAACGGGAATCTGTAAAATATTACCAGCGAGGGTCTGGATGTGTTAGGTTAGGTTATATTACGACATAGACGTATATAATGTGCCTACCGAGAAGTAGGGCCTGACCAGGCAGTAATGTTGCAAAATACTACATTCGAGATGTTAAGTTACCTTAGGTTAGGATATATAACGTTATAGACCTATATAGTATCCCCACCGAGAAGTACGGGACGACACGACCAGGATTCTGTAAAACATTAGCACCGAGGGGCAAGATGGGTTAGGTTAGTTTATATTACGTTATAGACGTAATAATGTTCCCACCGGGAAGTAGGGGCCGACCAGCCAGGAATGTTGGAAAATACTACATCTAAGATGTTAAGTTGGTTAGGTTAGAGGATATAACGTTATAGACGTATATAATGTCCCCACCGAGAAGTGGGGCCGACCCGCCAGGAATGTTGTGAAATACTACATTCGAGATGTTAGGTTGCCTTATGGTAATATATACAACGTTGTAGACGTAGAGAATGTCCCCACCGCGAAGTACCGCCCGACACGAACGGGATTCTGTAAAACATTTTCACCGAGGAGCAAGATGGGTTATGTTATGTTGTATTACGATATAGACGTATATATTGTTCCCACCGAGAATTAGGGGCCGAACCGGCAGGTATGTTGTAAAATACTACATTTGAGATGTTAAGTTGCCTTAGGTAAGGATATATAACGTTATAGACGTATATAATGTCCCCACGGAGAAGTACTGGACGACACGACCGGGATTCTGTAAAACACTACCAGCGAGGGTCTAGATCGGTTAGGTTACGTTATATTACGTTATAGACGTATATAATGTTCCCACCGAGAAGTGGGGCCGACCCGCCAGGAATGTTGTGAAATACTACATTCGAGACCTTAGGTTGCCTTAGGTTAGGATATATAACGTTATAGACGCATATAATGTCCCCACCGAGAAGTAGGGGCCGACCCGGCAGGAATGTTGGAAAATACTACATCCGAGATGTTAAGTTGCCTTAGGTTAGTATATATAACGTTATAGACGCATATAATGTCCCCACCGAGACGTACGGGACGACACGACCAGGATTCTGTAAAACATTACCAGCGAGGGGCTAGATGGGTTAGGTTAGGTTATATTACGTTATAGACGTATATAATGTTCCCACCGAGAAGTGGGGCCGACACGCCAGGAATGTTGTGAAATGCTACATTCGAGATATTAGGTTGCCTTAGGTTAGGATATATAACGTTATAGACGCATATAATGTGCCCACCGAGAAGTAGGGGCCGACCCGCCAGGAATGTTGGAAAGTACTACATCCGCGATGTTAAGTTGCCTTAGGTTAGGATATATAACGTTATAGACGTATATAATGTCCCCACCGAGAAGTACGGGACGACACGACCAGCATTCTGTAAAACATTACCAGCGAGGGGCTAGATGGGTTAGGTTAGGTTATATTACGTTATAGACGTATATAATGTTCCCACCGAGAAGTGCGGCCGACCCGCCAGGAATGTGGTGAAATACTACATTCGAGACGTTAGGTTCCCTTAGGTTGGGATATATAACGTTATAGACGTATATAATGTCCCCACCGAGAAGTACGGGACGACACGACCAGGATTCTGTAAAACATTACCAGCGAGGGTCAAGATGGGTTAGGTTAGGTTATATTACGTTATAGACGTATATAATGTTCCCACCGAGAAGTGCGGGCGACCCGCCAGGAATGTTGTGAAATACTACATTCGAGATGTTAGGTTACCTTATGGTAATATATACAACGTTATAGACGTATAGAATGTCCCCACCGAGAAGTACCGCCCGACACGACCGGGATTCTCTAAAACATTTTCACCGAGGGGCAAGATGGGTTATGTTATGTTGTATTACGATATAGACGTATATATTGTTCCCACCGAGAATTAGGGGCCGACCCGCCGGGAATGTTGTAAAATACTACATTTGAGATGTTAAATTGCCTTAGATAAGGATATATAACGTTATAGACGTATATAATGTCCCCACGGAGAAGTACAGGACGACACGACCGGGATTCTGTAAAACACTACCAGCGAGGGGCTAGATGGGTTAGGTTACGTTATATTACGTTATAGACGTATATAATGTTCCCACCGAGAAGTGGGGCCGACCAGCCAGGATTGTTGTGAAATACTACATTCGAGATGTTGGGTTGCCTTAGGTTAGGATATACAACGTTATACTCGCATATATTGTCCCCACCGAGACGTACGGGACGACACGAACGGGATTCTGTGAAACATTACTAGCGAGGGCCAAGATGGGTTAAGTTAGGTTATATTACGTTATAGACGTATATAATGTTCCCACCGAGAAGTGGGGCCGACCCGCCAGGAATGTTGTAAAATACTACATACGAGATGTTACGTTCCCTTAGGTTAGGATATATAACGTTATAGACGTATATAATGTCCCCACCGAGAAGTACGGTCCGACACGAACGGGATTCTGTAAAACATTATCGCCGACGAGCTAGATGGGTTATGTTATGTTATATTACGATATAGACGTATATATGGTTCCCACCGAGAATTAGGGGCCGACCCGAGTGGAATGTTGTAAAATACCATTTGAGATGTTAAGTTGCCTTATGTCAGGATATATAACGTTATAGACGTATATAATATCCCCACCGAGAAGTACGGGACGACACGACCAGGATTCTGTAAAACATTAGCACCGAGGGGCAAGATAGGTTAGGTTAGGTTATATTACGTTATAGACGTAATAATGTTCCCACCGGGAAGTAGGGGCCCACCAGCCAGGAATGTTGGAAAATACTACATCTAAGGTGTTAAGTTGCCTTAGGTTAGGATATATAACGTTATATACGTATATAATGTCCCCACCGGGAAGTAGGGGACGACCAGCCAGGAATGTTGGAAAATACTACATCTAAGATGTTAAGTGGCCTTAGGTTAGAGGATATAACGTTATAGACGTATATAATGTCCACACCGAGAAGTACGGGCCGACACGTCCGGGATTTTGTAAAGCATTATAACGGAGGGCCAAGATGGATTAGGTTAGGTTATATTACGATATAGACGAATATAATGTGCCCACCGAGATGTAGGGGCCAACCCGGCAGGAATGTTGGAAAATACTACATCCGAGATGCTAAGTTGCCTTAGGTAAGGACATATAACGTTATAGACGTATATAATGTCCCCACCGAGAAGTACGGGACGACACGACCGGGATTCTGTAAAACACTACCAGCGAGGGGCTAGATGGGTTAGGATAGGTTATATTACGTTATAGATGTAATAATGTTCCCACCGGGAAGTAGGGGCCGACCAGCCAGGAATGTTGGAAAATACTACATCTAAGATGTTAAGTTGCCTTAGGTTAGAGGATATAACGTTATAGACGTATATAATGTCCACACCGAGAAGTACGGGCCGACACGTCCGGGATTTTGTAAAGCATTATAACGGAGGGCCAAGATGGATTAGGTTAGGTTATATTACGATATAGACGAATATAATGTGCCCACCGAGATGTAGGGGCCGACCCGGCAGGAATGTTGGAAAATAGTACATTCGAGATGTTAGGTTGCTTTAGGTTAGGACATATAATGTTATAGACGCATATAATGTCCCCACCGAGAAGTACGAGCCGACACTACAGGGATTCTGTAGAACATTACAATCGACGGGCTAGATGGGTTAGGTTAGGTTATATTACGTTATAGACGCAAGTAATGTTCCCACCAAGAAGTGGGGCCGACCCTCCAGGAATGTAGTGAAACACTACATTCGAGATGTTAGGTTGCCTTATGGTCATATATACAACGTTATAGACGTATAGAATGTCCCCACCGAGAAGTAGGGGCCGACCCGGCAGGAATGTTGGAAAATACTACATCCGAGATGTTAAGTTGCCTTAGGTTAGTATATATAACGTTATAGACGCATATAATGTCCCCACCGAGACGTACGGGACGACACGACCAGGATTCTGTAAAACATTACCAGCGAGGGGCTAGATGGGTTAGGTTAGGTTATATTACGTTATAGACGTATATAATGTTCCCACCGAGAAGTGGGGCCGACACGCCAGGAATGTTGTGAAATGCTACATTCGAGATATTAGGTTGCCTTAGGTTAGGATATATAACGTTATAGACGCATATAATGTGCCCACCGAGAAGTAGGGGCCGACCCGCCAGGAATGTTGGAAAGTACTACATCCGAGATGTTAAGTTGCCTTAGGTTAGGATATATAACGTTATAGACGTATATAATGTCCCCACCGAGAAGTACGGGACGACACGACCAGCATTCTGTAAAACATTACCAGCGAGGGGCTAGATGGGTTAGGTTAGGTTATATTACGTTATAGACGTATATAATGTTCCCACCGAGAAGTGCGGCCGACCCGCCAGGAATGTGGTGAAATACTACATTCGAGACGTTAGGTTCCCTTAGGTTGGGATATATAACGTTATAGACGTATATAATGTCCCCACCGAGAAGTACGGGACGACACGACCAGGATTCTGTAAAACATTACCAGCGAGGGTCAAGATGGGTTAGGTTAGGTTATATTACGTTATAGACGTATATAATGTTCCCACCGAGAAGTGCGGGCGACCCGCCAGGAATGTTGTGAAATACTACATTCGAGATGTTAGGTTACCTTATGGTAATATATACAACGTTATAGACGTATAGAATGTCCCCACCGAGAAGTACCGCCCGACACGACCGGGATTCTGTAAAACATTTTCACCGAGGGGCAAGATGGGTTATGTTATGTTGTATTACGATATAGACGTATATATTGTTCCCACCGAGAATTAGGGGCCGACCCGCCGGGAATGTTGTAAAATACTACATTTGAGATGTTAAATTGCCTTAGATAAGGATATATAACGTTATAGACGTATATAATGTCCCCACGGAGAAGTACAGGACGACACGACCGGGATTCTGTAAAACACTACCAGCGAGGGGCTAGATGGGTTAGGTTACGTTATATTACGTTATAGACGTATATAATGTTCCCACCGAGAAGTGGGGCCGACCAGCCAGGATTGTTGTGAAATACTACATTCGAGATGTTGGGTTGCCTTAGGTTAGGATATACAACGTTATACTCGCATATATTGTCCCCACCGAGACGTACGGGACGACACGAACGGGATTCTGTGAAACATTACTAGCGAGGGCCAAGATGGGTTAAGTTAGGTTATATTACGTTATAGACGTATATAATGTTCCCACCGAGAAGTGGGGCCGACCCGCCAGGAATGTTGTAAAATACTACATACGAGATGTTACGTTCCCTTAGGTTAGGATATATAACGTTATAGACGTATATAATGTCCCCACCGAGAAGTACGGTCCGACACGAACGGGATTCTGTAAAACATTATCGCCGACGAGCTAGATGGGTTATGTTATGTTATATTACGATATAGACGTATATATGGTTCCCACCGAGAATTAGGGGCCGACCCGAGTGGAATGTTGTAAAATACCATTTGAGATGTTAAGTTGCCTTATGTCAGGATATATAACGTTATAGACGTATATAATATCCCCACCGAGAAGTACGGGACGACACGACCAGGATTCTGTAAAACATTAGCACCGAGGGGCAAGATAGGTTAGGTTAGGTTATATTACGTTATAGACGTAATAATGTTCCCACCGGGAAGTAGGGGCCCACCAGCCAGGAATGTTGGAAAATACTACATCTAAGGTGTTAAGTTGCCTTAGGTTAGGATATATAACGTTATAGACGTATATAATGTCCCCACCGGGAAGTAGGGGACGACCAGCCAGGAATGTTGGAAAATACTACATCTAAGATGTTAAGTGGCCTTAGGTTAGAGGATATAACGTTATAGACGTATATAATGTCCACACCGAGAAGTACGGGCCGACACGTCCGGGATTTTGTAAAGCATTATAACGGAGGGCCAAGATGGATTAGGTTAGGTTATATTACGATATAGACGAATATAATGTGCCCACCGAGATGTAGGGGCCAACCCGGCAGGAATGTTGGAAAATACTACATCCGAGATGCTAAGTTGCCTTAGGTAAGGACATATAACGTTATAGACGTATATAATGTCCCCACCGAGAAGTACGGGACGACACGACCGGGATTCTGTAAAACACTACCAGCGAGGGGCTAGATGGGTTAGGATAGGTTATATTACGTTATAGATGTAATAATGTTCCCACCAGGAAGTAGGGGCCGACCAGCCAGGAATGTTGGAAAATACTACATCTAAGATGTTAAGTTGCCTTAGGTTAGAGGATATAACGTTATAGACGTATATAATGTCCACACCGAGAAGTACGGGCCGACACGTCCGGGATTTTGTAAAGCATTATAACGGAGGGCCAAGATGGATTAGGTTAGGTTATATTACGATATAGACGAATATAATGTGCCCACCGAGATGTAGGGGCCGACCCGGCAGGAATGTTGGAAAATAGTACATTCGAGATGTTAGGTTGCTTTAGGTTAGGACATATAATGTTATAGACGCATATAATGTCCCCACCGAGAAGTACGAGCCGACACTACAGGGATTCTGTAGAACATTACAATCGACGGGCTAGATGGGTTAGGTTAGGTTATATTACGTTATAGACGCAAGTAATGTTCCCACCAAGAAGTGGGGCCGACCCTCCAGGAATGTAGTGAAACACTACATTCGAGATGTTAGGTTGCCTTATGGTCATATATACAACGTTATAGACGTATAGAATGTCCCCACCGAGAAGTAGGGGCCGACCCGGCAGGAATGTTGGAAAATACTACATCCGAGATGTTAAGTTGCCTTAGGTTAGTATATATAACGTTATAGACGCATATAATGTCCCCACCGAGACGTACGGGACGACACGACCAGGATTCTGTAAAACATTACCAGCGAGGGGCTAGATGGGTTAGGTTAGGTTATATTACGTTATAGACGTATATAATGTTCCCACCGAGAAGTGGGGCCGACACGCCAGGAATGTTGTGAAATGCTACATTCGAGATATTAGGTTGCCTTAGGTTAGGATATATAACGTTATAGACGCATATAATGTGCCCACCGAGAAGTAGGGGCCGACCGGCCAGGAATGTTGGAAAGTACTACATCCGAGATGTTAAGTTGCCTTAGGTTAGGATATATAACGTTATAGACGTATATAATGTCCCCACCGAGAAGTACGGGACGACACGACCAGCATTCTGTAAAACATTACCAGCGAGGGGCTAGATGGGTTAGGTTAGGTTATATTACGTTATAGACGTATATAATGTTCCCACCGAGAAGTGCGGCCGACCCGCCAGGAATGTGGTGAAATACTACATTCGAGACGTTAGGTTCCCTTAGGTTGGGATATATAACGTTATAGACGTATATAATGTCCCCACCGAGAAGTACGGGACGACACGACCAGGATTCTGTAAAACATTACCAGCGAGGGTCAAGATGGGTTAGGTTAGGTTATATTACGTTATAGACGTATATAATGTTCCCACCGAGAAGTGCGGGCGACCCGCCAGGAATGTTGTGAAATACTACATTCGAGATGTTAGGTTACCTTATGGTAATATATACAACGTTATAGACGTATAGAATGTCCCCACCGAGAAGTACCGCCCGACACGACCGGGATTCTGTAAAACATTTTCACCGAGGGGCAAGATGGGTTATGTTATGTTGTATTACGATATAGACGTATATATTGTTCCCACCGAGAATTAGGGGCCGACCCGCCGGGAATGTTGTAAAATACTACATTTGAGATGTTAAATTGCCTTAGATAAGGATATATAACGTTATAGACGTATATAATGTCCCCACGGAGAAGTACAGGACGACACGACCGGGATTCTGTAAAACACTACCAGCGAGGGGCTAGATGGGTTAGGTTACGTTATATTACGTTATAGACGTATATAATGTTCCCACCGAGAAGTGGGGCCGACCAGCCAGGATTGTTGTGAAATACTACATTCGAGATGTTGGGTTGCCTTAGGTTAGGATATACAACGTTATACTCGCATATATTGTCCCCACCGAGACGTACGGGACGACACGAACGGGATTCTGTGAAACATTACTAGCGAGGGCCAAGATGGGTTAAGTTAGGTTATATTACGTTATAGACGTATATAATGTTCCCACCGAGAAGTGGGGCCGACCCGCCAGGAATGTTGTAAAATACTACATACGAGATGTTACGTTCCCTTAGGTTAGGATATATAACGTTATAGACGTATATAATGTCCCCACCGAGAAGTACGGTCCGACACGAACGGGATTCTGTAAAACATTATCGCCGACGAGCTAGATGGGTTATGTTATGTTATATTACGATATAGACGTATATATGGTTCCCACCGAGAATTAGGGGCCGACCCGAGTGGAATGTTGTAAAATACCATTTGAGATGTTAAGTTGCCTTATGTCAGGATATATAACGTTATAGACGTATATAATATCCCCACCGAGAAGTACGGGACGACACGACCAGGATTCTGTAAAACATTAGCACCGAGGGGCAAGATAGGTTAGGTTAGGTTATATTACGTTATAGACGTAATAATGTTCCCACCGGGAAGTAGGGGCCCACCAGCCAGGAATGTTGGAAAATACTACATCTAAGGTGTTAAGTTGCCTTAGGTTAGGATATATAACGTTATAGACGTATATAATGTCCCCACCGGGAAGTAGGGGACGACCAGCCAGGAATGTTGGAAAATACTACATCTAAGATGTTAAGTGGCCTTAGGTTAGAGGATATAACGTTATAGACGTATATAATGTCCACACCGAGAAGTACGGGCCGACACGTCCGGGATTTTGTAAAGCATTATAACGGAGGGCCAAGATGGATTAGGTTAGGTTATATTACGATATAGACGAATATAATGTGCCCACCGAGATGTAGGGGCCAACCCGGCAGGAATGTTGGAAAATACTACATCCGAGATGCTAAGTTGCCTTAGGTAAGGACATATAACGTTATAGACGTATATAATGTCCCCACCGAGAAGTACGGGACGACACGACCGGGATTCTGTAAAACACTACCAGCGAGGGGCTAGATGGGTTAGGATAGGTTATATTACGTTATAGATGTAATAATGTTCCCACCGGGAAGTAGGGGCCGACCAGCCAGGAATGTTGGAAAATACTACATCTAAGATGTTAAGTTGCCTTAGGTTAGAGGATATAACGTTATAGACGTATATAATGTCCACACCGAGAAGTACGGGCCGACACGTCCGGGATTTTGTAAAGCATTATAACGGAGGGCCAAGATGGATTAGGTTAGGTTATATTACGATATAGACGAATATAATGTGCCCACCGAGATGTAGGGGCCGACCCGGCAGGAATGTTGGAAAATAGTACATTCGAGATGTTAGGTTGCTTTAGGTTAGGACATATAATGTTATAGACGCATATAATGTCCCCACCGAGAAGTACGAGCCGACACTACAGGGATTCTGTAGAACATTACAATCGACGGGCTAGATGGGTTAGGTTAGGTTATATTACGTTATAGACGCAAGTAATGTTCCCACCAAGAAGTGGGGCCGACCCTCCAGGAATGTAGTGAAACACTACATTCGAGATGTTAGGTTGCCTTATGGTCATATATACAACGTTATAGACGTATAGAATGTCCCCACCGAGAAGTACGCCCTGACACGTCCGGGATTCTGTAAAACATTATCTCCGAGGAGCAAGATGGGTTATGTTATGTTATATTACGATACAGACGAATATAATGTGCCCACCGAGATGTAGGGGCCGACCCGGCAGGAATGTTGGAAAATACTACATCCGAGATGCTAAGTTGCCTTAGGTAAGGACATATAACGTTATAGACGTATATAATGTCCCCACCGAGAAGTACGGGACGACACGACCGGGATTCTGTAAAACACTACCAGCGAGGGGCTAGATGGGTTAGGATAGGTTATATTACGTTATAGATGTAATAATGTTCCCACCGGGAAGTAGGGGCCGACCAGCCAGGAATGTTGGAAAATACTACATCTAAGATGTTAAGTTGCCTTAGGTTAGAGGATATAACGTTATAGACGTATATAATGTCCACACCGAGAAGTACGGGCCGACACGTCCGGAATTTTGTAAAGCATTATAACGGAGGGCCAAGATGGATTAGGTTAGGTTATATTACGTTATGGACGTATATAATGTTCCCACCGAGAAGTGGGGCCGACCCGCCAGGAATGTGGTGAAATACTACATTCGAGACGTTAGGTTCCCTTAGGTTGGGATATATAACGTTATAGACGTATATAATGTCCCCACCGAGAAGTACGGGACGACACGACCAGGATTCTGTAAAACATTACCAGCGAGGGTCAAGATGGGTTAGGTTAGGTTATATTACGTTATAGACGTATATAATGTTCCCACCGAGTAGTGCGGGCGACCCGCCAGGAATGTTGTGAAATACTACATTCGAGACGTTAGGTTGCCTTAGGATAGGATATATAACGTTATAGGCGCATATAATGTACCCACCGAGAAATACGAGCCGACACATCAGGGATTCTGTAAAACATTACCAGCGAGGGTCTAGATGGGTTAGGGTAGGTTTTATTACGTTATAGACGTATACAATGCCCCACCGAGAAGTGGGGCCGGCCCGCCAGGAATGTTGTGAAATACTACATTCGAGATGTTAGGTTGCCTTAGGTTAGGATATATAACGTTATAGACGCATATAATGTCCCCACCGAGAAGTACGAGCCGACACATCAGGGATTCTGTAAAACATTACCAGCGCGGGTCTAGATGGGTTAGGTTAGGTTTTATTACGTTATAGACGTATATAATGTCCCCACCGAGAAGTGGGGCCGGCTCGCCAGGAATGTTGTGAAATACTACATTCGATATGTTAGGTTGCCTTAAGTTAGGATATATAACGTTATAGACGCATATACTGTACCCACGGAGGCGTACGACACGACACGAACGGGATTCTGTAAAACACTACCAGCAAGGTGCTAGATCGGTTAGGTTAGGTTATACTACGTTATAGACGTATATAATGTTCCCACCGAGAAGTGGGGCCGACCCGCCAGGAATGTTGTGAAATACTACTTTCGAGATGTTAGGTTGCCTTTTGGTAATATATACATCGTTATAGACGTATAGAATGACCCCACCGAGAAGTACGGCCCGACACGACCAGGATTCTGTAAAACATTACCAGCGCGGGGCTAGATGGGTTAGGTTAGGTTATATTACGTTATAGACGTATATAATGTTCCCACCGAGAAGTGGGGCCGACCCGCCAGGAATGTGGTGAAATACTACATTCGAGACGTTAGGTTCCCTTAGGTTGGGATATATAACGTTATAGACGTATATAATGTCCCCACCGAGAAGTACGGGACGACACGACCAGGTTTCTGTAAAACATTACCAGCGAGGGTCAAGATGGGTTAGGTTAGGTTATATTACGTTATAGACGTATATAATGTTCCCACCGAGAAGTGGGGCCGACACGCCAGGAATGTTGTGAAATACTACATTCGAGATGTTAGGTTGCCTTAGGTTAGGATATATAACGTTATAGACGCATATAATGTGCCCACCGAGAAGTAGGGGCCGACCCGCCAGGAATGTTGGAAAGTACTACATCCGAGATGATAAGTTGCCTTAGGTTAGGATATATAACGTTATAGACGTATATAATGTCCCCACCGAGAAGTACGGGACGACACGACCAGGATTCTGTAAAACATTACCAGCGAGGGGCTAGATGGGTTAGGTTAGGTTATATTACGTTATAGACGTATATAATGTTCCCACCGAGAAGTGCGGGCGACCCGCCAGGAATGTTGTGAAATACTACATTCGAGATGTTGGGTTGCCTTAGGTTAGGATATACAACGTTATACTCGCATATATTGTCCCCACCGAGACGTACGGGACGACACGAACGGGATTCTGTGAAACATTACTAGCGAGGGCCAAGATGGGTTAAGTTAGGTTATATTACGTTATAGACGTATATAATGTTCCCACCGAGAAGTGGGGCCGACCCGCCAGGAATGTGGTGAAATACTACATTCGAGACGTTAGGTTCCCTTAGGTTGGGATATATAACGTTATAGACGTATATAATGTCCCCACCGAGAAGTACGGGACGACACGACCAGGTTTCTGTAAAACATTACCAGCGAGGGTCAAGATGGGTTAGGTTAGGTTATATTACGTTATAGACGTATATAATGTTCCCACCGAGAAGTGCGGCCGACCCGCCAGGAATATTGTGAAATACTACATTCGAGATGTTAGGTTACCTTATGGTAATATATACAAAGTTATAGACGTATAGAATGTCCCCACCGAGAAGTACTGGCCGAAATGACCGGGATTTTGTAAAACATTACCAGCGAGGATCTAGATGGGTTAGGTTAGGTTATATTACGATATATAATGTGCCCACCGAGATGTACGAGCCGACACTACAGGGATTCTGTAAAACATTACAAGCGACGGGCTAGATGGGTTAGGTTAGGTTATATTACGTTATAGACGTATATAATGTTCCCACCAAGAAGTGGGTCCGACCCGCCAGGAATGTTGTGATATACTACATCCGAGATGTTAAGTTGCCTTAGGTTAGTATATATAACGTTATAGACGCATATAATGTCCCCACCGAGACGTACGGGACGACACGAACGGGATTCTGTAAAACATTACCAGGGAGGTGCTAGATGGGTTAGGTTAGGTTATATTACGATATAGACATATATAATGTGCCCACCGAGAAGTAGGGGCCGACTCGGCAGGAATGTTGGAAAATACTACATCCGACATGTTAAGTTGCCTTAGGTTAGGATATATAACGTTATAGACGCATATAATGTCCCCACCGAGATGTATGGGACGACACGACCAGGATTCTGTAAAACATTACCAGCGAGGGGCTAGATGGGTTAGGTTAGGTTATATTATGTTATGGAAGGAAATAATGTCCCCACCGAGAAGTGCGGCCTGACACGACCGGGATTCTGTAAAACATTATCACCGAAGGGCAAGGTGAGTTATGTTATGTTATATTACGATATACACGTATATATTGTTCCCACCAAGAATTAGGGGCCGAACCGCCTGGAATGTTGTAAAATACTACATTCGAGATGTTACGTTCCCTTAGGTTAGGATATATAACGTTATAGACGTATATAATGTCCCCACCGAGAAGTACGGTCCGACACGAACGGGATTCTGTAAAACATTACCAGCGAGGCTCTGGATGGGTTAGGTTAGGTTATATTACGATATAGACGTATATAATGTGCCCACCGAGATGTAGGGGCCGAACCGGCAGGTATGTTGGAAAATACTACATCCGAGATGTTAAGTTGCCATAGGTTAGGATATATAACGTTATAGACGTATATAATGTCCCCACCGAGAAGTACGGGACGACACGACCAGGATTCTGTAAAACATTACCAGCGAGGGGCTAGATGGGTTAGGTTAGGTTATATTACGTTATAGACGTATATAATGTTCCCACCGAGAAGTGGGGCCGACACGCCAGGAATGTTGTGAAATACTACATTCGAGATGTTAGGTTGCCTTAGGTTAGGATATATAACGTTATAGACGCATATAATGTGCCCACCGAGAAGTAGGGGCCGACCCGCCAGGAATGTTGGAAAGTACTACATCCGAGATGATAAGTTGCCTTAGGTTAGGATATATAACGTTATAGACGTATATAATGTCCCCACCGAGAAGTACGGGACGACACGACCAGGATTCTGTAAAACATTACCAGCGAGGGGCTAGATGGGTTAGGTTAGGTTATATTACGTTATAGACGTATATAATGTTCCCACCGAGAAGTGCGGGCGACCCGCCAGGAATGTTGTGAAATACTACATTCGAGATGTTGGGTTGCCTTAGGTTAGGATATACAACGTTATACTCGCATATATTGTCCCCACCGAGACGTACGGGACGACACGAACGGGATTCTGTGAAACATTACTAGCGAGGGCCAAGATGGGTTAAGTTAGGTTATATTACGTTATAGACGTATATAATGTTCCCACCGAGAAGTGGGGCCGACCCGCCAGGAATGTTGTAAAATACTACATACGAGATGTTACGTTCCCTTAGGTTAGGATATATAACGTTATAGACGTATATAATGTCCCCACCGAGAAGTACGGTCCGACACGAACGGGATTCTGTAAAACATTATCGCCGACGAGCTAGATGGGTTATGTTATGTTATATTACGATATAGACGTATATATGGTTTCCACCGAGAATTAGGGCCCGACCCGAGTGGAATGTTGTAAAATACCATTTGAGATGTTAAGTTGCCTTATGTCAGGATATATAACGTTATAGACGTATATAATATCCCCACCGAGAAGTACGGGACGACACGACCAGGATTCTGTAAAACATTAGCACCGAGGGGCAAGATAGGTTAGGTTAGGTTATATTACGTTATAGACGTAATAATGTTCCCACCGGGAAGTAGGGGACGACCAGCCAGGAATGTTGGAAAATACTACATCTAAGATGTTAAGTGGCCTTAGGTTAGAGGATATAACGTTATAGACGTATATAATGTCCACACCGAGAAGTACGGGCCGACACGTCCGGGATTTTGTAAAGCATTATAACGGAGGGCCAAGATGGATTAGGTTAGGTTATATTACGATATAGACGAATATAATGTGCCCACCGAGATGTAGGGGCCAACCCGGCAGGAATGTTGGAAAATACTACATCCGAGATGCTAAGTTGCCTTAGGTAAGGACATATAACGTTATAGACGTATATAATGTCCCCACCGAGAAGTACGGGACGACACGACCGGGATTCTGTAAAACACTACCAGCGAGGGGCTAGATGGGTTAGGATAGGTTATATTACGTTATAGATGTAATAATGTTCCCACCGGGAAGTAGGGGCCGACCAGCCAGGAATGTTGGAAAATACTACATCTAAGATGTTAAGTTGCCTTAGGTTAGAGGATATAACGTTATAGACGTATATAATGTCCACACCGAGAAGTACGGGCCGACACGTCCGGGATTTTGTAAAGCATTATAACGGGGGGCCAAGATGGATTAGGTTAGGTTATATTACGATATAGACGAATATAATGTGCCCACCGAGATGTAGGGGCCGACCCGGCAGGAATGTTGGAAAATAGTACATTCGAGATGTTAGGTTGCTTTAGGTTAGGACATATAATGTTATAGACGCATATAATGTCCCCACCGAGAAGTACGAGCCGACACTACAGGGATTCTGTAGAACATTACAATCGACGGGCTATATGGGTTAGGTTAGGTTATATTACGTTATAGACGCAAGTAATGTTCCCACCAAGAAGTGGGGCCGACCCTCCAGGAATGTAGTGAAACACTACATTCGAGATGTTAGGTTGCCTTATGGTAATATATACAACGTTATAGACGTATAGAATGTCCCCACCGAGAAGTACGCCCTGACACGTCCGGGATTCTGTAAAACATTATCTCCGAGGAGCAAGATGGGTTATGTTATGTTATATTACGATACAGACGAATATAATGTGCCCACCGAGATGTAGGGGCCGACCCGCCAGGAATGTGGTGAAATACTACATTCGAGACGTTAGGTTCCCTTAGGTTGGGATATATAACGTTATAGACGTATATAATGTCCCCACCGAGAAGTACGGGACGACACGACCAGGATTCTGTAAAACATTACCAGCGAGGGTCAAGATGGGTTAGGTTAGGTTATATTACGTTATAGACGTATATAATGTTCCCACCGAGTAGTGCGGGCGACCCGCCAGGAATGTTGTGAAATACTACATTCGAGACGTTAGGTTGCCTTAGGATAGGATATATAACGTTATAGGCGCATATAATGTACCCACCGAGAAATACGAGCCGACACATCAGGGATTCTGTAAAACATTACCCGCGAGGGTCTAGATGGGTTAGGGTAGGTTTTATTACGTTATAGACGTATACAATGACCCACCGAGAAGTGGGGCCGGCCCGCCAGGAATGTTGTGAAATACTACATTCGAGATGTTAGGTTGCCTTAGGTTAGGATATATAACGTTATAGACGCATATAATGTCCCCACCGAGAAGTACGAGCCGACACATCAGGGATTCTGTAAAACATTACCAGCGCGGGTCTAGATGGGTTAGGTTAGGTTTTATTACGTTATAGACGTATATAATGTCCCCACCGAGAAGTGGGGCCGGCTCGCCAGGAATGTTGTGAAATACTACATTCGATATGTTAGGTTGCCTTAAGTTAGGATATATAACGTTATAGACGCATATAATGTACCCACCGAGAAATACGAGCCGACACATCAGGGATTCTGTAAAACATTACAAGCGACGGGCTAGATGGGTTAGGTTAGGTTATATTACGTTATAGACGTATATAATGTTCCCTCCAAGAAGTGGGTCCGACCCGCCAGGAATGTTGTGATATACTACATCCGAGATGTTAAGTTGCCTTAGGTTAGTATATATAACGTTATAGACGCATATAATGTCCCCACCGAGACGTACGGGACGACACGAACGGGATTCTGTAAAACATTACCAGGGAGGTGCTAGATGGGTTAGGTTAGGTTATATTACGATATAGACATATATAATGTGCCCACCGAGAAGTAGGGGCCGACTCGGCAGGAATGTTGGAAAATACTACATCCGACATGTTAAGTTGCCTTAGGTTAGGATATATAACGTTATAGACGCATATAATGTCCCCACCGAGATGTATGGGACGACACGACCAGGATTCTGTAAAACATTACCAGCGAGGGGCTAGATGGGTTAGGTTAGGTTATATTATGTTATGGAAGGAAATAATGTTCCCACCGAGAAGTGGGGCCGACCCGCCAGGAATGTTGTGAAATACTACATTCGAGATGATAGGTTGCCTTTTGGTAATATATACAACGTTATAGACGTATGGAATGTCCCCACCGAGAAGTGCGGCCTGACACGACCGGGATTCTGTAAAACATTATCACCGAAGGGCAAGGTGAGTTATGTTATGTTATATTACGATATACACGTATATATTGTTCCCACCAAGATTTAGGGGCCGACCCGCCTGGAATGTTGTAAAATACTACATTCGAGATGTTACGTTCCCTTAGGTTAGGATATATAACGTTATAGACGTATATAATGTCCCCACCGAGAAGTACGGTCCGACACGAACGGGATTCTGTAAAACATTACCAGCGAGGCTCTGGATGGGTTAGGTTAGGTTATATTACGATATAGACGTATATAATGTGCCCACCGAGATGTAGGGGCCGAACCGGCAGGTATGTTGGAAAATACTACATCCGAGATGTTAAGTTGCCTTAGGTTAGGATATATAACGTTATAGACGTATATAATGTCCCCACCGAGAAGTACGGGACGACACGACCAGGATTCTGTAAAACATTACCAGCGAGGGGCTAGATGGGTTAGGTTAGGTTATATTACGTTATAGACGTATATAATGTTCCCACCGAGAAGTGGGGCCGACACGCCAGGAATGTTGTGAAATACTACATTCGAGATGTTAGGTTGCCTTAGGTTAGGATATATAACGTTATAGACGCATATAATGTGCCCACCGAGAAGTAGGGGCCGACCCGCCAGGAATGTTGGAAAGTACTACATCCGAGATGATAAGTTGCCTTAGGTTAGGATATATAACGTTATAGACGTATATAATGTCCCCACCGAGAAGTACGGGACGACACGACCAGGATTCTGTAAAACATTACCAGCGAGGGGCTAGATGGGTTAGGTTAGGTTATATTACGTTATAGACGTATATAATGTTCCCACCGAGAAGTGCGGGCGACCCGCCAGGAATGTTGTGAAATACTACATTCGAGATGTTAGGTTACCTTATGGTAATATATACAACGTTGTAGACGTAGAGAATGTCCCCACCGCGAAGTACCGCCCGACACGAACGGGATTCTGTAAAATATTTTCACCGAGGAGCAAGATGGGTTATGTTATGTTGTATTACGATATAGACGTATATATTGTTCCCACCGAGAATTAGGGGCCGAACCGGCAGGTATGTTGTAAAATACTACATTTGAGATGTTAAGTTGCCTTAGGTAAGGATATATAACGTTATAGACGTATATAATGTCCCCACGGAGAAGTACTGGACGACACGACCGGGATTCTGTAAAACACTACCAGCGAGGGGCTAGATCGGTTAGGTTACGTTATATTACGTTATAGACGTATATAATGTTCCCACCGAGAAGTGGGGCCGACCCGCCAGGAATGTTGTGAAATACTACATTCGAGACCTTAGGTTGCCTTAGGTTAGGATATATAACGTTATAGACGCATATAATGTCCCCACCGAGAAGTACGAGCCGACACATCAAGGATTCTGTAAAACATTAGCACCGAGGGGCAAGATGGGTTAGGTTAGGTTATATTACGTTATAGACGTAATAATGTTCCCACCGGGAGGTAGGGGCCGACCAGCCAGGAATGTTGGAAAATACTACATCTAAGGTGTTAAGTTGCCTTAGGTTAGGATATATAACGTTATAGACGTATATAATGTCCCCACCGAGAAGTACGGGACGACACGACCAGGATTCTGTAAAACATCACCAGCGAGGGGCTAGATGGGATAGGTTAGGTTATATTACGTTATAGACGTATATAATGTTCCCACCGAGAAGTAGGGGCCGACCCGGCAGGAATGTTGGAAAATACTACATCCGAGATGTTAAGTTGCCTTAGGTTAGTATATATAACGTTATAGACGCATATAATGTCCCCACCGAGACGTACGGGACGACACGAACGGGATTCTGTAAAACATTACCAGCGAGGTGCTAGATGGGATAGGTTAGGTTATATTACGACATAGACATATATAATGTGCCCACCGAGATGTAGGGGCCGAACCGGCAGGTATGTTGGAAAATACTACATCCGAGATGTTAAGTTGCCTTAGGTTAGGATATATAACGTTATAGACGTATATAATGTCCCCACCGAGAAGTACGGGACGACACGACCAGGATTCTGTAAAACATTACCAGCGAGGGGCTAGATGGGTTAGGTTAGGTTATATTACGTTATAGACGTATATAATGTTCCCACCGAGAAGTGGGGCCGACACGCCAGGAATGTTGTGAAATACTACATTCGAGATGTTAGGTTGCCTTAGGTTAGGATATATAACGTTATAGACGCATATAATGTGCCCACCGAGACGTACGGGACGACACTAACGGGATTCTGTAAAACATTACCAGCGAGGTGCTAGATGGGTTAGGTTAGGTTATATTACAATATAGACGTATATAATGAGCCCACCGAGAAGTAGGGGCCGACCCGGCAGGAATGTTGGAAAATACTACATCCGAGATGTTAAGTTGCCTTAGGTTAGTATATATAACGTTATAGACGCATATAATGTCCCCACCGAGACGTACGGGACGACACGAACGGGATTCTGTAAAACATTACCAGCGAGGTGCTAGATGGGTTAGGTTAGGTTATATTACGATATAGACATATATAATTTGCCCACCGAGAAGTAGGGGCCGACTCGGCAGGAATGTTGGAAAATACTACATCCGAGATGTTAAGTTGCCTTAGGTTAGGATATATAACGTTATAGACGTATATAATGTCCCCACCGAGAAGTACGGGACGACACGACCAAGATTCTGTAAAACATCACCAGCGAGGGGCTAGATGGGATAGGTTAGGTTATATTACGTTATAGACGTATATAATGTTCCCACCGAGAAGTGGGGCCGACCAGCCAGGAATGTTGTGAAATACTACATTCGAGATGTTGGGTTGCCTTAGGTTAGGATATACAACGTTATACTCGCATATATTGTCCCCACCGAGACGTACGGGACGACACGAACGGGATTCTGTGAAACATTACTAGCGAGGGCCAAGATGGGTTAAGTTAGGTTATATTACGTTATAGACGTATATAATGTTCCCACCGAGAAGTGGGGCCGACCCGCCAGGAATGTTGTAAAATACTACATTCGAGATGTTACGTTCCCTTAGGTTAGGATATATAACGTTATAGACGTATATAATGTCCCCACCGAGAAGTACGGTCCGACACGAACGGGATTCTGTAAAACATTATCGCCGACGAGCTAGATGGGTTATGTTATGTTATATTACGATATAGACGAATATAATGTGCCCACCGAGATGTAGGCGCCGACACGGCAGGAATGTTTGAAAATAATACATTCGAGATGTTAGGTTGCCTTAGGTTAGTATATATAACGTTATAGACGCATATAATGTCCCTACCGAGATGTACGAGCCGACACTACAGGGATTCTGTAAAACATTACAAGCGACGGGCTAGATGGGTTAGGTTAGGTTATATTACGTTATAGACGTATATAATGTTCCCACCAAGAAGTGGGTCCGACCCTCCAGGAATGTTGTGATATACTACATTCGAGATGTTAGGTTGCCATAGGTTAGTATATATAACGTTATAGACGCATATAATATTCCCCACCGAGACGTACGGGACGACACTAACGGGATTCTGTAAAACATTACCAGCGAGGTGCTAGATGGGTTAGGTTAGGTTATATTACAATATAGACGTATATAATGAGCCCACCGAGAAGTAGGGGCCGACCCGGCAGGAATGTTGGAAAATACTACATCCGAGATGTTAAGTTGCCTTAGGTTAGTATATATAACGTTATAGACGCATATAATGTCCCCACCGAGACATACGGGACGACACGCCAGGAATGTTGTGAAATACTACATTCGAGATGTTAGGTTGCCTTAGGTTAGGATATATAACGTTATAGACGCATATAATGTGCCCACCGAGAAGTAGGGGCCGACCCGCCAGGAATGTTGGAAAGTACTACATCCGAGATGATAAGTTGCCTTAGGTTAGGATATATAACGTTATAGACGTATATAATGTCCCCACCGAGAAGTACGGGACGACACGACCAGGATTCTGTAAAACATTACCAGCGAGGGGCTAGATGGGTTAGGTTAGGTTATATTACGTTATAGACGTATATAATGTTCCCACCGAGAAGTGCGGGCGACCCGCCAGGAATGTTGTGAAATACTACATTCGAGATGTTAGGTTACCTTATGGTAATATATACAACGTTGTAGACGTAGAGAATGTCCCCACCGCGAAGTACCGCCCGACACGAACGGGATTCTGTAAAATATTTTCACCGAGGAGCAAGATGGGTTATGTTATGTTGTATTACGATATAGACGTATATATTGTTCCCACCGAGAATTAGGGGCCGAACCGGCAGGTATGTTGTAAAATACTACATTTGAGATGTTAAGTTGCCTTAGGTAAGGATATATAACGTTATAGACGTATATAATGTCCCCACGGAGAAGTACTGGACGACACGACCGGGATTCTGTAAAACACTACCAGCGAGGGGCTAGATCGGTTAGGTTACGTTATATTACGTTATAGACGTATATAATGTTCCCACCGAGAAGTGGGGCCGACCCGCCAGGAATGTTGTGAAATACTACATTCGAGACCTTAGGTTGCCTTAGGTTAGGATATATAACGTTATAGACGCATATAATGTCCCCACCGAGAAGTACGAGCCGACACATCAAGGATTCTGTAAAACATTAGCACCGAGGGGCAAGATGGGTTAGGTTAGGTTATATTACGTTATAGACGTAATAATGTTCCCACCGGGAGGTAGGGGCCGACCAGCCAGGAATGTTGGAAAATACTACATCTAAGGTGTTAAGTTGCCTTAGGTTAGGATATATAACGTTATAGACGTATATAATGTCCCCACCGAGAAGTACGGGACGACACGACCAGGATTCTGTAAAACATCACCAGCGAGGGGCTAGATGGGATAGGTTAGGTTATATTACGTTATAGACGTATATAATGTTCCCACCGAGAAGTAGGGGCCGACCCGGCAGGAATGTTGGAAAATACTACATCCGAGATGTTAAGTTGCCTTAGGTTAGTATATATAACGTTATAGACGCATATAATGTCCCCACCGAGACGTACGGGACGACACGAACGGGATTCTGTAAAACATTACCAGCGAGGTGCTAGATGGGATAGGTTAGGTTATATTACGACATAGACATATATAATGTGCCCACCGAGATGTAGGGGCCGAACCGGCAGGTATGTTGGAAAATACTACATCCGAGATGTTAAGTTGCCTTAGGTTAGGATATATAACGTTATAGACGTATATAATGTCCCCACCGAGAAGTACGGGACGACACGACCAGGATTCTGTAAAACATTACCAGCGAGGGGCTAGATGGGTTAGGTTAGGTTATATTACGTTATAGACGTATATAATGTTCCCACCGAGAAGTGGGGCCGACACGCCAGGAATGTTGTGAAATACTACATTCGAGATGTTAGGTTGCCTTAGGTTAGGATATATAACGTTATAGACGCATATAATGTGCCCACCGAGACGTACGGGACGACACTAACGGGATTCTGTAAAACATTACCAGCGAGGTGCTAGATGGGTTAGGTTAGGTTATATTACAATATAGACGTATATAATGAGCCCACCGAGAAGTAGGGGCCGACCCGGCAGGAATGTTGGAAAATACTACATCCGAGATGTTAAGTTGCCTTAGGTTAGTATATATAACGTTATAGACGCATATAATGTCCCCACCGAGACGTACGGGACGACACGAACGGGATTCTGTAAAACATTACCAGCGAGGTGCTAGATGGGTTAGGTTAGGTTATATTACGATATAGACATATATAATTTGCCCACCGAGAAGTAGGGGCCGACTCGGCAGGAATGTTGGAAAATACTACATCCGAGATGTTAAGTTGCCTTAGGTTAGGATATATAACGTTATAGACGTATATAATGTCCCCACCGAGAAGTACGGGACGACACGACCAAGATTCTGTAAAACATCACCAGCGAGGGGCTAGATGGGATAGGTTAGGTTATATTACGTTATAGACGTATATAATGTTCCCACCGAGAAGTGGGGCCGACCAGCCAGGAATGTTGTGAAATACTACATTCGAGATGTTGGGTTGCCTTAGGTTAGGATATACAACGTTATACTCGCATATATTGTCCCCACCGAGACGTACGGGACGACACGAACGGGATTCTGTGAAACATTACTAGCGAGGGCCAAGATGGGTTAAGTTAGGTTATATTACGTTATAGACGTATATAATGTTCCCACCGAGAAGTGGGGCCGACCCGCCAGGAATGTTGTAAAATACTACATTCGAGATGTTACGTTCCCTTAGGTTAGGATATATAACGTTATAGACGTATATAATGTCCCCACCGAGAAGTACGGTCCGACACGAACGGGATTCTGTAAAACATTATCGCCGACGAGCTAGATGGGTTATGTTATGTTATATTACGATATAGACGAATATAATGTGCCCACCGAGATGTAGGCGCCGACACGGCAGGAATGTTTGAAAATAATACATTCGAGATGTTAGGTTGCCTTAGGTTAGTATATATAACGTTATAGACGCATATAATGTCCCTACCGAGATGTACGAGCCGACACTACAGGGATTCTGTAAAACATTACAAGCGACGGGCTAGATGGGTTAGGTTAGGTTATATTACGTTATAGACGTATATAATGTTCCCACCAAGAAGTGGGTCCGACCCTCCAGGAATGTTGTGATATACTACATTCGAGATGTTAGGTTGCCATAGGTTAGTATATATAACGTTATAGACGCATATAATATTCCCCACCGAGACGTACGGGACGACACTAACGGGATTCTGTAAAACATTACCAGCGAGGTGCTAGATGGGTTAGGTTAGGTTATATTACAATATAGACGTATATAATGAGCCCACCGAGAAGTAGGGGCCGACCCGGCAGGAATGTTGGAAAATACTACATCCGAGATGTTAAGTTGCCTTAGGTTAGTATATATAACGTTATAGACGCATATAATGTCCCCACCGAGACGTACGGGACGACACGAACGGGATGCTGTAAAACATTACCAGCGAGGTGCTAGATGGGTTAGGTTAGGTTATATTACGATATAGACATATATAATTTGCCCACCGAGAAGTAGGGGCCGACTCGGCAGGAATGTTGGAAAATACTACATCCGAGATGTTAAGTTGCCTTAGGTTAGGATATATAACGTTATAGACGTATATAATGTCCCCACCGAGAAGTACGGGACGACACGACCAGGATTCTGTAAAACATTACCAGCGAGGGGCTAGATGGGTTAGGTTAGGTTATATTACGTTATAGACGTATATAATGTTCCCACCGAGAAGTGGGGCCGACACGCCAGGAATGTTGTGAAATGCTACATTCGAGATATTAGGTTGCCTTAGGTTAGGATATATAACGTTATAGACGCATATAATGTGCCCACCGAGAAGTAGGGGCCGACCCGCCAGGAATGTTGGAAAGTACTACATCCGAGATGTTAAGTTGCCTTAGGTTAGGATATATAACGTTATAGACGTATATAATGTCCCCACCGAGAAGTACGGGACGACACGACCAGGATTCTGTAAAACATTACCAGCGATGGGCTAGATGGGTTAGGTTAGGTTATATTACGTTATAGACGTATATAATGTTCCCACCGAGAAGTGCGGCCGACCCACGAGGAATGTGGTGAAATACTACATTCGAGACGTTAGGTTCCCTTAGGTTGGGATATATAACGTTATAGACGTATATAATGTCCCCACCGAGAAGTACGGGACGACACGACCAGGATTCTGTAAAACATTACCAGCGAGGGTCAAGATGGGTTAGGTTAGGTTATATTACGTTATAGACGTATATAATGTTCCCACCGAGAAGTGCGGGCGACCCGCCAGGAATGTTGTGAAATACTACATTCGAGATGTTGGGTTGCCTTAGGTTAGGATATACAACGTTATACTCGCATATATTGTCCCCACCGAGACGTACGGGACGACACGAACGGGATTCTGTGAAACATTACTAGCGAGGGCCAAGATGGGTTAAGTTAGGTTATATTACGTTATAGACGTATATAATGTTCCCACCGAGAAGTGGGGCCGACCCGCCAGGAATGTTGTAAAATACTACATTCGAGATGTTACGTTCCCTTAGGTTAGGATATATAACGTTATAGACGTATATAATGTCCCCACCGAGAAGTACGGTCCGACACGAACGGGATTCTGTAAAGCATTATCGCCGACGAGCTAGATGGGTTATGTTATGTTATATTACGATATAGACGAATATAATGTGCCCACCGAGATGTAGGCGCCGACACGGCAGGAATGTTTGAAAATAATACATTCGAGATGTTAGGTTGCCTTAGGTTAGTATATATAACGTTATAGACGCATATAATGTCCCCACCGAGATGTACGAGCCGACACTACAGGGATTCTGTAAAACATTACAAGCGACGGGCTAGATGGGTTAGGTTAGGTTATATTACGTTATAGACGTATATAATGTTCCCACCAAGAAGTGGGTCCGACCCTCCAGGAATGTTGTGATATACTACATTCGAGATGTTAGGTTGCCATAGGTTAGTATATATAACGTTATAGACGCATATAATATTCCCCACCGAGACGTACGGGACGACACGAACGGGATTCTGTAAAACATTACCAGCGAGGTTCTAGATGGGTTAGGTTAGGTTATATTACAATATAGACGTATATAATGAGCCCACCGAGAAGTAGGGGCCGACCCGGCAGGAATGTTGGAAAATACTACATCCGAGATGTTAATTTGCCTTAGGTTAGTATATATAACGTTATAGACGCATATAATGTCCCCACCGAGACGTACGGGACGACACGAACGGGATTCTGTAAAACATTACCAGCGAGGTGCTAGATGGGTTAGGTTAGGTTATATTACGACATAGACATATATAATGTGCCCACCGAGATGTAGGGGCCGAACCGGCAGGTATGTTGGAAAATACTACATCCGAGATGTTAAGTTGCCTTAGGTTAGGATATATAACGTTATAGACGTATATAATGTCCCCACCGAGAAGTACGGGACGACACGACCAGGATTCTGTAAAACATTACCAGCGAGGGGCTAGATGGGTTAGGTTAGGTTATATTACGTTATAGACGTATATAATGTTCCCACCGAGAAGTGGGGCCGACACGCCAGGAATGTTGTGAAATACTACATTCGAGATGTTAGGTTGCCTTAGGTTAGGATATATAACGTTATAGACGCATATAATGTGCCCACCGAGAAGTAGGGGCCGACCCGCCAGGAATGTTGGAAAGTACTACATCCGAGATGATAAGTTGCCTTAGGTTAGGATATATAACGTTATAGACGTATATAATGTCCCCACCGAGAAGTACGGGACGACACGACCAGGATTCTGTAAAACATTACCAGCGATGGGCTAGATGGGTTAGGTTAGGTTATATTACGTTATAGACGTATATAATGTTCCCACCGAGAAGTGCGGCCGACCCACGAGGAATGTGGTGAAATACTACATTCGAGACGTTAGGTTCCCTTAGGTTGGGATATATAACGTTATAGACGTATATAATGTCCCCACCGAGAAGTACGGGACGACACGACCAGGATTCTGTAAAACATTACCAGCGAGGGTCAAGATGGGTTAGGTTAGGTTATATTACGTTATAGACGTATATAATGTTCCCACCGAGAAGTGCGGGCGACCCGCCAGGAATGTTGTGAAATACTACATTCGAGACGTTAGGTTGCCTTAGGATAGGATATATAACGTTATAGACGCATATAATGTCCCCACCGAGAAGTACGAGCCGACACATCAGGGATTCTGTAAAACATTAGCACCGAGGGGCAAGATGGGTTAGGTTAGGTTATATTACGTTATAGACGTAATAATGTTCCCACCGGGAAGTAGGGGCCGACCAGCCAGGAATGTTGGAAAATACTACATCTAAGGTGTTAAGTTGCCTTAGGTTAGGATATATAACGTTATAGACGTATATAATGTCCCCACCGAGAAGTACGGGACGACACGACCAGGATTCTGTAAAACATTAGCACCGAGGGGCAAGATGGGTTAGGTTAGTTTATATTACGTTATAGACGTAATAATGTTCCCACCGGGAAGTAGGGGCCGACCAGCCAGGAATGTTGGAAAATACTACATCTAAGATGTTAAGTTGCCTTAGGTTAGAGGATATAACGTTATAGACGTATATAATGTCCCCACCGAGAAATGGGGCCGACCCGCCAGGAATGTTGTGAAATACTACATTCGAGATGTTAGGTTGCCTTATGGTAATATATACAACGTTGTAGACGTAGAGAATGTCCCCACCGCGAAGTACCGCCCGACACGAACGGGATTCTGTAAAACATTTTCACCGAGGAGCAAGATGGGTTATGTTATGTTGTATTACGATATAGACGTATATATTGTTCCCACCGAGAATTAGGGGCCGAACCGGCAGGTATGTTGTAAAATACTACATTTGAGATGTTAAGTTGCCTTAGGTAAGGATATATAACGTTATAGACGTATATAATGTCCCCACGGAGAAGTACTGGACGACACGACCGGGATTCTGTAAAACACTACCAGCGAGGGGCTAGATCGGTTAGGTTACGTTATATTACGTTATAGACGTATATAATGTTCCCACCGAGAAGTGGGGCCGACCCGCCAGGAATGTTGTGAAATACTACATTCGAGACCTTAGGTTGCCTTAGGTTAGGATATATAACGTTATAGACGCATATAATGTCCCCACCGAGAAGTACGAGCCGACACATCAAGGATTCTGTAAAACATTAGCACCGAGGGGCAAGATGGGTTAGGTTAGGTTATATTACGTTATAGACGTAATAATGTTCCCACCGGGAGGTAGGGGCCGACCAGCCAGGAATGTTGGAAAATACTACATCTAAGGTGTTAAGTTGCCTTAGGTTAGGATATATAACGTTATAGACGTATATAATGTCCCCACCGAGAAGTACGGGACGACACGACCAGGATTCTGTAAAACATCACCAGCGAGGGGCTAGATGGGATAGGTTAGGTTATATTACGTTATAGACGTATATAATGTTCCCACCGAGAAGTAGGGGCCGACCCGGCAGGAATGTTGGAAAATACTACATCCGAGATGTTAAGTTGCCTTAGGTTAGTATATATAACGTTATAGACGCATATAATGTCCCCACCGAGACGTACGGGACGACACGAACGGGATTCTGTAAAACATTACCAGCGAGGTGCTAGATGGGTTAGGTTAGGTTATATTACGACATAGACATATATAATGTGCCCACCGAGATGTAGGGGCCGAACCGGCAGGTATGTTGGAAAATACTACATCCGAGATGTTAAGTTGCCTTAGGTTAGGATATATAACGTTATAGACGTATATAATGTCCCCACCGAGAAGTACGGGACGACACGACCAGGATTCTGTAAAACATTACCAGCGAGGGGCTAGATGGGTTAGGTTAGGTTATATTACGTTATAGACGTATATAATGTTCCCACCGAGAAGTGGGGCCGACACGCCAGGAATGTTGTGAAATACTACATTCGAGATGTTAGGTTGCCTTAGGTTAGGATATATAACGTTATAGACGCATATAATGTGCCCACCGAGAAGTAGGGGCCGACCCGCCAGGAATGTTGGAAAGTACTACATCCGAGATGATAAGTTGCCTTAGGTTAGGATATATAACGTTATAGACGTATATAATGTCCCCACCGAGAAGTACGGGACGACACGACCAGGATTCTGTAAAACATTACCAGCGATGGGCTAGATGGGTTAGGTTAGGTTATATTACGTTATAGACGTATATAATGTTCCCACCGAGAAGTGCGGCCGACCCACGAGGAATGTGGTGAAATACTACATTCGAGACGTTAGGTTCCCTTAGGTTGGGATATATAATGTTATAGACGTATATAATGTCCCCACCGAGAAGTACGGGACGACACGACCAGGATTCTGTAAAACATTACCAGCGAGGGTCAAGATGGGTTAGGTTAGGTTATATTACGTTATAGACGTATATAATGTTCCCACCGAGAAGTGCGGGCGACCCGCCAGGAATGTTGTGAAATACTACATTCGAGACGTTAGGTTGCCTTAGGATAGGATATATAACGTTATAGACGCATATAATGTCCCCACCGAGAAGTACGAGCCGACACATCAGGGATTCTGTAAAACATTAGCACCGAGGGGCAAGATGGGTTAGGTTAGGTTATATTACGTTATAGACGTAATAATGTTCCCACCGGGAAGTAGGGGCCGACCAGCCAGGAATGTTGGAAAATACTACATTTAAGGTGTTAAGTTGCCTTAGGTTAGGATATATAACGTTATAGACGTATATAATGTCCCCACCGAGAAGTACGGGACGACACGACCAAGATTCTGTAAAACATCACCAGCGAGGGGCTAGATGGGATAGGTTAGGTTATATTACGTTATAGACGTATATAATGTTCCCACCGAGAAGTGGGGCCGACCAGCCAGGAATGTTGTGAAATACTACATTCGAGATGTTGGGTTGCCTTAGGTTAGGATATACAACGTTATACTCGCATATATTGTCCCCACCGAGACGTACGGGACGACACGAACGGGATTCTGTGAAACATTACTAGCGAGGGCCAAGATGGGTTAAGTTAGGTTATATTACGTTATAGACGTATATAATGTTCCCACCGAGAAGTGGGGCCGACCCGCCAGGAATGTTGTAAAATACTACATTCGAGATGTTACGTTCCCTTAGGTTAGGATATATAACGTTATAGACGTATATAATGTCCCCACCGAGAAGTACGGTCCGACACGAACGGGATTCTGTAAAACATTATCGCCGACGAGCTAGATGGGTTATGTTATGTTATATTACGATATAGACGAATATAATGTGCCCACCGAGATGTAGGCGCCGACACGGCAGGAATGTTTGAAAATAATACATTCGAGATGTTAGGTTGCCTTAGGTTAGTATATATAACGTTATAGACGCATATAATGTCCCTACCGAGATGTACGAGCCGACACTACAGGGATTCTGTAAAACATTACAAGCGACGGGCTAGATGGGTTAGGTTAGGTTATATTACGTTATAGACGTATATAATGTTCCCACCAAGAAGTGGGTCCGACCCTCCAGGAATGTTGTGATATACTACATTCGAGATGTTAGGTTGCCATAGGTTAGTATATATAACGTTATAGACGCATATAATATTCCCCACCGAGACGTACGGGACGACACTAACGGGATTCTGTAAAACATTACCAGCGAGGTGCTAGATGGGTTAGGTTAGGTTATATTACAATATAGACGTATATAATGAGCCCACCGAGAAGTAGGGGCCGACCCGGCAGGAATGTTGGAAAATACTACATCCGAGATGTTAAGTTGCCTTAGGTTAGTATATATAACGTTATAGACGCATATAATGTCCCCACCGAGACGTACGGGACGACACGAACGGGATTCTGTAAAACATTACCAGCGAGGTGCTAGATGGGTTAGGTTAGGTTATATTACGATATAGACATATATAATTTGCCCACCGAGAAGTAGGGGCCGACTCGGCAGGAATGTTGGAAAATACTACATCCGAGATGTTAAGTTGCCTTAGGTTAGGATATATAACGTTATAGACGTATATAATGTCCCCACCGAGAAGTACGGGACGACACGACCAAGATTCTGTAAAACATCACCAGCGAGGGGCTAGATGGGATAGGTTAGGTTATATTACGTTATAGACGTATATAATGTTCCCACCGAGAAGTGGGGCCGACCAGCCAGGAATGTTGTGAAATACTACATTCGAGATGTTGGGTTGCCTTAGGTTAGGATATACAACGTTATACTCGCATATATTGTCCCCACCGAGACGTACGGGACGACACGAACGGGATTCTGTGAAACATTACTAGCGAGGGCCAAGATGGGTTAAGTTAGGTTATATTACGTTATAGACGTATATAATGTTCCCACCGAGAAGTGGGGCCGACCCGCCAGGAATGTTGTAAAATACTACATTCGAGATGTTACGTTCCCTTAGGTTAGGATATATAACGTTATAGACGTATATAATGTCCCCACCGAGAAGTACGGTCCGACACGAACGGGATTCTGTAAAACATTATCGCCGACGAGCTAGATGGGTTATGTTATGTTATATTACGATATAGACGAATATAATGTGCCCACCGAGATGTAGGCGCCGACACGGCAGGAATGTTTGAAAATAATACATTCGAGAGGTTAGGTTGCCTTAGGTTAGTATATATAACGTTATAGACGCATATAATGTCCCTACCGAGATGTACGAGCCGACACTACAGGGATTCTGTAAAACATTACAAGCGACGGGCTAGATGGGTTAGGTTAGGTTATATTACGTTATAGACGTATATAATGTTCCCACCAAGAAGTGGGTCCGACCCTCCAGGAATGTTGTGATATACTACATTCGAGATGTTAGGTTGCCATAGGTTAGTATATATAACGTTATAGACGCATATAATATTCCCCACCGAGACGTACGGGACGACACTAACGGGATTCTGTAAAACATTACCAGCGAGGTGCTAGATGGGTTAGGTTAGGTTATATTACAATATAGACGTATATAATGAGCCCACCGAGAAGTAGGGGCCGACCCGGCAGGAATGTTGGAAAATACTACATCCGAGATGTTAAGTTGCCTTAGGTTAGTATATATAACGTTATAGACGCATATAATGTCCCCACCGAGACGTACGGGACGACACGAACGGGATTCTGTAAAACATTACCAGCGAGGTGCTAGATGGGTTAGGTTAGGTTATATTACGATATAGACATATATAATTTGCCCACCGAGAAGTAGGGGCCGACTCGGCAGGAATGTTGGAAAATACTACATCCGAGATGTTAAGTTGCCTTAGGTTAGGATATATAACGTTATAGACGTATATAATGTCCCCACCGAGAAGTACGGGACGACACGACCAGGATTCTGTAAAACATTACCAGCGAGGGGCTAGATGGGTTAGGTTAGGTTATATTACGTTATAGACGTATATAATGTTCCCACCGAGAAGTGGGGCCGACACTGCCAGGAATGTTGTGAAATGCTACATTCGAGATATTAGGTTGCCTTAGGTTAGGATATATAACGTTATAGACGCATATAATGTCCCCACCGAGAAGTACGGGACGACACGACCAGGATTCTGTAAAACATTACCAGCGAGGGTCAAGATGGGTTAGGTTAGGTTATATTACGTTATAGACGTATATAATGTTCCCACCGAGAAGTGCGGGCGACCCGCCAGGAATGTTGTGAAATACTACATTCGAGACGTTAGGTTGCCTTAGGATAGGATATATGACGTTATAGACGCATATAATGCCCCCACCGAGAAGTACGAGCCGACACATCAGGGATTCTGTAAAACATTAGCACCGAGGGGCAAGATGGGTTAGGTTAGGTTATATTACGTTATAGACGTAATAATGTTCCCACCGGGAAGTAGGGGCCGACCAGCCAGGAATGTTGGAAAATACTACATCTAAGGTGTTAAGTTGCCTTAGGTTAGGATATATAACGTTATAGACGTATATAATGTCCCCACCGAGAAGTACGGGACGACACGACCAAGATTCTGTAAAACATCACCAGCGAGGGGCTAGATGGGTTAGGTTAGGTTATATTACGTTATAGACGTAATAATGTTCCCACCGGGAAGTAGGGGCCGACCAGCCAGGAATGTTGTGAAATACTACATTCGAGATGTTGGGTTGCCTTAGGTTAGGATATACAACGTTATACTCGCATATATTGTCCCCACCGAGACGTACGGGACGACACGAACGGGATTCTGTGAAACATTACTAGCGAGGGCCAAGATGGGTTAAGTTAGGTTATATTACGTTATAGACGTATATAATGTTCCCACCGAGAAGTGGGGCCGACCCGCCAGGAATGTTGTAAAATACTACATTCGAGATGTTACGTTCCCTTAGGTTAGGATATATAACGTTATAGACGTATATAATGTCCCCACCGAGAAGTACGGTCCGACACGAACGGGATTCTGTAAAGCATTATCGCCGACGAGCTAGATGGGTTATGTTATGTTATATTACGATATAGACGAATATAATGTGCCCACCGAGATGTAGGCGCCGACACGGCAGGAATGTTTGAAAATAATACATTCGAGATGTTAGGTTGCCTTAGGTTAGTATATATAACGTTATACACGCATATAATGTCCCCACCGAGATGTACGAGCCGACACTACAGGGATTCTGTAAAACATTACAAGCGACGGGCTAGATGGGTTAGGTTAGGTTATATTACGTTATAGACGTATATAATGTTCCCACCAAGAAGTGGGTCCGACCCTCCAGGAATGTTGTGATATACTACATTCGAGATGTTAGGTTGCCATAGGTTAGTATATATAACGTTATAGACGCATATAATATTCCCCACCGAGACGTACGGGACGACACGAACGGGATTCTGTAAAACATTACCAGCGAGGTTCTAGATGGGTTAGGTTAGGTTATATTACAATATAGACGTATATAATGAGCCCACCGAGAAGTAGGGGCCGACCCGGCAGGAATGTTGGAAAATACTACATCCGAGATGTTAAGTTGCCTTAGGTTAGTATATATAACGTTATAGACGCATATAATGTCCCCACCGAGACGTACGGGACGACACGAACGGGATTCTGTAAAACATTACCAGCGAGGTGCTAGATGGGTTAGGTTAGGTTATATTACGATATAGACATATATAATTTGCCCACCGAGAAGTAGGGGCCGACTCGGCAGGAATGTTGGAAAATACTACATCCGAGATGTTAAGTTGCCTTAGGTTAGGATATATAACGTTATAGACGTATATAATGTCCCCACCGAGAAGTGCGGGACGACACGACCAGGATTCTGTAAAACATTACCAGCGAGGTGCTAGATGGGTTAGGTTAGGTTATATTACGATTTAGACGTATATAATGTGCCCAGCGAGAAGTAGGGTCCGACCCGCCAGGAATGTGGTGAAATACTACATTCGAGACGTTAGGTTCCCTTAGGTTAGGATATATAACGTTATAGACGTATATATTGTCCCCACGGAGAGGTACGGCACGACACGAACGGGATTCCGTAAAACACTACCAGCAAGGAGCTAGATGGGTTAGCTTAGGCTATATTACGATAAAGAAGTATATAATGTCCACACCGAGAAGTGGGGCCGACGCGCCAGGAATGTTGTGAAATACTACTTTCGAGATGTTAGGTTACCTTATGGTAACATATACAACGTTATAGACGTATAGAATGTCCCCACCGAGAAGTACCGCCCGACACGACCGGGATTCTGTAAAACATTATCACCGAGGAGCAAGATGGGTTATGTTATGTTATATTACGATATAGACGTATATATTGTTCCCACCGAGAATTAGGGGCCGACCCGCCTGGAATGTTGTAAAATACCATTTGAGATGTTAAGTTGCCTTAGGTTAGGATATATAACGTTATAGACGTATATAATATCCCCACCGAGAAGTACGGGACGACACGACCAGGATTCTGTAAAACATTAGCACCGAGGGGCAAGGTGGGTTAGGTTAGGTTATATTACGTTATAGACGTAATAATGTTCCCACCGGGAAGTAGGGGACGACCAGCCAGGAATGTTGGAAAATACTACATCTAAGATGTTAAGTTGCCTTAGGTTAGAGGATATAACGTTATAGACGTATATAATGTCCACACCGAGAAGTACGGGCCGACACGTCCGGGATTTTGTAAAACATTACCAGCGAGGGGCTAGATGGGTTAGGTTAGGTTATATTACGTTATAGACGTATATAATGTTCCCACCGAGAAGTGGGGCCGACACGGCAGGAATGTTGTGAAATGCTACATTCGAGATATTAGGTTGCCTTAGGTTAGGATATATAACGTTATAGACGCATATAATGTGCCCACCGAGAAGTACGAGCCGACACATCAGGGATTCTGTAAAACATTAGCACCGAGGGGCAAGATGGGTTAGGTTAGGTTATATTACGTTATAGACGTAATAATGTTCCCACCGGGAAGTAGGGGCCGACCAGCCAGGAATGTTGGAAAATACTACATCTAAGGTGTTAAGTTGCCTTAGGTTAGGATATATAACGTTATAGACGTATATAATGTCCCCACCGAGAAGTACGGGACGACACGACCAAGATTCTGTAAAACATCACCAGCGAGGGGCTAGATGGGATAGGTTAGGTTATATTACGTTATAGACGTATATAATGTTCCCACCGAGAAGTGGGGCCGACCAGCCAGGAATGTTGTGAAATACTACATTCGAGATGTTGGGTTGCCTTAGGTTAGGATATACAACGTTATACTCGCATATATTGTCCCCACCGAGACGTACGGGACGACACGAACGGGATTCTGTGAAACATTACTAGCGAGGGCCAAGATGGGTTAAGTTAGGTTATATTACGTTATAGACGTATATAATGTTCCCACCGAGAAGTGGGGCCGACCCGCCAGGAATGTTGTAAAATACTACATTCGAGATGTTACGTTCCCTTAGGTTAGGATATATAACGTTATAGACGTATATAATGTCCCCACCGAGAAGTACGGTCCGACACGAACGGGATTCTGTAAAACATTATCGCCGACGAGCTAGATGGGTTATGTTATGTTATATTACGATATAGACGAATATAATGTGCCCACCGAGATGTAGGCGCCGACATGGCAGGAATGTTTGAAAATAATACATTCGAGATGTTAGGTTTCCTTAGGTTAGTATATATAACGTTATAGACGCATATAATGTCCCCACCGAGATGTACGAGCCGACACTACAGGGATTCTGTAAAACATTACAAGCGACGGGCTAGATGGGTTAGGTTAGGTTATATTACGTTATAGACGTATATAATGTTCCCACCAAGAAGTGGGTCCGACCCTCCAGGAATGTTGTGATATACTACATTCGAGATGTTAGGTTGCCATAGGTTAGTATATATAACGTTATAGACGCATATAATATTCCCCACCGAGACGTACGGGACGACACGAACGGGATTCTGTAAAACATTACCAGCGAGGTGCTAGATGGGTTAGGTTAGGTTATATTACAATATAGACGTATATAATGAGCCCACCGAGAAGTAGGTGCCGACCCGGCAGGAATGTTGGAAAATACAACATCCGAGATGTTAAGTTGCCTTAGGTTAGTATATATAACGTTATAGACGCATATAATGTCCCCACCGAGACGTACGGGACGACACGAACGGGATTCTGTAAAACATTACCAGCGAGGTGCTAGATGGGTTAGGTTAGGTTATATTACGATATAGACATATATAATTTGCCCACCGAGAAGTAGGGGCCGACTCGGCAGGAATGTTGGAAAATACTACATCCGAGACGTTAGGTTGCCTTAGGATAGGATATATAACGTTATAGACGCATATAATGTCCCCACCGAGAAGTACGAGCCGACACATCAGGGATTCTGTAAAAAACATTAGCACCGAGGGGCAAGATGGGTTAGGTTAGGTTATATTACGATTTAGACGTATATAATGTGCCCAGCGAGAAGTAGGGGCCGACCCGCCAGGAATGTGGTGAAATACTACATTCGAGACGTTAGGTTCCCTTAGGTTAGGATATATAACGTTATAGACGTATATATTGTCCCCACGGAGAGGTACGGGACGACACGAACGGGATTCCGTAAAACACTACCAGCAAGGAGCTAGATGGGTTAGCTTAGGTTATATTACGATAAAGAAGTATATAATGTCCACACCGAGAAGTGGTGCCGACGCGCCAGGAATGTTATGAAATACTACTTTCGAGATGTTAGGTTACCTTATGGTAACATATACAACGTTATAGACGTATAGAATGTCCCCACCGAGAAGTACCGCCCGACACGACCGGGATTCTGTAAAACATTATCACCGAGGAGCAAGATGGGTTATGTTATGTTATATTACGATATAGACGTATATATTGTTCCCACCGAGAATTAGGGGCCGACCCGCCTGGAATGTTGTAAAATACCATTTGAGATGTTAAGTTGCCTTAGGTTAGGATATATAACGTTATAGACGTATATTATATCCCCACCGAGAAGTACGGGACGACACGACCAGGATTCTGTAAAACATTAGCACCGAGGGGCAAGGTGGGTTAGGTTAGGTTATATTACGTTATAGACGTAATAATGTTCCCACCGGGAAGTAGGGGACGACCAGCCAGGAATGTTGGAAAATACTACATCTAAGATGTAAAGTTGCCTTAGGTTAGAGGATATAACGTTATAGACGTATATAATGTCCACACCGAGAAGTACGAGCCGACACTACAGGGATTCTGTAGAACATTACAATCGACGGGCTAGATGGGTTAGGTTAGGTTATATTACGTTATAGACGCAAGTAATGTTCCCACCAAGAAGTGGGGCCGACCCTCCAGGAATGTTGTGAAACACTACATTCGAGATGTTAGGTTGCCTTTTGGTAATATATACAACGTTATAGACGTATAGAATGTCCCCACCGAGAAGTACGGCCCGACACGACCGAGATTCTGTAAAACATTATCACGGACGAGCAAGATGGGTTATGTTATGTTATATTACGATATAGACGAATATAATGTTCCCACCGAGAAGTGGGGCCGACCCGCCAGGAATGTTATGAACTACTACATTCGAGATGTTAGGTTGCCTTAGGTTAGGATATATAACGTTATAGACGTATATAATGTCCCCACCCAGAAGCACGGGACGACACGACCGGGATTCTGTAAAACACTACCAGCGAGGGGCTAGATGGGTTAGGTTACGTTATATTACGTTATAGACGTATATAATGTTCCCACCGAGAAGAGGGGCCCACCCGCCAGGAATGTTGTGAAATACTACATCCGAGATGTTAGGTTCTCTTAGGTTAGGATATATAACGTTATATACGTATATAATGTCCCCACCGAGAAGTACGGTCCGACACGAACGGGATTCTGTAAAACATTACCAGCGAGGGTCTGGATGGGTTAGGTTAGGTTATATTACGATATAGACGTATATAATGTGCCCACCGAGCAGTAGGGGCTGACCAGGCAGTAATGTTGCAAAATACTACATTCGAGGTGTTAAGTTACCTTAGGTTAGGATATATAACGTTATAGACGTATATAATATCCCCACCGAGAAGTACGGGACGACACAACCAGGATTCTGTAAATATTAGCACCGAGGGGCAAGATGGGTTAGGTTAGGTTATATTACGTTATAGACGTAATAATGTTCCCACCGGGAAGTAGGGGCCGACCAGCCAGGAATGTTGGAAAATACTACATCTAAGATGTTAAGTTGCCTTAGGTTAGAGCATATAACGTTATAGACGTATATAATATCCCCACCGAGAAGTGGGACCGACCCGCCAGGAATGTTGTGAAATACTACATTCGAGATGTTAGGTTGCCTTATTGTAATATATACAACGTTGTAGACTTATAGAATGTCCCCACGGAGAAGTACCGCCCGACATGACCGGAATTCTGTAAAACATTACCAGCGAGGGTGTGGATGGGTTATGTTATGTTATATTACGATATGGACGTATATAATGTGCCCACCGAGAAGTAGGGCCTGACCAGGCAGTATTGTTGCAAAATACTACATTCGAGATGTTAAGTTACCTTAGGTTAGGATATATAACGTTATAGACGTATATAATATCCCCACCGAGATGTACGGGACGACACGACCAGGATTCTGTAAAACATTAGCACCGAGGGGCAAGATGGGTTAGGTTAGGTTATATTACGTTATAGACGTATATAATGTTCCCACCGAGAAGAGGGGCCCAACCGCCAGGAATGTTGTGAAATACTACATCCGAGATGCTAGGTTCCCTTAGGTTAGTATATATAACGTTATAGACGTATATAATGTCCCCACCGAGAAGTACGGGACGACACGACCGGGATTCTGTAAAACACTACCAGCGAGGGGCTAGATGGGTTAGGTTACGTTATATTACGTTATAGACGTATATAATGTTCCCACCGAGAAGAGGGGCCCAACCGCCAGGAATGTTGTGAAATACTACATCCGAGATGTTAGGTTGCCTTATGGTAATATATACAACGGTATAGACGTATAGAATGTCCCCACCGAGAAGTACGGCCCGACACGTCCGGGATTCTGTAAAACATTATCACCGAGGAGCAAGATGGGTTATGTTATGTTATATTACGATATAAACGAATATAATGTTCCCACCGAGATGTAGGGGCCGACCGGCAGGAATGTTGGAAAATACTACATCCGAGATGTTCAGTTGCCTTAGGTTAGGATATATAACGTTATAGACGTATATAATGTCCCCACCGAGAAGTACGGGATGACACGACCAGGATTCTGTAAAACATTACCAGCGAGTGGCTAGATGGGTTAGGTTAGGTTATATTACGTTATAGACGTATATAATGTTCCCACCGAGAAGTGCGGGCGACCCGCCAGGAATGTTGTGAAATACTACATTCGAGATGTTAGGTTACCTTATGGTAATATATACAACGTTATAGACGTATAGAATGTCCCCACCGAGAAGTACCGCCCGACACGACCAGGATTCTGTAAAACATTATCACCGAGGGGCAAGATTGGTTATGTTATGTTATATTACGATATAGACGTATATATTGTTCCAACCGAGAAGTGGGGCCGACCCGCCAGGAATGTTGTGAAATACTACATTCGAGACGTTAGGTTGCCTTAGGATAGGATATATAACGTTATAGACGCATATAATGTCCCCACCGAGAAGTACGAGCCGACACATCAGGGATTCTGTAAAACATTAGCACCGAGGGGCAAGATGGGTTAGGTTAGGTTATATTACGTTATAGACGTAATAATGTTCCCACCGGGAAGTAGGGGCCGACCAGCCAGGAATGTTGGAAAATACTACATCTAAGGTGTTAAGTTGCCTTAGGTTAGGATATATAACGTTATAGACGTATATAATGTCCCCACCGAGAAGTACGGGACGACACGACCAAGATTCTGTAAAACATCACCAGCGAGGGGCTAGATGGTATAGGTTAGGTTATATTACGTTATAGACGTATATAATGTTCCCACCGAGAAGTGGGGCCGATCCGCCTCGAATGTTGTGAAATACTACATTCGAGATGTTGGGTTGCCTTAGGTTAGGATATACAACGTTATACTCGCATATATTGTCCCCACCGAGACGTACGGGACGACACGAACGGGATTCTGTGAAACATTACTAGCGAGGGCCAAGATGGGTTAAGTTAGGTTATATTACGTTATAGACGTATATAATGTTCCCACCGAGAAGTGGGGCCGACCCGCCAGGAATGTTGTAAAATACTACATACGAGATGTTACGTTCCCTTAGGTTAGGATATATAACGTTATAGACGTATATAATGTCCCCACCGAGAAGTACGGTCCGACACGAACGGGATTCTGTAAAACATTATCGCCGACGAGCTAGATGGGTTATGTTATGTTATATTACGATATAGACGTATATATGGTTCCCACCGAGAATTAGGGGCCGACCCGAGTGGAATGTTGTAAAATACCATTTGAGATGTTAAGTTGCCTTATGTCAGGATATATAACGTTATAGACGTATATAATATCCCCACCGAGAAGTACGGGACGACACGACCAGGATTCTGTAAAACATTAGCACCGAGGGGCAAGATGGGTTAGGTTAGGTTATATTACGTTATGGACGTAATAATGTTCCCACCGGGAAGTAGGGGCCCACCAGCCAGGAATGTTGGAAAATACTACATCTAAGGAGTTAAGTTGCCTTAGGTTAGGATATATAACGTTATAGACGTATATAATGTCCCCACCGAGAAGTACGGGACGACACGACCAGGATTCTGTAAAACATTACCAGCGAGGGGCTAGATGGGATAGGTTAGGTTATATTACGTTATAGACGTATATAATGTTCCCACCGAGAAGTGGGGCCGACCAGCCAGGAATGTTGTGAAATACTACATTCGAGATGTTGGGTTGCCTTAGGTTAAGATATACAACGTTATACACGCATATAATGTCCCCAACGAGAAGTACGGCCCGACACGACCGGGATTCTGTAAAACATTATCGCCGACGAGCTAGATGGGTTATGTTATGTTGTATTACGATATAGACGAATATAATGTGCCCACCGAGATGTAGGCGCCGACACGGCAGGAATGTTTGAAAATACTACATTCGAGATGTTAGGTTGCCTTAGGTTAGGATATATAATGTTATAGACGCATATAATGTCCCCACCGTGATGTACGAGCCGACACTACAGGGATTCTGTAAAACATTACAAGCGTCGGGCTAGATGGGTTAGGTTAGGTTATATTACGTTATAGACGTATATAATGTTCCCACCAAGAAGTGGGTCCGACCCGCCAGGAATGTTGTGATATACTACATTCGAGATGTTAGGTTGCCATAGGTTAGTATATATAACGTTATAGACGCATATAATCTTCCCCACCGAGACGTACGGGACGACACGAACGGGATTCTGTAAAACATTACCAGCGAGGTGCTAGATGGGTTAGGTTAGGTTATATTACAATATAGACGTATATAATGAGCCCATCGAGAAGTAGGGGACGACCAGCCAGGAATGTTGGAAAATACTACATCTAAGACGTTAAGTGGCCTTAGGTTAGAGGATATAACGTTATAGACGTACATAATGTCCACACCGAGAAGTACGGGCCGACACGTCCGGGATTTTGTAAAGCATTATAACGGAGGGCCAAGATGGATTAGGTTAGGTTATATTACGATATAGACGAATATAATGTGCCCACCGAGAAGTGCGGGCGACCCGCCAGGAATGTTGTGAAATACTACATTCGAGACGTTAGGTTGCCTTAGGATAGGATATATAACGTTATAGACGCATATAATGTCCCCACCGAGAAGTACGAGCCGACACATCAGGGATTCTGTAAAACATTAGCACCGAGGGGCAAGATGGGTTAGGTTAGGTTATATTAAGTTATAGACGTAATAATGTTCCCACCGAGAAGTGGGGCCGACACGCCAGGAATGTTGTGAAATACTACATTCGAGATGTTAGGTTGCCTTAGGTTAGGATATATAACGTTATAGACGCATATAATGTGCCCACCGAGAAGTAGGGGCCGACCCGCCAGGAATGTTGGAAAGTACTACATCCGAGATGATAAGTTGCCTTAGGTTAGGATATATAACGTTATAGACGTATATAATGTCCCCACCGAGAAGTACGGGACGACACGACCAGGATTCTGTAAAACATTAGCACCGAGGGGCAAGATGGGTTAGGTTAGTTTATATTACGTTATAGACGTAATAATGTTCCCACCGGGAAGTAGGGGCCGACCAGCCAGGAATGTTGGAAAATACTACATCTAAGATGTTAAGTTGCCTTAGGTTAGAGGATATAACGTTATAGTCGTATATAATGTCCCCACCGAGAAGTGGGGCCGACCCGCCAGGAATATTGTGAAATACTACATTCGAGATGTTAGGTTGCCTTATGGTAATATATACAACGTTGTAGACGTAGAGAATGTCCCCACCGCGAAGTACCGCCCGACACGAACGGGATTCTGTAAAACATATTCACCGAGGAGCAAGATGGGTTATGTTATGTTGTATTACGATATAGAAGTATATATTGTTCCCACCGAGAATTAGGGGCCGAACCGGCAGGTATGTTGTAAAATACTACATTTGAGCTGTTAAGTTGCCTTAGGTAAGGATATATAACGTTATAGACGTATATAATGTCCCCACGGAGAAGTACTGGACGACACGACCGGGATTCTGTAAAACACTACCAGCGAGGGGCTAGATCGGTTAGGTTACGTTATATTACGTTATAGACGTATATAATGTTCCCACCGAGAAGTGGGGCCGACCCGCCAGGAATGTTGTGAAATACTACATTCGAGACCTTAGGTTGCCTTAGGTTAGGATATATAACGTTATAGACGCATATAATGTCCCCACCGAGAAGTACGAGCCGACACATCAGGGATTCTGTAAAACATTAGCACCGAGGGGCAAGATGGGTTAGGTTAGGTTATATTACGTTATAGACGTGATAATGTTCCCACCGGGAAGTAGGGGCCGACCAGCCAGGAATGTTGGAAAATACTACATCTAAGGTGTTAAGTTGCCTTAGGTTAGGATATATAACGTTATGGACGTATATAATGTCCCCACCGAGAAGTACGGGACGACACGACCAGGATTCTGTAAAACATCACCAGCGAGGGGCTAGATGGGATAGGTTAGGTTATATTACGTTATAGACGTATATAATGTTCCCACCGAGAAGTAGGGGCCGACCCGGCAGGAATGCTGGAAAATACTACATCCGAGATGTTAAGTTGCCTTAGGTTAGTATATATAACGTTATAGACGCATATAATGTCCCCACCGGGACGTACGGGACGACACGAACGGGATTCTGTAAAACATTACCAGCGAGGTGCTAGATGGGTTAGGTTAGGTTATATTACGATATAGACATATATAATGTGCCCACCGAGAAGTAGGGGCCGACTCGGCAGGAATGTTGGAAAATACTACATCCGAGATGTTAAGTTGCCTTAGGTTAGGATATATAACGTTATAGACGTATATAATGTCCCAACCGAGAAGTACGGGACGACACGACCAGGATTCTGTAAAACATTACCAGCGAGGGGCTAGATGGGTTAGGTTAGGTTATATTACATTATAGACGTATATAATGTTCCCACCGAGAAGTGGGGCCGACACGCCAGGAATGTTGTGAAATGCTACATTCGAGATATTAGGTTGCCTTAGGTTAGGATATATAACGTTATAGACGCATATAATGTGCCCACCGAGAAGTAGGGGCCGACCCGCCAGGAATGTTGGAAAGTACTACATCCGAGATGTTAAGTTGCCTTAGGTTAGGATATATAACGTTATAGACGTATATAATGTCCCCACCGAGAAGTACGGGACGACACGACCAGGATTCTGTAAAACATTACCAGCGAGGGGCTAGATGGGTTAGGTTAGGTTATATTACGTTATAGACGTATATAATGTTCCCACCGAGAAGTGCGGCCGACCCGCGAGGAATGTGGTGAAATACTACATTCGAGACGTTAGGTTCCCTTAGGTTGGGATATATAACGTTATAGACGTATATAATGTCCCCACCGAGAAGTACGGGACGACACGACCAGGATTCTGTAAAACATTACCAGCGAGGGTCAAGGTGGGTTAGGTTAGGTTATATTGCGTTATAGACGTATATAATGTTCCCACCGAGAAGTGCGGGCGACCCGCCAGGAATGTTGTGAAATACTACATTCGAGACGTTAGGTTGCCTTAGGATAGGATATATAACGTTATAGACGCATATAATGTCCCCACCGAGAAGTACGAGCCGACACATCAGGGATTCTGTAAAACATTAGCACCGAGGGGCAAGATGGGTTAGGTTAGGTTATATTAAGTTATAGACGTAATAATGTTCCCACCGGGAAGTAGGGGCCGACCAGCCAGGAATGTTGGAAAATACTACATCTAAGGTGTTAAGTTGCCTTAGGTTAGGATATATAACGTTATAGACGTATATAATGTCCCCACCGAGAAGTACGGGACGACACGACCAAGATTCTGTAAAACATCACCAGCGAGGGGCTAGATGGGATAGGTTAGGTTATATTACGTTATAGACGTATATAATGTTCCCACCGAGAAGTGGGGCCGACCAGCCAGGAATGTTGTGAAATACTACATTCGAGATGTTGGGTTGCCTTAGGTTAGGATATACAACGTTATACTCGCATATATTGTCCCCACCGAGACGTACGGGACGACACGAACGGGATTCTGTGAAACATTACTAGCGAGGGCCAAGATGGGTTAAGTTAGGTTATATTACGTTATAGACGTATATAATGTTCCCACCGAGAAGTGGGGCCGACCCGCCAGGAATGTTGTAAAATACTACATTCGAGATGTTACGTTCCCTTAGGTTAGGATATATAACGTTATAGACGTATATAATATCCCCACCGTGAAGTACGGTCCGACACGAACGGGATTCTGTAAAACATTATCGCCGACGAGCTAGATGGGTTATGTTATGTTATATTACGATATAGACGAATATAATGTGCCCACCGAGATGTAGGCGCCGACACGGCAGGAATGTTTGAAAATAATACATTCGAGATGTTAGGTTGCCTTAGGTTAGTATATATAACGTTGTAGACGCATATAATGTCCCCACCGAGATGTACGAGCCGACACTACAGGGATTCTGTAAAACATTACAAGCGACGGGCTAGATGGGTTAGGTTAGGTTATATTACGTTATAGACGTATATAATGTTCCCACCAAGAAGTGGGTCCGACCCTCCAGGAATGTTGTGATATACTACATTCGAGATGTTAGGTTGCCAGAGGTTAGTATATATAACGTTATAGACGCATATAATCTTCCCCACCGAGACGTACGGGACGACACGAACGGGATTCTGTAAAACATTACCAGCGAGGTGCTAGATGGGTTAGGTTAGGTTATATTACAATATAGACGTATATAATGAGCCCACCGAGAAGTAGGGGCCGACCCGGCAGGAATGTTGGAAAATACTACATCCGAGATGTTAAGTTGCCTTAGGTTAGTATATATAACGTTATAGACGCATATAATGTCCCCACCGAGACGTACGGACGACACGAACGGGATTCTGTAAAACATTACCAGCGAGGTGCTAGATGGGTTAGGTTAGGTTATATTACGATTTAGACGTATATAATGTGCCCAGCGAGAAGTAGGGGCCGACCCGCCAGGAATGTGGTGAAATACTACATTCGAGACGTTAGGTTCCCTTAGGTTAGGATATATAACGTTATAGACGTATATATTGTCCCCACGGAGAGGTACGGGACGACACGAACGGGATTCCGTAAAACACTACCAGCAAGGAGCTAGATGGGTTAGCTTAGGTTATATTACGATAAAGAAGTATATAATGTCCACACCGAGAAGTGGGGCCGACGCGCCAGGAATGTTGTGAAATACTACTTTCGAGATGTTAGGTTACCTTATGGTAACATATACAACGTTATAGACGTATAGAATGTCCCCACCGAGAAGTACCGCCCGACACGACCGGAATTCTGTAAAACATTATCACCGAGGAGCAAGATGGGTTATGTTATGTTATATTACGATATAGACGTATATATTGTTCCCACCGAGAATTAGGGGCCGACCCGCCTGGAATGTTGTAAAATACCATTTGAGATGTTAAGTTGCCTTAGGTTAGGATATATAACGTTATAGACGTATATAATATCCCCACCGAGAAGTACGGGACGACACGACCAGGATTCTGTAAAACATTAGCACCGAGGGGCAAGGTGGGTTAGGTTAGGTTATATTACGTTATAGACGTAATAATGTTCCCACCGGGAAGTAGGGGCCGACCAGCCAGGAATGTTGGAAAATACTACATCTAAGATGTTAGGTTGCCTTAGGTTAGAGGATATAACGTTATAGACGTATATAATGTCCACACCGCGAAGTACGGGCCGACACGTCCGGGATTTTGTAAAGCATTATAACGGAGGGCCAAGATGGATTAGGTTAGGTTATATTACGTTATGGACGTATATAATGTTCCCACCGAGAAGTGGGGCCGACCCGCCAGGAATGTGGTGAAATACTACATTCGAGACGTTAGGTTCCCTTAGGTTGGGATATATAACGTTATAGACGTATATAATGTCCCCACCGAGAAGTAGGGGACGACACGACCAGCATTCTGTAAAACATTACCAGCGAGGGTCAAGATGGGTTAGGTTAGGTTATATTACGTTATAGACGTATATAATGTTCCCACCGAGAAGTGGGGCCGATCCGCCTCGAATGTTGTGAAATACTACATTCGAGACGTTAGGTTGCCTTAGGTTAGGATATATAACGTTATAGGCGCATATAATGGCCCCACCGAGAAATACGAGCCGACACATCAGGGATTCTGTAAAACATTACCAGCGAGGGTCTAGATGGGTTAGGGTAGGTTTTATTACGTTATAGACGTATACAATGCCCCACCGAGAAGTGGGGCCGGCCCGCCAGGAATGTTGTGAAATACTACATTCGAGATGTTAGGTTGCCTTAAGTTAGGATATATAACGTTATAGACGCATATAATGTCCCCACCGAGAAGTACGAGCCGACACATCAGGGATTCTGTAAAACATTACCAGCGCGGGTCTAGATGGGTTAGGTTAGGTTTTATTACGTTATAGACGTATATAATGTCCCCACCGAGAAGTGGGGCCGGCTCGCCAGGAATGTTGTGAAATACTACATTCGATATGTTAGGTTGCCTTAAGTTAGGATATATAACGTTATAGACGCATATACTGTACCCACGGAGGCGTACGACACGACACGAACGGGATTCTGTAAAACACTACCAGCGAGGGGCTAGATCGGTTAGGTTACGTTATATTACGTTATAGACGTATATAATGTTCCCACCGAGAAGTGGGGCCGACCCGCCAGGAATGTTGTGAAATACTACATTCGAGACCTTAGGTTGCCTTAGGTTAGGATATATAACGTTATAGACGCATATAATGTCCCCACCGAGAAGTACGAGCCGACACATCAGGGATTCTGTAAAACATTAGCACCGAGGGGCAAGATGGGTTAGGTTAGGTTATATTACGTTATAGACGTAATAATGTTCCCACCGGGAAGTAGGGGCCGACCAGCCAGGAATGTTGGAAAATACTACATCTAAGGTGTTAAGTTGCCTTAGGTTAGTATATATAACGTTATAGACGCATATAATGTCCCCACCGAGACGTACGGGACGACACGAACGGGATTCTGTAAAACATTACCAGCGAGGTGCTAGATGGGTTAGGTTAGGTTATATTACGATATAGACATATATAATGTGCCCACCGAGAAGTAGGGGCCGACCCGCCAGGAATGTTGGAAAGTACTACATCCGAGATGTTAAGTTGCCTTAGGTTAGGATATATAACGTTATAGACGTATATAATGTCCCCACCGAGAAGTACGGGACGACACGACCAGGATTCTGTAAAACATTACCAGCGAGGGGCTAGATGGGTTAGGTTAGGTTATATTACGTTATAGACGTATATAATGTTCCCACCGAGAAGTGCGGCCGACCCGCGAGGAATGTGGTGAAATACTACATTCGAGACGTTAGGTTCCCTTAGGTTGGGATATATAACGTTATAGACGTATATAATGTCCCCACCGAGAAGTACGGGACGACACGACCAGGATTCTGTAAAACATTAGCACCGAGGGGCAAGATGGGTTAGGTTAGGTTATATTAAGTTATAGACGTAATAATGTTCCCACCGAGAAGTGGGGCCGACACGCCAGGAATGTTGTGAAATACTACATTCGAGATGTTAGGTTGCCTTAGGTTAGGATATATAACGTTATAGACGCATATAATGTGCCCACCGAGAAGTAGGGGCCGACCCGCCAGGAATGTTGGAAAGTACTACATCCGAGATGATAAGTTGCCTTAGGTTAGGATATATAACGTTATAGACGTATATAATTTCCCCACCGAGAAGTACGGGACGACACGACCAGGATTCTGTAAAACATTACCAGCGAGGGGCTAGATGGGTTAGGTTAGGTTATATTACGTTATAGACGTATATAATGTTCCCACCGAGAAGTGCGGGCGACCCGCCAGGAATGTTGTGAAATACTACATTCGAGATGTTAGGTTACCTTATGGTAATATATACAACGTTATAGACGTATAGAATGTCCCCACCGACAAGTACCGCCCGACACGACCAGGATTCTGTAAAACATTATCACCGAGGGGCAAGATGGGTTATGTTATGTTATATTACGATATAGACGTATATATTGTGCCCACCGAGATGTAGGGGCCGACCCGGCAGGAATGTTGGAAAATACTACATTCGAGATGTTAGGCTGCCTTAGGTTAGGATATATAACGTTATAGACGTATATAATGTCCCCACCGAGAAGTACGGTCCGACACGAACGGGAATCTGTAAAATATTACCAGCGAGGGTCTGGATGGGTTAGGTTAGGTTATATTACGACATAGACGTATATAATGTGCCCACCGAGAAGTAGGGCCTGACCAGGCAGTAATGTTGCAAAATACTACATTCGAGATGTTAAGTTACCTTAGGTTAGGATATATAACGTTATAGACCTATATAGTATCCCCACCGAGAAGTACGGGACGACACGACCAGGATTCTGTAAAACATTAGCACCGAGGGGCAAGATGGGTTAGGTTAGTTTATATTACGTTATAGACGTAATAATGTTCCCACCGGGAAGTAGGGGCCGACCAGCCAGGAATGTTGGAAAATACTACATCTAAGATGTTAAGTTGCCTTAGGTTAGAGGATATAACGTTATAGTCGTATATAATGTCCCCACCGAGAAGTGGGGCCGACCCGCCAGGAATATTGTGAAATACTACATTTGAGATGTTAAGTTGCCTTAGGTAAGGATATATAACGTTATAGACGTATATAATGTCCCCACGGAGAAGTACTGGACGACACGACCGGGATTCTGTAAAACACTACCAGCGAGGGGCTAGATCGGTTAGGTTACGTTATATTACGTTATAGACGTATATAATGTTCCCACCGAGAAGTGGGGCCGACCCGCCAGGAATGTTGTGAAATACTACATTCGAGACCTTAGGTTGCCTTAGGTTAGGATATATAACGTTATAGACGCATATAATGTCCCCACCGAGAAGTACGAGCCGACACATCAGGGATTCTGTAAAACATTAGCACCGAGGGGCAAGATGGGTTAGGTTAGGTTATATTACATTATAGACGTGATAATGTTCCCACCGGGAAGTAGGGGCCGACCAGCCAGGAATGTTGGAAAATACTACATCTAAGGTGTTAAGTTGCCTTAGGTTAGGATATATAACGTTATGGACGTATATAATGTCCCCACCGAGAAGTACGGGACGACACGACCAGGATTCTGTAAAACATCACCAGCGAGGGGCTAGATGGGATAGGTTAGGTTATATTACGTTATAGACGTATATAATGTTCCCACCGAGAAGTAGGGGCCGACCCGGCAGGAATGCTGGAAAATACTACATCCGAGATGTTAAGTTGCCTTAGGTTAGTATATATAACGTTATAGACGCATATAATGTCCCCACCGGGACGTACGGGACGACACGAACGGGATTCTGTAAAACATTACCAGCGAGGTGCTAGATGGGTTAGGTTAGGTTATATTACGATATAGACATATATAATGTGCCCACCGAGAAGTAGGGGCCGACTCGGCAGGAATGTTGGAAAATACTACATCCGAGATGTTAAGTTGCCTTAGGTTAGGATATATAACGTTATAGACGTATATAATGTCCCAACCGAGAAGTACGGGACGACACGACCAGGATTCTGTAAAACATTACCAGCGAGGGGCTAGATGGGTTAGGTTAGGTTATATTACATTATAGACGTATATAATGTTCCCACCGAGAAGTGGGGCCGACACGCCAGGAATGTTGTGAAATGCTACATTCGAGATATTAGGTTGCCTTAGGTTAGGATATATAACGTTATAGACGCATATAATGTGCCCACCGAGAAGTAGGGGCCGACCCGCCAGGAATGTTGGAAAGTACTACATCCGAGATGTTAAGTTGCCTTAGGTTAGGATATATAACGTTATAGACGTATATAATGTCCCCACCGAGAAGTACGGGACGACACGACCAGGATTCTGTAAAACATTACCAGCGAGGGGCTAGATGGGTTAGGTTAGGTTATATTACGTTATAGACGTATATAATGTTCCCACCGAGAAGTGCGGCCGACCCGCGAGGAATGTGGTGAAATACTACATTCGAGACGTTAGGTTCCCTTAGGTTGGGATATATAACGTTATAGACGTATATAATGTCCCCACCGAGAAGTACGGGACGACACGACCAGGATTCTGTAAAACATTACCAGCGAGGGTCAAGGTGGGTTAGGTTAGGTTATATTGCGTTATAGACGTATATAATGTTCCCACCGAGAAGTGCGGGCGACCCGCCAGGAATGTTGTGAAATACTACATTCGAGACGTTAGGTTGCCTTAGGATAGGATATATAACGTTATAGACGCATATAATGTCCCCACCGAGAAGTACGAGCCGACACATCAGGGATTCTGTAAAACATTAGCACCGAGGGGCAAGATGGGTTAGGTTAGGTTATATTAAGTTATAGACGTAATAATGTTCCCACCGGGAAGTAGGGGCCGACCAGCCAGGAATGTTGGAAAATACTACATCTAAGGTGTTAAGTTGCCTTAGGTTAGGATATATAACGTTATAGACGTATATAATGTCCCCACCGAGAAGTACGGGACGACACGACCAAGATTCTGTAAAACATCACCAGCGAGGGGCTAGATGGGATAGGTTAGGTTATATTACGTTATAGACGTATATAATGTTCCCACCGAGAAGTGGGGCCGACCAGCCAGGAATGTTGTGAAATACTACATTCGAGATGTTGGGTTGCCTTAGGTTAGGATATACAACGTTATACTCGCATATATTGTCCCCACCGAGACGTACGGGACGACACGAACGGGATTCTGTGAAACATTACTAGCGAGGGCCAAGATGGGTTAAGTTAGGTTATATTACGTTATAGACGTATATAATGTTCCCACCGAGAAGTGGGGCCGACCCGCCAGGAATGTTGTAAAATACTACATTCGAGATGTTACGTTCCCTTAGGTTAGGATATATAACGTTATAGACGTATATAATGTCCCCACCGTGAAGTACGGTCCGACACGAACGGGATTCTGTAAAACATTATCGCCGACGAGCTAGATGGGTTATGTTATGTTATATTACGATATAGACGAATATAATGTGCCCACCGAGATGTAGGCGCCGACACGGCAGGAATGTTTGAAAATAATACATTCGAGATGTTAGGTTGCCTTAGGTTAGTATATATAACGTTATAGACGCATATAATGTCCCCACCGAGATGTACGAGCCGACACTACAGGGATTCTGTAAAACATTACAAGCGACGGGCTAGATGGGTTAGGTTAGGTTATATTACGTTATAGACGTATATAATGTTCCCACCAAGAAGTGGGTCCGACCCTCCAGGAATGTTGTGATATACTACATTCGAGATGTTAGGTTGCCAGAGGTTAGTATATATAACGTTATAGACGCATATAATCTTCCCCACCGAGACGTACGGGACGACACGAACGGGATTCTGTAAAACATTACCAGCGAGGTGCTAGATGGGTTAGGTTAGGTTATATTACAATATAGACGTATATAATGAGCCCACCGAGAAGTAGGGGCCGACCCGGCAGGAATGTTGGAAAATACTACATCCGAGATGTTAAGTTGCCTTAGGTTAGTATATATAACGTTATAGACGCATATAATGTCCCCACCGAGACGTACGGGACGACACGAACGGGATTCTGTAAAACATTACCAGCGAGGTGCTAGATGGGTTAGGTTAGGTTATATTACGATTTAGACGTATATAATGTGCCCAGCGAGAAGTAGGGGCCGACCCGCCAGGAATGTGGTGAAATACTACATTCGAGACGTTAGGTTCCCTTAGGTTAGGATATATAACGTTATAGACGTATATATTGTCCCCACGGAGAGGTACGGGACGACACGAACGGGATTCCGTAAAACACTACCAGCAAGGAGCTAGATGGGTTAGCTTAGGTTATATTACGATAAAGAAGTATATAATGTCCACACCGAGAAGTGGGGCCGACGCGCCAGGAATGTTGTGAAATACTACTTTCGAGATGTTAGGTTACCTTATGGTAACATATACAACGTTATAGACGTATAGAATGTCCCCACCGAGAAGTACCGCCCGACACGACCGGAATTCTGTAAAACATTATCACCGAGGAGCAAGATGGGTTATGTTATGTTATATTACGATATAGACGTATATATTGTTCCCACCGAGAATTAGGGGCCGACCCGCCTGGAATGTTGTAAAATACCATTTGAGATGTTAAGTTGCCTTAGGTTAGGATATATAACGTTATAGACGTATATAATATCCCCACCGAGAAGTACGGGACGACACGACCAGGATTCTGTAAAACATTAGCACCGAGGGGCAAGGTGGGTTAGGTTAGGTTATATTACGTTATAGACGTAATAATGTTCCCACCGGGAAGTAGGGGCCGACCAGCCAGGAATGTTGGAAAATACTACATCTAAGATGTTAGGTTGCCTTAGGTTAGAGGATATAACGTTATAGACGTATATAATGTCCACACCGCGAAGTACGGGCCGACACGTCCGGGATTTTGTAAAGCATTATAACGGAGGGCCAAGATGGATTAGGTTAGGTTATATTACGTTATGGACGTATATAATGTTCCCACCGAGAAGTGGGGCCGACCCGCCAGGAATGTGGTGAAATACTACATTCGAGACGTTAGGTTCCCTTAGGTTGGGATATATAACGTTATAGACGTATATAATGTCCCCACCGAGAAGTACGGGACGACACGACCAGGATTCTGTAAAACATTACCAGCGAGGGTCAAGATGGGTTAGGTTAGGTTATATTACGTTATAGACGTATATAATGTTCCCACCGAGAAGTGGGGCCGATCCGCCTCGAATGTTGTGAAATACTACATTCGAGACGTTAGGTTGCCTTAGGTTAGGATATATAACGTTATAGGCGCATATAATGTCCCCACCGAGAAATACGAGCCGACACATCAGGGATTCTGTAAAACATTACCAGCGAGGGTCTAGATGGGTTAGGGTAGGTTTTATTACGTTATAGACGTATACAATGCCCCACCGAGAAGTGGGGCCGGCCCGCCAGGAATGTTGTGAAATACTACATTCGAGATGTTAGGTTGCCTTAAGTTAGGATATATAACGTTATAGACGCATATAATGTCCCCACCGAGAAGTACGAGCCGACACATCAGGGATTCTGTAAAACATTACCAGCGCGGGTCTAGATGGGTTAGGTTAGGTTTTATTACGTTATAGACGTATATAATGTCCCCACCGAGAAGTGGGGCCGGCTCGCCAGGAATGTTGTGAAATACTACATTCGATATGTTAGGTTGCCTTAAGTTAGGATATATAACGTTATAGACGCATATACTGTACCCACGGAGGCGTACGACACGACACGAACGGGATTCTGTAAAACACTACCAGCGAGGGGCTAGATCGGTTAGGTTACGTTATATTACGTTATAGACGTATATAATGTTCCCACCGAGAAGTGGGGCCGACCCGCCAGGAATGTTGTGAAATACTACATTCGAGACCTTAGGTTGCCTTAGGTTAGGATATATAACGTTATAGACGCATATAATGTCCCCACCGAGAAGTACGAGCCGACACATCAGGGATTCTGTAAAACATTAGCACCGAGGGGCAAGATGGGTTAGGTTAGGTTATATTACGTTATAGACGTAATAATGTTCCCACCGGGAAGTAGGGGCCGACCAGCCAGGAATGTTGGAAAATACTACATCTAAGGTGTTAAGTTGCCTTAGGTTAGGATATATAACGTTATGGACGTATATAATGTCCCCACCGAGAAGTACGGGACGACACGACCAGGATTCTGTAAAACATCACCAGCGAGGGGCTAGATGGGATAGGTTAGGTTATATTACGTTATAGACGTATATAATGTTCCCACCGAGAAGTAGGGGCCGACCCGGCATTAATGTTGGAAAATACTACATCCGAGATGTTAAGTTGCCTTAGGTTAGTATATATAACGTTATAGACGCATATAATGTCCCCACCGAGACGTACGGGACGACACGAACGGGATTCTGTAAAACATTACCAGCGAGGTGCTAGATGGGTTAGGTTAGGTTATATTACGATATAGACATATATAATGTGCCCACCGAGAAGTAGGGGCCGACCCGCCAGGAATGTTGGAAAGTACTACATCCGAGATGTTAAGTTGCCTTAGGTTAGGATATATAACGTTATAGACGTATATAATGTCCCCACCGAGAAGTACGGGACGACACGACCAGGATTCTGTAAAACATTACCAGCGAGGGGCTAGATGGGTTAGGTTAGGTTATATTACGTTATAGACGTATATAATGTTCCCACCGAGAAGTGCGGCCGACCCGCGAGGAATGTGGTGAAATACTACATTCGAGACGTTAGGTTCCCTTAGGTTGGGATATATAACGTTATAGACGTATATAATGTCCCCACCGAGAAGTACGGGACGACACGACCAGGATTCTGTAAAACATTACCAGCGAGGGTCAAGATGGGTTAGGTTAGGTTATATTACGTTATAGACGTATATAATGTTCCCACCGAGAAGTGCGGGCGACCCGCCAGGAATGTTGTGAAATACTACATTCGAGACGTTAGGTTGCCTTAGGATAGGATATATAACGTTATAGACGCATATAATGTCCCCACCGAGAAGTACGAGCCGACACATCAGGGATTCTGTAAAACATTAGCACCGAGGGGCAAGATGGGTTAGGTTAGGTTATATTAAGTTATAGACGTAATAATGTTCCCACCGAGAAGTGGGGCCGACACGCCAGGAATGTTGTGAAATACTACATTCGAGATGTTAGGTTGCCTTAGGTTAGGATATATAACGTTATAGACGCATATAATGTGCCCACCGAGAAGTAGGGGCCGACCCGCCAGGAATGTTGGAAAGTACTACATCCGAGATGATAAGTTGCCTTAGGTTAGGATATATAACGTTATAGACGTATATAATTTCCCCACCGAGAAGTACGGGACGACACGACCAGGATTCTGTAAAACATTACCAGCGAGGGGCTAGATGGGTTAGGTTAGGTTATATTACGTTATAGACGTATATAATGTTCCCACCGAGAAGTGCGGGCGACCCGCCAGGAATGTTGTGAAATACTACATTCGAGATGTTAGGTTACCTTATGGTAATATATACAACGTTATAGACGTATAGAATGTCCCCACCGACAAGTACCGCCCGACACGACCAGGATTCTGTAAAACATTATCACCGAGGGGCAAGATGGGTTATGTTATGTTATATTACGATATAGACGTATATATTGTGCCCACCGAGATGTAGGGGCCGACCCGGCAGGAATGTTGGAAAATACTACATTCGAGATGTTAGGCTGCCTTAGGTTAGGATATATAACGTTATAGACGTATATAATGTCCCCACCGAGAAGTACGGTCCGACACGAACGGGAATCTGTAAAATATTACCAGCGAGGGTCTGGATGGGTTAGGTTAGGTTATATTACGACATAGACGTATATAATGTGCCCACCGAGAAGTAGGGCCTGACCAGGCAGTAATGTTGCAAAATACTACATTCGAGATGTTAAGTTACCTTAGGTTAGGATATATAACGTTATAGACCTATATAGTATCCCCACCGAGAAGTACGGGACGACACGACCAGGATTCTGTAAAACATTAGCACCGAGGGGCAAGATGGGTTAGGTTAGTTTATATTACGTTATAGACGTAATAATGTTCCCACCGGGAAGTAGGGGCCGACCAGCCAGGAATGTTGGAAAATACTACATCTAAGATGTTAAGTTGCCTTAGGTTAGAGGATATAACGTTATAGTCGTATATAATGTCCCCACCGAGAAGTGGGGCCGACCCGCCAGGAATATTGTGAAATACTACATTTGAGATGTTAAGTTGCCTTAGGTAAGGATATATAACGTTATAGACGTATATAATGTCCCCACGGAGAAGTACTGGACGACACGACCGGGATTCTGTAAAACACTACCAGCGAGGGGCTAGATCGGTTAGGTTACGTTATATTACGTTATAGACGTATATAATGTTCCCACCGAGAAGTGGGGCCGACCCGCCAGGAATGTTGTGAAATACTACATTCGAGACCTTAGGTTGCCTTAGGTTAGGATATATAACGTTATAGACGCATATAATGTCCCCACCGAGAAGTACGAGCCGACACATCAGGGATTCTGTAAAACATTAGCACCGAGGGGCAAGATGGGTTAGGTTAGGTTATATTACGTTATAGACGTGATAATGTTCCCACCGGGAAGTAGGGGCCGACCAGCCAGGAATGTTGGAAAATACTACATCTAAGGTGTTAAGTTGCCTTAGGTTAGGATATATAACGTTATGGACGTATATAATGTCCCCACCGAGAAGTACGGGACGACACGACCAGGATTCTGTAAAACATCACCAGCGAGGGGCTAGATGGGATAGGTTAGGTTATATTACGTTATAGACGTATATAATGTTCCCACCGAGAAGTAGGGGCCGACCCGGCAGGAATGTTGGAAAATACTACATCCGAGATGTTAAGTTGCCTTAGGTTAGTATATATAACGTTATAGACGCATATAATGTCCCCACCGGGACGTACGGGACGACACGAACGGGATTCTGTAAAACATTACCAGCGAGGTGCTAGATGGGTTAGGTTAGGTTATATTACGATATAGACATATATAATGTGCCCACCGAGAAGTAGGGGCCGACTCGGCAGGAATGTTGGAAAATACTACATCCGAGATGTTAAGTTGCCTTAGGTTAGGATATATAACGTTATAGACGTATATAATGTCCCAACCGAGAAGTACGGGACGACACGACCAGGATTCTGTAAAACATTACCAGCGAGGGGCTAGATGGGTTAGGTTAGGTTATATTACATTATAGACGTATATAATGTTCCCACCGAGAAGTGGGGCCGACACGCCAGGAATGTTGTGAAATGCTACATTCGAGATATTAGGTTGCCTTAGGTTAGGATATATAACGTTATAGACGCATATAATGTTCCCACCGAGAAGTGCGGCCGACCCGCGAGGAATGTGGTGAAATACTACATTCGAGACGTTAGGTTCCCTTAGGTTGGGATATATAACGTTATAGACGTATATAATGTCCCCACCGAGAAGTACGGGACGACACGACCAGGATTCTGTAAAACATTACCAGCGAGGGTCAAGATGGGTTAGGTTAGGTTATATTGCGTTATAGACGTATATAATGTTCCCACCGAGAAGTGCGGGCGACCCGCCAGGAATGTTGTGAAATACTACATTCGAGACGTTAGGTTGCCTTAGGATAGGATATATAACGTTATAGACGCATATAATGTCCCCACCGAGAAGTACGAGCCGACACATCAGGGATTCTGTAAAACATTAGCACCGAGGGGCAAGATGGGTTAGGTTAGGTTATATTAAGTTATAGACGTAATAATGTTCCCACCGGGAAGTAGGGGCCGACCAGCCAGGAATGTTGGAAAATACTACATCTAAGGTGTTAAGTTGCCTTAGGTTAGGATATATAACGTTATAGACGTATATAATGTCCCCACCGAGAAGTACGGGACGACACGACCAAGATTCTGTAAAACATCACCAGCGAGGGGCTAGATGGGATAGGTTAGGTTATATTACGTTATAGACGTATATAATGTTCCCACCGAGAAGTGGGGCCGACCAGCCAGGAATGTTGTGAAATACTACATTCGAGATGTTGGGTTGCCTTAGGTTAGGATATACAACGTTATACTCGCATATATTGTCCCCACCGAGACGTACGGGACGACACGAACGGGATTCTGTGAAACATTACTAGCGAGGGCCAAGATGGGTTAAGTTAGGTTATATTACGTTATAGACGTATATAATGTTCCCACCGAGAAGTGGGGCCGACCCGCCAGGAATGTTGTAAAATACTACATTCGAGATGTTACGTTCCCTTAGGTTAGGATATATAACGTTATAGACGTATATAATGTCCCCACCGTGAAGTACGGTCCGACACGAACGGGATTCTGTAAAACATTATCGCCGACGAGCTAGATGGGTTATGTTATGTTATATTACGATATAGACGAATATAATGTGCCCACCGAGATGTAGGCGCCGACACGGCAGGAATGTTTGAAAATAATACATTCGAGATGTTAGGTTGCCTTAGGTTAGTATATATAACGTTATAGACGCATATAATGTCCCCACCGAGATGTACGAGCCGACACTACAGGGATTCTGTAAAACATTACAAGCGACGGGCTAGATGGGTTAGGTTAGGTTATATTACGTTATAGACGTATATAATGTTCCCACCAAGAAGTGGGTCCGACCCTCCAGGAATGTTGTGATATACTACATTCGAGATGTTAGGTTGCCATAGGTTAGTATATATAACGTTATAGACGCATATAATCTTCCCCACCGAGACGTTCGGGACGACACGAACGGGATTCTGTAAAACATTACCAGCGAGGTGCTAGATGGGTTAGGTTAGGTTATATTACAATATAGACGTATATAATGAGCCCACCGAGAAGTAGGGGCCGACCCGGCAGGAATGTTGGAAAATACTACATCCGAGATGTTAAGTTGCCTTAGGTTAGGATATATAACGTTATAGACGTATATAATGTCCCCACCGAGAAGTGCGGGACGACACGACCAGGATTCTGTAAAACATTACCAGCGAGGTGCTAGATGGGTTAGGTTAGGTTATATTACGATTTAGACGTATATAATGTGCCCAGCGAGAAGTAGGGGCCGACCCGCCAGGAATGTGGTGAAATACTACATTCGAGACGTTAGGTTCCCTTAGGTTAGGATATATAACGTTATAGACGTATATATTGTTCCCACGGAGAGGTACGGGACGACACGAACGGGATTCCGTAAAACACTACCAGCAAGGAGCTAGATGGGTTAGCTTAGGTTATATTACGATAAAGAAGTATATAATGTCCACACCGAGAAGTGGGGCCGACGCGCCAGGAATGTTGTGAAATACTACATTCGAGACGTTAGGTTGCCTTAGGATAGGATATATAACGTTATAGACGCATATAATGTCCCCACCGAGAAGTACGAGCCGACACATCAGGGATTCTGTAAAACATTAGCACCGAGGGGCAAGATGGGTTAGGTTAGGTTATATTACGTTATAGACGTAATAATGTTCCCACCGGGAAGTAGGGGCCGACCAGCCAGGAATGTTGGAAAATACTACATCTAAGGTGTTAAGTTGCCTTAGGTTAGGATATATAACGTTATAGACGTATATAATGTCCCCACCGAGAAGTACGGGACGACACGACCAAGATTCTGTAAAACATCACCAGCGAGGGGCTAGATGGGATAGGTTAGGTTATATTACGTTATAGACGTATATAATGTTCCCACCGAGAAGTGGGGCCGACCAGCCAGGAATGTTGTGAAATACTACATTCGAGATGTTGGGTTGCCTTAGGTTAGGATATACAACTTTATACTCGCATATATTGTCCCCACCGAGACGTACGGGACGACACGAACGGGATTCTGTGAAACATTACTAGCGAGGGCCAAGATGGGTTAAGTTAGGTTATATTACGTTATAGACGTATATAATGTTCCCACCGAGAAGTGGGGCCGACCCGCCAGGAAGGTGGTGAAATACTACATTCGAGACGTTAGGTTCGCTTAGGTTGGGATATATAACGTTATAGACGTATATAATGTCCCCACCGAGAAGTACCGCCCGACACGACCGGGATTCTGTAAAACATTATCACCGAGGAGCAAGATGGGTTATGTTATGTTATATTTCGATATAGACGTATATATTGTTCCCACCGAGAATTAGGGGCCGACCCGCCTGGAATGTTGTAAAATACCATTTGAGATGTTAAGTTGCCTTAGGTTAGTATATATAACGTTATAGACGCATATAATGTCCCCACCGAGATGTACGAGCCGACACTACAGGGATTCTGTAAAACATTACAAGCGACGGGCTAGATGGGTTAGGTTAGGTTATATTACGTTATAGACGTATATAATGTTCCCACCAAGAAGTGGGTCCGACCCTCCAGGAATGTTGTGATATAATACATTCGAGATGTTAGGTTGCCATAGGTTAGTATATATAACGTTATAGACGCATATAATATTCCCCACCGAGACGTACGGGACGACACGACCAGGATTCTGTAAAACATTAGCACCGAGGGGCAAGGTGGGTTAGGTTAGGTTATATTACGTTATAGACGTAATAATGTTCCCACCGGGAAGTAGGGGACGACCAGCCAGGAATGTTGGAAAATACTACATCTAAGATGTTAAGTTGCCTTAGGTTAGAGGATATAACGTTATAGACGTATATAATGTCCACACCGAGAAGTACGGGCCGACACGTCCGGGATTTTGTAAAACATTACCAGCGAGGGGCTAGATGGGTTAGGTTAGGTTATATTACGTTATAGACGTATATAATGTTCCCACCGAGAAGTGGGGCCGACACGCCAGGAATGTTGTGAAATGCTACATTCGAGATATTAGGTTGCCTTAGGTTAGGATATATAACGTTATAGACGCATATAATGTGCCCACCGAGAAGTAGGGGCCGACCCGCCAGGAATGTTGGAAAGTACTATATCCGAGATGTTAGGTTGCCTTAGGTTAGGATATATAACGTTATAGACGTATATAATGTCCCCACCGAGAAGTACGGTCCGACACGAACGGGATTCTGTAAAACATTACCAGCGAGGGTCTGGATGGGTTAGGTTAGGTTATATTACGATATAGACGTATATAATGTGCCCACCGAGCAGTAGGGGCTGACCAGGCAGTAATGTTGCAAAATACTACATTCGAGATGTTAAGTTACCTTAGGTTAGGATATATAACGTTATAGACGTATATAATATCCCCACCGAGAAGTACGGGACGACACAACCAGGATTCTGTAAAACATTATCACGGACGAGCAAGATGGGTTATGTTATGTTATATTACGATATAGACGAATATAATGTGCCCACCGAGAAGTACGAGCCGACGCGACAGGGATTCTGTAAAGCGTTACCAGCGAGGGGCTAGATGGGAATGGTTATGTTATATTATGTTATAGAAGTAAATAATGTTCCCTCCGAGAAGTGGGGCCGACCCGCCAGGAATGTTGTGAAATACTACATTCGAGATGTTAGGTTGCATTTTGGTAATATATACAACGTTATAGACGTATAGAATGTCCCCACCGAAAAGTACGGCCCGACACGACCGGGATTCTGTAAAACATTATCACCGAGGAGCAAGATGGGTTATGTTATGTTATATTACGATATAGACGTATATATTGTTCCCACCGAGAATTAGGGGCCGACCCGCCTGGAATGTTGTAAAATACCATTTGAGATGTTAAGTTGCCTTAGGTTAGGATATATAACGTTATAGACGTATATAATATCCCCACCGAGAAGTACGGGACGACACGACCAGGATTCTGTAAAACATTACCAGCGAGGGGCTAGATGGGTTAGGTTAGGTTATATTACGTTATAGACGTATATAATGTTCCCACCGAGAAGTGCGGCCGACCCGCGAGGAATGTGGTGAAATACTACATTCGAGACGTTAGGTTCCCTTAGGTTGGGATATATAACGTTATAGACGTATATAATGTCCCCACCGAGAATTACGGGACGACACGACCAGGATTCTGTAAAACATTACCAGCGAGGGTCAAGATGGGTTAGCTTAGGTTATATTACGTTATAGACGTATATAATGTTCCCACCGAGAAGTGCGGGCGACCCGCCAGGAATGTTGTGAAATACTACATACGAGACGTTAGGTTGCCTTAGGATAGGATATATAACGTTATAGACGCATATAATGTCCCCACCGAGAAGTACGAGCCGACACATCAGGGATTCTGTAAAACATTAGCACCGAGGGGCAAGATGGGTTAGGTTAGGTTATATTACGTTATAGACGTAATAATGTTCCCACCGGGAAGTAGGGGCCGACCAGCCAGGAATGTTGGAAAATACTACATCTAAGGTGTTAAGTTGCCTTAGGTTAGGATATATAACGTTATAGACGTATATAATGTCCCCACCGAGAAGTACGGGACGACACGACCAAGATTCTGTAAAACATCACCAGCGAGGGGCTAGATGGGATAGGTTAGGTTATATTACGTTATAGACGTATATAATGTTCCCACCGAGAAGTGGGGCCGACCAGCCAGGAATGTTGTGAAATACTACATTCGAGATGTTGGGTTGCCTTAGGTTAGGATATACAACTTTATACTCGCATATATTGTCCCCACCGAGACGTACGGGACGACACGAACGGGATTCTGTGAAACATTACTAGCGAGGGCCAAGATGGGTTAAGTTAGGTTATATTACGTTATAGACGTATATAATGTTCCCACCGAGAAGTGGGGCCGACCCGCCAGGAAGGTGGTGAAATACTACATTCGAGACGTTAGGTTCGCTTAGGTTGGGATATATAACGTTATAGACGTATATAATGTCCCCACCGAGAAGTACCGCCCGACACGACCGGGATTCTGTAAAACATTATCACCGAGGAGCAAGATGGGTTATGTTATGTTATATTTCGATATAGACGTATATATTGTTCCCACCGAGAATTAGGGGCCGACCCGCCTGGAATGTTGTAAAATACCATTTGAGATGTTAAGTTGCCTTAGGTTAGTATATATAACGTTATAGACGCATATAATGTCCCCACCGAGATGTACGAGCCGACACTACAGGGATTCTGTAAAACATTACAAGCGACGGGCTAGATGGGTTAGGTTAGGTTATATTACGTTATAGACGTATATAATGTTCCCACCAAGAAGTGGGTCCGACCCTCCAGGAATGTTGTGATATACTACATTCGAGATGTTAGGTTGCCATAGGTTAGTATATATAACGTTATAGACGCATATAATATTCCCCACCGAGACGTACGGGACGACACGACCAGGATTCTGTAAAACATTAGCACCGAGGGGCAAGGTGGGTTAGGTTAGGTTATATTACGTTATAGACGTAATAATGTTCCCACCGGGAAGTAGGGGACGACCAGCCAGGAATGTTGGAAAATACTACATCTAAGATGTTAAGTTGCCTTAGGTTAGAGGATATAACGTTATAGACGTATATAATGTCCACACCGAGAAGTACGGGCCGACACGTCCGGGATTTTGTAAAACATTACCAGCGAGGGGCTAGATGGGTTAGGTTAGGTTATATTACGTTATAGACGTATATAATGTTCCCACCGAGAAGTGGGGCCGACACGCCAGGAATGTTGTGAAATGCTACATTCGAGATATTAGGTTGCCTTAGGTTAGGATATATAACGTTATAGACGCATATAATGTGCCCACCGAGAAGTAGGGGCCGACCCGCCAGGAATGTTGGAAAGTACTATATCCGAGATGTTAGGTTGCCTTAGGTTAGGATATATAACGTTATAGACGTATATAATGTCCCCACCGAGAAGTACGGTCCGACACGAACGGGATTCTGTAAAACATTACCAGCGAGGGTCTGGATGGGTTAGGTTAGGTTATATTACGATATAGACGTATATAATGTGCCCACCGAGCAGTAGGGGCTGACCAGGCAGTAATGTTGCAAAATACTACATTCGAGATGTTAAGTTACCTTAGGTTAGGATATATAACGTTATAGACGTATATAATATCCCCACCGAGAAGTACGGGACGACACAACCAGGATTCTGTAAAACATTATCACGGACGAGCAAGATGGGTTATGTTATGTTATATTACGATATAGACGAATATAATGTGCCCACCGAGAAGTACGAGCCGACGCGACAGGGATTCTGTAAAGCGTTACCAGCGAGGGGCTAGATGGGAATGGTTATGTTATATTATGTTATAGAAGTAAATAATGTTCCCTCCGAGAAGTGGGGCCGACCCGCCAGGAATGTTGGAAAATACTACATTCGAGATGTTAGGTTGCATTTTGGTAATATATACAACGTTATAGACGTATAGAATGTCCCCACCGAAAAGTACGGCCCGACACGACCGGGATTCTGTAAAACATTATCACGGACGAGCAAGATGGGTTACGTTATGTTATATTACGATATAGACGAATATAATGTGCCCACCGAGATGTAGGGGCCGACCCGGCAGGAATGTTGGAAAATACTACAATCGAGATGTTAGTTTGCCTTAGGTTATGATATATAACGTTATAGACGCATATAATGTCCGCACCGAGACGTACGGGACGAAACGAACGGGATTCTGTAAAACATTACCAGCGAGGGTCTAGATGGGTTAGGTTAGGTTATATTACGATATAGACGTATATAATGTGCCCATCGAGAAGTAGTGGCCGACCCGCCAGAAATGTTGGAAGATACTACATACGAGATGTTAGGTTCCGTTAGGTTAGGATATATAACGTTATAAACGCATATAGCGTCCCCACCGAGATGTACGGGACGACACGACCAGGATTCTGTAAAACATTACCAGCGAGGGGCTAGATGTGTTAGGTTAGGTTATATTACGTTATAGACGTATATAATGTTCCCACCGAGAAGTGGGGCCGACCCTCCAGGAATGTTGTGAAATACTACATTCGAGACGTTAGGTTGCCTTAGGTTAGGATATATAACGTTATAGACGCATATAATGTCCCCACCGAGAAGTACGAGCAGACGCGACAGGTATTCTGTAAAACATTATCACGGACGAGCAAGATGGGTTATGTTATGTCATATTACGATATAGACGAATGTAATGTGCCCACCGAGATGTAGGGGCCGACCCGGCAGGAATGTTGGAAAATACTACAATCGAGATGTTAGTTTGCCTTAGGTTAGGATATATAACGTTATAGACGCATAGAATGTCCGCACCGAGACGTACGGGACGAAACGAACGGGATTCTGTAAAACATTACCAGCGAGGGTCTAGATGGGTTAGGTTAGGTTGTATTACGATATAGACGTATATAATGTGCCCATCGAGAAGTAGTGGCCGACCCGCCAGGAATGTTGGAAGATACTACATCCGAGATGTTAGGTTCCGTTAGGTTAGGATATATAACGTTATAAACGCATATAATGTCCCCACCGACAAGTACGGGACGACGCGACCAGGATTCCGTAAAACATTACCAGCGAGGATCTAGATCGGTTAGGTTAGGTTATATTACGATATAGACGTATATAATGTTCCCACCGAGAAGTGGGGCCGACCCGCCAGGAATGTTGTGAAATACTACATTCGAGACGTTAGGTTGCCTTAGGTTAGGATATATAACGTTATAGACGCATATAATGTCCCCACCGAGAAGTACGGCCCGACACGACCGAGATTCTGTAAAACATTATCACGGACGATCAAGATGGGTTATGTTATGTTATATTACGATATAGACGAATATAATGTTCCCACCGAGAAGTGGGGCCGACCCGCCAGGAATGTTGTGAACTACTACATTCGAGATGTTAGGTTGCCTTAGGTTAGGATATATAACGTTATAGACGCATATAATTTCCCCACCGAGAAGTACGAGCCGACGCGACAGGGATTCTGTAAAACATTACCAGCGAGGGGCTAGATGGGTTTGGTTAGGTTATATTATGTTATAGAAGTAAATAATGTTCCCACCGAGAAGTGGGGCCGACCCGCCAGGAATGTTGTGAAACACTACATTCGAGATGTTAGGTTGCCTTTTGGTAATATATACAACGTTATAGACGTATAGAATGTCCCCACCGAGAAGTACGGCCAGACACGACCGAGATTCTGTAAAACATTATCACGGACGAGCAAGATGGGTTATGTTATGTTATATTACGATATAGACGAATATAATGTTCCCACCGAGAAGTGGGGCCGACCCGCCAGGCATGTTGTGAACTACTACATTCGAGATGTTAGGTTGCCTTAGGTTAGGATATATAACGTTATAGACGCATATAATGTCCCCACCGAGAAGTACGAGCCGACGCGACAGGGATTCTGTAAAACATTACCAGCGAGGGGCTAAATGGGTTTGGTTAGGTTATATTATGTTATAGAAGTAAATAATGTTCCCACCGAGAAGTGGGGCCGACCCGCCAGGAATGTTGTGAAACACTACATTCGAGATGTTAGGTTGCCTTTTGGTAATATATACAACGTTATAGACGTATAGAATGTCCCCATCGAGAAGTACGGCCCGACACGACCGAGATTCTGTAAAACATTATCACGGACGAGCAAGATGGGTTATGTTATGTTATATTACGATATAGACGAATATAATGTGCCCACCGACAAGTACGAGCCGACGCGACAGGTATTCTGTAAAGCGTTACCAGCGAGGGGCTAGATGGGAATGGTTATGTTATATTATGTTATAGAAGTAAATAATGTTCCCACCGAGAAGTGGGGCCGACCCGCCAGGAATGTTGTGAAACACTACATTCGAGATGTTAGGTTGCCTTTTGGTAATATATACAACGTTATAAACGTATAGAATGTCCCCACCGAGAAGTACGGCCCGACACGACCGAGATTCTGTAAAAAATTATCACGGACGAGCAAAATGGGTAATGTTATGTTATATTACGATATAGACGAATATAATATGCCCACCGAGATGTAGGGGCCGACCCGGCAGGAATGTTGGAAAATACTACAATCGAGATGTTAGTTTGCCATAGGTTAGGATATATAACGTTGTAGACGCATATAATGTCCGCACCGAGACGTACGGGACGACACGAACGGGAATCTGTAAAACATTACCATCGAGGGTCTAGATGGGTTAGGTTAGGTTATATTACGATATAGACGTATATAATGTGCCCAACGAGAAGTAGTGACCGACCCGCCAGGAATGTTGGAAGATACTACATCCGAGATGTTAGGTTCCGTTAGGTTAGGATATATAACGTTATAAACGCATATAATGTCCCCACCGACAAGTACGGGACGACACGACCAGGATTCCGTAAAACATTACCAGCGAGGATCTAGATCGGTTAGGTTAGGTTATATTACGATACAGACGTATATAATGTTCCCACCGAGAAGTGGGGCCGACCCGCCAGGAATGTTGTGAAATACTACATTCGAGACGTTAGGTTGCCTTAGGTTAGGATATATAACGTTATAGACGCATATAATGTCCCCACCGAGAAGTACGAGCCGACGCGACAGGGATTCTGTAAAACATTACCAGCGAGGGGCTAGATGGGTTTGGTTAGGTTATATTATGTTATAGAAGTAGATAATGTTCCCACCGAGAAGTGGGGCCGACCCGCCAGGAATGTTGTGAAACACTACATTCGAGATGTTAGGTTGCCTTTTGGTAATATATACAACGTTATAGACGTACAGAATGTCCCCACCGAGAAGTACGACCCGACACGACCGGGATTCTGTAAAACATTATCACGGACGAGCAAGATTGGTTATGTTATGTTATATTACGATATAGACGAATGTAATGTGCCCACCGAGATGTAGGGGCCGACCCGGCAGGAATGTTGGAAAATACTACATTCGAGATGTTATTTTGCCTTAGGTTAGGATATATAACGTTATAGACGTATATAATGTCCACACCGGGAAGTACGGGCCGACACGTCCGGGACTTTGTAAAGCATTATCACCGAGGGGCAAGATGGATTAGGTTAGGTTATATTACGTTATAGACGTATATAATATTCCCACCGAGAAATGGGGCCGACCCGCCAGGAATGTCGTTAAATACTACATTCGAGATGTTCGGTTGCCTTTGGTTAGGATATATAATGTTATAGACGCATATAATGTTCCCACCGAGAAGTAGGGGCCGACCCGCCAGGAATGTTGGAAAATACTACATCTAAGATGTTAAGTTGCTTTAGGTTAGAGGATATAACGTTATAGACGTATATAATGTCCACACCGAGAAGTACGGGCCGACACGTCCGGGATTTTGTAAAACATTACCAGCGAGTGGCTAGATGGGTTAGGTTAGGTTATATTACGTTATAGACGTATATAATGTTCCCACCGAGAAGTGGGGTCGAACCGCCAGGAATGTTGTGAAATACTACATTCGAGATGTTAGGTTGCCTTTTGGTAATATATACAACGTTATAGACGTATAGAATGTCCCCACCGAGAAGTACGGCCCGACACGACCGGGATTCTGTAAAACATTATCACGGACGAGCAAGATGGGTTATGTTATGTCATATTACGATATAGACGAATGTAATGTGCCCACCGAGATGTAGGTGCCGACCCGGCAGGAATGTTGGAAAATACTACAATCGAGATGTTAGTTTGCCTTAGGTTAGGATATATAACGTTATAGACGCATAGAATGTCCGCACCGAGACGTACGGGACGAAACGAACGGGATTCTGTAAAACATTACCAGCGAGGGTCTAGATGGGTTAGGTTAGGTTATATTACGATATAGAAGTATATAATGTGCCCATCGAGAAGTAGTGGCCGACCCGCCAGGAATGTTGGAAGATACTACATCCGAGATGTTAGGTTCCGTTAGGTTAGGATATATAACGTTATAAACGCAAATAATGTCCCCACCGACAAGTACGGGACGACGCGACCAGGATTCCGTAAAACATTACCAGCGAGGATCTAGATCGGTTAGGTTAGGTTATATTACGATATAGACGTATATAATGTTCCCACCGAGAAGTGGGTCCGACCCGCCAGGAATGTTGTGAAATACTACATTCGAGACGTTAGGTTGCCTTAGGTTAGGATATATAACGTTATAGACGCATATAATGTCCCCACCGAGAAGTACGGCCCGACACGACCGAGATTCTGTAAAACATTATCACGGACGATCAAGATGGGTTATGTTATGTTATATTACGATATAGACGAATATAATGTTCCCACCGAGAAGTGGGGCCGACCCGCCAGGAATGTTGTGAACTACTACATTCGAGATGTTAGGTTGCCTTAGGTTAGGATATATAACGTTATAGACGCATATAATGTCCCCACCGAGAAGTACGAGCCGACGCGACAGGGATTCTGTAAAACATTACCAGCGAGGGGCTAGATGGGTTTGGTTAGGTTATATTATGTTATAGAAGTAAGTAATGTTCCCACCGAGAAGTGGGGCCGACCCGCCAGGAATGTTGTGAAACACTACATTCGAGATGTTAGGTTGCCTTTTGGTAATATATACAACGTTATAGACGTATAGAATGTCCCCACCGAGAAGTACGGCCAGACACGACCGAGATTCTGTAAAACATTATCACGGACGAGCAAGATGGGTTATGTTATGTTATATTACGATATAGACGAATATAATGTTCCCACCGAGAAGTGGGGCCGACCCGCCAGGCATGTTGTGAACTACTACATTCGAGATGTTAGGTTGCCTTAGGTTAGGATATATAACGTTATAGACGCATATAATGTCCCCACCGAGAAGTACAAGCCGACGCGACAGGGATTCTGTAAAACATTACCAGCGAGGGGCTAAATGGGTTTGGTTAGGTTATATTATGTTATAGAAGTAAATAATGTTCCCACCGAGAAGTGGGGCCGACCCGCCAGGAATGTTGTGAAACACTACATTCGAGATGTTAGGTTGCCTTTTGGTAATATATACAACGTTATAGACGTATAGAATGTCCCCATCGAGAAGTACGGCCCGACACGACCGAGATTCTGTAAAACATTATCAGGGACGAGCAAGATGGGTTATGTTATGTTATATTACGATATAGACGAATATAATGTCCCCACCGAGAAGTACGAGCCGACGCGACAGGGATTCTGTAAAACATTACCAGCGAGGGGCTAGATGGGTTTGGTTAGGTTATATTATGTTATAGAAGTAGATAATGTTCCCACCGAGAAGTGGGGCCGACCCGCCAGGAATGTTGTGAAACACTACATTCGAGATGTTAGGTTGCCTTTTGGTAATATATACAACGTTATAGACGTATAGAATGTCCCCACCGCGAAGTACGGCCCGACACGACCGAGATTCTGTAAAACATTATCACGGACGATCAAGATGGGTTATGTTATGTTATATTACGATATAGACGAATATAATGTTCCCACCGAGAAGTGGGGCCGACCCGCCAGGAATGTTGTGAACTACTACATTCGAGATGTTAGGTTGCCTTAGGTTAGGATATATAACGTTATAGACGCATATAATGTCCCCACCGAGACGTACGGGACGACACGAACGGGATTCTGTAAAACATTACCAGCGAGGTGCTAGATGGGTTAGGTTAGGTTATATTACGATATAGACGTATATAATGTGCCCACCGAGAAGTAGGGGCCGACCCGCCAGGAATGTTGGAAAATACTACATCCGAGACTTTATGTTGCTTTAGGTTAGGATATATAACGTTATAGACGCATATAATGTCCCCACCGAGAAGTACGGGACGACACGAACGGGATTCTGTAAAACAGTACCAGCGAGGGTCTAGATGGGTTAGGTTAGGTTATATTACGATATAGACGTATATAATGTGCCCATCGAGAAGTAGTGGCCGACCCGCCAGAAATGTTGGAAGATACTACATACGAGATGTTAGGTTCCGTTAGGTTAGGATATATAACGTTATAAACGCATATAGTGTCCCCACCGAGATGTACGGGACGACACGACCAGGATTCTGTAAAACATTACCAGCGAGGGGCTAGATGTGTTAGGTTAGGTTATATTACGTTATAGACGTATATAATGTTCCCACCGAGAAGTGGGGCCGACCCTCCAGGAATGTTGTGAAATACTACATTCGAGACGTTAGGTTGCCTTAGGTTAGGATATATAACGTTATAGACGCATATAATGTCCCCACCGAGAAGTACGAGCAGACGCGACAGGGATTCTGTAAAACATTACCAGCGAGGGGCTAAATGGGTTTGGTTAGGTTATATTATGTTATAGAAGTAAATAATGTCCCCACCGCGAAGTACGGTCTGACACGTCCGGGATTTTGTAAAACATTACCAGCGAGTGGCTAGATGGGTTAGGTTAGGTTATATTACGTTATAGACGTATATAATGTTCCCACCGAGAAGTGGGGTCGACCCGCCGGGAATGTTGTGAAATACTACATTCGAGATGTTAGGTTGCCTTTTGGTAATATATACAACGTTATAGACGTATAGAATGTCCCCACCGAGAAGTACGGCCCGACACGACCGGGATTCTGTAAAACATTATCACCGACGAGCAAGATGGGTTATGTTATGTCATATTACGATATAGACGAATGTAATGTGCCCACCGAGATGTAGGGACCGACCCGGCAGGAATGTTGGAAAATACTACAATCGAGATGTTAGTTTGCCTTAGGTTAGGATATATAACGTTATAGACGCATATAATGTCCGCACCGAGACGTACGGGACGAAACGAACGGGATTCTGTAAAACATTACCAGCGAGGGTGTAGATGGGTTAGGTTAGGTTATATTACGATATAGACGTATATAATGTGCCCATCGAGAAGTAGTGGCCGACCCGCCAGGAATGTTGGAAGATACTACATCCGAGATGTTAGGTTCCGTTAGGTTAGGATATATAACGTTATAAACGCATATAATGTCCCCACCGACAAGTACGGGACGACACGACCAGGATTCCGTAAAACATTACCAGCGAGGATCTAGATCGGTTAGGTTAGGTTATATTACGATATAGACGTATATAATGTTCCCACCGAGAAGTGGGGCCGACCCGCCAGGAATGTTGTGAAATACTACATTCGAGACGTTAGGTTGCCTTAGGTTAGGATATATAACGTTATAGACGCATATAATGTCCCCACCGAGAAGTACGGCCCGACACGACCGAGATTCTGTAAAACATTATCACGGACGATCAAGATGGGTTATGTTATGTTATATTACGATATAGACGAATATAATGTTCCCACCGAGAAGTACGAGCCGACGCGACAGGGATTCTGTAAAACATTACCAGCGAGGGGCTAGATGGGTTTGGTTAGGTTATATTATGTTATAGAAGTAGATAATGTTCCCACCGAGAAGTGGGGCCGACCCGCCAGGAATGTTGTGAAACACTACATTCGAGATGTTAGGTTGCCTTTTGGTAATATATACAACGTTATAGACGTATAGAATGTCCCCACCGCGAAGTACGGCCCGACACGACCGAGATTCTGTAAAACATTATCACGGACGATCAAGATGGGTTATGTTATGTTATATTACGATATAGACGAATATAATGTTCCCACCGAGAAGTGGGGCCGACCCGCCAGGAATGTTGTGAACTACTACATTCGAGATGTTAGGTTGCCTTAGGTTAGGATATATAACGTTATAGACGCATATAATGTCCCCACCGAGACGTACGGGACGACACGAACGGGATTCTGTAAAACATTACCAGCGAGGTGCTAGATGGGTTAGGTTAGGTTATATTACGATATAGACGTATATAATGTGCCCACCGAGAAGTAGGGGCCGACCCGCCAGGAATGTTGGAAAATACTACATCCGAGACTTTATGTTGCTTTAGGTTAGGATATATAACGTTATAGACGCATATAATGTCCCCACCGAGAAGTACGGGACGACACGAACGGGATTCTGTAAAACAGTACCAGCGAGGGTCTAGATGGGTTAGGTTAGGTTATATTACGATATAGACGTATATAATGTGCCCATCGAGAAGTAGTGACCGACCCGCCAGAAATGTTGGAAGATACTACATACGAGATGTTAGGTTCCGTTAGGTTAGGATATATAACGTTATAAACGCATATAGTGTCCCCACCGAGATGTACGGGACGACACGACCAGGATTCTGTAAAACATTACCAGCGAGGGGCTAGATGTGTTAGGTTAGGTTATATTACGTTATAGACGTATATAATGTTCCCACCGAGAAGTGGGGCCGACCCGCCAGGCATGTTGTGAACTACTACATTCGAGATGTTAGGTTGCCTTAGGTTAGGATATATAACGTTGTAGACGCATATAATGTCCGCACCGAGACGTACGGTACGACACGAACGGGATTCTGTAAAACATTACCATCGAGCGTCTAGATGGGTTAGGTTAGGTTATATTACGATATAGACGTATATAATGTGCCCAACGAGAAGTAGTGACCGACCCGCCAGGAATGTTGGAAGATACTACATCCGAGATGTTAGGTTCCGTTAGGTTAGGATATATAACGTTATAAACGCATATAATGTCCCCACCGACAAGTACGGGACGACACGACCAGGATTCCGTAAAACATTACCAGCGAGGATCTAGATCGGTTAGGTTAGGTTATATTACGATACAGACGTATATAATGTTCCCACCGAGAAGTGGGGCCGACCCGCCAGGAATGTTGTGAAGTACTACATTCGAGACGTTAGGTTGCCTTAGGTTAGGATATATAACGTTATAGACGCATATAATGTCCCCACCGAGAAGTACGAGCCGACGCGACAGGGATTCTGTAAAACATTACCAGCGAGGGGCTAGATGGGTTTGGTTAGGTTATATTATGTTATAGAAGTAGATAATGTTCCCACCGAGAAGTGGGGCCGACCCGCCAGGAATGTTGTGAAACACTACATTCGAGATGTTAGGTTGCCTTTTGGTAATATATACAACGTTATAGACGTATAGAATGTCCCCACCGCGAAGTACGGCCCGACACGACCGAGATTCTGTAAAACATTATCACGGACGATCAAGATGGGTTATGTTATGTTATATTACGATATAGACGAATATAATGTTCCCACCGAGAAGTGGGGCCGACCCGCCAGGAATGTTGTGAACTACTACATTCGAGATGTTAGGTTGCCCTAGGTTAGGATATATAACGTTATAGACGCATATAATGTCCCCACCGAGAAGTACGAGCCGACGCGACAGGGATTCTGTAAAACATTACCAGCGAGGGGCTAGATGGGTTTGGTTAGGTTATATTATGTTATAGAAGTAAATAATGTTCCCAACGAGAAGAGGGGCCGACCCGCCAGGAATGTTGTGAAATACTACATTCGAGATGTTAGGTTGCCTTTTGGTAATATATACAACGTTATAGACGTATAGAATGTCCCCACCGAGAAGTACGGCCCGACACGACCGGGATTCTGTAAAACATTATCACGGACGAGCAAGATGGGTTATGTTATGTTATATTACGATATAGACGAATATAATGTTCCCACCGAGAAGTGGGGCCGACCCGCCAGGAATGTTGTGAACTACTACATTCGAGATGTTAGGTTGCCTTAGGTTAGGATATATAACGTTATAGACGCATATAATGTCCCCACCGAGACGTACGGGACGACACGAACGGGATTCTGTAAAACATTACCAGCGAGGTGCTAGATGGGTTAGGTTAGGTTATATTACGATATAGACGTATATAATGTGCCCACCGAGAAGTAGGGGCCGACCCGCCAGGAATGTTGGAAAATACTACATCCGAGACTTTATGTTGCTTTAGGTTAGGATATATAACGTTATAGACGCATATAATGTCCCCACCGAGAAGTACGGAACGGCACGAACGGGATTCTGTAAAACAGTACCAGCGAGGGTCTAGATGGGTTAGGTTAGGTTATATTACGATATAGACGTATATAATGTGCCCATCGAGAAGTAGTGGCCGACCCGCCAGAAATGTTGGAAGATACTACATACGAGATGTTAGGTTCCGTTAGGTTAGGATATATAACGTTATAAACGCATATAGTGTCCCCACCGAGATGTACGGGACGACACGACCAGGATTCTGTAAAACATTACCAGCGAGGGGCTAGATGTGTTAGGTTAGGTTATATTACGTTATAGACGTATATAATGTTCCCACCGAGAAGTGGGGCCGACCCTCCAGGAATGTTGTGAAATACTACATTCGAGACGTTAGGTTGCCTTAGGTTAGGATATATAACGTTATAGACGCATATAATGTCCCCACCGAGAAGTACGAGCAGACGCGACAGGGATTCTGTAAAACATTACCAGCGAGGGGCTAAATGGGTTTGGTTAGGTTATATTATGTTATAGAAGTAAATAATGTCCCCACCGCGAAGTACGGTCTGACACGTCCGGGATTTTGTAAAACATTACCAGCGAGTGGCTAGATGGGTTAGGTTAGGTTATATTACGTTATAGACGTATATAATGTTCCCACCGAGAAGTGGGGTCGACCCGCCAGGAATGTTGTGAAATACTACATTCGAGATGTTAGGTTGCCTTTTGGTAATATATACAACGTTATAGACGTATAGAATGTCCCCACCGAGAAGTACGGCCCGACACGACCGGGATTCTGTAAAACATTATCACGGACGAGCAAGATGGGTTATGTTATGTCATATTACGATATAGACGAATGTAATGTGCCCACCGAGATGTAGGGGCCGACCCGGCAGGAATGTTGGAAAATACTACAATCGAGATGTTAGTTTGCCTTAGGTTAGGATATATAACGCTATAGACGCATATAATGTCCGCACCGAGACGTACGGGACGAAACGAACGGGATTCTGTAAAACATTACCAGCGAGGGTCTAGATGGGTTAGGTTAGGTTATATTACGATATAGACGTATATAATGTGCCCATCGAGAAGTAGTGGCCGACCCGCCAGGAATGTTGGAAGATACTACATCCGAGATGTTAGGTTCCGTTAGGTTAGGATATATAACGTTATAAACGCATATAATGTCCCCACCGACAAGTACGGGACGACACGACCAGGATTCCGTAAAACATTACCAGCGAGGATCTAGATCGGTTAGGTTAGGTTATATTACGATACAGACGTATATAATGTTCCCACCGAGAAGTGGGGCCGACCCGCCAGGAATGTTGTGAAATACTACATTCGAGACGTTAGGTTGCCTTAGGTTAGGATATATAACGTTATAGACGCATATAATGTCCCCACCGAGAAGTACGAGCCGACGCGACAGGGATTCTGTAAAACATTACCAGCGAGGGGCTAGATGGGTTTGGTTAGGTTATATTATGTTATAGAAGTAGATAATGTTCCCACCGAGAAGTGGGGCCGACCCGCCAGGAATGTTGTGAAACACTACATTCGAGATGTTAGGTTGCCTTTTGGTAATATATACAACGTTATAGACGTATAGAATGTCCCCACCGCGAAGTACGGCCCGACACGACCGAGATTCTGTAAAACATTATCACGGACGATCAAGATGGGTTATGTTATGTTATATTACGATATAGACGAATATAATGTGCCCACCGAGAAGTACGAGCCGACGCGACAGGGATTCTGTAAAGCGTTACCAGCGAGGGGCTAGATGGGAATGGTTATGTTATATTATGTTATAGAAGTAAATAATGTTCCCACCGAGAAGTGGGGCCGACCCGCCAGGAATGTTGTGAAACACTACATTCGAGATGCTAGGTTGCCTTTTGGTAATATATACAACGTTATAGACGTATAGAATGTCCCCACCGAGAAGTACGGCCCGACACGACCGAGAATCTGTAAAAAATTATCACGGACGAGCAAGATGGGTAATGTTATGTTATATTACGATATAGACGAATATAATATGCCCACCGAGATGTAGGGGCCGACCCGGCAGGAATGTTGGAAAATACTACAATCGAGATGTTAGTTTGCCTTAGGTTAGGATATATAACGTTATAGACGCATATAATGTCCGCACCGAGACGTACGGGACGACACGAACGGGATTCTGTAAAACATTACCATCGAGGGTCTAGATGGGTTAGGTTAGGTTATATTATGTTATAGAAGTAAATAATGTTCCCAACGAGAAGAGGGGCCGACCCGCCAGGAATGTTGTGAAATACTACATTCGAGATGTTAGGTTGCCTTTTGGTAATATATACAACGTTATAGACGTATAGAATGTCCCCACCGAGAAGTACGGCCCGACACGACCGGGATTCTGTAAAACATTATCACGGACGAGCAAGATGGGTTATGTTATGTTATATTACGATATAGACGAATATAATGTTCCCACCGAGAAGTGGGGCCGACCCGCCAGGAATGTTGTGAACTACTACATTCGAGATGTTAGGTTACCTTAGGTTAGGATATATAACGTTATAGACGCATATAATGTCCCCACCGAGACGTACGGGACGACACGAACGGGATTCTGTAAAACATTACCAGCGAGGTGCTAGATGGGTTAGGTTAGGTTATATTACGATATAGACGTATATAATGTGCCCACCGAGATGTAGGGGCCGACCCGGCAGGAATGTTGTGAAATACTACATTCGAGACGTTAGGTTGCCTTAGGTTAGGATATATAACGTTATAGACGCATATAATGTCCCCACCGAGAAGTACGAGCCGACGCGACAGGGATTCTGTAAAACATTACCAGCGAGGGGCTAGATGGGTTTGGTTAGGTTATATTATGTTATAGAAGTAGATAATGTTCCCACCGAGAAGTGGGGCCGACCCGCCAGGAATGTTGTGAAACACTACATTCGAGATGTTGGGTTGCCTTTTGGTAATATATACAACGTTATAGACGTATAGAATGTCCCCACCGAGAAGTACGACCCGACACGACCGAGATTCTGTAAAACATTATCACGGACGATCAAGATGGGTTATGTTATGTTATATTACGATATAGACGAATATAATGTTCCCACCGAGAAGTGGGGCCGACCCGCCAGGCATGTTGTGAACTACTACATTCGAGATGTTAGGTTGCCTTAGGTTAGGATATATCACGTTATAGACGCATATAATGTCCCCACCGAGAAGTACGAGCCGACGCGACAGGGATTCTGTAAAACATTACCAGCGAGGGGCTAGATGGGTTTGGTTAGGTTATATTATGTTATAGAAGTAAATAATGTTCCCACCGAGAAGTGGGGCCGACCCGCCAGGAATGTCGTTAAATACTACATTCGAGATGTTCGGTTGCCTTTGGTTAGGATATATAACGTTATAGACGCATATAATGTTCCCACCGAGAAGTAGGGGCCGACCCGCCAGGAATGTTGGAAAATACTACATCTAAGATGTTAAGTTGCTTTAGGTTAGAGGATATAACGTTATAGACGTATATAATGTCCACACCGAGAAGTACGTGCCGACACGTCCGGGATTTTGTAAAACATTACCAGCGAGGGGCTAGATGGGTTAGCTTAGGTTCTATTACGATATAGACGTATATAATGTCCCCACCGAGAAGTGGGGCCGACCCGCCAGGAATGTTGTGAAATACTACATTCGAGATGTTAGGTTGCCTTTTGGTAATATATACAACGTTATAGACGTATAGAATGTCCCCACCGAGAAGTACGGCGCGACACGACCGGGATTCTGTAAAACATTATCATGGACGAGCAAGATGGGTTATGTTATGTTATATTACGATATAGACGAATATAATGTGCCCACCGAGACGTACGGGACGACACGAACGGGATTCTGTAAAACATTACCAGCGAGGTGCTAGATGGGATAGGTTAGGTTATATTACGATATAGACGTATATAATGTGCTCATCGAGAAGTAGTGGCCGACCCGCCAGGAATGTTGGAAGATACTACATCCGAGATGTTAGGTTCCGTTAGGTTAGGATATATAACGTTATAAACGTAGATAATGTCCCCACCGACAAGTACGGGACGACACGACCAGGATTCCGTAAAACATTACCGGCGAGGATCTAGATCTGTTAGGCTAGGTTATATTACGATATAGACGCATATAATGTCCCCACCGAGAAGTACGAGCCGACGCGACAGGGATTCTGTAAAACATTACCTGCGAGGGGCTAGATGGGTTTGGTTAGGTTATATTATGTTATAGAATTAAATAATGTTCCCACCGAGAAGTGCGGCCGACCCGCCAGGAATGTTGTGAAACACTACATTCGAGATGTTAGGTTGCCTTTTGGTATAATATATACAACGTTATAGACGTATAGAATGTCCCCACCGAGAGGTACGGGCCGACACGACCGAGGTTCTGTAAAACATTACCAGGAAAGTTCTAGATGGGTCAGGTTAGGTTATATTAGGTTATAGACGTATATAATGTTCCCACCGAGAAGTAGGGACCGACCCGCCAGGAAAGTTGAAAAATTCTACATCCGAAGTGTTAGGTTGCCTCAGGTTAGGATATATAACGTTATAGACGTATATAATGACCCCAGCGAGAAGTACGGGCAGACACTACCGGGATTCTGTAAAACATTACCAGCGAGGGGCTGGATGGGTTAGGTTACGTTACATTACGTTATAGACGAATATAATGTTCCCTCCGAGAAGTGGGGTCCGACCCGCCAGGAATGTTGGAAAATTCTACATCCGAGATGTTAGGTTGCCTTAGGTTGGGATATATTACGTTATAGACGTATATAATGTCCCCACCGAGACGTACGGGCCGACACGACCGGGATTCTGTAAAACATTATCACCGAGGAGCTAGATGGGTTAGGTTAGGTTATATTACGGTATAGACGTATATAATGTTCCCACCGAGAAGTAGGGGCACACGCCAGGAATGTTGGAAAATTCTACATCCGAGATGTTAGGTTGCCTTAGGTTGGGATATATTACGTTATAGACGTATATAATGTCCCCACCGAGACGTACGGGCCGACACAACCGGGATTCTGTAAGACATTACCAGCGAGGGGCTAGATGGGTTAGGTTAGGTTATATTACGTTATAGACGTATATAATGTTCCCACCGAGAAGTAGGGGCCGACCCGCCAGGAACGTTAGAAAATACTTCATCCGTTGTGTTAGGTTGCCTCAGGTTAGGATATATAACGTTATAGACGTATATAATAACCCCACCGAGAAGTACGAGCCGACGCGACAGGGATTCTGTAAAACATTACCAGCGAGGGGCTAGATGGGTTTGGTTAGGTTATATTATGTTATAGAAGTAAATAATGTTCCCACCGAGAATTGGGGCCGACCCGCCAGGAATGTTGTGAAACACTACATTCGAGATGTTAGGTTGCCTTTGGTTAGGATATATAACGTTATAGACGCATATAATGTTCCCACCGAGAAGTAGGGGCCGACCCGCCAGGAATGTTGGAAAATACTACATCTAAGATGTTAAGTTGCTTTAGGTTAGAGGATATAACGTTATAGACGTATATAATGTCCACACCGAGAAGTACGTGCCGACACGTCCGGGATTTTGTAAAACATTACCAGCGAGTGGCTAGATGGGTTAGGTTAGGTTATATTACGTTATAGACGTATATAATGTTCCCACCGAGAAGTGGGGCCGACCCGCCAGGAATGTCGTTAAATACTACATTCGAGGTGTTCGGTTGCCTTTGGTTAGGATATATAACGTTATAGACGCATATAATGTTCCCACCGAGAAGTAGGAGCCTACCCGCCAGGAATGTTGGAAAATACTACATTCGAGATGTTAATTTGCCTTAGGTTAGGATATATAACGTTATAACGCATATAATGTCCCCACCGAGACGTACGGGACGACACGAACGGGATTCTCTAAAACACTACCAGCGAGGAGCTAGATGGGTTAGCTTAGGTTCTATTACGATATAGACGTATATAATGTCCCCACCGAGAAGTGGGGCCGACCCGCCAGGAATGTTGTGAAATACTACATTCGAGATGTTAGGTTGCCTTTTGGTAATATATACAACGTTATAGACGTATAGAATGTCCCCACCGAGAAGTACGGCGCGACACGACCGGGATTCTGTAAAACATTATCATGGACGAGCAAGATGGGTTATGTTATGTTATATTACGATATAGACGAATATAATGTGCCCACCGAGATATAGGGGCCGACCCGGCAGGAATGTTGTGAACTACTACATTCGAGATGTTAGGTTGCCTTAGGTTGGGATATATAACGTTATAGACGCATATAATGTCCCCACCGAGACGTACGGGACGACACGAACGGGATTCTGTAAAACATTACCAGCGAGGTGCTAGATGGGTTAGGTTAGGTTATATTACGATATAGACGTATATAATGTGCCCACCGCGAAGTAGGGGCCGACCCGCCAGGAATGTTGGAAAATACTACATCCGAGATTTTATGTTGCTTTAGGTTAGGATATATAACGTTATAGACGCATATAATGTCCCCACCGAGAAGTACGGGACGACACGAACGGGATTCTGTAAAACAGTACCACCGAGGGTCTAGATGGGTTAGGTTAGGTTATATTACGATATAGACGTATATAATGTGCTCATCGAGAAGTAGTGGCCGACCCGCCAGGAATGTTGGAAGATACTACATCCGAGATGTTCAGTTGCCTTAGGTTAGGATATATTACGTTATAGACGTATATAATGTTCCCACCGAGAATTGGGGCCGACCCGCCAGGAATGTTGTGAAATACTACATTCGAGATGTTAGGTTGCCTTATGGTAATATATACAACGTTATCGACGTACAGAATGTCCCCACCGAGAAGTACGGGCCGACACGACCGGGATTCTGTAAAACATTATCACCGAGGGGCAAGATGGGTTATGTTATGTTATATTACGATATAGACGTATGTAATATTCCCACGGAGAGTTAGGGGCCGACCCGCCTGGAATGTTGTAAAATACTACATTCGAGATGTTAAGTTGCCTTAGGTTAGGATATATAACGTTATAGACGTATATAATGTCCCCACCGAGAAGTACGGGACGACACGACCAGGATTCTGTAAAACATTAGCACCGAGGGGCAAGATGGGTTAGGTTAGGTTATATTACGTTATAGACGTAATAATGTTCCCACCGGGAAGTAGGGTCCGACCAGCCAGGAATGTTGGAAAATCCTACATCTAAGATGTTAAGTTGCCGTAGGTTAGAGGATACAACGTTATAGACGTATAGAATGTCCCCACCGAGAAGTACGGCCCGACACGTCCGGGATTCTGTAAAACATTATCACCGAGGAGCAAGATGGGTTATGTTATGTTATATTGCGATATAGGCGAATATAATGTTCCCACCGAGATGTAGGGGCCGACCGGCAGGAATTTTGGAAAATACTACATCCGAGATGTTCAGTTGCCTTAGGTTAGGATATATTACGTTATAGACGTATATAATGTTCCCACCGAGAAGAGGGGCCGACCCGCCAGGAATGTTGTGAAATACTACATCCGAGATGTTAGGTTCCCTTAGGTTAGGATATATAACGTTATAGACGTATATAATGTCCGCACCGAGACGTACGGGACGACACGAACGGGATTCTGTAAAACTTTACCAGCGAGGGTCTAGATGGGTTGGGTTAGGTTGTATTACGATATACACGTATATAATGTGCCCATCGAGAAGTAGTGGCCGACCCGCCAAGTATGTTGGAAGGTACTACATCCGAGATGTTAGGTTCCGTTAGGTTAGGATATATAACGATATAAACGTATATAATGTCCCCACCGAGAAGTACGGGACGACACGACCAGGATTCTGTAAAACATTACCAGCGAGGGCCTAGGTGGGTTAGGTTAGGTTATATTACGTAATAGACGTATATAATGTTCCCACCGAGAGGTGGGGCCGACCCGCCAGGAATGTTGTGAAATACTACATTCGAGATGTTAGGTTGCCTTAGGTTAGGATATATAACGTTATAGACGCATTTAATGTCCCCACCGAGAAGTACGAGCCGACGCGACAGGGATTCTGTAAAACATTACCAGCGAGGGGCTAGATGGGTTAGGTTAGGTTATATTACGTAATAGACGTATATAATGTTCCCACCGAGAAGTGGGGCCGACCCGCCAGGAATGTTGTGAAATACTACATTCGAGATGTTAGGTTACCTTAGGTTAGGATATATAACGTTATAGACGTATATAATGTCCCCACCGAGAAGTACGGGACGACACGAACGGGATTCTGTAAAACATTACCAGCGAGGGTCTAGATGGGTTAGGTTATGTTGTATTACGATATAGACGTATATAATGTGCCCATCGAGAAGTAGTGGCCGACCCGCCAAGAATGTTGGAAGGTACTACATCCGAGATGTTAGGTTCCGTTAGGTTAGGATATATAACGATATAAACGTATATAATGTCCCCACCGAGACGTACGGGACGACACGAACGGGATTCTGTAAAACATTACCAGCGAGGTGCTAGATGGGTTAGGTTAGGTTATATTACGATATAGACGTATATAATGTGCCCACCGAGATGTAGGGGCCGACCCGGCAGGAATGTTGTGAAATACTACATTCGAGACGTTAGGTTGCCTTAGGTTAGGATATATAACGTTATAGACGCATATAATGTCCCCACCGAGAAGTACGAGCCGACGCGACAGGGATTCTGTAAAACATTACCAGCGAGGGGCTAGATGGGTTTGGTTAGGTTATATTATGTTATAGAAGTAGATAATGTTCCCACCGAGAAGTGGGGCCGACCCGCCAGGAATGTTGTGAAACACTACATTCGAGATGTTGGGTTGCCTTTTGGTAATATATACAACGTTATAGACGTATAGAATGTCCCCACCGAGAAGTACGACCCGACACGACCGAGATTCTGTAAAACATTATCACGGACGATCAAGATGGGTTATGTTATGTTATATTACGATATAGACGAATATAATGTTCCCACCGAGAAGTGGGGCCGACCCGCCAGGCATGTTGTGAACTACTACATTCGAGATGTTAGGTTGCCTTAGGTTAGGATATATCACGTTATAGACGCATATAATGTCCCCACCGAGAAGTACGAGCCGACGCGACAGGGATTCTGTAAAACATTACCAGCGAGGGGCTAGATGGGTTTGGTTAGGTTATATTATGTTATAGAAGTAAATAATGTTCCCACCGAGAAGTGGGGCCGACCCGCCAGGAATGTCGTTAAATACTACATTCGAGATGTTCGGTTGCCTTTGGTTAGGATATATAACGTTATAGACGCATATAATGTTCCCACCGAGAAGTAGGGGCCGACCCGCCAGGAATGTTGGAAAATACTACATCTAAGATGTTAAGTTGCTTTAGGTTAGAGGATATAACGTTATAGACGTATATAATGTCCACACCGAGAAGTACGTGCCGACACGTCCGGGATTTTGTAAAACATTACCAGCGAGGGGCTAGATGGGTTAGCTTAGGTTCTATTACGATATAGACGTATATAATGTCCCCACCGAGAAGTGGGGCCGACCCGCCAGGAATGTTGTGAAATACTACATTCGAGATGTTAGGTTGCCTTTTGGTAATATATACAACGTTATAGACGTATAGAATGTCCCCACCGAGAAGTACGGCGCGACACGACCGGGATTCTGTAAAACATTATCATGGACGAGCAAGATGGGTTATGTTATGTTATATTACGATATAGACGAATATAATGTGCCCACCGAGACGTACGGGACGACACGAACGGGATTCTGTAAAACATTACCAGCGAGGTGCTAGATGGGTTAGGTTAGGTTATATTACGATATAGACGTATATAATGTGCTCATCGAGAAGTAGTGGCCGACCCGCCAGGAATGTTGGAAGATACTACATCCGAGATGTTAGGTTCCGTTAGGTTAGGATATATAACGTTATAAACGTAGATAATGTCCCCACCGACAAGTACGGGACGACACGACCAGGATTCCGTAAAACATTACCGGCGAGGATCTAGATCTGTTAGGCTAGGTTATATTACGATATAGACGCATATAATGTCCCCACCGAGAAGTACGAGCCGACGCGACAGGGATTCTGTAAAACATTACCTGCGAGGGGCTAGATGGGCTTGGTTAGGTTATATTATGTTATAGAATTAAATAATGTTCCCACCGAGAAGTGCGGCCGACCCGCCAGGAATGTTGTGAAACACTACATTCGAGATGTTAGGTTGCCTTTTGGTATAATATATACAACGTTATAGACGTATAGAATGTCCCCACCGAGAGGTACGGGCCGACACGACCGAGGTTCTGTAAAACATTACCAGGAAAGTTCTAGATGGGTCAGGTTAGGTTATATTAGGTTATAGACGTATATAATGTTCCCACCGAGAAGTAGGGACCGACCCGCCAGGAAAGTTGAAAAATTCTACATCCGAAGTGTTAGGTTGCCTCAGGTTAGGATATATAACGTTATAGACGTATATAATGACCCCAGCGAGAAGTACGGGCAGACACTACCGGGATTCTGTAAAACATTACCAGCGAGGGGCTGGATGGGTTAGGTTACGTTACATTACGTTATAGACGAATATAATGTTCCCTCCGAGAAGTGGGGTCCGACCCGCCAGGAATGTTGGAAAATTCTACATCCGAGATGTTAGGTTGCCTTAGGTTGGGATATATTACGTTATAGACGTATATAATGTCCCCACCGAGACGTACGGGCCGACACGACCGGGATTCTGTAAAACATTATCACCGAGGAGCTAGATGGGTTAGGTTAGGTTATATTACGGTATAGACGTATATAATGTTCCCACCGAGAAGTAGGGGCACACGCCAGGAATGTTGGAAAATTCTACATCCGAGATGTTAGGTTGCCTTAGGTTGGGATATATTACGTTATAGACGTATATAATGTCCCCACCGAGACGTACGGGCCGACACAACCGGGATTCTGTAAGACATTACCAGCGAGGGGCTAGATGGGTTAGGTTAGGTTATATTACGTTATAGACGTATATAATGTTCCCACCGAGAAGTAGGGGCCGACCCGCCAGGAACGTTAGAAAATACTTCATCCGTTGTGTTAGGTTGCCTCAGGTTAGGATATATAACGTTATAGACGTATATAATAACCCCACCGAGAAGTACGAGCCGACGCGACAGGGATTCTGTAAAACATTACCAGCGAGGGGCTAGATGGGTTTGGTTAGGTTATATTATGTTATAGAAGTAAATAATGTTCCCACCGAGAATTGGGGCCGACCCGCCAGGAATGTTGTGAAACACTACATTCGAGATGTTAGGTTGCCTTTGGTTAGGATATATAACGTTATAGACGCATATAATGTTCCCACCGAGAAGTAGGGGCCGACCCGCCAGGAATGTTGGAAAATACTACATCTAAGATGTTAAGTTGCTTTAGGTTAGAGGATATAACGTTATAGACGTATATAATGTCCACACTGAGAAGTACGGGCCGACACGTCCGGGATTTTGTAAAACATTACCAGCGAGTGGCTAGATGGGTTAGGTTAGGTTATATTACGTTATAGACGTATATAATGTTCCCACCGAGAAGTGGGGCCGACCCGGCAGGAATGTCGTTAAATACTACATTCGAGATGTTCGGTTGCCTTTGGTTAGGATATATAACGTTATAGACGCATATAATGTTCCCACCGAGAAGTAGGGGCCGACCCGCCAGGAATGTTGGAAAATACTACATTCGAGATGTTAAGTTGCCTTAGGTTAGGATATATAACGTTATAGACGCATATAATGTCCCCACCGAGACGTACGGGACGACACGAACGGAATTCTCTAAAACACTACCAGCGAGGAGCTAGATGGGTTAGCTTAGGTTCTATTACGATATAGACGTATATAATGTCCCCACCGAGAAGTGGGGCCGACCCGCCAGGAATGTTGTGAAATACTACATTCGAGATGTTAGGTTGCCTTTTGGTAATATATACAACGTTATAGACGTATAGAATGTCCCCACCGAGATGTACGGCCCGACACGACCGGGATTCTGTAAAACATTATCACGGACGAGCAAGAAGGGTTATGTTATGTTATATTACGATATAGACGAATATAATGTGCCCACCGAGATGTAGGGGCCGACCCGGCAGGAATGTTGGAAAATACTACATTCGAGATGTTATTTTGCCTTAGGTTAGGATATATAACGTTATAGACGTATATAATGTCCACACCGAGAAGTACGGGCCGACACGTCCGGGACTTTCAAAGCATTATCACCGAGGGGCAAGATGGATTAGGTTAGGTTATATTACGTTATAGACCTATATAATATTCCCACCGAGAAGTGGGGCCGACCCGCCAGGAATGTCGTTAAATACTACATTCGAGATGTTCGGTTGCCTTTGGTTAGGATATATAACGTTATAGACGCATATAATGTTCCCACCGAGAAGTAGGAGCCTACCCGCCAGGAATGTTGGAAAATACTACATTCGAGATGTTAATTTGCCTTAGGTTAGGATATATAACGTTATAACGCATATAATGTCCCCACCGAGACGTACGGGACGACACGAACGGGATTCTCTAAAACACTACCAGCGAGGAGCTAGATGGGTTAGCTTAGGTTCTATTACGATATAGACGTATATAATGTCCCCACCGAGAAGTGGGGCCGACCCGCCAGGAATGTTGTGAAATACTACATTCGAGATGTTAGGTTGCCTTTTGGTAATATATACAACGTTATAGACGTATAGAATGTCCCCACCGAGAAGTACGGCGCGACACGACCGGGATTCTGTAAAACATTACCAGCGAGGGTCTAGATGGGTTAGGTTATGTTGTATTACGATATAGACGTATATAATGTGCCCATCGAGAAGTAGTGGCCGACCCGCCAAGAATGTTGGAAGGTACTACATCCGAGATGTTAGGTTCCGTTAGGTTAGGATATATAACGATATAAACGTATATAATGTCCCCACCGAGAAGTACGGGCCGACACGACCGGGATTCTGTAAAACATTACCAGCGAGGGGCTAGATGGGTTAGGTTAGGTTATATTACGTAATAGACGTATATAATGTTCCCACCGAGAAGTGGGGCCGACCCGCCAGGAATGTTGTGAAATACTACATTCGAGATGTTAGGTTGCCTTAGGTTAGGATATATAACGTTATAGACGCATATAATGTCCCCACCGGGAAGTACGGGACAACACGAACGGGATTCTGTAAAACATTACCAGCGAGGGGCTAGATGGGTTAGGTTAGGTTATATTACGTAATAGACGTATATAATGTTTCCACCGAGAGGTGGGGCCGACCCGCCAGGAATGTTGTGAAATACTACATTCGAGATGTTAGGTTGCCTTAGGTTAGGATATATAACGTTATAGACGCATTTAATGTCCCCACCGAGAAGTACGAGCCGACGCGACAGGGATTCTGTAAAACATTACCAGCGAGGGGCTAGATGGGTTAGGTTAGGTTATATTACGTAATAGACGTATATAATGTTCCCACCGAGAAGTGGGGCCGACCCGCCAGGAATGTTGTGAAATACTACATTCGAGATGTTAGGTTACCTTAGGTTAGGATATATAACGTTATAGACGTATATAATGTCCCCACCGAGAAGTACGGGACGACACGACCAGGATTCTGTAAAACATTACCAGCGAGGGGCTAGATGGGTTAGGTTAGGTTATATTACGTTATCGACGTATATAATGTTCCCACCGAGAAGTGGGGCCGACCCGCCAGGAATGTTGTGAAATACTACATTCGTGATGTTAGGTTGCCTTAGGTTAGGATATATAACGTTATAGACGCATATAATGTCCCCACCGAGACGAACGGGACGGCACGAACGGAATTCTGTAAAACACTACCAGCGAGGGGCTAGATGGGTTAGGTTAGGTTATGTTACGTTATAGACGTATATAATGTTACCACCGAGAAGTGGGGCCGACCCTCCAGGAATGTTGGAAAATGCTACATCCGAGATGTTAGGCTGCCTTATGGTAATATATACAACGTTATAGATGTATATAATGTCCCCACCGGGAAGTACGGGCCGACACGACCGAGATTCTGTAAAACATTACCAGCGAGGTGCTAGATGGGTTAGGTTAGGATAAATTACGGTATAGACGTATATAATGTTCCCATTAAGAAGTAGGGGCCGACCCGCCTTGAAAGTTGTAAAATCTACATTCGAGATGTTTTGTTGCCTTAGGTTAGGATATATAACGTTACAGACGTATATAATGTCCCCACCGAGAAGTACGGGCCGACACGACCGATATTCTCTAAAACATTATCACCGAGGGGCAAAATGTGTTTGGTTAGGTTATATTACGATATAGACGTATACAATGTACCCACCGAGAAGTAGGGGCCAACCCGCCTGGAATGTTCGAAATTAATACATCCGAAAAGTTAGGTCGCCTTAAGTAGGGATATATAACGTTATAGACGTATATAATGTCCCCTCCGCGAATTAGGGGCCGACCCGCCAGGAATTTTGTGAAACACTACATTCGAGATGTTAGGTTACCTTAGGGTAGGATATACAACGCTATAGACGTATATAATGTCCCCACCGAGAAATACGGGCCGACACGACCGGGATTCTGTAAAACATTAACGGCGAGGTTCTAGATGGGTTAGGTTAGGTTATACTACGTTATAGACGTATATAATGTACCCAACGAGAATTAGGGACCGACCCAAGTAGAATGTTGTAAAATACTACATTCGAGATATTAGGTTGCCTTAGGTTAGGATATATAACGTTACAGACGTATATAGTGTCCCCACCGAGACGTACGGGACGATACGACCGGGATTCTGTAAAACTTTACCAGCGAGGGGCTAGATGGGTTAGGTTAGGTTATATTACGTTACAGACGTATATAATGTGCCCACCGAGAAGTAGGACCCGACCCGCCTGGAATGTTGTAAAATACTAAATCCGAGGCGTGAGGTTGCCTTAGGTTAGGATGTATAACGTTATAGACGTATATAATGTTCCCGCGGAGAGGTACGGGCCGACACGACCGGGATTGTGTAAAACATTACCAGCGATGGGCTAGATGGGTTTGGTTAGATTATATTATGTTATAGAAGTAAATAATGTGCCCACCGAGAAGTGGGGCCGACCCGCCAGGAATGTTGGAACATACTACATGCGAGATGTTAAGTTGCCTTAGGTTAGGATATATAACGTTATAGACGTATATAATTTCCACACCGAGAAATACGGTCCGACACGACCGGGATTCTGTAAAGCATCACCGAGGGGCTAGATGGGTTAGGTTAAGTTATATTACGTTATAGACGTATATAATTTCCACACCGAGAAGTAGGGGCCGACACGCTGGAATGTTGTAAAATACTACATTCGAGTAGTTAGGTTGAATTAGGTTAGGATATATAACGATATAGACGTATATAATGTCCGAACCGAGACGAACGGGACGACACGAACGGGATTCTGTAAAACATTACTAGCGAGGGGCTAGACGGGGTTAGGTTAGGTTATATTATGATATATACGTATATAATGTGCCCACAGAGAAGTAGTGGCAGAACCGCCAGGAATGTTGGAAAATACTACATGCGAGATGTTATATTGCCTTAGGTTAGGATATATAACGTTGTAGACGTATATAATTTCCACACCGAGAAGTACGGGCCGACACGAACGGGATTCTGTAAAGCATCATCGAGGGGCTAGATGGGTTAGGTTAAGTTATATTAAGTTATGGACGTATATAATTTCCACACCGAGAAGTACGGGCCGACACGACCGGGATTCTGTAAAGCATTATCACCGGGGGGCAACATGGGTTAGGTTAGGTTATATTACGTTATAGACATATATAATGTTCCCACCGAGAAGTGGGGCCGGCCACCCAGGAATGTTGTCAAATACTACATTCGAGATGTTAGGTTGCCATAGGTTAGGATATATAACGTTATAGAAGCATATAATGTGCCCACCGAGAAGTAGGGGCCGACCCGCCAGGAATGTTGGAAAATACAACAACCGAGATGTTAAGTTGCCTTAAGTTAGGATATATAACGTTATAGACGTATATAATGTCCCCACCGAGAAGTACGGGACGACACGACCAGGATTCTGTAAAACTTTACCAGCGAGGGGCTAGATGGGTTAGGTTATATTATATTACGTTATAGACGTATATAATGTGCCCACCGAGAAGTAGGGGCAGATCCGCCAGGAATGTTGGAAAATACTGCACCCGAGATGTTAAGTTGCCTTAGGTTAGGATATATAACGTTATAGACGTATATAATTTCCGCACCGAGACTTACGGGACGACACGAACGAGAGTCTGTACAACACTACCAGCGAGGGTCTAGATTGCTTAGGTTAGGTTATATTATTTTATAGACGTATATAATGTTCCCACTCAGAAGTAGGGGCCGACCCCCCTGGAATGTTGCAAAATACTACATTTGAGATGTTAGGTTGAATTACGTTAGAATATATAACGTTACAGACGTATATAATGTTCGCACCGTGACGTACGGGGCTACACGAACGGGATTCTACAAAACATTCCCAGCGAGGGGCTAGATGGGTGAGGATAGGTTATATTACGTTATAGACGTATATAATGTTCCCACCGAGAATTAGGGGCCGACCCGCCAGGAATGTTGTGAAATACTACATTCGAGATGTTAGGTTGCCTTAGAGTATGATATACAACGTTATAGAAGCATATAATGTCCCCAACGAGACGTAGAGGACGGCACGAACGAGGTTCTGTAATACATTACCAGCGTGGGGCTAAATGTTCTAGGTTAGGTTATATTACGATATAGAAGTATATAATGTGCCCACCGAGAAGTAGGGGCCGACCCGCCTGGAATGTTGTAAAATACTACATCCGAGGTGTGAGGTTGCCTTAGGTTAGGATAAATAACGTTATAGACTTATATAATTTTCCCACGGGGAGGTACGGGCCGACACGACGGGGATTCTGTAAAACATTACCAGCGAGGGGCTAGATGGGTTAGGTTAGGTTATATTACGTTATGGACGTATATAATTTCGCCACCGAGACGTACGGGTCGACACGAACGGGATTCTGTAAAACATTACCAGCGAGGTTCTAGATGGGATAGGGTAGGTTATATTACGATATAGACTTTTATAATGTGCCCACCGAGAAGTAGGGGCCGACCCGCATGGAATGTTGTGAAATACTACATTCGAGATGTTAGGTTGCCTTAGGTTAGGATATATAACGCTATAGACGTATATAATTTCCGCACCGAGGCGTACGGGACGACACGAACGTGAATCTGTAAAACATTACCAGCGAAGGTCTAGATGGGTTATGTTAGGTTATATTAGGTTATAGACGTATATAATGATCCCACCGAGAATTAGGGGCCGACCCGCCAGGAATGTTGTAAAATACTACACCCGAGGTGTGAGGTTGCCTTAGGTTAGGATATATAACGTTATAGCCGTATACAATGTTCCCACGGCGAGGTACGGTCCGGTACGACCGGGATTCTGTAAAATGTTACCAGCGAGGGGCTAGAATGGTTAGGTGATGTTATATTACGCTATAGACGTATATAATGTTCCCACCGAGACGTAGGGGCCGACCCGCCAGGAATGTTGTAAAATACCACATCCGAGATGTTAGAATGCCCGAGGTTAGGATAAATAACATTATAGACGTATATAATGTCCCCACCGTGAAGTACGGGCCGACGCGACCGGCATTCTGCAAAACATTATGACCGAGGGGCAAAATGGGTTTGATTAGGTTATATTACGTTATGGAAGTATATAATGACCCCACCGAGAATTAGGGGCCGACCCGCCAGGAATGTTGTGAAATGCTACATTCGAGATGTTAGGTTGCCTTAAGGTAGGGTATACAACGCTATAGACGTATATAATGTCCCCACCGAGAAGTACGGGCCGCCACGACCGAGATTCTGTAAAACATTACCAGCGAGGGGCTAGATGGGTTAGGTTAGGATATATTACGATATAGACGTATATAATGTTCCCACTAAGAAGTAGCGGCCGACCCGCCTTTGTAGTTGGAAAATACTACATTCGAGATGTTTTCTTGCATTAGGTTAGGATATATAACGTTACAGACGTATATAGTGTACCCACCGAGAAGTACGGGACGATACGACCGGTATTCTGTAAAACATTACCAGCGAGGGGCTAGATGGGTTAGGTTAGGTTATATTACGTTATAGACGTATACAATGTGCCCACCGAGAAGTAGGGGCCAACCCGCCTGGAATGTTGTAAAATACTACATTCGAGATGTTAGGTCGCCTTAGGTTCGGATATATAACGTTATAGACATATATAATGTCCCCACAGAGAAGTACGGGCCGGCCCGCCAGGAATGTTGTAAATCACTACACCCGAGGTGTGAGGTTGCCTTAGGTTAGGATATATAACGTTATAAACGTATATAATGTTCCCACCGAGATGTACGGGCCGACACGACCGGGATTCTGTACAACGTTACCAGCGGGGGGCTAGATGGTTTAGGTTAGGTTATATTACGTTATAGACGTATATAATGTTCCCACCGAGATTTAGGAGCCGACCCGCCAGGAATGTTGGAAAATACTACACCCGAGATGTTAAGTTGCCTTAGGTTAGGATATATAACGTTATAGACGTATATAATTTCCGCACCGAGACGTACGGGACGACACGAACGAGAGTCTGTACAACACTACCAGCGAGGGTCTAGATTGCTTAGGTTAGGTTATATTACGTTATAGACGCATATAATGTGCCCACCGAGAAGTAGGGGCCGACCCGCCAGGAATGTTGGAAAATACAACAACCGAGATGTTAAGTTGCCTTAAGTTAGGATATATAACGTTATAGACGTATATAATGTCCCCACCGAGAAGTACGGGACGACACCACCAGGATTCTGTAAAACATTACCAGCGAGGGGCTAGATGGGTTAGGTTAGGATATATTATGTTATAGACGTATATAATGTTCCCACCGAGAAGTGGGGCCGACCCGCCAGGAATGTTGTGAAATACTACATTCGAGGTGTTAGGTTGCCTTAGGTTAGGATATATAACGTTATAGACGCATATATTCTCCCCACCGAGACGCACGGGACGACACGAACGGGATTCTGTAAAACACTACCAGCGAGGGGCTACATGGTTTTGGTTAGTTTATATTACGTTATAGACGTATATAATGTTCCCACCGAGAAGTGGGGCCGACCAGCCAGGAATGTTGTGAAATACAACAATCGAGACGTTAGATTGCCTTAGGTTAGGATATACAACGTTATAAACGTATATAATGTTCCCACCGAGATGTACGGGCCGACACGACCGGGATTCTGTAAAACATTACCAGCGAGGGGCTAGATGGTTTAGGTTAGGTTTTATTACGTTATAGACGTATATAATGTTCCCACCGAGATTTAGGAGCCGACCCGCCAGGAATGTTGGAAAATACTACATCCGAGATGTTAGGTTGCTTTATGTTGGGATATATAACGTTATAGACGTATATAATGTCCCCACCGAGAGGTACGGGCCGACACGACCGGGATTCTGTAAAGCATTATCACCGAGGGGCAAGATGGGTTAGGTTAGGCTATATTACGTTATAGACGTATATAATGTTCCCACCGAGAAGTGGGGCCCACCCGCCAGGAATGTTGTGAAATACTACATTCGAGATGTTAGGTTGCCGTAAGTTAGGATATATAACGTTATAGACGCATATAATGTCCCTACCGAGACGTACGGGTCGACACGATCGGGATTCTGTAAAACACTACCAGCGAGGTGCTAGATGGGTTAGGTTAGGTTATATTACGTTCTAGACGTATATAATGTTCCCACCGAGAAGTGGGGCCCACCCGCCAGGAATGTTGTGAAATACTACATTCGAGACGTTAGGTTGCCTTAGGTTAGGATATATAACGTTATAGACGTATATAATGTCCCCACCGAGAAGTACGGGCCGACACGAACGGGATTCTGTAAAACATTATCACCGAGAGGCAAAATGGGTTAGGTTACGTTATATACGATATAGACGTATATAATGTTCCCACTCAGAAGTAGGGGCCGACCCCCCTGGAATGTTGCAAAATACTACATTTGAGATGTTAGGTTGAATTACGTTAGAATATATAACGTTACAGACGTATATAATGTTCGCACCGTGACGTACGGGGCTACACGAACGGGATTCTACAAAACATTCCCAGCGAGGGGCTAGATGCGTGAGGTTAGGTTATATTACGATATAGAAGTATATAATGTGCCCACCGAGAAGTAGGGGCCGACCCGCCTGGAATGTTGTAAAATACTACATCCGAGGTGTGAGGTTGCCTTAGGTTAGGATATATAACGTTATAGACTTATATAATTTTCCCACGGGGCGGTACGGGCCGATACGACGGGGATTCTGTAAAACATTACCAGCGAGGGGCTAGATGGGTTAGGTTAGGTTATATTACGTTATGGACGTATATAATTTCGCCACCGAGACGTACGGGTCGACACGAACGGGATTCTATAAAACATTACCAGCGAGGTTCTAGATGGGTTAGGGTAGGTTATATTACGATATAGACTTGTATAATGTGCCCACCGAGAAGTAGGGGCCGACCCGCATGGAATGTTGTGAAATACTACATTCGAGATGTTAGGTTGCCTTAGGTTAGGATATATAACGCTATAGACGTATATAATTTCCGCACCGAGGCGTACGGGACGACACGAACGTGAATCTGTAAAACATTACCAGCGAAGGTCTAGATGTGTTATGTTAGGTTATATTAGGTTATAGACGTATATAATGATCCCACCGAGAATTAGGGGCCGACCCGCCAGGAATGTTGTAAAATACTACACCCGAGGTGTGAGGTTGCCTTAGGTTAGGATATATAACGTTATAGCCGTATACAATGTTCCCACGGCGAGGTACGGTCTGGTACGACCGGGATTCTGTAAAATGTTACCAGCGAGGGGCTAGAATGGTTAGGTGATGTTATATTACGCTATAGACGTATATAATGTTCCCACCAAGAAGTAGGGGGCGACCCGCCAGGAATGTTGTAAAATACCACATCCGAGATGTTAGAATGCCCGAGGTTAGGATAAATAACATTATAGACGTATATAATGTCCCCACCGAGAAGTACGGGCCGACGCGACCGGCATTCTGTAAAACATTACCAGCGAGGGGCTAGATGGGTTAGGTTAGGATATATTATGTTATAGACGTATATAATGTTCCCACCGAGAAGTGGGGCCGACCCGCCAGGAATGTTGTGAAATACTACATTCGAGATGTTAGGTTGCCTTAGGTTAGGATATATAACGTTATAGACGCATATATTCTCCCCACCGAGACGCACGGGACGACACGAACGGGATTCTGTAAAACACTACCAGCGAGGGGCTACATGGTTTAGGTTAGTTTATATTACGTTATAGACGTATATAATGTTCCCACCGAGAAGTGGGGCCGACCAGCCAGGAATGTTGTGAAATAAAACAATCGAGACGTTAGGTTGCCTTAGGTTAGGATATACAACGTTATAAACGTATATAATGTTCCCACCGAGATGTACGGGCCGACACGACCGGGATTCTGTAAAACATTACCAGCGAGGGGCTAGATGGTTTAGGTTAGGTTATATTACGTTATAGACGTATATAATGTTCCCACCGAGATTTAGGAGCCGACCCGCCAGGAATGTTGGAAAATACTACATCCGAGATGTTAGGTTGCTTTATGTTGGGATATATAACGTTATAGACGTATATAATGTCCCCACCGAGAGGTACGCGCCGACACGACCGGGATTCTGTAAAGCATTATCACCGAGGGGCAAGATGGGTTAGGTTAGGCTATATTACGTTATAGACGTATATAATGTTCCCACCGAGAAGTGGGGCCGACCCGCATGGAATGTTGTGAAATACTACATTCGAGATGTTAGGTTGCCGTAAGTTAGGATATATAACGTTATAGACGCATATAATGTCCCTACCGAGACGTACGGGTCGACACGATCGGGATTCTGTAAAACAGTACCAGCGAGGGGCTAGATGGGTTAGGTTAGTTTATATTACGTTCTAGACGTATATAATGTTCCCACCGAGAAGTGGGGCCCACCCGCCAGGTATGTTGTGAAATACTACATTCGAGACGTTAGGTTGCCTTAGGTTAGGATGTATAACGTTATAGACGCATATAATGCCCCCACCGAGAAGTACGAGCCGACACGACAGGGATTCTGTAAAACATTACCAGCGAGGGGCTAGATGGGTTTGGTTAGATTATATTATGTTATAGAAGTAAATAATATTCCCACCGAGAAGTGTGGCCGACCCGCCAGGAATGTTGGAAAATACTACACCCGAGATGTTAAGTTGCCTTAGGTTAGGATATATAACGTTATAGACGTATATAATTTCCGCACCGAGACGTACGGGACGACACGAACGAGAGTCTGTACAACATTACCAGCGAGGGTCTAGATTGCTTAGGTTAGGTTATATCACGTTATAGACGTAAATAATGTTCCCACCGAGAAGTGGGGCCGACCCGCCAGGAATGCTGTTAAATACTGCATTCGAGAAGTTGGGTTGCCTTATGGTAGGAGATATAACGTTATAGACGTATATAATGTCCGCACCCAGACGTACGGGACGACACGACCGGGATTCTGTAAAGCATTATCACCGAGGGGCAACATGGGTTAGGTTAGGTTATAATACGTTATAGACGTATATAATGTTCCCACCGAGAAGTGGGGCCGACCCCCAGAAATGTTGTCAAATACTACATTCGAGATGTTAGGTTGCCTTAGGTTAGGATATATAACGTTATAAACGTATATAATGTTCCCACCGAGATGTACGGGCCGACACGACCGGGATTCTGTACAACGTTACCAGCGAGGGGCTAGATGGTTTAGGTTAGGTTATATTACGTTATAGACGTATATAATGTTCCCACCGAGATTTAGGAGCCGACCCGCCAGGAATGTTGGAAAATACTACACCCGAGATGTTAAGTTGCCTTAGGTTAGGATATATAACGTTATAGACGTATATAATTTCCGCACCGAGACGTACGGGACGACACGAACGAGAGTCTGTACAACACTACCAGCGAGGGTCTAGATTGCTTAGGTTAGGTTATATTACGTTATAGACGCATATAATGTGCCCACCGAGAAGTAGGGGCCGACCCGCCAGGAATGTTGGAAAATACAACAACCGAGATGTTAAGTTGCCTTAAGTTAGGATATATAACGTTATAGACGTATATAATGTCCCCACCGAGAAGTACGGGACGACACCACCAGGATTCTGTAAAACATTACCAGCGAGGGGCTAGATGGGTTAGGTTAGGATATATTATGTTATAGACGTATATAATGTTCCCACCGAGAAGTGGGGCCGACCCGCCAGGAATGTTGTGAAATACTACATTCGAGGTGTTAGGTTGCCTTAGGTTAGGATATATAACGTTATAGACGCATATATTCTCCCCACCGAGACGGACGGGACGACACGAACGGGATTCTGTAAAACACTACCAGCGAGGGGCTACATGGTTTAGGTTAGTTTATATTACGTTATAGACGTATATAATGTTCCCACCGAGAAGTGGGGCCGACCAGCCAGGAATGTTGTGAAATACAACAATCGAGACGTTAGGTTGCCTTAGGTTAGGATATACAACGTTATAAACGTATATAATGTTCCCACCGAGATGTACGGGCCGACACGACCGGGATTCTGTAAAACATTACCAGCGAGGGGCTAGATGGTTTAGGTTAGGTTTTATTACGTTATAGACGTATATAATGTTCCCACCGAGATTTAGGAGCCGACCCGCCAGGAATGTTGGAAAATACTACATCCGAGATGTTAGGTTGCTTTATGTTGGGATATATAACGTTATAGACGTATATAATGTCCCCACCGAGAGGTACGGGCCGACACGACCGGGATTCTGTAAAGCATTATCACCGAGGGGCAAGATGGGTTAGGTTAGGCTATATTACGTTATAGACGTATATAATGTTCCCACCGAGAAGTGGGGCCGACCCGCATGGAATGTTGTGAAATACTACATTCGAGATGTTAGGTTGCCGTAAGTTAGGATATATAACGTTATAGACGCATATAATGTCCCTACCGAGACGTACGGGTCGACACGATCGGGATTCTGTAAAACACTACCAGCGAGGTGCTAGATGGGTTAGGTTAGGTTATATTACGTTCTAGACGTATATAATGTTCCCACCGAGAAGTGGGGCCCACCCGCCAGGAATGTTGTGAAATACTACATTCGAGACGTTAGGTTGCCTTAGGTTAGGATATATAACGTTATAGACGTATATAATGTCCCCACCGAGAAGTACGGGCCGACACGAACGGGATTCTGTAAAACATTATCACCGAGAGGCAAAATGGGTTAGGTTACGTTATATACGATATAGACGTATATAATGTTCCCACTCAGAAGTAGGGGCCGACCCCCCTGGAATGTTGCAAAATACTACATTTGAGATGTTAGGTTGAATTACGTTAGAATATATAACGTTACAGACATATATAATGTTCGCACCGTGACGTACGGGGCTACACGAACGGGATTCTACAAAACATTCCCAGCGAGGGGCTAGATGGGTGAGGATAGGTTATATTACGTTATAGACGTATATAATGTTCCCACCGAGAATTAGGGGCCGACCCGCCCGGAATGTTGTGAAATACTACATTCGAGATGTTAGGTTGCCTTAGAGTATGATATACAACGTTATAGAAGCATATAATGTCCCCAACGAGACGTAGAGGACGGCACGAACGAGGTTCTGTAATACATTACCAGCGTGGGGCTAAATGTTCTAGGTTAGGTTATATTACGATATAGAAGTATATAATGTGCCCACCGAGAAGTAGGGGCCGACCCGCCTGGAATGTTGTAAAATACTACATCCGAGGTGTGAGGTTGCCTTAGGTTAGGATATATAACGTTATAGACTTATATAATTTTCCCACGGGGAGGTACGGGCCGACACGACGGGGATTCTGTAAAACATTACCAGCGAGGGGCTAGATGGGTTAGGTTAGGTTATATTACGTTATGGACGTATATAATTTCGCCACCGAGACGTACGGGTCGACACGAACGGGATTCTATAAAACATTACCAGCGAGGTTCTAGATGGGTTAGGGTAGGTTATATTACGATATAGACTTGTATAATGTGCCCACCGAGAAGTAGGGGCCGACCCGCATGGAATGTTGTGAAATACTACATTCGAGATGTTACGTTGCCTTAGGTTAGGATATATAACGCTATAGACGTATATAATTTCCGCACCGAGGCGTACGGGACGACACGAACGTGAATCTGTAAAACATTACCAGCGAAGGTCTAGATGTGTTATGTTAGGTTATATTAGGTTATAGACGTATATAATGATCCCACCGAGAATTAGGGGCCGACCCGCATGGAATGTTGTGAAATACTACATTCGAGATGTTAAGTTGCCTTAAGTTAGGATATATAACGTTATAGACGTATATAATGTCCCCACCGAGAAGTACGGGACGACACCACCAGGATTCTGTAAAACATTACCAGCGAGGGGCTAGATGGGTTAGGTTAGGATATATTATGTTATAGACGTATATAATGTTCCCACCGAGAAGTGGGGCCGACCCGCCAGGAATGTTGTGAAATACTACATTCGAGGTGTTAGGTTGCCTTAGGTTAGGATATATAACGTTATAGACGCATATATTCTCCCCACCGAGACGGACGGGACGACACGAACGGGATTCTGTAAAACACTACCAGCGAGGGGCTACATGGTTTAGGTTAGTTTATATTACGTTATAGACGTATATAATGTTCCCACCGAGAAGTGGGGCCGACCAGCCAGGAATGTTGTGAAATACAACAATCGAGACGTTAGGTTGCCTTAGGTTAGGATATACAACGTTATAAACGTATATAATGTTCCCACCGAGATGTACGGGCCGACACGACCGGGATTCTGTAAAACATTACCAGCGAGGGGCTAGATGGTTTAGGTTAGGTTTTATTACGTTATAGACGTATATAATGTTCCCACCGAGATTTAGGAGCCGACCCGCCAGGAATGTTGGAAAATACTACATCCGAGATGTTAGGTTGCTTTATGTTGGGATATATAACGTTATAGACGTATATAATGTCCCCACCGAGAGGTACGGGCCGACACGACCGGGATTCTGTAAAGCATTATCACCGAGGGGCAAGATGGGTTAGGTTAGGCTATATTACGTTATAGACGTATATAATGTTCCCACCGAGAAGTGGGGCCGACCCGCATGGAATGTTGTGAAATACTACATTCGAGATGTTAGGTTGCCGTAAGTTAGGATATATAACGTTATAGACGCATATAATGTCCCTACCGAGACGTACGGGTCGACACGATCGGGATTCTGTAAAACACTACCAGCGAGGTGCTAGATGGGTTAGGTTAGGTTATATTACGTTCTAGACGTATATAATGTTCCCACCGAGAAGTGGGGCCCACCCGCCAGGAATGTTGTGAAATACTACATTCGAGACGTTAGGTTGCCTTAGGTTAGGATATATAACGTTATAGACGTATATAATGTCCCCACCGAGAAGTACGGGCCGACACGAACGGGATTCTGTAAAACATTATCACCGAGAGGCAAAATGGGTTAGGTTACGTTATATACGATATAGACGTATATAATGTTCCCACTCAGAAGTAGGGGCCGACCCCCCTGGAATGTTGCAAAATACTACATTTGAGATGTTAGGTTGAATTACGTTAGAATATATAACGTTACAGACATATATAATGTTCGCACCGTGACGTACGGGGCTACACGAACGGGATTCTACAAAACATTCCCAGCGAGGGGCTAGATGGGTGAGGATAGGTTATATTACGTTATAGACGTATATAATGTTCCCACCGAGAATTAGGGGCCGACCCGCCCGGAATGTTGTGAAATACTACATTCGAGATGTTAGGTTGCCTTAGAGTATGATATACAACGTTATAGAAGCATATAATGTCCCCAACGAGACGTAGAGGACGGCACGAACGAGGTTCTGTAATACATTACCAGCGTGGGGCTAAATGTTCTAGGTTAGGTTATATTACGATATAGAAGTATATAATGTGCCCACCGAGAAGTAGGGGCCGACCCGCCTGGAATGTTGTAAAATACTACATCCGAGGTGTGAGGTTGCCTTAGGTTAGGATATATAACGTTATAGACTTATATAATTTTCCCACGGGGAGGTACGGGCCGACACGACGGGGATTCTGTAAAACATTACCAGCGAGGGGCTAGATGGGTTAGGTTAGGTTATATTACGTTATGGACGTATATAATTTCGCCACCGAGACGTACGGGTCGACACGAACGGGATTCTATAAAACATTACCAGCGAGGTTCTAGATGGGTTAGGGTAGGTTATATTACGATATAGACTTGTATAATGTGCCCACCGAGAAGTAGGGGCCGACCCGCATGGAATGTTGTGAAATACTACATTCGAGATGTTACGTTGCCTTAGGTTAGGATATATAACGCTATAGACGTATATAATTTCCGCACCGAGGCGTACGGGACGACACGAACGTGAATCTGTAAAACATTACCAGCGAAGGTCTAGATGTGTTATGTTAGGTTATATTAGGTTATAGACGTATATAATGATCCCACCGAGAATTAGGGGCCGACCCGCCAGGAATGTTGTAAAATACTACACCCGAGGTGTGAGGTTGCCTTAGGTTAGGATATATAACGTTATAGCCGTATACAATGTTCCCACGGCGAGGTACGGTCCGGTACGACCGGGATTCTGTAAAATGTTACCAGCGAGGGGCTAGAATGGTTAGGTGATGTTATATTACGCTATAGACGTATATAATGTTCCCACCAAGAAGTAGGGGGCGACCCGCCAGGAATGTTGTAAAATACCACATCCGACATGTTAGAATGCCCGAGGTTAGGATAAATAACATTATAGACGTATATAATGTCCCCACCGAGAAGTACGGGCCGACGCGACCGGCATTCTGTAAAACATTACCAGCGAGGGGCTAGATGGGTTAGGTTAGGATATATTATGTTATAGACGTATATAATGTTCCCACCGAGAAGTGGGGCCGACCCGCCAGGAATGTTGTGAAATACTACATTCGAGATGTTAGGTTGCCTTAGGTTAGGATATATAACGTTATAGACGCATATATTCTCCCCACCGAGACGCACGGGACGACACGAACCGGATTCTGTAAAACACTACCAGCGAGGGGCTACATGGTTTAGGTTAGTTTATATTACGTTATAGACGTATATAATGTTCCCACCGAGAAGTGGGGCCGACCAGCCAGGAATGTTGTGAAATAAAACAATCGAGACGTTAGGTTGCCTTAGGTTAGGATATACAACGTTATAAACGTATATAATGTTCCCACCGAGATGTACGGGCCGACACGACCGGGATTCTGTAAAACATTACCAGCGAGGGGCTAGATGGTTTAGGTTAGGTTATATTACGTTATAGACGTATATAATGTTCCCACCGAGATTTAGGAGCCGACCCGCCAGGAATGTTGGAAAATACTACATCCGAGATGTTAGGTTGCTTTATGTTGGGATATATAACGTTATAGACGTATATAATGTCCCCACCGAGAGGTACGCGCCGACACGACCGGGATTCTGTAAAGCATTATCACCGAGGGGCAAGATGGGTTAGGTTAGGCTATATTACGTTATAGACGTATATAATGTTCCCACCGAGAAGTGGGGCCGACCCGCATGGAATGTTGTGAAATACTACATTCGAGATGTTAGGTTGCCGTAAGTTAGGATATATAACGTTATAGACGCATATAATGTCCCTACCGAGACTTACGGGTCGACACGATCGGGATTCTGTAAAACACTACCAGCGAGGGGCTAGATGGGTTAGGTTAGGTTATATTACGTTCTAGACGTATATAATGTTCCCACCGAGAAGTGGGGCCCACCCGCCAGGAATGTTGTGAAATACTACATTCGAGACGTTAGGTTGCCTTAGGTTAGGATATATAACGTTATAGACGCATATAATGCCCCCACGGAGAAGTACGAGCCGACACGACAGGGATTCTGTAAAACATTACCAGCGAGGGGCTAGATGGGTTTGGTTAGATTATATTATGTTATAGAAGTAAATAATATTCCCACCGAGAAGTGTGGCCGACCCGCCAGGAATGTTGGAAAATACTACACCCGAGATGTTAAGTTGCCTTAGGTTAGGATATATAACGTTATAGACGTATAAAATTTCCGCACCGAGACGTACGGGACGACACGAACGAGAGTCTGTACAACATTACAAGCGAGGGTCTAGATTGCTTAGGTTAGGTTATATCACGTTATAGACGTAAATAATGTTCCCACCGAGAAGTGGGGCCGACCCGCCAGGAATGCTGTTAAATACTGCATTCGAGAAGTTGAGTTGCCTTATGGTAGGAGATATAACGTTATAGACGTATATAATGTCCGCACCCAGACGTACGGGACGACACGACCGGGATTCTGTAAAGCATTATCACCGATAGGCAAGATGGGTTAGGTTATGTTATATTACGATATAGACATATATAATGTTCCAACCGAGAAGTAGGGGCCGACGGGCCTGGAATGTTTTAAAATACTACATTCGAGTAGTTGGGTTGAATTAGGTTAGGATATATAACGATATAGACGTACATAATGTCCGAACCGAGACGAACGAGACGACACGAACGGGATTCTGTAAAACATTACTAGCGAGGTGCTAGACGGGGTTAGGTTAGGTTATATTACGATATATACGTATATAATGTGCCCACACAGAAGTAGTGGCAGAACCGCCAGAAATGTTGGAAAATACTACATCCGAAATGTTAAGTTGCCTTAGGTTAGGATATATAACGTTATAGACGTATATAATTTCCACACCGAGAAGTACGGGCCGACACGACCGTGATTCTGTAAAGCATTATTACCGAGGGGCAAGATGGTTAGGCTATATTACGGTATAGACGTAATAATGTTCCCACCGTGAAGTAGGTGCCGAGCCGCCAGGAATGTTGAAAATACTACATACAAGACTTTAAGCTGCCTTAGGTTAAGGGATATAACGTTATAGACGTATATAATGTCCACACCGAGAAGTACGGGCCGACACGTCCGGGAATCTGTAAAGCATTATCACCGAGGTGCAAGATGGATTAGGTTAGGTTATATTACGTTATAGCCGTATATAATGATCCCACCGAGAATAAGGCCGACCCGCCAGGAATGTTGTGAAATACTACATTCGAGATGTTAGGTTGCTTTATGTTGGGATATATAACGTTATAGACGTATATAATATCCCCACCGAGAGGTACGGGCCGACACGACCGGGATTCTGTAAAGCATTATCACCGAGGGGCAAGATGGGTTAGGTTAGGTTATATTACGTTATAGACGAATATAATGTTCCCACCGAGAAGTAAGGGCCGGCCCGCCAGGAATGTTGTAAAATACTACACCGGAGGTGTGAGGTTGCCTTAGGTTAGGATATATAACGTTATAGAACTATATAATGTCCGCACCGTGACGTACGGGACGACACGAACGAGATTCTGTAGAACATTACCAGCGAAGTTCTAGATGGGTTGGGTTAGGTTATATTACGATATAGACGTATATAATGTTCCCACCGAGAAGTAGGGGCCGACCCGCCTGGAATGTTGCGAAATACTACATTCGAGATGTTAGGTTGCCTTAGGTTCGGATATATAACGTTATAGACTTATCTAATGTACGCACCGAGACGTGCGGGACGACACGAACGGGATTCTACAACACATTCGCAGCTAGGGGCTAGATGAGTTACGTTAGGTTATATTACGATATAGACGTATATAATGTGCCCATCGAGAAGTAGTGGCCGACCCGCCAAGAATGTTGGAAGGTACTACATCCGAGATGTTAGGTTCCGTTAGGTTAGGATATATAACGATATAAACGTATATAATGTCCCCACCGAGAAGTACGGGCCGACACGACCGGGATTCTGTAAAACATTACCAGCGATGGGCTAAATGGGTTAGGTTAGGTTATATTACATTATAGACGTATATAACGTTCCCACCGAGAAGTAGGGGCCGACCCGCCAGGAATGTTGTGAAATACTACATCCGAGATGTTAGATTGCCTTAGGTTAGGATATATAACGCTATAGACGTATATAATTTTCCCACGGAGAAGTAGGGGGCGACCGGCCAGGAATGTTGTAAAATACTACATCCGAGATGTTAGGTTGCCTTAGGTTAGGATGTATAACGTTCTAGACGCATATAATATCCCCACCGAGAATTAGGGGCCGACCCGCCAGGAATGTTGTGAAATACTACATTCGAGATGTTAGGTTGCCTTAGGGTAGGATATACAACGCTATAGACGTATATAATGTCCCCACAGAGAAGTACGGGCCGACATGTCCGGGATTCTGTAAAACATTAACGGCGAAGTTCTAGATGGGTTGGGTTAGGTTATATTACGATATAGACGTATATAATGTTCCCACCGAGAAGTAGGGGCCGACCCGCCTGGAATGTGGTAAAATACTACATTCGAGATGTTAGGTTGCCTTAGGTTCGGATATATAACGTTATAGACTTATATAATGTCCGCACCGAGACGTACGGGCCGACACGACCGGCATTCTGCAAAACATTACCAGCGAGGTTCTAGATGGGGTAGGTTAAGTTATATTACGTTATAGACGTATATAATGTTCCCACCGAGAAGTAGGGGCCGACCCGCCTGGAATGTTGTAAAATACTACATCCGAGGTGTGAGGTTGCCTTAGGTTAGGATATATAACGTTATAGACGTATATAATTTTCCCACGGGGAGGTACGGACTGGCACGACCGGGATTCTGTAAAACATTACCAGCGAGGGGTTAGATGGGTTAGGTTAGGTAATATTACGTTATAGACGTATATAATGATCCCGCCGAGAAGTAGGGGCCGATGCGCCAGGAATGTTGTAAAATATACATCCGAGATGTTAAGTTGCCTTAGGTTAGGGTATATAACGTTATAGACGTATATAGTGTCTCCACCGAGAAGTACGGGCCGACACGACCGGCATTCTGCAAAACATTATGGCCGAGGGGCAAAATGGGTTAGATTAGGTTATATTACGTTATAGACGTATATAATGACCCCACCGAGAATTAGGGGCCGACCCGCCAGGAATGTTGCGAAATACTACATTCGAGATGTTAGGTTGCCTTAGCGTAGGATATACAACGCTATAGACGTATATAATGTCCCCACCGAGACGTACGGGGCTACACGAACGGGATTCTACAAAACATTCGCAGCGAGGGGCTAGATGGGTTAGGTTATGTTATATCGCGTTATAGACGTATATGATGTTCGAACCGAGAAGTAGGTTCCGCCCCGCCAGGAATGTTGTAAAATACTACATCCGACATGTAAGGCTGCCTTATGTTAGGATATATAACGCTATAGACGTATATAATGTCCCAACCGAGACGAACGGGACGACACGAACGGGATTCTGTAAAACATTGCCAGCGAGGGGCTAGATAGGTTAGGTTAGGATATATAACGTTATAGACGTATATAAAGTTCTCACCGAGAAGTAGGGGCCGACCGCCAGGAATGTTGTAAAATACTACATCCGAGATGTTAGGCTGCCTTAGGTTCGGATATATAACGTTATAGACGTATATAATGTACCCACCGAGACGTACGGGCCGACACGACCGGCATTCTGCAAAACATTACCAGCGAGGTTCTAGATGGGGTAGGTTAGGTTATATTACGTTATAGACGTATATAATGTTCCCACCGAGAAGTAGGGGCCGACCCGCCTGGAATGTTGTAAAATACTACATCCGAGGTGTGAGGTTGCCTTAGGTTAAGATATATAACGTTATAGACGTATATAATTTTCCCACGGGGAGGTACGGACTGGCACGACCGGGATTCTGTAAAACATTACCAGCGAGGGGTTAGATGGGTTAGGTTAGGCAATGTTACGTTATAGACGTATATAATGATCCCGCCGAGAAGTAGGGGCCGATGCGCCAGGAATGTTGTAAAATATACATCCGAGATGTTAAGTTGCCTTAGGTTAGGGTATATAACGTTATAGACGTATATAGTGTCTCCACCGAGAAGTACGGGCCGACACGACCGGCATTCTGCAAAACATTATGGCCGAGGGGCAAAATGGGTTAGATTAGGTTATATTACGTTATAGACGTATATAATGACCCCACCGAGAGTTAGGGGCCGACCCGCCAGGAATGTTGCGAAATACTACATTCGAGATGTTAGGTTGCCTTAGCGTAGGATATACAACGCTATAGACGTATATAATGTCCCCACCGAGACGTACGGGGCTACACGAACGGGATTCTACAAAACATTCGCAGCGAGGGGCTAGATAGGTTAGGTTAGGATATATAACGTTATAGACGTATATAAAGTTCTCACCGAGAAGTAGGGGCCGACCGCCAGGAATGTTGTAAAATACTACATCCGAGATGTTAGGCTGCCTTAGGTTCGGATATATAACGTTATAGACGTATATAATGTACCCACTGAGAAGTACGGGCCGACACGACCCGCATTCTGCAAAACATTATGACCGAGGGGCAAAATGGGTTAGATTAGGTTATATTACGATATAGACGTATATAATGATCCGACCGAGAAGTAGGAGCCGACCCGCCTGGAATGTAGTAAAATACTACATTCGAGATGTTAGATTGCCTTAGGTTAGGATATATAACGCTACAGAGGTATATAATTTACCCACGGAGAAGAACGGGTCTACACGAACGGGATTCTACAACACATTCGCAGCGAGGGGCTAGATGAGTTACGTTAGGTTATATTACGTTATAGACGAATATAATGTTCCCACCGAGAAGTAAGGGCCGGCCCGCCAGGAATGTTGTAAAATACTACACCGGAGGTGTGAGGTTGCCTTAGGTTAGGATATATAACGTTATAGAACTATATAATGTCCGCACCGTGACGTACGGGACGACACGAACGAGATTCTGTAGAACATTACCAGCGAAGTTCTAGATGGGTTGGGTTAGGTTATATTACGATATAGACGTATATAATGTTCCCACCGAGAAGTAGGGGCCGACCCGCCTGGAATGTTGCGAAATACTACATTCGAGATGTTAGGTTGCCTTAGGTTCGGATATATAACGTTATAGACTTATCTAATGTACGCACCGAGACGTGCGGGACGACACGAACGGGATTCTACAACACATTCGCAGCTAGGGGCTAGATGAGTTACGTTAGGTTATATTACGTTATAGACGAATATAATGTTCCCACCGAGAAGTAAGGGCCGGACCGCCAGGAATGTTGTAAAATACTACACCGGAGGTGTGAGGTTGCCTTAGGTTAGGATATATAACGTTATAGAACTATATAACGTCCGCACCGTGACGTGCGGGACGACACGAACGGGATTCTGTAAAACATTACCAGCGATGTGCTAAATGGGTTAGGTTAGGTTATATTACGTTGTAGACGTATATAATGTTCCCACCGAGAAGTAGGGGGCGACCAGCCAGGAATGTCGTAAAATACTACATCCGAGATGTTAGGTTGCCTTAGGTTAGGATGTATAACGTTCTAGACGCATATAATATCCCCACCGAGAATTAGGGGCCGACCCGCCAGGAATGTTGTGAAATACTACATTCGAGATGTTAGGTTGCCTTAGGGTAGGATATACAACGCTATAGACGTATATAATGTCCCCACAGAGAAGTACGGGCCGACATGTCCGGGATTCTGTAAAACATTAACGGCGAAGTTCTAGATGGGTTGGGTTAGGTTATATTACGATATAGACGTATATAATGTTCCCACCGAGAAGTAGGGGCCGACCCGCCTGGAGTGTGGTAAAATACTACATTCGAGATGTTAGGTTGCCTTATGTTAGGATATATAACGCTATAGACGTATATAATGTCCCAACCGAGACGAACGGGACGACACGAACGGGATTCTGTAAAACATTGCCAGCGAGGGGCTAGATAGGTTAGGTTAGGATATATAACGTTATAGACGTATATAAAGTTCTCACCGAGAAGTAGGGGCCGACCGCCAGGAATGTTGTAAAATACTACATCCGAGATGTTAGGCTGCCTTAGGTTCGGATATATAACGTTATAGACGTATATAATGTACCCACTGAGAAGTACGGGCCGACACGACCCGCATTCTGCAAAACATTATGACCGAGGGGCAAAATGGGTTAGATTAGGTTATATTACGATATAGACGTATATAACGTTCCCACCGAGAAGTAGGGGCCGACCCGCCAGGAATGTTGTGAAATACTACATCCGAGATGTTAGATTGCCTTAGGTTAGTATATATAACGCTATAGACGTATATGATTTTCCCACGGAGAGGTACGGGTCTACAGGAACGGGATTCTACACCACATTCGCAGCGAGGGGCTAGATGGGTTAGGTTAGGTTATATTACGTTGTAGACGTATATAATGTTCCCACCGAGAAGTAGGGGGCGACCAGCCAGGAATGTTGTAAAATACTACATTGGAGATGTTAGGTTGCCTTAGGTTCGGATATATAACGTTATAGACTTATATAATGTCCGCACCGAGACGTACGGGACGACACGAACGGGATTCTGTAAAACATTACCAACGAGGGTCTAGATGGGTTAGGGTAGGTTATATTCCGACATAGACGTATATAATGTTCCGACCGAGAAGTTGGGGCCGACCCGCCAGGAATTTTGTGAAATACTACATCCGAGATGTTAGATTGCCTTAGGTTAGGATATATAACGCAGGGCTCCAGATGGCACCGGAGAAATCTGAAGTCCTGTGCTTCAAGGGACGAAGAAGAGACCCGCGAGGAGGAAACGAAGTGGTCAACATCGGACCATCCAAAGTTACAGTGGGGAGCGAGATGAAGTATCTCGGACTGCTCCTCGTCGATAAATGGAACTTTGGTCTCCACTTCGCTCGTCAGGCCGTTCGACTGGATGCTGCGGCAAATTATCTAAGCCGCATCATGCCGAATCTGCACGGACCGGACGAGAAAGTAAGGAAAGTCTATGCTGGGGTGATAAAAAGCATTGCGCTTTACGGAGCCCCGGTATGGAGCGACGCGCTTAACAAAGGAGGCAGAAAGCTGCAGCTGCTGCGAAGCGCGTGGCGAAGAATAGCCATTCGGGTCATAAGAGGATATCGCACGATTTCCTACGACGCGGCAACAATGCTGGCGGGTCTCGCACCCCTGGAATACCTGGCGCAGGAAGACCTCATAGTGTACGAAACACTTCGCACAACGTGCCAGGTAGAAGAAGAAGGTGCACCTGCTCCGACAAGGGACGAGATTAGAAGAGAAGCGAGACGCTTCACTTTCTCTAAATGGAAGGAGAAACTCGCACCTGCGACCAATCACAGGATCGTGGGAGCGATTCTAGCCATCTTGGAAAACTGGGTAGAAAACAGGAGAGGGCAGCTCACCTTCAGAGTGACGCAGGTGCTGACTGGACATGGATGCTTCGGTCAGTACCTCTGCAAGATCGGAAAAGAGGCCACGGCTGAATGTCACCATTGCGGAGACGGAGACGACTCTGCGCAGCACACGTTGGAACGCTGTCCAGCGTGGCAAACGCTGCGCCACGCTCTCGTGGCAGAGATCGGACGGGATCTCTCGCCGACCAGCATCCTGCCGAAGATGCTGGAAGGGGAGAGATACTGGCGAGCCGTTACCTTGTTTTGCGACAAAGTGATGGCTGCGAAGGAAGCCGCCGAGCGCGAAAGAGAGCGCACGCTTTCTGCTCGACGAGCCTTACGTGGTCGGCGTTGTAGACGTTTGCCACGTTCCACTCCAAGGTAGGAGACTCTCGTCCGTCTGGGCGCGAGAGTCGCTCCAAAGTACCCACCGGGGAGCGGAGCTTCGCTGCCGCCGACCATCTCAAACGCCGCAAGCGGGAGGAGAGGAAGACGACTTCGAAGATAGGAGACAGGCGCAAGAAATTCGACAAAGAGGTACGCGTAACGAATGCATGCATTCGCACACAAGCGTAATAGAAAAGATTGCGCAAAGAAAAAGTAAATAAGAAAAAACAGAAAGAGCAGCCGAGCACCAGCTAGACAGGGTTTGGGTCAAGACTATCCGGCACGCGCTCGACCGAGGAGAGGCAAACGACTGTGGTGGTTGCAGTCGTTGCCAATCTAAAGTATGAACTCGCACGCCAGCTATGAACAGAGCGTTCAAAGAACTCAGACACGAGGCGGGATGCTGGACGCGTTCGAAAGAGTTCCCGGCTACCCGCTACAAGTGTAGGAAGACCACCGCAGGGTTTTAGTCGGTAAGAGTCCGACATAACTGCGGATTTCCCAAAAAATCCACGGTATCCATGAGGATTTCCCTGCGGAAAAAAAAAAAAAAAAAAGGATATATAACGCTATAGACGTATATAATTTTCCCACGGAGAGGTACGGGTCTACAGGAACGGGATTCTACAACACATTCGCAGCGAGGGGCTAGATGGGTTAGGTTAGGTTGTATCACGTTGTAGACGTATATAATGTTCCCACCGAGAAGTAGGTGCCGACCCGCCAGGAATGTTGTAAAACACCACATCCGAGATGTTAGATTGCCTTAGGTTAGGATATATAACATTATAGACGTATATAATGTCTCCACCGAGAAGTACGGGCCGACACGACCGGCATTCTGCAAAACATTATGGCCGAGGGGCAAAATGGGTTAGATTAGGTTATATTATGTTATAGACGTATGTAATGACCTCAACGAGAATTTGGGACGACCCGCCAGGAATGTTGCGAAATACTACATTCGAGATGTTATGTTGCCATAGGGTAGGATATACAACGCTATAGACGTATATAATGTCCCCACAGAGAAGTGCGGCCCGACAGGTCCGGGATTCTGTAAAACATTAACGGCGAGGTTCTAGATGGTTTAGGTTAGGTTATATTACGTTATAGACGTATATAATGTGCCCAGCGAGAAGTAGGGGCCGACCCGCCTGGAATGTGGTAAAATATACATCCGAGATGTTAAGTTGCCTTAGGTTAGCGTATATAACGTTATAGACGTATATAATGTACCCACCGAGACGTACGAGGCTACACTAACGGGATTCTGCAAAACATTATCACCGAGGGGCAAAAAAGGTTCGATTAGGTTATATTACGATATAGACGTATATAATGTACCCACCGAGAAGTATTGGCCAACTCGCCTGGAATTTGTAAAATACTACATTCCAGATCTTAGGTTGCCTTAGGTTAGGATATATAACGTTCTAGACGTATATAATGTGCCCACCGAGAAGTAGGGGCCGACGTGCCAAGAATGTAGTAAAATATAACATCCGAGATGTTAGGTTGCCTTAGACTACGATGTATAGCGTTATAGACGTATATAATGTTCCCACCGCGAAGTAAGGACCGACGCGCCAGGAATGCTGTAAAATATTACACCAGATGAGTTAGGTCGCTTTAAATTAGAATGTGTAACGTTATAGACGTATATAAAGCTTCCACCTAGACGTAGGAACCAAAATGCCAGGAATGTTCTAAAACATTACATCCGAGATGTTAGGCTGCCTTAGGTTAGGATATGTAACGTTATTGAGTTATATAATGCTCCCACCTAGAAGTAGGGGCGACGCGCCAGGAATGTAGTAAAATATTACATCCGAGATGTTAGGTTGCCTTAGGATAGTATATATAGCGTTATAGACGTATATAATGTTCCCACCGTGAAGTAGGGGCCAACGAGCCAGTAATGTTGTGAAATATTACATTCTACATGTTAGGTTGCCTTAGGCTAGGATATATAGCCTTATAGACGTATATAATGTTCCCACCTAGAAGTAGGGGCCGACGCGCCAGGAATGTTGTAAAATATTACATTCGACATGTTAGGTTGCCTTAGGCTAGGATATATAACGTAATAGACGTATATAATGTTCCCATCGTGATGTAGGCGCCGACGCGCCAGGAATGTAGTAAAATATTACATCCCAGGTGTTAGGTTGCCTTACGTTAGGATATATAACGTTATAGACGTATATAATGTACCCACTGAGAAGTACGGGCCGACACGACCCGCATTCTGCAAAACATTATGACCGAGGGGCAAAATGGGTTAGATTAGGTTATATTACGATATAGACGTATATAATGATCCGACCGAGAAGTAGGAGCCGACCCGCCTGGAATGTAGTAAAATACTACATTCGAGATGTTAGATTGCCTTAGGTTAGGATATATAACGCTACAGAGGTATATAATTTACCCACGGAGAAGAACGGGTCTACACGAACGGGATTCTACAACACATTCGCAGCGAGGGGCTAGATGAGTTACGTTAGGTTATATTACGTTATAGACGAATATAATGTTCCCACCGAGAAGTAAGGGCCGGCCCGCCAGGAATGTTGTAAAATACTACACCGGAGGTGTGAGGTTGCCTTAGGTTAGGATATATAACGTTATAGAACTATATAATGTCCGCACCGTGACGTACGGGACGACACGAACGAGATTCTGTAGAACATTACCAGCGAAGTTCTAGATGGGTTGGGTTAGGTTATATTACGATATAGACGTATATAATGTTCCCACCGAGAAGTAGGGGCCGACCCGCCTGGAATGTTGCGAAATACTACATTCGAGATGTTAGGTTGCCTTAGGTTCGGATATATAACGTTATAGACTTATCTAATGTACGCACCGAGACGTGCGGGACGACACGAACGGGATTCTACAACACATTCGCAGCTAGGGGCTAGATGAGTTACGTTAGGTTATATTACGTTATAGACGAATATAATGTTCCCACCGAGAAGTAAGGGCCGGACCGCCAGGAATGTTGTAAAATACTACACCGGAGGTGTGAGGTTGCCTTAGGTTAGGATATATAACGTTATAGAACTATATAACGTCCGCACCGTGACGTGCGGGACGACACGAACGGGATTCTGTAAAACATTACCAGCGATGGGCTAAATGGGTTAGGTTAGGTTATATTACGTTGTAGACGTATATAATGTTCCCACCGAGAAGTAGGGGGCGACCAGCCAGGAATGTTGTAAAATACTACATCCGAGATGTTAGGTTGCCTTAGGTTAGGATGTATAACGTTCTAGACGCATATAATATCCCCACCGAGAATTAGGGGCCGACCCGCCAGGAATGTTGTGAAATACTACATTCGAGATGTTAGGTTGCCTTAGGGTAGGATATACAACGCTATAGACGTATATAATGTCCCCACAGAGAAGTACGGGCCGACATGTCCGGGATTCTGTAAAACATTAACGGCGAAGTTCTAGATGGGTTGGGTTAGGTTATATTACGATATAGACGTATATAATGTTCCCACCGAGAAGTAGGGGCCGACCCGCCTGGAATGTGGTAAAATACTGCATTCGAGATGTTAGGTTGCCTTAGGTTCGGATATATAACGTTATAGACTTATATAATGTCCGCACCGAGACGTACGGGACGACACGAACGGGATTCTGTAAAACATTACCAGCGAGGGTCTAGATGGGTTAGGGTAGGTTATATTGCGACATAGACATATATAATGTTCCGACCGAGAAGTTGGGGCCGACCCGCCAGGAATGTTGTGAAATACTACATCCGAGATGTTAGATTGCCTTAGGTTAGGATATATAACGCTATAGACGTATATAATTTTCCAACGGAGAGGTACGGGTCTACAGGAACGGGATTCTACAACACATTCGCAGCGAGGGGCTAGATGGGTTAGGTTAGGTTGTATCACCTTGTAGACGTATATAATGTTCCCACCGAGAAGTAGGGGCCGACCCGTCAGGAATGTTGTAAAATACCACATCCGAGATGTTAGATTGCCTTAGGTTAGGATATATAACATTATAGACGTATATAATGTCTCCACCGAGAAGTACGAGCCGACACGACCGGCATTCTGCAAAACATTACCAGCGAGGGTCTAGATGGGGTAGGTTAGGTTATATTACGTTATAGACGTATATAATGTTCCCACCGAGAAGTAGGGGCCGACCCGCCTGGAATGTTGTAAAATACTACATCCGAGGTGTGAGGTTGTCTTAGGTTAGGATATATAACGTTATAGACGTATATAATTTTCCCACGGGGAGGTACGGACTGGCACGACCGGGATTCTGTAAAACATTACCAGCGAGGGGTTAGATGGGTTAGGTTAGGTAATATTACGTTATAGACGTATATAATGATCCCGCCGAGAAGTAGGGGCCGATGCGCCAGGAATGTTGTAAAATATACATCCTAGATGTTAAGTTGCCTTAGGTTAGGGTATATAACGTTATAGACGTATATAGTGTCTCCACCGAGAAGTACGGGCCGACACGACCGGCATTCTGCAAAACATTATGGCCGAGGGGCAAAATGGGTTAGATTAGGTTATATTACGTTATAGACGTATGTAATGACCTCAACGAGAATTTGGGACGACCCGCCAGGAATGTTGCGAAATACTACATTCGAGATGTTATGTTGCCATAGGGTAGGATATACAACGCTATAGACGTATATAATGTCCCCACAGAGAAGTGCGGCCCGACAGGTCCGGGATTCTGTAAAACATTAACGGCGAGGTTCTAGATGGTTTAGGTTAGGTTATATTACGTTATAGACGTATATAATGTGCCCAGCGAGAAGTAGGGGCCGACCCGCTGGAATGTGGTAAAATATACATCCGAGATGTTAAGTTGCCTTAGGTTAGCGTATATAACGTTATAGACGTATATAATGTACCCACCGAGACGTACGAGGCTACACTAACGGGATTCTGCAAAACATTATCAACGAGGGGCAAAAAAGGTTCGATTAGGTTTTTTACGATATAGACGTATATAATGTACCCACCGAGAAGTATTGGCCAACTCGCCTGGAATTTGTAAAATACTACATTCCAGATCTTAGGTTGCCTTAGGTTAGGATATATAACGTTCTAGACGTATATAATGTGCCCACCGAGAAGTAGGGGCCGACGTGCCAAGAATGTAGTAAAATATAACATCCGAGATGTTAGGTTGCCTTAGGCTAGGATATATAGAGTTATAGACGTATATAATGTTCCCACAGAGTAGTAGGGGCCGACGTGCCGGGAATGTAGTAAAATATTACATCCGAGATGCTAGGTTGCCTTAGGTTAGGATATATGACGTTATAGACGTATATAATGTTCCCACCGAGTAGTAGGGGCCGACGCGCCAGGAATGTTGTAAAATATTACATTCGACATGTTAGGTTGCCTTAGACTACGATGTATAGCGTTATAGACGTATATAATGTTCCCACCGCGAAGTAAGGACCGACGCGCCAGGAATGCTGTAAAATATTACACCAGATGAGTTAGGTCGCTTTAAATTAGAATGTGTAACGTTATAGACGTATATAAAGCTCCCACCTAGACGTAGGAACCAAAATGCCAGGAATGTTGTAAAACATTACATCCGAGATGTTAGGCTGCCTTAGGTTAGGATATGTAACGTTATTGAGTTATATAATGCTCCCACCTAGAAGTAGGGGCGACGCGCCAGGAATGTAGTAAAATATTACATCCGAGATGTTAGGTTGCCTTAGGATAGTATATATAGCGTTATAGACGTATATAATGTTCCCACCGTGAAGTAGGGGCCAACGAGCCAGTAATGTTGTGAAATATTACATTCTACATGTTAGGTTGCCTTAGGCTAGGATATATAGCCTTATAGACGTATATAATGTTCCCACCTAGAAGTAGGGGCCGACGCGCCAGGAATGTTGTAAAATATTACATTCGACATGTTAGGTTGCCTTAGGCTAGGATATATAACGTTATAGACGTATATAATGTTCCCATCGTGATGTAGGCGCCGACGCGCCAGTAATGTTGTAAAATATTACATTCTACTTGTTAGGTTGCATTAGGCTACGATATATAGCGTTATAGACGTATATTATGTTCCCACCGAGAAGTTGAGGCCATCGCGCCACGAATGTAGTACAATATTGCATTCGACATGTTAGGTGGCCTTAGGCTAGGATATATACCGTTACAGACGTATATAATGTTCCCACCGAGTAGTAGGGGCCGACGCGCCGGGAATGTTGTAAAATAATACAATCGACATGTTAGGTTGCCTTAGACTACGATTAATAGCGTTATAGACGTATATAAAGTTCCCACCGAGAAGTAGGGGCCGACGCGCCAGGAATGTAGTAAAATATTACATCCCAAGTGTTAGGTTGCCTTAGGCTATGATAAATAACGTTATTGACGTATATACTGTTACCACAAGAGAAGTAGGGACCGGCATGCTAGGAATGTTGTAAAATATTACTTTATAGGTGTTAGGTTGCCTTAGGTTAGGATATACAATGTTATAGACGTATATACTGTTCCCAGCGAGAAGTAGGACCCGTATAGACCCGACGAGACAGGAATGTTGTAAAATATTACATCCGAGATGTTATGTTGCATTTCGTAAGGATATATAACGTTATACACGTATATAATATTCTCACCAAGAAGTAGGCGCCAACGAGCCAGGAATGTTGTAAAATATTACTCTCGACATGTTAGGTTGCCTTAGACTACGATGTATAGCGATATAGACGTATATAATGTTCCAACCGAGAAGTAGGGGCCGACGTGCCGGGAATGTAGTAAAATATTACATCCGAAATGCTAGGTTGCCTTAGGTTAGGATATATGACGTTGTAGACGTATATAATGTTCACACCGAGAAGTAGGGGCCGACGCGCCAGGAATGTAGTAAAATATTACATCCGAGATGTTAAGTTGCCTTAGGATAGGATATATAGCGTTATAGACGTATATAATGTTCCCACCGAGAAGTAGGTGCCAACGAGCCAGAAATGTTGTAAAATATTACATTCGACATGTTAGGTTGCCTTAGGCTAGGATATATAACGTTATAGATGTATATAATGTTCCCAGCGTGATGTAGGCGCCGACGCGCCAGTAATGTTGTAAACTATTACTCTCGATATGTTAGGTTGCCTTAGACTACGATGTGTAGCGTTATAGACGTATATAATGTTCCAACCGAGAAGTAGGGGCCGACCCGCCAGGAATGTAGTAAAATATTACATCCCAGGTGTTAGGTTGCCTTACGTTAGGATATATAACGTTATAGACGTATATAATGTTCCCACCGAGAATTTGGTGCCGACGCGCCAGGAAAGTTGTAAAGTATTACTCTCGACATGTTAGGTTGCCTTAGACTACGATGTATAGCGATATAGACGTATATAATGTTCCAACCGAGAAGTAGGGGCCGACACAACAGGAATGTAGTAAAATATTACATCCGAGATGTTAGGTTGCCTTAGGTTAGGATATATAGCGTTATAGACGTATATAATATTCCCACCGAGAAGTAGGGGCCGACACGCCAGGAATGTTATAAAACATTACATCGGAGTTGTTAGGTTGCCTTAGGCTAGGATATATAGCGTTACAGACGTATATAATGTTCCCACCGAGAAGTAGGGGCCGACGCGCCAGGAATGTTGTAAAATATTACATTCGTCATGTCAGGTTGCCTTAGGCTAGGATATATAACGTTATAGACGTATAAAATGTTCCCACCGAGTAGTAGGGGCCGACGAGCCAGGAATGTTGTAAAATATTACGCTCGACATGTTAGGTTGCCTTAGACTACGATGTATAGCGTTATAGACGTATATAATGTTCCCACCGAGAAGTAGGGGCCGACGTGCCGGGAATGAAGTAAAATATTACATCCGAGATGCTAGGTTGCCTTAGGTTAGGATATATGACGTTGTAGACGTATATAATGTTCACATCGAGAACTGGGGGCCGACACGCCAGGAATGTAGTAAAATATTACATCCGAGGTGTTAGGTTGCCTTAGGATAGGATATATAGCGTTATAGACGTATATAATGTTCCAAACGAGAAGTTGGGGCCGACGCGCCATGAATGTACTAAAATATTACACTCGACATGTTAGGTTGCCTTAGGCTAGGTTACGTAACGCTATAGACGTATATAATGTTCCCACCGAGAAGTAGGGGCCGACGTGCCAGGAATGTAGTAAAATACTACATCCGAGATGTTAGGTTGCCTCAGGATAGGATATATAGCGTTATAAACGTATATAATGTTTCCACCGAGAAGTAGGCGCCGACGTGCCAGGAATGTAGTAAAATATTACATCCGACATGTTAGGTTGCCTTAGGCTAGGATATATTACGTTATAGACGTATATAATGTTCCCACCGAGAAGTAGGGGCCAACGAGCCAGGAATGTTGTAAAATATTACGCACGACTTGTTAGGTTGCCTTAGGCTAGGATATATAGCGTTATAGACGTATATAATGTTCCCACCGAGAAGTAGGGGCTGACGCGCCAGGAATGTTGTAAAATATTACATCCGAGATGCTAGGTTGCCTTAGGTTAGGATATATGACGCTGTAGACGTATATAATGTTCCCACCGAGAACTAAGGGCCGACACGCCAGGAATGTAATAAAACATTACATCGGAGATGTTAGGTTGCCTTAGGCTAGGATATATAGCATTACAGACGTATATAATGTTCCCTCCGAGAAGTAGGGGCCGACGTGCCAGGAATGTAGTAAAATATTACATCCGAGATGTTAGGTTGCCTTAGGCTAGGATATATAGCGTTATAGACGGATATAATGTTCCAACCGAGAATTAGGGGCCGACGTGCCAGTAATGTTGTGAAATATTACATTCGACACGATAGGTTGCCTTAGGTTAGGATATATAACGTTATAGACATATATAATGTTCCCACCGACAACTACGTTCCGACACGCCAGGAATGTTGTAAGATATTACATTCGACATGTTAGGTTGCCTTAGGCTAGGTTATGTAACGCTATAGACGTATATAATGTTCCCACCGAGAAGTAGGGGCCCACGTACCAGGAATGTAGTAAAATATTACATCCGAGATGTTAGGTTTCCTTAGACTAGGATATATAACGTTATAGACGTATATAATGTTCCCACCGAGAAGTAGGTGCTGACGCGCCAGGAATGTTGTAGAATATTGCATTCGACATGTTAGGTTGAATTAGGCTAGTATATATATCTTTATAGACGTATATAATATTCCCACCGAGAAGTAGGAGCCGACGCGCCAGGAATGTTGTAAAATACTACATCCGAGGTGTGAGGTTGCCTTAGGTTAGGATATATACTGTTATAGACGTATATAATGTTCCCACAAAGACGTACGGGGCTACACGAACGGGATTCTGTAATACATTCCCACCGGGGGGCTAGATGGGTTAGGTTAGGTTATATTAGGTTATAGACGTATATAATGTTCCCACTGAGAAGTAGGGGCAGACCCGCCAGGAATGATGTATCATGCTACATCCGAGGTGTTAGGTTGCCTTAGGTTAGGATATATAACGTTACAGACGTATATAATGTTCCCACGGAGAGGTACGATCCGACACGGCCGGGATTCGACAAAACATTCCCAGCGAGGGGCTAGATGGGTTAGGTTAGGTTATATTACGTTATAGACGTATATAATGTTCCCACCGAGAAGTAGGGTCCGGCCCGGCAGGAATGTTATAAAATACTACATCCGAGGTGTTAGGTTACCTTAGGTTAGGATATATAACGATATTGACGTATATAATGTTCCCACGGAGTGGTACGGGCCGACAAGACCGGGATTCTGTAAAGCATTACCAGCGAGGTGCTAGATGGGTTAGGTTAGGATATATAACGTTATAGACGTATATAAAGTTCTCACCGAGAAGTAGGGGCCGACCGCCAGGAATGTTGTAAAATACTACATCCGAGATGTTAGGCTGCCTTAGGTTCGGATATATAACGTTATAGACGTATATAATGTACCCACTGAGAAGTACGGGCCGACACGACCCGCATTCTGCAAAACATTATGACCGAGGGGCAAAATGGGTTAGATTAGGTTATATTACGATATAGACGTATATAATGATCCGACCGAGAAGTAGGAGCCGACCCGCCTGGAATGTAGTAAAATACTACATTCGAGATGTTAGATTGCCTTAGGTTAGGATATATAACGCTACAGAGGTATATAATTTACCCACGGAGAAGAACGGGTCTACACGAACGGGATTCTACAACACATTCGCAGCGAGGGGCTAGATGAGTTACGTTAGGTTATATTACGTTATAGACGAATATAATGTTCCCACCGAGAAGTAAGGGCCGGCCCGCCAGGAATGTTGTAAAATACTACACCGGAGGTGTGAGGTTGCCTTAGGTTAGGATATATAACGTTATAGAACTATATAATGTCCGCACCGTGACGTACGGGACGACACGAACGAGATTCTGTAGAACATTACCAGCGAAGTTCTAGATGGGTTGGGTTAGGTTATATTACGATATAGACGTATATAATGTTCCCACCGAGAAGTAGGGGCCGACCCGCCTGGAATGTTGCGAAATACTACATTCGAGATGTTAGGTTGCCTTAGGTTCGGATATATAACGTTATAGACTTATCTAATGTACGCACCGAGACGTGCGGGACGACACGAACGGGATTCTACAACACATTCGCAGCTAGGGGCTAGATGAGTTACGTTAGGTTATATTACGTTATAGACGAATATAATGTTCCCACCGAGAAGTAAGGGCCGGACCGCCAGGAATGTTGTAAAATACTACACCGGAGGTGTGAGGTTGCCTTAGGTTAGGATATATAACGTTATAGAACTATATAACGTCCGCACCGTGACGTGCGGGACGACACGAACGGGATTCTGTAAAACATTACCAGCGATGGGCTAAATGGGTTAGGTTAGGTTATATTACGTTGTAGACGTATATAATGTTCCCACCGAGAAGTAGGGGGCGACCAGCCAGGAATGTTGTAAAATACTACATCCGAGATGTTAGGTTGCCTTAGGTTAGGATGTATAACGTTCTAGACGCATATAATATCCCCACCGAGAATTAGGGGCCGACCCGCCAGGAATGTTGTGAAATACTACATTCGAGATGTTAGGTTGCCTTAGGGTAGGATATACAACGCTATAGACGTATATAATGTCCCCACAGAGAAGTACGGGCCGACATGTCCGGGATTCTGTAAAACATTAACGGCGAAGTTCTAGATGGGTTGGGTTAGGTTATATTACGATATAGACGTATATAATGTTCCCACCGAGAAGTAGGGGCCGACCCGCCTGGAATGTGGTAAAATACTGCATTCGAGATGTTAGGTTGCCTTAGGTTCGGATATATAACGTTATAGACTTATATAATGTCCGCACCGAGACGTACGGGACGACACGAACGGGATTCTGTAAAACATTACCAGCGAGGGTCTAGATGGGTTAGGGTAGGTTATATTGCGACATAGACATATATAATGTTCCGACCGAGAAGTTGGGGCCGACCCGCCAGGAATGTTGTGAAATACTACATCCGAGATGTTAGATTGCCTTAGGTTAGGATATATAACGCTATAGACGTATATAATTTTCCAACGGAGAGGTACGGGTCTACAGGAACGGGATTCTACAACACATTCGCAGCGAGGGGCTAGATGGGTTAGGTTAGGTTGTATCACCTTGTAGACGTATATAATGTTCCCACCGAGAAGTAGGGGCCGACCCGTCAGGAATGTTGTAAAATACCACATCCGAGATGTTAGATTGCCTTAGGTTAGGATATATAACATTATAGACGTATATAATGTCTCCACCGAGAAGTACGAGCCGACACGACCGGCATTCTGCAAAACATTACCAGCGAGGGTCTAGATGGGGTAGGTTAGGTTATATTACGTTATAGACGTATATAATGTTCCCACCGAGAAGTAGGGGCCGACCCGCCTGGAATGTTGTAAAATACTACATCCGAGGTGTGAGGTTGTCTTAGGTTAGGATATATAACGTTATAGACGTATATAATTTTCCCACGGGGAGGTACGGACTGGCACGACCGGGATTCTGTAAAACATTACCAGCGAGGGGTTAGATGGGTTAGGTTAGGTAATATTACGTTATAGACGTATATAATGATCCCGCCGAGAAGTAGGGGCCGATGCGCCAGGAATGTTGTAAAATATACATCCTAGATGTTAAGTTGCCTTAGGTTAGGGTATATAACGTTATAGACGTATATAGTGTCTCCACCGAGAAGTACGGGCCGACACGACCGGCATTCTGCAAAACATTATGGCCGAGGGGCAAAATGGGTTAGATTAGGTTATATTACGTTATAGACGTATGTAATGACCTCAACGAGAATTTGGGACGACCCGCCAGGAATGTTGCGAAATACTACATTCGAGATGTTATGTTGCCATAGGGTAGGATATACAACGCTATAGACGTATATAATGTCCCCACAGAGAAGTGCGGCCCGACAGGTCCGGGATTCTGTAAAACATTAACGGCGAGGTTCTAGATGGTTTAGGTTAGGTTATATTACGTTATAGACGTATATAATGTGCCCAGCGAGAAGTAGGGGCCGACCCGCTGGAATGTGGTAAAATATACATCCGAGATGTTAAGTTGCCTTAGGTTAGCGTATATAACGTTATAGACGTATATAATGTACCCACCGAGACGTACGAGGCTACACTAACGGGATTCTGCAAAACATTATCAACGAGGGGCAAAAAAGGTTCGATTAGGTTTTTTACGATATAGACGTATATAATGTACCCACCGAGAAGTATTGGCCAACTCGCCTGGAATTTGTAAAATACTACATTCCAGATCTTAGGTTGCCTTAGGTTAGGATATATAACGTTCTAGACGTATATAATGTGCCCACCGAGAAGTAGGGGCCGACGTGCCAAGAATGTAGTAAAATATAACATCCGAGATGTTAGGTTGCCTTAGGCTAGGATATATAGAGTTATAGACGTATATAATGTTCCCACAGAGTAGTAGGGGCCGACGTGCCGGGAATGTAGTAAAATATTACATCCGAGATGCTAGGTTGCCTTAGGTTAGGATATATGACGTTATAGACGTATATAATGTTCCCACCGAGTAGTAGGGGCCGACGCGCCAGGAATGTTGTAAAATATTACATTCGACATGTTAGGTTGCCTTAGACTACGATGTATAGCGTTATAGACGTATATAATGTTCCCACCGCGAAGTAAGGACCGACGCGCCAGGAATGCTGTAAAATATTACACCAGATGAGTTAGGTCGCTTTAAATTAGAATGTGTAACGTTATAGACGTATATAAAGCTCCCACCTAGACGTAGGAACCAAAATGCCAGGAATGTTGTAAAACATTACATCCGAGATGTTAGGCTGCCTTAGGTTAGGATATGTAACGTTATTGAGTTATATAATGCTCCCACCTAGAAGTAGGGGCGACGCGCCAGGAATGTAGTAAAATATTACATCCGAGATGTTAGGTTGCCTTAGGATAGTATATATAGCGTTATAGACGTATATAATGTTCCCACCGTGAAGTAGGGGCCAACGAGCCAGTAATGTTGTGAAATATTACATTCTACATGTTAGGTTGCCTTAGGCTAGGATATATAGCCTTATAGACGTATATAATGTTCCCACCTAGAAGTAGGGGCCGACGCGCCAGGAATGTTGTAAAATATTACATTCGACATGTTAGGTTGCCTTAGGCTAGGATATATAACGTTATAGACGTATATAATGTTCCCATCGTGATGTAGGCGCCGACGCGCCAGTAATGTTGTAAAATATTACATTCTACTTGTTAGGTTGCATTAGGCTACGATATATAGCGTTATAGACGTATATTATGTTCCCACCGAGAAGTTGAGGCCATCGCGCCACGAATGTAGTACAATATTGCATTCGACATGTTAGGTGGCCTTAGGCTAGGATATATACCGTTATAGACGTATATAATGTTCCCACCGAGTAGTAGGGGCCGACGCGCCGGGAATGTTGTAAAATAATACAATCGACATGTTAGGTTGCCTTAGACTACGATTAATAGCGTTATAGACGTATATAAAGTTCCCACCGAGAAGTAGGGGCCGACGCGCCAGGAATGTAGTAAAATATTACATCCCAAGTGTTAGGTTGCCTTAGGCTATGATAAATAACGTTATTGACGTATATACTGTTACCACAAGAGAAGTAGGGACCGGCATGCTAGGAATGTTGTAAAATATTACTTTATAGGTGTTAGGTTGCCTTAGGTTAGGATATACAATGTTATAGACGTATATACTGTTCCCAGCGAGAAGTAGGACCCGTATAGACCCGACGAGACAGGAATGTTGTAAAATATTACATCCGAGATGTTATGTTGCATTTCGTAAGGATATATAACGTTATACACGTATATAATATTCTCACCAAGAAGTAGGCGCCAACGAGCCAGGAATGTTGTAAAATATTACTCTCGACATGTTAGGTTGCCTTAGACTACGATGTATAGCGATATAGACGTATATAATGTTCCAACCGAGAAGTAGGGGCCGACGTGCCGGGAATGTAGTAAAATATTACATCCGAAATGCTAGGTTGCCTTAGGTTAGGATATATGACGTTGTAGACGTATATAATGTTCACACCGAGAAGTAGGGGCCGACGCGCCAGGAATGTAGTAAAATATTACATCCGAGATGTTAAGTTGCCTTAGGATAGGATATATAGCGTTATAGACGTATATAATGTTCCCACCGAGAAGTAGGTGCCAACGAGCCAGAAATGTTGTAAAATATTACATTCGACATGTTAGGTTGCCTTAGGCTAGGATATATAACGTTATAGATGTATATAATGTTCCCAGCGTGATGTAGGCGCCGACGCGCCAGTAATGTTGTAAACTATTACTCTCGATATGTTAGGTTGCCTTAGACTACGATGTGTAGCGTTATAGACGTATATAATGTTCCAACCGAGAAGTAGGGGCCGACCCGCCAGGAATGTAGTAAAATATTACATCCCAGGTGTTAGGTTGCCTTACGTTAGGATATATAACGTTATAGACGTATATAATGTTCCCACCGAGAATTTGGTGCCGACGCGCCAGGAAAGTTGTAAAGTATTACTCTCGACATGTTAGGTTGCCTTAGACTACGATGTATAGCGATATAGACGTATATAATGTTCCAACCGAGAAGTAGGGGCCGACACAACAGGAATGTAGTAAAATATTACATCCGAGATGTTAGGTTGCCTTAGGTTAGGATATATAGCGTTATAGACGTATATAATATTCCCACCGAGAAGTAGGGGCCGACACGCCAGGAATGTTATAAAACATTACATCGGAGTTGTTAGGTTGCCTTAGGCTAGGATATATAGCGTTACAGACGTATATAATGTTCCCACCGAGAAGTAGGGGCCGACGCGCCAGGAATGTTGTAAAATATTACATTCGTCATGTCAGGTTGCCTTAGGCTAGGATATATAACGTTATAGACGTATAAAATGTTCCCACCGAGTAGTAGGGGCCGACGAGCCAGGAATGTTGTAAAATATTACGCTCGACATGTTAGGTTGCCTTAGACTACGATGTATAGCGTTATAGACGTATATAATGTTCCCACCGAGAAGTAGGGGCCGACGTGCCGGGAATGAAGTAAAATATTACATCCGAGATGCTAGGTTGCCTTAGGTTAGGATATATGACGTTGTAGACGTATATAATGTTCACATCGAGAACTGGGGGCCGACACGCCAGGAATGTAGTAAAATATTACATCCGAGGTGTTAGGTTGCCTTAGGATAGGATATATAGCGTTATAGACGTATATAATGTTCCAAACGAGAAGTTGGGGCCGACGCGCCATGAATGTACTAAAATATTACACTCGACATGTTAGGTTGCCTTAGGCTAGGTTACGTAACGCTATAGACGTATATAATGTTCCCACCGAGAAGTAGGGGCCGACGTGCCAGGAATGTAGTAAAATACTACATCCGAGATGTTAGGTTGCCTCAGGATAGGATATATAGCGTTATAAACGTATATAATGTTTCCACCGAGAAGTAGGCGCCGACGTGCCAGGAATGTAGTAAAATATTACATCCGACATGTTAGGTTGCCTTAGGCTAGGATATATTACGTTATAGACGTATATAATGTTCCCACCGAGAAGTAGGGGCCAACGAGCCAGGAATGTTGTAAAATATTACGCACGACTTGTTAGGTTGCCTTAGGCTAGGATATATAGCGTTATAGACGTATATAATGTTCCCACCGAGAAGTAGGGGCTGACGCGCCAGGAATGTTGTAAAATATTACATCCGAGATGCTAGGTTGCCTTAGGTTAGGATATATGACGCTGTAGACGTATATAATGTTCCCACCGAGAACTAAGGGCCGACACGCCAGGAATGTAATAAAACATTACATCGGAGATGTTAGGTTGCCTTAGGCTAGGATATATAGCATTACAGACGTATATAATGTTCCCACCGAGAAGTAGGGGCCGACGTGCCAGGAATGTAGTAAAATATTACATCCGAGATGTTAGGTTGCCTTAGGCTAGGATATATAGCGTTATAGACGGATATAATGTTCCAACCGAGAATTAGGGGCCGACGTGCCAGTAATGTTGTGAAATATTACATTCGACACGATAGGTTGCCTTAGGTTAGGATATATAACGTTATAGACATATATAATGTTCCCACCGACAACTACGTTCCGACACGCCAGGAATGTTGTAAGATATTACATTCGACATGTTAGGTTGCCTTAGGCTAGGTTATGTAACGCTATAGACGTATATAATGTTCCCACCGAGAAGTAGGGGCCCACGTACCAGGAATGTAGTAAAATATTACATCCGAGATGTTAGGTTTCCTTAGACTAGGATATATAACGTTATAGACGTATATAATGTTCCCACCGAGAAGTAGGTGCTGACGCGCCAGGAATGTTGTAGAATATTGCATTCGACATGTTAGGTTGAATTAGGCTAGTATATATATCTTTATAGACGTATATAATATTCCCACCGAGAAGTAGGAGCCGACGCGCCAGGAATGTTGTAAAATACTACATCCGAGGTGTGAGGTTGCCTTAGGTTAGGATATATACTGTTATAGACGTATATAATGTTCCCACAAAGACGTACGGGGCTACACGAACGGGATTCTGTAATACATTACCACCGGGGGGCTAGATGGGTTAGGTTAGGTTATATTAGGTTATAGACGTATATAATGTTCCCACTGAGAAGTAGGGGCAGACCCGCCAGGAATGATGTATCATGCTACATCCGAGGTGTTAGGTTGCCTTAGGTTAGGATATATAACGTTACAGACGTATATAATGTTCCCACGGAGAGGTACGATCCGACACGGCCGGGATTCGACAAAACATTCCCAGCGAGGGGCTAGATGGGTTAGGTTAGGTTATATTACGTTATAGACGTATATAATGTTCCCACCGAGAAGTAGGGTCCGGCCCGGCAGGAATGTTATAAAATACTACATCCGAGGTGTTAGGTTACCTTAGGTTAGGATATATAACGATATTGACGTATATAATGTTCCCACGGAGTGGTACGGGCCGACAAGACCGGGATTCTGTAAAGCATTACCAGCGAGGTGCTAGATGGGTTAGGTTAGGATATATAACGTTATAGACGTATATAAAGTTCTCACCGAGAAGTAGGGGCCGACCGCCAGGAATGTTGTAAAATACTACATCCGAGATGTTAGGCTGCCTTAGGTTCGGATATATAACGTTATAGACGTATATAATGTACCCACTGAGAAGTACGGGCCGACACGACCCGCATTCTGCAAAACATTATGACCGAGGGGCAAAATGGGTTAGATTAGGTTATATTACGATATAGACGTATATAATGTTCCCACGGTGTGGTACGGGCCGACACGACCGGGATTCTGTAAAACATTACCAGCGAGGTGCTAGATGGGTTAGGTTTGTTTATATTACGTTATAGACGTATATAATGCTCCCACCGGGATGTAAGGGCCGGCCCGCCAGGAATGTTGTAAAATACTACATCCGAGTTACGAGGTTGCCTTAGGTTAGGATATATAACGCTATAGACGTATATAACGTTCCAACGGAGAGGTACGGGCCGACACGACCGGGATTCTGTAAAACATTACCAGCGAGGTGCTAGATGGGTTAGGTTAGGTTATATTACGTTATTGACGTATATAATGTTCCCACGGAGCGGTACGGGCCGACACGACCGGGATTCTGTAAAACATTACCAGCCACGGGCTAGATGGGTTAGGATAGGTTATATTACGTTATAAACGTATATTATATTCCCACGGAGTGGTACGGGCCGACACGACCGTGATTCTGTAAAAGATTACCAGCGAGGGACTAGATGGGTTAGGATAGGTTATATTACGTTATAAAATTATATAATGTTCCCACCGAGAAGTAGGGGCCGACCCGCAAGGAATGTTGTGAAATACTACATCCGAGGTGTTAGGTTGCCATAGGTTAGGATATATAACGTTATAGACGTATATAATGTTCCCACCGAAGCGATCGGGGCTACACGAACGGGATTCTACAAAACATTCCCAGCGAGGGGCTGGATGGGTTAGGTTAGGTTATATTACGTTAGAAACGTATATAATGTTCCCACCGAGAAGTAGGGTCCGACCCTCCAGGAATGTTGTAAAATACTACATCCGAGATGTTAGATTGCCTTAGGTTAGAATATATAACGTTATAGACGGATATAATGTTCCCACAATGATGTACGGGGCTACACGAACGGGATTCTACAAAACATTCCCAGCGGGCTGCAAGATGGGTTAGGTTAGGTTATATTAGGTTATAGACGAATATAATGTTCCCACTGAGAAGTAGGGCCCGACACGCCAGGCATGTTGTAAAATACTACATGCGAGATGTTACATTGCCTTAGGTTAGGATATATAACGTTATAGACGTATATAATGTTCCCACCGAAACGATCGGGGCTACAAGAACGGGATTCTACAAAACATTCCCAGCGAGGGGCTGGATGGGTTAGGTTAGGTTATATTACGTTAGAAACGTATATAATGTTCCCACCGAGAAGTAGGGTCCGACCCGCAAGGAATGTTGTGAAATACTACATCCGAGGTGTGAGGTTGCCTTAGGTTAGGATATATAACGTTATAGACGTATATAATGTTCCCACGGAGTGGTACGGGCCGAAACGACCGGGATTCTGTAAAACATTACCAGCGAGGGACTAGATGGGTTAGGTTAGGTTATATTACGTTACAGACGTATATAATGTTCCCACCGAGAAGTAGGGGCCGGCCCGCCAGGAATGTTGTAAAATACTACATTCGAGATGTTAGGTTGCCTTACGTTGGGATATATAATGTTATAGACGTATATAATGTTCCCACGGAGTGGTACGGGCCGAAACGACAGGGATTCTGTAAAACATTACCAGCGAGGGGCTAGATGGGTTAGGTTACGTTATATTACGTTATAGAAGTATATAATGTTCCCACCGAGAAGTAGGGGCCGACCCGCCAGGAATGTTTTAAAATACTACATCCGAGATGTTAGATTGCCTTAGGATAGGATATATAACGTTATAGATGTATATAATTTTCCCACCGAGACGTACGGGGCTACACGAACGGGATTCTACAAAACATTCCCAGCGAGTTGCTAGATGGGTTACGTTAGGTTATATTACGTTGTAGACCTATATAATGTTCCCACCGATAAGTAGGGGCCGGCCCGCCAGAAATGTTGTAAAATACTACATCCGAGATGTGAGGTTGCCTTAGCTTAGGATATATAAAGTTATAGACGTATATAATGTTCCCACGGAGAGGTACGCGCCGACACGACCGGGATTCTGTAAAAGATTACCCAGCGAGGGGCTAGATGGGTTAGGTTAGGTTATATTAGGTTATAGACGAATATAATGTTCCCACTGAGAAGTAGGGCCCGACACGCCAGGCATGTTGTAAAATACTACATGCGAGATGTTACATTGCCTTAGGTTAGGATATATAACGTTATAGACGTATATAATGTTCCCATCGAAACGATCGGGGCTACAAGAACGGGATTCTACAAAACATTCCCAGCGAGCGGCTGGATGGGTTAGGTTAGGTTATATTACGTTAGAAACGTATATAATGTTCCCACCGAGAAGTAGGGTCCGACCCGCCAGGAATGTTGTAAAATACTACATCCGATGTGTGAGGTTGCCTTAGGTTAGAATATATAACGTTATAGACGGATATAATGTATCCCACAAAGACGTACAGGGCTACACGAACGGGATTCTACAAAACATTCCCAGCGGGGGGCTAGATGGGTTAGGTTAGGTTATATTACGTTATAGACGTATATAATGTTCCCACCGAGAAGTAGGGGCCGACCCGCCATGAATGTTTTAAAATACTACATCCGAGATGTTAGATTGCCTTAGGATAGGATATATAACGTTATAGATGTATATAATTTTCCCACCGAGACGTACGGGGCTACACGAACGGGATTCTACAAAACATTCCCAGCGAGTTGCTAGATGGGTTAGGTTAGGTTATATTACGTTATTGACGTATATAATTTTCCCACCGAGGATTAGGGGCCGAACCGCCAGGAATGTTGTAAAATACTACATCCGAGATGTTAGGCTGCCTTAGGTTAGGATATATAACGTTATAGACGGATATAATGTTCCCACAATGATGTACGGGGCTACACGAACGGGATTCTACAAAACATTCCCAGCGGGCTGCAAGATGGGTTAGGTTAGGTTATATTAGGTTATAGACGAATATAATGTTCCCACTGAGAAGTAGGGCCCGACACGCCAGGCATGTTGTAAAATACTACATGCGAGATGTTACATTGCCTTAGGTTAGGATATATAACGTTATAGACGTATATAATGTTCCCACCGAAACGATCGGAGCTACAAGAACGGGATTCTACAAAACATTCCCAGCGAGGGGCTGGATGGGTTAGGTTAGGTTATATTTCGTTAGAAACGTATATAATGTTCCCACCGAGAAGTAGGGTCCGACCCGCCAGGAGTGTTGTAAAATACTACATCCGAGATGTTAGGCTGCCTTAGGATAGGATATATAACGTTATAGACGTATATAATGTCCCCACCGAGAAGTTCGCGCGGACACGAACGGGATTCTGTAAAACGTTCCCAGCGAGGGGCTAGATTGGTTAGGTTAGGATATGTTGCGTTATAGACGTATATAATGTTCCCACCGAGAAGGAGGGGCCGGCCCGGCAGGAATGATGTAAAATACTACATCCGAGGTGTTAGGTTGCCATAGGTTAGCATATATAACGTTATAGACGTATATAATGTCCCCACCGAGAAGTTCGCGCGGACACGAACGGGATTCTGTAAAACGTTCCCAGCGAGGGGGTAGATGGGTTAGGTTAGGATATGTTGCGTTATAGACATATATAATGTTCCCACCGAGAAGGAGGGGCCGGCCCGGCAGGAATGATTTAAAATTCTACATCCGAGATGTTAGGCTGCCTTAGGATAGGATATATAACGCTATAGACGTATATAATGATCCCACGGAGAGGTACGGTTCGACACGGCCGGGATTCAGTAAAACATTACCAGCCACGGGCTAGATGGGTTAGGTTAGGTTATATTACGTTATAGACGTATATTATATTCCCACGGAGTGGTACGGGCCGACACGACCGTGATTCTGTAAAAGATTACCAGCGAGGGACTAGATGGGTTAGGATAGGTTATATTACGTTATAAAATTATATAATGTTCCCACCGAGAAGTAGGGGCCGACCCGCAAGGAATGTTGTGAAATACTACATCCGAGGTGTGAGGTTGCCTTAGGTTAGGATATATAACGTTATAGACGTATATAATGTTCCCACGGAGTGGTACGGGCCGAAACGACCGGGATTCTGTAAAACATTACCAGCGAGGGACTAGATGGGTTAGGTTAGGTTATATTACGTTATAGAAGTATATAATGTTCCCACCGAGAAGTAGGGGCCGACCCGCCAGGAATGTTTTAAAATACTACATCCGAGATGTTAGATTGCCTTAGGATAGGATATATAACGTTATAGATGTATATAATTTTCCCACCGAGACGTACGGGGCTACACGAACGGGATTCTACAAAACATTCCCAGCGAGTTGCTAGATGGGTTACGTTAGGTTATATTACGTTATAGACCTATATAATGTTCCCACCGAGAAGTAGGGGCCGGCCCGCCAGAAATGTTGTAAAATACTACATCCGAGATGTGAGGTTGCCTTAGCTTAGGATATATAAAGTTATAGACGTATATAATGTTCCCACGGAGAGGTACGCGCCGACACGACCGGGATTCTGTAAAACATTACCCAGCGAGGGGCTAGATGGGTTAGGTTAGGTTATATTATGTTATAGACGAATATAATGTTCCCACTGAGAAGTAGGGCCCGACACGCCAGGCATGTTGTAAAATACTACATGCGAGATGTTACATTGCCTTAGGTTAGGATATATAACGTTATAGACATATATAATGTTCCCACCGAGAAGGAGGGGCCGGCCCGGCAGGAATGATTTAAAATTCTACATCCGAGATGTTAGGCTGCCTTAGGATAGGATATATAACGCTATAGACGTATATAATGATCCCACGGAGAGGTACGGTTCGACACGGCCGGGATTCAGTAAAACATTACCAGCCACGGGCTAGATGGGTTAGGTTAGGATATATAAAGTTATAGACGTATATAATGTTCCCACGGAGAGGTACGCGCCGACACGACCGGGATTCTGTAAAACATTACCCAGCGAGGGGCTAGATGGGTTAGGTTAGGTTATATTAGGTTATAGACGAATATAATGTTCCCACTGAGAAGTAGGGCCCGACACGCCAGGCATGTTGTAAAATACTACATGCGAGATGTTACATTGCCTTAGGTTAGGATATATAACGTTATAGACGTATATAATGTTCCCACCGAAACGATCGGGGCTACAAGAACGGGATTCTACAAAACATTCCCAGCGAGGGGCTGGATGGGTTAGGTTAGGTTATATTACGTTAGAAACGTATATAATGTTCCCACCGAGAAGTAGGGTCCGACCCGCCAGGAATGTTGTAAAATACTACATCCGATGTGTGAGGTTGCCTTAGGTTAGAATATATAACGTTATAGACGGATATAATGTATCCCACAAAGACGTACAGGGCTACACGAACGGGATTCTACAAAACATTCCCAGCGGGGGGCTAGATGGGTTAGGTTAGGTTATATTACGTTATAGACGTATATAATGTTCCCACCGAGAAGGAGGGGCCGGCCCGGCAGGAATGATGTAAAATACTACATCCCAGGTGTTAGGTTGCCTTAGGTTAGGATATATAACGTTATAGACGTATATAATGTTCCCACAATGATGTACGGGGCTACACGAACGGGATTCTACAAAACATTCCCAGCGGGCTGCAAGATGGGTTAGGTTAGGTTATACTAGGTTATAGACGAATATAATGTTCCCACTGAGAAGTAGGGCCCGACACGCCAGGCATGTTGTAAAATACTACATGCGAGATGTTACATTGCCTTAGGTTAGGATATATAACGTTATAGACGTATATAATGTTCCCACCGAAACGAACGGGGCTACACGAACGGGATTCTACAAGTCATTCCCAGCGAGGGGCTGGATGGGTTAGGTTAGGTTATATTACGTTAGAAACGTATATAATGTTCCCACCGAGAAGTAGGGGCCGATCCGCCAGGAATATTGTAAAATACTACATCCGAGGTGTGAGGTTGCCTTAGGTTAGGTTATATAACGCTATAGACGTATATAACGTTCCCACGGAGAAGTACGGGCCGACACCACAGGGATTCTGTAAATCATTACCAGCGAGGGGCTAGATGGTTTCGGTTAGTTTATATTACGTTATAGACGTATATAATGTTCCCACCGAGAAGTAGGGGCCGGCCCGGCAGGAATGATGTAAAATATTACATCCGAGGTGTTAGGTTGCCTTAGGTTGGGATATATAAAGTTATAGACTTACATAATGTCCCCTCCGAGAAGTTCGGGCGGACACGAACGGGATTCTGTAAAACGTTCCCAGCGAGGGGCTAGATGGGTTAGGTTAGGATATGTTACGTTATAGACGTATATAATGTTCCCACCGAGAAGCAGGGGCCGACCCGCCAGGAATGTTGTAAAATACTACATCCGAGGTGTTAGGTTGCTTTAGGTTAGGATATATAACGTTATAGACGTATATAATGTTCCCACGGAGTGGTACGGGCCGAAACGACAGGGATTCTGTAAAACATTACCAGCGGGGGGCTAGATGGGTTAGGTTACGTTATATTACGTTATAGAAGTATATAATGTTCCCACCGAGAAGTAGGGACCGACCCGCCAGGAATGTTTTAAAATACTACATCCGAGATGTTAGATTGCCTTAGGACAGGATATATAACGTTATAGATGTATATAATTTTCCCACCGGGACGTACGGGGCTACACGAACGGGATTCTACAAAACAATCCCAGCGAGTTGCTAGATGGGTTAGGTTAGGTTATATTACGTTATAGACGTATATAATGTTCCCACCGAGAAGTAGGGGCCGGCCCGCCAGGAATGTTGTAACATACTACATCCGAGATGTGAGGTTGCCTTAGGTTAGGATATATAAAGTTATAGACGTATATAATGTTCCCACAATGATGTACGGGGCTACACGAACGGGATTCTACAAAACATTCCCAGCGGGCTGCAAGATGGGTTAGGTTAGGTTATATTAGGTTATAGACGAATATAATGTTCCCACTGAGTAGTAGGGCCCGACACGCCAGGCATGTTGTAAAATACTACATGCGAGATGTTACATTGCCTTAGGTTAGGATATATAACGTTATAGACGTATATAATGTTCCCACCGAAACGATCGGGGCTACAAGAACGGGATTCTACAAAACATTCCCAGCGAGGGGCTGGATGGGTTAGGTTAGGTTATATTACGTTAGAAACATATATAATGTTCCCACCGAGAAGTAGGGTCCGACCCGCCAGGAGTGTTGTAAAATACTACATCCGAGATGTTAGGCTGCCTTAGGATAGGATATATAACGTTATAGACGTATATAATGTCCCCACCGAGAAGTTCGCGCGGACACGAACGGGATTCTGTAAAACGTTCCCAGCGAGGGGGTAGATGGGTTAGGTTAGGATATGTTGCGTTATAGACATATATAATGTTCCCACCGAGAAGGAGGGGCCGGCCCGGCAGGAATGATTTAAAATTCTACATCCGAGATGTTAGGCTGCCTTAGGATAGGATATATAACGCTATAGACGTATATAATGATCCCACGGAGAGGTACGGTTCGACACGGCCGGGATTCAGTAAAACATTACCAGCCACGGGCTAGATGGGTTAGGTTAGGTTATATTACGTTATAGACGTATATTATATTCCCACGGAGTGGTACGGGCCGACACGACCGTGATTCTGTAAAAGATTACCAGCGAGGGACTAGATGGGTTAGGATAGGTTATATTACGTTATAAAATTATATAATGTTCCCACCGAGAAGTAGGGGCCGACCCGCAAGGAATGTTGTGAAATACTACATCCGAGGTGTGAGGTTGCCTTAGGTTAGGATATATAACGTTATAGACGTATATAATGTTCCCACGGAGTGGTACGGGCCGAAACGACCGGGATTCTGTAAAACATTACCAGCGAGGGACTAGATGGGTTAGGTTAGGTTATATTACGTTATAGAAGTATATAATGTTCCCACCGAGACGTACGGGGCTACACGAACGGGATTCTACAAAACATTCCCAGCGAGTTGCTAGATGGGTTACGTTAGGTTATATTACGTTATAGACCTATATAATGTTCCCACCGAGAAGTAGGGGCCGGCCCGCCAGAAATGTTGTAAAATACTACATCCGAGATGTGAGGTTGCCTTAGCTTAGGATATATAAAGTTATAGACGTATATAATGTTCCCACGGAGAGGTACGCGCCGACACGACCGGGATTCTGTAAAACATTACCCAGCGAGGGGCTAGATGGGTTAGGTTAGGTTATATTAGGTTATAGACGAATATAATGTTCCCACTGAGAAGTAGGGCCCGACACGCCAGGCATGTTGTAAAATACTACATGCGAGATGTTACATTGCCTTAGGTTAGGATATATAACGTTATAGACGTATATAATGTTCCCACCGAAACGATCGGGGCTACAAGAACGGGATTCTACAAAACATTCCCAGCGAGGGGCTGGATGGGTTAGGTTAGGTTATATTACGTTAGAAACGTATATAATGTTCCCACCGAGAAGTAGGGTCCGACCCGCCAGGAATGTTGTAAAATACTACATCCGATGTGTGAGGTTGCCTTAGGTTAGAATATATAACGTTATAGACGGATATAATGTATCCCACAAAGACGTACAGGGCTACACGAACGGGATTCTACAAAACATTCCCAGCGGGGGGCTAGATGGGTTAGGTTAGGTTATATTACGTTATAGACGTATATAATGTTCCCACCGAGAAGGAGGGGCCGGCCCGGCAGGAATGATGTAAAATACTACATCCCAGGTGTTAGGTTGCCTTAGGTTAGGATATATAACGTTATAGACGTATATAATGTTCCCACAATGATGTACGGGGCTACACGAACGGGATTCTACAAAACATTCCCAGCGGGCTGCAAGATGGGTTAGGTTAGGTTATACTAGGTTATAGACGAATATAATGTTCCCACTGAGAAGTAGGGCCCGACACGCCAGGCATGTTGTAAAATACTACATGCGAGATGTTACATTGCCTTAGGTTAGGATATATAACGTTATAGACGTATATAATGTTCCCACCGAAACGAACGGGGCTACACGAACGGGATTCTACAAGTCATTCCCAGCGAGGGGCTGGATGGGTTAGGTTAGGTTATATTACGTTAGAAACGTATATAATGTTCCCACCGAGAAGTAGGGGCCGATCCGCCAGGAATATTGTAAAATACTACATCCGAGGTGTGAGGTTGCCTTAGGTTAGGTTATATAACGCTATAGACGTATATAACGTTCCCACGGAGAAGTACGGGCCGACACCACAGGGATTCTGTAAATCATTACCAGCGAGGGGCTAGATGGTTTCGGTTAGTTTATATTACGTTATAGACGTATATAATGTTCCCACCGAGAAGTAGGGGCCGGCCCGGCAGGAATGATGTAAAATATTACATCCGAGGTGTTAGGTTGCCTTAGGTTGGGATATATAAAGTTATAGACTTACATAATGTCCCCTCCGAGAAGTTCGGGCGGATACGAACGGGATTCTGTAAAACGTTCCCAGCGAGGGGCTAGATGGGTTAGGTTAGGATATGTTACGTTATAGACGTATATAATGTTCCCACCGAGAAGCAGGGGCCGACCCGCCAGGAATGTTGTAAAATACTACATCCGAGGTGTTAGGTTGCTTTAGGTTAGGATATATAACGTTATAGACGTATATAATGTTCCCACGGAGTGGTACGGGCCGAAACGACAGGGGTTCTGTAAAACATTACCAGCGGGGGGCTAGATGGGTTAGGTTACGTTATATTACGTTATAGAAGTATATAATGTTCCCACCGAGAAGTAGGGACCGACCCGCCAGGAATGTTTTAAAATACTACATCCGAGATGTTAGATTGCCTTAGGACAGGATATATAACGTTATAGATGTATATAATTTTCCCACCGGGACGTACGGGGCTACACGAACGAGATTCTACAAAACAATCCCAGCGAGTTGCTAGATGGGTTAGGTTAGGTTATATTACGTTATAGACGTATATAATGTTCCCACCGAGAAGTAGGGGCCGGCCCGCCAGGAATGTTGTAACATACTACATCCGAGATGTGAGGTTGCCTTAGGTTAGGATATATAAAGTTATAGACGTATATAATGTTCCCACAATGATGTACGGGGCTACACGAACGGGATTCTACAAAACATTCCCAGCGGGCTGCAAGATGGGTTAGGTTAGGTTATATTAGGTTATAGACGAATATAATGTTCCCACTGAGAAGTAGGGCCCGACACGCCAGGCATGTTGTAAAATACTACATCCGAGATGTTACATTGCCTTAGGTTATGATATATAACGTTATAGACGTATATAATGTTCCCACCGAAACGATCGGTGCTACACGAACGGGATTCTACCAAACATTCCCAACGAGGGGCTGGATGGGTCAGGTTATGTTATATTACGTTAGAAACGTATATAATGTTCCCACCGAGAAATAGGGGCCGATCCGCCAGGAATATTGTAAAATACTACATCCGAGGTGTTAGGTTGCCTTAGGTTAGGTTATATAACGCTATAGACGTATATAACGTTCCCACGGAGAAGTACGGGCCGACACCACAGGGATTCTGTAAATCATTACCAGCGAGGGGCTAGATGGGTTAGGTTAGTTTATATTACGTTATAGACGTATATAATGTTCCCACCGAGAAGTAGGGGCCGGCCGGGCAGGAATGATGTAAAATATTACATCCGAGGTGTTAGGTTGCCTTAGGTTGGGATATATAAAGTTATAGAATTACATAATGTCCCCTCCGAGAAGTTCGGGCGGACACGAACGGGATTCTGTAAAACGTTCCCAGCGAGGGGCTAGATGGGTTAGGTTAGGATATGTTACGTTATAGACGTATATAATGTTCCCACCGAGAAGTAGGGGCCGACCCGCCAGGAATGTTGTAAAATATTACATCCGAGGTGTTAGGTTGCCTTAGGTTGGGATATATAAAGTTATAGACTTACATAATGTCCCCTCCGAGAAGTTCGGGCGGACACGAACGGGATTCTGTAAAACGTTCCCAGCGAGGGGCTAGATGGGTTAGGTTAGGATATGTTACGTTATAGACGTATATAATGTTCCCACCGAGAAGGAGGGGCCGGCCCGGCAGGAATGATGTAAAATACTACATCCCAGGTGTTAGGTTGCCTTAGGTTAGGATATATAACGTTATAGACGTATATAATGTTCCCACGGAGTGGTACGGGCCGAAACGACCGGGATTCTGTAAAACATTACCAGAGAGGGGCTAGATGGGTTAGGTTACGTTATATTACGTTATAGAAGTATATAATGTTCCCACCGAGAAGGAGGGGCCGACCCGCCAGGAATGTTTTAAAATACTACATCCGAGATGTGAGGTTGCCTTAGGTTAGGATATATAAAGTTATAGACGTATATAATGTTCCCGCAATGATGTACGGGGCTACACGAACGGGATTCTACAAAACATTCCCAGCGGGCTGCAAGATGGGTTAGGTTAGGTTATATTAGGTTATAGACGAATATAATGTTCCCACTGAGAAGTAGGGCCCGACACGCCAGGCATGTTGTAAAATACTACATCCGAGATGTTACATTGCCTTAGGTTAGGATATATAACGTTATAGACGTATATAATGTTCCCACCGAAACGATCGGTGCTACACGAACGGGATTCTACAAAACATTCCCAGCGAGGGGCTGGATGGGTTAGGTTAGGTTATATTACGTTAGAAACGTATATAATGTTCCCCCGGAGGAGTAGGGTTCGACCCGCCAGGAATGTTGTAAAATACTACATTCGAGGTTTTAGGTTGCTTTAGGTTAGGATATATAACGTTATAGACGTATATAATGTTCCCACGGACTGGTACGGGCCGAAACGACAGGGATTCTGTAAAACATTACCAGCGGGGGGCTAGATGGGTTAGGTTACGTTATATTACGTTATAGAAGTATATAATGTTCCCACCGAGAAGTAGGGACCGACCCGCCAGGAATGTTTTAAAATACTACATCCGAGATGTTAGATTGCCTTAGGACAGGATATATAACGTTATAGATGTATATAATTTTCCCACCGGGACGTACGGGGCTACACGAACGGGATTCTACAAAACAATCCCAGCGAGTTGCTAGATGGGTTAGGTTAGGTTATATTACGTTATAGACGTATATAATGTTCCCACCGAGAAGTAGGGGCCGGCCCGCCAGGAATGTTGTAACATACTACATCCGAGATGTGAGGTTGCCTTAGGTTAGGATATATAAAGTTATAGACGTATATAATGTTCCCACAATGATGTACGGGGCTACACGAACGGGATTCTACAAAACATTCCCAGCGGGCTGCAAGATGGGTTAGGTTAGGTTATATTAGGTTATAGACGAATATAATGTTCCCACTGAGTAGTAGGGCCCGACACGCCAGGCATGTTGTAAAATACTACATGCGAGATGTTACATTGCCTTAGGTTAGGATATATAACGTTATAGACGTATATAATGTTCCCACCGAAACGATCGGGGCTACAAGAACGGGATTCTACAAAACATTCCCAGCGAGGGGCTGGATGGGTTAGGTTAGGTTATATTACGTTAGAAACATATATAATGTTCCCACCGAGAAGTAGGGTCCGACCCGCCAGGAGTGTTGTAAAATACTACATCCGAGATGTTAGGCTGCCTTAGGATAGGATATATAACGTTATAGACGTATATAATGTCCCCACCGAGAAGTTCGCGCGGACACGAACGGGATTCTGTAAAACGTTCCCAGCGAGGGGGTAGATGGGTTAGGTTAGGATATGTTGCGTTATAGACATATATAATGTTCCCACCGAGAAGGAGGGGCCGGCCCGGCAGGAATGATTTAAAATTCTACATCCGAGATGTTAGGCTGCCTTAGGATAGGATATATAACGCTATAGACGTATATAATGATCCCACGGAGAGGTACGGTTCGACACGGCCGGGATTCAGTAAAACATTACCAGCCACGGGCTAGATGGGTTAGGTTAGGTTATATTACGTTATAGACGTATATTATATTCCCACGGAGTGGTACGGGCCGACACGACCGTGATTCTGTAAAAGATTACCAGCGAGGGACTAGATGGGTTAGGATAGGTTATATTACGTTATAAAATTATATAATGTTCCCACCGAGAAGTAGGGGCCGACCCGCCAGGAATGTTGTAAAATACTACATCCGATGTGTGAGGTTGCCTTAGGTTAGAATATATAACGTTATAGACGGATATAATGTATCCCACAAAGACGTACAGGGCTACACGAACGGGATTCTACAAAACATTCCCAGCGGGGGGCTAGATGGGTTAGGTTAGGTTATATTACGTTATAGACGTATATAATGTTCCCACCGAGAAGGAGGGGCCGGCCCGGCAGGAATGATGTAAAATACTACATCCCAGGTGTTAGGTTGCCTTAGGTTAGGATATATAACGTTATAGACGTATATAATGTTCCCACAATGATGTACGGGGCTACACGAACGGGATTCTACAAAACATTCCCAGCGGGCTGCAAGATGGGTTAGGTTAGGTTATACTAGGTTATAGACGAATATAATGTTCCCACTGAGAAGTAGGGCCCGACACGCCAGGCATGTTGTAAAATACTACATGCGAGATGTTACATTGCCTTAGGTTAGGATATATAACGTTATAGACGTATATAATGTTCCCACCGAAACGAACGGGGCTACACGAACGGGATTCCACAAGTCATTCCCAGCGAGGGGCTGGATGGGTTAGGTTAGGTTATATTACGTTAGAAACGTATATAATGTGCCCACCGAGAAGTAGGGGCTGATCCGCCAGGAATATTGTAAAATACTACATCCGAGGTGTGAGGTTGCCTTAGGTTAGGTTATATAACGCTATAGACGTATATAACGTTCCCACGGAGAAGTACGGGCCGACACCACAGGGATTCTGTAAATCATTACCAGCGAGGGGCTAGATGGTTTCGGTTAGTTTATATTACGTTATAGACGTATATAATGTTCCCACCGAGAAGTAGGGGCCGGCCCGGCAGGAATGATGTAAAATATTACATCCGAGGTGTTAGGTTGCCTTAGGTTGGGATATATAAAGTTATAGACTTACATAATGTCCCCTCCGAGAAGTTCGGGCGGATACGAACGGGATTCTGTAAAACGTTCCCAGCGAGGGGCTAGATGGGTTAGGTTAGGATATGTTACGTTATAGACGTATATAATGTTCCCACCGAGAAGCAGGGGCCGACCCGCCAGGAATGTTGTAAAATACTACATCCGAGGTGTTAGGTTGCTTTAGGTTAGGATATATAACGTTATAGACGTATATAATGTTCCCACGGAGTGGTACGGGCCGAAACGACAGGGGTTCTGTAAAACATTACCAGCGGGGGGCTAGATGGGTTAGGTTACGTTATATTACGTTATAGAAGTATATAATGTTCCCACCGAGAAGTAGGGACCGACCCGCCAGGAATGTTTTAAAATACTACATCCGAGATGTTAGATTGCCTTAGGACAGGATATATAACGTTATAGATGTATATAATTTTCCCACCGGGACGTACGGGGCTACACGAACGAGATTCTACAAAACAATCCCAGCGAGTTGCTAGATGGGTTAGGTTAGGTTATATTACGTTATAGACGTATATAATGTTCCCACCGAGAAGTAGGGGCCGGCCCGCCAGGAATGTTGTAACATACTACATCCGAGATGTGAGGTTGCCTTAGGTTAGGATATATAAAGTTATAGACGTATATAATGTTCCCACAATGATGTACGGGGCTACACGAACGGGATTCTACAAAACATTCCCAGCGGGCTGCAAGATGGGTTAGGTTAGGTTATATTAGGTTATAGACGAATATAATGTTCCCACTGAGAAGTAGGGCCCGACACGCCAGGCATGTTGTAAAATACTACATCCGAGATGTTACATTGCCTTAGGTTAGGATATATAACGTTATAGACGTATATAATGTTCCCACCGAAACGATCGGTGCTACACGAACGGGATTCTACCAAACATTCCCAACGAGGGGCTGGATGGGTCAGGTTATGTTATATTACGTTAGAAACGTATATAATGTTCCCACCGAGAAATAGGGGCCGATCCGCCAGGAATATTGTAAAATACTACATCCGAGGTGTTAGGTTGCCTTAGGTTAGGTTATATAACGCTATAGACGTATATAACGTTCCCACGGTGAAGTACGGGCCGACACCACAGGGATTCTGTAAATCATTACCAGCGAGGGGCTAGATGGGTTAGGTTAGTTTATATTACGTTATAGACGTATATAATGTTCCCACCGAGAAGTAGGGGCCGGCCGGGCAGGAATGATGTAAAATATTACATCCGAGGTGTTAGGTTGCCTTAGGTTGGGATATATAAAGTTATAGAATTACATAATGTCCCCTCCGAGAAGTTCGGGCGGACACGAACGGGATTCTGTAAAACGTTCCCAGCGAGGGGCTAGATGGGTTAGGTTAGGATATGTTACGTTATAGACGTATATAATGTTCCCACCGAGAAGTAGGGGCCGACCCGCCAGGAATGTTGTAAAATATTACATCCGAGGTGTTAGGTTGCCTTAGGTTGGGATATATAAAGTTATAGACTTACATAATGTCCCCTCCGAGAAGTTCGGGCGGACACGAACGGGATTCTGTAAAACGTTCCCAGCGAGGGGCTAGATGGGTTAGGTTAGGATATGTTACGTTATAGACGTATATAATGTTCCCACCGAGAAGGAGGGGCCGGCCCGGCAGGAATGATGTAAAATACTACATCCCAGGTGTTAGGTTGCCTTAGGTTAGGATATATAACGTTATAGACGTATATAATGTTCCCACGGAGTGGTACGGGCCGAAACGACCGGGATTCTGTAAAACATTACCAGAGAGGGGCTAGATGGGTTAGGTTACGTTATATTACGTTATAGAAGTATATAATGTTCCCACCGAGAAGGAGGGGCCGACCCGCCAGGAATGTTTTAAAATACTACATCCGAGATGTGAGGTTGCCTTAGGTTAGGATATATAAAGTTATAGACGTATATAATGTTCCCGCAATGATGTACGGGGCTACACGAACGGGATTCTACAAAACATTCCCAGCGGGCTGCAAGATGGGTTAGGTTAGGTTATATTAGGTTATAGACGAATATAATGTTCCCACTCAGAAGTAGGGCCCGACACGCCAGGCATGTTGTAAAATACTACATCCGAGATGTTACGTTGCCTTAGGTTAGGATATATAACGTTATAGACGTATATAATGTTCCCACCGAAACGATCGGTGCTACACGAACGGGATTCTACAAAACATTCCCAGCGAGGGGCTGGATGGGTTAGGTTAGGTTATATTACGTTAGAAACGTATATAATGTTCCCCCGGAGGAGTAGGGTTCGACCCGCCAGGAATGTTGTAAAATACTACATTCGAGGTTTTAGGTTGCTTTAGGTTAGGATATATAACGTTATAGACGTATATAATGTTCCCACGGACTGGTACGGGCCGAAACGACAGGGATTCTGTAAAACATTACCAGAGAGGGGCTAGATGGGTTAGGTTACGTTATATTACGTTATAGAAGTATATAATGTTCCCACCGAGAAGGAGGGGCCGACCCGCCAGGAATGTTTTAAAATACTACATCCGAGATGTTACATTGCCTTAGGTTAGGATATATAACGTTATAGACGTATATAATGTTCCCACCGAAACGATCGGGGCTACACGAACGGGATTCTACAAAACATTCCCAGCGAGGGGCTAGATGGGTTAGGTTAGTTTATATTACGTTATAGACGTATATTATGTTCCCACCGAGAAGTAGGGGCCGATCCGCCAGGAATATTGTAAAATACTACATCCGAGGTGTGGGGTTGCCTTAGGTTAGGTATTATAACGCTATAGACGTATATAACGTTCCCACGGAGAAGTACGGGCCGACACCACAGGGATTCTGTAAATCATTACCAGCGAGGGGCTAGATGGGTTAGGTTAGTTTATATTACGTTATAGACATATATAATGTTCCCACCGAGAAGTAGGGACCGGCCCGGCAGGAATGAAGTAAAATATTATATCCGAGGTGTTAGGTTGCCTTAGGTTGGGATATATAAAGTTATAGACTTACATAATGTCCCCTCCGAGAAGTTCGGCCGGACACGAACGGGATTCTGTAAAACGTTCCCAGCGAGGGGCTAGATGGGTTAGGTTAGGATATGTTACGTTATAGACGTATATAATGTTCCCACCGTGAAGGAGGGGCCGGCCCGGCAGGAATGTTGTAAAATACTACATTCGAGATGTTAGGTTGCCTTAGGTTGGGATATATAAAGTTATAGACGTACATATTGTCTCCACCGAGAAGTTCGGTCGGACACAAACGGGATTCTGTAAAACATTACCAGCGATGGGCTAGATGTGTTAGGTTAGGTTATACTACGTTATAGACGTATATAATGTTCCCACCGAGAAGTAGGGGCCGGCCCGCCAGAAATGTTGTAAAATACTACATCCGAGATGTGAGGTTGCCTTAGCTTAGGATATATAAAGTTATAGACGTATATAATGTTCCCACAATGATGTACGGGGCTACACGAACGGGATTCTACAAAACATTCCCAGCGGACTGCAAGATGGGTTAGGTTAGGTTATATTAGGTTATAGACGAATATAATGTTTCCACTGAGAAGTAGGGCACGACACGACAGGCATGTTGTAAAATACTACATCCGAGATGTTACATTGCCTTAGGTTAGGATATATAACGTTATAGACGTATATAATGTTCCCACCGAAACGATCGGTGCTACACGAACGGGATTCTACAAAACATTCCCAGCGAGGGGCTGGATGGGTTAGGATAGGTTATATTACGTTATAAAATTATATAATGTTCCCACCGAGAAGTAGGGGCCGACCCGCAAGGAATGTTGTGAAATACTACATCCGAGGTGTGAGGTTGCCTTAGGTTAGGATATATAACGTTATAGACGTATGTAATGTTCCCATGGAGAGGTATGGGCAGACACGGCCGGGATTCTGTAAAACATTACCAGCGAGGGGCTAGATGGGTTAGGTTAGGTTATATTACGTTATAGACGTATATTATGTTCCCACCGAGAAGTAGGGGCCGATCCGCCAGGAATATTGTAAAATACTACATCCGAGGTGTGAGGTTGCCTTAGGTTAGGTATTATAACGCTATAGACGTATATAACGTTCCCACGGAGAAGTACGGGCCGACACCACTGGGATTCTGTAAATCATTACCAGCGAGGGGCTAGATGGGTTAGGTTAGTTTATATTACGTTATAGACATATATAATGTTCCCACCGAGAAGTAGGGACCGGCCCGGCAGGAATGATGTAAAATATTACATCCGAGGTGTTAGGTTGCCTTAGGTTGGGATATATAAAGTTATAGACTTACATAATGTCCCCTCCGAGAAGTTCGGCCGGACACGAACGGGATTCTGTAAAACGTTCCCAGCGAGGGGCTAGATGGGTTAGGTTAAGATATGTTACGTTATAGACGTATATAATGTTCCCACCGAGAAGGAGGGGCCGGCCCGGCAGGAATGTTGTAAAATACTACATTCGAGATGATAGGTTGCCTTAGGTTGGGATATATAAAGTTATAGACGTACATATTGTCTCCACCGAGAAGTTCGGTCGGACACAAACGGGATTCTGTAAAACATTACCAGCGATGGGCTAGATGTGTTAGGTTAGGTTATACTACGTTATAGACGTATATAATGTTCCCACCGAGAAGTAGGGGCCGGCCCGCCAGAAATGTTGTAAAATACTACATCCGAGATGTGAGGTTGCCTTAGCTTAGGATATATAAAGTTATAGACGTATATAATGTTCCCACAATGATGTACGGGGCTACACGAACGGGATTCTACAAAACATTCCCAGCGGGCTGCAAGATGGGTTAGGTTAGGTTATATTAGGTTATAGACGAATATAATGTTCCCACTGAGAAGTAGGGCACGACACGCCAGGCATGTTGTAAAATACTACATCCGAGATGTTACATTGCCTTAGGTTAGGATATATAACGTTATAGACGTATATAATGTTCCCACCGAAACGATCGGTGCTACACGAACGGGATTCTACAAAACATTCCCAGCGAGGGGCTGGATGGGTTAGGATAGGTTATATTACGTTATAAAATTATATAATGTTCCCACCGAGAAGTAGGGGCCGACCCGCAAGGAATGATGTGAAATACTACATCCGAGGTGTGAGGTTGCCTTAGGTTAGGATATATAACGTTATAGACGTATGTAATGTTCCCATGGAGAGGTATGGGCAGACACGGCCGGGATTCTGTAAAACATTACCAGCGAGGGGCTAGATGGGTTAGGTTAGGTTATATTACGTTATAGACGTATATTATGTTCCCACCGAGAAGTAGGGGCCGATCCGCCAGGAATATTGTAAAATACTACATCCGAGGTGTGAGGTTGCCTTAGGTTAGGTATTATAACGCTATAGACGTATATAACGTTCCCACGGAGAAGTACGGGCCGACACCACAGGGATTCTGTAAATCATTACCAGCGAGGGGCTAGATGGGTTAGGTTAGTTTATATTACGTTATAGACATATATAATGTTCCCACCGAGAAGTAGGGACCGGCCCGGCAGGAATGATGTAAAATATTACATCCGAGGTGTTAGGTTGCCTTAGGTTGGGATATATAAAGTTATAGACTTACATAATGTCCCCTCCGAGAAGTTCGGCCGGACACGAACGGGATTCTGTAAAACGTTCCCAGCGAGGGGCTAGATGGGTTAGGTTAGGATATGTTACGTTATAGACGTATATAATGTTCCCACCGAGAAGGAGGGGCCGGCCCGGCAGGAATGTTGTAAAATACTACATTCGAGATGTTAGGTTGCCTTAGGTTGGGATATATAAAGTTATAGACGTACATATTGTCTCCACCGAGAAGTTCGGTCGGACACAAACGGGATTCTGTAAAACATTACCAGCGATGGGCTAGATGTGTTAGGTTAGGTTATACTACGTTATAGACGTATATAATGTTCCCACCGAGAAGCAGGGGCCGACCCGCCAGGAATGTTGTAAAATACTACATCCGAGATGTTAGATTGCCTTAGGACAGGATATATAACGTTATAGATGTATATAATTTTCCCAAGGGGACGTACGGGGCTACACGAACGGGATTCTACAAAACATTCCCAGCGATTTGCTAGATGGGTTAGGTTAGGTTATATTACGTTATAGACGTATATAATGTTCCCACCGAGAAGTAGGGGCCGGCCCGCCAGGAATGTTGTAAAATACTACATACGAGATGTGAGGTTGCCTTAGGTTAGGATATATAAAGTTATAGACGTATATAATGTTCCCACAATGATGTACGGGGCTACACGAACGGGATTCTACAAAACATTCCCAGCGGGCTGCAAGATGGGTTAGGTAAGGTTATATTAGGTTATAGACGAATATAATGTTCCCACTGAGAAGTAGGGCCCGACACGCCAGGCATGTTGTAAAATACTACATCCGAGATGTTACATTGCCTAGGTTAGGATATATAACGTTATAGACGTATATAATGTTCCCACCGAAACGATCGGTGCTACACGAACGGGATTCTACAAAACATTCCCAGCGAGTGGCTGGATGGGTTAGGTTAGGTTATATTACGTTAGAAACGTATATAATGTTCCCACCGAGAAGTAGGGTTCGACCCGCCAGGAATGTTGTAAAATACTACATCCGAGGTGTTAGGTTGCTTTAGGTTAGGATATATAACGTTATAGACGTATATAATGTTCCCACGGAGTGGTGCGGGCTGAAACGACAGGGATTCCGTAAAACATTACCAGCGAGGGGCTAGATGGGTTAGGTTACGTTATATTACGTTATAGAAGTATATAATGTTCCCACTGAGAAGTAGGGCCCGACACGCCAGGCATGTTGTAAAATACTACATCCGAGATGTAACATTGCCTTAGGATAGGATATATAACGTTATAGATGTATATAATTTTCCCACCGAGACGTACGGGGCTACACGAACGGGATTCAACAAAACATTCCCAGCAAGTTGCTGGATGGGTTAGGTTAGGTTATATTACGTTATAGACGTATATAATGTTCCCACCGAGAAGTAGGGGCCGGCCCGCCAGGAATGTTGTAAAATACTACATCCGAGATGTGAGGTTGCCTTAGGTTAGGATATATAACGTTATAGACGTATATAATGTTCCCACAATGATGTACGGGGCTACACGAACGGGATTCTACAAAACATTCCCAGCGGGCTGCAAGATGGGTTAGGTTAGGTTATACTAGGTTATAGACGAATATAGTGTTCCCACTGAGAAGTAGGGCCCGACACGACAGGCATGTTGTAAAGTACTACATGCGAGATGTTACATTGCCTTAGGTTAGGATATATAACGTTATAGACGTATATAATGTTCCCACCGAAACGATCGGTGCTACACGAACGGGATTCTACAAAACATTCCCAGCGAGGGGCTGGATGGGTTAGGTTAGGTTATATTACGTTAGAAACGTATATAATGTTCCCACCGAGAAGTAGGGTTCGACCCGCCAGGAATGTTGTAAAATACTACATCCGAGGTGTTAGGTTGCTTTAGGTTAGGATATATAACGTTATAGACGTATATAATGTTCCCACGGAGTGGTGCGGGCCGAAACGACAGGGATTCTGTAAAACATAACCAGCGAGGGGCTAGATGGGTTAGGTTACGTTATATTACGTTATAGAAGTATATAATGTTCCCACCGAGAAGGAGGGGCCGACCCGCCAGGAAGGTTTTAAAATACTACATCCGAGATGTTAGATTGCCTTAGGATAGGATATATAACGTTATAGATGTATATAATTTTCCCACCGAGACGTACGGGGCTACACGAACGGGATTCAACAAAACATTCCCAGCGAGTTGCTAGATGGGTTAGGTTAGGTTATATTACGTTATAGACGTATATAATGTTCCCACCGAGAAGTAGGGGCCGGCCCGCCAGGTATGTTGTAAAATACTACATCCGAGATGTGAGGTTGCCTTAGGTTAGGATATATAACGTTATAGACGTATATAATGTTCCCACAATTATGTACGGGGCTACACGAACGGGATTCTACAAAACATTCCCAGCGGGCTGCAAGATGGGTTAGGTTAGGTTATACTAGGTTATAGACGAATATAGTGTTCCCACTGAGAAGTAGGGCCCGACACGACAGGCATGTTGTAAAGTACTACATGCGAGATGTTACATTGCCTTAGGTTAGGATATATAACGTTATAGACGTATATAATGTTCCCACCGAAACGATCGGTGCTACACGAACGGGATTCTACAAAACATTCCCAGCGAGGGGCTGGATGGGTTAGGTTAGGTTATATTACGTTAGAAACGTATATAATGTTCCCACCGAGAAGTAGGGTTCGACCCGCCAGGAATGTTGTAAAATACTACATCCGAGGTGTTAGGTTGCTTTAGGTTAGGATATATAACGTTATAGACGTATATAATGTTCCCACGGAGTGGTGCGGGCCCAAACGACAGGGATTCTGTAAAACATAACCAGCGAGGGGCTAGATGGGTTAGGTTACGTTATATTACGTTATAGAAGTATATAATGTTCCCACCGAGAAGGAGGGGCCGACCCGCCAGGAAGGTTTTAAAATACTACATCCGAGATGTTAGATTGCCTTAGGATAGGATATATAACGTTATAGATGTATATAATTTTCCCACCGAGACGTACGGGGCTACACGAACGGGATTCTACAAAACATTCCCAGCGAGTTGCTAGATGGGTTAGGTTAGGTTATATTACGTTATAGACGTATATAATGTTCCCACCGAGAAGTAGGGGCCGGCCCGCCAGGAATGTTGTAAAATACTACATCCGAGATGTGAGGTTGCCTTAGGTTAGGATATATAATGTTATAGACGTATATAATGTTCCCACAATGATGTACGGGGCTACACGAACGGGATTCTACAAAACATTCCCAGCGGGCTGCAAGATGGGTTAGGTTAGGTTATACTAGGTTATAGACGAATATAGTGTTCCCACTGAGAAGTAGGGCCCGACACGCCAGGCATGTTGTAAAATACTACATCCGAGATGTTACATTGCCTTAGGATAGGATATATAACGTTATAGATGTATATAATTTTCCCACCGAGACGTACGGGGCTACACGAACGGGATTCAACAAAACATTCCCAGCGAGTTGCTAGATGGGTTAGGTTAGGTTATATTACGTTATAGACGTATATAATGTTCCCACCGAGAAGTAGGGGCCGGCCCGCCAGGAATGTTGTAAAATACTACATCCGAGATGTGAGGTTGCCTTAGGTTAGGATATATAACGTTATAGACGTATATAATGTTCCCACAATGATGTACGGGGCTACACGAACGGGATTCTACAAAACATTCCCAGCGGGCTGCAAGATGGGTTAGGTTAGGTTATACTAGGTTATAGACGAATATAGTGTTCCCACTGAGAAGTAGGGCCCGACACGACAGGCATGTTGTAAAGTACTACATGCGAGATGTTACATTGCCTTAGGTTAGGATATATAACGTTATAGACGTATATAATGTTCCCACCGAAACGATCGGTGCTACACGAACGGGATTCTACAAAACATTCCCAGCGAGGGGCTGGATGGGTTAGGTTAGGTTATATTACGTTAGAAACGTATATAATGTTCCCACCGAGAAGTAGGGTTCGACCCGCCAGGAATGTTGTAAAATACTACATCCGAGGTGTTAGGTTGCTTTAGGTTAGGATATATAACGTTATAGACGTATATAATGTTCCCACGGAGTGGTGCGGGCCCAAACGACAGGGATTCTGTAAAACATAACCAGCGAGGGGCTAGATGGGTTAGGTTACGTTATATTACGTTATAGAAGTATATAATGTTCCCACCGAGAAGGAGGGGCCGACCCGCCAGGAAGGTTTTAAAATACTACATCCGAGATGTTAGATTGCCTTAGGATAGGATATATAACGTTATAGATGTATATAATTTTCCCACCGAGACGTACGGGGCTACACGAACGGGATTCTACAAAACATTCCCAGCGAGTTGCTAGATGGGTTAGGTTAGGTTATATTACGTTATAGACGTATATAATGTTCCCACCGAGAAGTAGGGGCCGGCCCGCCAGGAATGTTGTAAAATACTACATCCGAGATGTGAGGTTGCCTTAGGTTAGGATATATAATGTTATAGACGTATATAATGTTCCCACAATGATGTACGGGGCTACACGAACGGGATTCTACAAAACATTCCCAGCGGGCTGCAAGATGGGTTAGGTTAGGTTATACTAGGTTATAGACGAATATAGTGTTCCCACTGAGAAGTAGGGCCCGACACGCCAGGCATGTTGTAAAATACTACATCCGAGATGTTACATTGCCTTAGGATAGGATATATAACGTTATAGATGTATATAATTTTCCCACCGAGACGTACGGGGCTACACGAACGGGATTCAACAAAACATTCCCAGCGAGTTGCTAGATGGGTTAGGTTAGGTTATATTACGTTATAGACGTATATAATGTTCCCACCGAGAAGTAGGGGCCGGCCCGCCAGGAATGTTGTAAAATACTACATCCGAGATGTGAGGTTGCCTTAGGTTAGGATATATAACGTTATAGACGTATATAATGTTCCCACAATGATGTACGGGGCTACACGAACGGGATTCTACAAAACATTCCCAGCGGGCTGCAAGATGGGTTAGGTTAGGTTATACTAGGTTATAGACGAATATAGTGTTCCCACTGAGAAGTAGGGCCCGACACGACAGGCATGTTGTAAAGTACTACATGCGAGATGTTACATTGCCTTAGGTTAGGATATATAACGTTATAGACGTATATAATGTTCCCACCGAAACGATCGGTGCAACACGAACGGGATTCTACAAAACATTCCCAGCGAGGGGCTGGATGGGTTAGGTTAGGTTATATTACGTTAGAAACGTATATAATGTTCCCACCGAGAAGTAGGGTTCGACCCGCCAGGAATGTTGTAAAATACTACATCCGAGGTGTTAGGTTGCTTTAGGTTAGGATATATAACGTTATAGACGTATATAATGTTCCCACGGAGTGGTGCGGGCCGAAACGACAGGGATTCTGTAAAACATAACCAGCGAGGGGCTAGATGGGTTAGGTTACGTTATATTACGTTATAGAAGTATATAATGTTCCCACCGAGAAGGAGGGGCCGACCCGCCAGGAAGGTTTTAAAATACTACATCCGAGATGTTAGATTGCCTTAGGATAGGATATATAACGTTATAGATGTATATAATTTTCCCACCGAGACGTACGGGGCTACACGAACGGGATTCTACAAAACATTCCCAGCGAGTTGCTAGATGGGTTAGGTTAGGTTATATTACGTTATAGACGTATATAATGTTCCCACCGAGAAGTAGGGGCCGGCCCGCCAGGAATGTTGTAAAATACTACATCCGAGATGTGAGGTTGCCTTAGGTTAGGATATATAACGTTATAGACGTATATAATGCTCCCACAATGATGTACGGGGCTACACGAACGGGATTCTACAAAACATTCCCAGCGAGGGGCTGGATGGGTTAGGTTAGGTTATATTACGTTAGAAACGTATATAATGTTCCCACCGAGAAGTAGGGTCCGACCCGCCAGGAATGTTGTAAAATACTACATCAGAGATGTTAGATTGCCTTAGGTTAGGATATATAACGTTATAGACGTATATAATGTTCCCACAATGATGTACGGGGCTACACGAACGGGATTCTACAAAACATTCCCAGCGGGCTGCAAGATGGGTTAGGTTAGGTTATACTAGGTTATAGACGAATATAGTGTTCCCACTGAGAAGTAGGGCCCGACACGACAGGCATGTTGTAAAGTACTACATGCGAGATGTTACATTGCCTTAGGTTAGGATATATAACGTTATAGACGTATATAATGTTCCCACCGAAACGATCGGTGCAACACGAACGGGATTCTACAAAACATTCCCAGCGAGGGGCTGGATGGGTTAGGTTAGGTTATATTACGTTAGAAACGTATATAATGTTCCCACCGAGAAGTAGGGTTCGACCCGCCAGGAATGTTGTAAAATACTACATCCGAGGTGTTAGGTTGCTTTAGGTTAGGATATATAACGTTATAGACGTATATAATGTTCCCACGGAGTGGTGCGGGCCGAAACGACAGGGATTCTGTAAAACATAACCAGCGAGGGGCTAGATGGGTTAGGTTACGTTATATTACGTTATAGAAGTATATAATGTTCCCACCGAGAAGGAGGGGCCGACCCGCCAGGAAGGTTTTAAAATACAACATCCGAGATGTTAGATTGCCTTAGGATAGGATATATAACGTTATAGATGTATATAATTTTCCCACCGAGACGTACGGGGCTACACGAACGGGATTCTACAAAACATTCCCAGCGAGTTGCTAGATGGGTTAGGTTAGGTTATATTACGTTATAGACGTATATAATGTTCCCACCGAGAAGTAGGGGCCGGCCCGCCAGGAATGTTGTAAAATACTACATCCGAGATGTGAGGTTGCCTTAGGTTAGGATATATAACGTTATAGACGTATATAATGCTCCCACAATGATGTACGGGGCTACACGAACGGGATTCTACAAAACATTCCCAGCGGGCTGCAAGATGGGTTAGGTTAGGTTATACTAGGTTATAGACGAATATAGTGTTCCCACTGAGAAGTAGGGCCCGACACGCCAGACATGTTGTAAAATACTACATGCGAGATGTTACATTGCCTTAGGTTAGGATATATAACGTTATAGACGTATATAATGTTCCCACCGAAACGATCGGGGCTACACGAACGGGATTCTACAAAACATTCCCAGCGAGGGGCTGGATGGGTTAGGTTAGGTTATATTACGTTAGAAACGTATATAATGTTCCCACCGAGAAGTAGGGTCCGACCCGCCAGGAATGTTGTAAAATACTACATCAGAGATGTTAGATTGCCTTAGGTTAGGATATATAACGTTATAGACGTATATAATGTTCCCACAATGATGTACGGGGCTACACGAACGGGATTCTACAAAACATTCCCAGCGGGCTGCAAGATGGGTTAAGTTAGGTTATATTAGGTTATAGACGAATATAATGTTCCCACTGAGAAGTAGGTCCCGACACGCCAGGCATGATGTAAAATACTACATCCGAGATGTTACATTGCCTTAGGTTAGGATATATATCGTTATAGACGTATATAATGTTCCCACCGAAACGATCGGGGCTACACGAACGGGATTCTACAAAACATTCCCAGCGAGGGGCTGGATGGGTTAGGTTAGGTTATATTACGTTAGAAACGTATATAATGTTCCCACCGAGATGTAGGGGCCGATCCGCCAGGAATATTGTAAAATACTACATCCGAGGTGTGAGGTCGCCTTAGGTTAGGTTATATAACGCTATAGACGTATATAACGTTCCCACGGAGAAGTACGGGCCGACACCACAGGGATTCTGTAAATCATTACCAGCGAGGGGCTAGATGGGTTAGGTTAGTTTATATTACGTTATAGACGTATATAATGTTCCCACCGAGAAGTAGGGGCCGGCCCGGCAGGAATGATGTAAAATATTACATCCGAGGTGTTAGGTTGCCTTAGGTTGGGATATATAAAGTTATAGAATTACATAATGTCCCCTCCGAGAAGTTCGTGCGGACACGAACGGGATTCTGTAAAACGTTCCCAGCGAGGGGCTAGATGGGTTAGGTTAGGATATGTTACGTTATAGACGTATATAATGTTCCCACCGAGAAGTAGGGGCCGACCCGCCAGGAATGTTGTAAAATACTACATCCGAGGAGTTAGGTTGCTTTGGGTTAGGATATATAACGTTATAGACGTATATAATGTTCCCACGGAGTGGTACGGGCCGAAACGACAGGGATTCTGTAAAACGTTACCAGCGAGGGGCTAGATGGGTTAGGTTACGTTATATTACGTTATAGAAGTATATAATGTTCCCACTGAGAAGTAGGGCCCGACACGCCAGGCATGTTGTAAAATACTACATCCGAGATGTTACATTGCCTTAGGATAGGATATATAACGTTATAGATGTATATAATTTTCCCACCGAGACGTACGGGGCTACACGAACGGGATTCAACAAAACATTCCCAGCGAGTTGCTAGATGGGTTAGGTTAGGTTATATTACGTTATAGACGTATATAATGTTCCCACCGAGAAGTAGGGGCCGGCCCGCCAGGAATGTTGTAAAATACTACATCCGAGATGTGAGGTTGCCTTAGGTTAGGATATATAACGTTATAGACGTATATAATGTTCCCACAATGATGTACGGGGCTACACGAACGGGATTCTACAAAACATTCCCAGCGGGCTGCAAGATGGGTTAGGTTAGGTTATACTAGGTTATAGACGAATATAGTGTTCCCACTGAGAAGTAGGGCCCGACACGACAGGCATGTTGTAAAGTACTACATGCGAGATGTTACATTGCCTTAGGTTAGGATATATAACGTTATAGACGTATATAATGTTCCCACCGAAACGATCGGTGCTACACGAACGGGATTCTACAAAACATTCCCAGCGAGGGGCTGGATGGGTTAGGTTAGGTTATATTACGTTAGAAACGTATATAATGTTCCCACCGAGAAGTAGGGTTCGACCCGCCAGGAATGTTGTAAAATACTACATCCGAGGTGTTAGGTTGCTTTAGGTTAGGATATATAACGTTATAGACGTATATAATGTTCCCACGGAGTGGTGCGGGCCGAAACGACAGGGATTCTGTAAAACATAACCAGCGAGGGGCTAGATGGGTTAGGTTACGTTATATTACGTTATAGAAGTATATAATGTTCCCACCGAGAAGGAGGGGCCGACCCGCCAGGAAGGTTTTAAAATACTACATCCGAGATGTTAGATTGCCTTAGGATAGGATATATAACGTTATAGATGTATATAATTTTCCCACCGAGACGTACGGGGCTACACGAACGGGATTCAACAAAACATTCCCAGCGAGTTGCTAGATGGGTTAGGTTAGGTTATATTACGTTATAGACGTATATAATGTTCCCACCGAGAAGTAGGGGCCGGCCCGCCAGGTATGTTGTAAAATACTACATCCGAGATGTGAGGTTGCCTTAGGTTAGGATATATAACGTTATAGACGTATATAATGTTCCCACAATTATGTACGGGGCTACACGAACGGGATTCTACAAAACATTCCCAGCGGGCTGCAAGATGGGTTAGGTTAGGTTATACTAGGTTATAGACGAATATAGTGTTCCCACTGAGAAGTAGGGCCCGACACGACAGGCATGTTGTAAAGTACTACATGCGAGATGTTACATTGCCTTAGGTTAGGATATATAACGTTATAGACGTATATAATGTTCCCACCGAAACGATCGGTGCTACACGAACGGGATTCTACAAAACATTCCCAGCGAGGGGCTGGATGGGTTAGGTTAGGTTATATTACGTTAGAAACGTATATAATGTTCCCACCGAGAAGTAGGGTTCGACCCGCCAGGAATGTTGTAAAATACTACATCCGAGGTGTTAGGTTGCTTTAGGTTAGGATATATAACGTTATAGACGTATATAATGTTCCCACGGAGTGGTGCGGGCCCAAACGACAGGGATTCTGTAAAACATAACCAGCGAGGGGCTAGATGGGTTAGGTTACGTTATATTACGTTATAGAAGTATATAATGTTCCCACCGAGAAGGAGGGGCCGACCCGCCAGGAAGGTTTTAAAATACTACATCCGAGATGTTAGATTGCCTTAGGATAGGATATATAACGTTATAGATGTATATAATTTTCCCACCGAGACGTACGGGGCTACACGAACGGGATTCTACAAAACATTCCCAGCGAGTTGCTAGATGGGTTAGGTTAGGTTATATTACGTTATAGACGTATATAATGTTCCCACCGAGAAGTAGGGGCCGGCCCGCCAGGAATGTTGTAAAATACTACATCCGAGATGTGAGGTTGCCTTAGGTTAGGATATATAATGTTATAGACGTATATAATGTTCCCACAATGATGTACGGGGCTACACGAACGGGATTCTACAAAACATTCCCAGCGGGCTGCAAGATGGGTTAGGTTAGGTTATACTAGGTTATAGACGAATATAGTGTTCCCACTGAGAAGTAGGGCCCGACACGCCAGGCATGTTGTAAAATACTACATCCGAGATGTTACATTGCCTTAGGATAGGATATATAACGTTATAGATGTATATAATTTTCCCACCGAGACGTACGGGGCTACACGAACGGGATTCAACAAAACATTCCCAGCGAGTTGCTAGATGGGTTAGGTTAGGTTATATTACGTTATAGACGTATATAATGTTCCCACCGAGAAGTAGGGGCCGGCCCGCCAGGAATGTTGTAAAATACTACATCCGAGATGTGAGGTTGCCTTAGGTTAGGATATATAACGTTATAGACGTATATAATGTTCCCACAATGATGTACGGGGCTACACGAACGGGATTCTACAAAACATTCCCAGCGGGCTGCAAGATGGGTTAGGTTAGGTTATACTAGGTTATAGACGAATATAGTGTTCCCACTGAGAAGTAGGGCCCGACACGACAGGCATGTTGTAAAGTACTACATGCGAGATGTTACATTGCCTTAGGTTAGGATATATAACGTTATAGACGTATATAATGTTCCCACCGAAACGATCGGTGCAACACGAACGGGATTCTACAAAACATTCCCAGCGAGGGGCTGGATGGGTTAGGTTAGGTTATATTACGTTAGAAACGTATATAATGTTCCCACCGAGAAGTAGGGTTCGACCCGCCAGGAATGTTGTAAAATACTACATCCGAGGTGTTAGGTTGCTTTAGGTTAGGATATATAACGTTATAGACGTATATAATGTTCCCACGGAGTGGTGCGGGCCGAAACGACAGGGATTCTGTAAAACATAACCAGCGATGGGCTAGATGGGTTAGGTTACGTTATATTACGTTATAGAAGTATATAATGTTCCCACCGAGAAGGAGGGGCCGACCCGCCAGGAAGGTTTTAAAATACTACATCCGAGATGTTAGATTGCCTTAGGATAGGATATATAACGTTATAGATGTATATAATTTCCCCACCGAGACGTACGGGGCTACACGAACGGGATTCAACAAAACATTCCCAGCGAGTTGCTAGATGGGTTAGGTTAGGTTATATTACGTTATAGACGTATATAATGTTCCCACCGAGAAGTAGGGGCCGGCCCGCCAGGAATGTTGTAAAATACTACATCCGAGATGTGAGGTTGCCTTAGGTTAGGATATATAACGTTATAGACGTATATAATGTTCCCACAATTATGTACGGGGCTACACGAACGGGATTCTACAAAACATTCCCAGCGGGCTGCAAGATGGGTTAGGTTAGGTTATACTAGGTTATAGACGAATATAGTGTTCCCACTGAGAAGTAGGGCCCGACACGACAGGCATGTTGTAAAGTACTACATGCGAGATGTTACATTGCCTTAGGTTAGGATATATAACGTTATAGACGTATATAATGTTCCCACCGAAACGATCGGGGCTACACGAACGGAATTCTACAAAACATTCCCACCGAGTTGCTAGATGGGTTAGGTTAGGTTATATTACGTTATAGACGTATATAATGTTCCCACCGAGAAGTAGGGGCCGGCCCGCCAGGAATGTTGTAAAATACTACATCCGAGATGTGAGGTTGCCTTAGGTTAGGATATATAACGTTACAGACGTATATAATGTTCCCACAATGATGTACGGGGCTACACGAACGGGATTCTACAAAACATTCCCAGCGGGCTGCAAGATGGGTTAGGTTAGGTTATACTAGGTTATAGACGAATATAGTGTTCCCACTGAGAAGTAGGGCCCGACACGCCAGGCATGTTGTAAAATACTACATGCGAGATGTTACATTGCCTTAGGTTAGGATATATAACGTTATAGACGTATATAATGTTCCCACCGAAACGATCGGGGCTACACGAACGGGATTCTACAAAACATTCCCAGCGAGGGGCTGGATGGGTTAGGTTAGGTTATATTACGTTAGAAACGTATATAATGTTCCCACCGAGAAGTAGGGTCCGACCCGCCAGGAATGTTGTAAAATACTACATCCGAGATGTTAGATTGCCTTAGGTTAGGATATATAACGTTATAGACGTATATAATGTTCCCACCGAAACGATCGGTGCTACACGAACGGGATTCTACAAAACATTCCCAGCGAGGGGCTGGATGGGTTAGGTTAGGTTATATTACGTTAGAAACGTATATAATGTTCCCACCGAGAAGTAGGGGCCGACCCGCCAGGAATGTTGTAAAATACTACATCCGAGGTGTTAGGTTGCTTTAGGTTAGGATATATAACGTTATAGACGTATATAATGTTCCCACGGAGTGGTACGGGCCGAAACGACAGGGATTCTGTAAAACATTACCAGCGAGGGGCTAGATGGGTTAGGTTACGTTATATTACGTTATAGAAGTATATAATGTTCCCACCGAGAAGTAGGGGGGGCCCGCCAGGAATGTTGTACAATACTACATCCGAGATGTGAGTTTGACTTAGGTTAGGATATATAACGTTATAGACGTATATAATGTCCCCACCGAGACGTACGTGCCTACACGAACGGGATTCTACAAAACATTCCCAGCGAGTTGCTAGATGGGTTAGGTTAGGTCATATTACGTTATTGACGTATATAATGTTCCCACCAAGAAGTAGGTGCCGACCCCCTAGGAATGTTGTGAAATACTACATTCGAGATGTTAGGTTGCCTTAGGTTAGGATATATAACGTTATAGGCGCATATAATGTCCGCACCGAGACGACGGTACGACACGAACGAGATTCTGTAAACATTACCAGCGAGGGTCGTGATGGGTTAGCTTAGGTTATATAACGATATCGACGTATATAATGTTCCCACCAAGAAGTAGGTGCCGACCCCCTAGGAATGTTGTGAAATACTACATTCGAGATGTTAGGTTGCCTTAGGTTAGGATATATAACGTTATAGGCGTATATAATGTCCGCACCGAGACGACGGTACGACACGAACGAGATTCTGTAAACATTACCAGCGAGGGTCGTGATGGGTTAGCTTAGGTTATATAACGATATCGACGTATATAATATTGCCACCGAGAAGTGGGGCCGACCCGCCAGGAATGTTGTGAAATACTACATTCGAGATGTTAGGTTGCCTTAGGTTAAGATATATAACGTTATAGTCGTATATAATGTCCGCACCGTGACGTACGGGGCTACACGAACGGGATTCTGTAAAACATTACCAGCGACGGACTAGATGGGTTAGGTTATGTTATATTACGTTCTAGACGTATGTAATGTTCCCGCCGAGATTTAGGGGCCGACCGGCCAGGAATGTTGGAAAATACTACATCCAAGATGTTAGGCTGCCTTAGGTTAGGATATATGACGTTATACACGTACATAATGTCCCCACCGAGAAGTACAGGCCGGCAAGGGCGGGATTCTGTAAAACATTATCACCGCGGGGCAAAATGGGTTAGGTTACGATATAAAACGTTATAGACGTATATAATGTCCGCACCGAGACGTACGGAAAGACACGAACGAGATTCTGTAAAACATTACCAGCGACGGACTAGATGGGTTAGGTTATGTTATATTACGTTCTAGTCGTATGTAATGTTCCCACCGAGATTTAGGGGCCGACACGCCAGAAATGTTGGAAAATACTACATCCGAGGTGTTAAGATGCCTTAGGTTAGGATATATAACGTTATAGACGTATATAACGTTCCCACGGGGAGGTACGGACCGACACGACCGGGATTCTGTAAAACATTACCAGCGAGGGGCCAGATGGGTTAGGTTAGGCTGTATTACGTTATAGATGTATATAATGTTCACACCGAGAAGTAGGGGCCGACCGCGCTAAGAATGTTGGTATATTCTACATCCGAGGTGTTAGGTTGCCTTAGGTTGTGATATATAACGTTATAGACGTATATAGTGTCCCTACCGAGAAGTACCGGCAGACAAGACCGGGATTCTGTAAAACAATACCAGCGAGGGTTTAGATGGTTTAGGTTAGGTTATATTACGTTATAGACGTATATAATGATCCCAACGAGAATTAGGGGCTGACCCGACAGGAATGTTGCAATATGCTACATCCAGAGATGTTAGGTTACTGAGGTTAGGATATATAACTTTATAGACGTATATAATGTTCCCACCGAGAAGTTGGGGCCGACCTGCCTGGAATGTGGTAGGATACTACGTTCGAGATGTTAGGTTGCCTTAGGTTCGAATATATAACGTTATAGACGTACATAATGTCCGCAACGAGACGTACGGGACGACACGAACGGGATTCTGTAAAACTTTCCCAGCGAGGTGATAGATAGGTTAGGTTAGGTTATGTTACGTTATAGACGTATATAACGTCCAGACCGAGAAGTAGGGGCTGACCCGCAAGGAATGTTGTAAAATACTACATCCGAGATGTTAAGTTGCCTTAGGTTAGGATATATAACGTTATAGACGTATATAATGTTCCCACCGAGACTTGCGGGGCTACACGAACGGGATTCTACAAAACATTCCCAGCGAGGGGATAGATAGGTTAGGTTAGGTTATATTACGTTATAGACATATATAACATCCAGACCGAGAAGTAGGGGCCGACCCGCCAGGTTTGTTGTAAAATACTACATCCGAGATGTGAGGTTGCCTTAGGTTAGGATATATAACGATATAGACTTATGTAGTGTTCCCACCGAGACGTAAGGGGCTACACGAACGGGATTCTACAAAACATTCCCAGCGAGGGTATAGATAGGTTAGGTTAGGTTATATTACGGTATAGACGTATATAAAGTCCCGACCGAGAAGTAGGGGCCGACCCGCCAGGAATGTTGTAAAATACTACATCCGAGGTGTTAGGTTGCCTTAGGTTAGGATATATAACGTTATAGACGTATATAATTTTCCCACCGAGACGTACGGGGCTACACGAACGGGATTCTACAAAACATTCCCAGCGAGGGGATATATAGGTTAGGTTAGGTTATATTACGTTATAGACGTTTATAACGTCCAGACCGAGAAGTAGGGGCCGACCCGCCAGGAATGTTGTAAAATACTACATCCGAGGTGTTAAGTTGCCTTAGGTTAGGATATATAACGTTACAGACGTATATAATGTTCCCACCGAGACGTACGGGTCTACACGAACGGGATTCTACAAAACATTCCCAGCGAGGGGATAGATAGGTTAGGTTAGGTTATATTACGTTATAGACGTATATAACGTTCCGACCGAGAAGTAGGGGCCGACAAGCCAGGAATGTTGTAAAATACTACATCCGAGATGTTAGGTTGCCTTAGGTTAGGGTATATAACGTTATAGACGTATATAATGTTCCCACCGAGACGTACGGACCGACACGACCGGGATTTTGTAAAACATTACCAGCGAGGTTCTAGATGGGTTAGGTTAGATTATATTACATTATAGACGTATATAATGTTCCCACCGAGAAGTAGGGGCCGACCCGCCAGGAATGTTGTAAAATACAACATCCGAGATGTTAGGTTGCCTTAGGTTAGGATATGTAACGTTATAGACGTATATAATTTTCCCACCGAGACGTATGGGGCTACACGAACGGGATTCTACAAAACATTCCCAGCGAGGGGCTAGATGGGTTAGGTTAGGTTATATTACGTTATAGACGTATATAACGTCCAGACCGAGAAGTAGGGGCCGACCCGCCAGGAATGTTGTAAAATACTACATCCGAGGTGTTAAGTTGCCTTAGGTTAGGATATATAACGTTATAGACGTATATAATGCTCCCACGGAGAGGTACGGACCGACACGACCGGGATTCTGTAAAACATTACCAGCGAAGGACTAGATGGGTTAGGTTAGGTTATATTACGTTATAGACGTATATAATGTTCCCACCGAGACGTAGGGGCCGACCCGCCAGGAATGTTGTAAAATACTACATCCAAGATGTTAAGTTGCCTTAGGTTAGGATATATAACGTTATAGACGCATATAATGTTCAGAACGAGACGTACGGGGCTACACGAACGGGATTCTACAAAACATTCTCAGCGAGGGGATAGATAGGTTAGGTTAGGTTATATTACTTTATAGACGTATATAACGTCCCGACCGAGAAGTAGGGGCCGACCTGCCAGGAATGTTGTAAAATACTACATCCGAGGTGTGAGGTTGCCTTAGGATAGGATATATGACGTTATAGACGTATCTAATGTCCCCACGGAGAGGTACGTTCCGACACGAGATTCTGTAAAACATTACCAGCGAAGGAATAGATGGGTTAGGCTAGGTTATATTACGTTATAGACGTCTATAATGTTCCCACCGAGAAGTAGGGGCCGACCCGCCAGGAATGTTGTAAAATACTACATCCGAGATGTTAGGTTGCCTTAGGTTAGGATATATAACGTTATAGACGTATATAATTTTCCCACCGAGACGTACGGGGCTACACGAACGGGATTCTACAAAACATTCCCAGCGAGGGGCCAGATGGGTTAGGTTAGGTTATATTACGTTATAGAAGTATATAATGTTCACACCGAGAAGTAGGGGCCGACCCGCCAGGAATGCTGTAAAATACTACATCCGAGATGTTAAGTTGCCTTAGGTTAGGATATATAACGTTATAGACGTATATAATGTTCAGAACGAGACGTACGGGGCTACACGAACGGGATTCTACAAAACATTCCCAGCGGTGGGATAGGTAGGTTAGATTAGGTTATATTACGTTATAGACGTATATAATGTTCCCACCTAGAAGTAGGGTCCGACCTGCCAGGAGTGTTGTAAAATACTACATCCGAGATGTTAAGTTGCCTTAGGTTAGGATATGTAACGTTGTAGACGTATATAATGTTCCCACCGATACGTACGGGGCTACACGAACGGGATTCTACAAAACATTCCCAGCGAGGGTATAGATAGGTTAGGTTAGGCTATATTACGTTATAGACGTATATAACGTCCAGACCGAGAAGTAAGGGCCGACCCGCAAGGAATGTTGTAAAATACTACATCCGAGATGTTAGGTTGCCTTAGGTTAGGATATGTAACGTTATGGACGTATATAATGTTCCCACCGAGACGTACGGACCGACACGACCGGGATTTTGTAAAACATTACCAGCGAGGTTCTAGATGGGTTAGGGTAGATTATATTACATTATAGACGTATATAATGTTCCCACCGAGAAGTAGGGGCCGACCCGCCAGGAATGTTGTAAAATACTACATCCGAGATGTTAGGTTGCCTTAGGTTAGGATATGTAACGTTATAGACGTATATAATGTTACCACCGAGACGTACGGGGCTACAAGAACGGGATTCTACAAAACATTCCCAGCGAGGGGATAGATAGGTTAGGTTAGGTTATATTACGTTATAGGCGTATATAACGTTCCCACCGAGAAGTTGGGGCCGACAAGCCAGGAATGTTGTAAAATACTACATCCGAGATGTTAGGTTGCCTTAGGTTAGGATATATAACGTTATAGACGTATATAATGTTCCCACCGATACGTACGGGGCTACACGATCGGGATTCTACAAAACATTCCCAGCGAGGGGATAGATAGGTTAGGTTAGGTTATATTACGTTATAGACGTATATAACTTTCCGACCGAGAAGTAGGGGCCGACAAGGCAGGAATGTTGTAAAATACTACATCCGAGATGTTAGGTTGCCTTAGGTTAGGGTATATAACGTTATAGACGTATATAATGTTCCCACCAAGACGTACGGGGCTACACGAACGGGATTCTACTAAACATTCCCAGCGAGGGGCTAGATGGGTTATGTTAGGTTATATTACGTTATAGACGTATATAACGTCCAGACCGAGAAGTAGGGGCCGACCCGCCAGGAATGTTGTAAAATACTACATCCGAGGTGTTAAGTTGCCTTAGGTTAGGATATATAACGTTATAGACGTATATAATGCTCCCACGGAGAGGTACGGACCGACACGACCGGGATTCTGTAAAACATTACCAGCGAAGGACTAGATGGGTTAGGTTAGGTTATATTACGTTATAGACGTATATAATGTTCCCACCGAGAAGTAAGGGCCGACCCGCCAGGAATGTTGTAAAATACTACATCCGAGGTGTGAGGTTGCCTTAGGATAGGATATATAACGTTATAGACGTATCTAATGTCTCCACGGTGAGGTAAGGTCCGACACGAGATTCTGTAAAACGTTACCAGCGAAGGACTAGATGGGTTAGGTTAGGTTATATTACGTTACAGACGTATATAATGTTCCCACGGAGAGGTACGGACCGATACGACCGGGATTCTGTAAAACTTTATCAGCGAGGTTCTAGATGGGTTAGGTTAGGTTATATTACATTATAGACGTATATAATGTTCCCACCGAGAAGTAGGGGCCGACCCGCCAGGAATGTTGTAAAATACTACGTCCGAGGTGTTAAGTTGCCTTAGGTTAGGATATATAACGTTACAGACGTATATAATGTTCCCACCGAGACGTACGGGGCTACACGAACGGGATTCTACAAAACATTCCCAGCGAGGGGATAGATAGGTTAGGTTAGGTTATATTACGTTATAGACGTATATAACGTTCCGACCGAGAAGTAGGGGCCGACAAGCCAGGAATGTTGTAAAATACTACATCCGAGATGTTAGGTTGCCTTAGGTTAGGATATATAACGTTATAGACGTATATAATGTTCCCACCGAGACGTACGGGGCTACACGAACGGGATTCTACTAAACATTCCCAGCGAGGGGCTAGATGGGTTAGGTTAGGTTATATTACGTTATAGACGTATATAACGTCCAGACCGAGAAGTAGGGGCCGACCCGCCAGGAATGTTGTAAAATACTACATCCGAGGTGTTAAGTTGCCTTAGGTTAGGATATATAACGTTATAGACGTATATAATGCTCCCACGGAGAGATACGGACCGACACGACCGGGATTCTGTAAAACATTACCAGCGAAGGACTAGATGGGTTAGGTTAGGTTATATTACGTTATAGACGTATATGATGTTCCCACCGAGAAGTAGGGGCCGACCCGCCAGGAATGTTGTAAAATACTACATCCGAGGTGTGAGGTTGCCTTAGGATAGGATATATAACGTTATAGACGTATCTAATGTCTCCACGGTGAGGTAAGGTCCGACAGGAGATTCTGTAAAACATTACCAGCGAAGGACTAGATGGGTTAGGTTAGGTTATATTACGTTACAGACGTATATAATATTCCCACGGAGAGGTACGGACCGACACGACCGGGATTCTGTAAAACTTTATCAGCGAGGTTCTAGATGGGTTAGGTTAGGTTATATTACATTATAGACGTATATAATGTTCCCACCGAGAAGTAGGGGCCGACCAGCCAGGAATGTTGTAAAATACTACATCCGAGATGTTAGGTTGCCTTAGGTTAGGATATATAACGTTATAGACGTATATAATGTTCCCACCGAGACGTACGGGGCTACACGAACGGGATTCTACAAAACATTCCCAGCGAGGGGATATATAGGTTAGGTTAGGTTATATTACGTTATAGACGTATATAACGTCCAGACCGAGAAGTAGGGGCCGACCCGCCAGGAATGTTGTAAAATACTACATCCGAGGTGTTAAGTTGCCTTAGGTTAGCATATATAACGTTACAGACGTATATAATGTTCCCACCGAGACGTACGGGGCTACACGAACGGGATTCTACAAAACATTCCCAGCGAGGGGATAGATAGGTTAGGTTAGGTTATATTACGTTATAGACGTATATAACGTTCCGACCGAGAAGTAGGGGCCGACAAGCCAGGAATGTTGTAAAATACTACATCCGAGATGTTAGGTTGCCTTAGGTTAGGATATATAACGTTATAGACGTATATAATGTTCCCACCGAGACGTACGGGGCTACACGAACGGGATTCTACAAAACATTCCCAGCGAGGGGATAGATAGGTTAGGTTAGGTTATATTACGTTATAGACGTATATAACGTTCCGACCGAGAAGTAGGGGCCGACAAGCCAGGAATGTTGTAAAATACTACATCCGAGATGTTAGGTTGCCTTAGGTTAGGATATATAACGTTATAGACGTATATAATGCTCCCACGGAGAGGTACGGACCGACACGACCGGGATTCTGTAAAACATTACCAGCGAAGGACTAGATGGGTTAGGTTAGGTTATATTACGTTATAGACGTATATAATGTTCCCACCGAGAAGTAGGGGCCGACCCGCCAGGAATGTTGTAAAATACTACATCCGACATGTTAGGCTGCCTTATGCTAGGATATATAACGTTATAGACGTATATAATGTTCCCACCGAGACGTACGGATCAACACGACCGGGATTCTGTAAAACTTTATCAGCGAGGTTCTAGATGTGTTAGGTTAGGTTATATTACGTTATAGACGTATATAATGTTTCCAAAGAGAAGCAGGTGCCGACCCGCCAGCAATGTTGTAAAATACTACATTCGAGATGTTAGGTTGCCTTAGGTTAGGATATATAACGTGATAGACGTATATAATGTTCCCACAGAGACGTACGGGGCTACACGAACGGGATTCTACAAAACATTCCCAGCGAGGGGATATATAGGTTAGGTTAGGTTATATTACGTTATAGACGTATATAACGTCCAGACCGAGAAGTAGGGGCCGACCCGCCAGGAATGTTGTAAAATACTACATCCGAGGTGTTAAGTTGCCTTAGGTTAGCATATATAACGTTACAGACGTATATAATGTTCCCACCGAGACGTACGGGGCTACACGAACGGGATTCTACAAAACATTCCCAGCGAGGGGATAGATAGGTTAGGTTAGGTTATATTACGTTATAGACGTATATAACGTTCCGACCGAGAAGTAGGGGCCGACAAGCCAGGAATGTTGTAAAATACTACATCCGAGATGTTAGGTTGCCTTAGGTTAGGATATATAACGTTATAGACGTATATAATGTTCCCACCGAGACGTACGGGGCTACACGAACGGGATTCTACAAAACATTCCCAGCGAGGGGATATATAGGTTAGGTTAGGTTATATTACGTTATAGACGTATATAACGTCCAGACCGAGAAGTAGGGGCCGACCCGCAAGGAATGTGGTGAAATACTACATCCGAGACGTTAAGTTGCCTTAAGTTAGGATATATAACGTTATAGACGTATATAATGTTCCCACCGAGACGTACGGGGCTACACGAACGGGATTCTACTAAACATTCCCAGCGAGGGGCTAGATGGGTTAGGTTAGGTTATATTACGCTATAGACGTATATAACGTCCAGACCGAGAAGTAGGGGCCGACCCGCCAGGAATGTTGTAAAATACTACATCCGAGGTGTTAAGTTGCCTTAGGTTAGGATATATAACGTTATAGACGTATATAATGCTCCCACGGAGAGGTACGGACCGACACGACCGGGATTCTGTAAAACATTACCAGCGAAGGACTAGATGGGTTAGGTTAGGTTATATTACGTTATAGACGTATATAATTTTCCCACCGAGAAGTAGGGGCCGACCCGCCAGGAATGTTGTAAAATACTACATCCGACATGTTAAGTTGCCCCAGGTTAGGATATATAACGTTATAGACGTATATAATGTTCAGACCGAGACGTAGGGGCTACACGAACGGGATTCTACAAAACATTCCCAGCGAGGGGACAGATAGGTTAGCTTAGGTTATATTACGTTATAGACGTATATAATGTTCCCACCGAGAAGTAGGGGCCGACCCGCCAGGAATGTTGTAAAATACTACATCCGATATGTTAGGCTGCCTTATGCTAGGATATATAACGTTATAGACGTATATAATGTTCCCACGGAGCGGCACGGACCGACACGACCGGGATTCTGTAAAACATTATTAGCGAGGGCCTAGATGGGTTAGGTTAGGTTATATTTCGTTGTAGACGTATATAATGTTTCCACAGAGAAGCAGGTGCCGACCCGCCAGCAATGTTGTAAAATACTACATTCGAGATGTTAGGTTGCCTTAGGTTAGGTTATATAACGTGATAGACGTATATAATGTTCCCACCGAGCCGTACGGGGCTACACGAACGGGATTCTACAAAACATTCCCAGCGAGGGGATAGATAGGTTAGGTTAGGTTATATTACGTTATAGACGTATATAACGTTCCGACCGAGAAGTAGGGTCCGACACGCCAGGAATGTTGTAAAATACTACATCCGAGTTGTTAGGTTGCCTTAGGTTAGGATATATAACGTTATAGACGTATATAATGTTCCCACCGAGACGTATGGGGCTACACAAACGGGATTCTACAAAACATTCCCAGCGAGGGGATAGATAGGTTAGGTTAGGTTATATTACGTTATAGACGTATATAACGTTGAGACCGAGAAGTAGGGGCCGACCCGCCAGGAATGCTGTAACATACTACATCCGAGATGTTAGGTTGCCTTAGGTTAGGATATATAAGGTTATAGACGCATATAATGTTCCCAAGGAGAGGTACGGACCGACACGACCGGGATTCTGTAAAACATTACCAGCGAAGGACTAGATGGGTTAGGTTAGGTTATATTACGTTATAGACGTATATAATTTTCCCACCGAGAAGTAGGGGCCGACAAGCCAGGAATGTTGTAAAATACTACATCCGAGATGTTAGGTTGCCTTGGGTTAGGATATATAACGTTATAGACGTATATAATGTTCCCACCGAGACGTACCGGGCTACACGAACGGGATTCTACAAAACATTCCCAGCGAGGGGATATATAGGTTAGGTTAGGTTATATTACGTTATAGACGTATATAACGTTTCGACCGAGAAGTAGGGGCCGACAAGCCAGGAATGTTGTAAAATACTACATCCGAGATGTTAGGTTGCCTTAGGTTAGGATATATAACGTTATAGACGTATATAATGTTCCCACCGAGACGTACGGGGCTACACGAACGGGATTCTACAAAACATTCCCAGCGAGGGGATATATAGGTTAGGTTAGGTTATATTACGTTATAGACGTATATAACGTCCACACCGAGAAGTAGGGGCCGACCCGCAAGGAATGTGGTGAAATACTACATCCGAGATGTTAAGTTGCCTTAAGTTAGGATATATAACGTTATAGACGTATATAATGTTCCCACCGTGACGTACGGGGCTACACGAACGGGATTCTACAAAACATTCCCAGCGAGGGGATAGATAGGTTAGGTTAGGTTATATTACGTTATAGACGTATATAACGTTCCGACCGAGAAGTAGGGGCCGACCCGCCAGGAATGTTGTAAAATACTACATCCGAGGTGTTAAGTTGCCTTAGGTTAGGATATATAACGTTATAGACGTATATAATGCTCCCACGGAGAGGTACGGACCGACACGACCGGGATTCTGTAAAACATTACCAGCGAAGGACTAGATGGGTTAGGTTAGGTTATATTACGTTATAGACGTATATAATGTTCCCACCGAGAAGTAGGGGCCGACCCGCCAGGAATGCTGTAAAATACTACATCCGAGATGTTAAGTTGCCTTAGGTTGGGATATATAACGTTATAGACGTATATAATGTTCAGAACGAGACGTACGGGGCTACACGAACGGGATTCTACAAAACATTCCCAGCGGTGGGATAGGTAGGTTAGGTTAGGTTATATTACGTTATAGACGTATATAATGTTCCCACCTAGAAGTAGGGTCCGACCTGCCAGGAGTGTTGTAAAATACTATACCCGAGGTGTTAAGTTGCCTTAGGTTAGCATATATAACGTTACAGACGTATATAATGTTCCCACCGAGACGTACGGGGCTACACGAACGGGATTCTACAAAACATTCCCAGCGAGGAGATAGATAGGTTAGGTTAGGTTATATTACGTTATAGACGTAAATAACGTTCCGACCGAGAAGTAGGGTCCGACACGACAGGAATGTTGTAAAATACTACATCCGAGTTGTTAGGTTGCCTTAGGTTAGGATATATAACGTTATAGACGTATATAATGTTCCCACCGAGACGTATGGGGCTACACAAACGGGATTCTACAAAACATTCCCAGCGAGGGGATAGATAGGTTAGGTTAGGTTATATTACGTTATAGACGTATATAACGTCCAGACCGAGAAGTAGGGGCCGACCCGCCAGGAATGTTGTAAAATACTACATCCGAGATGTTAGGCTGCCTTATGCTAGGATATATAACGTTATAGACGTATATAATGTTCCCACGGAGCGGCACGGACCGACACGACCGGGATTCTGTAAAACATTATTAGCGAGGGCCTAGATGGGTTAGGTTAGGTTATATTTCGTTGTAGACGTATATAATGTTTCCACAGAGAAGCAGGTGCCGACCCGCCAGCAATGTTGTAAAATACTACATTCGAGATGTTAGGTTGCCTTAGGTTAGGTTATATAACGTGATAGACGTATATAATGTTCCCACCGAGACGTACGGGGCTACACGAACGGGATTCTACAAAACATTCCCAGCGAGGGGATAGATAGGTTAGGTTAGGTTATATTACGTTATAGACGTATATAACGTTTCGACCGAGAAGTAGGGGCCGACAAGCCAGGAATGTTGTAAAATACTACATCCGAGATGTTAGGTTGCCTTAGGTTAGGATATATAACGTTATAGACGTATATAATGTTCCCACCGAGACGTACGGGGCTACACGAACGGGATTCTACAAAACATTCCCAGCGAGGGGATATATAGGTTAGGTTAGGTTATATTACGTTATAGACGTATATAACGTCCAGACCGAGAAGTATGGGCTGACCCGCAAGGAATGTGGTGAAATACTACATCCGAGATGTTAAGTTGCCTTAAGTTAGGATATATAACGTTATAGACGTATATAATGTTCCCACCGAGACGTACGGGGCTACACGAACGGGATTCTACTAAACATTCCCAGCGAGGGGCTAGATGGGTTAGGTTAGGTTATATTACGTTATAGACGTATATAACGTCCAGACCGAGAAGTAGGGGCCGACCCGCCAGGAATGTTGTAAAATACTACATCCGAGGTGTTAAGTTGCCTTAGGTTAGGATATATAGCGTTATAGACGTATATAATGCTCCCACGGAGAGGTACGGACCAACACGACCGGGATTCTGTAAAACATTACCAGCGAAGGACTAGATGGGTTAGGTTAGGTTATATTACGTTATAGACGTATATAATGTTCCCACCGAGAAGTAGGGGCCGACCCGCCAGGAATGTTGTAAAATACTACATCCGAGGTGTGAGGTTGCCTTAGGATAGGATATATAACGTTATAGACGTATCTAATGTCTCCACGGTGAGGTAAGGTCCGACACGAGATTCTGTAAAACATTACCAGCGAAGGACTAGATGGGTTAGGTTAGGTTATATTACGTTACAGACGTATATAATGTTCCCACCGAGACGTACGGGGCTACACGAACGGGATTCTACAAAACATTCCCAGCGAGGGGATAGATAGGTTAGGTTAGGTTATATTACGTTATAGACGTATATAACGTCCAGACCGAGAAGTAGGGGCCGACCCGCAAGGAATGTTGTGAAATACTACATCCGAGATGTTAAGTTGCCTTAGGTTAGGATATATAACGTTATAGACGTATATAGTGTTCCCACCGAGACGTACGGGGCTACACGAACGGGATTCTACAAAACATTCCCAGCGAGGGGCTAGATGGGTTAGGTTAGGTTATATTACGTTATAGACGTATATAATGTTCCCACCGAGAAGTAGGGGCCGACCCGCCAGGAATGTTGTATAATACTACATCCGACATGTTAAGTTGCCTTAGGTTAGGATATATAACGTTATAGACGTATATAATGTTCAGAACGAGACGTACGGGGCTACACGAACGGGATTCTACAAAACATTCCCAGCGGTGGGATAGGTAGGTTAGGTTAGGTTATATTACGTTATAGACGTATATAATGTTCCCACCTAGAAGTAGGGTCCGACCTGCCAGGAGTGTTGTAAAATACTACACCCGCGGTGTGAGGTTGCCTTAGGTTAGGATATATAACGCTGTAGACGTGTATAATGTTCCCACCGATACGTACGGGGCTACACGAACGGGATTCTACAAAACATTCCCAGCGAGGGGATAGATAGGTTAGGTTAGGTTATATTACGTTATAGACGTATATAACGTCCAGACCGAGAAGTAGGGCCGACCCGCAAGGAATGTTGTAAAATACTACATCCGAGATGTGAAGTTGCCTTAGGTTAGGATACGTAACGTTATAGACGTATATAATGTTCCCACCGAGACGTACGGACCGACACGACCGGGATTTTGTAAAACATTACCAGCGAGGTTTTAGATGGGTTAGGTTAGATTATATTACATTATAGACGTATATAATGTTCCCACCGAGAAGTAGGGGCCGACCCGCCAGGAATGTTGTAAAATACTACATCCGAGATGTTAGGTTGCCTTAGGTTAGGATATGTAACGTTATAGACGTATATAATGTTACCACCGAAACGTATGGGGCTACACGAACGGGATTCTACAAAACATTCCCAGCGAGGGGCTAGATGGGTTAGGTTAGGTTATATTACGTTGTAGACGTATATACTGTTCCCACCTAGAAGTAGGGACCGACCTGCCAGGAATGTTGTAAAATACTACATCCGAGGTGTGAGGTTGCCTTAGGATAGGATATATAACGTTATAGACGTATCTAATGTCTCTACGGTGAGGTAAGGTCCGACACGACCGGGATTCTGTAAAACATTATTAGCGAGGGCCTAGATGGGTTATAGTTAGGTTATATTACGTTATAGACGTATATAATGTTTCCAAAGAGAAGCAGGTGCCGACCCGCCAGCAATGATGTAAAATACTACATTCGAGATATTAGGTTGCCTTAGGTTAGGATATATAACGTGATAGACGTATATAATGTTCCCACCGAGACGTACGGGGCTACACGAACGGGATTCTACAAAGCATTCCCAGCGAGGGGATAGATAGGTTAGGTTAGGTTATATTACGTTATAGACGTATATAACGTTCCGACCGAGAAGTAGGGGCCGACACGCCAGGAATGTTGTAAAATACTACATCCGAGTTGTTAGGTTGCCTTAGGTTAGGATATATAACGTTATAGACGTATATAATGTTCCCACCGAGACGTATGGGGCTACACAAACGGGATTCTACAAAACATTCCCAGCGAGGGGATAGATAGGTTAGGTTAGGTTATATTACGTTATAGACGTATATAACGTCCAGACCGAGAAGTAGGGGCCGACCCGCCAGGAATGCTGTAACATACTACATCCGAGATGTTAGGTTGCCTTAGGTTAGGATATGTAACGTTATAGACGTATATAATGTTCCCACCGAGACGTACGTGTCAACACGAACGGGATTCCACAAAACATTCCCAGCGAGGGGCTAGATGTGCTAGGTTAGGTTACATTACGTTATAGACATATATAACGTGCAGACCGAGAAGTAGGGGCCGACCCGCCGGGCATGTTGTAAAATACTTCATCCGAGATGTTAGGTTGCCTTAGGTTAGGATATATAAGGTTATAGACGTATATAATGTTCCCAAGGAGAGGTACGGACCGACACGACCGGGATTCTGTAAAACATTACCAGCGAAGGACTAGATGGGTTAGGTTAGGTTATATTACGTTATAGACGTATATAATTTTCCCACCGAGAAGTAGGGGCCGACCCGCCAGGAATGTTGTAAAATACTACATCCGACATGTTAAGTTGCCTTAGGTTAGGATATATAACGTTATAGACGTATATAATGTTCAGACCGAGACGTAGGGGCTACACGAAAGGGATTCTACAAAACATTCCCAGCGAGGGGACAGATAGGTTAGCTTAGGTTATATTACGTTATAGACGTATATAATGTTCCCACCGAGAAGTAGGGGCCGACCCGCCAGGAATGTTGTAAAATACTACATCCGAGATGTTAGGCTGCCTTATGCTAGGATATATAACGTTATAGACGTATATAATGTTCCCACGGAGCGGCACGGACCGACACGACCGGGATTCTGTAAAACATTATTAGCGAGGGCCTGGATGGGTTAGGTTAGGTTATATTTCGTTGTAGACGTATATAATGTTTCCACAGAGAAGCAGGAGCCGACCCGCCAGCAATGTTGTAAAATACTACATTCGAGATGTTAGGTTGCCTTATGTTAGGTTATATAACGTGATAGACGTATATAATGTTCCCACCGAGACGTACGGGGCTACACGAACGGGATTCTACAAAACATTCCCAGCGAGGGGATAGATAGGTTAGGTTAGGTTATATTACGTTATAGACGTATATAACGTTTCGACCGAGAAGTAGGGGCCGACAAGCCAGGAATGTTGTAAAATACTACATCCGAGATGTTAGGTTGCCTTAGGTTAGGATATATAACGTTATAGACGTATATAATGTTCCCACCGAGACGTACGGGGCTACACGAACGGGATTCTACAAAACATTCCCAGCGAGGGGATATATAGGTTAGGTTAGGTTATATTACGTTATAGACGTATATAACGTCCAGACCGAGAAGTATGGGCTGACCCGCAAGGAATGTGGTGAAATACTACATCCGAGATGTTATGTTGCCTTAAGTCAGGATATATAACGTTATAGACGTATATAATGTTCCCACCGAGACGTACGGGGCTACACGAACGGGATTCTACTAAACATTCCCAGCGAGGGGCTAGATGGGTTAGGTTAGGTTATATTACGTTATAGACGTATATAACGTCCAGACCGAGAAGTAGGGGCCGACCCGCAAGGAATGTTGTGAAATACTACATCCGAGATGTTAAGTTGCCTTAGGTTAGGATATATAACGTTATAGACGTATATAGTGTTCCCACCGAGACGTACGGGGCTACACGAACGGGATTCTACAAAACATTCCCAGCGAGGGGCTAGATGGGTTAGGTTAGGTTATATTACGTTATAGACGTATATAATGTTCCCACCGAGAAGTAGGGGCCGACCCGCCAGGAATGTTGTATAATACTACATCCGACATGTTAAGTTGCCTTAGGTTAGGATATATAACGTTATAGACGTATATAATGTTCAGAACGAGACGTACGGGGCTACACGAACGGGATTCTACAAAACATTCCCAGCGGTGGGATAGGTAGGTTAGGTTAGGTTATATTACGTTATAGACGTATATAATGTTCCCACCTAGAAGTAGGGTCCGACCTGCCAGGAGTGTTGTAAAATACTACACCCGAGGTGTGAGGTTGCCTTAGGTTAGGATATATAACGCTGTAGACGTATATAATGTTCCCACCGATACGTACGGGGCTACACGTACGGGATTCTACAAAACATTCCCAGCGAGGGGATAGATAGGTTAGGTTAGGTTATATTACGTTATAGACGTATATAACGTCCAGACCGAGAAGTAGGGCCGACCCGCAAGGAATGTTGTAAAATACTACATCCGAGATGTTAAGTTGCCTTAGGTTAGGATACGTAACGTTATAGACGTATATAATGTTCCCACCGAGACGTACGGACCCACACGACCGGGATTTTGTAAAACATTACCAGCGAGGTTTTAGATGGGTTAGGTTAGATTATATTACATTATAGACGTATATAATGTTCCCACCGAGAAGTAGGGGCCGACCCGCCAGGAATGTTGTAAAATACTACATCCGAGATGTTAGGTTGCCTTAGGTTAGGATATGTAACGTTATAGACGTATATAATGTTACCACCGAAACGTATGGGGCTACACGAACGGGATTCTACAAAACATTCCCAGCGAGGGGCTAGATGGGTTAGGTTAGGTTATATTACGTTGTAGACGTATATACTGTTCCCACCTAGAAGTAGGGACCGACCTGCCAGGAATGTTGTAAAATACTACATCCGAGGTGTGAGGTTGCCTTAGGATAGGATATATAACGTTATAGACGTATCTAATGTCTCTACGGTGAGGTAAGGTCCGACACGACCGGGATTCTGTAAAACATTATTAGCGAGGGCCTAGATGGGTTATAGTTAGGTTATATTACGTTATAGACGTATATAATGTTTCCAAAGAGAAGCAGGTGCCGACCCGCCAGCAATGATGTAAAATACTACATTCGAGATATTAGGTTGCCTTAGGTTAGGATATATAACGTGATAGACGTATATAATGTTCCCACCGAGACGTACGGGGCTACACGAACGGGATTCTACAAAACATTCCCAGCGAGGGGATAGATAGGTTAGGTTAGGTTATATTACGTTATAGACGTATATAACGTTCCGACCGAGAAGTAGGGGCCGACACGCCAGGAATGTTGTAAAATACTACATCCGAGTTGTTAGGTTGCCTTAGGTTAGGATATATAACGTTATAGACGTATATAATGTTCCCACCGAGACGTATGGGGCTACACAAACGGGATTCTACAAAACATTCCCAGCGAGGGGATAGATAGGTTAGGTTAGGTTATATTACGTTATAGACGTATATAACGTCCAGACCGAGAAGTAGGGGCCGACCCGCCAGGAATGCTGTAACATACTACATCCGAGATGTTAGGTTGCCTTAGGTTAGGATATGTAACGTTATAGACGTATATAATGTTCCCACCGAGACGTACGTGTCAACACGAACGGGATTCCACAAAACATTCCCAGCGAGGGGCTAGATGTGCTAGGTTAGGTTACATTACGTTATAGACATATATAACGTGCAGACCGAGAAGTAGGGGCCGACCCGCCGGGCATGTTGTAAAATACTTCATCCGAGATGTTAGGTTGCCTTAGGTTAGGATATATAAGGTTATAGACGTATATAATGTTCCCAAGGAGAGGTACGGACCGACACGACCGGGATTCTGTAAAACATTACCAGCGAAGGACTAGATGGGTTAGGTTAGGTTATATTACGTTATAGACGTATATAATTTTCCCACCGAGAAGTAGGGGCCGACCCGCCAGGAATGTTGTAAAATACTACATCCGACATGTTAAGTTGCCTTAGGTTAGGATATATAACGTTATAGACGTATATAATGTTCAGACCGAGACGTAGGGGCTACACGAACGGGATTCTACAAAACATTCCCAGCGAGGGGACAGATAGGTTAGCTTAGGTTATATTACGTTATAGACGTATATAATGTTCCCACCGAGAAGTAGGGGCCGACCCGCCAGGAATGTTGTAAAATACTACATCCGAGATGTTAGGCTGCCTTATGCTAGGATATATAACGTTATAGACGTATATAATGTTCCCACGGAGCGGCACGGACCGACACGAACGGGATTCTACAAAACATTCCCAGCGAGGGGCTAGATGGGTTAGGTTAGGTTATATTACGTTGTAGACGTATATACTGTTCCCACCTAGAAGTAGGGACCGACCTGCCAGGAATGTTGTAAAATACTACATCCGAGGTGTGAGGTTGCCTTAGGATAGGATATATAACGTTATAGACGTATCTAATGTCTCTACGGTGAGGTAAGGTCCGACACGACCGGGATTCTGTAAAACATTATTAGCGAGGGCCTAGATGGGTTATAGTTAGGTTATATTACGTTATAGACGTATATAATGTTTCCAAAGAGAAGCAGGTGCCGACCCGCCAGCAATGATGTAAAATACTACATTCGAGATATTAGGTTGCCTTAGGTTAGGATATATAACGTGATAGACGTATATAATGTTCCCACCGAGACGTACGGGGCTACACGAACGGGATTCTACAAAACATTCCCAGCGAGGGGATAGATAGGTTAGGTTAGGTTATATTACGTTATAGACGTATATAACGTTCCGACCGAGAAGTAGGGGCCGACAAGCCAGGAATGTTGTAAAATACTACATCCGAGATGTTAGGTTGCCTTAGGTTAGGATATATAACGTTATAGACGTATATAATGTTCCCACCGAGACGTACGGGGCTACACGAACGGGATTCTACAAAACATTCCCAGCGAGGGGATATATAGGTTAGGTTAGGTTTTATTACGTTATAGACGTATATAACGTCCAGACCGAGAAGTAGGGGCCGACCCGCAAGGAATGTGGTGAAATACTACATCCGAGATGTTAAGTTGCCTTAAGTTAGGATATATAACGTTATAGACGTATATAATGTTCCCACCGAGACGTACGGGGCTACACGAACGGGATTCTACTAAACATTCCCAGCGAGGGGCTAGATGGGTTAGGTTAGGTTATATTACGTTATAGACGTATATAACGTCCAGACCGAGAAGTAGGGGCCGACCCGCCAGGAATGTTGTAAAATACTACATCCGAGGTGTTAAGTTGCCTTAGGTTAGGATATATAACGTTATAGACGTATATAATGCTCCCACGGAGAGATACGGACCGACACGACCGGGATTCTGTAAAACATTACCAGCGAAGGACTAGATGGGTTAGGTTAGGTTATATTACGTTACAGACGTATATAATGTTCCCACCGAGAAGTAGGGGCCGACCCGCCAGGAATGTTGTAAAATACTACATCCGAGATGTTAGGCTGCCTTATGTTAGGATATATAACGTTACAGACGTATACAATGTTCCCACGGAGAGGTACGGACCGACACGACCGGGATTCTGTAAAACTTTATCAGCGAGGTTCTAGATGGGTTAGGTTAGGTTATATTACATTATAGACGTATATAATGTTCCCACCGAGAAGTAGGGGCCGACCCGCCAGGAATGTTGTAAAATACTACGTCCGAGATGTTAGGTTGCCTGAGGTTAGGATATATAACGTTATAGACGTATATAATGTTCCCACCGAGACGTACGGGGCTACACGAACGGGATTCTACAAAACATTCCCAGCGAGGGGATAGATGGGTTAGGTTAGGTTATATTACGTTATAGACGTATATAATGTTCCCACCGAGAAGTAGGGGCCGACCCGCCAGGAATGTTGTAAAATACTACATCCGAGATGTTAGGTTGCCCGAGGTTAGGATATATAACGTTATAGACGTATATAATGTTCCCACGGAGCGGTACGGACCGACACGACCGGGATTCTGTAAAACATTATTAGCGAGGGCCTAGATGGGTTAGGTTAGGTTATATTTCGTTGTAGACGTATATAATGTTTCCACAGAGAAGCAGGTGCCGACCCGCCAGCAATGTTGTAAAATACTACATTCGAGATGTTAGGTTGCCTTAGGTTAGGTTATATAACGTGATAGACGTATATAATGTTCCCACCGAGACGTACGGGGCTACACGAACGGGATTCTACAAAACATTCCCAGCGAGGGGATAGACAGGTTAGGTTAGGTTGTATTACGTTATAGACGTATATAACGTTCCGACCGAGAAGTAGGGGCCGACACGCCAGGAATGTTGTAAAATACTACATCCGAGATGTTAGGTTGCCTTAGGTTAGGATATATAACGTTATAGACGTATATAATGCTCCCACGCAGAGGTACGGACCAACACGACCGGGATTCTGTAAAACATTACCAGCGAAGGACTAGATGGGTTAGGTTAGGTTATATTACGTTATAGACGTATATAATGTTCCCACCGAGAAGTAGGGGCCGACCCGCCAGGAATGTTGTAAAATACTACATCCGACATGTTAAGTTGCCTTAGGTTAGGATATATAACGTTATAGACGTATATAATGTTCCCACCGAGACGTACGGGGCTACACGAACGGGATTCTACTAAACATTCCCAGCGAGGGGATATATAGGTTAGGTTAGGTTATATTACGTTATAGACGTATATAACGTCCAGACCGAGAAGTATGGGCCGACCCGCAAGGAATGTGGTGAAATACTACATCCGAGATGTTAAGTTGCCTTAAGTTAGGATATATAACGTTATAGACGTATATAATGTTCCCACCGAGACGTACGGGGCTACACGAACGGGATTCTACTAAACATTCCCAGCGAGGGGCTAGATGGGTTAGGTTAGGTTATATTACGTTATAGACGTATATAACGTCCAGACCGAGAAGTAGGGGCCGACCCGCCAGGAATGTTGTAAAATACTACATCCGAGGTGTTAAGTTGCCTTAGGTTAGGATATATAACGTTATAGACGTATATAATGCTCCCACGGATAGGTACGGACCAACACGACCGGGATTCTGTAAAACATTACCAGCGAAGGACTAGATGGGTTAGGTTAGGTTATATTACGTTATAGACGTATATAATGTTCCCACCGAGAAGTAGGGGCCGACCCGCCAGGAATGTTGTAAAATACTACATCCGACATGTTAAGTTGCCTTAGGTTAGGATATATAACGTTATAGACGTATATAATGTTCCCACCGAGACGTACGGGGCTACACGAACGGGATTCTACTAAACATTCCCAGCGAGGGGCTAGATGGGTTAGGTTAGGTTATATTACGTTATAGACGTATATAACGTCCAGACCGAGAAGTAGGGGCCGACCCGCCAGGAATGTTGTAAAATACTACATCCGAGGTGTTAAGTTGCCTTAGGTTAGGATATATAACGTTATAGACGTATATAATGCTCCCACGGAGAGATACGGACCGACACGACCGGGATTCTGTAAAACATTACCAGCGAAGGACTAGATGGGTTAGGTTAGGTTATATTACGTTACAGACGTATATAATGTTCCCACCGAGAAGTAGGGGCCGACCCGCCAGGAATGTTGTAAAATACTACATCCGAGATGTTAGGCTGCCTTATGTTAGGATATATAACGTTACAGACGTATACAATGTTCCCACGGAGAGGTACGGACCGACACGACCGGGATTCTGTAAAACTTTATCAGCGAGGTTCTAGATGGGTTAGGTTAGGTTATATTACATTATAGACGTATATAATGTTCCCACCGAGAAGTAGGGGCCGACCCGCCAGGAATGTTGTAAAATACTACGTCCGAGATGTTAGGTTGCCTGAGGTTAGGATATATAACGTTATAGACGTATATAATGTTCCCACCGAGACGTACGGGGCTACACGAACGGGATTCTACAAAACATTCCCAGCGAGGGGATAGATGGGTTAGGTTAGGTTATATTACGTTATAGACGTATATAACGTCCAGACCGAGAAGTATGGGCCGACCCGCAAGGAATGTGGTGAAATACTACATCCGAGATGTTAAGTTGCCTTAAGTTAGGATATATAACGTTATAGACGTATATAATGTTCCCACCGAGACGTACGGGGCTACACGAACGGGATTCTACTAAACATTCCCAGCGAGGGGCTAGATGGGTTAGGTTAGGTTATATTACGTTATAGACGTATATAACGTCCAGACCGAGAAGTAGGGGCCGACCCGCCAGGAATGTTGTAAAATACTACATCCGAGGTGTTAAGTTGCCTTAGGTTAGGATATATAACGTTATAGACGTATATAATGCTCCCACGGATAGGTACGGACCAACACGACCGGGATTCTGTAAAACATTACCAGCGAAGGACTAGATGGGTTAGGTTAGGTTATATTACGTTATAGACGTATATAATGTTCCCACCGAGAAGTAGGGGCCGACCCGCCAGGAATGTTGTAAAATACTACATCCGACATGTTAAGTTGCCTTAGGTTAGGATATATAACGTTATAGACGTATATAATGTTCCCACCGAGACGTACGGGGCTACACGAACGGGATTCTACTAAACATTCCCAGCGAGGGGCTAGATGGGTTAGGTTAGGTTATATTACGTTATAGACGTATATAACGTCCAGACCGAGAAGTAGGGGCCGACCCGCCAGGAATGTTGTAAAATACTACATCCGAGGTGTTAAGTTGCCTTAGGTTAGGATATATAACGTTATAGACGTATATAATGCTCCCACGGAGAGATACGGACCGACACGACCGGGATTCTGTAAAACATTACCAGCGAAGGACTAGATGGGTTAGGTTAGGTTATATTACGTTACAGACGTATATAATGTTCCCACCGAGAAGTAGGGGCCGACCCGCCAGGAATGTTGTAAAATACTACATCCGAGATGTTAGGCTGCCTTATGTTAGGATATATAACGTTACAGACGTATACAATGTTCCCACGGAGAGGTACGGACCGACACGACCGGGATTCTGTAAAACTTTATCAGCGAGGTTCTAGATGGGTTAGGTTAGGTTATATTACATTATAGACGTATATAATGTTCCCACCGAGAAGTAGGGGCCGACCCGCCAGGAATGTTGTAAAATACTACGTCCGAGATGTTAGGTTGCCTGAGGTTAGGATATATAACGTTATAGACGTATATAATGTTCCCACCGAGACGTACGGGGCTACACGAACGGGATTCTACAAAACATTCCCAGCGAGGGGATAGATGGGTTAGGTTAGGTTATATTACGTTATAGACGTATATAATGTTCCCACCGAGAAGTAGGGGCCGACCCGCCAGGAATGTTGTAAAATACTACATCCGAGATGTTAGGTTGCCCGAGGTTAGGATATATAACGTTATAGACGTATATAATGTTCCCACGGAGCGGTACGGACCGACACGACCGGGATTCTGTAAAACATTATTAGCGAAGGACTAGATGGGTTAGGTTATGTTATATTACGTTATAGACGTATATAATGTTCCCACCGAGAAGTAGGGGCCGACCCGCCAGGAATGTTGTAAAATACTACATCCGACATGTTAAGTTGCCTTAGGTTAGGATATATAACGTTATAGACGTATATAATGTTCCCACCGAGACGTACGGGGCTACACGAACGGGATTCTACTAAACATTCCCAGCGAGGGGCTAGATGGGTTAGGTTAGGTTATATTACGTTATAGACGTATATAACGTCCAGACCGAGAAGTAGGGGCCGACCCGCCAGGAATGTTGTAAAATACTACATCCGAGGTGTTAAGTTGCCTTAGGTTAGGATATATAACGTTATAGACGTATATAATGCTCCCACGGAGAGATACGGACCGACACGACCGGGATTCTGTAAAACATTACCAGCGAAGGACTAGATGGGTTAGGTTAGGTTATATTACGTTACAGACGTATATAATGTTCCCACCGAGAAGTAGGGGCCGACCCGCCAGGAATGTTGTAAAATACTACATCCGAGATGTTAGGCTGCCTTATGTTAGGATATATAACGTTACAGACGTATACAATGTTCCCACGGAGAGGTACGGACCGACACGACCGGGATTCTGTAAAACTTTATCAGCGAGGTTCTAGATGGGTTAGGTTAGGTTATATTACATTATAGACGTATATAATGTTCCCACCGAGAAGTAGGGGCCGACCCGCCAGGAATGTTGTAAAATACTACGTCCGAGATGTTAGGTTGCCTGAGGTTAGGATATATAACGTTATAGACGTATATAATGTTCCCACCGAGACGTACGGGGCTACACGAACGGGATTCTACAAAACATTCCCAGCGAGGGGATAGATGGGTTAGGTTAGGTTATATTACGTTATAGACGTATATAATGTTCCCACCGAGAAGTAGGGGCCGACCCGCCAGGAATGTTGTAAAATACTACATCCGAGATGTTAGGTTGCCCGAGGTTAGGATATATAACGTTATAGACGTATATAATGTTCCCACGGAGCGGTACGGACCGACACGACCGGGATTCTGTAAAACATTATTAGCGAGGGCCTAGATGGGTTAGGTTAGGTTATATTTCGTTGTAGACGTATATAATGTTTCCACAGAGAAGCAGGTGCCGACCCGCCAGCAATGTTGTAAAATACTACATTCGAGATGTTAGGTTGCCTTAGGTTAGGTTATATAACGTGATAGACGTATATAATGTTCCCACCGAGACGTACGGGGCTACACGAACGGGATTCTACAAAACATTCCCAGCGAGGGGATAGATAGGTTAGGTTAGGTTGTATTACGTTATAGACGTATATAACGTTCCGACCGAGAAGTAGGGGCCGACACGCCAGGAATGTTGTAAAATACTACATCCGAGATGTTAGGTTGCCTTAGGTTAGGATATATAACGTTATAGACGTATATAATGCTCCCACGCAGAGGTACGGACCAACACGACCGGGATTCTGTAAAACATTACCAGCGAAGGACTAGATGGGTTAGGTTAGGTTATATTACGTTATAGACGTATATAATGTTCCCACCGAGAAGTAGGGGCCGACCCGCCAGGAATGTTGTAAAATACTACATCCGACATGTTAAGTTGCCTTAGGTTAGGATATATAACGTTATAGACGCATATAATGTTCCCACCGAGACGTACGGGGCTACACGAACGGGATTCTACAAAACATTCCCAGCGAGGGGATATATAGGTTAGGTTAGGTTATATTACGTTATAGACGTATATAACGTCCAGACCGAGAAGTATGGGCCGACCCGCAAGGAATGTGGTGAAATACTACATCCGAGATGTTAAGTTGCCTTAAGTTAGGATATATAACGTTATAGACGTATATAATGTTCCCACCGAGACGTACGGGGCTACACGAACGGGATTCTACTAAACATTCCCAGCGAGGGGCTAGATGGGTTAGGTTAGGTTATATTACGTTATAGACGTATATAACGTCCAGACCGAGAAGTAGGGGCCGACCCGCCAGGAATGTTGTAAAATACTACATCCGAGGTGTTAAGTTGCCTTAGGTTAGGATATATAACGTTATAGACGTATATAATGCTCCCACGGAGAGGTACGGACCAACACGACCGGGATTCTGTAAAACATTACCAGCGAAGGACTAGATGGGTTAGGTTAGGTTATATTACGTTATAGACGTATATAATGTTCCCACCGAGAAGTAGGGGCCGACCCGCCAGGAATGTTGTAAAATACTACATCCGAGGTGTGAGGTTGCCTTAGGATAGGATATATAACGTTATAGACGTATCTAATGTCTCCACGGTGAGGTAAGGTCCGACACGAGATTCTGTAAAACATTACCAGCGAAGGACTAGATGGGTTAGGTTAGGTTATATTACGTTACAGACGTATATAATGTTCCCACCGAGACGTACGGGGCTACACGAACGGGATTCTACAAAACATTCCCAGCGAGGGGATAGATAGGTTAGGTTAGGTTATATTACGTTATAGACGTATATAACGTCCAGACCGAGAAGTAGGGGCCGACCCGCAAGGAATGTTGTGAAATACTACATCCGAGATGTTAAGTTGCCTTAGGTTAGGATATATAACGTTATAGACGTATATAGTGTTCCCACCGAGACGTACGGGGCTACACGAACGGGATTCTACAAAACATTCCCAGCGAGGGGCTAGATGGGTTAGGTTAGGTTATATTACGTTATATACGTATATAATGTTCCCACCGAGAAGTAGGGGCCGACCCGCCAGGAATGTTGTATAATACTACATCCGACATGTTAAGTTGCCTTAGGTTAGGATATATAACGTTATAGACGTATATAATGTTCAGAACGAGACGTACGGGGCTACACGAACGGGATTCTACAAAACATTCCCAGCGGTGGGATAGGTAGGTTAGGTTAGGTTATATTACGTTATAGACGTATATAATGTTCCCACCGAGAAGTAGGGGCCGACCCGCCAGGAATGTTGTAAAATACTACATCCGACATGTTAAGTTGCCTTAGGTTAGGATATATAACGTTATAGACGCATATAATGTTCCCACCGAGACGTACGGGGCTACACGAACGGGATTCTACAAAACATTCCCAGCGAGGGGATATATAGGTTAGGTTAGGTTATATTACGTTATAGACGTATATAACGTCCAGACCGAGAAGTATGGGCCGACCCGCAAGGAATGTGGTGAAATACTACATCCGAGATGTTAAGTTGCCTTAAGTTAGGATATATAACGTTATAGACGTATATAATGTTCCCACCGAGACGTACGGGGCTACACGAACGGGATTCTACTAAACATTCCCAGCGAGGGGCTAGATGGGTTAGGTTAGGTTATATTACGTTATAGACGTATATAACGTCCAGACCGAGAAGTAGGGGCCGACCCGCCAGGAATGTTGTAAAATACTACATCCGAGGTGTTAAGTTGCCTTAGGTTAGGATATATAACGTTATAGACGTATATAATGCTCCCACGGAGAGGTACGGACCAACACGACCGGGATTCTGTAAAACATTACCAGCGAAGGACTAGATGGGTTAGGTTAGGTTATATTACGTTATAGACGTATATAATGTTCCCACCGAGAAGTAGGGGCCGACCCGCCAGGAATGTTGTAAAATACTACATCCGAGGTGTGAGGTTGCCTTAGGATAGGATATATAACGTTATAGACGTATCTAATGTCTCCACGGTGAGGTAAGGTCCGACACGAGATTCTGTAAAACATTACCAGCGAAGGACTAGATGGGTTAGGTTAGGTTATATTACGTTACAGACGTATATAATGTTCCCACCGAGACGTACGGGGCTACACGAACGGGATTCTACAAAACATTCCCAGCGAGGGGATAGATAGGTTAGGTTAGGTTATATTACGTTATAGACGTATATAACGTCCAGACCGAGAAGTAGGGGCCGACCCGCAAGGAATGTTGTGAAATACTACATCCGAGATGTTAAGTTGCCTTAGGTTAGGATATATAACGTTATAGACGTATATAGTGTTCCCACCGAGACGTACGGGGCTACACGAACGGGATTCTACAAAACATTCCCAGCGAGGGGCTAGATGGGTTAGGTTAGGTTATATTACGTTATATACGTATATAATGTTCCCACCGAGAAGTAGGGGCCGACCCGCCAGGAATGTTGTATAATACTACATCCGACATGTTAAGTTGCCTTAGGTTAGGATATATAACGTTATAGACGTATATAATGTTCAGAACGAGACGTACGGGGCTACACGAACGGGATTCTACAAAACATTCCCAGCGGTGGGATAGGTAGGTTAGGTTAGGTTATATTACGTTATAGACGTATATAATGTTCCCACCTAGAAGTAGGGTCCGACCTGCCAGGAGTGTTGTAAAATACTACACCCGAGGTGTGAGGTTGCCTTAGGTTAGGATATATAACGCTGTAGACGTATATAATGTTCCCACCGATACGTACGGGGCTACACGAACGGGATTCTACAAAACATTCCCAGCGAGGGGATAGATAGGTTAGGTTAGGTTATATTACGTTATAGACGTATATAACGTCCAGACCGAGAAGTAGGGCCGACCCGCAAGGAATGTTGTAAAATACTACATCCGAGATGTTAAGTTGCCTTAGGTTAGGATACGTAACGTTATAGACTTATATAATGTTCCCACCGAGACGTACGGACCGACACGACCGGGATTTTGTAAAACATTACCAGCGAGGTTTTAGATGGGTTAGGTTAGATTATATTACATTATAGACGTATATAATGTTCCCACCGAGAAGTAGGGGCCGACCCGCCAGGAATGTTGTAAAATACTACATCCGAGATGTTAGGTTGCCTTAGGTTAGGATATGTAACGTTATAGACGTATATAATGTTACCACCGAAACGTATGGGGCTACACGAACGGGATTCTACAAAACATTCCCAGCGAGGGGCTAGATGGGTTAGGTTAGGTTATATTACGTTGTAGACGTATATACTGTTCCCACCTAGAAGTAGGGACCGACCTGCCAGGAATGTTGTAAAATACTACATCCGAGGTGTGAGGTTGCCTTAGGATAGGATATATAACGTTATAGACGTATCTAATGTCTCTACGGTGAGGTAAGGTCCGACACGACCGGGATTCTGTAAAACATTATTAGCGAGGGACTAGATGGGTTATAGTTAGGTTATATTACGTTATAGACGTATATAATGTTTCCAAAGAGAAGCAGGTGCCGACCCGCCAGCAATGATGTAAAATACTACATTCGAGATATTAGGTTGCCTTAGGTTAGGATATATAACGTGATAGACGTATATAATGTTCCCACCGAGACGTACGGGGCTACACGAACGGGATTCTACAAAACATTCCCAGCGAGGGGATAGATAGGTTAGGTTAGGTTATATTACGTTATAGACGTATATAACGTTCCGACCGAGAAGTAGGGGCCGACAAGCCAGGAATGTTTTAAAATACTACATCGGAGATGTTAGGTTGCCTTAGGTTAGGATATATAACGTTATAGACGTATATAATGTTCCCACCGAGACGTACGGGGCTACACGAACGGGATTCTACAAAACATTCCCAGCGAGGGGATATATAGGTTAGGTTAGGTTATATTACGTTATAGACGTATATAACGTCCAGACCGAGAAGTAGGGGCCGACCCGCAAGGAATGTGGTGAAATACTACATCCGAGATGTTAAGTTGCCTTAAGTTAGGATATATAACGTTATAGACGTATATAATGTTCCCACCGAGACGTACGGGGCTACACGAACGGGATTCTACTAAACATTCCCAGCGAGGGGCTAGATGGGTTAGGTTAGGTTATATTACGTTATAGACGTATATAACGTCCAGACCGAGAAGTAGTGTCCGACCCGCCAGGAATGTTGTAAAATACTACATCCGAGGTGTTAAGTTGCCTTAGGTTAGGATATATAACGTTATAGACGTATATAATGCTCCCACGGAGAGGTACGGACCGACACGACCGGGATTCTGTAAAACATTACCAGCGAAGGACTAGATGGGTTAGGTTATGTTATATTACGTTATAGACGTATATAATGTTCCCACCGAGAAGTAGGGGCCGACCCGCCAGGAATGTTGTAAAATACTGCATCCGACATGTTAAGTTGCCTTAGGTTAGGATATATAACGTTATAGACGTATATAATGTTCCCACCGAGACGTACGGGGCTACACGAACGGGATTCTACTAAACATTCCCAGCGAGGGGCTAGATGGGTTAGGTTAGGTTATATTACGTTATAGACGTATATAACGTCCAGACCGAGAAGTAGGGGCCGACCCGCCAGGAATGTTGTAAAATACTACATCCGAGGTGTTAAGTTGCCTTAGGTTAGGATATATAACGTTATAGACGTATATAATGCTCCCACGGAGAGATACGGACCGACACGACCGGGATTCTGTAAAACATTACCAGCGAGGGGATAGATGGGTTAGGTTAGGTTATATTACGTTATAGACGTATATAATGTTCCCACCGAGAAGTAGGGGCCGACCCGCCAGGAATGTTGTAAAATACTACATCCGAGATGTTAGGTTGCCCGAGGTTAGGATATATAACGTTATAGACGTATATAATGTTCCCACGGAGCGGTACGGACCGACACGACCGGGATTCTGTAAAACATTATTAGCGAGGGCCTAGATGGGTTAGGTTAGGTTATATTTCGTTGTAGACGTATATAATGTTTCCACAGAGAAGCAGGTGCCGACCCGCCAGCAATGTTGTAAAATACTACATTCGAGATGTTAGGTTGCCTTAGGTTAGGATATATAACGCGATAGACGTATATAATGTTCCCACCGAGACGTACGGGGCTACACGAACGGGATTCTACAAAACATTCCCAGCGAAGGACTAGATGGGTTATGTTAGTTTATATTACGTTATAGACGTATATAATGTTCCCACCGAGAAGTAGGGGCCGACCCGCCAGGAATGTTGTAAAATACTACATCCGACATGTTAAGTAGCCTTAAGTTAGGATATATAACGTTATAGACGTATATAGTGTTCCCACAGAGACGTACGGAGCTACACGAACGGGATTCTACAAAACATTCCCAGCGAGGAGATAGATAGGTTAGGTTAGGTTATATTACGTTATAGACGTATATAACGTTCCGACCGAGTAGTAGGGTCCGACACGCCAGGAATGTTGTAAAATACTACATCCGAGATGTTAGGTTGCCTTAGGTTAGGATATATAACGTTATAGACGTATATAATGTTCCGACCGAGACGTACGGGGCTACACGAACGGGATTCTACTAAACATTCCCAGCGAGGGGCTAGATGGGTTAGGTTAGGTTATATTACGTTATAGACGTATATAACGTCCAGACCGAGAAGTAGGGGCCGACCCGCCAGGAATGTTGAAAAATACTACATCCGAGGTGTTAAGTTGCCTTAGGTTAGGATATATAACGTTATAGACGTATATAATGTTCCCACCGAGACGTACGGGGCTACACGAACGGGATTCTACAAAACATTCCCAGCGACGGGATAGAAAGGTTAGGTTAGGTTATATTACGTTATAGACATATATAACGTGCAGACCGAGAAGTAGGGGCCGACCCGCCAGGCATGTTGTAAAATACTTCATCCGAGATGTTAGGTTGCCTTAGGTTAGGATATATAAGGTTATAGACGTATATAATGTTCCCAAGGAGAGGTACGGACCGACACGACCGGGATTCTGTAAAACATTACCAGCGAAGGACTAGATGGGTTAGGTTAGGTTATATTACGTTATAGACGTATATAATTTTCCCACCGAGAAGTAGGGGCCGACCCGCCAGGAATGTTGTAAAATACTACATCCGACATGTTAAGTTGCCTTAGGTTAGGATATATAACGTTATAGACGTATATAATGTTCCCACCGAGACGTACGGGGCTACACGAACGGGATTCTACTAAACATTCCCAGCGAGGGGCTAGATGGGTTAGGTTAGGTTATATTACGTTATAGACGTACATAACGTCCAGACCGAGAAGTAGGGGCCGACCCGCCAGGAATGTTGTAAAATACTACATCCGAGGTGTTAAGTTGCCTTAGGTTAGGATATATAACGTTATAGACGTATATAATGCTCCCACGCAGAGGTACGGACCGACACGACCGGGATTCTGTAAAACATTACCAGCGAAGGACTAGATGGGTTAGGTTAGTTTATATTACGTTATAGACGTATATAATGTTCCCACCGAGAAGTAGGGGCCGACCCGCCAGGAATGTTGAAAAATACTACATCCGAGGTGTTAAGTTGCCTTAGGTTAGGATATATAACGTTATAGACGTATATAATGTTCCCACCGAGACGTACGGGGCTACACGGACGGGATTCTACAAAACATTCCCAGCGACGGGATAGATAGGTTAGGTTAGGTTATATTACGTTACAGACATATATAACGTGCAGACCGAGAAGTAGGGGCCGACCCGCCAGGAATGCTGTAACATACTACATCCGAGATGTTAGGTTGCCTCAGGTTAGGATATGTAACGTTATAGACGTATATAATGTTCCCACCGAGACGTACGGGTCAACACGAACGGGATTCCACAAAACATTCCCAGCGAGGGGCTAGATGTGTTAGATTAGGTTACATTACGTTATAGACATATATAACGTGCAGACCGAGAAGTAGGGGCCGACCCGCCAGGCATGTTGTAAAATACTTCATCCGAGATGTTAGGTTGCCTTAGGTTAGGATATATAAGGTTATAGACGTATATAATGTTCCCAAGGAGAGGTACGGACCGACACGACCGGGATTCTGTAAAACATTACCAGCGATGGACTAGATGGGTTAGGTTAGGTTATATTACGTTATAGACGTATATAATTTTCCCACCGAGAAGTAGGGGCCGACCCGCCAGGAATGTTGTAAAATACTACATCCGACATGTTAAGTTGCCTTAGGTTAGGATATATAACGTTATAGACGTATATAATGTTCCCACCGAGACGTACGGGGCTACACGAACGGGAATCTACTAAACATTCCCAGCGAGGGGCTAGATGGGTTAGGTTAGGTTATATTACGTTATAGACGTACATAACGTCCAGACCGAGAAGTAGGGGCCGACCCGCCAGGAATGTTGTAAAATACTACATCCGAGGTGTTAAGTTGCCTTAGGTTAGGATATATAACGTTATAGACGTATATAATGCTCCCACGGAGAGGTACGGACCGACACGACCGGGATTCTGTAAAACATTACCAGCGAAGGACTAGATGGGTTAGGTTATGTTATATTACGTTATAGACGTATATAATGTTCCCACCGAGAAGTAGGGGCCGACCCGCCAGGAATGTTGTAAAATACTGCATCCGACATGTTAAGTTGCCTTAGGTTAGGATATATAACGTTATAGACGTATATAATGTTCCCACCGAGACGTACGGGGCTACACGAACGGGATTCTACTAAACATTCCCAGCGAGGGGCTAGATGGGTTAGGTTAGGTTATATTACGTTATAGACGTATATAACGTCCAGACCGAGAAGTAGGGGCCGACCCGCCAGGAATGTTGTAAAATACTACATCCGAGGTGTTAAGTTGCCTTAGGTTAGGATATATAACGTTATAGACGTATATAATGCTCCCACGGAGAGATACGGACCGACACGACCGGGATTCTGTAAAACATTACCAGCGAGGGGATAGATGGGTTAGGTTAGGTTATATTACGTTATAGACGTATATAATGTTCCCACCGAGAAGTAGGGGCCGACCCGCCAGGAATGTTGTAAAATACTACATCCGAGATGTTAGGTTGCCCGAGGTTAGGATATATAACGTTATAGACGTATATAATGTTCCCACGGAGCGGTACGGACCGACACGACCGGGATTCTGTAAAACATTATTAGCGAGGGCCTAGATGGGTTAGGTTAGGTTATATTTCGTTGTAGACGTATATAATGTTTCCACAGAGAAGCAGGTGCCGACCCGCCAGCAATGTTGTAAAATACTACATTCGAGATGTTAGGTTGCCTTAGGTTAGGATATATAACGCGATAGACGTATATAATGTTCCCACCGAGACGTACGGGGCTACACGAACGGGATTCTACAAAACATTCCCAGCGAAGGACTAGATGGGTTATGTTAGTTTATATTACGTTATAGACGTATATAATGTTCCCACCGAGAAGTAGGGGCCGACCCGCCAGGAATGTTGTAAAATACTACATCCGACATGTTAAGTAGCCTTAAGTTAGGATATATAACGTTATAGACGTATATAGTGTTCCCACAGAGACGTACGGAGCTACACGAACGGGATTCTACAAAACATTCCCAGCGAGGAGATAGATAGGTTAGGTTAGGTTATATTACGTTATAGACGTATATAACGTTCCGACCGAGTAGTAGGGTCCGACACGCCAGGAATGTTGTAAAATACTACATCCGAGATGTTAGGTTGCCTTAGGTTAGGATATATAACGTTATAGACGTATATAATGTTCCGACCGAGACGTACGGGGCTACACGAACGGGATTCTACTAAACATTCCCAGCGAGGGGCTAGATGGGTTAGGTTAGGTTATATTACGTTATAGACGTATATAACGTCCAGACCGAGAAGTAGGGGCCGACCCGCCAGGAATGTTGAAAAATACTACATCCGAGGTGTTAAGTTGCCTTAGGTTAGGATATATAACGTTATAGACGTATATAATGTTCCCACCGAGACGTACGGGGCTACACGAACGGGATTCTACAAAACATTCCCAGCGACGGGATAGAAAGGTTAGGTTAGGTTATATTACGTTATAGACATATATAACGTGCAGACCGAGAAGTAGGGGCCGACCCGCCAGGCATGTTGTAAAATACTTCATCCGAGATGTTAGGTTGCCTTAGGTTAGGATATATAAGGTTATAGACGTATATAATGTTCCCAAGGAGAGGTACGGACCGACACGACCGGGATTCTGTAAAACATTACCAGCGAAGGACTAGATGGGTTAGGTTAGGTTATATTACGTTATAGACGTATATAATTTTCCCACCGAGAAGTAGGGGCCGACCCGCCAGGAATGTTGTAAAATACTACATCCGACATGTTAAGTTGCCTTAGGTTAGGATATATAACGTTATAGACGTATATAATGTTCCCACCGAGACGTACGGGGCTACACGAACGGGATTCTACTAAACATTCCCAGCGAGGGGCTAGATGGGTTAGGTTAGGTTATATTACGTTATAGACGTACATAACGTCCAGACCGAGAAGTAGGGGCCGACCCGCCAGGAATGTTGTAAAATACTACATCCGAGGTGTTAAGTTGCCTTAGGTTAGGATATATAACGTTATAGACGTATATAATGCTCCCACGCAGAGGTACGGACCGACACGACCGGGATTCTGTAAAACATTACCAGCGAAGGACTAGATGGGTTAGGTTAGTTTATATTACGTTATAGACGTATATAATGTTCCCACCGAGAAGTAGGGGCCGACCCGCCAGGAATGTTGAAAAATACTACATCCGAGGTGTTAAGTTGCCTTAGGTTAGGATATATAACGTTATAGACGTATATAGTGTTCCCACCGAGACGTACGGGGCTACACGGACGGGATTCTACAAAACATTCCCAGCGACGGGATAGATAGGTTAGGTTAGGTTATATTACGTTACAGACATATATAACGTGCAGACCGAGAAGTAGGGGCCGACCCGCCAGGAATGCTGTAACATACTACATCCGAGATGTTAGGTTGCCTCAGGTTAGGATATGTAACGTTATAGACGTATATAATGTTCCCACCGAGACGTACGGGTCAACACGAACGGGATTCCACAAAACATTCCCAGCGAGGGGCTAGATGTGTTAGATTAGGTTACATTACGTTATAGACATATATAACGTGCAGACCGAGAAGTAGGGGCCGACCCGCCAGGCATGTTGTAAAATACTTCATCCGAGATGTTAGGTTGCCTTAGGTTAGGATATATAAGGTTATAGACGTATATAATGTTCCCAAGGAGAGGTACGGACCGACACGACCGGGATTCTGTAAAACATTACCAGCGATGGACTAGATGGGTTAGGTTAGGTTATATTACGTTATAGACGTATATAATTTTCCCACCGAGAAGTAGGGGCCGACCCGCCAGGAATGTTGTAAAATACTACATCCGACATGTTAAGTTGCCTTAGGTTAGGATATATAACGTTATAGACGTATATAATGTTCCCACCGAGACGTACGGGGCTACACGAACGGGAATCTACTAAACATTCCCAGCGAGGGGCTAGATGGGTTAGGTTAGGTTATATTACGTTATAGACGTACATAACGTCCAGACCGAGAAGTAGGGGCCGACCCGCCAGGAATGTTGTAAAATACTACATCCGAGGTGTTAAGTTGCCTTAGGTTAGGATATATAACGTTATAGACGTATATAATGCTCCCACGGAGAGGTACGGACCGACACGACCGGGATTCTGTAAAACATTACCAGCGAAGGACTAGATGGGTTAGGTTATGTTATATTACGTTATAGACGTATATAATGTTCCCACCGAGAAGTAGGGGCCGACCCGCCAGGAATGTTGTAAAATACTGCATCCGACATGTTAAGTTGCCTTAGGTTAGGATATATAACGTTATAGACGTATATAATGTTCCCACCGAGACGTACGGGGCTACACGAACGGGATTCTACTAAACATTCCCAGCGAGGGGCTAGATGGGTTAGGTTAGGTTATATTACGTTATAGACGTATATAACGTCCAGACCGAGAAGTAGGGGCCGACCCGCCAGGAATGTTGTAAAATACTACATCCGAGGTGTTAAGTTGCCTTAGGTTAGGATATATAACGTTATAGACGTATATAATGCTCCCACGGAGAGATACGGACCGACACGACCGGGATTCTGTAAAACATTACCAGCGAGGGGATAGATGGGTTAGGTTAGGTTATATTACGTTATAGACGTATATAATGTTCCCACCGAGAAGTAGGGGCCGACCCGCCAGGAATGTTGTAAAATACTACATCCGAGATGTTAGGTTGCCCGAGGTTAGGATATATAACGTTATAGACGTATATAATGTTCCCACGGAGCGGTACGGACCGACACGACCGGGATTCTGTAAAACATTATTAGCGAGGGCCTAGATGGGTTAGGTTAGGTTATATTTCGTTGTAGACGTATATAATGTTTCCACAGAGAAGCAGGTGCCGACCCGCCAGCAATGTTGTAAAATACTACATTCGAGATGTTAGGTTGCCTTAGGTTAGGATATATAACGCGATAGACGTATATAATGTTCCCACCGAGACGTACGGGGCTACACGAACGGGATTCTACAAAACATTCCCAGCGAAGGACTAGATGGGTTATGTTAGTTTATATTACGTTATAGACGTATATAATGTTCCCACCGAGAAGTAGGGGCCGACCCGCCAGGAATGTTGTAAAATACTACATCCGACATGTTAAGTAGCCTTAAGTTAGGATATATAACGTTATAGACGTATATAGTGTTCCCACAGAGACGTACGGAGCTACACGAACGGGATTCTACAAAACATTCCCAGCGAGGAGATAGATAGGTTAGGTTAGGTTATATTACGTTATAGACGTATATAACGTTCCGACCGAGTAGTAGGGTCCGACACGCCAGGAATGTTGTAAAATACTACATCCGAGATGTTAGGTTGCCTTAGGTTAGGATATATAACGTTATAGACGTATATAATGTTCCGACCGAGACGTACGGGGCTACACGAACGGGATTCTACTAAACATTCCCAGCGAGGGGCTAGATGGGTTAGGTTAGGTTATATTACGTTATAGACGTATATAACGTCCAGACCGAGAAGTAGGGGCCGACCCGCCAGGAATGTTGAAAAATACTACATCCGAGGTGTTAAGTTGCCTTAGGTTAGGATATATAACGTTATAGACGTATATAATGTTCCCACCGAGACGTACGGGGCTACACGAACGGGATTCTACAAAACATTCCCAGCGACGGGATAGAAAGGTTAGGTTAGGTTATATTACGTTATAGACATATATAACGTGCAGACCGAGAAGTAGGGGCCGACCCGCCAGGCATGTTGTAAAATACTTCATCCGAGATGTTAGGTTGCCTTAGGTTAGGATATATAAGGTTATAGACGTATATAATGTTCCCAAGGAGAGGTACGGACCGACACGACCGGGATTCTGTAAAACATTACCAGCGAAGGACTAGATGGGTTAGGTTAGGTTATATTACGTTATAGACGTATATAATTTTCCCACCGAGAAGTAGGGGCCGACCCGCCAGGAATGTTGTAAAATACTACATCCGACATGTTAAGTTGCCTTAGGTTAGGATATATAACGTTATAGACGTATATAATGTTCCCACCGAGACGTACGGGGCTACACGAACGGGATTCTACTAAACATTCCCAGCGAGGGGCTAGATGGGTTAGGTTAGGTTATATTACGTTATAGACGTACATAACGTCCAGACCGAGAAGTAGGGGCCGACCCGCCAGGAATGTTGTAAAATACTACATCCGAGGTGTTAAGTTGCCTTAGGTTAGGATATATAACGTTATAGACGTATATAATGCTCCCACGCAGAGGTACGGACCGACACGACCGGGATTCTGTAAAACATTACCAGCGAAGGACTAGATGGGTTAGGTTAGTTTATATTACGTTATAGACGTATATAATGTTCCCACCGAGAAGTAGGGGCCGACCCGCCAGGAATGTTGAAAAATACTACATCCGAGGTGTTAAGTTGCCTTAGGTTAGGATATATAACGTTATAGACGTATATAATGTTCCCACCGAGACGTACGGGGCTACACGGACGGGATTCTACAAAACATTCCCAGCGACGGGATAGATAGGTTAGGTTAGGTTATATTACGTTACAGACATATATAACGTGCAGACCGAGAAGTAGGGGCCGACCCGCCAGGAATGCTGTAACATACTACATCCGAGATGTTAGGTTGCCTCAGGTTAGGATATGTAACGTTATAGACGTATATAATGTTCCCACCGAGACGTACGGGTCAACACGAACGGGATTCCACAAAACATTCCCAGCGAGGGGCTAGATGTGTTAGATTAGGTTACATTACGTTATAGACATATATAACGTGCAGACCGAGAAGTAGGGGCCGACCCGCCAGGCATGTTGTAAAATACTTCATCCGAGATGTTAGGTTGCCTTAGGTTAGGATATATAAGGTTATAGACGTATATAATGTTCCCAAGGAGAGGTACGGACCGACACGACCGGGATTCTGTAAAACATTACCAGCGATGGACTAGATGGGTTAGGTTAGGTTATATTACGTTATAGACGTATATAATTTTCCCACCGAGAAGTAGGGGCCGACCCGCCAGGAATGTTGTAAAATACTACATCCGACATGTTAAGTTGCCTTAGGTTAGGATATATAACGTTATAGACGTATATAATGTTCCCACCGAGACGTACGGGGCTACACGAACGGGAATCTACTAAACATTCCCAGCGAGGGGCTAGATGGGTTAGGTTAGGTTATATTACGTTATAGACGTACATAACGTCCAGACCGAGAAGTAGGGGCCGACCCGCCAGGAATGTTGTAAAATACTACATCCGAGGTGTTAAGTTGCCTTAGGTTAGGATATATAACGTTATAGACGTATATAATGCTCCCACGGAGAGGTACGGACCGACACGACCGGGATTCTGTAAAACATTACCAGCGAAGGACTAGATGGGTTAGGTTATGTTATATTACGTTATAGACGTATATAATGTTCCCACCGAGAAGTAGGGGCCGACCCGCCAGGAATGTTGTAAAATACTGCATCCGACATGTTAAGTTGCCTTAGGTTAGGATATATAACGTTATAGACGTATATAATGTTCCCACCGAGACGTACGGGGCTACACGAACGGGATTCTACTAAACATTCCCAGCGAGGGGCTAGATGGGTTAGGTTAGGTTATATTACGTTATAGACGTATATAACGTCCAGACCGAGAAGTAGGGGCCGACCCGCCAGGAATGTTGTAAAATACTACATCCGAGGTGTTAAGTTGCCTTAGGTTAGGATATATAACGTTATAGACGTATATAATGCTCCCACGGAGAGATACGGACCGACACGACCGGGATTCTGTAAAACATTACCAGCGAGGGGATAGATGGGTTAGGTTAGGTTATATTACGTTATAGACGTATATAATGTTCCCACCGAGAAGTAGGGGCCGACCCGCCAGGAATGTTGTAAAATACTACATCCGAGATGTTAGGTTGCCCGAGGTTAGGATATATAACGTTATAGACGTATATAATGTTCCCACGGAGCGGTACGGACCGACACGACCGGGATTCTGTAAAACATTATTAGCGAGGGCCTAGATGGGTTAGGTTAGGTTATATTTCGTTGTAGACGTATATAATGTTTCCACAGAGAAGCAGGTGCCGACCCGCCAGCAATGTTGTAAAATACTACATTCGAGATGTTAGGTTGCCTTAGGTTAGGATATATAACGCGATAGACGTATATAATGTTCCCACCGAGACGTACGGGGCTACACGAACGGGATTCTACAAAACATTCCCAGCGAAGGACTAGATGGGTTATGTTAGTTTATATTACGTTATAGACGTATATAATGTTCCCACCGAGAAGTAGGGGCCGACCCGCCAGGAATGTTGTAAAATACTACATCCGACATGTTAAGTAGCCTTAAGTTAGGATATATAACGTTATAGACGTATATAGTGTTCCCACAGAGACGTACGGAGCTACACGAACGGGATTCTACAAAACATTCCCAGCGAGGAGATAGATAGGTTAGGTTAGGTTATATTACGTTATAGACGTATATAACGTTCCGACCGAGTAGTAGGGTCCGACACGCCAGGAATGTTGTAAAATACTACATCCGAGATGTTAGGTTGCCTTAGGTTAGGATATATAACGTTATAGACGTATATAATGTTCCGACCGAGACGTACGGGGCTACACGAACGGGATTCTACTAAACATTCCCAGCGAGGGGCTAGATGGGTTAGGTTAGGTTATATTACGTTATAGACGTATATAACGTCCAGACCGAGAAGTAGGGGCCGACCCGCCAGGAATGTTGAAAAATACTACATCCGAGGTGTTAAGTTGCCTTAGGTTAGGATATATAACGTTATAGACGTATATAATGTTCCCACCGAGACGTACGGGGCTACACGAACGGGATTCTACAAAACATTCCCAGCGACGGGATAGAAAGGTTAGGTTAGGTTATATTACGTTATAGACATATATAACGTGCAGACCGAGAAGTAGGGGCCGACCCGCCAGGCATGTTGTAAAATACTTCATCCGAGATGTTAGGTTGCCTTAGGTTAGGATATATAAGGTTATAGACGTATATAATGTTCCCAAGGAGAGGTACGGACCGACACGACCGGGATTCTGTAAAACATTACCAGCGAAGGACTAGATGGGTTAGGTTAGGTTATATTACGTTATAGACGTATATAATTTTCCCACCGAGAAGTAGGGGCCGACCCGCCAGGAATGTTGTAAAATACTACATCCGACATGTTAAGTTGCCTTAGGTTAGGATATATAACGTTATAGACGTATATAATGTTCCCACCGAGACGTACGGGGCTACACGAACGGGATTCTACTAAACATTCCCAGCGAGGGGCTAGATGGGTTAGGTTAGGTTATATTACGTTATAGACGTACATAACGTCCAGACCGAGAAGTAGGGGCCGACCCGCCAGGAATGTTGTAAAATACTACATCCGAGGTGTTAAGTTGCCTTAGGTTAGGATATATAACGTTATAGACGTATATAATGCTCCCACGCAGAGGTACGGACCGACACGACCGGGATTCTGTAAAACATTACCAACTCTGAGATAGCGCGT